>CAJVRI010000287.1:2870000-4305000 GCA_911649635.1 Poeciliopsis gracilis
CTTTGTATTATGCCCTTTAACTGGGCAGAATACAAACCATAACCTAACTCATTACAATTGTGCATTTATTAAAATATGAGAGTTTTAGTCTCTTCATCCAGGTCACAAAATTTGTATTTCTATTTTACAATTTGTTGCACAACTCTAGCTTATATTTTAACAAGGATATGTGACCTTTAAGCTAAAGTTAGCATGACAGGTAACAGAATCTACTTTTTTAGTTCAATTTAAAGGTCGACTTCTTCCACACAGTATTGCTTCTTGTGTGTTCGATATTCAGGAAGCTTATAGATGTGCTGAGGATAGTGGAAAATGATCAGACATGGAGAGGATTTGTCAGGGCAGTGCCTATTACATTTCTAGTAATTTAAGCTTACCATGCAGAACAAAGATGTTATAATTTTCTGTGAATTACAACATTTCTATGAAACACAGAAACTGCAAGAAGTAGGTATATGGATAAATCAAGGATTTGAGTCAAAGAAATAGTGTAAATTATATTTTTGTTATTGATTGCATTGGTGTCGATTTAGTAAAGCATGTATTTATATGTACGTAAATATCAATGTACATTGTATGCTAAATAATCCAAACTGCATGTTTGTAAAGCCAATATTTTGTCATTTATCTTAAAGTTATCAATTTATATAATTTCTTTAGATATTTGGCAACTGGTCCTAAAACAAGCAAAATATTTTTCTGGACTTCATTGAATATTGAACTTAATTGTTCTGTTGTTGTATTCTACTTTCAGTTAAGTAATTTCTAATTTTAAAGACTGTGCCGTCCTGATTTTGTTCAAACTTGGCAATATGTCTTCCTGCATTGTTTTTATTATTCATGAAGATAAAAAAAAGTCTTTATTCCCTGATGTCAAACAAATCATATTGCCAAAAACAAAAAAGTACATAAACTTTAGCATGAAGCCCTCGCAAACAACTAGAAATAGAGATGGCAAAGTTATTTAGTTTTCTACAAACTCTTCATGCATTCTGCACATGAGCGCTAAATGCAATGTTTTCTACAAACTGAGTGCTGTTTATTCACAACAAACAACTTAAGAGAGAATCAATTTCGAGTTGAATGTTTTATATTTGTTTACCAGAAGCCTGGTTAACATTTACTTGTGGAGGTGAAGGTCTCTCAGGTCTTGGTGGAATTTATTTTATCCGGTTGCTTATGGACATGACTTTCAGAAAATCATCTAATAAATGTTTTTTAGATAGACCACACAGTTCTGCTTGTGCTCTGCTTTTGTTCATTTCCCTCATTTTTCAGGGTTTACTATTTGACATGCTCTTACGGGCAGGCATGGCGATTGCTTGTAATTGATGACAAAACAGGAGAAGCTCATAGAACGGAAGACCTTATGAAAGACTAGAGTTTTGATAAGTTTGAGTGCTGAACTGAATTTTGACCCAGACTAATTTAAAACATCACCATTCAGTTTTGTTCTGTAGAAGAGATGGCTGAGGCAAATACAGACAGAGACAGAGTGTGCTGAAAATAATAACATGACAAAAAAATCAGAATTTTATTCAAACTGATTGAAACAAAGTGGCATAAAAGACATATTTCTTGAGTGGTTGCTGCTAGTATTAAATTCTTTCTTTGTCATAATCTCTGTTGTTGGATGAGAAAATGTTTCATTTGCATATTGTGTTAATCACTGAGTGGCAAAACTATCAATAATTCCTAACAACGTTTACTGTTCAAACCTTATCTGACAGACACTTTAGTGGTAAATGCTATTTACCTGTTACAGAGCATGTGTGAATAAAAAATTGTTTTACTTGCAATGATTGCCATATTAAACTATTCCTTTAAAGAGTGTATCTCAGATCAGGTCTTTAAAGTGATTGCAGAACACAGTGATCTGTGAATAATGCACTAATTCCCTCGTGTGTTTTGCCGAATGTGTTGAGTGACTTTATTTCAAATCTGAGAATTTTAAAATCTTTCTGCGCGTTTTGTTGTATATTAATCCCATTTCAGAGTGGTGTGTGCAAAGTTATGATTGTAGAAGCCTGGGTTGCATGCCCAGCTGGAGCTTGTTCTCCTTTCATATGCTGTGCTTCAGAAGCAAGTTGCCTAAAATATGGAAGTCTCAGTTGATGAAATGTGTTTGAAGTTTGTCATACTGGTAAACTATAGAGTGACGATTCACCTGGTGGGATGGTGATGTGCCCTTGTTTCCTTGATCCTTCTGAGTAAGCAGGCAGATACTTACTCAGTGTGCTGCAGCCCTGGAGGGATGTCTCTTGCTTGGTGTTGGGTGATGTTGCAATAGGATGTTTGTGAGGTTGCCAGGCCGTTATGGGTGCTGGGTCTCTTGACTTGGTGGAAAACAGTGGCGTAGCTGGGTCAAGGGGGTTTAGTACCTTACATCTCACCATATACCTCTGTGAAGAGTCTATGTACAACAGATATCTGAGCTGCAATCAGACTTAGACTGAATTTTTGATATTTAGTTACCAGCAGCCTTTGGGCTTCAGTGGTCAGTTTAGCTAAATAGCTCGGTCTTGAACCTCACACTAGAAACGCAGAACTGATAGCTGGAGAGAAACATAGACTTTCAATATGTTCTTGGGGGGGAAAACATTCTGGAACAAAAATTGTTGACATATGGATATAAATCTTTTTGCACAGACTTGTCTTTTTCAGAGCTTTTCAAAGGACTGTTATTATTTGTAGTATCTGTTAACAAGCAGTAAATACTATACTTTTTTAAAAGTAATCCATATCTGCATACTAGAAAATTCATGACTGTTTTCTACAGTTCATTCAAATATTGCAGAAACAGAATGGTAAAACATAATTTAAGCCAGAGATGTTCTGGACCTACAGACTTTTCCTAAGGCTAACCTTTTGATGTAGTCATTGTACTGCTGATAGATTATCTCTATCTAGCAGTGGATGGATGGATGGATGGATGGATGGTTGGATGGATGGATGGATGGATGGATGGATGGATGGATGGATGGATGGATGGATGGATGGATGGATGGATGGATGGATGGATGGATGGATGGATGGATGGATGGATGGATGGATGGATTGATCCCTAAATGTTGAGTTTTTAGGGAAGAAATGAATTAAGTAAAATAAGAATCCTGTCTGTGTTATGGGCAGCGACTTTTTATGATCCATCATGATTCTCTACTGACCAGGAGCCATTAAGGTTGAAAAACTATTACACTGATCTCTTTTTCCTAATGTCAACCAACAGAAGATCTGAGGATATGATAGGCTGCCACTGTTAATGGCCCATGTTTTCCCAACAGTAAATTTAAGTACTCTTACATTTACTATGTAACCCAGGATGTACAATTTTAAATGGCCCTTCTTGTCAAAATTGAGATTGCACCATCTTCCTAAGGCACTTTAACAATACCAACAATGATAAATCTATTGCACAACTTGCACAATAATATAAAACATAATAATATGATTAAACCTCCGTCATTGTTCATAATAATGTACTGAGATTTTATATTTAAACTCTTTCCAAGATGCACATCTTCTGCTCTGATCTTGTGGCAACTGAACATGTTTTAATTATTGGTGTTATGTACTGTTCTTTATTTTTTTCTGGTTAAAGATTAAGTAATCTGATTTCACATGTATTTGATTTTATTTCTTAAATTGTTCATTCTTGATCCCGCATATTAAGACACCTCACATTCTGTATGTACAACCAGGATAGATTTCTTTAATGTTTAATGTTTAATCAGCTGCAAAAAAAGTTGGTACCTCAAAGGAAAAGTCTAGTTAACCATCAAACTAATTTTAATATTAGACTAAGATAAGCAGAACACATACAAAAAGCAGTTTTGAATGAGGATTTTATATATTAAGGAAAAATATTCACTCAACCAGGCTCTGTGTGGCAAAATTAATAATCCACAACTACCCCCATCTAATAACTGGTTGCTTTGCTCTTCCTTTTTTCTGCTAGAGAACAGAATTCATTATTTATAGCAAGGTGTCCAGGCTCTGAATCAGTAAAGCAACCACAAGCCATGAGAGTACATTCATCATCACAATTCAATTTAGTTGTTTTTTTGTTCCAATTTTGTGTTAGCTTTACACATGAGGTAACAAGCTGTGCACCTTCCAAAAAGGTGCATTTCTTGTTTCAAAGGATGTCATCCCATTTCACAGAGCCAGATTAATTTGCATCGTTGCTTTTCTCCCCTTTATTAGGAAAATCGTTTAAGATGTAAAGAAAAAAAAAAAAAAACACCATTCTCTTCTGTTTTTACATCATTCTAATGGTACTTTATATAATGATTTTAAACATTTAGATCTGGAAGAAAAGCAAAATTAAAAGAATTTTGTAAGGCAAATGCTTTTTATGTGTTCCCTTCAGTGAGTTCAGAGTCTCTGTCCAATCAAATATGGCCAGCAGACCTTCAAAGAGAGGCGTCATGATCACTTTCTCTAATGACATTAAGTTTCTTCAGGAATTGATAAGTTGCACTTCGCCCCTCTAAATCAGAGTCCAGCTTCTGTAAAATAAAATGCCAACATTTGCTCTTCTTATCTGTTTGTTTTCTTTTGTGTTTTTGCTCATGATTAACAGCTTGTCAGTGACCATTGGGTAATTTATCACGTGGCCAAAGGACATTAATGTGACCACGTTCTCTTCAGCATTGCTGTTTTGCTTTTATTTGTTTGATTTCAATACATGGTGTAATAAAATATTGCATTAAATCCTTCCATCCACATTCTGATCTGGACGAGATTAATACCGATGTTTTTATGTTGGTTTTATGAGAGCATTATTCAATATCGAGATGAAAATATGACTTATTTGCAATCTATCATGTGAAATGTAGCTATACAATTGTACTATTTCTTGTGTACAAGTAGTAGTACACCTATTTGTTAATGAGGTGTAATTTTCTTTTCCCTTTTTTATTTATTTATTTTTCCTTGTTTCTCCCCAGCAGAGAACTCTAACTCTGAACCCGTCAGACTGTGGATTATTATTCTCCACATCCACTTGAATCCTTTCCACCCTCAGCAATGACTCCATCTAGGTTTTGTTGGTTTTGCCTGATCTCCAGCACAACCTCCAGCTTATTTATGTCCAGTGATTATAATTCTAAACATGTCCAGGCCCAATTTCTTTTCTTCATCCCCTCACCCCAGAAGAGCATCGAAGTTATTTGACTCTGTTTTACGTTATATCAGCTACCATGTTAAGACTTATCTTTGTTGTCATGGTAAGCCTTATTGCTTATCAATGCATTCATCCGTATTTAAAAATTAACTGACTCATCAACAAATCCAAAACTTTCAGTTTTCCAAAACTGCGTAACGTAAGAGTTTTTAGACTTTTTGAATTGAGTATAGTTTTGTGAAATTGATATTTAGCTTTGTCTTTCTGTCTGTACGTTTCCACAGATTTTAGCCAATGTTATTATTTTTGTTTGTGGGAACATGGCTGGGGCGTACCACAAGCATCTGATGGAGTTGGCACTGAAGCAGACCTACCAAGACACCTGCAACTGCATCAAGTCCCCTATTAAACTGGAGTTTGAGAAGAGACAACAGGTAATTAATGCTCCTTGATTAGAGAGGAATCAGCATGTCAAAGTTCTGCAGAGGCCTGTTGTTAACCCACCATTTAGCCGAACCAGGGAAAGTACTAAAATATGCAGGACACCAGCCCTCGAGGACTGACTTTGGGCACGACTGCCATCGCTGAAGCGTTTTGCAGTGGCCCTGGAGTGCTGGCCGCAGCTTTGTTTATGACAGATGGTAGTATTTGTGTAGAGGCATTTTTTTTTTAAGCGCTTGCCGCACTCATAATATATTCTGTTTGCAGGAGGCTTTTAACCAAAGTGCATTGCAGAATAGTAAGTGCAAACATTTTGTCTGAAAATTCCAGGCGACACTGTGTGATTTCCTCATAAACCCGAAACTCTGTGCAACTTTTAACAGCAGCCACTACTCATACAACCACCAGAGCCTTCTAAACAGTGCAGAGGAAAGATTAGTATCTGTTAGGGTTGTATTAGCTTTTAGACCCATTGATGCGTTTTAGATTTGCTTTGAAAATCTTTTATGTCCAGAAGAGTCTTTGAAAGGAGCCAGAGAAAAGCTGGGGTTTTCTGAAGTTCTTGTTAGTTAAGCCAAAACAGAGGGAAGTAAAGTAATTTGTAATGCAGAGTAGGTGTTTGGCATGCTGATCGTCATGATAGCATGTTTCCATTGGTTTTTATTTTGACTTTATAATAATACTCGTGCATTTTTTGTGTTACTCTCTTCAGGAACGTCTCCTTTTGTCTCTACTGCCAGCTCACATTGCTCGTGTAATGAAAGCTGAGATCATTCAGAGGCTGAAGGGACCGAACTTTGGCCAGATGGAGAACACAAACAACTTTCACAACCTCTACGTCCAGAGGCACACTAATGTCAGGCATGTAGATGTTCTTACTATTTGTATGGTTCTGTCAGAAAAAGTGCTGCTTTGTTTTTTGTTTTTTTTTGACAGTATATTGCAAGTTTTATCATACAAAGACAACATGACTGAATAAAGGTTTTTCTTTCAATAAATAAAATATTTAACATGTGTTTTTTTTTAGTTTTTTATTTATTTGTGTTTACTCAGATTATTTTTGCCTATTATTGGCATTAACTTGATCAGAAACATTTAATTGTCTCAATAAGGAAAAAAAAAAACAGAAGAAATCTGCAGAAGACTAAATAGTTGTGACAGTGTTTGGCCAAATGGGGATCTGAATTAACTTATGGGAAAAAACAATGTTGCCTCCTGGGAAACATAAATTAATTAAAATGAATGACTTCTTTTGCCGTTTCAGCATCCTTTATGCAGATATTGTTGGATTCACACGCCTGGCCAGTGATTGCTCACCGGGAGAACTGGTGCACATGCTGAATGAGCTGTTTGGCAAATTTGATCAAATTGCAAAGGTAAAAAGCCCTTCTTAGATCCTGGTCAATATTTTTATTTGTCTTAACCATCGCTAATTGGGCAACTGTGCTGTAGGTTAAATTACAAAGCTCATATTCAAACCAACAAGTTATATATCAATTAACCTGCTCTCACATATCCAAATATCTTGTGATATACCATTACTCTGGATATTATTTAATATAAAGTTACACCTAGTGATTCAATTTGCTGTGGTTAACATGACTAAATCTTATTTTCACCTATCTTGTACTTAACAGTGATGAAAATGTGATAAATTCAGAAACGTCTTTAAAAGGTGATTTGGTGAAATTACATTTGAAAGGCCACTTGGAAGATCTTTGAGTCAGACCCGCTTTTAAGTAACTTCTCTGTGTGTTTCTACATGCAGGAAAATGAATGTATGCGAATCAAAATCCTTGGCGACTGTTATTACTGTGTCTCTGGCCTCCCGGAGTCTTTGCCAAACCACGCTAAAAACTGTGTGAAAATGGGTCTGGACATGTGTGAAGCTATCAAGTAAGTGGCAGATAACATAACAGTGGTATTTACCACCATGTTTATTCTCTCTCTTTTACTGTTTGTCTATCTTTGTATCTGTCAAAGTGTTCGTTATTGAGGTTTCAGCAAGGTTATAGTGCTACTATGGTTGGCATAAGGGGTTATTGGTATATTTAGCTTTTTCCTGTTCATCTTTCTCATAGATGGCACTATTTTCGGTGTATCTTATCTACGAGGTCTTTACCTTTTCAGCTAATGATGGTTGCAAAGGCTCGTCTCACATTTCCACATTGCTGGAGTTTTAAACGTCCAGCAGTAGCAGTTTTGTTTCTCAGCGATGGGAAGCTGTGTCACTGAGAGGAAAATGGCCGTTTGTAACAACTGCATTATAAAGAAGTACTTTAAATAATTTTCTCTTTTTGTTTTAGTTTATGTTATTACATACTCAGTAACAAAATGAACAATAGAACTTTAACTTTTTATAGACACAATAAGTTACACAGAAGATAAATTCTCTCAATTTTAGCAAAATTGTAACAAAATATAAACTTCATTGCTTTTTATTCAGTATGTATAAATTAGCTTTTTACTACTTACATGTAGATTTCTCCTTTCGTGCACACGTGTGCCTCAGGTGTTGCGTTTTCTACATTTTAAAGTTAAAGAAATACATTAATGAGGAAAATATTTTTGAACAGCGAAACAGGACACAGATTCTGATTTACCTAATTAAATACAAATTTCTGACACATTACAGAAAAGTACGAGACGCTACAGGTGTCGACATCAACATGCGTGTGGGCGTACATTCAGGAAACGTCCTGTGCGGCGTTATTGGACTTCAAAAATGGCAGTATGATGTTTGGTCACATGACGTTACACTGGCCAATCATATGGAGGCAGGAGGTGTACCAGGGTGAGTGAAAAATGAAACCATGCTGTGGTAAATGTTTCATAAACTGAACACTTCACAGTTTGATATGTCTAATATGTCAAATTCTCTCTATTGCAATATTCCTATTGTTATTAAATATTACCATCAATGAGTGTCTTATTAAATTATTGCTAGGCGCGTTCACATCACATCAGTGACGCTGGAACACCTAAATGGTGCTTATAAAGTTGAAGATGGAGATGGACAAGAGAGAGACCCTTACCTAAAGGAACATGGTGTCATCACTTATCTTGTTATCAACCCAAAGGTACAGGACTTCCACTGAATGAATGTAATACGAGGCAGTCAAGAAAATGCTTTAAAATCCCATCACTTCCATGTATGTTCAGGTGGAGCGTAGGAGCCCGCAGCATTATTATCGTCCCAGACATGGAGCTAAAATGAGAGCCTCGGTCAGGATGACCCAGTACCTGGAGTCGTGGGGAGCAGCCAAGCCCTTTGCTAACCTGCACCACAGAGACAGCATGACAAATGAGAATGGCAAGATTAGCACCTCTGTGTGTATTTACTTATTTATTTTTTATTCTAAACTATTACTGTTATGATGAGCGGTGCATTTGTTGATGCCAACCTATCCTGTCCCTCCCTTGCTTCGTTTTAAGGACATGCCGAAAGGGCAGTATCATTTCCAGAGGAGATCAGAACGGTATAAGCTACCATTTTATCAGATAAATATTGATGCCAACATAAATATTTATGTTGGCATAAATATCGACTACATTTTCATGAAAGGCCTCGTTGTCACAGACGGTGATGGCTTAAAATATATTTTCTTTCTGGAACTTTCTGTTTCCCTGCACAGGACAAAATCTCAGAAGAAACGGTTTGAAGAGGAATTCAATGAACGGATGATCAGAACGTTTGATGGGATAAATTCGCAAAAGTAAGTGTTTTTGAAAACCCTATTTTCATTGAACACTATAATCGTAAAACGTTCTTTTCAGACTTATATCCAGGGTTTCTACATCTTCTAGAAAAGCATGGACTTTGCTTTTATCATATCATAGGTCTTAATCAGAATGCTTTTTAGTCATGTGTACTGTTTTTAAGTGAGATCCTCAACTTTTGATTTCCCATATCTGAGCTTTAGTTTAATATTTGGCCTGTTGAGGTGCCATGTCATCCGCTCTTGCTGATATTCTCTGTTTTCCCTAAAGTCATCAGTCAGTGCAGTCACTTTAGAGAATGTGATGCTTCCTTCTCCAGAAAGCCTTTCTAGAGACAGCAGTCTTATTTTTCAGCAGGGCTTAAAGGCTGCACTGTGGCACCAGGTGGCTCAGTGGCAGAGCAGGTGTACAGAGTCCGCTGTAGTGCCAAAGAAAAGACTTGGCACCTCACTGCTCTGCTAAAGTGGTTTTTCTGTGCTTGATTTATCTCTGATTCTGAAATGAGTGACAAAAAGACATGGAGCATTTTTACAATACTAAAATTGTGTTAGATGTACTTGTACAGCTAATGGATCCTGCATACACTCAAGGCAAATGCTATGTTTTCAAATGTCCAGAATATGATCAAATGTCAACTAAAATTTGAATGTGAAAGAAATAAAAATTCAAAACGGAAAATGTTTCAAATTTAAGGTTCAATCATATGAAAATGTACTTTTAGGCTCTTTTCTATTCTGTCCAGTTATTTTTTTTATGCCTAACTGTATTTTGTGTGGCTGTTTTTCCTAGACAGTGGCTCAAGTCTGAGGACATTCAAAGAATATCACTGTTTTTTCACAACAGATCCTTGGAGAAAGAGGTAAACAGGGATCAGCCTCTGCCTGGGTGAAATCAATCAAATGATGCATCAAAATGTGTCCCTTTTGTTACATTTGCCTACTTTTAGCCTACAGTTTCACTGCAAAAATGGTATCTGAGGACACAGTTGAAAAGCTGCTCAAAAAGACAAACAATTGTTGACACGAGTTTTTTTCTGTTTTCTTTTTAGTACAGAGCAACAACCTTGCCTGCCTTTAAATACTACGTCACCTGCGCCTGTTTGATCTTTTTCTGCATTTTTGTTGTGCAGATCTTGGTTCTGCCAAAGTGAGAGGCCTTTAATTTGTTATATAACGTTTATTAGTCTATGTCATTACAGAGCTAATTTCTGTATTTTTCTTTTGCAGAACGGCTGTTTTAGGAATCTCATTTGGAATGGCCTTCCTCACCCTCTCCTTGATAATCTTCATATGTTTCATTGGACACCTATTGGTGAGTGACGTCATTTTTCTGAGTTCAGTTAAAACAAACACGTAGGCTTTGACATGCCTACAAAGCGCTGAAGAGGAAAAAACGCTGCTTGTTAAAAGAAGAATCATATTCTCTAATGGCATTGATCTGTAATAACTATTGAAATAGTCAATAAAACTGTGCTACTCTCTGGTTTATGTTAGTTTTTTCCCCTCCCAGTATCATCAAAATAATTATAGGAAATAAGTTTTAGCCATTGCAGTAGGGTCATGCAGACTGCCTCTGAACAGTCAGCACTTTTGCTCATGATCTGCAGCAGCTGAATAAATCTCAGTTTGGAGAATTAGGTAAAAGTTCTCATGCCGGAGATGCATAAATAATAATATCAATAATGTCAGTTTGTTAAAAGAATTGCAGCAATATGAAAAATTATGAAGCATTCTTGTGGGTGGTGGCAGTGAGGGTATTTCCAGAGGGTTGAATTAATAGACAGAGGTCTGTACAACAAAATATGTTGTAAGATGTGGCTCGTCTGCATGCAGTGTCTAAGATGATGCAGCAGAATCAAATATTCGTTTTTTTTTTTTTTTTTATCAGGGCAGGGCAAAGGTACAAGAAGATAAAAGGAGACAATTTAGCTTGATAAAAATCCATTCGACATTTTTTACTGATGCTGCAAAAATGGACCACGATGAGAATGCAGGGAGGAAAAAAATGGTTTTAAAAAATTAAAAGGTAATGTAAAATTTAAGCGGCTCCAGGCTTACAGATGTTGTTGCCCCTGTTTTCTGAATGTCGTGTTCGTTAGCTCTGAACTCTGGTCCCTTTGAATGTTGCCTGAAACCAACACAGCAGCTCTCACTATCAAAAGTTAAACCTTGCAACATTTATTTTTATTATTATTAATTATTAATTATTATTATTATTATTATTATTATTATTATTATTATTATTATTATTATTATTCAGTTATGCAACGTTTCTTTGCAAAGTTTTCCTCTGGGTTATCTATTTTTGTGGAACACCCATAAGCTTTTGAAAGGTTATTTAAGGCCTTTGTAGGATTGATCGTTAAGGTTTTTATCACCCGTTTCTCAGCTTTGATTCTCAAGAGGTGCCAAATAGAAGCGGTCTTTCACTAGATGTGGTTATGATGGAATTATTTTTCTGGATAAATCTGGACTTTTCCATCCATGCGGATGGTGTGATTCTTTAGACAACGTTCTGCCAGGGAGCCTTGGTTTTTCTCATTTAATGTGCATGTTATTTTGATATATATGTATACCACGAGACCATGATCACTCTTCTTCAGTCATTTCTTCTATTTGGATCTGTATTCTCTGACGGTTGTGGCTGTTCAGAAATGGCTTGGAGAGCACATCAACAAGCTGGAAGTGTTGACTTGGCCTCCAAAATGTTCAGAGGATAGTTCAGTCAACAATGTGTGGGATGCTTGGTGCAAACAAGTTCAGCCCATCGAGGCTCCAGCTTGTAATTTACAGGACATAAGGGATCTCGTGCTGACGGCCTTGTACCTGATACCACAGCAAACATTTGATCTGGAGGATTAAGGCCTCAACATTTCAGGTCAATTTTGGCAGCAAAAAATGGACAAAAACACTATTGGGAACATGGCTTTAATGATATGGCTCTTTGGTGAGTAGATGATGCACTGAAATCAAAAAGCCATCTACCTGGTCTACGTTTTAAGTTATTAATAGTCTGGTACGTACTGCATTGTGCAATTATTAGCATGTTGGAATGTGATGCACATCCTTGAACTACTCAAACGTATGAAAGAAAGCTTCTCACTGTTCCACAATAAATCACACTAAGCTGCAGTTCACAGTGTTGTTAAAAAAGAAAATCAATTGATTGTAAAATACAGAAACACATGGTTTCATTCCATGGGGAAAAAGCTCAGCAATAAACATTATATAGACACAATAAAACCCTTATGGCTGTTCAGTGAAAGCTATAAAGTGGCTGTAGAAGTAAGACGTGTTGAAATTTCTCCCAAAAAAGCATTCTCACACACAAACAGCCCAGTCAAAAGGAGAAAAAAGGAGGGAATTCTGTTGATATTCAAGTAACTATTCGCTGATTTTGATTTGATTTTGTTCCATTGTGGAATCACATATGCTAATTTTGTGCAACAGTTTCCACTTGTCTTGAAAAATGATGGATGGTGGAATTACTTGGAAAGCCCTCTGCAGCTATGGCTCTCTTAAAATGTTTGGACTGGTGCTGCTGAAGCATTCATGTCAGATTCAGTGAAAAAGAACTGTAATACATTTCACACTTAAACCAGTAAATAATAGTGTATTGCTTTTGCTCATCCACATGTATAGCTTGCACTATTTAACTTTTAAAACTACGAGTTGTGTTTGATCTGTGCTTTAAGTGTTTTGATCCCTATGATACATGCGGGGTCTTCTGTTCTTGGCTGTAAAAACCTGTAGTGTGCCAAACCCTTGATCCCGTCGTGTATTTGTGTGTGCCTACAGCACTGCAATAAAAGTGCATCTACTTCTTGGATGTGGCTGCTGAGGTCATCAGTTATTATCGCCAACAAGCCTTGGCCTCGCATCACTCTCACCATGACAACCACTGCTCTAATACTCATAATGGCAGTCATCAACATGGTAAGCTTTTATGTGCAGGTTCTGCTCTAAGAAAGAAGTTACACCTTGTAGACTTCACACCTTATGAAGCATCAGTCTTAAAAACGTTGCTCTTTTTGGGTGTGAAAAAGCGGAATGGAAATAATGTTTTAAGCGTGATTTAAATAAACAGATTTTGTTGATATATAGCTTTAAAAATAATAAGCACATTTCCCTTTAAAAATACATATTCATGAGTACTGTATTTTCATTGCCCCTATCCACATCGACCTTATTTGTTTATTGTTCAGTACTTATTCGTTTGTAGGTGTGTCTGATTGCGTTTTATTTTTTTGGAGAAGACAAATACATAAAGGCTCAGATGCAGGGGGGAGCAGTAGCCTGAGGTGTGAGACGGGGCTGGCTGTGTGATAAAGCCTGGTGTCAAGACCCTGGGTTAGACCTTCACACAAATCGATTCCAGAGATTATAATCGTGTTTTGCGTCTGACACGGGTCAGACGCTCAGGGCGGATGAACCAAATGATCCACCCTTTGCTCAGTGGGACAGCAATCCTTGTTTTATCCTGCAGGTTCACATTGATGGACATTATTGAATGGTTGTCACATTTGGCCTCTAACAAGATTGTATTGTTATATTTTCTTGATTCTGACTTGTTCTTCTTATACACATACTTATGTGAAAAGCACACAGATGAACTGTCTTATTGTCTGTTTTTTTTTTTACTTTTGCAAGGAAGCAATAATATGTTTCAATGTTTGATTTTCATCTAGTTCTTTTTGGAAGACGACATATCACCTCCAGTTCTGCTTTACAACTCCTCAAATGAAACTCTGCTTTACCCTACTGGGCAGCTTATACACTTCTCGGGCAAAAACAATTATTACCTCCCTGTAAGTGTGTACTAATCAATTTTTATGAGAGTAATGGTCATTGTTTCCCTATTTCTTCCTTTCATTATTTTCGTTATGCTGGAATTAATCTCCATCTCTGTCTGTCAAACCCTCTGTGTTGCTCAGTATTTAATTTACAGTTGCATCCTGGGCCTGATCTCGTGTTCGGTGTTTCTGAGGATAAACTATGAACTGAAGATGGTTATAATGTTGACCGCAGTGGTGATCTACAACATTATTATTCTACAAACACATGCCTCTCTGCTGGATGAATATAGCAGATTCCTATACAAGACTGAAAGCCTTGACAGGTAGGTGGAAGGAATGTCTGTGAGGGAATCATTAGCAGGAAAAGCAACAAACTTCAGCTTGTTGCACATCTCATGCAACAGCTGTTTTCTTTCATTATGGAAAGAAAACAGCTCTAGTACAAGGTTTATTGTGGTCTGTTAATAGCAATAAAAACCACGTAACAGAGTAGAGGTAAATATCAGGCGAAACTACATTAAAAGCAAACTAAATATTTTACCAAATTAGTGATCTGGGGAGTCTTGGTCTGAGTGTTTTGTGCTGCAGCTTGGAGACCGGTGGGTTTAAACACATCTACAAAATGCAAAGCTCTGGAAGAAACCTTCTGAGTCTCTGTGAAAAATTCAATTTATGTACACCAGATGGATATCAAGCAGTGATTAAATAGGAATTAATACCAAGACACACTGCAGGCATTCATAATAGGTGAATGTATCGGACTCCCATTTTACTCATTTCATGCGTTTTACAGTGCCAGAGTGCATCAGCAAATTGGTTTCTTATGAAGGCGAGCTGAACAGTGCACTACTTATGAATGAAACTAGTTACTATGACAAAGTATATTGTTTCCTATACTTTGGATGAACGGCGTGGAAGTTGGTGTATTATCATGGTTCTCTGCCGTAGCCATGATTCCACAATTTATGGAATCGTGGAATTATTATACATAATGGAATTATTCCATATTATCAACCAAATTTGAATAACTCCCCTTCCTGTGGATGTTGAGTGTATCTTCTTTACTATCTGCTGAATAGCCTTCATGTTTAATATTCCTTTACATGATCAGCATTACAATTTCAGCATATATGTGCAACTCCATGTACGTTGTTTTGTTTTTCTCCTTCATTTATTGGTGCAAGTTCTTAAATATCATGATAGGAGTTGTTATGGTTTTAGTGGAAAATGTTGGTTTCTATCTCAGTTTTTCAAACACATAACAGGTTTCAGAATTGAACATGCCAGGTGTAAAAACACATTAGAAAAGCCTTGGCTTCACTTTAGCTGAAATGCACCAAAGTAACCACTAACTTTGTTATTGTGTCCTTGTCATGAGCTGATCAGCGGTTTCGACTTCTTGTCAGCTCACATTTTTTCATTTATATTGCAAAAAAAAAGGAATGAATTGATTGGTCTATGCTGTTTTTCACGATTTCTGGGAAGCTGAGAGTTAGATTGGAAACAGGAATTCCCAAATGATACAAAACATGTTTGCATTAATAAAGATGCAGTCGTACACTGTTGGATCTTCATCACATTTTGAGTGAGAAATAGATGTAGTGAGCGACCGTGCACCATTACAGCAGAAAGCTGTCACTAAAATCTCAATCGTAAACAAGCTCTTGTCACAGCAAAGCAGAATTGACAGTCAAGACTGAGTGACAGCTTGAAATAAAACGGTCTGCTAACCATTCATGAATTGCATCAGTGTTGATTGCGATCTAGATTTTTAATTAGCTTAATCTCATCATTTTATCTTTTAGTTTTCCACTCACTCTTTAATAATCTGTTTGAATTCATTAGCTTTGCTATTATCTCCAAACAAGCTAACAAATACAATGTTTTTCTTTGCTCATAAAGACCAGGAGTTCTCAAGGACCTGAAGACTATGGGCTCTATCTCTCTCTTCATCTTCTTCATCACACTTCTAGTTCTTGCTAGACAGGTAAACTTTGGTTTGATTTAAATGAGCCGATGCTCAGCTGATGCACAGCTTTTAAAACATGTCCCAAAATACACCTGCACCTTTTTTTTTCTGTGTGTACTTGTTTCTTTTATGCACGTAAGCTTGTTTCAGTCTAAAAACATTTTCTCGTTTCCTTTCAATCCGTTCTTCCTGCTCTGTGCTCCCTGGTCTGCCGATTCCAAATATAGCTTTGCCTCCCTGCACACCTTTCTGCATCACTCCATTGTTTTCCTTAGTCAGACTATTTTTGTTTAAATGTTCAGAATTACCCACGCACAGAGTTAATGAGGACCCTGGTTCTTCTTCTTCTTTTTTTTTTTTTCTACTTTTTACGGCACACAAATTAAGCTGTTTGCCAAATTACAATCTATGGGATAGTTTGTCATGATTGTTCAGCTTCTTCCAGAACATCAGGCAAACAAGTCATGAAACTAAATCTGAAAATCACTCATCACAATGCACAACAACTTATTTTTGCCTAATCACTCCGTCACAATCTGCCGTACCCAAGATCCATCAACTGTACTGGATTCATAATTTCTGAATTTCAAACCAGAGATGGGACTAAGATGCTTTCTGAGCCTCCTTATCGTTTGATGTATTCATACTAGGTAAAACATTACGACATTAGCATTCCTGTGGATTCTAAGGAGGCTTTAGTTTCCTTCAAAGATATGCCACCAGGTTTCAGAGCTACACAGAAGTAACCACCTGATTAACCACCATTATTTTCACAATGTGTCATGTTGGATATGGTCATGACAGAGACCATGTCCATCAGAGGCCATCAGTTATTAAGATTTGAACTTGGTTCATTCCTCTGTTTTAATTTTAAAACAGAGGAATAAATAATTGAATATTTATTTTCAATTAAATATTCAGTCTGTGAATATGTGGCCCTTGTTGTTGCTTCATATTTAACAAACTGTAAATGTTTCAAGTGCCGAAGACTTTATTACAAACATTATTCCGACCAGAGATTATCACACACTGAGTGTGTCCTTTACTGGATTCTTTACACTCAGCCTCACATCATTAAAAAGATTTTTTTGAAGGGAATAACAGATCTTTCAAACAAAGCTCCATTGATTACTGCTTCCACTGCGATTGTTTCTCTAACGGCAGAACTGAGACTGATTCGTTTGTACTCGTTTGTCTTCAGCGTTGCTGTCCATGTTTATGTCAGATTCTGTTTTTCTGTGCTTCCTGGAAGCAAGCTTTACAGCTGTACCTCCAGTCTCTTCACCTCTGTGTCCTCTTGTAACAGAATGAATATTACTGTAGGTTGGACTTCCTCTGGAAGAACAAGTTTAAGAGAGAATGTGAGGAAATAGAAACGATGGAGAATCTCAACCGGGTTTTGCTCGAGAACGTCCTGCCTGCACACGTCGCAGAACACTTTTTGGCTCGCAACTGGAAAAATGAGGTTGGCATTTCTTTTCCTGTTTGTACAATATATTTGTATCATGACAAACATGCATGAAACTCTTCACCACTTCTATACAATCCATCCTAAAATTAAGTCTTCTCATTTTTTCCACACAATGTTTCTTGAAAAACTTGTGCATTTGCTTGAAAAGTCTTTTTACCCGACTCAGACAAAACAGAGAAAAATTGACAACTTGTGCAACTCATCCATTGTCCTGCAGGATCTGTACCACCAGTCCTATGACGTGGTGTGCGTCATGTTTGCCTCCATCCCAGACTTCAAAGAATTCTACACCGAATCTGATGTCAACAAGGAGGGATTAGAGTGTCTCAGGCTTCTCAATGAAATCATCGCTGACTTTGACGAGGTAAATTAGCATCGGTTAGAGTTTCCATAACATGCGCCTCATGTTATGGTGATCATGTGATTTGAACGAATGTTTATCCTTTATTTGTTGTTAATATTTTAGCTTTTT
The DNA here is from genome assembly GCA_911649635.1 of Poeciliopsis gracilis. Classification (NCBI taxonomy): domain Eukaryota; kingdom Metazoa; phylum Chordata; class Actinopteri; order Cyprinodontiformes; family Poeciliidae; genus Poeciliopsis; species Poeciliopsis gracilis. The sequence continues at coordinate 2,887,997 of CAJVRI010000287.1, forward strand.
TTTTTTTTTTTTTTTTGCAGCTCCTTTCCAAGCCTAAATTTAGTGGCGTGGAGAAGATAAAGACCATCGGCAGCACTTACATGGCAGCTACTGGACTGAATACATCGTCTGTGACAGAGTACACTACCCAGGTAGACAACTTCCTTTTAATTCTTGAGCTGTTTACCTGACTGCCATTAAACATGTTGCTCTTCAGTAGAAAGCATAGTGTAAGTGGCGTTTTCTTGCAGGAGGATGACAGACAGTATATGCACTTAGGAACTATGGTGGAGTTTGCATTTGCCTTGGTGGGAAAGTTGGATGTCATCAACAAACACTCTTTCAATGACTTTAAACTCAGAGTTGGTGAGTATCGCAAGGGATAAAATAAAGACTGTTTGAAGTAGGCTAAATGGAGGTAAATCTCAATAACTTAAAATACCATTAAAGTTTGTATTATCTCTGTAGCTCAATTCAAAACGTGTATCTCAAAAGATTCACACGAGGGGGATATATTTCAAGTGTTTCATTTATTATAATTTGATGACTGTAAGCTACAGATAAAAATAAACAAATATTACTTAAGACCAGTATTAGAGGATTTATCTCCCAACACAGAATCGGTATAGTTCTACAGGAAGACTGCTGGTCCAGCAGTTGTCCAGCTGATGGTCATTTAAACTCTCCACAAGGTGGATGAGACAGATGGAGCAATTGTTGGAGAAACTGACTCGTCAGTGTAGTGTGTGTAACCACAACAGTGGAAAGTTAATTAAGGAAAAAAAGTCGGTGGAAAAAGGTGCACAAGCGACATGGATAAAAACCCTGAGAGGACTGAGATTGTTCAGCAATGTCTAAAAAACAAAGAACTTTGAGGAAAGTCACAAGGTATGGACAGTGCCTGTAATCAATCACAAAGAAAATCAAGATCCCAATGTCTTGAGGATTTTTACTGCTCCTGGGTAATAGTTTGACAAGAGACGGGCCATTTGGACCCCTGAGCTTTTTACCCTGTGCGTGGCTCTATGGGTCGCACTGACCCCATACGTGCGTTTACAAGAGTTTTTTGTGTGTGTGTGGTTTTGGGAACTGACAATCTGACGGGAAACCCCCACACCGCCTTCACACTTGTAGCCATGACATCTATAGTCCTCCTGAGTGTCGATGTAAGAACTTTTTAATGTTCTTACTTAAGTTGCACCTGTATTTGTTTTTTGTGTCCCGTTGCTGCTCCTAAAAGTCATAGTAACCTCAGAGCAATTTAATTATGTTTTTCAGACATGAACAGTAAAATATCAGATAACATTGATGCCGTTAGATAGAGATTGATATAGAAAGTTTAGGAGAGCTTTACAAGTACTGTCTTTTTTGCTCAACGTAAGATGTGTTCAAAGGAATCCGTTTAAACTTAAACTTGCTGCTAAGTACACTCCAATGCACCAAGTGGTAAATGTCAAGGAAATATATTTTTAGCCCCTTCCTATCCTGCTGAAATAGCTAAAGTCTCTGCAGTGACCGTACACTAAACACCACTGTTCTGAAAAAGTCATGGTCTTGGTCGGGAAGAGAGGCACATCCAAGCTCCCTGCAAGCAGTAAGACTTAGTTTGTTACATCCAACATGGCTTTGCAGGTCTCAGCATGAGATGCTCCATTAACTCAGCAGTGTGCAAGTGTGTGACTGGATGACTGTACATCCCTGCTGCTTTCAGACTGGCCCTAATAACCCCCATGAGGAAAGAATACTTGTCTTGCTACTCTGGACGTTTTCAAAGGCAATGGTTGGGTGCCTTTTTACATGTGTATGCTGTCTGTTTCCCACAAATCTGGGTACAGTCTTTAATTTGCATGAAAAGCTCGAGCTGAGGGTCTAATAGTATTGGGGATTAAGGGCTCTGCTGTGCTTAGCTTCCAATGTTGAGAAAAAATCTTGTGGAAAGCTTTGTTTCCTATCACAGCAGAGGGTTTTCTTTTTTTTTTTTTTTCAAACTATTCTCAGTAGACCTGTAATACGACTTAAAGAAGATAAAATGGACCAAATTTGTTTTCTAGACAGGAAATTACAAAGGAATAAAGCATATGTGACAAAAATACAAGCTAACAATAAATATTTTTGTTATTCTTGAGAAATGTAATAAATTAAGATGCACCTGAGGAGCTGATTTTGCCTCGTTCTCAATCAGGTATTAACCACGGTCCAGTGATTGCTGGAGTCATTGGAGCTCAGAAACCACAGTATGATATCTGGGGAAACACAGTAAATGTAGCCAGCAGAATGGAAAGCACTGGAGTCCTGGGCAAAATACAGGTGAGTGACGTGAAATGGCTTCCTTCGTTTATCTTTAACTTTCATACCATGTTGGTGTAAAATATCACATTTAAAAGTGATCAGAACTTGCCTTCAATTGTGATCAGTGCCTTACTTTTACACAGGGCTAACAAATAGTCCTAACAAATTAGCTTCATAGGTAGAACGACATGTACAGCTTGTAAAAAAAAAGAAAAAACATTTATTTCTCTAGACATTAAGGATGTAAAAAACTGTTAATAGTAATAAGATGCACCTACATACAAGATTCCTTCACATTCCATGTTAAAATTCCATAGTTTTACAAACTGATTCTCCAAAGTTTTGTCTATTTTTATTGATCAGGTCTATTTTTATATCCTAATCTGGACTTGAAAAAAGAGTAAACCAAATTTCCAGATGGCACAGAAACACCGTAAATCAAACAATAGCAATAAAATGGACTCCAAATAGGATCAAAACCAAAGTTTTAACTTTGAAAGTAAATTTACATCCACATTCAACAAAGATAGTACGTTTAGGAAAAAGAAGACTGACATGTTGAAGAAAAAACTTTGTCCCTCCACATGTGCGGTTTGTAGCAGAAAGGACATCTTATCACCTCAACATCCCCGGACACCTTAAAATCTTATGCTGGCTTCCTGCCTAAGCACCGATAAGGTGTAATGTTTTTCCATCACACGGCATGTTGCTGTTACCACCATTTAGTCTTCGGAGAGCTGTATTCTACTCTCCAGCTTGCACACATTCAATATAGCCATCTGTTGTGCAGTGCAGCACAACTGCAGTCCTCCTGATTTTCTTCTGGTAAATGGCTGCTGATATTTACGGATAAGAGATATTAAAAAGAAATGCTGTGAATTTTCTAGGTAAGCTTCCCCTCTTTCATTTGAACAATGTTACCTCATTTCAAAACCCGCAGAAAACATTTATTTTTGTTTTTGAGTACTTCATGGTCTTTATTGTGCCATAATCTGCTGTTGTTGTTTTGTTTTTTTTTTTAATATGGACATTTGATTACTATCTTTTTGCACATTTTGCTGTGCAGACATGTAGTTTGATGAATATGTTATGAAATGCAATGTGATCTCTTCTCCCTTCCCTCTAATAAGAAATGTAAATATTAAACCAGTATTGTTTGCAATTGACTTAAGCATAATAAGCAGGTATGTGTATATACATAATTGTACAATAAATAATCCCAATCTGGTCTTTAGACTGCAACAGAAGAAGTGCCAATGCAAATGTACTTTTCACAAAGCTCAAAAAGAGGTAGCCCCTCTTGCATCCGGAGGAATGTTAACCAGTGATGTAAAATGAGCAAAACAGCCTTGACTCATGTGGTTCTCCCTCTAGGTAACGGACGAAACAAGTCGCATCCTTCATAATCTGGGCTACATGTGCTCTTGCAGAGGGATCATCAATGTCAAAGGCAAAGGAGAGCTCAAAACCTTCTTTGTACACACAGAGATGACGCGCTCACTGTCCCAAGGGAACATTATGCCGTAAGACTGAATCTGCATCGCCGGCGGTGCAACCAAAAGTCTTTGATCGAAGACTGAGGAACTATCTTCGAAGATCTTTGGTAATAAAAACAAGTGCGACTCAGGAAGAAATCTGACCGACAAGAAGGAAAAACAGATTTTACTATCACTTCGCAAAATAACTGTGCCACCAGATCTAGTATTCATTTAGTCCTTTAACGTAACAGTACGTGTTTGTTGGACAGCAATTAGGTGGGAAACGCTATGATTATATACAATTTGAATGTCACAGCTGAAAAGTATTCAGGCTTAATGAAAAAGAAAAGTTTCAGACATTCTGAATCAGTAATTGCGTAGCTATGTGATGCTTGTTGCAATCACTGGATGCCACAGAACCCCCTGCATTGATGCCAGCTGCACCACAGCAAGTCTCACTTTTTCAGGGATCGGGACACTCGGGGTTACAGAATAAAATGCTTGGAAAACTCCAAAGCACTTTCACAGAAAATGTATCAGCAGAATTTCTAAAGGACTGACGGCGCCACAAACACCGGCTTGTCCCTGGTGTCATGAATGTAAGCTTGTGCTCCTCTTAGAAGTATTTTGAAATACTACGAATCAAACATTAAAAAAAGTCCACTTCAAGGATGCGGCTCATCTTTAAACAGAACGCGGCAACATGGTTTACAATGGACACTTCAGAAATCTGTTAAAACTACAAAGTCTTGGATGTATCCTCCTGACAGTCCAGGACATTTTGAAATAGACCACACTCTAATCATCTTGAGACAAACGGAGTGTGTTTGTCAACTCCTGCTGAAAGCAGGGGAGTTTGAGGCCAGATGCATAACAGTTTGTGAGAAACACAGAAATTGTACATTTTCTGTTACTTCCAGGCAATTGTGGAGAATATGCTTAACAGTTGTACATGTTTCCCCATCCAGCTGAATGTAGATTACAATTCACACTGAGAACTAAAGCATGCAGAATTTTGGTAAGACTGACCATATAAATCTTCCCCAAAAAATGTATAGTTTGCCGTCACTGTTAAACGTTCAAGTTAATGTGGACAGGATGTCGATTGACTAGTTTTTGAAGTGAATAAAGGGGAAGAATGGGGAGAATGTACCTTTTGAAACCAAACAGGAGTCGTGGAAGTTAACAGTGTTTTTCTGTTTTAATACACTTTTATGCTTCTGGCCTCTGTTGCACAGATCTGAGCCAAACAAACTCAAAGAATTTCAGAAAAATTTGAATTATTTCAGTGTAAATATTTTAGGTTTGAGTAGTTAAAGCCTGATTTATGTACAGGATAGGTTTAGTGTGTACGGTGGTTTTGTAAGAAAAGACACAAAATATTCTCAAAAATAGTTTTTTTTTTTTTTTTTGTTTGCTTTTGGATGATGCTATTGTTATTTTTTGTAAAGACCTCAATAAAGTTTCTATGTAATTTAGTTCATCTAAGCTCTTAAATACATGTAGCCTTCTAAGATCCTTGAAAGGATTGTGCTGCACTTACATGTAGTGGCAGGGTGGTGTAAATAATCCCAGCATCCTGCACTGAAGCATCTTGTTTACTTGATGCAGGCTCCACCAGCGGGTGACATCAACAAAAAAACTTCCTGGTCTACCTTTTGAATGCAGTGAACACTTGACACAATGAATCTAGACTCATCAGGGTCGGAGCTACGTCTCTCTGTAAAACTTTTTTTTTTAAATCTAGAGCTCATTTCACAACGTCAATACGATCTGAAATAGATACAGTAAAAGTAGGCACATTGAAGGTGACATTTCCCCTTTTTATTGACATAAACAGAAATTATGTAATAAGTTGTATAACCAGTACGGACGTCATATCCCCAGCTAAAGATAAAACACGTCTTAAAATCAGACCATTTATCACCTCGTGTTCACATCTTATCCTCAAACACCACAGCTGCAGCCGACACTGCCTCCTTTCACTTTATGGAAACACTGAATGCAGGAAAACGTTTGTGCCACATTTAATTCACTTATTTTAAAGTGATATCTAAACTCACTGCACTAAATAATTTTGAGTCATTTAACATAGGATAATTATCAGGACCTGATGCATTTTTTCTAAATCTTTAATATTAAAGGCGTCTTACTACAAAGTTCCCATCAAAAAGAAGTATCTCTAAATAGAAAATCACACTTAAAAGAGACTTTAGAAGAACATTTTTCTACTGCATGCCTACTAACTTTACACGTCATTATTTATGGTTAATCCTATTGAGACACAAGATCTTGTCTCTATAGGTGACTGGTTTTATAAAGTTTATATGTTGCGTGTTTGCATAAAGAAATCATTTAACATCACAGAGCAGAGCCACGCCCCTCAGGATCCAGTGTTCTGGATGCAGGGAAGTTTTCAGGTCCACAGCTGCGATGTAATTTAGGTCTGTCCTTACCGGCTTCTTGTAAATTGGACAGGAATAGAGGCGTGAATCCTTCACACCTGCAACACAGAGCAGAAAAAAAAAAAGCAATTCAACAGTTTTCTAGAAAGGGAGCAGCAGCTGCTAAAAAAATCTCTCAATTAAAGATCTTTCAAGTGGAAGTTTCATAAATATGAGCACTGGTGTGTTGCACCAAAGACATCCAGCTGTGTTTGACACCACATCTGTTTTTGATTAAACTAATCAACAAAATAACTCAAAATAGGACAATATGGTTATTTCCTTTGTCAGAAGCAGTTTGTTTACTGCTTTTTTGGACTGCAAGTTTCTGCTTCATCACTTATTTGTCATAAGGTAATAAACTGGTAGAGGTTGCCTGGAGGATTCCTCGTCAACTCTTTCTTAATCAGCTACAGGCTGAAGAAGCTAAGTAGTTCAGCAAACTGGAAAAAATTCAAAACGGCTTAAAATCTTTAGGTAAAACACCTTTATAAATATTGATGTAAAGTATTGTTTTAATCCCGATGCTTATTGGCACACATACTGTCAAGTTATTTTTTATATACCGACGAGAAACTTTACAAAAACATTTTTGGCCTTTCTGTGTTATGTAATCCTGTGTGCAATTTCTAAAAACTAAATTAACAAGGAAAAATGTTTTATCAAGATCTTCGGTAAAGGATTTAGGGCAAAACAGGGTTTAATTGTGATCAGAAAAAAAAGAAGATCCATGGTTTTGACTTCTTTCTTTTTTCCTGTGGAGGCCTTATAAGAGTTTTGTTAGAGAATATCAGTGAGCAAATAATTTTACAAAGACAGAAGTACACACAATATGTGGAGTCTTGGGCATCCACTAAACTGACAGAGCATTTAAAACAGCATTAATCAGAGGGACAGCCAAGGGCCCCCTGGTAATTCAGACATCCACATCCCAGGTGGAAGAATCTGTTGCCAGGACAACTGTCAAATGGGCATTCCCCAAATCTGGCCTTTCTTGAAAGACTGAAAAGAAGAGGGCTGAAAGAAAGTCACGAGAAGTCCTCTGCACTTCCCCATAAGCCATGTAGGAAACACAGCAAAACATCTGGAGGAAAGGTTCTCTGGCCAGCACAGCCCAAAATAGAACTTGACCTATATGCAAAACGCTGAAGAAAAACAACCACTGTATACAGTATAAAGCTCAGCATACCATTCCCATGGTGCAACATAAGCATGCTGTGGGGTTGAAAAAATAGGAAATCATTAGAAGAACCTTAAAAAGCTGCAGATTGGAAACTGGAGTGGAGATTCCCCTTCCAACAACACAGCATTCCTAGAGCTACTGTAACCAAGGCTTCGGTTAAATGTTTAGATGAAAGCATATTTATCTACGTATTCAGCTGTATTAGTTGTTAAAGTCAAATTTCAGATATTAGTCAAATCAAATACCACTAAAATATAGTACACTGAACTTTATAGTAATGTTCTTTTTTTCGTTTTTTTATATATATATTTTTTTATAAATGATCAAAATAACAAAATACGCAACATTATGATGGCAGTACAATAAGACAATCATGTTGAGATTGATTATATGTTATTTGGAAAATGGGTAAAATGTTCCCAAATTAATAACTAAATTTTCTCCTCGGTTTGTAAGCTTCCTGGCAACATTTCATGTCATTTTAACGAAGGGTTTACAGCCTCTCCTGCACTGCATACAGTCAGCTTGATTGTTGTTAACAATAATAAGGTAACTGATGTCAATGTAAAAACCAGGAGCAAAAAATGTACCACTGAATGATCAGCGTCATTCATCTTTCAGTGGCTGTAAGATGTCGCTGCACTCTGGCCTTATCCTGAGCAAATACTGTGGCACAAACTGCTGGAAACGTTCTCCCCGACATCATAGACAACATTAAGTCTGCTTGACATTTAAATGCTGCATGTATCCAGTGACTGTGTGGGATGAACATCATGAGGAGAATTCGGGAGGATTAAGGCAGGATTAAGGTTTATGCATCAATTCTGGACCCCCTCAACTCCTAAACCCGAACCGTCTCTTTGTAATGCTGTCTAATTGGAAACCTCACCGTTATTCTCGGCGTACATCCTGATCACAGGCATCGTCTCAAAGAGGACTTTGGGCTTGGAGTCGATAAGTTTGCAGCCGCGGCGGTCCCAGCTGGCCCCCTCCAGGTAAAGGCCATAAACGTACACTCCCTCTGCTGGTGGCTGGGTGATGTCATCCTTCATCCACTTGGTTACCTCGTTGCACAGCACCATGCGGTCCAGGGCCCAGCCTTTATTGGCGCGAGTGATCTCCTGGGAGTGCATGAAGAAAAAAATCTGCAGGTTAATGTCTTAATGTCCCAACTACGACACTGATTCAATTCAGAGGGAAGGGCAGCAGTAAAGCTTTGAAAGTAGGATATAAAAATGAAGGATGCTGGAATCACTGTAATCTTGGAAGAAATGAACAAAATAAGATATGAAAAATAATTTTGTGACTTTCATCACATATTGTGCACAAACAGATCACTTTTGAAAACACAAACACACAGTTTGTGTTTTCACAGCTCCAATTTATCAACTGGAAAAGGTGGCCGTTTTCAAGAGTTCACATTAGTTGTACAAATCTGCTCCAAGTGAACTGCAGACAGCTCCATCATCAATAACTCCCCTCTCTGCAGAGCTGGGATTTTTCTTTGGTGCAGAAGGGAAAATAAAGCAAAAGTCATACACAGAAACCTGACACAAATACTAAAAGACTCCAACTTCCTCCCACTGCAAGCCTTAAAGAGCAAAATAAATTGATGTCGGCTCTAAGACACAACTGAAAGTTGTGTGTTTTAATTTATAAACAAGCAGGTGAAACTTGCCATAATGGAAATAATTTGATTTTGTTAGCTGAGTATCTCTGTGTTCAACATACAATCATTTGCCCAAAACTGGACATGAAGGTTGAAGCGTTTCCATATATCAGCTAATTGCTCCTTATTCTGGCCAGAACAGAATATTAGCATTCAGACTATCCTGAACAGTGAAATGTGTAGTTGTTCTTTTAAAGGAATCGAGAAACTCCAGATATCCAACTTGAATCAGGTTTTGAACTGGATAATAATATACGTAGCACATTGCATTTTTTTTAAATTCAATTTGATTTAAAAAAAAAAGACTTTACTGATCCTAAAAGGAAATTAAATGTAACTCATTAATTCAAGGTTCTTCAAAGAGTTGTAGTTGATGGAGCTCCTGCAGAGGTCTGTATTACAGCAAATTAGTCAAGGCCTCTGACTGAAGACAAGAGAATGTCCATAATTGTCTTGATAGATAATGCATATGAACTCTGTCTCTCATTTGTGAAAAAGAAATCAAATGTTCAATTATGCCCTGCCTTTGGTGCTCAGGTTTAATTTCTGAGCACAATATTCAGCAAGGCAAGTAACGCTGTGTTAGGTCATCATAAGCTCTGATTATAGCACACATTAGCATACTTTACAGTAAGCAAGAGAAAATGAATTATTAGATCTTTTCTTATTTTCTAGCTGCATTTAAAAACAAAACAAAACACGACAAAAAAAAGTCCATAGACCTCAAGTTTGCTGGAAGGGAGTTTCAACGCCTATAAATGTAAGAAACTTGTCTTTAGTTTTCAGCCTTAATGCCGTTCAAGCAGAGTTAGCCATTGAAATTATTTCTCTGCTGCATTCATTTGCCACGCATTAAGACAAATTGGAGTTCATACTTGCTTATCGGTGTTTGTGTGTGTAGCGGCGCATATGTTTACTCGTGTGTGTCATTGCAAATGTGTGCCCGCCTCTCCCTCTGTGCGCCATCTGGTCTCCTCCCTGGCGGAGGGTAAATAGGTGGTCTGCCTGGTGCCATGTATACCTGTCTCATCGCCGTCAGGAAACCCTGCGGGTTGAAGAAGCCTGTCATCCAGAAGCATTTGGGCCGGCCCTCAAAGACCCAAGCCTGAAACTGGCGGTTCCGCTCAAGCAGCTCTGTGAACCAGAACCCCAGGGTGCTGGAGGCCCACGATGCCTACGAGGAAAACAAACATGGGCAACAACATAATCAACATATTCCGGTGATATATTGAACACCTAAACCGGGTGCATTAGATGAGCAGGAAGAATTAGCGGCCAAGTAAGCGAAACAAAATGACTGAGTAGAAAAACTCTCAGCTGGGAAAGAACTGAAGCCTAAAATACTTTATTTCCAAAGCATCAATAACTAATAGTACGAGCATATGTTGAATTCAATTTAATTATTTGTAAATTAAATACATACAGGTCAAGCCTGTGTCAATTCTCTAGTTCTTCTTTTTCTTTGTTTACTTTAATTACAGAAATTAATGTGTAGAAAAAAGGAAAAGAAAACACAAACAACGCTTTATCAAGAGTTGAAAGCAGAAAGAGGACTGATGAAATGAACTGGTGTTTTCCTTCTATCTCTGTTAGCTAAGCTAAACCTAAAGGAAATGACGTTGCATCTGTTACAGCAACTTATGGCGGCATTTTAAATTGAGCGTTTCATGTTACATCATCATTCTGTGATATTGTAATCCATTTTCTTTCACATTCAGTTTGGTCATGACAGTGAAAACATGTAGAGAAAGGAAACATAAAAACATTTAAAAGCCTTTTAAATTTGAAAAATATTCAAACGATTAACAGTTTAAGGCTCAGCGTTGTTGGTTTTTACTCGGGGAACCAGACCTTCATCCAGCGTGCAGGAATGCGAGCATCATACATGCAGTCCAGGGCGTCCCGCAGGTTCTCGCTCATGATGATGGTGCCGTCGATTGCCAGCTTGAGGTCCACCAGCGTGTGCCGGACCAGCGCTATGACCCGCTGCATTCGATCAATCTCCTGGCGGAGGAAGATGTTCATGGGCTGAAAGGGTCCCATTTTCTGAAGACGCTCTCTCACCTGATTTAAAATGAGAGTCAAAGACAAAACAAGAAGAATGACCCAAAGGTTCACATGTAATTTTAGTTTAAAATCTATGACAAGACTTAAGATTTGATCTTTACAGATGCGCTTCAGAGGAATGGCTAGTAATTGTATGTGCAAGGTTGGTAGATATGTCATGAAAATAACTTGCGAGTGTAAATTCAGAGAAAGGTGGATGTTGTAAACAACTGACTCAGAAGGGCTAGATATAAACACACACTATCCTTTTCAAATTTTTACTTGTTAATGCTGAAACCCATACAATTTTCCTTCCACTTCAAAGTTCAGCCTTGCATAAAATCCAATAAAATGTATTGAGTTTTTGGTTGTAATGAGCTACCATTAGAAGTTTTCAAGGCGTATGAAAGCTTTTAAGAATGGATAAGTATAAAAAAAAATATCTAAGGTTCATGGGAAGATATAATGTTTATCTGTGAAACAAGAAAACCAAATAATTTTGGGCAAGTTGTGGTTTCCATTAAAAATCTGTTCTCACAGATAAAGACATTTCTCTTAACGCTTCTGCATCTCTCTGAACTTTACACGTTTATCTCTTTCAATTAAAAAAGAAGAAAAGAAAAGATATTTCTTCAGGTTGTCAACACCAGACTGACTCAGTATTTTTTTTTTCTCTGTGTACCTCTTCTCCGTGTAAGCAAGATCCTGAAAGTGCGAGCGACATGGTGTGTTGGTAAGCGACAGCGAAGCTTTGCACCTCGCTTCAGAGTCATAATCTCCTCACCTTTTCATGACAGAAAAGGTGAGGAACCTCAAAATAAAGCTGGGATCCAGCCGTATTCACACCATCCCTCCCTGCCTCTGCCTACCACCACGAGAGACACTCAGCCCCGCTTGCATGGTGAGAGGAACTGTGAACTACCATGCCTAACCTCAATCATTTGCCTCAGGCTGTTCACAGAGCACACAAACATACTTCAAAAGGTACATAGTCAGGAGGCAGTTTCTCCAGCATGTCGTCAGCCAGTCTGGACACCGCCGCCTCTCTGGTCTCCCCTCCTCCCGATGAGCTGTCTTTAGGCTGAATGCTGAGGATGGCGTCCAGCACATCTTTCGCCTGTTTACTCTGAAAGGTTATGTCTGCATTCGGGTGGAGCCCAAACACCTGAGGCGTGTCGTAGGCTGGAAGACCCTGAAATACAGGAATGGAATTTAATTTCACTATTTTGTTTTGTTGTCATTTTGCCTTTTTTTTTTTTATATTTATTTTTTTTTATATTGCCTCCCCTTTTGTTATCCCAGGGTTCACACACACAACAAGCTGCAGAGACTGAGCATGATCTCAGCTACACATGGTGTCACAAGCTGCTTTCTGGCCCCCTTCGGTGAGGATTCAGACAGTACAACACATGGGTCAGTCACGCTATCCCTCCTGCAAAATGGTGAGTGTCTCTGACCAACTTGGAAGAAATGCTGTTGAAGAGACAGGATCTCTCCCCCAGCTTCCTACAAACAGTCAAATGTGTTCAGTTGGCACCCAACCAAGCTGTGGGTCTGTGGTGATGAGCAGTCGTATCATCCAAAAAAGACAAAACAAAAAACATGCTCTCTACAGACTCTGTGACTCCTTTTGTTCTTTAACCTGGAAATTAGTCTTAGATTTACCAAGTTCCTACAGACTTTGTTGCATCTTTACTGCCTTATTTGTTTTCCTTCTTCACTATTTTCCTTGTTATAATACGTGACAGAACGATGCTTTTCTTCACTGACCTGAAGGGAGGTACTGACTCTGTTCTGTCTGTCAGGACGACTAATCAATACCAATTTTCCAGCTGGCCTCATACGACAAATAACTTAATGATTTAAAGAGGCGTCCTCGCTGATTCAGCTTTCATTCAGATGCCTAAAATAAATCTCAGGGAAAACCGGGTGCTGACCTGTAAGCTTTGTCTAACGGTGCAACAAATGATTTACTTACAATTAGGGCAAAATGTATAAATTATAATGCAAATTGTAATCCCTTCTGTTTGTATCATCTGTGTCTTTCTAGCATTACCTGGATGTAACTGAGATACTGGTCAACACTGGAGCATTTTGGGATGTTGTATCCCTTGTAGAAGTTAAAGGTGGGTCCAAACATTTCCTCACTGAACCAAACCCTGGCAAAGGTGTTAAGGAGGCGTTTGTCGAAGTCGTCAGTCACTCGGCCGCCGTATTGGATCTCTCCGATCATGTACTGTACTGTGCTCCATGATACACCCTGTGAACATGTAACATACATTTCAAATTAAAACTTAGAAACAAGTATTCTTTCAAAAAACAAAACAAAAAAACAAAGACAAAAGACAGCACAAATTTGGTTGCTTGGAGTGAAAAAATATAACTAATTTTGTTTGAATATCAGCACTCAGGTCTTGTTTGGCAAGTCCCACATCTTGGTATCATTTGCCAAGATCTGCCATATGAAGATTTTTCCAAGAGAGTCAGAAGTAGATGTAGTTCTGGATTCTGGGTAAGTCGTTGTGAAGTTTTAACCTTTGTCAATTTGGGTTAAACTCCCATTTTTACTTGCATGGATGTTGGGGATTTCTTTCAGTGTAAAGCTTGGGTATAATCTTTCTGCAAATTATGGCTTCGGATAAAAGAGGTAAATAGCAAACTTCAAGAAAAACCCACTTGAAAAGCTGACCTTTATTTCAGCTTAAAATAGATCTACTATACCTGATGGGAGGTGTGGGTTTGAGAAAATAAAAAAAGCTAAAATTGAATCAGAAGTTTCAGTGTAAGAAACTGTTTTGTAGTGATTTGTCATAATCTTTTTTTTAAGTCACTAAAACAGCATTAAAACAGGGAAGCAGACCTTTGATATTTGCTGCAGAATGAAATATGTGGAGGTCATAATGAAGTGTAATGTAATGTGCTTTTTGCAATTCAGATGAAGCATTTCCTTTGACTAATATTTCTATTAGAACCTTCCACTTGAAGTGAAATAACACACTTCACAGCTAAGAAACATTGATCAGCGGCTTTGCTATTTACTTTCATTTATCCAAGCTGGGATTTCTGCTGGTCATGTGTGCAAATCCTTATGTGCTGCAATAGCTTCACCTTACATAATCTCCACTGACCTTTTTGATGTCCACGTCATCCAGATGGTTTTGAACAAACTGGACAGTGGCGTTAAAGTCAGCTTGGTTGAACTCGTAGGGGATGTTCCATCCTAGAGGGCCAAACTTCCTCCGCTCTTGTACGGTACTGTGAAGAAACGCCACAGCATACAGCATCGGCTTCCACTGCACCATGTTACTGACATCCAAAAGGTCCTGGTTTATTCCTGTTAAAAGACACAGGGGTCAATACTTCAACACCGAGGTCCAAAATATGTTCGGAGTCAAATAAACATGCACATATTTTTCAACTGAAAAAGGTTGATATTCAGATATAGAAATAACAGTGAAGCAACTTTAAATGCAATTTTTTATTTCGTACAGCAATTATTTTGGGATCAAAATATGTGTCAAATGCACTTTTGTGAAACAGACTTGGTCTCTTGGAGGATTTAGGAGCTAAAGACAAGCACACATAGATTCTTAGTTGCCCTTCATCCTTTTCAATATGAAGTAGGAACAGGCAGTTCTCTTGTGCATATTAAGTATTCTTTTTACCCTTCAAGGTTTTGAATAAAAACACAAAGTACATGTTTCAGCTCCTGTAAGGTCTCATAAACCTTCCCCCAATGCTTGTGGCACTTGGATGTAAAGTCTCTGAATTAAGCAATAAACATGTTTCTTGTGAATTTCCATCTCTTCATCTGTTGTCCTTCCCCGAGGACACAGTAAGAGTCTGGATCTATCTATATGCATGCATCCACCCACTACTCAGATCTATATAAACACATCAAGAATAATAAGACACTTTCATGTTTCAATCATTTTATAATACTCCTATTTACAGTTTTTCTATTTGAAAATACATTTATTTCTGCTTGCCTGTGTTTGCAAGCAAAGACATTTCAGTACAAGATTTTGTGTAGCTTGATTCTATACAGTCTGTCCTCTGTTTTGCACAGATCAAGTCAAATGACATTTTTACTGCAAGTTAAGATACACTGAAGCCCACCTCCATAGGTTCTCTTAAGCCCTGCCCTCAGGCCTTGCGGTGGTTCGTTGGTGAACTTGACAGACATCTGAAGAAGAGTGATGGGGAAATGCTTGTGAGCCTCTGTGGTCATCCAAAGGCGAAAGCTGTCATTGACAAAGTCTGTTTCTGTCACGGTGTCCATTAGTTCATCCATGAAGTCTAGACCCAGATGACAGTTCTGGAGCAAGGCCCACCCACCCTGTGAACAATCACAACAACCAGTGGTTATCAAACACTGTTACGAATTGAGGATAAAATTTCAAGTCAGGGTTCAATCCCTTTTTGCCAATTTTTAAATGATAACTGTAGTGTTCATAGTGAGCTTAGGGAAGGGAGTGGGTGCACAGGGAAATAGATGGATGCAACTTTAAAATAATGGCCAGACAATAAGATCTAAAATACTGATATTTCTCCTCACTGTTGTCTTTTCCACATTTATCTGGACTTGTAAATTGCTTAATTGAAATTCAAAACTTTTCCAGGTTGACTGGAAAATTAATTACAGTTCCAACTGCGGCTGCTACAGTAAAAAAGCAGCCACCTCAGAGCTTCGACTCACATTAGCCATGGTCTGCTGCAGAAGCTTCCGAGCATGAACCTCTTGTCCTTGTCCCATAGACACGTATCTGGTCTCAATCTTGAGCTTTTTCCCCAGTGCAGTGATGGAGTCAGTAGGGTCTGATCCCATTGAAAGGAAGCAGATAAGCGGTGTACGTGGATCTGATTCCTCCCACATCTTCTCCAGGTCAAGAATCACCCCTTCAGTGTACTTCTCCCCCATTGCAGTAGTTATGTATTTACGAGCCTAAGAAAGAGAGGAAGAAAGTTGATGTTTATTTACTGGCTAGAAATGCAACACATGCAGAGTTGTTGATCTCCTACCAAAAGTAAAGGAAAGGGAAATACATTTTCTATCCACTGTTATTATCGGGAAAATATGTGGAGGGTTTTTAGTTTGATGTTTTGCAGATCATTTTTTTCGTCAACGCTTTGCTTTTTAAAAAAAAAAAAACACTATTTTTTTCTGAAAAACTCTCTTACCCAATAACCTGGTGTGTGAATGGTGGTGGATATGGATATGTGTGGGACTCATACAGAACAGTAACGTCCAGCTTCTTCATCGGTTTCTCTGGCATCTTATTTATTTCATAGTATAATTGTTAATAAGCTGACTTTACGCCAGGTTTTTGACTTAATTCTATATAATTACACTAAGAACACAAAAACGTGTTTCCTTCACCTGCGCGATGGTCCTGTCGGGACACCAGCATCGTATCAGGAGCAGTCGCCTAAAGCAGTCGAGAGACTGATCATAGGAGTTCGGAACCACCTCCTCCTCTGGGGCTTCCTTATCAAACCACGACTTCCACTGCTTCTCGTTACGACTTATCTGGAAGAAATGTAGACATCGGGTGATTGCGCTGTAGTACATCTTACATTGAGTATATACCGCAGGCAAAGACACTGAATGCTGAATGGCCTGTACTTGCATTGAGATTTATCAAGTCCACAGGACAATTTACGCTACATTCAGCTTGTGATGGTGGTAAGCTACTGCATCGTAGCCATAGCTGCCCTGGGGGAGGCTGACTGAAGCAAGCTCATCTCAGCAATCAGAGGCCTCAGAAAAAATAATCATATATATAAGATATGAATATGTTGTTACTTTGGTAAGGTAATGTGCAAAAATAATTCTGCTCATAATCATCATAATCTTTTTCTTCAACTATTCATTTACATATGAGAAAGTTGGAAATAGAAAACATCATTTTTTTTAAACAACAAAAATATGCTTTTTCTGCTGTTTTTTCATACGATGAGCATATTTTCAAGTAATATTAGCTTTCTTCATTATTAATTTATAAGACTGAAAGGTTTACGTATGCTTGAGGACAGTGTGTCCTTCCAACAGCTGAAACTCTAATCTTCTGGCTTTTTTTCCCCCTTGTCCTCCTTGAAAAACTGATTTGAATAAACTAAATACTTTAACACCACCTCTCCTTATTAACAGGCAAGCAGGATAAAATGCTTATGTGAATTACTTGGAAATACACAATCAGCCAAACACACATCACGCATGCGTGTACATGCACATCTGCCCAGCCAAAAGTAATAGATTGAAAATTTTCACCAAACTAAGCTCATTTCACACAACATTGGTTTTTCCCACCATGGGAGCCACCAGGCTGTCAGTTACACTCAAGGGTTTGTGCATTTGGGTGTGAGTGACAGTCAATCATGAGTCTCTGAAAGCCCATGTGTGAAAGAAAGGATGAAGTGAGCCATGATGAGGCTGATATTGACATGCTTAGTAGCGCAAAGAAGAGCTGTGAAAAATATTTAATAAGCACCCAGAGACCACAAACGCACCAGAGTGTGTGTTGAACAGATGAAACTTCCTTACTGAGGGAGACTTTGTAGATAGAGGCACTTGGGTAAATCTTTCTCAGCTAAAGATGCATGCCTAAACTGATTGAGATGTGTAATATGTGAACCTGATCCAGTATATCAGAGAACTGCCAGAGTTTCCTGAGCGCCACGAGGTTGAGCCAAGTCATGTCCAGGATCCACTTGGCTGGTTTCTGAGGGCAGGCCTTTAGGTCCAGAGATGCACCGCCTGTGCAATGCGAAAACACACAAACATACATGTCCGCATGAACACAGACACACGTGTGTTTTCAGGATAACGTTGAAATTTGGTTTAACCAACATTTTACAAAGCAAAAATGCACATTTTAAATCTTTTTTTTTTTTTTTTACCATTTCAATTAATGTACATGTAATTACATTAATAATTACAAAAAGTCAAGAGTACTGTGGTCAGCATGTCACAGTTGACAGATGGTATAGCTGCATGCATGTAGCAGAGAGTCTGTTCTGAATCTGCTGGTAACGCTACAGACTTTTACTCCTGCAGTCAAAAGTGCCGCGTGTAAGAAATTCAGCTACTACAAGTACTTAAAGAAATATAATCAAACAACTGATATCTTAATACTAGAAAAACTTCTATAAAACATGAGGAAATTACATTATGTTTCTTTTCTACGTACTTTTTTGTTGTTTTCAACATTTGAATTTAAAACAGTTAGGCTACATGACTTGTGCCTTACACAACTATTTGAACACTTTTTTACATATTTTATGTAATAGACCAACCTAAAGATCTGCAGAATTGTTTAGTGGAAGAAAGTGTTTAGTGTTTCAAAACTTTGAAATACTTTCTTCAGATAAAAAAATAAAACCATGAAGCCCACTCTTTTGTGATGTCCCTTAATAAAATCCACTGCAACTAAATTCCTTATTAACTGAACTAATTACTAAACAATATAAAATTACATCTGTTTTGTGAAGACTTCTGAGATTTGTTCGAAAACATCAGTGATCTTTATGAAGATCAAGAAACTCACAGGTCAGAGGTGAAGTTAAGGAGAACTTTACACTGAATGACAGTGATGTTGGATGAAAAGTTATCGTACCTTTAATGAGTGTGTGGAACTCCTCATGTTTGATTTTGTTGCTTTGCATGTCGATCTTCAAAGTCAACAGCAAAGTAAAAAGGAACTTGTGTTCTTCATACAGGCCCCGTGCTGCGTAGTGGTGCACCTCAAAGGTCATGAACTCTATGATGCTCGCGATCCGTTTGATGGTGATAGGACTCTTTGAGGACCTGTTCCGGTAGAAAATTACAACACAAATGTTAGTTTTGAACGTTAGTTTAAAATCCCAAACTTAATTGTTTAACTGATAAACAGTATATTTTTCTCAAAATTAAATCTGACTTGTAGTATATACCAACTTAATGCACAGTGTAACCAGTGAGGCTTCATACATGTCAATAAAATATCCAAGGTCACAAATCTCTGGCCAATGGGTTAACCTTATTTCACTTTGGGAATATTATGTTTTTTTTTTTTTGTTTTGTTTTGTTTTAATTGTATTGAAATGAAACAAATTACAAATTTAGTACCAAGTATAAACAATATGAAAATGACAAAATGTGATTGTTATTTCTGATGAGAACTTCACATCATATATACAGTTGTGAAGAGCTACAAGAGTTGACTTAATATTCTAAACAATCTGGGCTAAAAGGTTTTATTGACTTGTACTGTTATTGTATTATACTGGGACATCATAAATGCCAATATTTCTCACCTAGCAAGAGAAAGGTCAAAAAGTCCAAGGAACTGCCTCAAAGATGTCTGGTACATGACATTTACCATACTCATCTCAGTAATAAGGAAATACAGGATGCTGCCCCTAGTGGCCACTAAAATCACACAGAAAGCAGACAAGAACAAAATATCAGAAATAAATGAAACAACAAACATCTGTAATTATCTACTGTCTGACCAATAAATGTTCAATGAATAATTGAAACTTGTCGTGTCTGGCGCTTTACTTGGTTTTCTTTACGCTGTTCATTCACTAATGTTTTGGAAGAAAGCTCTTCAAGAACAGCTGTATTTATACTGAGATTATATGACACAAAATATGGAGATCTGTTACTAATTATGAGATTTCTGTTGGTTGTACTATATTCTATTGAGGGCATATACACTATATTGGAGTGAAAACAAATGCAAAATACATTTATCAAATCTTTTTCTGTAAAAAAAAAAAGGTTCTTCTTGGTGTTCTTCTTTCTCAGAAGTAACAATACATCAGATTCAAATTTGTATTTGTAAAGTAGAAAATGTAAGTGAACACTTTATACTTTTGCACTGGATTTGTTAAGAGTCTGAGTTGAAATAAAAAAAGAAGCTAAAGATATAGATACATGTATCCATTCTTGCCTTTGACTCTAGAAACACACTGCAGCCTGTCCAAATAAATAAATAAATAAATAAAAAACTCTATCTCAGAGCCTGCCTGGTCGGTATTCCTCCCTCGCTGCATTTATCTGAACTTCAGTCTCAGCAGCAATCTGCAGCTTCTGAGTGACTTCCTCGGCTGTTTGCTTCGTGTTGTTGAGAACGAGAATCAGGCTCTCATCATCCACCAGTGAACCCTAAGAAAAAAATAAATAAAATGAAACTGTAAGAAAACAAAACTGTCTCAGATGTTTTCTAAATGAAAATCTTTTAACCCTATACTATTATTTTCACAAATAATGATCAAATAATAATAAACAAACTGTTCCCATCACTCTTAATTTTTCAACATTTACATGTAATCGTCTGTTTTCAAAAAGCTTTTGAATATATATATATATATATATATATATATATATATATATATATATATATATATATATATATATATATATATATATATATATATAAATTAAAGTTTAAAACATATTTTTACCTGTGTGCTAGTTAGTCTGTACAAGAGGTTGTCCTCAAGCTCCTTCATTTTTCTCTTGTTATAGGTTACATCTTCCAAAAGGTCAGTCCTCTCCTTCTCCATTTCCTGGAGTTAGAAAAACACAACACACAGGAAGTGTGTATAAAGTATAAACCTGTGACTGTAAAAAAAACAACAAAAAAAACAAAAAAAGAAAAAAAAAACAAACAGTGTAGGGTCACTAAAATCAAAAAGCTTCATGAAGCAAATGAATCCGACAAAATTAAACATATTTTAGACTGCGGGGTATTCTAAGTTGACAATTTACGCTTAATGTGGACAAGATCAAAGTAAATCTAATTTTGAATTCATGCTGTTATCTAAGCCAACTTCATAGTGGAGAGATCATTAGTTTTCAGACTTTCAAATTCTATTTAAAACACATCTTTCAACAAGGTAATATCAGTCACAAGTTCTCACCACTGGTGTTTGTTTAAAACCTTTTCCACTGCATCTGAGGGAATAGATTAAAAGAAAACTAATTCTCTGCAGACCTTGGTTTCACTAGCCATAGGTTTTGTTTTAGATTCAAAAACATCCTTATAACTCCTTTGTCAAAAATCTGTTCAGTCCCTATGGTTACCAACTATCCAATAGATAGAGTTATTCGTCCATTACTGCTTTAGGTTTTAATTTAGGCATGCGCCACAAAAGAGGCAGAAAGAGGTTTGACAGTTTGTTCACAGTATAATATAAATATTTGGTGTTGTCTACAGCGGATTGGAACGAAGTGGGTATATCTCAACAATTATTTACAACTTTAAAATACAGAGAAAAAAATAATGATGAGTTTCTCTAACATAAACTTGCTTTTATGCTAGGGCTAGTTTTTGTTTCCCTATGCTCTTAATGTTTGTGGGTACATTTATAAAGTAGCCTTATTATCAACGAAAAATCCAAGTACTGAAAACAATAATTCTAGCCCTCTGCACCCCATAAGCTCGGAAGAAAAGAAGCCGGTTTTTCACTCTGGAATAGCAGCCTCAGCTCTTTCATTATCGTTATATCCATATTTTGTGCATATTGGAGATAGCATGCTATTCTTCACATCTTCCATGAATCTTTCATTTCATGATCGCCCATTAGGCTTACCGGTGAGAAAATTGCTTTTCTGCAGCAGTGCCAGTCTTTTCAGATGAACAATCAATGAGCCCTTTGCCCTGGTGTATTTACAGTGAGCTATTATATTGCTCAGTGTGAATGGCTCAAGTTCCTGACACTTTAGATGTGTGTGTCTTTGTCAGTAGATTTTATCCTGATACATATGGGCACCTTTGTATCAGTGGCTGGGAGTTTCTTTACTCTCTTTTGCAAAGGGTGATGATACACTCATGAATTATAATGTCACACAATAAGAGAGGTGTTAAAAGCCCACAAATATCGATACAAACAGCTTCAAATCTGAAGCAGTGAGATTTAATATTGCTTAATTAAGTCATTAAATTGTACATATAGAAGGTAAAATGACCATCTTTTTGACTGCCGGTATACCTGCTTTTCAGTGAGAATGACACGACCCAGCAGCTGGTCCTCAAGCCCCTTCATGGTAACAGTGAAGTCGATGATGGAGGTGCGAGCGCTGATTTCAGGAGTGTAAGCTGGGTTAGGGAGCTTGGTGGTCATATAAAGCCTGAATCCTTTCATCACATCCACTTCTTTGTCCCCAACTTTCACCTGTGAACATATTACCTTTTAGCACAAAATTGTCATAAACATTCAAATGTATCACACCACATGCGTAACAATGAATGCTTGTCAAATGAGTGTAATATTTGTGTGGAATATATATTTTTTTGCCCGAGTAACTAAATCTTCTTATTAAACCTTAATTAAAAAAAAATGAACTGTTGAAAAAAAAAGTCAAGACAGAGGCCAAATAACTTCCTGAAAATCAATTATTTGGAGAATGGCGTTAAATGTATTGCACATACTTTGTGAGATAATAAGCCCAAGGTAGATAGAGCTGCTCTGAAATATCCCCTGTGTGTATTTGTGCACGTAAATATGTGTACGTGGATGGGTGCAAGATTGCATTGCCTCTGATCAACACTTAATTACTCATAGCAGTAAATCATCTAATTATCCATTTGTATGTCTATTTCCTGAAGCTGTCAAGCGTAGACACCTTCACTTCTTCCTCAAAGCAGGATATTAATAGAAATAGACTGAAAGAGACTTCTATTAATAGACCAGGAGTATCCCTGTTGTCAGAGCATGTTTTGTGCAGTATCTGATGGTGAGTACCAGGGAAAATGTTTGCAAGCTGACTGCAGTGGTATTTATTACATGACCTTGTATTTAATGTATGATAAATTAGATACACAGTTTTGTAATTAAGAAGATGTTAATTACATTCAAACTGTGTGGTCACGATAATTACTCTCAAAGTAATGACACATTTTACAGATGAATCAAGGCTTTTATGCTTGCAAATAAAATTTTAAAATAATCTTAAAAATTCAAACAATAACCTCCAGTTTTAAAGTTGAAAATATATGGCTTGAACATTGCATAGCAACTGGTAAGAGGAAGTTGTTTCAGTAAAAAACACAAAGACCTAATAGCAAATTTCTAAAAAATTAAGAGATCATTTTCAGCTTTTTTAACAACTAAGATATGTGTGACAGGTTCAGCATAGAATAATTTAGTGTGTTTTTGCAAAAACACACTCTCTCTCTCTATATATATATATATTTAGGTACTGAAGTGTGTGTTTTTTTTGTGTTTTTTTTTTACATTTCACAGCTGCTAAAACCATTTGGTAGAATCCAGAGAGAACTCCATGCTTTAATGATGCTGCATAACATACCTACACAAACACTATAATTAAGTGACACATACAATGTTTGCCTCTGGCTCATATAAATGTATACTTTGTACATTTTGTCTATTGTTATTCACATTTCATTGTGCGGTATGTTTAGTTTTAAGTATTCTGCTGCAACAAAACCAATTCCCATGCACGTATTAATAAAATGTTTTGTGAGCAAAAACCGAGTTTAGCAATTAGCATATTTATTATGGGTACAAAAAAAAGAGAAGCATACATTAAAAAAATCTATCCACTTCTTTATACTCTTTGGCCTTCATCTGAAACGTGATATTTGTTGAAACATTCTGTGATATGAAAGACTGGATAATGCAATACCAGATTCAAAACAGTTTATCAATGATACAAAATGTTTTCTTCGGAGGCAAATGTCCTGATTTTGAAACAAATGAAGGGAGAAAAAAAAAAGGAGCTATTACTTCTGCACACTTTGTTCATGAAACCACACCAAAATCTTTGATTTTAAAACAGCTGATGTTCCTTGTCCCCACAGTCTTCCATCTAGAGGAGTTTATGCTGTGTGGTTTTATTGAGCAAGCATTCATGCATTGTGTTAATGTTTTTGTGTAGATACAGGTGTGTTAAGTTAGCATGACCAGATGTATCTATAGAGTCATATTATATCTCGACTATCCACCAAAAGGTCATTTAATAATACCTAAGAAAAAAAAACAAAACAAACACGACAAAAATAGGCATTAATTAAACAAATAAATTTTCTATAACCTTGTAAGTGGAGCCGGTTTTAATAAAGTTCTTCTCAAGAACGTTGTCAAGGGCAGGGTCCAACTCCTCCCCAACATCTTCAATCAACAGGGGGCGACCAAGAGACAAACTGTCTTCAAGGTGATTTTTAAAGTACTTATGGTTTAGTGACGTAATCTGAAATCAAAAGAGTAAAAAAATAAATAAATAAATAAACATTGGTAAATTGTGAATTACACATGTTCAGACAAAAGAAAATATGTGATTCTATAATGAAGCCTGAATTATTGCCAGCAGTAATAAAACTGGATTTTTATAAGATTCTCATCATAAATATGACAAAAGTCATTACCTCTTGCTTCTTTTAAAAAATATCTAAGGAAAGCTGATAGTACCAATTTCGGTTGGATGATGTTCAATGCAACATGGTTTGAAAACTTCTGGTTAAGCCCTGCATCTTGAAAACACTCGTAATGTGCTTTCAGAATGCATTCAAGCTGCTCAGATATTGCCTCTAACAGGTGTATGACCTTGGCTGAGCTCATGATGCCTGCAGATATACTTTTTCAAATGCGCTTTCCACGCTGGCTGTCAGAGAGTTAAAAGCAAACAGAATATCTCAAACACGGAATCTGACACAATATTTTTTTTTCTAATCTGCAATGCCTGTTACAGAAGAGAGCAAACTCACAGTTTTACATTTAAAGTTAAAATGCTGATATATACGCAAAAATCAATCCAAATATCTCTTGTATGTTTCCAGATGAAGGTCAACTCAAAGTGGATTAGCTAAATAAGAAGATGGTGGTCAAACAAACCTGCAACTCATTTCTAGCTTCTTTGTTTTTAATCCAGATTTTTCCCTGTGTCTGAGGGTCAATCAGCAGAGGGAATCGAGCAGCTTTGGTCACAATTATGCCATTTTGAATGGACAAGTCATCATTGGGAAGGCCCTGTAACAAAGAAAGGTGAAGCTCATTCCTGTTTTCCTCCTAATCTCACAAAAAACAGAGTATTTAGAACCTTTGAAATATTTCTGCATCAAACAAATAAATGTGTTGCTGTACAGCTACAGTTTTGTAGTTGTATCTTGCAGTTGCAAAATGCAGCTCAATGTAGCTGCCTCCTTAACACAAGGAGATTTTCATAGTGACTTTTTTTTTTTTTTTGTAAAGAAATAATCCCTAGTCTTCAACAACAAACCATTTTGGTGGTCTTTAGCCAGATCCTTGACTAACCTGCAGGTTCCATTCACTAACAGTGGGTGCATCAATAAGAAGCTCAGCCAGATTGAGGCCTCTGGCAAACGGGATGCAACGCTGCTCCAGCTCTCGCTGCCAGTCAGTCAGAAGAAGATTACGAAACTCCTGATTAAAGGGACCAGAATATGAGAGGAAAGCTGTGGCCAGAAGGACATCACCTGAAAGACATCAATGGTATGTCAGGTATTGAAATATGTTTTCAATACCTGAAAAAAGTAAACAGCATCAGCAAATAAACATGAAAAAAATTAATGGCTTTAGGTATATTTTGTTTCAAAGTCTGGCTTGAATAGAAAATTACTGCATAATTCTGAAATCAATCTGATGCACAAATGTTACAAGATAAAATACATTTTGTATTGCAGAAATGTTGCTTCCATAATATAAAGTGTTACATCCAATGTAACCTACCCACAAGGCGTTTGGTTTGGGCAGCAAACTCTTTGCTCTGTTCTGTCCACCTCTCCTTCTCACCAGCGAGGCCACTGATGAGACTGGACGCTGTCTGCATCTTGTGTCTGCAACGGTCAGCGTCCTCCAGCAAAGTCTGGAGGTAAATGGGGCAACAAACAAGTCAGCTGGGCTTGTTCATGAGTCTGTCCATCTTTGTCTGTTCAAATGTGTTTTCATCCAACTACAGTTTTTTAGTTGAAATAACTGTATGCATCGTGGACAAGGAGATTTTCTTAGAAAAAAAATTCAAAATCATTCTGCCACTCGCTGTAAATGTTGCCTGTCTGTTTATTTAATAGAGAATCAAACACCCAGTGTAAGCCGGGTTACGTCTGGAAATAAGCAGATGATGTACAATCACGTTTAATTTATCTGTTTCATTTAATCTAAAAGCTTAAATAACCTGTCCCATGTAAGAACAATCACATCTTACGTAGAGGCGATTTTTGAATCATTTAGCAGAATTAGCTTTTCATTTGCTGCTCAAACACCCTAATGACAATGTTCTGAGAGAAGCAGCAATTACACATCAATAAAGATCCGATTAGTAGCACATAAAACGAAACTGCTTCTGAGTATCTTAGTCCCTTTCACCTGCAGTAAAGGCATAAATCTCACTGTTGGTCTCTGGAGAAGAACAGCTCTCTGCTTTAATCACAGAGTTATAAAAGAGAACTCTGGCTTTGCAGTTTTCCTAATCAGGCAATCATGATGCACACGATTTTCTGTTTACATGCTGTATTTCATCAGAGGACAGACAGTTCTGATAATATAAATACACAAAACTGGGCTCCGGGTGACGCTGACTGAGTCATGCTCTCGTTCAGCTGAAGCTCATCCCATGCTTTCAAGCTGCATTTTGAAAGGCCTTTAGAATAGTCTTTAACATTACAGTCAACACAAGCACAAAGACACCATACCATATCTAAAAAGTAATTGTCAATAGTGTCCTGTGAGCCGTCATGAAGCAAAACACTTTAATCATATTATATAGCTACTGTTAGGCAGTAAATATATACAATATGTTATCTGTATGTCAAGGATATTTGTGTCAAGAATGATCAGGAAATCATAAAGCGGCACATATTCAGTAGTAACATGCAATGTTGGCTTACCTTTTCAGATCATTCAAATATCAAATTGTGTTAATTTGCCTATTTGAGTGATGCTGCGTTTAGTTTTATGATAATATTTCTACTTAAGTTGGTCATACTGAAGTAAAGTTGCCTAAGCTTAAAAACAGAAAGACAATTAAAATACCATGAGTTTCTGGACATTTGCTCTATGCTTTTAATGACAATAACAGGACTTTTCCATATTTTTTTCTATAACCACTGACCTCAATTAATTTTGGACCAGGTTTAGATAGATAGATCAGCACAGAGCAGTCCAATATTTCACTGCAAAATAAAAAAAGAAAAAACCTGCTTCACTATTTGAAGACTAAAAGACTAAAAAAGGAAAAGTGTATAATACATTATATATTTATCTCCTACCTTTGCATATTCAGAGACTAAAGTTTCTGCCACCTGTTCTCTCTGAAATATCAATTTCTATCTCAGGCAGATTGGATTTAGAGTGGATGTAGGAGGTGATGTATTCAGATAAAGTGCAGTTTTCTGTTGTACATTTTGTTTTCTATGTGGGTCAGAATGGTCAGTTTTGGTCTCATCTGACCACATATTTCATGTACTTTCTACATAACTGGTGGAATTTTTCAAATGGGACTTTTAATGGATTTTTTTCTTAGACATTTTTCTCATTATTTACCTTGCAATTCACAACTGTGTACTACTTTTAGTTGTATTTCAACAAAATCCAAATATTTTACAGCGCCTCAAAAAAACAAAAAAAAAAAGTAGTTTCATTGCAATTTCCTATTAACACATTATTTGAAAATTTAGTATAAATATATTGCATGTTTAAGTAGTTAATAAAATGTTGACCTGTTTCTCCATCATGGCCTTCTCATACTCCGCCTGCACCACGTCCAGCTCTGCCTGCTTGGCATCCAGCTCAGCCTGAGCTTTTTCCAGGTCCACATTGGCTAAGGCCAAGCGATTTTCTTGCACCGCAAGATTGGCCTAATGAAAATAAGAGAAGAAACAACTTGGTTATACTTGCCGTCCCCACAGAAAAAGTCAGCAGAGTTTATTTTTTGTGATACACAAAGAAAGAAAGAAAAGAAAAGAAGGAAAAGGACAAAAGATCAGAGAAATTGGAGATTCAAGGAGTTAACATAATAAGTGAAGCTGGCCATTTATTTCATTTTATTTTTTTCTAACTTGTGAAAGAATAAATATTTCTCACTTTTACAATGTTACCCTTACTGGAAATTTTAAAAGTTGTGTTTACATAAAATGTGATATAAAAAAAAAAAAAAAGCATAAAAGCATCATTATTTTCATTACAGACTTTGAGAGAATCCCCAGAGCTGAAGATTTTCAGATTCACATTCAAAAGTCCAACCGTATATGAGAGAGAAAAGACAAAGGAGGAAATGTGGAAGCTAAAGAAGAACTGTACGTAAATATTGAAAGGTTGCCAGAAAAAAAAGACAAACACAACAAACAAACAAAAAAGAATGATTTAACTAGAGGCAAAAGAAAAAAAAAAATACGATAAAATAAAAAATGAAGCAAGGCTGGTGCAATGAATAAGGCATTGAAAATTATTTCGAAACAGAGATTTACTGAAAGGATGTGAGGTTATCTGTGCTGAAATCTTATTGGTTGGCTTGGCCAAAAGAGAGTCTGCCACTTCCATTCATTATTAATTGACATCGAAAAAGACCATTCATGCTCGTCTGTCTCCCTTTCTGTCGTTTGCTGGCTGGCTTGCTGAAAAGAAAGCCATCGCTGAGCTGTAAACCAGAAAATCAATTGCTAGACCATGCTCCATGCTTACGGAAAAGGTCAGGATGAGAGGCAGCGGGGTTGTTTCGGATGTTGCGGACCACAAGATGAAAACAGAATACGGGTGTTAGTATGTGTGAGAAAGAAAGTAATAGAAGCAGAAAGAAAGTCGAGGCAGTCAGAAGAGGCATAATGGAAGCGGGAAGAAAGGAGACGTAAAGGTGAAGATGAGATACTGAACAGAGAAAATAAGACTAAAAATAAGGCCACTATTACCTAGTAACTGAGAAGAAGAGACGTAAAGGATAGTCAGATGAAAAAAATTCAGCAAATAAAATATGCAATCAAGTCAAACATTTGACTGTACCCTTTTAAAGCTTTAAAATAATTCTCATGCTGTGGAAGATTTATTTTTCTCAAAACCAGTTCTTACAAGGACAAACTAAAAAAGCGAAAAACAGAGTGAAAAGGGATGCATTAATCTTTTTATAGAACAAAGTTAAGGTTGGTGGAAAGTGGACTCCAGCAGCACAGCAAGTAAGCCTCCCTCAGGATATATTTTATTGCTACATTTAACTCTTCAGAAAAATAGAGACCATTGCAAACTCTTGCTCCTGCTCTGGTGTACTATGTGCAGGAAAGTTAACTTAAAGAAACAATTTTGCATAACTATATTAACAATTACCATACTTACAACTAATATATTGTCATCTGAAACTATTATTTGCAGAATACTGACACCGGTTTTAGACTTCAACTGTTTAGTCTGAACATAATTCACTATTATATCTTATGGTTTATATGAGAATAATCAATACAGCATATATATGAGAAATGGCCATATTTACATCTGTTATTTCCTGCAAATGGCATTTTTCTTTACCTTCTTACACTTTATCAAATGAAGAAAAAATTGTCACTTCCCCTAAAATCAAACCTTAGACTAATGAGTTGCAGCCTACATTTTCCATAAGTGAGTAAAAAATGACTCATTTTATAACCAATGTGTTTTTCAGGCCATTTTTTTCATTTTGGTTAGCCATAACATTTGTACTATATTTTCTATGATAATTAATTACTGGTTCTATGTTTATAAAAATATTGTTTCCGACCTCTAATATTGTTTAAACACATCTGAAATCTCAGTTTAACGGCGTCTTAATAAAAAGGTGTTTTTCAGGTTTTGCTGGCTGTCTTTATATTCTGTGCAGCCCCAGCTTCCTCTTTCAAATCTCACACTGAGTGAGCCGATGTGATTCATGCAGATGAGGTGTGACAGTGGCCTCAAGGATAATAATACTAAAAGGCCCTGACAGTGTTCAAGTCTGTGCTGACCACCAGAGGATATTCAATTTCTTCTTGTGCCATCAATTTTTCCTTCATTTTGAATCAGAAATTCTGTCTTGTCCCAATTTCTAGGAAACCTAAATTAACACAGCAGTCCAGAGTAAACGTCACGTTTTCAGGACATATTTAAAAATAAACCAAAAAAAAGACCCAGCCTACGGTTTACAAGACAAAGATAATAACTAGTGTAACAAAAGTGGCTAAATTATTCCTGCGCCTGAATGATGGCACAAATTATTTTAATGTCTCCATAACAAAAAAAACCCTGCCGGGTTTCAATATATTCCACTTTTTTAAGATGAGCTGGCAGAGGATGACATCAACACCAAATCAACCTTACTGCATTCTATGCAGCACGAAGTCAGACAACCACAGCCTGAAGTTTTTGTCTTACCACCCTCAGACTAAGACAATGAATATTTAAACACAAAGATGGCACAGACAGAAAGAGTCTCACATACTGTGAAGGAAGCCATAACATTGCATAGGGAGTAAGTATTGAGTCATGATTAAATTATTGTGACACCCATGCCGAGTGTTGATGCCTTTTTTATAGCCACAGTCTCCCCCTCATACCAGTATAAATGATATTATAATAGTTTAATAATGGTATTGGAAAAAAAACAGGGTACGCTAACAAAATTTGCCCAGCCTTCAAAATATTCTTCTATTTCAACCCTGTAAGATAAAAAAGCAAAATGTTTTTTCTTGAGTAAGCTTAGATTGTTTGATATCAACAAGAACCTCCTTTCTACGTGTGTATTTGTTAATCATGTGTCCTGTTTCCTGCTGTAGCCTGCTGCTGGTTGAGGTTTTATCACACTGCTGCTGATAAAAATAGAAGACCACCAGGGAGTTTGGCTCAGTGGGATTTCAGTATAAAATCACAGAGTTAAAGCAGTTGGCGGAAACATCTGTTAATTGGTGAATTATACTAGATAGGTTGGCATAGTTACTTGGATGAACACACAAGTCACTCGGTGTATCCAATTATGGTATGTAGGAAGCAAGAGTTAGGAGTTAAAAATTAAAAGTATCTGAGCAACAATTGTGGTTTTCTCACTCATGGCCGGGCTCTTGCTGTCCGGTCAAGCACCGTACTGTATGTGTTTACCTGTAGGTTGTTTGCTTAACTTTTTAATAAAAGTAATTGTTTGCAACATGTGTATCTGTGTGAGTCTCTACATTGCATGATTAATTCAGGTCCAGATGCTGTCACTGGTATGCTTCATCTGACGTTTTAAACATGAAGAATAAAGAGTCTGATTCACTGTTAAGTGAGACAGAATACAAAAGGTCTTTGAAATTTCTAAAAGGCCAACATGATCTGGTACCGTGATGATATATAGGAGTTTTCATGCAGTTCAAGATTTTTTGAGTTTTGCAGCAACACTCCACCATCGCTACTGATCATTTGTGAACCCAGAGGCGACTGGTGAGTGGAAAGAAAAAATACTGTCATTTTTAAGCAAAGCTGAACATGTCTGATCAATCTCCCAATGACTATTTGAAGAAGGTTCTGAACCCACGCTTGACTGATAAAAGCCTTGCTTTGATGTAATAATGTGCAGACTTTGTCAGGCCTAATGTGTTTGTTTATCTACCCATTTCAATAATTTTTGTTGTGTGGATAACATTAACATCTAAATGGAGCCCTTATAAATAATACATACAAAATACAATTCATCTGAATGCATTGAAATGTTGGGAGCATTTTAAATGATCACTTTAATGGAAACAAATTCTTTTTATTTTGGAGTTACAGCGATGGCTGAAATTAATCCTATTTGGTTTTGTATAGTATTTGAAGCCATGATGTTTGACATTCAACTCAATATCCAGGCCTTTGTGTTTATGAAATCCAAATAAGTGCTTCATTTACTTTATTTTTCTTTCCCATAATTTCTCTTTCTGAGAATGACATCTTAAAAGTTGTATTACCCAGACTGATTGCTCCCCAGATTGTAGAGCACAAATAAATCATGAAATTGTGACGTTTATGTAGCCTGGGGTTTTCCTGTGCAAAATGAAAAAAACTAAACAAAAAGAAAACATCTTATTCATAGAATGCCTCAAACATTCACCAAGGAGCATCAGTGCAGCTGTCCAGTAAATACATTTTTAGGAAAGTATTCACTATTTTATTGATAAAAATTTAGGAGGTTACCTAAATTTCCTAAAATTGTAGAGGAGTCTGCTTTTTAAGACGTCGTTTTATCTGCAGATGTAGTTTGAATTTCTGCAGCATCAATAAACGTGATTTACCTCACATTCATTACCTTCAAGGGTAAAACTTCCTTGTTGATGGAGAAGAAGGAGGCCATGGCTTTGGTCCAGGAAGCAAGGCCAGCAACATTACCACACACTCTCTTGGCTGTTTCAATGTTGTAGTCAGGCATATCAAAATAGGGCTGCAGCAGCTCCACTGTTTCTTCATTAATGGTGTCTTTGGGGAATTGCTTCAAAGAAAAAAAAACAAAGATGTTAAAAAATAATGGAGGTGGGATATTATGATGTAGGATGATTTTGTTTGGGACAGAAAAAGAATCTGGACCTTCTGCCTGTTAACAGCAAGAAAAGTAAAAGACAGAACCGAAAACAGGAGACATGATTGATTAAACCCACAACTTTATCTCTAAAATTTGAGCAAATTTCATGTTTTTTTTTCTACACAATATAATTTTAAAAGTGCACCTGCAAGCTGCCTAGGAAATTTCCAGCTGTCATGAGTTTTAGAGACTCCTGCCAGGAGGGAGTGATGCAGTTTTTCTCTGGATCGATCTTCACACTATTGACCCTCCTCTGGAAGAGTAGCAGCACACAATCCATGATGCGCATGATGAGGTGGGGAGGCCGTCCAAGTGTTCGTACAGTGGCGATATCTGATGGCTTGATTGTCTATGTTTGAAAAGATAAAGGAAACATCCAAGATTTGTTTTAATATAAAACGAGGCAGAAAAAGATGGATACCATTTCTATTTCTATTTCTAAGCAGTCAATTTTTCAATGCAAAAAAGTATGTTGCACTTTTTTTTAATGTGAATTAATAAAGATAAGATGTTATTACAACAGACTAAAAGAGACAACTCTTTGCAAGGGGTCTTTGGGACATTTTTTATTCCCTAATCTAAACCAAAACCAAATAAGAAACGCAAAAATGTTATGCAGTTCAACTGAAACTTATCCTCACTTGCAGTTCTTACTACAATGTAAAGGAACTTAAAATAATGGTGCTTCCCTATATCATCTGGTAATGGATCTGCATTTAAATGAGCTTTAAGAGACATAGTTCATGCTGTTATACAATGTAGTCAATTTAGGGCTCACTATGCTTGATGTTTTGCCAGGGCAATGGCTTTCTCTGAACGTGACTGGAACGAGGAGGAATTCATGAAGTTGGACCCGAATGCAGATAATGATCCAAAAACAGATTAAATAAGTCAAAAAACAAAATGAAAACATATTGACAAATGAAGCATCATCACAACCAAAAGACAGTCTCAACATATTCAAAAACTATTTATGATGGGGTTTTAAAGAGGAATCTGGGAAAGCTCCAGGGAGAGCTACTAAGGTGACATATTTTTCTACAACAACTCTCATCAACATCATAAGGTATGAATAGATCAAACATTTTATTCTTCTGATATTTACATATTTTTCTGACCATTACATTAAATAACCTATGTTTTTAGAGTGTGATGTATTGTGGCTTGTGTGTATTTCGTCAATTTTAAAACCTGGTGCAACGCAGAAACTTTTTCTTCTCTCCCATTAAATAAATCACTATAATTGCAGTTATTTTATTTCTATACATTTCATAAATTGCAGTGGGAGGTAATTACTTGTTTGGATGTTTTTGCCAAATTCTTTACTCAAAACTTCCAAAGCATAACACTCTTTTTAGAACTCAACTTCGCCTCTCTTTATCTTATTCTCTTGATAATTTCTTCAGCATCTTCAAGTAAAAGCAACATACGATTTCCTAACACAGACTTTCAGGCACGGTAGGGAATCTACTCAGAAATGTTACTCAAAAACAACTATTCAAAAAAAAATGTTTTTCTACATTACATCTTTGAGCTCACTATAATATACAACTGATATATTGGCGAAACACTGAGCTCCAGCCACTGCCATTTATAAAGTGCAGAGGCTTAATCTAAAGTCTAGGCAGAAATGGAATTAAATCAAATACTGCAGAAATAAACAAGTTGGCAGACATTTACTACACCGGAGGACATATTTGTCTATAAAAATCTGTTGTTCCAACAGAATATAAAGCTCATGGTAATAGTTATCTTGAAAGGAAATGGTTTGCAGTGTTTCTGTCATTTTCATTTCCTTGGAAGGGCACATGTCTTGCTCATTTATTTATTTTTGCCAGGGAACAAGCCTCGGATTTTATACACCGACTTGCATTGCGATTTGCAGGACCGTGGCATCGATGATTAATACCCAAGAGTCTCATCTGTTTTAGTTTGATGCAACATGTCACACTTAGTCCAGGCATTCATGAATGCCAGATGCTTTATTATTAAGAATGTGGGCAAAAAAAAAAAAATAATAATAACACCGTAACAATGTGTGTATCTTCTATGACTGCCAGGTCATTTTCTATTGTGCAGCTCTTTGGTTCCAAAACAAGTGAGCATTATCTTCAAATGTTTTGTTCTGCATGGTAGCACAGACTGCAGACTGAAACTAATCTGTGTTAGCATTTAGACCAATTTGAGTCTGTGGACTTTATTCACACACACAAAAACAAAATTAAATCAGTCCTTTCAAGAAAGAAAAAAGAAAACAAAAGCTGAGGTAAAACCTGGTAATTGCATATTGAATATTAAAAGTTATGAGTGCCACACCTGTAGTGCAGCTTCTGCCTCCTCCAGAGCTGGACGTGCAGCTTCCAGCTTCTCCTCAGCAATGGCCTTGTCAGCTGAAATGCTGTCCACAATGGCTTGAGCCTTGTCCTTCACTTTCTGTACTTCGACCTTTACCCTCTCTGCCGCCTGGGCTTTTACTGTCACCTCTTTGAGAACCTGGAAGAAAAATGAGTCATGTCCATGAGTATCGCAGTGTTCACTTTTGACCACACAGCTGGGTGAAAATGAAACCTCACACCATAGCGGACTAACACACAAGTTTAAAATAATGTGCGGAACATGGTTAAAGTTACAAGCTAAGACACAAATCAACCCATCCTGATTAAGCATGGATTGCTGCGCACTTCTCAGCAGAATCACATCACACAAAAACGTTAATCTTGGAGCATACTCTTAAATGTCTGCATTTCCTGTCAGAGGTTTACATTTTTAAAAACCTGTACTAGTTTTAAAAATTAATGAAAGTTTTATGGTGCCAACCAGTTTTCCAACAAGGAAAGAGATCTTGTTAAAAAATGTTATATTGAAAAGCTAAATAACATGATTTTTATCAGATTATGAGATTAGATAAATTTCTGACTGGGACTGGGATTTCTGACTGAAGTGATTTTTTTGAAAATACTATTTTAAAAAAAAAACAAAGAACAAGACAGAGACAAAAACAGCACAGGGTTTTTTTCCCCCCATTAACACAGACAAATATTTTGGATTTCATCACTGATAATGGATGCATATGCACATAGAGTACAAACAGACTTTCCCAAAGTACATATTTATTTAAAAAATGGAAATGAATCCATCGGTTGCTTTTCAGCTGTCAGAAAAATTACCTCTTTGAGGACCTAAAACAGAAACCACTCAGATGTAAGCAAAACAAATCTGCTTACTGTATCGGCCTTGTCATTGGCAACCTGTAGCTCTTTTTCTTTCACCTCCAGCTCTTTGCTCAGAGCTGCTACTGATTCTGATGCCTCTTTCAGCTTTTTCAGGCCAGTGTTCATCCTAAACAGTAAAAACAGTAATTCAGGTTTCATGTAAATACTGAAGATTTGTAGCATGGGGGTTACGGTGATGTGGATGGAAGCCCATCTAGTATAAATCAGAAATTCAGGACAAATGATTGTGTTTGTAAAGTAGTTGTAAAGCTTTAGGCTGCCCTGAACGACTTCCTGCTTGAATCAATCTCTGTTTAGCACGAGGTAATTAAAATATTTGAGCATTAGAGACATTTCATCTTTCGGGTAATGAGTCGTCAGAATTTTTTTTAATGTCAAGGTAACTCCCTTCAGCAGCTGCCAATAAATCTCAGAGGTTCTAGGGTAAATAATCCTTAAAGAAAAGACTTTATGTTGCTTTCAGGTGTGGAATCTCTTTTAGTACTCGATGCACTTTGTTTGGTTTTCAAATGAAAGTAAGCTTGAAATATAATCTGGTAAATGAGCATGATTTACCTGAGACAAATTCATTTCTAACCCACAATTTGACCGTATGGTGCTGAATATTAAGTTGGAAATGCTGAATATTAGTTTATGTATGACTACAGTAGTGAAATAAGTTATAACTGAATTATGATACAGGTAAACAAGAATTGTTGTTACTGTTTGAGGTTATACATAGATCATATTTGTCATGCATGTACACTTTATTCACACCATATTTCATTTATCCTTTGCTCTTTACCTATTGGCCAGAGTCTGGACTTCAGACCTCTTCTCCTTATAGATCGTCTTGTAGCCTTGAACAAAGGACAGGTAGGACTTGGGTGTGACATGGGTGGATCGTCGGTATCTAGGTTCAGTTAAGACAGCATTAGAATAAATTTATGACATATTAGGAAGACGCATATCTCTAAATTTTAATTTTCCTATTAAGCATCTTTAACTTCAATGCAAGGTAAATAAATAAAAAAACTAGCATACAATATTATCTTTTAAGAAAAAACTCAATTGAAAGTCAAAAATCACAGTCATCTCTTCACGCACTCTTTACTTAACTATTTGAGAGAAAGGAGTAGAATAACAAAATTATTGTTGCATGCTTATCTGATATTAAAATTTGTTTGAACATTTACAAGAGACCAAAAGCAAAGACAAATGAAATCAGTAAGGGGCAAATATTTTGAAAACATTTTGTAAGTGTATTATTTAATGTAAGTTTTTGTATGTGCTTTTTTATGTCATATAA
Organism: Poeciliopsis gracilis; assembly: GCA_911649635.1. NCBI lineage: Eukaryota > Metazoa > Chordata > Actinopteri > Cyprinodontiformes > Poeciliidae > Poeciliopsis > Poeciliopsis gracilis. Next base: position 2,925,096 of record CAJVRI010000287.1, read on the forward strand.
GGTTCCAAGCTTAAATATCCAGTGTGTTGAAATACTGTACCTCTGAAAATACTCCACACACTTTTCTGCAACACCATCCTGGAAGGAGCCCATGCATTGGACTACCTCTCTTTTGATCTGCGGTGCGCACTCAATATCATATGCAGACAGGAAGTGCTCTGAAACTGAATGGCAGAATGCACATGGAAATAAAAGTGTGAATCAGTCGGAATAAAACATGAATAAAACACTCTTTGAACCTTCTAGACTTCACCGCCACTTTACTTACGCTTTTCCCATAAACTTCAGTTTCTTTTATAGATTTTATTCATTTTATTTATTTACCATTTTATAAAGGGGTTCTCCAGCAATGGTGGTACTTGTTCATTCTGTTTAAAAATGATAGGTTCTTGCGTAGAGACTACGTTAAATTCTGGACAACAAATATTGACGAGTGGTCCAAATATTTATAAAGCTTTGACATAAGGTCAAAGATCAGTAAGTTTTAGAAATCATAAAAATACCAGCATGTTCGAAGCAGTGAATACAATGAAACACTATGTACATCTAAACAAACAAATGACAGCAATTCACATCGTAATGAGACGTCACCCTTGTGCTGTACCTGCAACAAGTGCATCTTTTGGCCACCGGCTAAACCAGTCCATGGTGCAGCCAGATATCAGTGCTGGAAACTTCAACGCCCTGTTGCGAAACCTTTCTCCAACGGGCGAAAAGCATAAAACAACATGGAGATTGTGACGGACCCGTGACATGAAGTACTCGTACAAGTTTTCGTTGGTCAGTGGTCGCCTTGGAAATTCTCGCCGCATAACAGGAATGAGATCACTGAGGATTTCATCCATCTCATCACGAGCGAACAAATTGGACACCTAAGATAAAAATACATTTGTTTTGTTAAATTTGCAATGATGCAAGTTCATAACAGTTACATATTTCTATTGCACAATTGTATTAATTGTTCAAAAAAACATTGAGCATTTCATATTGGTGATTCTAACCTCTCCAGATGATAAGACATTGTTCATGTACTCCAGATAGGACTCATCTTTGATTTCGTTGTCGGTAAAGATGAAGCTGACACCTTTTCCCTGCTGACCAGCTGTTTTGTACAAGTTTTTTAGATCATCCAGCAAGTTTGTGGTGTTATAGGAGCTGCAACATTTAAGCAAATGCAAAATGTTTGTTAGTCAAAATTTCAGAGGACGGGGCTTGCAGCAGACTTTTTCAAATTAATTTCATATAAACAAATTTCAGCCTTTATTACTAGTTGGTTATCCATGCATTAGGGACTACCGGAGTAGTCCCTAATGCTGCTTTGTTGCTTGTAAAAAAATATTTCTCGACTGGTGCATAGACAAGCACCAGGAGTGATTAGCGAAAGCATGGCACGTCTTTCTATTCAGTTTATGACACAGACACATTTAGAAGAATTTTGAAAAAAATACCTACAGAAAAAAAGTTGTATTTTCCAAATACTTCTGGCACAGAAAATGTAACCTTTACAGATCAGATTTACAAAGTAACAGAGAAAAACAAGATGATATTTGTGATAATTGATGATAATTGTTGTACATACTGTTTAATACATTTAGTGACATAATATGTAAATACATTTTGCATTTTACATAATTAGTAACTTAATTTGTGTTGCTGAGTTCATTTTAACTTCTTTTTCGTCAATGTATAACCCTTTGCTGGTGGGTGAGCGGGAGAACCACAAGTGTTTCTGTAAGGTATCCTTTATAACACCTTAGAATGATAAGCGGGCTTTATAATTAACATGAGTGCAAAACAACATTTGCCATGGCATTAATCTGTCTGCCACTCAAAGCTGTTATAATAAATAATCAAGAACAAACTGTTCTGAAGAATTAAAAAATGAAAAGAGACGTTAACAGAGTCATAATTTAAAGATGCAGACAGCTAAACCAATTTTCCATTTGAAACAGATTTTACTTTATCAGACCAAATAAAGGGTCAAATGTGCATGGGTCTGTTGTATGCTAGAGTAAGCAGAAGAAAAAGAAATAAATAAATAAAGTAAACATGCAGCCAAAGAGCTTGTTTCCCCTGGAGATACTTTGGCAAGCCAAGAGGAGAAAAAAGCCTCATTCATATTAATAGCAACCACCAAACCCAGTTAGAGACTTAGCCAGAAGGAAATATGATGACCACAAGAGCCCACAGGGAACGTGTGGAAAAACCTTTGACAGCCACAGACAGTAACAAAGAAAGTGAGATAAAAATAATAAAAAATGTATGGAGAACAGAAAAATGAAACAAAAAGTTAATAAAATAGAGGGTTGTTCTTTTTCTCATCAGTAAGTTCTAACAGCAGATGCAGAAGGATAAGGGATGCAAAGAGCTACAATGAACTAGATTTCAATTGTTTTTATTATGATTCAAAAGCTAGACCTCAGACTAAACGGACTTTTCAACTTTCTCATGCCACAGATCTTGGAAATGAATATTGAAATAGTGATAATGAGTGCAAGCATTACCGTGTGAGGGTTATCTGGAAGGTTTTGTATCCAGCTATGAATGAGGCCAGTCTGATCAGGCTCTGTTTGCCAGAACCCCCAACACCCACTAACAAGGCATTACCTCCTGGTGTGCGAATTATTCTTGATACCTGCACACATAAAACATACGTAAACATGCAAATGAAAGACAACATGCAAGTAAAGTCGTATTCAATAAGTTAAAATACAATTGAAACGCATTACACTCAGACTATTTGAGAAATTCTGCCTGTAATCACAAAAATATAATTATTATATTACAACTAATGAAAAACAAGATATTCAATTTCTCAGGAGATTATAACATTACCACACATCAGTTTTTTTATTACAGGAATGTGGGGTTAAAGACAATATGTTTAATACCGGAACACATGTTGCTGTTTTCAAAAGGTATTTTTATTTTGACAAACAACCCTCATCGGTATGCATGTTCTAATTAATTGAACATGATTGTATATCACATTGGTAAAGATGTACTGAAAAATCTGACGTTTGGCCAACATAAGAGATCCTTTTGGAAATTTGTAGCATCAGTAAAACATTCAAAAATGTAAAAAGAAGAAGAAGAAGAAAAAGAGGGTGAAGGTAATAAGCTTCTCAACATAAACATGGGTGTGCTATGCATTGAACATCGTCTTCTTGCCACTGAAGCAAGAAGAGAGACTATTTACTATTCAGCTATTTATTCATGCTAATCCCTAATATGTCATTTTTTGTCTTTAAGTAAATAAAGAAAAATTAAATAAATAAAGGGAATTCATGTTAAGCTACTAAGCATAACATGAACATGTTGGGTCTTACATCAAACCTGTTCCTAATATAAATAACTAACTTTTGTACACAACACAAAGTTTCTAATTGTAACTATAAGTTAGCCTTCACATAAGATATACAGGTTTAAATGATCCTGTCGGGGTCATGTTTTGTTAGTGTTTGAAATTGTGCAAATAAAGCAATGATTTATGTGTGATTATGTTCACCATGTAACAGTTGATAATGTACCTTGATCAGATGCATCATCGCATCCTGAAAGAAGACCATGTCCATACCGGTACCCCTGATGCTCTCATTATAATGACACAGAAACATATTTAGACGCTCCTTTAAACTCTCAAATGACTCAATAGGCTCATACACCTTGGGTAAATCAAAGTCTGAATCTTCTGGTTCCTCCCCTGTGAGAAAATAGGTGCACAATAATACAATTAAATGTCAAAAAGAGAATATGGGAAATGTCCACTGGAAAATATGGCAAGTTTTCCTGCTTCATGAGTACCTGTAGCTTCTGGTGCATCTCTTAAGAAGTCAACAAAGTAGCTGTCTTCTCCAAAATCCAGCGTATTCCTGAGCTCCTCCCCCAACTCGTCTCCCATCAGCTTCACCAGAGCTTGGTCAAACCACTCCACATCATCAGGCATTGTGAATCTATCAGCTATCACACGTTTGCACTCATGCTTCCACAGAGCCAGCAACACCTGGGTAATTATTTTTTTCCATGAAGACAGAAGGTTAGCAAAGATTACTCAAATCAAATGTAAACAAAGTCAAACTGGGACATGTCTTTGAAAGGAAAGAATGGCTATAGTCCAAAATGAGTTTGTATATTAACTTAGAAACAAGTACCAGCCCCTATATTCTGGTTAGCTTGTTTTGTTGACTGAATGTTTTGAGTTTTACCCTAGAGCAATCAGAGTTTGGCTAGGAACCACAGCAGGGATGTAGGACAGTCTGAGCTAGAGTATAAATTTGACTGTGTTCAATTATTCAGTAAGGCCACATACTAATGTGGAGTGGGCCACCTCAGCAAGAACTGAATTTTAAATGCAGATATTTTTTCCTGTTTAATCCATCTCTACCAAGAGACGCTCACATGTCTCTCCAGTATTGTGAATATTTTATCCAATAATATATCATGTCGTTATACTGCTGCTCTATATCTTTAGAAGGGATTGAAATATTTATTTTTCACAGACTTCTGAATAAATCAAACCTCTGCACCGGGGCATGATGGATATACTTTATATCTAAACATGATATAAAAATCAAGTTGTTACAAAGAACAGCTAGGAAGACACAACATAAAATCCACCTCACCTGGACTGAGCTGACTACCTCAGCAGTAGTTGTAAGCATCCCTTGCCATATCCTGGACAGGTCTCTCAGATTGAAGATGTAGTGAAACTTTGCAGGAGTCGGAAGCATCTTAAGCTTTGTGATCTGCCAAAGACGTCGGGTTAGAGACACTAAGCAACGCACAGTGCTCTGAACCTCTTTGCTGAACTCTCGCTGAGTGCAGAAGTAGCCCTCGCCAATCACACCTGTGCAATAAGGCAACCAATTGTGGTATTATTATACATTCTTGACAAAGATACAGGATGGAGAATGTGTTAGACCCTCATTCATTTTATTTTATGTTTTTTACCAGTTTATGACGGTGTCAAAAAAAATCTAAACGTAAATCAACAGCATTTCGAAATAACATCTCTGATGCTTTTCACATCGTTATACTAACCAAATATCTTATCTATGGAGGCATTGGAGGGAAGTGTGCAGTTAAAGACAGAAAACTGCCTTTTCAGCCTCTGTGGGATGTCATTGCGCCCTCCTCCTGGATGAATCATGGCTGCCAGGAACTGAACGTCAACAATAGAAGTGAACTCTCCTGGCTTCTCCAGGTTGAAGAAGCCATTCTGCTCCATCAGCTGTCTGACAATCTCATTGGTCACCTAGGTACAAAAAAGCAAAGAGGTTATTATTACAAATTCAAACTTTACCATCATGATGATTAAATGTTTGGATAGAGCCATTTCAGGACTGATTGCTAACCTGGTCTCCCCATTCATTGATGACAGGCATGTTAATATCATCTATAAAGATTGACATTTTCTTTCCAGCAGGAGGACCATAGGTCGTCCCCATCCTCTTGTCCACAAAGCTCTCAACCGTTCTCTACAAAATAAGCCAAGGTTATTAGGGAATGCTCCTGAAGACGAAGACAAATGAAGGTGAGTGCTGACACAAAAGCAAATTTATTTTTATTTTTTTTTTTTTTTGTTTATTCTAGAAAATTAAAATGTAAAGAAGCAGTAAGTTATATTTCTGTTCAGCTGTTGAAGACTATTTTGAAAATGTTTACCTGGAACATGAGAGGTGTCGTCGCAAAAGAGAAGTTGAGACTTTTTCCAATGTGGGTCTCAGCGTCATACATTGACATGTAGCCTTTGATCATGACAGTCTTGGCTGTTCCTTGCTCTCCAATCAGCAAAACAGCCTTTGAAAACATTTGCATTTGAAATTAGTTTCAAGTCCCCTTGAGGGGAAACGTCTCAATAAGAACGTAAAACAATGCAAATGATGTGGAGAAGAGGCATTTACTGTCTGTTTTCACTGAGTAAACAATTGTTTAATTTGATGACTGTCCCGATGTCCGTTTTGGTATTATTACCACAGCTACTGTAGAAAGCAAACATGCTTTTCATGGGTTTGATTTGTGATTTATTTTCATATTTTAAAGTCAAATATTCTAGTTAATTTTATCCTCGCCTGAGGATATTAGCATAAGCTCAATGTGCTTAGGAACAGATAAAAACATGCATTGGTTTGTAGAAATTTGATATAAATGAGGCTGAGTTCTAAAATTAAAGAGAAAAATTAATCTAATCCTCAGGTGTTTAGTTACAAACACACCCAGAGGGAAGAAACACAACAATCCAAATGAAGAAATTGTTTCGAATAAAACCAAATCTGATACAGTTGTTGGCATCTTTGCTTTAAATATTTTATTTCGATGTCTATTGGCAACAGGGCAGCATGTAGTCTTGTTTTATGACATATTGACAATGTTGTATCATATAGAGAATTTCTATTTATTCTATAATCTCTCTAGACAGTCCAGACTCTTGGCTTCACTGTGCCTCTTCTCTTCCTTAATATCTATTCAGTTTTCCCCCATCTGAATAAATGCAGTCAAATTTGTGATTGGATCTTTCCACACTTCAGAATAATTAAGCTTTTCTATGTCTCTTTTTTGAGGTTTTCACACATAATCAGCAGGGGTGCCAATAAATGTGGCTCACACTGCTTGTGCTAAACATTTCTGCCCACAGTTGTCTCTTCATCTTGTATCACATCAAAAATAAACAAAGAAAAAAAAACATATGCTGATGTATCAACCTACAGACAAAAAGATTGCATCTGATATTTCAGATTAGTTTTGAGGTGAAAGCTTGTTGCACACATATATTTATTGTTTGTCTTTTTTTTTAAATTTATTAATTTTTTTTACCTTGCCCTGCTTTGCAATGGTCTGAATCAGAAAGTCTGTTCTAACATTGTCGACATTGGGGACCAAAATAGAGCTGTACTCTGGGGTGACTTCAGACGGATAAAAGTATTCTTCAACCCTGGTGTTCCAGTGGACCCAGTGACCTGGAAAGACATGCATTTTTAGAGAGAAATGATATGTGAAAATAATCACTGAAGATGAGGGGTATGTTTTAGATACATCTTCTAGTCATGTAATTTTATCATATGGGACTGTAAGTTCTTGATAACTTACATAAAAAAAATAACAGAACATCAAACCTATTTTCTAAACTTTAAAAAAAAAAACAGCTTGTGTTTTTCCTGATATTTGATCCCAATATGTGTTCATATTTATATAATTACCTTCTGATGTGACATAGTAGTCAAACATGGTGTTGTCACTGGGTGGAGGAATGTCTGGCAAATTTAAACAGATTCTGTCATTTCCTCTGAGCCAGGCCTCCATCTTCCGTCTGTCCTCCAGCTCAAGTAAAGCCCCGCAGCTCCACATGAGGGCAAAGACGTAAAGACGCTCCAGGTGCTCCAAAGATAACTCACCACAGTGTTCCTGAATAGTGAAAATGCTCTTGAAAAACTTCAAAAAGGTTAAAATCGTAAAATAAAAAAAAGAGGCCAAATATGTTGGTTTCATCTGTATTTTTCACACGTAAGTTTTCTGCAGTTTGCTGTGTTTTAATCTTCTTTTATCATATATTTTATTAATTTGCTTGACTTATTAGTCTTATTTCAAAGAGTTCCTGATATAAAGATGACATTAAATACAGAAATTCTGGTTAACTGCTTAATTTGAAAAGGAAAAACTGAAATATCGCTCAGTTTGTTTGCTTCATTTCATATCACTGGGAAATGAAGCAAACATTTGACTGTAAAAAATGGTTGCTTCATTTGCAAACATTTCACTGACTGTGAAAAGCTAAAAAGTGATAATGTCTATTAAAAATTAAGGTACAATCATATCTCATTAATTGAGAAAAACATGTTATGCAAATGGCAGAAGTACACTTCATGCATTGGTTAGTCATAGTGGCCTGCTTTATTGTAAAACGGAGTCCAAAACAAAAATAGAATAGAAATCAGGTTTAAAGAAAGCAAACAAGCCACTGCCATCTGGTGATTGAGCTACTTGGAAAGCAATACAGAAATGGTACAGGTTTCTGTTTTAGTTTAGACAAAAATTGAGCCATTTATGTTAATCATTTGTGTTAAACTAAGTGGAAATCTATAATCTAGAGTGTAGAGTGCCCTCGGGATCATGGCTGGTAAACACAAACCTAATGTTAATTTGATAATGGAAATAAATCATTATCAAGTGTGCCATAGTGGTTTTTATTAAGGCATTGTTACATTTTCTGACATTACTGCTCAATAAAATCTAAATATGGATTGTTAAGCATATGATTAATTTAAGTTTTGCTGAAAGATTGTCATCAAGGGCAAAAGGTAAATTCGAGCTGAGTAATTTCCCCAAGGATTTCCCCGAAATAAACAGATGGCAGAGAATCAACAATTTTTAAGGTGAACTTGAGAAGCGTATCTGGTTTTCTGTTTTACACCTCTCCTCTGTTTTCTCTTACAATATAAAAAAATAATGGTACCCACAATTCCTGCATGGAGATAAGTATGGTTTTCTTCACATTTTCTATTAAGTTTGAGTTAAGAAACTTTTCATCTTAGTTTTATCATATTGGAACAGTCAGTAAGAAAGATGCTGTTTGTCTGAGTATTGCCACTTCTGCAGATATTTCATCATAGATTCTCAGATCTGTGGTTTGACATAATTTTCACTCTCAAGTCCTCAGGCGGTTCTGTCCTACTTGTGCTTTATCTTTTTGTTCCTAAAAAAACCCCCCAAATTTCTTTCTTTTATTTTGCCTCCGACTGCTTGAAGTTTATATTTACTACAAGTAAAACATCTAACTGGAGCAAGATGGTTTCTGTGACTTAGGTGTTAAACACTAACAGAAATCGAAAAATAAATATGTTGTTGTTATATTTTAAAATGTATATTACCTTTGGGGGAATAAGTCCCTGCAGCATGTTTATGCATTGCATGATGACAAAGGCCTCCAACATTTCCATCTTGAACTCCAGTGACTGCAAGCTAAAGCGGTATAGCTCAGAGAAGGAAGAAGAGAACAGTTTTCTCAGTATCGTTGCCTCCTGCGCAGAGCGTTTCTTCAACCAACCCTGGTAAGAGGAAACACATAGATATGAGTGGTTGACATTGTCAAAATTTGAAAATTGTTATTCCTATTAGTTAAAAAAATGTCGGTGTATACACTTTGGATGAATATGTCCTTAACTGTTTATGAAACTGTTGTCTGATTTTATTTTTGTGCCAAAATTTAAAAAAGTGCAGCTCACAAAGTGCAACACACTTTCTGGCCTGGAATCTGTTTGGCCTTCAGGACTGCCTTAATTATCTGTGATATAGATTATATAAAGAATCAGAAAACATTCCTGAGTAATTTTGATTGATATTGACATGACAAGCAGTTGCATCAAGCAGTTGCAGCAGATTTATTGACAGCATCTCCTTGGTGTGAAATTGGTGTTGTAACATGTGGCTATTTGAGCTACAATTGCCTTTTTTTCATCTTAAACCTCTGATATTTCTGATCTGAAATTCTACAACCATTCGGTAGAAGGGGTTTAAGTTGCTTTAGAAAATACAATTCAAGATAAATAACTTACCTCCAGAATTGGGCTCCAGCTGAGAACAGAGGAGCTCATGAACACCATGCCATTACGTGACACGGTGGCTGGAGAAGCATTGTCAATGTTATGTGGCTCAAAAACCACCTTACAGTTTGGTGCCATTGGTATTCGGTCTCCATTTGCCAATGTCAGAGTTTTGTTGTCATCCAAAACAGAGTTCAAGTTTTCAATCCAAATGGCATCAACAGGTCCGTCTAGTACAATCCAAATGTGCTCTCCTAAAAGAGAAATATGTGCTTGTGTGAATACATAAATAACATGTTTCTTCTTTTAAAATACAAAATATCTGAGCGGTCCCAAAATCTATGGGATCCGGTGTACTACCCTGGTAAGTTCAGCCCTGCTGGTTAATTTAATTTATTTTAGGTTTTTCTTTTCTTGGACAATTTAATACACTATCAAAGGCTCTTGGGGTACAAGGAGCAACATGGTTTTGGGCTCCTCATCAGTTTCTGAACTTCAATAAGAGAAATTAATTTTGCATGACAAACTTTTCTGACCTTTTTTTGCTCTCAACGTTTTTCGCCAAAGTGTGGAAAAGATGCCGTCAGTCCAGTCATTTGTGGCTACATCCAGTCTTCCAAACATCTGAGGCGCAGTGATGGCTTTGGGGTTCATACGCATTTCTCTGTGCGGTTGACCACACTCTGCATGAAGAACATGTTGGCCAATTACTTTTCTGTGGCTATAAAGCACTGATGGTTAAATAACTGCTTTTTTGCTCACAAGAGACATGTGGGTCTCTGTACAATTCAACTCATTCAGCACTTCAATATGGCAATTGATACTTCATGTTACATGAATAGTTTCAAAATTTCCAAATAAATTTACATTAAAATGTTAAGAAAAGTTAATATAAGCCATATTTTGGATACAACTGGATTAAGTGTGACAGAAAAAAGTGTACATGAGTCAAAACACACACAAATAGAAAGTCAAAAACCTTATGTTAACCAGTACAGTAGGTTTTACAAAATCTCACCTGTCATAGCTTTCATCAGAGTATGTATACAGGTGGTTTTTCCAGCTCCGCTTGGTCCAAGGGCCATCATACCGTGTCGAACTCTCTGGGTCTCAAACAGCTGAATAACCTTTAGCTTCCAGGGAGAATGGCAGATCAAACCTGCATCTTCGACCTGCAGGAGCAAAAAGTAATCAATAACTTAAACTGCATATAGATAACTTGTTTTAGACGATAGCGTTATCATTTACTATTGTATTCAAATTGCAAATTCACTGAGAAGTACACATTTTTGCAGGAACAACGCCAAATACTGTAATCCATGAAATACACACATGAAAAGGGAATATTTTCAGTCTGAACATTTTATTACATCTCTAAATGTTTTCCCCTGTTTGTCGTTTTTGAGAAGAGACTAAGTTCCTTGACACATGGCACCATTAGTATCCCTTTGGTTGCTGTAGTGTTTTGAAGCTCTTGAGAATGACATGAGAAATTCACTCTAGTTCTCTTGCCTTCAGTTCCCTTTTTCAGTGTCTTGTTTTGTAATCCCCTCATCCCTTCAATACCTATCTCAGCTCTTTTCTTTAACAATGTTACTTTTCAGTGCCTAGAGACAAAGATGTTGCTTTGCCCTCCCACCTGTTTGTCAATGGCAGCTTCTAGGTCAGGGTAGCCCACTTTGTCAAGCTTGATGCCAGGAAAGAGATCTTCAATCAAGCTCAGAAATAGGGGCTCATCTTCATCAATCTTATTGGAAAAAACAAAACAAAACATAAAATCATACACATTTACTCAACTCAGCAACAACAAATATCTGTGTTTTGTACATAAAAAAAAACATTTTTTTCTTAAGTTTTTTTCTCCAATGTTGTTCAAATAATAATAATAATAATAATAATAAACATATTTCAGCTATTAAAATATTTACTGTGTTCTTTCTAAACTGACCAGTTTGGATAGGTTCATGTCTCTCAGAACCCTCATGACAATGGTGGACTCTGTGTCAGTGGGGTTCGCCCGCTTGGCTGCTCCCAGTGTGCGCAGCACTGACAGGATGTTACGTAGGCCAAAGTCATAGTGAACCTGAGCAATGACAAAAAACGGCTGTTATACAGGACAGATGTTAATTATAACCATGAATAATAGTACCTTCAAAATTTTAAGCAGTTTCTATATTCAGTCAAGATCTTTTACCCGTCTTGGATCACATGTAAATGGCAAAATATTATGAATAAGCCAAAGAAAACCAATATGGACACATATAACAAATGCTATATGAAGTCTTTCATTCACCTTTGGCACGGCTAGTACAACATTTTACCTGTTTCGAAAGCTGCTCTTCACACAACTTGTAAAGTGTGAAGAATTTGCGAGCCAACTCCATGTTGTCTATAAATCCACAACTGGCCAGTTTCACTCTAATAATGATCTGGCGGTCAGGAACCATCATGGCTACAGATCGGAAGTTGATTTTAAGGTTTTCTGGAAGCTCCTGGCGACCTGCATAACCTGGGTTCTAGTTATATAGAACAAAAAGAAGCCATAATCCAAGAGTGAATAATGTTACATACATGGATATATAATAAAATACGTACATTTCAGATCTTAGAGGTAAAGACAACTAAAAACTAATTGTATGGATATAGGAACAATACAAGCATCAAAATAGAAAGTTTAATACATATTGAATGACCTTCTGAATGCATTTTACCATTTTTATACAGCCCTTCAAAATAATTGGATCCTTGGTAAAGATTTTCAAAAAAAAACTTGAAATAAACTAATCTTTCATTGCAATAGCATGTCGCCAAATTATTCTCTATTAGCAAACTGTTGAGCTTTGGCTTTTACCTCTCTTACCATTCTCCTCACTGTACATGATACCAGGTATGTCACTGTTCCCATTATCTTAAACTTTTTAATTAATAATCTGACAAAGTTTGTTAAGGATCAACTGTCTTATAACTTGCCTAAAACCGAATGGCATGTACTCTTCCCTTTCCCATTTTGAAGAAGGTTCATAGTGTAAATCAAAAGCTCTTTAACAAAATTAAAGCATACATTCTAATATGGTTCAGCTGCAATTATGTTATAAGATTTATTAGTGGTCCCACCTGCTGTGCAAACAAAAACATACTTGATAGAATGGATATGTGCCATTTTTCAGAGTGAGCTTGAGTGACTGCAATACATTTTTAAGCTACTTTACAATTTTTGTGGCACATATTTATCCAAACTACTAGTAAATGTGGAGAGCTCCATATATAACAACACACAATGTCTTCATTATAGAGCTTATGTAATCAAGGATAAAGTTAAAACTTTTGAATCTTGGAAATTCATTTTCTTCAAGCTAGTGTTCTGGCTTTTATTCCCAAAGGAAACATCTTCAAGCATCTTTTTTTACATAACTTGTCTTTGATTATTGCACACACACACAGAGAAAAAGAGAAAGAGTAAGGAAGATATAAAGTTATCTTTAACCACACTATTGCTGCTGTGTTTATCAAATAAAATGTATTGAGTCTGCAAAAAAATGGTGGACTTTGTTTAAATGTGACAGAAGCGAAGACATATTTAAGTCTACACACTTCTCATTCAGTCCCTCAGTTTGTTATTGATTGTATGATTTCAATAGAAGGGCATGCCTCCAGAGTGGAACAAAATGTTAATTTATGCTGCTAATTCAGCTTTTAAGTTACAGAATTGCTTTTTTCTGTCCAACCATGCAACAAAGAGGTACATTTTCTTGCTTCATTTTTATTGTTTAAAAGTCTTCAGCCAGATCCATAAAACAAGGCTTGAATTTCAAATTTAATTTCTACACAGACTGTAGTTATGAGAATGAACTGAAAACATATATCACAAAACATTCCTCATTTTGCGAGGGAAGTATAAAATATATTCTGACTCCACATCCCCTAAACCAATTAAAAAGTCAATTATTATGGAGAGTAAAATCCATGACAATTCTCTGGAAATGTTAACAATCAGAAGTTATGGTAGCAATTTATAGCATTATTATTTGGCTTCATGCCATACTGTCTTTCTCCCACAAAGAACCACAGCTTGCCTTAGGGAGAGAGTTCAGCAGAAAAAATCTGCCTGGACTGCAAAACACAGCAGGATCAATACCAAGCTGGACGTTGATCAAATCAGACAGATTGAAAAGACAAAAAAGTTAGGTTAGCAGACAGTTGAGTTTGAGTAAGCCAGAGCCCTATAAGAGAGTAAAATCCATGACAATTCTCTGGAAATGTTATAAGAAATCTAGTGACTGATCTTTTTTAGTTGACTTGCCAGAAAGAGCCTTGTTGAACTGAGTTATTGCTTAACGAGTATGGCAGATTTACCTACCATGGTAAGGAAGATACCAAACTCAGGATTCATGTCAACATTGTCTCCATCAGTGAAGACAAAGTTTTTGCGGCGCTCTTTTTTGCATGTAAGAACTATTGCAATCTGCTGGGCTGCCACCGACAGAACTGGGAGGTCAATGCGGTTAAATTCATCAAAGCATCCCCAAGAACCAGACTGAGCCAGACCTAGAAATCACACAGAGCTTAGTCATTCGATTATTATTATAAGTATTTTGTATCAATCTGGAGACCTCTTTTATTATTACATGCATTATTCAACTCTAGTCATTTACCTTTGAATATTCTTCCCAAGCCTCTGAAATCCATCTGGTCAGAGCAATTGAAGACCACAACATATTTGCCCAGACAGCGACCCATGTCCTTTATGGTTTCAGTCTTACCTAACAAAAAAAATTAAATAACTAACTTCCAAAAATGAAATGCTCTAGAGGGTTCACAAGTATGTATATTCCTTGACATGATTCACGTTTGTGCACTTACCACCACAAACTGCAACGTATTTTATTGTTTTGTGTGCTCAAACAATTCAAAGTTGAGCAAAACAGTGGTGATGTTTTTACAAATCGTTTGCCTGAAAAGGTTTAATTTTCAAAAAACTGTAAAAGATGGCAAAATAAAGCAGTTTTTGTCATTTTTATGTCAAGAACTGGGCTGATTGTGTTCTATTGAAGATTATTGAATCTGTTCTCTCTGTGCCTCAGTCTTACTGCATCGAGCTCTCCCCTGCGGTCTGTGAAGGCTTTCTGTGTGAGGATTTAAGTTTTCTGAGTTTATTTAAGGTTTCTGTGTCTCTTGATTCTCCGCATTGTCCTGTCTACCCCTTGATTGTTCCCCGCTGTGTCTCGTTCCCTGATTGCCCTCTGTACTTAATCCCACCTGTGTTCCTTATTCCTCGTCGGGTCCTTGTCTAATCTGTCTTGCCATCTAGTTTGTCAAGCCGTCTACCAGTTTTGAGCCTTAGCGGTTCAAAGTGATTGTTGGTCATTTCAAGCCCCCATGGCCTCCAAACAATACTGTCCCTAACAGACTAATTAAAAAAGGTTTTACAGTACTCACAACTGCAACTCTGATTCTTAAACCAAATTAAATTAGTTTGCTGTAGGGCGTGGTACCTAGGAATTTCAAATATGCAGGAATAGAGAGAAACAGCACTAAATCCTACAGCTCTTTCTAACTATAGGCCTATTTCCAAATTACCTTTTTGAAAGTTTTTCAAACAAATAGTGCACAGTCAATTAATGGGCTTTCTGAAGATAATAATGGTTTTAGAGATTTGCCCATCCTAGATTTAAATCTTTACACAGTGCAGAATAAAAGTTTTCAACCACTGATCTCAGCAACTGTTCTTCTGATTTTAGGATTAACAGCTGTGTTTGATACAGTGGCTTATGGCACTATACTTGGCAAAGCTTTTAAGATCAGTCTCTGATCCTGTATCCTGCTGTGCTCCTCTATTGTGTGGCGTCCCATCAGGCTCAGCTCTAGGCTCCCTCTTCTCTTTATATTTTCTCGCACTTGCTTTTCACTTTTATGTAGATTACAACTGTATTTGTATGCCTTAAAAAAAGGCAAATAGTCTGTGCACCCACTATTTCTGTACTTTGATGGCATTGAAGTCCAGATGGTACCTAACCTTTAAAAGTTCAATGAGAAAAAAGAACAAAAAAAAAAAAAAGGATTGATGTTTTTTTGTAAACCAACTGAGACCCTCAACGTGATTCTTTAGCCCAGGATATTAAGCCGATTCTCTCAAAACTGGAGACCCCAACTGGACCCCCATTATAAATTTGACAGACTATGACAATAATACAATGAATAGAATAGAAATACGTACATATGTATGTATACGTATGTCTGTGTGTATCTTTTTGTGGTTCACAGATTAGATGTGTTTTGCTTTTTAACATGTTAAAGCTCCACATTTAGGTATTTTATAGGATTGGTACCCTGCATGTCTCAGAAATAGGTAAAATCTGACATTTTTTGAAAGCGAAAGAAAATCTGAAACTAAAAATGATCACAAGTGGTTGGTTACTTTTTTCTTTTTCTTTATATTTTACTAATCCTTCCTTAGGAATAATCAAGGATCTTCCTCACTGATAATACGTTGTGCAGGCTAGATCTTTGTGTTTATCACAGTCTTACCTGTGCCTGCAGGACCAGCAGGAGCTCCACCCATGCTCATACCAAGAGCTTGAGCTAAGGTGATGTAACATCTGAGCAAAAATAGGCAAACACAAATATACAAGTTTTAATTTAACCAGTAAATGTAGCTTTTACGGGCAAAAGATAACGCATTCTTAAACACTACTTTTTTCTCTTCACTTTGGTTAAAATCACTCAAATAATGATCTTCCACAGGTATGCTAAATGTCAAATATTTGCCAAAAGATAATTACAATGGACTACAAATGATATCTGCAAATATATCTTGTAAAACTGCATAAAACAATTTTTTTTCTATCATCTTCTTATCCAAACCTGTTTTCTCCAATTATAAATGTACTTTTATAAACCAAAGGAGTTTAAGGGAAAATCAAGAAGAGAGAGATGTTAAAAAATAAACAGTGGCTGTAACAATGCGGAAAACATGAGAGCAGAACACTAATGGAGGAAATGAATAAGATACTGGCCAAGGCAATAAAATTAAGTACCAGAAGAAAGAAAAGCATCAGAGCTGCTTTGGTGCTTCCAGGCATAAGGCCCTTTTGTCATTTCTTTGGAGAGCTACTGTCAGATGTCTGCTTGTAGTTCCCTCTATGCTGCTGTCCTTTCACATTTTTGTCTCATTGTCTCCTTACATTTCTCTCTGACGGTCTTCTCTCCCACTGTGCTTTTGGTAGTTAGTCTAGTGCTTGTTGGTGCATTAATGCCTCCCCTGCTTGGTCTAATTGCTTTCCTTTCTCTCTCTGTCAGTCACCTTGTCTGTCAGTGACAGGGGTGGTGATCACAGAAAAAGAACGCCCAACAGTACCCTCTAATTCATTTCCCCAGTTTCCTAAATTTTTAAATGGTTCAACATTTAAAATGTTTTAATGGTTGCAAATATTACATCACTCTTAAAACATCTTGGAAGTTTGTTTCTTTTCCCCTGATCTGTTCAAAATGATAAGTGATTTTAGCACCAAAGGTCAAACTTTTTAAATTTCTGTCCACATCACTGATTGACTGGCATGTGCTATACAAATAAGTTTTCACCTTGAAAAAGACATGTAAAAACTTCCAGGTGAATTATTAACCTATGGGGTGGAATAATTTCTCAATGAAAATTATAGAAAGATCTAACATTTAATTTGAAAACAGTTATTCAGTGGAGGAAATGTGTATATACTGTACGTATATCAAAACTCACTGGTGACACAAATGATGGTACATCTTCTAATATACTTTGAACAATCCCCTTCAATCAAACAGTACCTCTCCAATACTTTTCCAAAAGGTTTTCTCTTCACTTTGGTTAAAATCAAAGTAACATGGTACCTTGATTTTAGCACCATGTTACTTTACCATGGTACCATGGTAGAAGGTTGATTTTCTGAGTTAGCCTTGAATTTCTATCTTTATTCTTTTCTTTAATTTTTCTCTCAGTAATTGTTTTTCTGGGTTGTGCTGTCATTCACCCGTCAAATGTAACATTTGATGTCTGCTATCGACTGACAGTATATGGATAAAAATAGATATTTTGCTTTCGAACTATCTGATGACTTTGGTTTGAATTTTTAATAGTTTTGGCTCAATATCATATCTCTTAATATATTTGCGTGTGTGTCATTCCATTGATATACTTTTACCTGTCAGTCAAAGGTGTAATGACAAGCCTTTCTGTGCAACCCAGGAACTCATTCTGGTAAACAAAGCACACATCGGTGATGTTGATGATCATCTTGTCTGAATCCTCATTGAAGTAGAAACGACACTGCTTCAGCCACTCAAAGTCAGTGGGGCTTTTTACATGCAATCGGCACTGTGAGGGTAAAGGAAACGACAAAAAATGACGTGAAATAATGTTGAAAACGTCACAAAAAGCAAAATAAAAAAAACTATTGTAGACCTTCAGTCTTAGGGCAATATGATGTGAGACTGGAGGAAAGGCATGAAGCCTGAGACAGCATTGTGAGAAATAAATGATAAAAAAAGATTAAGGGCAAAGTAGTAAATCAGAGGTAGATTAACAGCAGGAGTTGTAGAGAATAATTTATCTATCATTTTCATTTGACCAGATTAAAGAACATCATCTGTGCTGCCTGGAAAGTGATTGGTCATTATACCATCACCATCCACAACAACTCTTTAAAGATACTTGGAATATGATTTATGACATCTCCCTTTGCAATAAATGAAGTATTATTTTAATGAATTGAATGAATAATAATTTAAGTGAGACAGACAACAGGAATATATCAGTTTCAATCAATAAAAGTAATTAAAGGAATTCTTAGTAAAAAAAATAAATAGCCATCATATCTTGTAAAACTGCAGTAATTTAACATGGCGTCAGTAAAAATAAAAAGGCTGTCCTTTCTATGTGTTTTACCATTACCAAGAGCAATTAATAATGCTTTGAGGTGTCTTGACAGAAACCTTTCTCTTTTACAGTTACATTTGGTAGACTGCCAACAGAGCCATTAGGAGTCCGAATAGACAATGTTCAAGTCAGTTCTGAAAAGTTGTGGATGTCTTCAGCAATCTGTTCTAATTACACACACAGCTTACTTTACGGTCTGCCCTGTCAATGAACTGAGTTGACTTTGCTTTTATAAAGCCATTATTACTCACCAGATCATCAAATATGTCCCTCTGGTGAACATGGATAGTTATGAGGGTCTCATATTTGGTCCTCTCTACAGCTTCCAGATCTCTTGTGGTCATGTCAATTAGTGTGTTGAGCAAATCCAAGAAAAGCTGGTTGGTTTTTGACATAATACGGCGATCATATCGGGCATTGGTAAGAGCCTCTTCAGCGTCTCTTGTCCATATCATCTGGATACCAAGCAAGCCCACCTGCACCAAGAAAATTATATTGTTAAAGAAATACAAGCATAGTTAAAAAGAAAAGAAAATCATCTTGATATTAAGTTTTATATACTTTATATAAATGTAGGGCTCTAGGGTCTGATTTTGGAGTTCAGCATTTATCTAAAAATTACAGCGTTTTAACTTACTTGAGCAGGGAAAGAATTTAAGAATTCAATAAGCTGGAAGCCAGAGTCCTGGATGGCCAGAGCAGCCTGTCGGATCACCAGGTGCAAAGACCACTGGGATTCTTTCAGCAGAGCATTCAGCCACACTTCAACATTTCCTTCAGCCATGACATGACGCTCCAGCTCCACAGTTTCCCCCTCACGCGATGATACAGCAAGAATCCGGTCATATATCTGAGACAGATGAATTATATTTAATAAACACACAACATGTTTTAATGCACATTTTTTTCTTTATTTTATGTAATCAGTTTCTATAGAATTTGTGCATGTATTATACAAGTTAACTAACTACATGAGTTAGTTATGAAGAATGTAGTCGTTTTTACACTCTATGTATGCAAAAGCATGTATACCTCTTTTTTTCTGCATTTTGTTCTGTATAAAATCCTTTATTTTTTGAGGATTTATGTGACAGAGCAACACTATCCAGTGGGCCCAATAATCTGCAGAGGTCACATCATTACTAAAATGTAAAGAATCAATGTGAACATTAAGAAGACTGAGGAACATGCTGGACAGATCAGGTGTAAAGTTGCAGAAAAGTTTAAATCAGGGTTATTTTTCAGGAAAGGCGCCTAGAATTGAGCCCTGTGAGACACCATACAGAGCAACACTTTGTTGTCTTTGTCACCAAGACTGATGTAAAAAATTAACTCCATCAAGTAGTACCCAAATATACAAATATAACAAATATTTGTTCCTCCAGTCCAACTGAAAAGCTACATATGTGTTATATAAACTACAACAGTGTTGTGTAACAGTGGTCTGCTACAGAGTATAATAAAACAAAACAATCGTTATAAAACAATTTAAATCACCTTGTCATGGAATTGTACAGTTTTGATGTTGTCAAAGACATTAAGAAGATGAGCCTGGATAGTGTGGGAGTCAGAGGCTTGGCCCAGAATCTCCAGCAAAGCAGGGTCAGAGACGAAGAAAAAACGTGGGAAAAGCAGTCGCTTCTTCTCCAAATAACTGCAACAACAATCCAATTAATACAATTACCTACACGTTTTAAACCTTCTCTTGCACTTTCAGATGTTTTGAAACATTTGCCTCCCAAACCAGCATCCATATCAGTTGGGTAAATTGGGCTTACCCTGTCAGTGACTTCTGACAGATCTCCAGCTGTTCCAGCAGGTGAGGAAGCAGCTGCCCCATTGTCTCGTCTCCCACACAGGATTGTACAACATTGGGCATTTCATGAGTGCGCATCATGATCTTCACCCAAGACTTATCAATGTTTGAGAAACGCTTTGCTTCCTAAAACAGTGAATTTCAATATCATTAGCTGAGCTTACTGCAATGTTTGATATCTAGGATCAGTTGAAAAGTGTGTGACTGGATTGAAATAATTTTTTTCAGTGTCTTGAGGCAACTTTTTATTATAGAAATGAACTCTACTGAACAGATAATACAGCTATTAAAGAAACATTATAACTGGCTAATAGTTAGTAGCTCAAAGCTTTCCAAAAGCAAAATTCTGACTGATGCATTTTACTATTTTAATGAGATTATTCATATAAAATCTCAGTCTTTTTCTTTTTCACACTAATTCTGTTTTTCCTACGTTAAAATACAAAAGTAAAAAAAAAGGACATAACAAGAAAGAGAAAGTAAATATTCTGGACATTTGACAAAAAAAAAATGAAGGTATATTTAGTTATTCCGTATTATGTAGTTGGAACTATCAACTGGAAACAATATTTTTACCTTAGGCAGCTGTTTAGCAATGTCTCCACCTACAAACACAGCCTCCAGATAGATCCATAAATTCTGGACTGTCATCCAGTGTTCGATAATATCAGTGGTGTTAGAAAGGTTCTGAACCCACTTCTGGATCTGGGCCTTAAATGGGGTGTTGTACCTGTGGTAGAAATTGCATTTGCATAAACAAAAACATCGAGTGTAATAGTGGTAGCTTTTTAGGTCACACCAAAATCCTCTTACATTTCTTAAAACCTTTGGAGGCAGAAAATTCTTACAAAATTGTATTTAACTCCCCTAAGTATTCACAGTAACAATTTATGAGATGAATGAGTGACATACCGATTGCTCATGAGAGACCCCAAAATCATCAAGCTGTCCTCCATGCTGGCAATAATTTCTGATGTACTGTCTCCTCTCAGAAGCAACTCGCCTCTCGTCTTGAAGTTGGCAAACGTAAATGTCTTGTTGTCCCACTCAGAAATCACTTGCTTCAGTTTCTGCTCAATATCTCGCTCTTTAACAGCACTGATGCAGATATCCTTCGAATGGAATGCCAAGATAGATGTTAAGACATAAATGTAAATGAGTCATTAACTAAAACACAGGATACAGTGCATGTAATTAAAGTAAAAATCTCTACCAAGATTTTTCATTTGAAAAGATATGTAAATGTGCATCAAATTGGGTCTATGTGGCTGTATTATCACGCAATTAAACACATTTAGTGAAAAATGATCAATACTGTTAATAGAAGGAGCATCTTCATTGTTGCTTTTTTTTTTTTTACAGCAATAAGTAAAATATTGGATGTTTTAGTTGCTGCTTTCTTGTTACTTGCAATTTTCAAATAACCAAACACCTGTCAGTCAAGACAACCTGAGCAAATTCAAAATTTCAGATTATTTTAATTACTCAATAAAAGCCCCTTGTGGCCAGTGCAATGGGCTTAAAGGAACAGATTCAATAATGACAACATTATACCGAACAGGTAGGCTAAGTCTTTTCAGAAGTTAAAATGTCTTAGAAGCAAAATCAATCAAATATAAACTTACTGATTGGTGCAAAACGTTAAAGAATGAGTACTTTGGGCTTTTATTTATCTTTTTTCTGAATACACTCACTCTGAGTTTCCTTTACATAAAAAGTAAACTTCAGCTCACCTCAATTTCTTCCTTAAATTTCAGCAGAGGAGCCTCCATAATGTTGCGTAGCCTAAATGTCTCAGATTCAACCTCAAATGTGTGGCCAGTAACCTGGGAGAACAAAACAAAGAGAAGATTAATATCAGCCACACAATGTGTGTTCGATCAATCGGAATTTGAATGAAACATTTGTAGAAAAACTTGGTGCTGCATTTTTGACTAACTTCTGTGATTCTCTTCCAGTGGCGTGTCATCATGGCTTTGTTAGTCATGAGCTCCAGCAGGGGGCAGCACTCGCTGAAGTCATCGATAGTTTTCTTCAGATCCAAGAACGCCTGCCACTCCTTCAGGCCACGAGGAAGCTTGCGGCATCTGTTTGTTGAGCAAATTCAACATCTGTTGTGACTCATGACAACATACAAAATTGATTGCAAGATTACAAAATATTTATCAATTTTAAGTGCCATCACAGTTTTAGTAGCTATATTGAACTATAAATGATTAAATGGTCTTGTTATTAAAGTTCTACATAGCTTATGCTTAAAATAAAACATAATAATAGCCACACAAATAAAATACACACGTAAATAAGCTCAAAATGTTTTTGAGGACTAAAAGCAAAGAATGCAACAGGTTGGTTTTTGCAAAGTTGCTTTACAATCAACACACCACAATATAGGCAGCAAAGGTTCTGGCTCAGTAGAGAAGCATTATCTTAAAGTGTACGTTTTACTTGTAGTGCAACATCAGATCATTGTGAAGTTTTATTTAGGTTTGAAGACAAACAAAAAATGTTTTAACCTTGTCTGAAAGTCTAGCAGTTCATTATTAATCCTCTCGATGTTGATGTCAGCCCAAAGGATGTCATAGTATCCATTGACTGTTTCAATGACATTGTTGTAAAGGCCATACAGCTTCTGTAGCAGGACCAGCTGTTTCTTGATCTCCAGCAGTTGAGGGTGCGGTGTAACTGGAAGTCCGAAGAGCTCCTCTCCTCCAGTAAAAGTTATGTACTTCCGGAATAGATTGTCGAATCGGTTCTAAGAATGAAAAACAGCAACAAAATCAATTGTGCGACTGTCGAACATCTTAATGTAATATTGTATCAAATTAATTCACCAGGAATGACTTGGCTCTATTTCAGTTTTGAATTAAAACACACAATTTTCCAAATATGTTTGCATACACACAATAAAAAGCAAATGTCATAAATGGTTAATTAAAAAAAAAAAAAAAGTATTTTTGTAAACACCATCTTTGTTTTTTAGAATTGTCATGTGAATGGTTTTATCAGTAACTATGTCAAATATTACCCTCCTTTTCACATTAATTCTGACTCATCTACTATGTAATTCACACCCAAACAGTAAAACAAACCTGGAACATGATCAGTCTGTCACTGGCATCCTGAGGAGCCAAACCCTCTACCATTGGCCCATCCTAGAGAGAGAAAAAAGCTTAGCTTAGTTTCTACTATTGTATTGAGCAACAAGCTGAAGCCCAACAAAAAACATTTGTTGAAAAGTTAAAAAGATTCATTAGATTTTTAGGAGCATCAAATCCTGGAACTTCTTATCAGTTCCTGATTTGAACAGTTTTTGTGTGTTGGGATAAAATATGCGATAATCAGTGTTCAACTGCATCGAGATGGAGTATGTGACTTTAGATGTGATGTCACAGTTTAATCTTTTTTTCCTGAACTAACTATATTCAAATAAATGGTCAATCTTCTGTGAGTGACTAATTGATCAGCAAGTAAGCCATTCCCCTTAATTTCACTTTTAGATTTAAGCACCTGGGAGAGTCACTCTTCAGTACCATCATTATTATCGGGTCATTGATCCAATATTTGAGTAGCAGCGGTGTAATCAAGCAAGCCCTCACAATTTATGGTAGTTTTAAAGAACAACCTGAATCATTCAGAACAACAATCAATTTTTTACCTTTTCATATTCCTGATAGAAGTGTTGGCAGTCCTCCTGAAAGGTCTCCACATTGCTGACAAGTTCTTCTCGGAAGTGTGGTTGTAAGGCAACCAATTCGTTTTGCACCTCAGTTGTTCGGGACAAGAGCTTTTCCCAGGTATAACGCAGAGTATCCACCTTGTCAACCTCCTCCTTGGCAACTGACAGACCATATTTATGAAGCATAGCATACGACTCCTGTGAAGAGAGTAAACAGGGGGGATATTTTGAACTAAAACAGTTTATGAATGCTGTGACAGTGACACATTCCTTACAAATAAAGCATTATTTTAGTATAAATCAGTGTATCTTTTTGTGCAGCTCTTGATTATCTTCCTAAATACTGTTATTACTGTGTGGTCAACCCAGAGCTAAAAGTTAAACACAAACCTCCCCACCCACCCCCCTCCCCCCAAAAAACATAAATAAATGTGAGAAAACAAAATCCGGAGAATTCAAAATCAACATTGGACACATTTGAATAATTTTCATTTATATTTGGAGCCTACATTTTAACCTTTTGTCTCTGAACATTTTCTAATGAAGTGCCTTTCCACAGAGTCAGAAATGATCATGTTAAAAAGGTATATGGTTTACCTCGATTGGTCCAACTTGGAAATCAATATTTATCTGATGCTCTCTAATTTCTTTGAGTGCAGCCATTGCGATGCGAATGTCGTCTAGGTCTTTGATCTGCCGATTCAGTTTCTTTCCTGCTTCATCAACAAAAGTAAAGATCTGCTCCATGTCTGCGCGGTATTTCCTGTTACAATACAGCCCATAGTCCACCATCCAGTTCTTAGTTTCAGCTGTGAGGGACATCTTCAGGGATGCTTGAAAAAAAAACAAACAGAGTGAGCAACTAGAGCTCGGTTTAATTTTCAATTTAAAGTTGTTTTTTTACAGGTGATAACTTGATCTCACCTGTGAATAAAGCTAAGGCTCCAATAGTGATGTACTCTGGTTCAGAGTTTATTTTGAGTTCGAGATCCCGATAAAAGATTATCTGGCTCTCAAAATCTGATAGAAGAGGGCTTCCCTGAAAAAATCTGATTAAAAAAAATATATATATGAAATTTCTGTTTTGATATTTCTAACAGAACATTAATTAAAGATTATTCTCTCATGGAAAAATACTTTTGCAAAGTGTCTTCACGATCTTTTCTCCAGATGTGGTGGTAACTGCTGAAACGATCAAGAGCAGCGTCGACTTCCTGCAAAATAAAATCAAATGTGTGATAACAACAAAATACAAGGGCAGCAAGAGTTCCTGTCAATATTTATCACGTTGCCCATTTGGTTTGCCTCAGTCTCTTTCTAGAAAAAACTGATACAACATCCAAAACAAGCCAGTTATTACTAAGCAGCATTAAATACTGATTTGAAAAAAGTGTCATAAACCTGTATATACATAACATTGACTTTAATAAAAAAAAAAAAAAATAACTGCAACTTCATTTTGGCAAATGTCTAGTCTATGCATTTGCCCTTTAAATGCTTAAAATGCTTAACTAAAAACAATTGAGATCGTTTTCTATAAGAATAAATTCTGAAGACCATCTACCTTTTTAGTTGAGGTGATTGAGCTGCTGAGAACAGACACCAACTTAACTATCTCCTTGTTCTCAGATACACTCTTGTAATAATTTCTTGCTTGGAATGGAATAGCTTGAATCACAGATGCTGAAATCTCTGAGCTGGTGCCATCTGAAAAATATATTATCTTATTCATTATTAAAGAGGATATATGTGTGAATACATCTGTGAGGAAACATAAACGTATGTAAACAAGTCACATTAAGTTTTATTTTACTAATTCTACTGAGTCTGGTGTATATGAGGTCGAGTTATCAACATTTTGAAAAGTCATTTTTGATGGACATCTCTGTCTAGTCAATCAAATGATTTGCTCTACCAAACTGTGAAATAAGAGAACAATGCATATCGTAAGCTTGAAAAGATGACTAAATGTCAGAATGAATCACTGAACAGCTGAATAGGTGAAGGTCAGTCGGCTTCATACCAGTCACACTCTTGTGTGTCGTTGCTTCATCATCTGATTCACTCTCAGAGCTGTCTTGTTTAAGAGCCGCCATCCGTCTCTCATTCATTTTTTTCTATAAAGTGAAATTCAAACAAGAGGAAATATTGCAGGAATTTCTTGGCTTACCAGGCGAGAACATTGTGAGCTACAAAATATACATGAAGTTGTTCTACATGGTCACAGTAATGGTCACTTTAACATTAATATACCTTAGAGATTCTTTCTTTGCTCCACTGACCTACTCCTTTGCTCACACTGACCACACATTCAACAGCCCTGTTTAAAGCCTGCTGGACCTCCTCCAAACCTGGAACCATGACAATGTTCGGTATGGAGAGAGTCACATTGGCTCTGAAGATTGCCTGCCGATCACTGTGTTTCCCATGGCTCAGTGCTGCACTTTCACCTACCAGGGAGAGAATAGGGAAACATTGAGGTTCGTTTTTATCAGTGCAAAGCTCATTTCAAATTTATAAAAGGTCTAAAAGATATGAAGATATTAGATGTGGCTATAAACAAACATATGTAAATATGTGTTTGAAAAATAGTCTAAGTGTGGGGGAGGCTTCGTTTGGTTTCTATATATTCATGTGTGAGGAAAGCAAAAACAAATAACCTTTGGTAATACCAATTATAGGATGAGGATGAGAATGAAAACAAGAACACATTATGTATTGAACAGTTAAGGTTATTATTCATACCACTGGCATACAAATGAAAAATTTTCTGAAAAGAAAAAAGTGATATCACAAAAGATCAAAGAATGTAAAAGTACAATCTGTTTTGGAAAAAAAGTGTTTTTGGTTTATTTGTTTAAAAATGGCATGCCAGAAATGAACTGACACTTCTCAAATTTCAATGGAAAAATCTTTTTTGCCAACGAAGCAACCAAACTTTATGGTTGGTCGCTAGATCTTTACATGTTTCGCTAGGAAGGTCTCCATACAATCACCCTAATCTGTAATTCCCGTCACAGACACTCTTTTGAATTTAGTCTCCTGCTGGGCCACTCAAAAATCTTTTAACTTCCAGCAAGAATATAAAAAGGCTATTTTGGTAATGATTACAGCAGCAGCTGCTAAAGCAACATGGTCATTTTTTAATATTCTAACTCTATCATTATTTTGTCTCTGTTTTAAAATACTAAAATCTTTTTTTTAGTAGACTTCTTTGAAATCAGGCAAATAAATCTCCTCTAATATCCTGATGTTGTGTCTGTTTAAATCCTGTGTTTTGTGTGATTTCCTCTTCAAAGTAAAGACTATTTATTTGAGTAGACCCACCCAAGAAATGCCCAGGTGATGACGTATGTATGCGTTTGCGCAGCATCTCCAAGGTATTGCATACTACTTTGAGCAAAGCCTCCACATTGCGGTGGTTGAAGTAAGAAAGAAGTTCCTGTGCTTCCTCTTCCATTACTTTCAGCAAATCTTTCTTCTTCCTCCTCTTCACTAAAGGAGAGGAAGGACCTGAAGTAGGATGAGGAAGCAAAGTGTTTCTGGAGAATAGATGGCTTTCGGGGGGTAGTTCATCTTCACCTAAACAACACATACACAGTGAACATCAACTGCAGTTGCAAGAAACAGCTTTCTGATCTAGTTATGTTCAACACTTCAAGGTTAGGTCTTTTCTGTCACTTTTCAGAAGAACAGGAACAACAATAGTTCGGGTTCAAAGTGATGTTTGGTCCTGCTCTCACCAGAGTTTTCGTCAACGCCCTTCACCTCTCCCTTCACCTCGCCCTTCACCTCCTCCTTCTGACCGTGGTCAAACTCCATCAGCATGTTGATCAGTTCGTTGGTAGCCTCTTCCACGAGAGTGCTCTTAAGGTGTAGCTTCTGAGCTTGTTTTATGCACAAGTCCTACATACACACAGCAAAATAAAGTAAATGTCTGAGATGGAAAATGGTTCTATCGATGTTTGAGTTATGGGACTCTTCAATAGTTTGCTTTAGAAAACTGCATAAATCTTTCCAATTTTAACACAAGTGAGCTACAAAACCTACGTGGTAGGTTCACCTTGCAAAAACAAACACTTTGCAACAGAAATGTCACTCATTCATGTCTATTTACCCTGGTGGTCTTCACAAATTCTTCACAGGTGATAGGTTGGTCTTCTGGCAGAACACACAATGTGGATACACTCATCTCCTGCAGTACAGCATCTATTCTAAACTCCACCAAGTCATTCACTCTGTCTATCAACAGCTCCAAATCAGCTGGGGATGAAGAAGAATCAGAAAGAAATATATGAATCTAGGACCACGATTTGGGAGGACTGGGGTTATACCAAAGATAAAACAGCTGAAAACAGGCAACAGGAGAATATATACAGTATATTTAAGT
The DNA here is from genome assembly GCA_911649635.1 of Poeciliopsis gracilis. NCBI lineage: Eukaryota > Metazoa > Chordata > Actinopteri > Cyprinodontiformes > Poeciliidae > Poeciliopsis > Poeciliopsis gracilis. The sequence goes on from CAJVRI010000287.1 coordinate 2,953,422, forward strand.
TGCTTGTGTGTACACAAAGAGTCAATTAATTAAAATTTTACAACATGCTGCCAGTGCTGACTTGCAAGATGTCCTATGTGTCAGCAAATGAGGCATCGATCTGGCTGGACTTTCTGTTTAATTTTTGCTTACCCAGTGCTTTGTCAACGCGGCTTAGATACTTGTCTATGCTCAGAGATGTCCAGCTGAGGAAGGTCAAACCTGGCTGAATAGTCTCATCCACCTATGAAATAAAATGCAAATTCTATTTTAATTTTATTTATTTTATTTTTTTTAACAAACTGTGGATTTATTCAATGTGTCAATGACTTATCCCAGAAAAAGGTGAATTGATTTTTGATCTACTGGAAATAGATTAATAAAAAGCACTTCCTCTGGTAAGCAGTACATAATGGGATGGACCTTTTTTTATTTTATTTTATTTTTTTCCCCAAAATCAAATTAATAAAAGGAAAACTATGTTATAGTTTATATTATATGCACGTGTTGAAATGCACACCTGGAACCTGATTGCAGTAATTATTTAAATACAATCTGTCACAAAATTGAAGGTTGAGCTATAAAAATTAGAAAGCCATAATCTATTTACACAAATCAAAGCACGACAGCTGAAGATGCAAATTTCCTGCTTTGATTCTGATTACAGAAAGAAACTTCTATGTATTACCTCCATCAGAAATTCATGATTGGCCAACAAAATATTTACACAACAGCTCCAATCAGCCTTTCTTCTGCTACTCTGATTGGTATTAGTTTCTGTGAAACTAACAATGGTTTAATGGGCCTGAATATCAAACAGTTTGGTAAATTCAGTGTTATCCGAAATAGCTCTTCATCTAAGTTCAGAAAAAGTCTAGAGTTTGATTTTCTAAGTCTGGATAAGCACTGAGAGGCCATAATCCATGATAAGCACTGGAATTATTTTACACTATTCAGCTTACTGTCAATGAAACATCTCACCTTAGCAACATGTGGCATGGCCAGTTGTTCAAATGCAGGTTGAATCTTGGCTCGCACTCTTGTGTTTTCACTCAACATTAGCTGTGAAAAAAATACATAAATAAACTTTTTATATACTTGGCACAGTAAAGCAAACAATATTAACATTTTAGAATTGAAAATCTGCCAATGGATATGAATTTTATGGTTTTCTGAGATTATTTTTCTGCAGTGTCCTGACTTTTCAACTATCTCTTTTAAATACATATAAAAAAGTTTAAAAATAAGACATTTTAATGTTTTTCCTGATATGTCCTCTATAAGTTCTGGCTCTTTTAAGATAAATGTTTCTGTGTGGATTATTCACCTGTAGTTTATCATAGTGTTTCTTGAGTATATCCTGGTTCTGCTGCAATAAAACACCAAAGGGAGGGATCTCCAGATTCATCCGCTTCATGCAGTCAGTCTCCCTGATTTGCATAAGTATTTCTGGGTCAAAGTTCACATACAACTGTCCTGTCACTGAAGACCTGACCAGGAGAGAGGCCTTTAGGCCAGCTCTGGCATATTCCATCTGTTTGCGATTTCCATGGGTTGTCAGAAAAAACAAGTGGAAAATCGTGTTTATAAAGATATTTTTGTCTGTCAAAACATTGTAATAGCACCATTTCAAATAATAATACTATTTTCTTATTGTCGATTTATTGCACCTTTGTCATCCAGTTGTGATGGTGCATAATTTCATACTCCAACAGGATCCCTGCTACCCTGTTAAAGTTCCTGATAATCTTCTTGGCCTCTGATGTGGAAAGGACACCTTCACGCTAACCAGGAAGAGAAGAACAGGAAAAAAAAGAAAAAGAAACATATAAAAATAATCCAAATCTGTCATAAATAAATTCTAAATAAGTTGTGTAAAACCTTTTCAAAGAGATCCATGGGAGCTCGAATTCGGCTGTACAGCTGCCGAGCCCACATGATCCGAGCCGCCACAGGTGGCATGTTCCTGGCAATAGGAGGGTCAGATTTTTGCTCTTTATAGACATTGGAAACCATCTCAAGGTCCCGACCGTAGTTCTGCAAGATGTGCTGATATTTCTCATTAATTCCAAGATCAGGAATGCCCAGTCTGTTTCAGTAGGACAAAAGCGAAGAGGCAGTTGCATTTAATCAGCCCTAAACACTAAGCAATAAAATAAATAATGTGACCAAAAGTCACCTTTCAAATTTTTCCAGCACATTTATAGCTCTTTCTGTATTTTGAATTTTTTCAAATGTGCTATCCATGAAACTCTTTAGCTGGTTCTGGAAAAACAAACACATAAAGCAGCAAAGATTACTGAACAGGGAGAAGAGTCTGTCACAAAGTGTTAATCAACTCTGAAATCCACTGATTGCAATAGAAAACAATATCTCTGGGCAGAGTGGCCAATATTTTCAATATTTTATATGTAATTTCCTAGCAAGACTCCAATCAGTGGACAAGTCTATTCGTGATTGCAAATATGTCTTAAAAGTAGAACACAATATGCATCTTTTTCCATTTCACCTAAATGTTTATATAATACATAAAACTAAATCTACTCAGGGTGGCTTGTCTTTAAAAAGAAACCAATAGTTTATTCTTACAGTACCTCCAATGCACACATGGAAAATGCTAATCATTTGCTATTCACCTATCGATAAATCAGTTTAGACCAGAAGATATAATTTGATGACTTTGCAAATAACTTACATGGAGCTCAGAAGTGCTTTTGCAGAATTCCTCAAAATCAACATCAAAGTCAGTTTTTCTGTGGTCTAGAAAACTGTAATTCTTCTTTTTCATGTTCAACACTATAGCCTGTCAGACACGGACATAAAATCAAAATTAGTTGAGGGTGTAAGTTGTGTATCAAGCATGTTTTCAGATTGACAGTTTGTTAGGTGTCAGGAAAAAAAAAAAAAACTTTCATCACTTAAAATACGCTACATTCTAAATTTGAACTCTATTCAAATGTGTTAGTAAGCAGGTGGTGAGAGGAAAATACCTTTAAATATCAATTAAAATATCACGCCTTACAAGACAGCACAATTACACAACGCATTTCAAAAGTATTTTAACTTTTTCACATTTTGTCATGTTGCAACCTCTTTAATGTATTTTATGTGTTCATTGTGCTGGGATTTTACATAGGGGCCGACACAAAGTCGCATGGAGAAGTTTAGTGAAACTTACATGGTTTTCAAGATGCAGCACCTCAACGGTGAATCACAAAACTCATACATATTGAGATCAAAATTTTCTATTCCTTAAACTGGTCTGATTACTGTAAATGTGCACTAGAACTGTTACCACTAATGCTTAATTATACATAAGCAGACATGCTAAGAGCTCTTGGCTAAGCTATGTATCACAAAACATTGTATTCCACTGAGTCGTCTCATATATGAGCCTAATATACTCATTAGTATGAGTACTTTGAAACAGTATAGAAGAAAAAAATATTGTCCAACAATAGCAATTGTATTCTCTAATGTATCAGAGTAAACAGCAATGGACGATTAAGATTTAAATAAGAAAAAAAAAGGAAAATTTTTTTTTAAAATTACCAATGTCAATGTTCCATGCAGTTATTACTGTAATTAAATAAATGCACTGAAATATTCTATAGATATTAGATCTACCACTGCAAGTTGCAAACTACAAAAATAAAAATAGATCATGCATTACTAAGTTGTAAAGACCATGATGAAACATTACCTCCCATTTTGCCTGCATTTCTGCAGACTACATCCAAGGAAGCAAAAATAAATAAATAAATAAATAAAAACAAACAGCACAGTTCATATTAATATATCCACAAGGCAAAACTATACATTCTAATTCTGCATGGTCATTTAATTCCAGCATCATTTAATGACCAACGGCAAAAGGCAATACAATTTAGTTTTGTGAACAATCTCCAAAGCAAAGAACTAGGGGATAGATCTATCACTGTAATATAATTTGTGCAGTCAGATTTAGTCCTTTGAAATGAGCTGCACTGATTGTGCATAATTTAGTAAAGTAATGAAGACACTGTTTGGAAAACAAATGTTCAGACTGTGGCGAAATTTTAGATGAAATGTTTTTTCATTCCAGTTCTACAACCACTCTGATGAAACCAAGCTGAATTTCCAGAGTGAGGGGAAAAGGAAAAATGAAAAGGCACACCAAATCAGATTAAAAAGTCCATAAGTTATTGGCTCTATTAAAATATGAAAAGATAAAAATGTAATACACATTATAAGAACAGAGAACTATGAAGAAAGGCCTCTTTAAATGGTTTATTGCGAATTAAACTACCCCAATAGTATGATTCCCCCAGAACACTTGCTGAGCCTGGTGGTTGGGAGCTCAGCAATCATTCATCCAGCAGCTAGTCATGTTTATAAGTTTAAATGTTTAAAGTTGACAGGAAATTTAAAAATATAACTTGATAATTATGGAAGATTAATATCTGAAGAATATGTACAATTTCTACAAAGTTCATATAGGTATATCTAATGCATGAAAGTCAAAGTCAAATTCCTTCTTTGTACTCACAATCTTGACCATTAAAGCAGATCCCGATTTATTATCTTTCACCCACAAGAAAGTGACAACCATTACTGCACAGGTTCAGCTGGCAGAAATGATGTCAACATTTTATGGAATTCAATTCTGCACAATGAAAAGAACTTAAATTTTGATTAGGAAATTCTGTACACCTACTTGAAATCTGGTGGCTATTGTTTCAAGACCTTCAATCTTGGAGTCCTGGAGTGCAGAGTAGGTGGAGATGGTGTCAAACATTTTGAGGATCTTGTTTAGACGTCGTTGGAATGTGTCAAACTTCCCAAAGATGTACATCTCACTGATGTCAAACTTTCTCTGAGATGGAGATTGTTCCAGTTCCTCCTTGGTTTTATGAAAACACCGCTGGTACTCCTGAGCAACGCAGTTTGAAACAAAGTAAACTCATCTTCATCCATCTGATGCAGCTGGGATGCATTAGCTGCAACCCAGCTGATCCGTAATACCAGTCAAACTGGTATTATGGTTCGGTTTACAAACCGTAATACCAGGAATGTTTGTTTGAAGACATAACTAAAGTAAAACCACATCTAAGAAATTATAATAGAGGACAAATACATAGCAAAAACCCTGATAAATAAAAAAAATTAAACAAGGAACATCCAATACCTGATTTAGATGAATTGCAGCTTTGATTTTATCAGTAACCTCTTGTTGAGGTTGGTCCCATATTGAATTGCAACCATTATTAGTGATGTAGGTTTTGCAAGAAGTAATCATCTGATTTGTGACCTGGAAGTACAAAAGATTTTGTCAATTATTTTCAGTCTGTTTGATAATTTTTTTAACATTCACATAACTTTGCAATTTTTTCCACCTATCTACTGCTATGCATCTTTCCTTTGAGTTGATTGTTTTTAGAGACATTAAAAGCTATACCACAAGTCTCCGAATTTGGATTAGAACAAAGTAATAAATGTATTTACAATACCTTAAGAAAGAGTGATGTTATTTGTTCAGATGTGTTATAGTAGCGAGAAATGGTGTGAATCATCTTGATGGCATTGATCAAACCAGGGATATCATCCACCATTGACACCTGGAAGGACAAATGTTTTCTTTTTGTAAAATCCTAACAATTTTGAGGAATGTTTGGTTTTTCATACACTGAAACATGAGACATGAATATTTTGTTTGTTTATTTTCTTTACTTACAGGGTCACTGTTGTAGAGTGGATCACAAAACTTCTCTAAGCTGTAGAGATACTTCACGTTGTCTTTGGCCTCATTAGCTGCTTCAGTAATCCTTACATCTTGTTCCCTCCATGACTAAAGCAAAAAAAAAAAAAAATCATGCTTCAATGTAAATTTACATAAAAACATTTAGAAGAATAAAATTAAAGTTCACTTAGGCAGCAAAATGAAACATCTTTTCAACATGTGGTGCATGTTCCAGTCATGAATGAGCGTCATTTCTGACCTTAATGAGTTTAGATTTGGCCAGTAGGAGAACACCCAGTACAGCACTGACTTCCGGGGTTTTGAGCTGGTCCAATAGATAGTTGAAGCGAGCCATTCGTTTCTTCCAGTGATCCAGTTCAGCACGAGGCCCGAGGTCGTCAGCCTCCTTACGGAGCTGGTTACTCTCTGCAAGAACCTGGAGAACAGGCCTATATGCTGTATTTGCTATCTTAACTTATACAGTGTGTAATTAATTCATCTGGAAAACATAGTGGAGTTAAGTTGCAGGACATTTTGGACAGACTGTTTTGTCCAAACTATGAAATGTACACAGTGATTACACAGTAGCCATATATTTTTGCTGCAGATATTGATGTTTAAAAATTTTATCAGCCCCTAGCTGATATTCTAGGCTGCTAACTTTCTAACTCAAAACTAAAAATGATTTGGTATTGCTGTATCTATGTTCCCCGAGCCTAACATAAATTGCAGATTGAAAGGTTTATTCTGTGTCTTCAACGACTTCACAGTAAATCCAAGAATAAATTTCATTTATTCCAAGCATAAATTTTACAGATTTTCTCTAACTTGCACAAAAAAAAAGGAAGAAAAAAAAATGGGGTTATTAGCTGAGTGGTTACAGATTGCAAGGAGCCATTATTTTTTTTAAAAATAGTCAAAACATTGGTGCAATTTATTAGGCCATTGATATGTATTGGGCAACCTCTACTGATAAACTTTAACAACAGCATTTACTTGTTGTCCAGTTTTACCTTTTTCTTTATAGATCAAGTTATATTGTTACTATATTGTTAATGCATTCTGCTTTGTCATCGACAATTCAAGCAGACAGAAAATGAATCATCGCTCAAATCCTGTCCTTAAGCAGTTCGAGAGAACAGAAAAAGCCAACCAGTCTGAAGGTAGTTTCAACATGAAACATAAATGGTGATACCCTGGAGAATATGTTCTCACCTGTTCTATCTGTTTGATCCAAACTTTCATACAGGCTTCTATTTTTTCAGTGGTTTCTGCGCTGTTGGCTGCTGCCATGTAATCTGCTGGGGATTTCAACCCCCGCAAGTCAAACGTGTCACATTCCTTCAAGGTAACCTGGTGGGAAAACAAAAAGATTCTTATTTCCTCTCTGTGTCTCTAAGCTACTTGAATCTGGACGTAAGTTTCTGCATGCATATCCATTTTTTTTCTGCTTAGAGTACAGATGTTGAACAGAAAGAACATGAACTTCAAATAAATGTCAAAGTCATTTCCATAGCTTTAGTATTCTTTACCCTTTATTTTAAATGTTAAATATCTCTTGTGTTCATAGGATTACAATTGTTGGTATTAATGTGATTTGAAATAGATGGCTGTTACAATTTATCTAATTTATTTATAAAGTGATGTCTATTATGTACCTTTTCTTGTAGACTCTCCTGTGCACCCGCCAGAACAGATACAAAGCTTTCAAGTGAAGATATGAACTCTTGTTTTACACCCTGGGCCTGGGGACTAGCCAGATCGCCCCAGCCATGGTTTATTTTCCTCAGTGTGGGAATAAAAATGTCTGAAAGCAACTGCTCCACACTTTTTAATAGTCCAACTTCGGTTGTATCCAACATATTGAAGTTCACATCCTGCAAATCCAGAAATATGTGCACTGATTACAAAAAAATGTAAAATCATAGTATTTCATCTTTTTACTTGGATTTAGGTGGAACCATTTTTTCTCCAAAGCCAGAATCAGGAAAATGCTCACGTGATAAAAAGAACGCGCCATACTCTATCATAAGTAGAAATCTATCAATAGGATGAAAACAAAAACAATGTTAAATAAAGCTAAATATTATGATTGTGAAATTAAATAGTTTATGGTCTTACAACACAAGAAATACAAAATATTTTTTGTTTTTTTTTTTGGGGGGGGTAGTGTTAGGTGTACTGGCAACATTATTTTTCTGGGCATTGCCCTACAGGAGCAACAGAAAACAAAGAGCAAGTATAACTACCTCCACTTGCTGATCTTTGATTTAACTATTAATAAGTGTCGCTATGACAATAAATGGGAGGTTTCCTACGAGCTACCTTTGTGCAGACGAGTGTATGTGGTAGTTCTATTCACGCACCACTTCTTCTTGAATGTTTTGTTGGTGGTTGGTAAACCAACTTAAGGTGTTTACTGCCACCTACCGGACTGGAGTGTGAACATCAATGATAATCAAATGATAATCAAAGATACTCACTTTCCTCACGAGCGTCAGAAGATATTGTAAACTGTTTGTACTTTGGTTATTTTGGGGTGTGGTGGACCCTCTGCATTTTATTGTTAACATTTAAACATAAACAGAACATTTTTACATTTAAAACAAAAAAAAAGATGTTCACTTCACCTCAGTTACAAAGATATAAACAATATTTATGGTTGATTTTTGCCTTTGAAAGAAATCATTTTAAGAATGAAAAGCACCACTCATTCATGTCTGTTATATGACAAAAACAGAAATTAGTTCTATTCAATACATAAGTAAAAGTCTATCTGTTTACTATCTCTGAAACAAATCTACAAGATGTATCATTCTTTCTTATCCTTTAACTATAACTTGTAGCAAACATAGTCTTTTGCCAGTAGAGGTGATTAACGTTCCTGCAGGAAGCATGTGTGTATCTACAATCAATGAACAAAACAACCTGTGATATCACAGTGTTATTGATGAACACCCCTGCTGTCTCACTTCTCTTTAGACAAAAGAAGCGTTCATGGGCACCATTTATCCTTCAAGCTTCACTCAGACATTCAACATTTTTTTAAAAAAATATATGTTTTGTTAGATGTAGTCAAATCCCTTCTAGCTCTACATTCTGCCTGAAATAAATGTTGAAGTTCTGTCTCTTTTCTGTTGCCCCAGAATTTATTTGTCCTGAACAGGTCAATATGTGTAATTTACTCACTACCGGGTTTTATTTTAGGGCTAATTCACAAGACAGTTAATGTGTAAAATTTCTCACGTCTTACTCTCAGAGTCAACGTCAAAGTTGTATTTTAATCTGAAAACATTATTATTCCTATTAAAAAAAAGAAAAGGTCTGTGCTTCTTTCAAAACTCTGACTCACTCTGTGTATGTTCTCAGAGGTTATTGCTTTCAAAGTGTTTGCTCTTGTAAAGAAGACACAAACTCCGGTCAATGCCACATCCCTTCCATCAGTTACAAACACTTTCCTTATGTGACCTGGCTGGTGGGAATCAATCTGGGAGGGTGGAGAGGTTGCAGCTGCTGAAATAAGGAGTTAGTCATCAGTCTATGTTACTGCTGGACCATTTTCTACATTATCACTACTAACAAGAATAATTGCACTGAAGATATTTAGTCAGTTTTGACTCACTGAGTGTTTTTTTTTTTTTCATGTTACCTCCTTCTGCGAGTTCAGTGACCTGATAATAGAACATGAGGTGTGGAAGACCGCTTGCCACAAAGAATTGTTCCATGCGATCAATCTGTTCCAAGAAACAAAACAAATCGGTATTGTGAGATTTTGCAGACATTGATGAAAATGTTACATAACACTGAAAAAATGACAACCAGGCTGCAAAATAATATTGAAAAAAAATCCCAAACAGAAAAATGCATAGTTTCAAAATCTAATGCAAAAATGTATGTATGTATATGAAACCATTACAGTTCAGTCTAAATCACACTTTTTCTCAGTACTAGTTGCGAAAACACAAACCTTAAACAAGTAATTTATAAACGTGTGATACTAATATGTAATAATGACCTTTGTTAAAGTTATCATTGGACATTTATTCATTTGAAATCATAAATTACTTGAAATGAACTTTCTGACTGCTTATTGTAGTCTTTCATAACTCTTTTGTGCTTCTGCAATTCCCAGGACAACAGAGAAAGAAATGATTGAGAGTTTTCACTTGGTTTCTTTTCAAAATTGGCTAAACTATATTCTTTGCTTTTTGAAGGTTATTGGTGTTTTATCCTCAAAAAAAAAAAGAAAAAAAGAAAAAGGAAATTTATGTGAAGTGTAATTCAAACACCTGATTTCCTTCCAAAATGGCATCTTCAACGTCAGACTTCTCCAGTCCCAGGCATGAAGCAACAATACTGAGGATGTAGTCATGTCGTCCATCCAGCTGGGCACGCTTGGCCTCACGCTCCTCTTTTATCTTTTGCTGCACAAAAAATTTACAGATAAATGTTATTGTTGGACTGATAAGGACAACCTCTGCAGTAAAAACTGATAACTACTTTATGTTGACTAAGTATTGACTCAATTTAATCCACTAAGCTTAGGTAAAGTCATTGTGTGATTCAGCAAAAAGTAATAACAACTAATAAAACTGACTAATATCTTTTTAAAATTATTGTTGATTACTTATTTTAACTTTTATTTTTCTGTTTATTATCAAATCAGTTGCCAGGTTTCACAGCTTTTTTAGCAATAGGAAAACGCAGCACACTACAATTCCAGACCTTTATCTTGGTGTAAGATAAAGGTCTTACACCAAGATAAGTGTAAGACCTTTATCTTGGTCTTACACTTAAACAACAGCAGATAGGTACAATTCTTTCTGTTCTTAAATTGTTTCCGCACTTTTAGAACTGGTCTGAAATTGTTTTTGCACAGGCTTCACCATGATCAGAGCTGGTAGTAAAAGATGCTTCTGCGTTTCAAATTTAAACCTAAACTGCTGCGCCTGTGAAACAAAATCCCAACACCTGAAAGCTTGTCCTAAAGCACAAGATATTATAATGACGTTTCATAGTAAAACTTCTCATTCATTCTATGAAAAAATAGGCCTTCCAGGGACTAAAATAGCATACAAATATTATGGACCTTTATGCTTGTGCAGGTTTATTCCAACGTTAGTGATGCAGATCAAGAAGCAGCCAGACGGAGCTAAATATAATACCACTGATATTATAGCAAAGTTTTGAAGGATACATTTCAAAGTATGGTATAATTAGGGTCTGAAAGTTATGATTTATGGAAATAAATAGTGTCACTAATACATAAAAGCTCAGGTGAGTGCATAAAAATACAGTTTTTTTTTGTTGTTTTTTTTACTATTTTCATAAATTGATTAAGAAAAATTGAGAAAAAATTGGGTGGAATTAGCTTCAGTGTAACTGCAGAAGAATCAGGTTGAAAGGTGAAGACTCAAAGTAGGAAGTTCTTAGACCCCAGGGAAATTGGCTAGTGAGAGGGGGAGCAGACCAGCTTCCTCATTCAGCGAGGGTGTCAGAGTTAGTAGAGCAGTAGCACATTTGTCCATTGGAAGCTTTAGACTTTTGGCAATGAGCAAAACAGAATGTAGCAGGAAGGTTAAAAATGGTTTTGGTAAAGAGCCGCAAAGTGTCCCAATTGCAGTTGTTGATGGTCTGGAACAGTGGTTAGTGCTACGGCCTTAAGGATGATATTGAGTTTTTATTTTGGAAAAGGGGCTGTCTGCATTAAATTACATGTTCTTCCACAATCCAAAACTATTGGATTAATTGGCTGTTCTACATTACTCTCTGGTATGAGTCCATCTAAGTCTTTTAGGACTGTAAGAATATATCTAAAAAAAATATTTTCTTTATTCCAAGAATGACTTGTCCTCTCCCTGGCTTTGATCTAATTTTGAGTCATTATGTCTGACATTAAATCTGAGAAAGAAGAAATGTTAAGGTGACGGAAAAAAAAAAAAAAAACATGAAACGTTTTAGTTTCAGAAACCCATTTTCCTTATACAATATTTAGCTTTTGTTTGTTTTATTCTTCTCACTATTTATAAAGAAAGTTATTGCACGACCAACCCCTGATAGGTGTCTAGCGGCAGTATGGTAGACAGCCAATAAGAGAGATGTAACTTGTATATTTTTTATTAACTGTATTCTTTAAACAGCTGACTGACAAAGTGTGGCAAAGTCTATATCATATCATTTATCTGATCTCCTTTAAGGTTGTAGACAGGAATTAAAGCAAGTCTGAGTTTCAGAGACATCTATGTCAAACCATTTAAAGTTACAATAATTCATGTATGTCATATATTTCAGTTTTTATGTATGTGGGGTTTTAAAAGTAGAAGAAACTGAGTATTTTTTTTTTTTGGAATAATGATGATAGGCATTCAGACAAAGAGCTTTGATCAGCCTGGTGAGGGCTTTTAAAAAATCAAGCATAGGAAATGTGGTAATGCAATTAAATGGGGATAAGAGGTTGTTGTGGCAGACTGCAAGAGTCATGTTCAAGGTAATGGAAGAAAGCGGTAAGAGGACGGTTTCAGAGGTTTATATGTAAAAAAAGGCAGCTCTACCTCTGCAACACTATTTGACCAAAAAATTTAGCATGTCTGTGAGTGTTGTTAGGGTTCACATTACAAGCCACATCATTCAACTCCAGTGGTTGCAAATTACTTCAAACAAAGAGTTTGCAGATTATAGTCATAACTACAAGTACCTTAAATCACTGGGTGATGAAAGGTATTTGTAGGACCTTTTTTTAGATTTGTAAAATTTAAATGCATGCACATACAGTACATGTTGCACTTTTACACTTCAGTTTATTGTGAATTTACTTATGCCACTTTCATCTGTCTACAGTGTACCATAGAGGCAACAGAATTACTTCAATTTGTGATATTACTTACGTGTTTTGGGACACGTAAAAAAAAATCTCAATTGTAGTCCCACAAGTAGATAAATCACTTTTTTTTTTTTTTTTTTTGCTGACTGTTGCAGGCATGACAAAAACACTGTCTCATTTGTGCAACTCAGAGCTTAGTGAGTGATGAGATGGGAACCAAAAGTAAACATAAAAAAATAGACAAACTCTGACTAACCAGAAACACAAAGAAATGACAGCTGTCCCCATTAAAGTTAACACACAATTGTACAACATAATGCTTGTTTAAAATTTGGATGTGTTTCGTTTAATAAAATCTAGTTTAGTCTTTCAGCAAGATTTGTGTTTTTATCGAATTGGTTATAATTCAGTATGGAAGACTGGATCAGCCAAATATCCAACAGACTTCCAGCACTCATGGGCAGATAGCACCCATGAGAGTCTTTGCGGGTAATAATGTCCAACCAACAGGAACAAGGCGAAGAAATCTGACAGAACCAGAGGAAGCCAAAACTGTTTCTGAGAAGAAAATAAAAAGCAAATGCAAAATGCAAATAAAGTTTGCATTTGAAGAGACTTCACTCATAAAATATTCTTCTCCTTCCTCTCATTAAGTGTACAGTTTATACTCTATCTGAAAAAGAAACCTTGCCCAGTTTAAGACTTTAGTTTGAAACTGATAAAAAAGACTGTATCTAAACACACTTATATAAAAACTAATGCTCCTCCTTTAACATGTACAGCCTACACAAGTAGTGAGACATTTTACCGCCTGTAACTCATGCATATATATGTATCCAAATATCTGACTCTCTAAAATGGCTCAGATAAAGTCACTTAAATCAATTTAAAACTAAAAACAATGTCTGAGTAACTTCACTTTTACATTGCCTTTAAAAAGCACACCAAACTGATTTAACGTTAACAACTTTTCTCTGTATGGAGTCCTGAGTTTCTGAACAGCAACGTCAAAAAGCAAAACTACATAATATATAAAGTGTTATGCTGCACATGAATTTACTGAGCAGGTAGAATCTATGCCAAAAACAATAGACAGGCACAAATCAACAGTTTCATCCAATGGTAGTCGCCCACGTTTATTTCTTTGCATTACACAGACAGGGAAACCATTCAGAGGCCATTCAGAGGCAGACTCGTGTCACATTGAAATCCTTCAGAAGCTAGCAAAAGCCCAGGCAGAGATAAGTCATGTCATACTGGCAAGTCCTATACTGAACTGTCAACTCTGTAATTAAACTGTTCTGACAAAAAATAAAAAAATACAAAGCAACAGGTTATCATGTATAATGATGCACGATGTGAAAACATGGAAAAATCATGGTGCCAACCATAGAATTATAACAAAAACGAAAAATTGTTCCGTTTATTTCTGCTCGTTCTATTTCCAATGTCATGGCAGGAAATGAAAAAGCAGAAAATGCCATTAAACAGGACAGTAAGACAAGTAGACAATAACAGAAAAAAAATATTGTCAGCTGGCAACCCAGTCACTCACATTATTTCTCTTACCCGAATGACCTTTGAAGCAATTTGTCTCCAGAGCCTCTTCCTAAACATCTGCGACATGACAGCTTGTTGATCAGCACCTCACCTCTCCTGCATCTTCTCGATAACCACCTATCACTTACTCATCTGCATGTGCACTCTCACCTCGGAAGGGTTATGGCTATCAATTGTCAGTGTTGACTACCCAACCAGCTGAGCTGCAGCTTGAAATGCTGTCTATGTCTAATGGCCACTTCAAATAGAATTTGTGTTTAGCACCAGATGGAGACATGTGAAGGTTACAGACACTAATACATATAGGAAATTTCACTTTATCTTCTTCCCAGCATTTTATCCCTTTGCTAGGATGTGCTCAGTGAGCAGAATGCAGTAGATAGTTTGGTGAACAAAAGGTCAAAAGCAATTAAAGGGTAATTTTTAATTTATTTTTTAAATATAACACTTGAAACACCAGTAAAGCGTTTTTAAAAAATTGTTTTTGGTAGTTGGCTAGTTGTTGGAAGGACCAGTTGAGCCTGATTGCATTTCAGCTGCCTGATTAACATAATTTTAAGGAGCGATTATTATTTTTCATTATTTTAAGGTCAGGACAATTGAGAATCTTTTTTTTTTCTTTTTTTTTTTTTACATTTGACCTTCTGCTGACCGTATTAACAGAGCTGTGCTAAAAGTTTTTGTACCACTTGAGCTAAATTAGTAATTTTCCAAATCCAGTCCTGTAACTTTAAAGGCATCCATGCTCCGACACTCCTGAATTGCAAGACCGAGTTGCCTCCTGAGCATCCCCAAGTGCTGGAGTGGACTCGAAATGAAGCATTCATTTGACTCAGTGGTGGTGATGTCAGGATGCATCTAAAAACTGCAGGTCAGTGGCTTAAAGACTGGCCGAAATCATACCAGTGCCACCATTTGCATTCTTAGGTCAAATAATTTCACCTGATAGCCAAATAGTTCACTTGTGTGTAATCAAACAGCATTAGGAAGAGAGCCCTTTGAAACAGCATCATGGTGACCAAGGAACACAACAGAAAATAGATTTGTAGTCAAGGACCATTTAACCCTAAGCTCCATTCAGTTAGATGTTTCCATGGCACTGCATGTCATTAAAGAGCTTGAGATAAAAACTTCCTCTTGGAAATGGTACAACCAACTTGTGTCTTAGGACTTTATGTAAGATAAGTTCCTTTTGAAAAAATTGCTCTAAGAGCAAATATTTCAAGCATTCATTTCGTAAAGAATATTGTAAAATATTTGAGAAAGGTTAAACCCATAAAGACCAATGCAACTTGATAAATTTGCCCACAAATCAATTTATCAGTTACTTTGTGTAATAAAATTAACCACAGAAAGACAAGTTAAAGTTTAGATGACATTTTTTTGAAATAACTTTTTGCAAAATATGTGTGGCTCAGTGAAACATAAAAGCTATAATAACCAATAAAACCCTAAAACATCCAATTTCTTTTTTTTTTTTTTGCGACAATTTGCTAAATATCAACTACTCATGCATACCGCACAGAGAAATAAGAACATATCAGTTATAAACTTAAAAGCTTCCTTACTCAGGGATACAAAAGAAATAGAACAGCTAATCAATGATGAATTACAGTCACCCAACGCTATTTAAGCATCTAGCTCGTCTGTAACATCAGAACTCTTGGGTAACCTTACCTTGTTTTGATAGTCTGGTTTAAAATGCAGCATAGTGGTGGACGGCCTTTCAGACTGGCTGTTCTTTTTAAACCATTCCAAACGCTTAACCTATTTAGGTTTTTATGACATTAGAGAACTACAAAGATGAGAAAACAGAGAGGAAGTGGTTTTACTGCACTATGGGAGCAATCAGCCTCCTTGTTTGGCATGAGAGAAAGGTTAGTGCCCTGAAATTATCAGTGCTGCTCCTGAAAGGGTACTGTGGTGTTGGATGACGTCCTGTCAGCATGGTAATTACCATGGTCCCTCTCTCACCTTACCAGACTACTACAACAATAGGATGGCGAGACAAAGGAGAGTAAGGGTATGAAGACTGCTTGGTAGAGGGGAATATTCAACACTGACTCTCTAGAAGTGCAAATGCATTGCCAACACATGTGACCTATATGGTGAGTGAGTGTTGTGGTTTCACACACTCACACCTTCATTATGCCGTCTGAATTACCATAGTATGATGATTGTTTTACTCACATAGCTGGAGCAGTTGTGTGACAGCGAACAAACTGTGACATTAGAGGATGAGTGATACATTTTGAGTTCATATGCTATCCGTAAAGATATTGAAATTGTTTCTTATAACTACATATATGTAACAACTGTGAACTAAAGATCACAACAAAATAAGGTCAATAAAAAAAAGTATGTTTTTGTTTAATTCTATGGAACTAATCAGTGTTAAAAATCGTAATTATAATTTCTTAATTTTGATGTAATTCCAGCTCAACCAACGTCTGTACTTTTGAGAGAAGTATTTGCACTTGTAATAAAGAAAGCAAATGCTAAAAAGGTTTGAAGTGAAGAGAGTCATTAATTTTTCCAAGTCAGGTGTGTCTACAATAAGATGACACACACAAACAAAATGAGGGTTGTAAAAGGTAAGGGAAGATATCAGTGCCAAAACAGAAAGATGAAAGGCAAATGACAAAAAAAAAAAAAGACAGAAAAAGGAATCAATGTCTGTGGGAGCAGTTTTAACAACTAAACTGCACAAAGCAAGATTATAGTGAGCTAAAGAAACAATCATGAATTGTGGATAAACTGGTAATGGATTCAGTGATGAATGTTAAATCTGGATTGGCCAAAGAGCTGCAACTGGAGCAGTTATTAGATGTCATCAGAATAAATCTCCCTGGCAGTCGTTATCTCTGCAGTGGATGTACTGGTGGGCATTGAAATGTTAAGACTTTTACTTCTTGGAAATCAAATATATAGTCAAACTGTCTGAATCTCAATCCAATTAAAAGTTTGTGCTTATCTATTAACTGTGTCAGAGAATGTTAGAGAATGTTGCAGTCTAATTGATAAAAAACAGAATTTCCATTAGTGAGCTCAAAGATCAAGCTGTGATAAAAGCAACTGGACGTGCCACAAAGTCAACAAGCCAGATTGAAAAGGTTAAGCAATTCTGTACTATTTTAATTCTTCTAGTAGTTTTTATTCAGATTACTTAAAATGTATTTTTTTTTTTAATTGCAAGTTTAAGTCAAGAGTCCATGGTCTTCAAGTACATTTCTTTCTTTCTTTTTCATTTAAATCTAAACAGTGAAAATGTAGAGACAGCATCCATCCATTTTCCAGTCACCCTTCTCCCTAACGGGGTCGGGAGTTGCTGGTGCCTATCTCCAGCTGCGTTCCGGGCGAGAGGCGGGGTACACCCTGGACAGGTCGCCAGTCTGTCGCAGGGCAACACAAAGACAAACAGGACAAACAACCATACACACACACACACAAGGAGAATCTGTAAAGCCCAATCAACCTGACACTCATGTTTTTGGACTGTGGGAGGAAGCCGGAGTGAACCCACGCATGCACAGGGAGAACATGCAAACTCCGTGCAGAAAGACCCCGAGCCGGGAATTGAACCCAGGACCTTCTTGCTACAAGGCAACAGCGCTACCCACTGCGCCACTGTGCAGCCCTAGAGACAGCATACAGAAAACAATTTGTTTAAAGATTATGGAAGTAGTTGCAGTTAAGAGTTACAAGTAATGACTCATCAGTGGACTCACACTGGACTGGAGGTTAGCACTGTTGCCTTGAAATTTCCTAAGTCTGAAATCTGGCAGCAGACACAGAGGAGTATTCCTCAAGCTGAATAAGACTGTCAATCCAGTTCATCTGGTCCCTGGTAAGAGGCTGGGTCATGCGAGGATAACTGTTGTTGTTCAGTTTAAAACTACACGAAACACATAGAGCTCTGACCCGGTACTCACAGCATTTTCAAGAATACCGGTAAATTAGATGTCTCTAAGAATCCATGTTTGTTGGAAAAGAGACTGGAAAGCATAGCAATAAAATCTGGTTTGGCTATGGCTGATATTTTTGTGCTGAACTTTCTGCTTGTAAGCTGCCATGAAACAAAAGAGTGATTATGAATTATAAATGAACAGGCTGCCTTCCCAAATGAGAATACATTGACTGAAACAAGAACAGGTCTGTTTTTTCACTAGAAATATAAAAGCTTACCCTGCAGAAAAATGATTAAAATAGATGTGGGACCAGTTATATTGAGCATGCACTTCAGCATGCATAATTAACAGATTATCTATTTCTGATATATTTCTCTACATGATAGATGGTACCATTTTTAGTGCCTCCATTGTCTGTTTCAGTGAATGTGACACTTGAGAAACTGTGTTTGGTCAGAGCTGATGGCACAGAACGAAAGCCTCGTTGATATTCTCTTCAGTGCAAAGAAAGATATTGTAAAAAATCTTCTTTCATAGCAATTGAAGGAAATGACATTGTTGGAGACGTGTGGAGGCTTTGTACTATTGAATAGTGTCGTCTGTGTCCACAAAATTGGTGTCCTTCAATGATACACAGTTGACACAGTCTGGCAAAGGAACATTACTTTAATAGCTGTACATATCTAAACCAAACAACTTCAACGGGATTAAAAGAAACCAAATTTAATTACGTAATCTGCAATGAAAAAAAGAAGAAATCTGAATTAATATTTCTTACCAGCTGAACACAACAAAGCCAACCTGATAAGTACAGCTATATTAAAAGTAAACTTTTGCTGCATTCACTGTCTTTGAACAGCATTTTTACATTTAGCCAACCCTTACGTTAACTCTTTAAGGAATATGCCACCATCTTGTGGAGACATGGCAACAGTACCAACAACACAATGCACTGCTGTGGTGCTGCCATTTTTGCTCCACTAATGAAGTGGCT
Source organism: Poeciliopsis gracilis (assembly GCA_911649635.1). Lineage (NCBI taxonomy): Eukaryota > Metazoa > Chordata > Actinopteri > Cyprinodontiformes > Poeciliidae > Poeciliopsis > Poeciliopsis gracilis. The sequence goes on from CAJVRI010000287.1 coordinate 2,972,402, forward strand.
CTCCATGTAATTACCGAAAGGGTTTCAGGATTTAAAGTTCAAAAAGAAGCGTGTCATGATTCTATAAAGGTATATGTAAACAGTTAAATACTTTTATGTTAACAAAAAACATAAAGTTTTACTTTAAAACCGTTAACATTCACTAAATTATAAAAACAAATCAAATTACCTGATGCTACCACATAGCATTGGTTTGTTTTCAGCCCTGGTTAATGTTTAAGCCAGATGACAGAGCTGTTAAACTTTAGATGAGCAACAGTGAATAGTCACATCAAACATGGTCACTTTAAAATGCATCAGAAATTTAAAATGATTAATAAGCACATTTCAAAATGTCTAAAGTGAATAACTTTTTATGGGCACATTTATTTATTTTTTTTCTTTTACATATTTAAAAAAAAATAAGCTTATAGTTTAGAGATATTTCACTCTTGTGAAGATGAGTGTAATGCTTTATTACTATGTTTTAGCCCAAACCTGCATTTCCTTCTGCATCTCCGCAGACACAGACGACTGGCTGGTCCTGTTTCTGTAGTTGATCTTAGCATTCCGGGAGCTGAAGGACATGGCTTCAACTTTTCTTTCTTAAAACTCCTCATAGAAGAAAAAAAAAAACATACATCCAACCATTGCTCCTTTGTTCTTCCAATTAATTTAGTTCAGTTTGCAGAGATTTTGCAGAACCCTTCCCCTTACGAGCACTTGTGTTGTTAGTTACCAGGGCAACAAAGGAGCAAGAAAAAAAAAAAAAGTTGGTGTGACGTTTTTCCCTCTCTTTTCAGTTTTTGTTTCCCTTTTCACCAATTTGTCTTTCAAAATAGACAACATTTAGAACATTAAATGCACGTGACACTGCATAAAAAAAATCAAAGTATGTGGAGAAAGAAAACAATCAATTTGCACTGCAGTGGTCGATGCTCATCTACTATTTTGTAACAGCATTACAATTGCATTCGACACGTAAATAAATTATTAACTGATTATTTTTAAGAAACCTCATTTTGAAATAAATAGGACTAGCCCTTTAAGTTGTGCTTGCGTTTAATAACCCTCACGGTGCAATGTACTTGAACAACCCCTAGATGGCAGTAGCCCGACGTGTATAGGAACAAAAAAAAAAGCCCGAGCTGGAGCTCATGGGGAGAACTGGGTTAGGTTTGTGGGGCAAATGACCTCATCCTGTAGCATCATCTTCATCAGTGGGAGATGAAGAGCGAATGAACTCATCCTTTCATTTTACTATCATTTTGTCCCGCTTACGGGGAAAGTCGCGCTAAAAAAACACCGATGACACAGAGCGTCTTACAATATGAGTTCCTGTAGTCTGACATCAAAATAAAATAGACAAAAAAATCATCTAATTAGAAGGCCGAATATTTTATTGACAAGAACGTGAGCAAATTGTTTGCGAGGAGGTAGTGTAAAGCAGAAGAGGAGGCGGAGTATTTCGCGGTGGATGCTATGATGTTATCTGCCGGAGCATCCCCGCTGAAGAAATTAAGACAGGATCCTGAGACCCACGCAGTCCGCATCAGCACCGCAGCGTGTGGCGCACATCAAAAAGAAAAAATTGGGTGGCGCACATTGCACCAAACACTCCCCTCCATTCACCCCCCGCACCCCCCCAGACGGAATCCCAGGATATCCCACCCTCACCCACCCCTTGAATCGGAATAGCCCTCCTTCATCTGTTCTCCTCCTCTTTTACCTCCGCCTTCTCTCATTATCGCGCCCCCACCCTCCCCCCTCTTCCTCCACCACCTCCTCTTCATCCTCTGCCTCACGTCCCAACTCGGGAGCGCCGCCGATCGGTCGCCAGGATTTTCCTCTCTCGGCCAAAATGGAGGAGGTTTGTCGCTCATTGAGGGGATCGGATATTACGGATCGGCTTCAATGAAAGTCGCCAGGATTCGCACTCGCTGATCGGTTCCGACTCGAAGCAGTAGAAACAACCCGAGGATACCTAAAGCCGTTTCCGCCCGAGCCGACCGCAGCCATGAGCGCAGGAGAGGGGCTGGATGAGGCTGCAAAGGACGCGGCAGACATAGCGGCGTTTTTCAAATCGGGTAAGTCAGGAGAAGGAAGAAAAAAAAAACGCGGGGGGGCGAGTCTGCCTCTGACAGAGCCGAAGCAAAAAGCTTTCCGTGTGGTTTACCTGCCAGTCCTGGATGTCATTATTTACAGATGTCACAAAATGCCTACGCGTGAGAGATGCGCGGCACGCCGTGCGTCTGAGGGGCTGGAGGCGAAACAGTTTGTAGTTATTTACATGGTTCCAGTCGAGCACCGACCTGTCATACTGCAGTGTTTTATGGGAACAGAGCGAATATCACCCTCAGATTTCCCATTAAACAGTGTGCCCATCTCTGGGTTGGACCAAATCCGTTACGAGGTGTGAATGGCGACAGCCCGACAATGCTGATTGTTTTGACGTAACATCCATCAGGAACCCATTGACGGCTCACAGAGCAGCCTTCAGAATGCAATGCCTAGAGGCCAGTCGACTTAAACAATGTCTCTGAAATATGTGAAAGGGAAATATGGAGGTGTGTATGCAATGGGCCCCTCTGATGTGATGGCATCATCAAATAAATTAAATAAATAAATAAATAAATAAATAAGGATGGGTCTGTTTACTTTCAAACCCTACTGCCAAAACATCATCATCTGAAGCAGATTAGAGTAGGGTGGGCTTTCTAGTCCTATAAACAATGCTTTGCTAAAGTATTTATTGCAACAACAAACTCGAATCCACTTAATTCGAGGTGCATAGCAGCACAGTAAAGCATAATTGTAAAGGGTATTAATATTTAATTTAATAAAAATCCAAAAATGGTGGCATGAATATGTGTTCATCCAACTTTAATCTTATTATATCTAAATAAAAACCTAAATTGTCCTTCGGAAACACCTAAAGCTTGTGTGAAATTTGGGCTGAGTGCAAATACAGCTGTTTATAAAGGCCTCCGACTGGTTGCAGAAGTGAACAGAGAGATTCACGGAGACCAAGTACCTTAGCAAACAGGTCAGGGATGAGATTGTGGAGGAGGTTACAGCAGGGTCAGGTCACAAAGCAACATCCAAAGCGTTGAGCCTCTCACAGAGAACTACTCAATTCTACTGGGTGATGGTAGGAACACATTTTCTTCAGGAGGTGAAGGTTAGCCCTTCTGCAGGGCAACCACTGTAAACATACAGACGTATGGTCTTCTGGTCAGCTTCCCCTCTGGCCGAGAGCAAGCAGGGATGCTAACCTTTTCTTGTGATTGTAAACTCTTAATTATCACTGATTTCTCTGACTTGCACACCCAGATATACAACAGTCTGCAAACCACAACCTTTCCTCTCCAAACTGCCACTGACAGTCAGACTGTTGTAGAAATGGATTGTATTCAAATGCCTTCTTATGTCTGGCTGCGTGCCTGCCAGTGTGTATTTTCCTATAGCTGTGTTGCACCCAGCCGGAAAGTTGGCTTGCAAGTGAAGTTGGGTCCGCTTGGATGTTTGTGTAGCAGCAAATGCAGTTCATACAGTATTCATGAAGGAGACAGAAATAGTTTGTACTCTGAGGATTTTTTATTTTTTTTTAGAAGAGACTATTATGAAGCAAAGTATGGAAAACGAAGTCGGTCGGAGAACAGCAAAGAACCGTGTTGGGAGTCGTGTTTGTCGCACGCAGTTTAGAACCAAGGGTTCTGGAAGTTCTCAGACCTTTTGTTCACATTTTCTATTTATTCCAGGGGAGAAAAACAACTTTTATTGATTTCCATTGTGTTTGTGACCTTCACAATGAACACATTAAGTTGTATAAAGAGTTTACTGCTTTCACCCTGTGTTTTATTTACTGTTTTTATTCCTGAACAGTTCAAAGCCAGTCAGTATTGTCACTGATGTCTCATTTGTCTTTGTTGTCTTTATAATCAATCTATATTTGTTTTCACAAACGCAGACTGTCTAAACATGATATCCCTGTTTATTTGGTCATACAGGCGCTCCATATGTGGTACAAAGTCTTGTAGCCTTCGCAACAATCTCCCCCTAATAGATGCCAGCTTCTTGCATGTTGAAATCTTTGTACACAGCTGCAGGCGCTGGTTGATCCCTAGCAGTTTTATGTCTGAGGCTGTTTACACTTTAGCTACTTCTTCAGAAAAAAATTAAAGCAAGCATGCTACAGATTCTTGATTGAATAAAATTATTCGATCAATAATTTTATTGATTGCCTGGCAGCCTGATTAACACGAGAGACTAATCTCCTTATTAGACAGATATGGAAGTATGATCGTAAGATTTAGAGCTTTAGAGCTAGTTGTTTGGCTGATTAAATTTTAATTTGCCTCACCTGGACGGAAGGTATTATTATTGGCTTTTTGCAAGACTTGATGCTTCTTTCTGCTTGATTATTTTCAGGGAGCAGATGGTGCTTCATCTCAAGCCCACTCTGTTGCTTTGGATTACAGCTCAGCTGCTGAGTCACCCTCCCAGGTTGCTCATGCCATGACTTCTCATCCCAGCTTTCAAATTGTGCCAAATATTCCTAAATGCCAGTGGCTAAACGGACATTATAACTTTATCATTTGAGTTAAATAAAGGTAACTTCAGCTCAAGGTCTCACTTAAAAGGCTTCTTTCCAGATTTTCTTCTCTTCAGCTGTGCTTAAGGCTGTAGTCCATCACCCACTGGGTATACCTACTTACCTATGCAGAGTCATGGGGACCTATCTCCAGTGGTCAAGTGGTGGGTTACAGACTAAACAGTTTTGCTAGTCCATGACCACACAGAGATACAAGGACAAACAAGCCACCACATACTCAGTAACACAAGCTATTCAATCAGACCAGTCAACCTAATGTGCATATTTTCATACTGTGGGAGGTAGCCAGAGGACATGTAGAGAACCTACGATTGCACTGGAAGAACATTCAAACTCCACGGGGAAATACCTCAGGCTGGAATTTGAACCCAGAACCCTCTTGCTGCAAAGTAATAGTGCTAACAACTGTGCCACCCTGCAGCCTGTCTATATTTTTCTAAATAAATAGAAACTAAATGCAAGGTAGATGAGCACATGGCTGGAAGTTCCAAAAGAGTGATAATGTAATAAGTGGAGAAAACTGCCATTAATGCAAAAATACCGCAGCTAACAAAGAAGAAAGTAGCCATAATTAATATTTTACTTAAGTAAAACTTTAATCTCATAACTATATGGCAATTTATACAGTGAGGGGGAGGAAGTCAGAAACACTGTTCTCTGAGAGGCAGCAGCTTGGAAAGTGGATTCAGCTCAGTTCAATTTATCTACAGAGGCAGTTGACAACAAATATCGTCTCAATGCACTATACAAAAAACATCTATTTTATCCAATCATGCACTGTTTCAAAGTCAATTGTATATTTTGCAGGTTGATCCCGGTTATCAAACAGGGCACTCGGTTTAGCTTTATTTTTCAAATTGGTTAAAAAGTTTTTTTTTAAAAAAAGGACTCAGTGAAACATAAGACTGAGTTTCACTCAGTCTTATGAAACTCAGTGACTTTCAGCATTCATTCCTTCTAGACCAGCATGAATTATCATGCATAAGTGGACTGTCGACTCCATTGTGCTGTAACTGAAGACGCAGTATCACACCGTAAAAACTCGGCTGATATTTTTCTTGTGAAAGAACTAGCATTTGTTTTACCCTAAAAGGTTCTTTCAAGCTAGCGGTATGCAATGATGAGAGAAGCTGAAATCTTGATTATAGTCAACCACTTTCTCCATCATTTAGCTCAGACATTGAAGAAAACAAAATAACTCAGCGGTGCAGGTAATTATTGTAAGTAAACATACAAGAGGAAATGTATGACAGAACAGTCATTGTTTTTATGAACATGATCTGTAGAGGTAACAAAATGTTTTGCACTGACAGAAGACACAAATAGTTTGGACACAGATTTCCTGTCCCTGCATAGCAACTGAAGACACAGGGGAAACTGAAGAGTGCTCACTCCTTCCTTTACTGGCTTGCCAATAAGGAGCTACATAAAGATAAAATAGTTCCCCTTAAGAAGACACCTTTTAATACATCAATCCGCTTTCTTTTTACAGCATGCAGTTGCTCTCTACTGCTCCATATGATATGGAGATATAAGTATTGCAAGGCAGATTTCATCTTAGTAAGACTTGATTTCAAGGTGGTTTAGTCGGAAGGAGTTTTATATCCAAAAAAGACACAGTAAAATTATTTATTGGCTTTGAAACATGGTGGAAAGTCAGGTTGTTATAGTTGTTGGCATTATAATGCCAACAAATAAAGCCCCAAGTACATTTGGGGCTTTATGTTGCAGTTAATAAGTAATTGTAAGTCTTTGTACAGGATGCATGTTTTGTCCTTGTCAAGCATTTTTACAATACAAGAATCTTTCTCGAAGTTTCACATATTTTAATGAAAAAATTTCTGTGCTTGAGACAGATTTTCTCAACAAGAAAAATCAATTTTCTCAAGGTTTTGAAGACACGGGATAGAAGGATTTTAATTTACACAGAAACAATGTTCGTATGCTGTTAAAATGCTTGTTCAGAAGTGTATACATGCTTTCAAACACCACTTAGTTTGTGCTAAAGTTGCAGTTTAGGGCTTTTAAAGACCTATTTGTACAGCTCTTTAATTTAAGCTACTTATTCCCAGAGAAATGATAAGAAATGCACGTTTGCAAGTTACTGTCAGTGATAAAAAAGAAAAAAAACATATCCCTGTTTCCAGTACTGTCCATCACATATATATTGTTATATATTTATATATACGTATCATATGATTCCCAATCCTACTGAAGAACTTTTGTATCTTCAAGTGTCAAATTCAGGGCAGGAGAATGTGAATCCCTTCTCACTTGACCTTTAGCAGGGGTCAGCAACCTTTACAAGGCAAACAGCTATTTTTTCACCCTCACTCCTATTAAATACAATTTTTATGGAGTCACAAAACATATATTATCCTCTGGAAAAACAGACAAATCAAGTCTTGGATATACCTATTATTCATCTATTTATGGCTGATTTTATGTCTTATATTTTTAGAACGACAAAAAATGTTCTGTTTTTATTTTTTTTGCATAAAAAATGAAAGTATTTCTGTGACCTGAATGGTTCATGTGATAAAAGCTAACCCAACAGCACTAAGCTCCGATATCCACTTTAAAAAGTAGCAATAAATCTATAACCAGTATGACAGTATAAATTTAAGGGGAAATACTGGACTGTGGAATGAGTGAGATATAGTCGAAATTAAAGATACAGCAGCAGCTGTTCAGTCTGTTGGCGCTCACAGGACAGAGATATCCTCCAGTGTCCTTTTAATCTGAGCAACATGTCAATAGGCAGATCTTGGTGAAGATAGTAATATGCATAGGATGTTGCACAACAAGATTCTATTTAAAGCACTGAGTGGACATTTGGACAGCAAACCTCTGCCCCAGGGAAATGATCTAGTTTAAACAGCATCCACAGGTGAAGGCTTCAAGTTGTAAGCCTCAACCCTTCAGTTCCATAACTGCAACAGCATGGCCTCAAACCTCAGACGGTTTGTGATCTTGGCAAATTTCCTTGCATGATGTCAACAGGAAAAGCGATATTCTATCACAGGGATTACATATGCATTGCAGAAATATGATTTAAAAGTTTCCTTGTTCCAGAAAAAAGGCTCAGATGTGAATAAAGTTTTGTCGAGTTCGCGCAACATTCAGAGCAGTAGAAAAATAAAGACTTGAATCATTCTGATGGATTGTCCTGGAAATACCCTTATGAAAGCAATATGATAAAACATCCCTCAACTTTGACCACAAGTAGCAGGTGTGGTGTATGTACTCAATAGTACACTTGAGATGACATTTTGGAACAAAATATCTCTTAATTAACCCCGATCAAATATGCTGAAGTACTATTAAGACCTTATGGCAAAAATAAAAATAACATTTGTACAGCAGAGCATTTTTGAAAATGATTATTTCATATACAGACTCTAAAGTGATTCTTAAATGAAGTTACTTGTCCGGCAATTGCATTACCTTGCCGGTCTTAATGGTGAAATTCAATTGTCGTAAAGGCAGCCAGATGTATGCGCCTGTTAGCTTTCGTTTATATGACAGATTTTCTGTTACACTAAAATAACAGGATAAGTATGCACCCCTGTGCACTCTGACTTTTTTTTTTTTTAGTTGTGTAGAAAATAATAGTAAATGCACGCAACCTCAGGAGCTGCTCAACAATTAAATTAACACTAGTTGCACCAGCTTTGACTTTGTGCGTTCAGTGACTGAGGATATAATTAAGATGTCAGCATCAGTAATGACACTGCCGTTATTGACAACTCAGCGAGCTGTGTCCCTCTGTGCCCACAGCAAACCCAATGACCTGTGCCAGTACAAGCTGTAATGAGAGCCGAACCATCGAGCAGTGATCTCTCATTTTCTTGTAGTGCAGTCAAAACTGATGGGAGCTTAATGACCTGTAATATCACCTTGCAAACTCGAGAGTAAATCTCGTTATTCCGCTGATGAGATGGAGGAATTTCAACTAGGGGTGAAGTCTGTCGCTTAAGACGAATCTGCAACGATAATCCATATAGTACATGTCTAAGAAAACATGCGTGGAGATCATAAATGGGGCAGATTTTGTGAGGGCAGAGAAAAGAAAGAGAGCTAAGGAAGGAACTCAAGACAGGATAAAAAGGAGAGCGAGATGCAGAAAGAGAGGACACAACATACTCAGAGGGATAAACAAGCCTTCACTCATCAAATTATAGATCTCAGGCTTGGGTGGAGCTCACCCCGTAAAATGTAGGCTATGCTGTTCTTCCTGAGGCTCTAACCTTACGGTTAGATCCAGGGGCAGCCTAATTGGCAGTTGGTCAGAGTTAAAGATCATAAGCTTTGACTGGCATTGCCTTCATTGCTGAATTGCATAGGCTCACTCGCACCGTTAACTCTCACTTACTGAACTCAGCAAAATGAGACCGCTAAATTGAGTTATTTTGACATCTGAGTCAGGTCCCGGGCATTCTGTTGGCCACTGTTAAAATTATTTGGATCAAACTTTGACTTTATTATCGCATATTCAACCAACAGAGATGAATATGTTTCCAGATTTAGAGGACTAGGCTGCAACATATTTTCAAAAAGAATCTGTAAAAATGAATCATGCAGACTGCAAGCTGTGGCCATGATGAGTGGCAGAGCAGATGATGGGAATTTACTTGTCGTGAGAAAATGCATTTGTTTCTTCATAATACCTGTAACATTGAGAGATGTGAAAAAGTGTTCTTGATTTGTTATTTCATGACCATTTTTGTGAAGAAATGTTTTTAAACATTTTAAAAGCTCTGAACTATATTAATTCATTGATATTTTTCAGGGCCATTTTAGGGTCAAGTAACTGTCACAGTCGCTTGTTATGAAAATGCTGTACATTTGAAAAACAACCTAAAAGAAGTTAGACTTTGTATCAGAGCCAAATCGGATGCCTTGAAATTGGCTTCAGTCTCTTTAAGAACCCTCTACATTTTTCCAATACTCCCCTTTCAGCAAGTCATCACAACAGTTCTTCTTCATGCCATGCATTGATGTTGTGTACAACCGTTCTTAGCAGCTCTGCAGACAGGCAGTTCCACTATGTGTCTGCTAATTGCTGCCATTGCTAGACTAGAGGACCTCAGTGGGAAAGGTATGGGGGAACGTCGACCCTCATACCTTCTATTTTCTATATTTTTTTTATCTTTTACTGCAAGGACTAATCAATGATAGCGGGAAGATTGATGGAGTTAAATATAAGGTTGCTTTGGGGGGAAAAAATATCAGCGAATACAAAAACCTGAGAATGCAGTGGCAGTTTTCATTAGACATACATTTGTGGATAACCTGAAATTCATTATCAGGATGGCCAAGAAGTTGGTTATGCATTTGAGGGAGGCTGGCTACAAATGCACAGGGGTATAAATCACTGAATCCCACACAAGACGCCTAAGGTCTGGGGCACAAAAAAAAGAAAGATGATGGATGAATGGAGGGTGGAGTGTTGCAGATCATACAAAAGATGGTGGGCTGTTATATGTATCTCCCGCAAATCCACCAACTGATAAAAACCGATAAAGATTGTGGGAGTCTGTAATCCCCTCACCCTTTCCATTCCTCCCAGTTCTTTCCAACATAACTGATGTCTCTCTTTGGCTTATGGTCAAAATCCAAACAATGGCATTAGTTTGGCACATCAGATCTTTTGCCACAACATTTATTTGTGATATTAAAGTCAGAGTATGTAACTTTTATTAAAACGTGGTTCTGACATTTTCTCAAAATGTAATCCTCTTCCTCCATGTGTCTCAGTTGCCCTCTTCAAAAATGCACCGCTCCAAAAACAACCAATCAGATTCAGAATGAGGGTCTTAGTGCAGTCAATCTATCTAATGTATGTGCTGCTGAATGTACTAATGGCCGAGACACAACTTCCTGTTTCAGTTTATATGCCAGCATCTGCAGACATGCTATCTATCCTTAAGTGTTCACAGCAGACTCTGCTGATGGGAAGAAGCTGCAGAGCAGCAGAGAGTTTCTCCCAATCTTGGTCAGAGTACACAGCTTCTGATCCAGCTGTGTATTTTTGTAGTTAACACTGGGAGAAGGCAGATGAGTTTTTTTTTTTCCCCTCCAGATTATCTGTCTATATATTATATTGTCATGACACAGCGAGCGAGAATTTTAGTGCATATAGTTTTATTTGAATAAAAGTTACATATCCCAGGCTTAAATGCTTAAAAGTATTATTTATTATTTTTTTTTAATATTTTTATTTGTAAAGCTAAAAGACTTTGCTCCAGTAAATGAAAAGGGGAAACAGCCATTGTTGCTTCAGAACATATATTACTCATAGGTATTCATTTAGAAAATATGACTTCTCCCTCCTCGATCTGTCTGCTCTGTACTTACAGGCCTATAACTGATGCCCCTCCCCTGTCACTCTCTTTCCCTTTAGCTCAAACCAGGAAAACATCTGGATTTGAGATCTGAAGTCACAAACCTCCCACAATGCTTTGTGGTTCTTTTTCTTTTTTTTTTTTTCTTTTTCAAGAATAGACCTTTGAAAAAGGAGCCAAGAAGTCATGAGGGCATGCACTCCTCGAATCACAGAGTTCTTAAAAAGCTTCTAAAAATGGAAAGATTATGTGCCGCCAAACTATGTTACATTTTTCCTCCCGTTTTGCTAAATCTGTTTCTGCGCTCCTCTTCGACTGAAGAATGAGAAAAGTGTTTTTATCAGTTCTACCACAATTTTTGTAAAATGTATTTTTCCACACAGACACACACAGTCAAAATGACATACAATCATTTTGTATTTTCACACTCACAAGTAGTTGGTTGAGGAATGAATGGATGCAGGCAGAAACCTAAGTTCAGACTTCAGTTAAGGAGCGGAAAACTACAGCATTCGAAAACTAATCACAAGCTAGGCAGCAGAACCAGGACCAGTAAGCCAGGAGGATCAGATAAAACCCCAGGACTTGTCTACTCTGCTCTGAATATTTTCTGACACCAATATATTTTTCAGGTTTTTTGTTTTTTTTTAATCTTCATTTTTTAAAATCTCTTGGATTGCAATCAAGACATGGCAATAGCAGTGCAAGTAGTGATAAGATCAACAGCAGATTTCAAAGAAAGGTCCAGAACTTGGCCAATGCATAGTTAGGTTAACAGGTGTAACTCATCTTCTCTCATTGTTTAGTCTGTCCTCTCAGTCGTCAACTTCCTTACCGCACATCTGAAGTATGATGAAAACAAAGCCAAAACAAATCAAGAGGGATGAATGAAAAGAGATAAAACTGCTATGTTGTTGTTGTGGTTGTGTATTTTTTTTCTAATCATCTCAGGCGATTAGAAACAGAATTACAAAGATGTTTCAAAACTTCATGCAAAAAACATTGACACTAAGATATTTTTAAGTTACTCTTGCTGAATGTTTTCCTTTCTGGAAGATTAGCAGTAATTTGACACATAAAACTTGCTGGCCTGCATTTCACATAAACTTACTATAGTATTATAATAATTGTTTTCCCACACTTTTTTCCAGATCACAGTATACATAGTTATCTGTCCATTTAGTGTGCATTTTAAAGCACATCTACGTGCATTTTGAATTAACGATTTCTGATTAAGATACGGGGGAAGTAAAAATAAAAGAAATAAAGAGGATGGGTGAATTCACACAATGACATTAAACAAAAAATATATGAATAAATACATTTTTCCAGACATGGAAGCAGCTTAAAATCCCCTACCTTTCTAGCTATGCAGGAATCCTGTAATTTTTACACATAGTGATATCTTCTGTTATGCTTTTAACACTTGTCTCTGTAGTGACTTTATATGTTTAAAACAAAGAGCGGCATAACATGGAGTTTGCTTTGCTGAAATCAAACCCCCCGTTTTTGTGGCGGGTGTTTGCATGCATGTGTGAGACTGCTTGTCTTCTGTCAACAGCTGTGTCAAGCCTGTCCAACAGGACCTGTGTTGTCTCGCTCTCGCAAACAGACTCTTGCTGCTTGAGTCCCACTAGCTTTTGAAGACAGAGGGAGGCTCTAATTCGTGTCACTTAAGCAGAGCTCTTTTGACTCGGCCTTGGCCCTTCAGCCTTCGGATAAAATAGGCCAAGGATCAGGCTTAGCATCCCATCTTACTGTCAATGCTTGTAAGACAGTGCTTACCTCTGGTAAATTGGTTGCTGGTCTACAGGACTTTTAAAAACTTTTGCCCATCTGGCTCATTGTTATTGATTCTGTTTTTTAGAGTATTCATCTATAGGCAAAGAATTAATAATCTTATTGTATGAGAATTTTCTTCTAGTTATAAAATACTGATTTCTTTCTGGGAACATTTGTTTCCTCGTGTTCTGAGCCTGAATCTGTAAATTTCTTTTTGTCTCCTTTTTTTTTTTTTTACTTCAATTTTAAATTGTGTGATGTGCTGCTTATAATGTGTGATGCTTTTAATTAGTTTCTGAGAATTCAAAACTGTAGTATGGATCACAGCTGTGACTTCACTGCCCTTCCTTCCGGCCCGTGGTTTTTACCTCTCAGCCCATTCGGATCCCTCTGCCCTCTGTCTTTTCACTGATAAGGCCTTGAGCGCTTTATCAGGACCTTTTTCTGGACCAAACACTTCATCTGCTCCGCATAGAACGAGGCATACAGTGTGTAAGCAGGTGCTTACTGTAATCCTCGCTAGGCGACAGCATATGCCAGGCTGTTCTTTTCAGAAAGGCAGCCAGGAGAAGTCAGAGTGGAGAACTAAGCTGGCTGTGTCCCTCTTTCCTCTCCTCCCTGTTATCTTGTGCCACGATAGTGCCATGTTGTTGAGTGACCCAGAAAACAGTTCTTCTTCTGTTCAATGCATGATGCATGGCAGTGAAAGCAAGCATTTGGGCGAAGGATTTATTTGGAGTGAGATTCAAATAGTGTGAGGAGCTCTTTTCACATCAAGGCATTAAAGTTTTCATTAATGTAAGTTTTATAGTGTGAGTGCACAAGCATCTGTGAGCAACATGTAGGATAGTGTTTAATCTCAGTTAGGGGACAAACCAGATATCTGGATCAAAGGGATGTTGGTACTGTAAGCACCCTGTAATTCCACCACTTCAACAAGCTTTGCTGCATCTCCAGTTGGTTGTAGCATTCTTCAATCTGTTTGTGCCTCCTTGAACTCATCATGTGTCTCTCTCTCTGTGTGTGTATGTTTTTTAGACTGCTCTCTTCCAAAATGTGAATCCAAACTGGATGGCCCGGGTCAAACCTCAGGTAGGTCAAACTCCTAACGGTGCATTTCTAAAATATCCCAACACATTTCTTTTTTTTGTTATTTTACAGTGGCTTGGATTTTTTTCATGTCAGTGAAATTAGTCTTCTGAGTTAGCTATTGAATAATGTAGGAGACATTTTTTAGCCATCTTACTGGCTTTGTAGTCCAACAGATGTGGGAGGGGCAGCACTGCATTCTCGCTGTAAAGTACTTCTTTTTTTATGTCATAAATTAATCTTAAGGGAAAGCTTAGGTTGTTTACAGGTTCAGTAAAGTTATTTCCAATAATAGATCCCTTACCTCCAGTAGACAGATGTCATATTATTGCAATGTACTATGTTACTTCACTGAAGTTACACTGGTGAACTCTGCTGGTTCTGTCCAGCCGCCTGGGAAAAAAGTTGATATTTAGTCCACCAGGATAAATATATCATCTTCCCTTTTGTTTGACAGATTTGTTATCTGTTATCTTGGAGTGTTTTAACCCGCAAATTTAAATATTTTCAGTTTGAAGTGTTTTGAATTGCTAAAATAAGCTAAAACAAGAGTGAGTTCATCTTACTGGCTATTACTATTCACTATTTATTTACTTTTCTATCAACCTCAGAGAAGGTTGATGGGAGTTTTTTGTTACCAAGAATGATAATTGTTACAAACACAGTAAAAAAAAAAGAAAAAAGAAAAAAAGAGTTTATTCTTTGACTCTGATTTCCATTTAAATGTTTCTTATTAATGATAATTAACTTCACTTAATCTCACTTTTAAAACTCTGGATTATCCTATTGGATAAATATAAACACTATGAGAGAAAGCTCTGGAAACTGAAATATTTGCCAACTTTAACAACAAATACCGGCCCATGCACTGTGAGGAAGAATTATTCGTCATTGTTGAAACATAAAACAAATGGATTCCATTTGAAATAAAATCTTATGTTTTCTCAAAGATTCCCTGAATTAAAAACCATCAGATTGAATCTCTGCCATGGCATCAACAAGCAACTCTGACCTTGTGTGTTGACATCTCCTAATGCCTCCCAGCCACTGAGACTATAAATACACCAAGTTATTCTCTCATGGATTTTTTGCTCATAGTCGTAAAAATGCTAGATAAGTGCCCTGATTCTGGATATGCATGTAGATTATCTCAAATAAAAGAAACAAAGTATAGTTTTTTTTTTGTTTTTTTTTTTGTTTTTTCAGTGTAATCTTCTTTGGACTTAAGTATATAAAGACGCTTTGGATATCTTCCATAATAAGTTTAATTTATGTTTTTACTAATCCACGCTTGGCCAACTGGCATACAGAGGCACAATTGTATATGCATTGCCATAGTGGGAGAAAACAGGGACAATTTCTATCCAGACTCATGTCGTGATAGATTTGCAGCAGAAGAGCTTCATCATGAGCCAACCGTCTCTGATGTCGCTATGAGTCTGACATGCTAGACTCTGTTTGACCTGATGTTTTTCCAACTAGGCCATGCACAGATGAAAAGAAGATTGGTTCTTATTGACAGCTTGGCCCATTATTCCCAGTTGCCAGATTGTGAATGGAAGCTAATGTGAAATGATTGGGACATGCCAGGCAAATCCCATGCCCAGACCTTTAACCACGACTTCATGAATTTCTCCCCTAATGCTGAACAAATCACACAACACAGAGCAGAACTGGTGTCTTTGTACATTTCTGCTGAAATGAGGTAGAAATCCACAAGCTGCTAACTGCTCACTGGAGTTAATCAGGCTGTGCTGCTTATTTATGGGTTTTTGTTCCTGTTTCCTTTTCAATTACTGCAAAGACAATTAAGTTGCTGTCGAATGAAGTGTCAATTTAACAAACTGCCTCAAGCATCTCGGTTTACAGCAACAGGAAATTAACGGTGTTTTCTAGAAACACTGAATTCTAATCTATTTTGCTTAAAAACTGATGCAGCGCGTTCTGAATGAAGAACTGTCTTTTTATGTATTATTTTATTGGTCTAGCAGTAAGTAAATGAAGGGCAGCAACGTTTGCCTAACGTTGGTGTTGATTTCTTTGTCGTTGCTCATGTTTCCTTTCAAAAGTCTTGGCGTAGCCTCAACTGATTATTTCTTGTTCTTCAATTCATTATTTTTCTTAGACTGGTCAACTAGGTTTAAGATGAGTCTGACTTTTTAGGGGAATCATTTGCTGACAGCTTAATGAGTTTTTGCTTTGTTTTGATATTGATTATTACCAATTATTGTGATATGTGCTTTGTCCTGCAAAAAAGAAGTTTCGAGCGAAAGCTGTGATAGAGCGTAATTAAGAGTGTGTTCTGGGCCATGTGTACTCTCATGGTTGACTCGTAATACCTCAACATTTTCACATTTCGTCACGTTAAACCATAAACCGGCTTGTTTCTATTTGAACTTTATGCAGCAGGCCATTGGTTGTGTAAAACTGTGGAAAGAAAATAATATATGAATGTTAAAAATTTTTTTGCAGATTAATATTTGAAAAGTGTGAAATGCATTTGTACTCTCAAACTCCATCACTTTGACACCCTTGGCTAAAATTTGTTAATAGTGAAGCCACATTATTAAAATATATAAAGCCGACATGTGTGGAATGTAACATCCATATAACTACTCTATGAAGGAGTTTTGTTGGTGAACATGAGCGAAGAAACAACATGAAAAAAGAAATCAAAGGCAGGTCAGAGATAACATACCATGAAACTTAGTGGGAACATTTAATGTGAGGAAGCTTTTTTGTTTCTTTTTAGGAGGGAGAGATAGAGTGATTAAAGCTGATAAAAGATGGATGGCGCTAAACAAAGGGCAATCTGAGAAGAAAACCTGGTCCAGGCCACAGAAGACTTGAAACAAGGAGATATGTTTACCTTCCAGCAGGACACACACCCCTCAATTATATCCCAGTTAAAGTCTGGCCCTAGAGCAAATTGAAAATATGTGCTGCAAGTCTTACAAATTGATGTTCACAGCTGCTTAACTACACTTCAAAGAAGATTTCTGACATTTTTTTTCCTCCTGTAGATTTGCAAAACTAATAAGAGACATAGCCCAAAAGATTTGCAATTGTAATCACAGCATGAGGGTAGTAGTATAAATTGTTGACTAAGAATGATGCCATACATGTTTCTTTGTTGAGGACACTTGTCCACAAAATCGCAGAGTCCCCAGCATGCACTCTGAGCTTGCATATGGGCTTCTAGACTAAGCGTGCTCAGAGTAAACAGTTGGACTGTCCCCCAGTTATGCTCTGGATCTCAATCCAAGATAATCTGCCACAGAAGCCAACTGGCTGTTCAGTCAGGATCATTCTGATCTCTTGCTGTACTAAAGGGATATAAGCATGCTTGGTATGGTGAATTAGATGAGAATTTGCCTCGCTGGCTGAAAGTGAAGATAACTTTTTCAGCACAGAGGGGGGAGATTGAGTGGTCTCCTCCTCTGCGCTGCTTTCCTCTCGTCTCCGCCATATGTTTCTGTTCAGTTTAATTCAGCAGTGAGCTCAGTCTCTCATCCCTGCCCACACTGAGCTCACTGTGTGGTTCCTATTGAACTGGGCTTTGAATGCTAACCATGTGCACCGCGGGTAGACAAGCAGCCAGGCATGCTCCCTCAGTCTGTCTCTCTCTTTCACTCTTTCTCTCCCTCACACACACTCACACGCGCGCCTCTAAGCAGTGGCGGAAGTGGTTTCCTCTGAGTTTATTGGATTTCTGTTTTTTAAAATCGTCCCCCTGCAGAGGCCTGGATGGTGAAGATGAGGCTTGACGGTGTGTGTGTTTGCGGAAGTTGCTTAGTGTGAATTAAGTTAGTTCACTTCTCAAGTTCATGTCTCTTTTGTTTTGATGTGTTCTGTTTCTTCTTATCCCAATATATGGTAATCACATAAAACTAATGTAATACAGACATTTCAGGCTGTTTCTGGCTGATAGAAATTTCCAATTTGCTTCAAAATCTATCTTGTACATTCTGAACTAAAAAGTGTTCTAGAAAAAGTCAGATTTGTGATCACCATAAAGTATATTTGGCTCTTGTTGTTTAAATCTGTTTAATTGTGGGTTTTAGCAATTGTTTATGTTAAGGTCTTTCCCAGGACTGACATTGCAAAGTAATCATAGCTGTAAGTTCTACTGGATATAACTTTTAAAATCTATATTTGTCCCAATGAAATAAACTCAGTAAAGATAATAAAATACCACTTGATGCTCTGCCTGTCACAAATCAGAGCTAGTCAGTGATACATAATTATTTTGCTAGTGAAATTTTCACCTTTGTTAAATAAATAAATAAATAAATAAATAAATAAATAAATAAATAAATAAATAAATAAATAAAATAGAAAAGAATCTGATCACAATAAAATTCTTTATAGGTTGCATTTAAACACCCAAACTGAAGATGTATTTTAATGTAACGGTCAAATCATTTACTTCAGTAAGACAAATACAAATTGTTTGGTTGAACTTTATTTGAACTTGCTTGTAGAAAAAAAATAAAAATAGTGTTGCTGTCATCGAATTCGCAAGGAAGCATGCAGGATATGCAAGCAGTGTCCATCCTAGTATTGTCCACAGAGGGCTCTAAGCACCTGTGTGGGCTCCTATGAATGTTGTTTACACCACAGAGCATCCTGACTTTGTGTGCTTTTTTTGCTGTGTGTTTGCACAAGCAACTTTCATTGGATCACTCAGTAGATGTGAGTGAAGCATTAAGCATGAGTGCTAAGAATAAAGTAACACAGATTCAATAGTTGCAATGAATCCTGACAGCCGCAATTATTTATTTCAAGTGAACTTATCAATGGATTTGTATTTGGATTACTTTAGCCAATGTGTTAGATGTACTTATATTTGGACAACCTCTACTTTTAAATGTCTCTTGAATGTTTATTATCCGGATGGCAGTGCTTTTTATTTTTATTTAGTTTCATTAGTACAGCACTTTCGTAAACTTGTTGTTTCAGGATGTAGAGTTTAGAAATGAAATGAATCTGGATTTTTGACACTGTTGGTGACAAGTGGCTAAGCTAAATTTCAGCTGGACGTGAGCACTCTTTGGGTATAAGACATCACTTATTTCTCCTTCATTACACAGGTCCATGCATTCTTCTAAAATAGTAAATGGAGACACAAACATCCAGAATTTTTTACTTGTTAATAATTAAAACTAATCGGTTTTCATTAGAAATTATATAGCACTGTGAAATAAAGTGGTATACATTAAAGATAACTTAAACATCTTGCTCAATTTGTAGTTGTGCAAATTGTTGTATAAATGTTGTCTACATTGTGTATTTACAGTGTTTTATATGTTACGTCACTCAATTAAATCATGTCCAGAGAGAAAATAAAAATATGTTCTCATTGTCAAAACAAATGGAAAATATGGTTAAAAACAAATAGGAACCAAAACAGCAGATATCCTGTGTGTACCTTTACGAGTCAGTATGTGGCTATTACTAAAACTTATTATAAATAAGTAAATAAAAGGTAATAATAATGACAACGGAAATTTTTAAATGAAAATATTTTTCACATCTTTGAACAAAACTGTAAGGATATCAATATCCATGCTGAATGTGCACAATGATAATTATGATGCAAAAATGTTAATATTGTTATATCTACTGGAAGAGTAAATAATTAGAAAACTCTATAATGATGAATATATTTAGCTATTGTGAGAATGCAGAGCAGAAGTTATGTCGCTTTCCTGCACACCTAAAATGTTTTTCAATCTGTAGCGGGACAGAGAGAGAAGGAGATGAGCTCAAAATGTGTGTATAATCACATGTCTGCACCCCCACCAAAAAGTCATTGTCAAATTCACCAGTAGTGTTTTTTTCCCCCCTGATTAGAATTCAGATCCGTTCCCCATGACATCCACACACAAACAAGCACATTAGATGTATAAATACGCCACCATCTGCTAATAAGCTCCATCTGCCGTACACTGAATTTACCCCCGAAGTCATGTAGAGTTTCTCTTCTGTCAACATTACATTCTCTCCTTCTTTCTGAATGTGCTTTTTTTCTGCAAGTTCTGGCATCAATGCAATGGTCATAATCTATTATTGATGTTGTGTAGGCAGCCTTTTCACAAATAAAGGTTCGCCCGACAGCGTAATTTATTGTTATGCCCTCCCCCTCAAATCTTTGCGCCATCCCTTTTCCCCACATCATCATCATCATCATCATCTTTGTCCTCTGCCTCTCAGATCATGCTCTTTTTCTTGTGAGCACTGATGCATAGAAAAACGAGGTTCCGCTCTCTCCTGCGTCCAATTGCCATCAGCCTCTCCCATGCGGATCGGCCAATCGCTCTTCTGAGCGGGGCTGACAGGGGAGAGGCAGAGAGTCAGGGACAGGGCGAAGGGGGATGTGTTGTGTTCATGTGCTTGCTAGCTGCTCCTTGACTTGAGGATTATAAAGGATGCTTGGCTGCTCCAGGAGCAGGGGCGGATGTCACTGCAATGCCAGATCTACGCTAGTCAGGCGATGCATTTGCAGGTCTTGATTACTGTGCTGCTGAGGAATATATATATATATATTTTTTTGTATTCAAATTAGTGACATTGGAATATGCTGCTTTCATCGCATCTTTGCAAATGGATTAGTGATTAAAATATTATTTTATGTGACGATGAACGCAAAACTCCAGATGTCTTGATCCATGCCAGCAACGTGTTTCGAGGGAATCCACAACTCAGTTTAGAAATGTATGCACATCAAGTGGATCTGATGCTGGCAGTTTCTGCCTTTGTTACTTAATGATTTGACTGATCTCTTGCAGCAGAACAGGTTACATAAGGATGATTGACAAATGCTCTTTGAAGATAATTCAGAGTGGAACTGATCATAAAGGAATTGGAGAGGTAAAAGGCATAAAAGAGGGTTTTTCTTAGAGAAGTACTTTTTCATTGAAGCTCTTTTATGGATGGCATCCTTCGCTGTCGTGCGGCTATTTTTCTCTCCGGCTCTTTAAGTGGTTTAAGGGAGTAAACAGGCTGAGGACATGTCTATCCAGATCCTATCTGCTCCCCCCTGTAAGTATGACATGTTTACAGAGTCCCACAGCGAAACTAAATGCGATTTTTAGGCTGCTTTGTTTTTGTTAATGCGCTTGGCGGCAAAAACACTACTCTAAAGTTAGATTTCAGAGGTCTGCAGGCTAACTATTAAGCGCATGTGACTCATGCTGTCTCACCTCTTCTGCTGCTACGATCCGTGTTTACATGGAAAGGGGGTGTAACCATCAAAGATGCAAGACAGAAAATCTGTGAAGTGGTCGGGATTGCATAATTTGTTTCACACATAAAAGACAAAATAATTGGCATGTTTTGTCATGTATTCCTGAACTGAAATATTATAGCAGGCAAGAGATTAAAGAACAAAGATCTAAAGATATGAAGATGAAGCTGGAGTCTAGACCCCTGCCGATGAATTATATTGTATAAAGCTGAAGAGGAGCTTCAGAGCTATGCTATGTACGCTTAGCTGAACAGGAACCAGATGCTGCAGCACATCTGGTCACAGGCAAAAGCCTAATGTTTAAAGTTTGCTTAATCCATCATTCAGGTTCTTAAATGTGTAAAATACCAATCTAAAAGCTATTCATATTAGTCATCACTACGCTACGTTACACTTGTTGTAGATAAAGAAATTTTATTTAGCTTCTAATACACATCAAGACCCTCAACAGAGAGAAATTTAACTCTGAAATAAAGTGTAGTGACCCGACAGCATTTCTTTTTTCATCGTCTTGTCAGTATTGATTTCCCAGGAGCTCAATGATGGAAATATGAAGGTCAGGAATGTTGGGAATGTTTTCTTTAATAAATTTGTATGACATAGCCAACTCTTCAAGTAAATATAGGATTGTGTTATGGTAACTTTTACTGCACTTTAAAATTTCTGACTCTTTAAACAAAGAAACAAATATTCCCCCCTCAATATTTCTTAATCTCTTGTCCTTGGAGTTTCTATATAGGAGTAAATGGACATACAAAATGTGATTTAGAAAGACACATGGGTCACTGGTGTAAAGACGTACCATAGTTCTGACAGTTGTGGTTTGGAAATTGCTAATACATTTTGTAATATTTTTAATTTAGTTTGGTTTAGCTCTGTCAGTAAGATGCTAGTGAATGGGCTGTAATGACTGTGGCTTTCTGCTTGTCTGTAACCAGAATATAATTTTTGTTTATATTTTATTCTGCAGGAACAATGATATTGTGGTATTTTAAAATAAGGATATTGTACTTTAAGAACCTTTTACTGACTAATGAAAAATTAGAAGAAAAAGTAAGACAATAGTCCCATAGTTTCCTCAAATGGTAGAAAATATGTTATTTGTGGATTTTTTTTTTTTTTTCCTGAATGGTAGTGTCAACTGTTATTAAATTGAAATCATGCCCATTTGTGCCATGTGTAGTTTTCTTTTTCTTCTGTGAGAATGTGATGCAGATAAAAACAGAAAATACAACATAGATGCCCACTGTATCCTGTGTGGGTTCAGTCAGGGTGGAGTCCTGGTTCCACTGGCAGCCCCATGTTGTTTTAAAGCCCCAAAGTTGCAGCTCTGATTGTTTTCATTTATCTTTTTGCCTCAAATCTTTCTCCTTTTGGGATATTTTGCTCTGGCTCCTGCGAGCCAGAGCAAAATATGAAAATAGCTGGATAGGATCAGATTTGGAGCTCCTCAAATGGCTGAATTAGCGTGAAATATTTTCCTCTGGAGGAATGCTGGTGTAAATCAGCTGCAAAATTGTAAGCACTTGTCTGCCAGCGCAGTTCATGTGCTCCTGTATGATGTTTGTCTGGCTCTGTGGATTATAATTTTGAGCGGAGGAAAACAATTCTTCTCTGAATGACCACCAGCCCCTTTCAGGGAGTATTTGTATGCACGTGCATGTGGTTACTTATGCAGGCCAGTCAGATGTTCCATCAGATAGTCTCATAGCGTGCTGTTTTTATAAACCAGTTGTTTTTAGAGCTGTGACAACAGTGAAGTGCTTACCTCCTGTCATGGAGACAAGCGTTGGACATGTAGCTTGCTGTCTGCTGTGTGTTTACTCAGCAGGACATTGGTCTTTGTTGTGGACAAGTCTAGTGCAAAACTATTCACAACACAATGGAGTTACATGGAGGGAAGTTGAGGACAGAAACAAGGAGACTGTAATCAGGAAATGACCAGAGAAGAGTGTTTTGAATGAAAGGCAAAGTATGGAGGGGCAAAAAAAAAAAGAAAGAAAGAAACAGAACCTGGGTAGCACTTTGTGTGATGTGTACATTTATCTAAAAATGTCCCTGGAAGCTGTCACAGAGAAAGTCACACAAACAAGCTCCGTTAAACAATAATGGAGAGATACAACGTGTTTTGCACCACAGTATCATCCTCCGGGACCAAACTCTCATTGCTGAGCTCCTGAACATGGATGCCGGTTTTCCACATTTGGTGACCCTGCTGGTCACCAAATGTGTCTGTCTGTCAGTGTCTCCATTTAAACTTCATGAAGATAAAGAACATAAATAAAATATATTCACGTATGGAATATTAAATCATTTGATTAATATCATATTTTCTTTCCTAGTTTTGGCTGAACAGTTTGTAGGCTTTACTGTGTAGGCGTAACTTAAATTTAAACAGAATTACAACATTTTTCACTTTTCAATTTTCTAGGGCCCTGACAGCCCACCACTGGGTGTAAGTCTGTAACATAACAATTAAAGCTCAAAGGTTTTGTGTTTTACCTGAGATGCACTGAGGCTTCCCCATGTACTACATTATGAGTCCGGTCTTCGCTTTGTGGTCTGCAGTGTCAGAATGACTTTTCTTTGCATCATCAGGCATGCTTAGGTATTTTTCTTGATATTAAGAATGCAGATGTTCTTAATATCTGCTTTTCTTAAGCAGATAAAAATTTGATTTTTATCTGCTTAAAAATTGAATTCACTGCTCTCAAACTGTCGGTCATACTCTGCTGAAATCCAAATCGGATTTCGTGACACTTCTGTTTAATGTTTTGTCACTTCCATGCTCAGTTTCTTTCTTTTTCCCCTTCCTTTTCTGTGCTCTTTCTCTCCTGAGCAGCTTAGTAACAGTTGATCACAGAGGCATTCACCCGTCTATTTGTTTCCCTTGCTTGGAAAGTGTCATTCAGTGTTTTCTGGTTTATTGGTTTGGTTTCATTGCAGAGCAGAACAGGCAGGGGCTTTGGTTGCTGATTGGTTGTCCCCACAGCCGTACAAAGCATCCTCGGCTCTGCTTCATTGATGAGTTGATGCAGTTCAGCTGGCTGCACAGTGAGTTTATATTGCATACTGCGATGGGGAGACAGATGCCCATGGTTGCTCAGCATTGAAAAAGGCCTTTATGCCTCAGTCAGAGTCTCTCATTCAGCTTTTCTACTGCAGAAACCATTTCATGGACACTGTGTTTGAGGTAACAGCAAGCGCCATTGTTTGACTGCAAAGAAGTTCATTATCCTGTTGATAATGTTCAAAAACATCATTAAGTTTGATTTTTTTTTTTATTCTATAAAGGTATAAATAAAGTAAACCAGTAGAGTAGGATGTTGTTCTGTCAATGTTTTTGTGTGGATGATCTTAGACTTTACCTATATCTGTTCTTCTTTCTTCTGATGTTGCATTATTTTTGTACTGAGAGGTCAAAACTCTTCAATTTTAATATCTGACTTAAAAACTTGGCTGTTCCTATCGAGTATAGACTTTATGATTCTAGTTCTAGGCTAGAATTACTTCTGCTACCTTATAAAAGGTAGTGGATGGTACATTTATACAGCTTATTTGCACTTCTGATAGTTCATATGAAAGCAAATCCTTTGCAATTATAGTACTGTACACGAAGTTATAGTACTTTGATATTAAAATACATGAAAGACTACAAAATATGATGTCATTCGTTTGTATTAATTGAAACTTCTCTCACCATGGAGGGCAGTGATTAGCAAATCTAACTGATTCTAAATGCAGCGTGAAACACAATTAAGTTGAGGATGATGTAATTCCTGACTTTGCATATGTATTTAAACTAAACCTGGCAGGTCGTTGGAGTCATGTATATTTACAGCTTGAATGGTGTGACCTATTTTACGCTCGCTCATGCGTTGCTGCTTACCCTATCTCACTTTCTAAGGGGTGACAATCCTTCCCAGTTATTTATTCCAACAGGATCAGTCATGACATTCATGACCTGGCCTTTTATAATACACGTACAACTGTGTGATCTCACAGTCACATGAGGCTGCAGGCTGTCAGCTTCAACGCCCTGCTATAATACAAGAAGACCACCATTGAAATGCAATGCATCTGATTTGCCTTTAGTAATTCCGAAAATGCTAAAAGCTTGGGGAAAGTGAATATATATTTTGTGCACCTTTGGAACTATTGGGAGTGCAATTTTTGGAGCATATTTTGGCTTAGATTGCTATTGATAATACAAAACATGGCTGCTTTGACCTTGTTGTTCCGTTTGCACTACATGGGATTTCTTAGGGAAAGGAAGGGAAGGCTGGTCATGCAGTCTGCAAGCAAAACTGGTAGGTAATACAACACCCACACTATAGGCAATGCTTATGTGGATGTAGTGATGCATTAATTTTTTTTAGGTAGTGTGTTATTGTGTTTTTATAGCTGTCTGGTTATTACTTACGTTGGCCTTTCATTGCTTAAAATGTTGCTTAAATGTTTGCTATGAGCAGATAGGTGTAGTGCATTTTCTCACTTTCAACACAAATATCCCCCAAAATGACTGTTTTGACAGAATGAACCATGACCCTGTATCAAGCAACCTGTCCATAGAAAGTAGGCTTCTGTAACGTGCTCCATCTTTATGTTTAAACCTGAATAATCTGGTAAATTAGACAAATCATCACCTTCCTAAAATGTATAGTGAGGAAACTAGAATAAGGAGTCCTAAAATAGTAGCTTCAGTCATTTTTTGCCAATAGGGATTTTTTATTTATTCATTTATGTTTTGCCTGAAACATCTTTTAGAATTGATGATGGCTCGCTGTCAATATGTGTCTGTATGTGCCAGCTTGTTTCTGGTTTATGTTCATCTTGTGTATTTAATTGTATTGTACATTTAACTTCTTTTAACACATCCTCCAAAAAACAATCAGAGATTGCAATGAGATCTGGGACTTAATCATTGGATGTCTTGAAATGTCAAGAAGCACATTTGAAAATGCTAAGAAATTAATAAGCGAGTCGAGCGAAACATTCTTAATACAAGAGAGATTACAATCAGTCATTATAAAGGCTTATTCACAGACTAATACACACACTAGCTGCAAATGTTTTGCAAGCTTAGATTTTTTTCCCCTCCTGTCAGTAAATAGCCAAGCACATTTGGAGGGGAGAACGGTTTAAATTCAATGCAGTGCCTGATACTAAATCTCGTTTTGGGGAGGGGTTAGTGACATCAGGGGGACAAGGCAAAGAAAAGCCAGTAGGAGATGGCAAAAAGGAGCTGGCAGGCCCTTTAGCCTTCTGTAGCTCAGTGGGTGGTAGGGCGTTGACCAGTCTATGTCACAGTCACTGTTCATTTGCCTTAGTGCCACAAAGCGAAATGTATAGTGGGGAAGTTGGAATGAGGAGTGCAAAACCGCCTGTAAACATCTGTAGGATGTTGGTTAGACCGTTGCTGATTGGGCCAGTTTATGGAGGGTTTTAGTTTACAATGGCACTGCTGGACAACCACAGCTGGCAGTATGCCCAGGCATGGAAAACCCTGATCAGACTATCAGGTAGGATGTTGTTTTTTTGTTTTTTTTCCTCGTTTGTCTTTTACAATCTTAGATTATGAGTAGCTAAAGACATAAGCAGACAATGTACATGACATGTTCAAGATTTTAGTAATAATTTTTGCAAGTTCCATTTATGGCTTTGCAAATGCGGCTGATCCAGTTTCTCTTAGAATCCTGAAAACTGTTGGAGAGAAGAGGAGGGAAGAAGAAGCAATCAGATGAATCATTAATTACGTGCACTGAGAACTTTGAATATACTAAATTATTTCATGGATGAAATGCACTTTTTTCAATTTGTGGGCAGACCTTTGCACAACTCATGCTGAATTAAAATACCTAATGAAGCACAGATGCTGTGTGGAAAATTCTTGAACATCTGCAGCAATACCTGAATTGTGGTGATTTTAGCAAATAACTGCAAATAGATGTTTATTAAGAAGTAGCTCTTCTCAGTGCACATGTTTGTAAGAACAGTTCATGGCTTCTGATTTTATGTGGTTAATAAAATTAATACTCTTCTATGTGAGCTGTTTAATTTCATTTTTTGAGGAACTAAAATACGAAACAATTTTTAGATCTCAGTGTGAGGTGGTATATTGCAGTTTTTGTAACAGCGTTGTCTCAGAAGCATTTCAGAAGAATGTGAGCAAGGCTTTTGCAGTTCATCATGTCTTTACCAAATGATAAGGGAGGAATATAAAAAGCAACTTGTTTCAACAACACTTTGTAAGCCTTGCAGAGCTACAGCCTGCTAGCCAGCACATCAGTGCCAGGTGCTGCTGAGGCACGGTAAACAGGACAGCTGGCCTCAGTCTTAAGCACAGGTGCGACCTAGAAGTGCCTGTGAAGAAAGACAAATTAGGCAGGTAGTGCATGCAACATAAAAACGGGTTCACCTTCCGCAAACAGTGATTTGTAGTCCGAGGTTATGTAATTAGAGCAATCGCTAAAATCCTTTTGCTCTTCCAAAACAAACTTGTAAAAACAAATGTAGCGGTGTGAAAAGTTGTTCCACTTTCCAATGTTTGAAAAAAAAAAAAGGGCTCTGAATTTTGATATGTCTTCTGATATGTTTGGAATTCATAATTCCCATGGCTGTCGAAGTTTTTTCAACAAAGTATGAGTCTGGTTTCATTGGTGCAGGTTGTTGTTTGCTTTCATGGCTTCGCAAACATTTTATTGATCACAATGAGAAGCGTCAGATCTGATTTGTTGAAGGCTGTCAATATTTCTAGTATGTTATCTGGCAAAAAGAGGTTGAAAACTTTGTTGTAACACATTTAGCATACCTGCTTTCTGGTAAAGTGTCAGTACCTATTTAAAAGTAGCAGCCATCAAGAATGAACAGGAAGACATATTTTCCTTTAAATACCTAAATAACTAAATCTGAGTCTTCTTTCTTCAGTAAGGATTTCTGCACTGAAGAGTTTAGTTGCTGTTATCTGCTGTTAGCATTAGCTGCAGCGAAGCAACTTAAAAGAAAAAAAAGTTTGTATTTTCATCATAAATTTTATTATATTTTTAAGGCATTGTCATCAAAAACTGCAAATATTCCCCAAAAATCTGTCTTTTCCATAGCTTGAAAAGCCAGATTTTTTGTGATATTCTCTATTGAAACCAGATTTACACTTTGTCAATGGAAAACATAGTTATTTTTCTTATGTCAGAGCACAAACTTATTATCATTATTAATTTTAGATCATTCTTGATTCAGTGCTGATTGTAGAAGCATTTTTTTCTTCTGAGTTCTGAAAACCGAGACTACTGGGACTAAGACTTGCCAGCATTAGTTTTTGTTGAGTACAAAAAAAGTGCTGGCAGCTGCTCCAGTGGGTTACCAGTAGTGAGGTTGAGGGCAACTTTAAGAATTGTTTATCAGCGAAAAGGGAATAGAGATGAGATGACTAATAAAAGCAAAGAAATTTGTAAGCTGCAGACTGAGTTTAATATTCTGACTCAGAGAGACATGGAACCATCTGAGGAACAGGTGTACCTTCAAGTGACATACACAAAATCTTGAGATGCACTTTAAGCATAAAAAACAAAATTACATGGCTCGTCTTCTGACACACAACGAGACTACATCCAGGTTTTGTGCGCTGCGTGTCACTGTGCTACTGTGAGAGCGCAGATGTGACCACAGTAGTTCATTATAGATTTTAGAAACTCTGGCCGTGCCCTTCTCTGGTTTCACAGAGAGCTCAGTGAACCCATCATCACATGCACATTCACTGGCTTGCACCAGGCCGCTGATAGTGAACATTGTTTATGCCCAACTGCATTGTGCGGCTGTAAAGTTCAGAAGTGACCTGAAGACCCGCTCTGCCCTTCTTTTGAAGGATGATTGTCTCATGGGGAGAGCTCTTAATCTGTGGGATTTATAGAGATTGAGAAATGCATTGTTCACATCACCATCCCCAGGGATTGGTTATTATGTTGTCCAATATGAGTTATTAATGCATGTCACATCTTGGTCAAGGATTGTATGTAGACCATTTGTCTTTTGGCTAGCACAGTTTGCTCCAATAGGTTGGTGAAGTTAATAGAAAAAACGGTGGAAACAAAAACCAGGTTTTTTTGTAGGAAGGGTGCTTGATATTCAGCTATGAGAGCCAATTTGATGTGAAGTCTTCTCTTTTTATGGTCATTTTAAGCACTCCTAATTACACACAAATACAAACTTGATGAATCAAACATAGCATTGTTTTATCTGGAGGCACCACTCTACAGAGTGCACACCAAGCATTTAAGCCCAGAGTGTGGAAAAGCCATCCACAAAAAGGATGGTTTTTGTTTCCACCGTTTTCATCCGTTATAACTTATTCATTCCCTTTTCTCTTCTTTTTCCGCTCTCCTTTTTTGTGTTCTGCTCAGGGGTTAAGTTCAGGTCGAGGGAGTTGCGGTAAGAGCAAAGTGTTATTTTTGCTGTAAGCCACACTGTAACAGCAACAATATGAGAAACATGATGAAAGTTGAGCTCACCACAGTCCCCCGCTCCCCTGCCAGCCCTGGACGAAGGTCACAGAGCTGGGCAGGAGTGGACGAGCGGGTGCTAGACGTGCCTCTGCTGTGGGACCAGGAAACAGACAAGGCCAATGCATGTGTGTCTTTATGTGTAAGAAGGGAGAAAGGGAGAAGAAAGCAACAATGTGAAAGGAATACAGCTTGCTGGATGGCAACTTGGAAATTGGATTGGGGCGAAAATTAGATCTCTGTGATGTCTAGAAATAGTTTGTCAAGTCAAATAGCTCTATAAGGTACCAAGATTAAGAGCGCACCACTTGAAATGTACTGAAATAACCAAACTTAGGAGCTACAAATGTTTGTCTGTGTCTGCCGACCATGGAGTTGGAACGCTGTACCTTGATTCACATGCACAACATGCAGCTGTGCATCCCAGCATGCCTCATGATTCCAATCCTTTGGCACACAACACTGTAACTTTCAACTCAGACAAATTACAAGCTGACTGTGTCTATGTTGCTGCAGAACAGACGTTATTTAACTTACAACACAAAGCTGCTGAAATGCTACAGTGCAGTTTGCTTGACTGCTGCCACACATATATCAGTGTAAACATGATGAACAGGATAACTGTAGAGCAAAACAATATATCAACCCGCAATCACTTCCAGAATATCATTGTTTGCTACTTGAAGATCACAAAGGATTGCTTATGTGCCATATTTAGTTGGGAATTACTATTTAATTACAAGATTAGCACTTATGCTTTTTCCCTTCTCTCTTAATTAAATTTTGACATTGAAGATTAGAATATCACATCAGACACAAAAAATACTAAAACATTTGAATACATTAGTAAGGCTTTGACAAAAAGTGTGCCTGCCTTTTTTTTTTAATCTGAAAAAAATGTCTTAAATGTGAAAAAACTTAAAATGCACATGTGAATATATTTGTTTGCGGCTACGCTTCTCTCTGTATTCACAAATATCTAAAAAGCCCTTGAGTCTACAAAGCCTACTTCCTGACTTACTGTACATTTAGCTGCAGTAAAATCTTTCGTCCTGCAGAAATTGATGTTCACCCATCACCGGCTTGGTAATTCAATACTTTTGACAAGTTTTTTGCTATTACTTATTCAAGATGAATTGATAATGCTGACCACAACTTAAATACTTTCTAACATAAAACAAAATAAAAAAAATAAAAAAATGGGTGCAGAAGCTTGAGTTCATTGCAGATTAAATTAAATGAGCTTTAATTGACTAAGAACAGCAAAGTAATTACCAGAACCACGAGTGTGTCATAAACCGGGAAATTCTGGAACATTGGGAACACTGTTCACACTCAAGCCTGGTTGGTTTATGTTGCTGTTTAGCAAAGACACTTTTAAGGCAAAGTTGCATTAAACTTGTTTTAAAAGTCCATTAAAATGGCCAACTTTGCATTTTAAGTTTGATTATTTACCGAATGACACGTCATGACAACGGTCGTAAACATTCATGAAGACTCCTTCGTCTTCATGACAGGCGTTATGTCACTTTTAAGACAGTGTCATGTCAGTCTTATGCACGCACCGTCAAATGAAGTGTTACCGCAGATGGTAACACTTTATATTGTGCCATCCACTAATGGAGGGTGCAATTGGGTGTTCCTGTGGCACAGTGATCCAGCACACTGCTAAACCCATTTTGGAAAGGATAAAGTATGCAAACTCCTTGAATCACCCCAATCTCAACACTGTTAAAAATTTATGGAGTAGACCAAATAGTCAAGTCTCTGCCAGGAAACCAAATAGCTTAATCTTATTTTTAGAAATCTGTCTCAAATTCCTTCATTTGTTAAAATGTGTTTATTTGAAGGTATATTGCAAAAACACCTCTCTTGGTCGGACATGGTATGTACTCTGCTTTCTATGAAAAGACAAAGTGCACAGTAGCAGTTAAATGGATTGCTGTCATTATGAGCGTGCTATGAAACTGGAATTGAACAGGTTTATTTTGTTCTTAGCAAATGTGTAACTGAAGATCTGCGTGCAGGAGGAGGAAAATAACACTATGTGCCCTTGTGTAAACATCTGAAGTGAGAAGCAATGATGCAGTTTTATGAATCACAATTGGCTTGGCAAGTTTTCACTTCCACAGAATATTCTATGCTATGTCACTGCATATAAACATGATTGAAATCATGAGCTGGGTTGTGCGAGTGTGTTTATTTTACTGCGTTGGCATCACAAGCAACTGGGCATTTTGATTTAGAAGCACTTTATTCTGCTTTTCAAACTCCACTGCTGTCCAGGCAGGACACAGTGCAAAAGTTGGGTGACAGTCACATCTGTTGCTTGCTCTTATCTCTCTGCCAGATTTGGCCTGATGTAGAGTTCGTAAAGGTGGAGAAAAACAGTAAAACCAGAACTGCAGCACTTTATTGTAGGTCAGCACCAGCTGTGTGCTGGAATCGGTATCTTATATAAACCACCATGGTGAGGAATGCGTCTGTCTGGGCACCCTTGACAGGAAACACGCATGTGGTCAGACATTCAAGAGGAGCATTTCTCTCTGTTGTGATGTGGAGATGTTCCACACACGCACACTCTCACACACACACACCTGTTTTTGAACAAAGTATAGACTTCCCACTTTGTCTTTGTGTGCACAAGCAAAGGAAAATAAATAGATTCGAAACAGGTGCTTCAGTTTTCAAAGATAAAAAAATCAGAGGGAGATTGTAAAAACTCTAAGTTTTAATGAATAAAACAGGCAGTCAGCTTTTTCTGTTTTAGTAGATTGACCATTGCAGTACTTAGGTCCATCTGGTTGTGCTATTTTTTTAAGTTTTTTTTTTTTTTTTGTCTTGGATTTATCTCATTGTAGTTTTGAATACCCAATTGGGTTTTTAAGTGCGGTCTGTGTGATTCAATGTTGTCAAATTAGCTTTGTGGTTATATAACTTTTTGTTTTCTTACTGTTTTATTTTTTTGTAGCCTTTCTATTTAGAGATGAATCA
The DNA here is from genome assembly GCA_911649635.1 of Poeciliopsis gracilis. Lineage (NCBI taxonomy): Eukaryota > Metazoa > Chordata > Actinopteri > Cyprinodontiformes > Poeciliidae > Poeciliopsis > Poeciliopsis gracilis. Next base: position 3,004,952 of record CAJVRI010000287.1, read on the forward strand.
TTTATAGTTTATTGTTGTTGCTTTAAATTAATGACTCAGTTGTTTAGCTGATGATTATACTTCCACCGTCATGCTTCATTGAAGCCTTCTGTTCTGGGATTATGTTATTTTTTAGATTTAGAGATGTAATGTAATGTAAACATTACATGACTGGCATAAATAATCACTGTTTTTTTGTCTCATCTGACCACGGTGATTTTTGTCCCATACATTTAGAGAAAGATTTCCACAATTAGATTCCAGTTGCTATGATTGTGATGCTCTTGTGTTGTTTTAGCTGTCTGCTGTTTTGCACAGGTTTACTTGGTTTTATATAATTCATAATAAAATTATGATATAAATTTGAATTTATGCTGATCTTCATCTTTTTCTTTCTGTTTTCATGTCTTCTGTGTAGTGTTACATTTTTGGGTTCTTAAAAATACCTTAAAATAGGCATGTATAAATATACTGGCATTATGACAGTCAAATAGGATAGAAGGATTAACATTTAGCATTTAGGATTGATCTGACAGGCACAAATGACTACACAGTTGAAGAGAGCCCTTTGGTGTGAGTGTGGTTTGCTGTTGCATTTTGTTCCCTTGCAGTAAACCTTGAACCATCTGCTGAGCAGTTGAGGCAGAGAGGTTGACATTTGAGGTTTATACCACCACAAAACCCAAGCCAGGCTGAGAAACATATTGGCACCAAGCTAAGCTAAAACAAAAGCAAAAGAATATTGCTTGGCCTGCTATGTTTTGCAGCTTTCACCGGACCCATGTGGCCACTGACATGTCCTGCTTTCTGGTGTTATCACCATCTCCTGCTTGCGGCACTGACATGCATTATTGCACAGTGATCAGTATGTACCATAGTCTAAAACTGTTGTTGGTAGTTTTGTTCTCAAAAGTAAACGAGGCAGTGAAATGTTATCACATCTTCTGTTTTTTTTTTTTCATCGTCTTAACAAAATCTTCTGAACTAAAGAATGAAAAGTTTTTTTGGAAAATGGACAAGAAAAGAAGTTCTTACATTTCTCTGCAGATCAGAGTCACTTTCATTACAGAGACTAAACAAATCATTAACTTTGTTGGATTTAAATTGCCCATTTGACAAAATGACATAATAATTAAACAGCTTCTCTATTGAAGCAGATCCAACTTCCCCTCAGGCTGTGATGTATAAATTGAATTAATCTTGACAGGTAATCAAACGCACAGAGAACTATCTTGACTTACCTTTTTGGCAATATTTTTGTTTTTATTTTTGCAGGGTTTCATCGCAATGAGGACATGAAGGCGATTGATGTGCTTCCTATCCTCAAGGAGAAGGTTGCCTTTCTCTCAGGTCAGTCACACTTTCTGCATGCCATTTTTATAGTACCACCTTTTTATTATCTGTCATTATCTGTAATGATCAATGGAAAGTCTGTCATTACAAATTAAATGAGGGGAGTCACTTTAGTTCTGCCTTTTATGGTTTGATTTTTTTTTTTTAGAACAATCAATAGAAATAATTGCATGAACTGATATTTTCATTCAGATTTAAGTAAATCTAATAAGGTTATTGGCTTTAAAATAAAGTGTTATTTTGATTTTACGTTTTATTATGAATAGGGTAAAGTAAATATTACCAAAGATAAACTTATAAAGAAGCTAAGCCTTGCTGGTGAATAGAGCAGCATTAGTGCTAGGTCAGATTAGGTGTACCACTAGGTCACCAAGCCTTTTTTTAAACTCTTATTTCAAGGATCTTGAGTAATACATTGAGCTTCCCAATTATTTTTTAGATGACTGCAGAGGCATTGCTCCAGTTGCCACTCATTTTAGACACTAATTCATTTCCTTCACTGCTGCTTTAGTTTTAATTTAAAACAATTAATTCCATTGCTGTTTCACAGAGCGTCATGGTGTCAAGTGCTACTTTTAGAAGTTGCCCTGGGGGCAATTCACATGATCTCTGAAGCCAACCTCTGTGTTGGATGAATTAAAGGGACAGTTCCCTGTCATTTGTGCATCCAGCTGATCCAGGTGTCCACCACAAGCAAACAGATGCTTCTTGTTTAAGAAAGTTGACACATGTAACTAAGAGCAACATTGCCAGGACCTGTCTGAACTTATTAACGTAGTCACAAATATTTAGAGAGGTCTGGTGAACTTAATGATATCTATGTGCCCCAATCTATAAAAAACAAGTGACCAAAGATGCAGACAACTCTCAGTCTGGAAAGTGTAACAAAGCTATTTCTAAGGCTTTGGGACTCCAGAAAATCATTGTTATTGTCAATATCCATAAAAGGAGAAAAAAATAGAACAGTGATCGGCCTTGCCTTTAGTCACCTAATGATTCATCCAGGATGCAATAAAACAACAAAGAGCAGTATCTAAAACAACTGGAGGACTCATTTCCTTTACTTAAGGTCAGTGTTGAAATTCAACAACAACAACAAAAGGTTTCCACAAAGGATTAGCATAAATGACTGCTGAAAGAAAAATGCCCCAAAAAACATCTTGATGATTCCCAAGACGTTGAAAAAATATTCTGTTCAATGAGGGAAATGTTAAACATTTTATAAGGAGGATTGGCCAGAAGAATGCATCTAAAAAGAAAAGTTAAGCAATTTTAAGGGAAAGATTGGGCTGTTTTAGTCAATAGGAGTGTCGATTAATTTTACACTGACTTTCAAATGGTACTGGCATCATTTGTCATTGTTTTTAAGCACGCTGTGTTTGTGTCATCATCAGACCAATTTGACCCTTACCCTTTAGTTTGACTCAGCGTGGCTATGACTAATCACTGACATATTAACAGATGGTTCAGGGACAAACACAATGTAATCACCCATCACTTTGGCACTTTGTTCAGTAGTCAGTTCATATTTATGTACTTAATTAAATATGTTTTTCTTTACTAGCAAAACTGCCTTTGAATACAATACAAAGTTAGTTGGTTGATCTGTTTAACTTAGTTCAGAACAAGCTTGAAGGAAATTGTGTTCTTGTGTCTGAGGTTTTCAGTCCCTCAGAGATGACCCTGGATTTTGTCTAATTATTAAAGATGATGTAATTTATCAATTTTCTTTCTCGTTGTGTCGGAAGGTGGCAGAGACAGACGTGGAGGTCCAATTCTCACTTTTCCAGCAAGGAGCAACCACGACCGAATAAGACCCGATGACCTCCGCAGGCTTGTAGCGTACCTGGCTACTATTCCAAAGTAAGATATTAGAGTGGATATGAGAACAAATTGCAGATACATTGAAGAAGTAGATATTAAAGAAAAGTCAGGAATTGGTATGTGCAAGTCAAACCTCTCTGGAGATTGAAAATGGCTGCAAAGATCTGATTGGTGACTCCAGTTACAACTTGTGTTGCTATTTGACTTCCAAATAAGCAAAATGTTTATTATTTCATGTTATTTATTGACAATGTCGCCTGATTTTAAAGATGCAGAATAAAACACCTTAATTTGACCTGTGCACACACACAAACAACACATCACTGCTAGATTTTCCCATCTTGCCTGGTTTAAATAATAACCTTATGCTGCAAAGTGTCTAAAGGTTTTCGTATAGATTCTTGAAGTTCTTACCCTCTATGTTTTCAATTTCTGTCTTTAATTACAGCTCAGCTTTGAGAAAAAAATAGCTTAATTGATAGATCTGACCTCTTTGACCCCTTCCTTTTGAGTCTGCTGTTATTTGAAAGGAGCTGGTAGCAATTCAGCATTGTCTCATAGTTCCATTTTTTTCACATCTGAGTTTTTCACATGTACTGCTCATCCTCTCCTGCTCCCATATTTGCTTTCTTGTTGCAAAGATTTGCATCCAAAAACCTCAAACATGTCGCCACAGGAACAATGTTCAGAGCTGCACTATGAACTTACATACAGCTCAGAATGCACCTTTAACTCATCGCTCCGGGCTGTTCTGTTTGGCCTCACTGGTGATTAGCTTGGAGTTGCAGTTTGCTCTCCTCTGTTCTGCAGCCTCTGATCTTCTCAGTGCCACACTTTCTAGTGCTGCGCAGGTCGAGTGCTTTTAAGTGTTTCTCACCTTAGTATTTCCGACATTTGTCTGGAGGTGAGAGGTGGTTCAAATTAGTCGCAGCAAAAATAGTGTTTAGCATTCTAAGACTTTTCTAAGGAGGGAGAGGCAAAACGAAAGCCGTTTGGTGTTCACTTATTTTAGTAGGTGTTTAAGCTTGTACAGTGGTGTATAAAAACTTACAGACTACTTTAACTGAGCTTTGCTCTGTTGATATTCTGCTTTGATGTTTCAAACAAATTTGTTATCCAACACTACTACACTACTGTTATCAAAATACCCAATTTATTATTATTTTTTTTCTTTCTCAGCTAACTTTCAGATAACAGAGATTAAATAAATGGATCGGTTAATTAGCTGACCAAATAATTATCATCATATTTTCTATTTAATTAGATATAAATTAGTTGGAAATCTTTTAAGTTCACCGAATTTTAAATGTTTATTGTAACAGCCTACCAACATTTTTTGATACGTTTTGCAGCAATGCATTCAGCTTCCCATCAGTTGCTGACTTCTCTCTGTTGTTACTTCCTGAATGAACAACCTTCACACCTTCCAGAACCAATAATATTGTTGCGACTGCAACCTGGCAGCGCTTGTGTATGGTGGGTTGCGGTTCAGAAAAATATAGACTGACCACTGATCAGAACATGTCACATGCTGAAGTTGGATGACTTCAGTTACCATTTAAGAAGGGAGGTGTAGTTACTATCAGTGGAGTGATAGATTTTCCTTCTCAGTTTTATTCCTTTTCCCTTACCCTTACTCTAGCTCTGCCACCATTTTTCTTCTTCATCTCCCCCCTCTTCTCTGTCAGCTCTTCCTCTCTCTCTCTCTCTCTCTCTCTCCCTCTCTCTCTCTCTTTCTCTCCTCTCCCCTTTCTCTCCGCTCTGTTTTCTCTCCCCATTTGGCCGATGCTCTGTTTTCAGAGTGAGGTCAGAGTGAGATAGAGCAGGAGGGCCTACGTCTGTCTCTGTTACAGCTAGACACATTTAGAGCATAGCCTTTAATGCTAAGAAATAACCTTTTATGGGCTTGTTCAGCAGCATGACTCCCGGTGAGTAGCAGTGGAAATTTCAACGCTCGAATGTTTTTAACTGCTTTTTTTCCCCTTCTTCTTCTTCTTCTTCTTCTTCTTCTTCTTCTTCTTCTTCTTCTCCAAATGCAGTGGAGGACAGGGCCACTTAACTTACATATTTGCAGCTACAACAAATCTTTTACAAAATATATTTTGCTGGGATAATATTTAAACTCCTTTGACTCTTTTTCTCCCTAAAACATCTTATTTCAGTAATTTAGAAGATAATTTGCCTCTTTATTTTGCAATCTGTTCTTCAGTGAGGAGGTGGCCCGACATGGCTTCACGGTCATTGTGGACATGCGTGGCTCCAAGTGGGACAGCATCAAACCGCTGCTGAAGATCCTGCAGGAATCTTTCCCGTCTTGCATCCACGTTGCCCTCATCATCAAGCCAGACAACTTCTGGCAGAAGCAGAGGACCAACTTTGGCAGCTCCAAGTTTGAATTTGAGGTGAGTGTTGCATTATTACCAATCCTTTTTCACTAGTAATCATAGCAGTAGTTTTGCAAACTAGTTTATTACTTATTACTGTCTTTTACAGAAACATAATTTGTAAGATTTCTCTGATTATTTCTTTCCAAATATAGTTGAAGTTATCATTTTTTGATTAAAAAAAAAAAATAAAAAATCAGATTTGAAAAGTACCAGTCTCCCCCCTGATTGGCTGAGAGTGGACTGCTGCACTGTGACAGCAGCAGTGCTCTGTCCCGTGTGGCCATGTGTAGCCGGTATATTTAGTTCTGACCCAGTTACCACAGAACCAGGATAAATAGGACATTCAAAGAATTTCGTCCTAACTTCACTTATATACTTCCATAGCTGTCCATTTTAGTTTTTCCTGCAATGTAGTGTCAGTGCTACTCCACACCCAAACAGGACGCTGTTCTCTCAGATTGGCAACAAAGTTCAGGACCAGAGGGAGATAATCAAGACGGACGCAACATGTAATCCTGTTAAGTTTTCACAACTGCTGCTGATCGTTACTGAAGTGGAAGACGTTTTCTCTGCAAATCCCAGCTGCCCTTTAGTTTACTGGGAGGTAAAACAAACTGCTATTAATTATAGAAGCACTCACACAGAGGAAAAATTCTTCCCACATTCTATTATTTATTATTGTACAAGCACTTCCTTGAAAAGGTTCAGATAACCGCCTTTCTTGTAACAGTATAATTAATGTGAATATTCTCATAGATGTGGCTGTTTACATTCAAAACAAAAGCCGACCTCAGCTCCAGTTTAAAATCTGCCAATTTAAAAGGTGTTTTTATTATGTCTACCTCCCTCCATTAAACCCAGCACCTTCTGCTTTTGCTTCCTGTTAGTTTATAGTCTTGTGTTTCACTTTTATTAATAAAAACATTTTTTTTTTTTCAGCATACCTTTGTTAAACAATTCGGATATTTAACTGAGGAGTTGCATATTTTTCCTGAAATTCTTTATTTAATGTAGGAGTGATGTTTTGAAAAGTTTAGAGCAGAAAGAAAATTAAATTCCAATGATTTTTAAAAATGTTTTTTCAGATTTTTTAGATTTATTTTATCTTAATTGTTTTCTTTATTTTCCTTGATTTAGTCACAATCTATTAATGCATTTTTTATTCTATCTTTCTAATCCTCTACAGACAGTGATGGTGTCCTTGGAGGGTTTGACCAAAATTGTTGACCCTTCCCAGCTCACGGCTGACTTTGACGGCAGCTTAGAGTACAACCATGATGACTGGATTGAGGTTTTGATGTTTTCCCTTTTCTATTTAATGCCAGTTTTGTGGTGGAGCTAATTTAATAATTGGTTGAAACTTTTTAGAATTAGCTAAGACCTGCTGAATTTCCAGCTTAGACCCTTTCATTCCAGGTGCGCCTCTCCTTCGAGACTTTTGCCAGTGACGCAGCGCGAGCGCTGGCACGCCTCGAGGAGCTCCAGGAAACCTTGTCCCAGCGTGATCTCCCGCGGGACCTGGAGGGGGCTCGGCGGCTCATGGAGGAGCACGCTGCGCTGAAGAAGAGGGCTACAAAGGCGTCGATAGAGGAGCTTGATACGCAGGGCCGAAGACTGCTCCAGAGGCTACAGCTACAGACTGCAGGGGTTGGGGGTGGCAGTGAAGGGGGTTACAGTAACCGCGGCGTTGGAGCCAGCGGAGACTCCAACGACCACCATCATGGTCTTCACGCGCACGCAGACGCGCACAATCTGGTTTCTAAAGTGACGGCGTTGTTGGATAAGCTCCACGGGACGCGGCAGAATCTGCAGCAGTTATGGCACATGAGGAAGCTGAAACTGGACCAGTGTTTCCAGCTGCGGCTCTTTGAGCAGGACGCTGAGAAGGTCAGAGCACTCCTCTTTAATTTGTCCATGTGGGAAAGTTTCACAGTTCCTGTGTGCTAGTTGAGGATGAAAAGAAATGATCTAGTTAATCCATGGATTTTTGACCTGTTTTACGCACAATATCCCCATCTGGATATGGACACATATATATCAAAGCTTCATTTCTCCTTAAAAACGATTCAGTTCAATCATGGTGCTTCGCTAACCTTCTGAACATCGATCAGATAAAGCAAGAAGACTATCAATACTCTTGTAGCTCGAGGTTACAACACAACGTCTCAAGTGACGTTATAGTCCTGTGACCAAAGCTGACATTTCAATTTTTCACTTTTTTTCATGGGACTATGAACAACCTCACAGTACTTGGATACAATAGGAAATACAACCACATGTTGATGAGTCAGTTTGTTGAAATAGTGAAAAAAAAAGAAAAAAAAAGAAAGGAGTAAAGAAAACCATTGAATGTTTGTCACTTCCTGATTGCACCATCTTTTGTTTAATAACCATAAAGGGGTTCATGGAGACAGATAAAGTAGGATTCCACCAGTGATGGAGAATTACAGGTTTTGTCTCCAGAAATCATACTGGCAAATTCCAATTATTGTGGGAGAACGTGGGTTGGACTGATGCAACAAAACCAGGGCATCCCATCAGTTTATAAAATAAAGAAAAACTCTTGAATAAGAAAAAAATGTGACTGAATTAGGGAAGGGGCTTGGTTTTTGTAGTGGAGCTCGACAGGGCATAATTCAATTTCCAAACGACCAGGTCATTCTGGAGAGAAACAATCTGGTCGAAGTTAGAAAGCTCAGTTGCAGGTCATGGGTCGTCCACCACTAGGATAATCACTCAAAAGAAACAGAAAGGGTTAGGGTTAGCATTTAAGACAATCTGAGAGAAAGAAAGAACATTGCATTACTGTCAGAGGGCCTTCCAGGGTTCCAGATCTTAATCCTCTGTAATATGTTTCATATCCAAACCAAGAAGGCCTGACAATTGTGCTCTGTAAGGTTCCATTTTCATTTAGTAAACTATGTAAAATATCCAGATCAACTAATACTCAGAAGCAAGGTCTGATTTATTAAACATGGAGAAAATGATGCAGGGTGTGATTAACCCTCTCAGGCTCAAATTGCTTGCAAAGACTAGCTAAGTAGCATTTAGCTGTTGCAAATCTGCAACATCTGCCTGGAGAGGGTTACATTCGTCAATTTCAGATATTTCAAATGTAGTCACACATTTTTGGTTGGTTAGAAGTAGTACCAACAGATTTCTCTGCATATGACAGTCACATAGTTAATGAAAGATGTCTAATGTGTCACAATCCTGCATAAATCACAAGGATAAAACTTCTCTTCACTCTCTGGTGAACTATAAAGACCTTAGTAGGAATCAAACTGAACTAGTGTGTTTCTTCTATTGACTGTATCACAACTGAGCTTAGAGATGACATTTGTCTGTAGAAATTAGCTCTTGGTTGATGGATGAAAGGTTTTGCGTAAATACAGGCTCCAAACAGCAGGCTCCTCTTGTTCTCACCGTTATCATTAATCTGCATATTGGAAAGGAATCTTCTAAAGGACAGTTTTCTTTCTCTTCTCTACCCTTTATATCTGTAGATGTTTGATTGGATTATGCACAACAAGGGGCTTTTTCTGACCAGCTACACCGAGATTGGAGGGAACCACCAGCATGCTGTGGAGCTGCAGACACAACACAACCACTTTGCTATGAACTGCATGGTAAGAGTTTTTTTGGGGGGGTTTTTTGCTGTTTTTTCTGTTCTCACATACATATATTGTTACTATCAATGGATGACTAAAATGATGGAGGAAGAACCTCTCGTCTGTGTGCTACCGTCACACAATGCTTCACCCTTTTTTCAAAGCAATGTGTTACAAATTATTCTGCAATTCTTCTGTCCTGTTTCTCATACGACTCTTGAACAAAGGCAAGACTTTGCATTGTCATTGCCCGTCATGGAGCCGTTCCCGGTATTGACCCATTTTATGGCCTCTGTGCCGCTCCCACAGTTTAGCACTGCAGTCTTACATCTCTGCCCACTTGGTCTGCTATATTTATTAGCCGTCTGACAACTATGAAATATAGCTGAGGACATGATTGTGTCATCAGCATTCTTATAGTATCATGTTCCGCCACAAAAAGTGCACCGCTTCTTATCTGTGTTTCGTTATTACAGTTTTATCGTGTCCAGTTCCCTTTCATTAATGAACTTTTAATGGAGTTATTTATAAATAAGCAATAAATCAGACGCTGGTTTGCTCTAGGCAAAGGGATTAACACACCATTACCTCTGATTCAAACTGCAGCCACCTTTCCACAATAAATGAAATTATAGTCAAGGGAGAAGTAAACACGCAGCTTTGGAGGCCTTAAAGTCTCTCATGTCTTCACTGATCTAACAAGCTGCTGTCAGGGACAACGCCAGGCTGGTCACCACCCACAGGTAACTCAAGCTAAAACCAACCACAGACCCCTGAGAATGCATCGATGGGAATCCTGTGTTCTTGAGAATATGATCACACTTTGCCCACACGCACATCCGCACAGTCAGGTTAGCTCTGAGTGACCACTGCCACCTCCACCCATTCTTTCACAGGAAGCTCTGCTTCCTCTTCCTGTTGCTTGCACGGCAGAATGGAAAGACACAGTGTCGATTATAAGTGTTCATGTACAAAGGCTACGTAAATACTGTTATTTTTGTTAGGATTTTCTGCTACGTGGAGATTTTTACAGTAGAAAAAAAAATAAAATATGACACATTTATTTGGTAGTATGACACTTTTTAAAGCATAGTAAAACTAGCATTAAAAAGATACACTTTTTTTTTTTTTATCAACAAGGATTATAGTATTAACCCAGTTATCACTTGGGAGGATGTCACTATTAAGTGTAGACTAAATGCTAAGGAGGCCTGTGTTATATCATTTAGGTGTTGTAATGTCTCCAGCTTTAAACAGTTAATGTAGTGATGTTGCTGTTATGCCCCCTATGGGATGTTCTTTGCAAGTACAGCTGGTGAATTAACAAGTGTTTTACATCTCTAGTCATTAACTGGTTTCACCTTTAATAAGACGATTCATGCAAATATTGCGGGTGTACTTATTTCTATTTTGATATCAGAATAAATTTATAAGACTGACATTCACAAAGTTGGATAAATCTATATACAATTCTCTAATATTTGCAAAAAAATCCCATACATCTCTCAGTTGTGACTCAGGAAGGGAAAACTCAAGTCTTCTTTATCTAAGTGATCTATAATTGTGATTTAATTGTACTTTTTCAACCTTGTTTTTAAATATAATCCAGGTTGCTATATTTTTTAAAATTAAAAAGTAATACACATGTTGAGTAAAACACAACATTTTGTACTTTTTGATACTTTATATTCAGCTCACAAAGCATCGGACAGGAATAAATACATGACTTAATAATTTTTATTTTTAGAAAACAACAAATATATCTACATTGCTTAGCCCTATGATCATATGTTTCTCAATCTCCTAGCTTTTTTCACGGTATACCTCATTATAACCAGATATATCGAGAGATAAATAGTTACAGATTCAAAAACACAAATTTTTCCATCATACCTTTTATGTTCAGAAAGTCAGAGTCCAGATTTTTCTGGTCACATAGCCCAAATAGTCACATAGCCCAACCTTCTGCTGAGCTATGCCATTTAGTTATATATATATATATATATATATATATATATATATATATATATATATATATATATATATATATATAAAATATAAGTTTGTATTTATGAAAATATTTTCTATTGTAATAAAGATGGAGAGTCAGGTTTTGAAAACTAAGAAAGCAGCCCTAATTAATTTTTGTGTAGTTGATTTTGTTTTAATGTTTCATTTGGTAAGCTATGGTTAGCATTTCAGTTACCACGGTGACGGCAACTTAAACGTGTAGAGTTAAACCAACTAACCTGTTTTTTGTGTTACTTTATAAAAAAAGCTTAAAAGTTAAAATGCTTTACATTCAGTGCATTGAGAAGGAAAAGTGGTTATTTTTGTTTTGATAACATTTTGCTTAGATATCTGTAATTAGTTTGTTTATGTTTCACACTTTTGTGCATAGGACATAGCTTTGGACATGTGTTTTATTTTTTTTTTAACTCAAGAACATTATGTCATCAGAAACTCTCACATGCCAGCTTTGACAACATGTGTGTGTGTTTAAACAAGTATAAAAATGCATTAAAATGAGTAACACAATAAACATAGTCTATTCTTCTTAAATTACAAAAAGTCAATATATTTTATCATGTAGAGAATACCGTATCTATAAGATATTGGTCAGTGTTATTTTGAATACAAAGCATATACAAAGAGCGGTTGAATCCTGTTCCCCATCGGACATAAATCAACACTTGCAATTCCATGATTTGTTGCATGAGTCGTTTTTCAAGAAAAAAACGAACGATTCTTGATTCATGTAGTTCTGCGAAGACAAAAGAAAAAAATGCATTTCAGACTATACCATTACATGAAAACTATATGTGCTCATTTTGACACTGGAATCAGAAAACACCCTACCTTAAACATTTCGTAGTTTAAGACATAGAGCTGTTCAGCAGAAGTTTGGTTCTCATCAAGAGAAATGTGGTATGTTGACCCACACTGCCAGGCTTTTAAAAGAGAGACAGTTTCAATATTTCACTGTTTACAAACATTTTCATACTTTTTTGGTACAAAGGCGTTTTACGCTTTACTATCTCTTACCGATCTCTTGTCTCTCTTTTGACTTTTTGTGGAGTTCTGCAAGTATGTCACCTGTTCATTAAAAAATGCCAAATAATTGCACTTAGTTTCTGACCGATCCAAGCAAAATGCCAAAAATATCTCTTTGCCAATCAAAGTTATGGTGTGGTCATTTTAAGTGGGTTAACTCTATTCCAACACTGAAATGCACAGCACAGACTTCAAAATTTACACAATTTGATCAGTCTCAAGAAATTTCTACCATTTTTATAACATTGAAAATATACTTACAAGCAATGCTCAGACCAAGCACTACTGCAAGCAACATTAGGGACAGCAAGACCAGCCCCACCACGGTTCTCTGGAAGAACACTATCAGAGAACACATTACAAACACTTCTGCCTCTAGTATTTGCTTTAACTGCACACTGCTTAAAATTGAAGCACATTACCTAATTGCTCTGCTTTTGCCGATCCTGTGTTTCCATTCTGTGGAGGCCATCTTAAAGTCATGTACCTGCTAGGGTGAGCCAGACTGTTGATCACTGGACGGTTGGAAGTGTCATTAGATTGCTGGGAGCCCCTGTTTGTCAGCTGACTGGCTCCTCCTGACACTGGCACAACCTGTCTTTGTCCTAAATCAAGAGTGTCTCCGTTTTCATAAGTGTCATCTTGCTCTTCCCACTGGTCAGGATCCATTGCCATGTATTCATTGTCGGGATTCTCGTCTGGTTGAGGGCCCTCCATTGTTGAACTGCGGGGCTGTCTGTGAGTCAGCTCATGTTCTGCATGCCTAAAATACCTCACAGGTGTCTGTGGATGCAAATAACTTAGTGGGCGGGAGAGATTTTCATCTGCATTCATCAAAAATCAAAGAGATCCCACCTGCCTCTAACACGAACCGTTTAGTCTCTGGCATTCAAGTCAGAAAAAGACGATTTTTGATTAACGTACAATGCTGCAGTGCTCTGCTTAAGAGCATTCACATCTAATCAAAGAATTGAAATGTTTATCTGTAATCAAGGTCAAACAAGCTGCACACGAGTATCATGTTTTTTTCTGCCAGGAAATGTTCACATAAAGAAACACAGGAAACGTGGGACCTGCACTCTGGTTATTTGCCTATAGTTTGTATACAAGGAGATGTGATGTAGAGATTAGTGTTATTCCAGAAAAGACCTTTGGGTCATGGATTTGCTTAAAAACATGTTAAACAATAGTATCCCATATTCATAACTGTGGCTTTCATTGTTTTCAAAGGACTGTCTTTTTCTCACAAAGGCGAGAACAAAAACTGCTCTTGAAACTGAAACACAGCATCAAAATATCGAGAAATAAAAATTTTGTTTGGGTTGTTTATTATATTACTTTTATAAACCCATAAAATAATTTTTTTGCTGTTATATGTGTTAGCATCAGGAGTATTTTTTTTTGTTTGTTTTTGTAGCAATCCATCCGTTTTCCTTTTTTTTTTTTTCTTTTTTGCTTTTGTGTTAAATTTGGCATTATCCTCAGTACTTTGTGTATTTTTGCCTGTTTTTACTCCACCACTTATTCTTTGATCCTTTGCCACTCCTCAGTTTGATTCGAAACACCTTTTTTTTTCTGTTCCTGTTAAACCCGTCCTCACTGCCTCCTCATGCATTTACTTTGTATAAACACCCTGTGTGTTTGAGTATTCCACTACTTTGCCCCTCTTTACCCTCTCTGAGTGTGTAAGTGCTTGTGAATTAGTGTGGATGTTCTTTGGGTCTCATAATATATTTTTGTAAAAGAACTGTGACTCCATAAGACTCATTTTGGGTGTGCAAATTCTGATTATTCTCATAGATAGTCTTTAGTTCTTGACACTGTCTTCCAAGAAACCAAACTAGGTAAAAAATCTAATAAAATATATGCAAACCCTATCTTAAATAATACAAAAGGTACTCCATCCTTTTGGATTTTCGACACTAAAAATGCATAAGAACCTACAGTTTTCTGCTATGGTCCTCTTTTGAGATTGAACTGTTTTGTGGGTTGTAGCTATTGTTTTTTTTTTTTTTTTTTCCACACACATTGTAATTAAAACAAGCGACCTCGGTGCCATAATGGGCTCCAGGAGCTGTAATTGAATAGAATAATAACTGGCTGTTAACACAGTTGTTAATTAGCGTTTGCTGATCCATGCCTATCTTCACAAAACAGCTTGAAGCAGGTACATTAGAAAAAGCCTAAAAGATTAAAAGGTAAATGGCCTTTTTTATTAATCACACGTGGGTACGCTTTCCAAGCGGAAGACTTTTTAATGTCCCCGAAGCTGTTTGCGGATGTGTTTTCAGGATTTTCGTGTATTTTGTTGAAGCTACCTTCTCTGTGAATACACTGGTGGTCACAGCCTTTTACGAGCAAGTTTCAGCTGCTCTGTAGAAACACAATCAGGCTTAATTATCAGAAAACACAGTTGTGGCTTCATGCATCAGGGTCCTCAAATTGTAACAAGAGTGCTGTAAGTGCTTTACCTGAAACCTTGCTAATTTATATGGTCAGAAACAATTAACATGCTTGACCTACTTACTTTTTTTTTTTTTTTTTTTTTACACTTTCTTTGCCCCCATTCTGAAACACAGAACGTGTACGTGAACATCAACCGGATCATGTCAGTTGGAAATCGGCTCCTGGAGTCGGGCCACTACGCCTCCCAGCAGATCCAGCAGATCTCAGGCCAGTTGGAGCAGGAGTGGAAAGCTTTTGCTGCAGCGCTGGACGAACGCAGCACTCTGCTGGAGATGTCTGCCAGCTTCCACCAGAAAGCCGATCAGGTGCAGTCACGCCATTCAAATACACATCTTGTGATATCAGAAGGTAAAACAATGGAAACATTCCTGCTGTTGGCGCGACACTTTGGTGCTTTTGTGTCTTTATATGTCCAAAACAAATCTGTTCAACGACAGAGCACTTCCATCCTTCACTCACTCAAAGATACTTTAAGCTAATCCTCCTTTTTTCCCCATTTTTTTTTCTAGTAATTGATGTTTGGGTTCATTTAGATTTGTATAATAAGCTTTAATACAGTATACAAAGCCGCTCCAATGTTTCATGGTGGGAAATTTATTTTGTAATAATAAAAAAGGTGCTGCAGTGTTCCAAGCACATAGTTGAGGTAGTGGTGAGTGTTGTGATATGTTTGTCTTGGATATTTCCTAACCAGTACATGAGCAAGGTGGAGCCGTGGTGTAAAGCGTGCGGAGAAGGAGAGCTGCCCTCTGAGCTGCAGGATCTAGAAGATACGATTCACCATCACCAGGGGCTGTATGAACACATCACCACTGCATACTCAGAGGTCAGTGCACCGAAACAGGTGTGCACAAAAAACAAAGAACTCATTTGCAAAACGCTGAGGCTTTTATGAAGATAACTCTTGTATGCAAAGATGTTCTCACACGCACGAACATCATGCAAATTATTTCAACTGATCCTTTGTGCTTAGTTAGTACTGTAAGCAGTGATAAACACTATAGTAGGATGAGGGTCCTGACAATGTCAAATATCATAATACTCTTTGCAAGAGTAAAACCCACAAAACAAAACAATAAATGAAACAATTTTTAAAATGTAAACTCTTTAGATGTTTTCCAGCATGTGAAACCACACTTCTGTGTTTCCAGGTGAGCCAGGATGGCAAGGCCTTACTGGACAAGCTGCAGCGACCTTTGACTCCAGGAAGTGCCGATTCGCTGATGGCGTCTGCAAACTACTCGAAGGCGGTGCACCACGTCCTGGACATCATCCACGAGGTGCTGCATCACCAGAGGCAGCTCGAAAACATCTGGCAGCATCGCAAAGTTCGCCTGCACCAGCGCCTGCAGCTGTGTGTCTTTCAGCAGGACGTGCAGCAAGTAAGCAACGAATGCAAACGTGACAAGAGAAAAAACCCCTTTGTTGAGATAGACTCTGCAGAAGGTTCTGTTCAGTGTTGCCTCCTGGCCTCCTGCAGCAAACACACCCGCTTTGCCTCTTTGCTTCTTAGAAAAGAGAAATTCAGCAGCTAATCTGTGTGATATTGCATTAACGTAACTGTACAATAATGTTTTTTAATGCTCTTTTGCATAAGTCCATCTAATGGACTGTCTGGATAGCCTTAACCTTCTGTCAAAACTGGCGATTTGCTCTGTTGTGTCGTCTCTCTGTCTCCACCCTTTAGGCATCTGCCCTTCTCTGCCCCGTTTTCCTTTCCACTTGGGTTTCTCAAGCTTTCCCTCTTTATTGTCTGTGTTTCTGCCTCTCTGCGCTGCTATCCGCTCTTTCATCACCCTTTTCTCTTGGTAGTGGTTTCCATGGTGATGCAATTTACTGTCACATAAAGTGTCGAGAGCATTTGGTTTGTCCCTTTAAAACATTCTCTCAGAGACCTTGAAATCCCTTTCATTACCACAAATGGGGGTGTGTCCATCTGTTTGATTGATATTAGGGTAATTATGTTGGAAGATTTGTGGCTTATCACACCCACATTGGAAATGTTCGCACTTTACGCTGTGTTGCATCTGTTGGTAATTGTTCTTAATTAAAATATTGAAGTAGAAGGAAGGAGAAGAAAATTGGAACGAATTGGAAAAGAGATTTTGCAACATCAGAGATATTGAATCTATAAATTGTTCTTAGTTGATTTATTTACAGCCTTTTGGGATATTTTGCACCCCCTGCTGACTGACATTGTGTACTGCTCTATCAGAAAAAG
This sequence comes from Poeciliopsis gracilis, assembly GCA_911649635.1. Classification (NCBI taxonomy): domain Eukaryota; kingdom Metazoa; phylum Chordata; class Actinopteri; order Cyprinodontiformes; family Poeciliidae; genus Poeciliopsis; species Poeciliopsis gracilis. The sequence goes on from CAJVRI010000287.1 coordinate 3,021,847, forward strand.
CTGGTATTTTAAGTTGCTGGGATATTTATCTGTTTCAAGGTGCTGGACTGGATAGAAAACCATGGCGAGGCCTTCCTCAGCAAACATACCGGTGTTGGAAAGTCTTTGCACAGAGCCAGGGCTCTGCAAAAGAGGCATGAAGACTTTGAAGAGGTTGCACAGGTGAGTCTGTGCAGTTATTATTTTCTACAGAAACCAAAACCAAGATACATTTTTTAGTTTTGCTTGTTCTTTTTCTTTCTCCCCATTCCTAAGACATTTATATTTCTACCTTATAAAATACATGAAAGCCCACTAGATAAAATTCAAGATCATATGTGATGTTTATTACCGTTGTCTCAGCACCTTAATGATTTGTTGATTTAGTTGAATCTTTCTGCTGCAGTTACACAGTTTCACACTGCAACATGATCTTCCTAATTATTAATGCATTAATAAGTGGGAATGAATCAAATATTGAGACAAAATCATGTGGTGCATAATTATTTATTCCCCATGAGGTCATTATTTCATTAACCCCACAGCTTAGATATAGGATGCAGATCTATGGGATGGCAATGGAAGAAGGTTAATTTAGTGATTTCTGTGTTGATTTGATTTTTATTTAAAATCTGGTATTTTAATGACTTTTATGTTATACAATGTTAGAAACAGGCTCAAAGTACCACAGGTCCTATGAGCCTGGAACTAAATGTACAATTTATTCAGTTCCAGGTAATGTCCTAAAGGCTTGTAGAAAAGTATGTTTAAATAAATGCGAGTTACGTTTATATTTAAGTGATGGGGTGATTTTGCAGTTATTTCCTAATTAGTTTTTTTTTTTATTTTATTTTATTTTTTCTCCTACCTGAACAAATGTGCTCAGATTAATAATTGAATTGTTCAGAAAATTTCAGATTAATTTATTTTAATGATTTGACATATATCTTTGTAATTGATAACACATTTTTTGCGTAGATATGTGCTTTCAAACTGGTTGGATAAGTTGTTAGAATCTAGTAGTACAGATATGCTTGGTTTAGTGCTACGTGTTTTAATTTCAGAACACCTACACCAATGCTGACAAGCTGCTGGAGGCAGCAGAGCAGCTGGCCCAGACTGGAGAGTGTGACCCAGAGGAAATCTACCAGGCTGCCCACCAGCTAGAGGATCGCATCCAGGACTTTGTGCGGCGTGTCGAACAGCGTAAAGTCCTGCTGGACATGTCTGTTGCATTTCACACTCATGTCAAAGAGGTATCTCGTTCCTGCCTTCTTGGTTCACCTGTCCATTCAATTTTTACTGAGAGTAGACAAGCACAATCGGTCCAGGGACACGTTTTATTTCCTTGCGGAATTCCAGATCAATAAAATAATAACAGCTAATTAAAGGTGAAATTATGTAGTGAAACCAGCATGCTACGAAAGCTTGATCATAACTGGGCGTCCTGACTGCTAATAAACTGCTGGCAGAAATAGATATCTTGTAATAGAAGCAGGAAAGAGTACATTTCTTGTTCCAGTATGATCAACAAGGTAAATCTGCCATTGGCGAACCCACAAACTATCCATTTTCAATTGTAACTAATAATCCAACTACATGCATACACAAAGAAAATGCGTTTCCTTTTATTTCTGCATAACGACATGAAAAACATCTATTGTTTGTATGTTCACATATCCCTCAACAAAAACTCTTTGTCATTTATTAGTCCTCTACCTAAATATTCCTTGTTTCTATTTCGACTGGCAATATCAAGGTGAGCCATGATGAAAACCAAATCTGCAGCACAACCAATGTGAGAGTGGTCTTAAACTGAAATGAATGACCTGCGCACTTATCTATAAAGTCGGTGGTTAATGTATGACATATTGTTTTCAGTGGAAACAAAAGAAAAAATTAAGCTGCTGTTAGCAGATTCTGTATCTCTGTGTCAAAGCTGATGTAACATAAAGCTTTTGTGGTGTTAAAATTACACCTTTTTTAAACCTCGTTGCATCATTTCATGAATCTGGTGCTTGTTGTTGAGCTGATAAAAAACTGCTTATGTACTTCTGGATTTTTTTGAAACCTTTTTTTTTTTTTGCTTGTTAATGTTAGCTGTGGACATGGTTGGAGGAGCTTCAGAAAGAACTGCTGGATGATGTGTATGCTGAGTCAGTGGAAGCAGTGCAGGACCTGATCAAGCGATTCGGCCAGCAGCAGCAGACCACCCTGCAGGCGACTGTCAATGTTATCAAGGAGGGTGAGGACCTCATACAGCAGCTCAGGTGAGCAAGAACGCTCTGCTTAGCTGAGAAATGCATGCCTCACTCAGTGGGGCAAGCCAAATTTATGCGCACCCCGGGATAACAAAAGTTAACACACAATTAATAAGATGGTCCATAGTGTATTGCTGCTATGGAAAATTATCAAGTGGGTCGTGCAGACACAGTTTTTCAAGCAAGTTTCAAAACCTAGACAACCGCAGTGTTTCCAATTGCAGTCAATGTTGATTGCGTTTGCAGAGACTCCGCTATCTCAAGCAACAAGACCCCTCACAACAGCTCCATGGCCCACATTGAGAGCGTCCTGCAACAGCTGGATGAGGCCCAGGGTCAGATGGAGGAGCTGTTCCAGGAAAGGAAGATCAAGCTGGAACTCTTCCTGCAGCTGCGCATTTTCGAGAGGGACGCAATAGACGTGAGTTGTAGGGAAAATGTCAGGGTTTATGTTTTCCAAATTATTTTTACTTTAAATGTTTATAAATAAGATTAAGAGCAAACATACATGTGTGGGGTCTGATGGGAAAGTAGGTAGTCTGTAACACATACACACACAAACAAAAAAAAAACAATTTATATGAGGTAAAGGTGCATAACAGCAAATCAAAGGGGATTCTGAGCTTATAGGCCATTTTATAATAAAAGGAAGATGTATTCCTGTAGGGAAGACCCTTTTGGTTTAAACCTCAGCTGAAATCACAACACGTCTCTCGCCTTTGGTGCTTTTGAAAGGCATTTAGTTTCACTTGACGCATCACATCCACTTACTCATTCATTCAATTTATTTATTTATTTTTTGAAACAGCAATCCTCTGAGCATCCCACTGTGACACTGAATGCTTTCCTTAGATGGTGCTAGGATAGGATGACTGTTTTAATCCAGCATTTTATTTTATTTCTCATATAAGCCATCAAATTAGACTTTGTAAGCCACTCCCAATGCTTGGAGTAAGATTAAAAGCTTAAGGTGATCCGGGCTCTAGGATGTTGTGTCACATGTAAAAGTATGAAATGTACACACCATCCACTGAGTGAAACATTATGGTAGCAGCTTCATAATGTTGGGATGTTTTCCTTTATCAGGCAGTCTGGCAAGAAATCAAGTTGCAGAACATTTGGGATGGGATTTTTGGGGTCTCACCTTCCAGTTGGACAACTTGTTCTGAAATTACAGCCAGAGCAAATCAAAGCAGGTGTTAGATTGTCTTGCAGACCTGAATTGAGGTGAGACTTAATGATAAAAATATAAAAAAATTGAGCTATGTAGCAAAAAATATAAATGCAAGCATAGAGGGGCTAAAAATACATGTTCAGCACATGTTCCATGTTATCATTTGCAATCTTTGGAACCGCTGTAAATTTTCTTTTCATTAAACAATAATGCAGCACTTTGTGTTGGTCCATCACCTAAAAATGCAATAAGATATGCTAAAGATTGTATTTCTAATATGACAGAAATATACATATTTTTTTCAAATTAAGCGAGCATGAATAGCTCTTCAGGTATTAAAATCCTCTGTGGTTTCTCGGGTCTCTGTTGTCCTGAAAACCAGATTAGCTCTGCATGTCAGGCCAGGTAACGGTGGTGAATCTGCTAATCACACAAGCAAAGCGCTGAAGTACGCCCACTAGCACACATGCAGACACAGGATTAATATGACACAGAGCTCAAGCATGAAGATGGGTGGAGGACAGATTTATGTTCCTCTTTTCCCTGCTCCCACACACACTTGTGAAAGTTTGCAATACGGTCCCTCCTCTTGGCACGACTGGAGGTGTGAGTCTGTGTCTAAGAACAAGGGAAAGGTGAGACCGAGCCTCATCCATTAGTTCTTGGCTGGCTGAGGTCCCCCTCGTCGCAGTTATGCAAAGCCAATAAAACAATAGAGAACAGGGAAACTAACGGTGTCCCCTCAACTCATTGGTTGTTCTAGTCCTGATAGATGAAGGAAATGGTCTTTTTGTACTCAGAAGGCATTTTACTCAACTGTAAGAGGCGAGGAAGGCAAAGTTCAAATGAACGCTTGGTGAGTTGTGTGAATCTTTCTGATAATTTTGAAATGTTATTATTGTTTATAATGGGGCAATTTGTGTTATTGGGTGCAAAACTGATTGTTAATGTTATCCTGTAGGAACACGGGATAATATGGAAATATTTCCTACAGAGAACAGTTTAAGAAATTTACATCCCTGTAGCCTTTGTTCTATAGGAAGCAAACTTTATTTTGTAGAACAATATTGTATATAATTTTGTTGGTATTATTGACAGCAATACTAAGGGAAAATGAAGGAAAACAAATACTGTGTAAGCTGAGGAGATCCCGTTCCTGTTGTTTCATTTCAGGAATCTTTTACTGATTGCATCTCTGTTTCGGCCCAGATACATAAAGCTATAAACATCAAACTTCATCCACCCACTTCTTTTTTTTTTTTTTAGCATGTCTTTGTGTTTCTGTTTTTGCTCTTCTCTTGTCTTCTTGAGAGGAGGTCTTCTCAAAAACAAGATGGCGGTTTCTCAATTGTGGGCAACAGCTGCCAAAGCTTCTCATTTCTATAAATGCACAGAGAGTGAATTTTTACTGCCATGTGACGATCACTCACAAAAACCATTATTGCTTTTATTTCATTATTTCATTTCATGTTTTTCAGTTATATTGGTAAAGCGATTTCTTTCAAGTTTATAACGCTTTGCAACAGCTGAACAGAACACGGCTTTGGGTCAAACCCTACATTTGTTCTTGTCACTTAAAAACTCGTCATGATTAGATGTCGTCTTCATGAATCATACGTTAATAAAAAAGATTACGGCCTTTTTAACTGTAGCTACTAAAAAAGACAAATCTGACAAGAAAAACCTAATTTACTTTCATGCCAAGGCCCAAATCTTTATTTTAGACAAATTCTATCAAAAACATTTCAGCAATTGTCCATCAGACCACCTGTTTTTTTTTTTAAAGCTTTGTGACAGGCAGAGCTGAACAACACCAGGACAGAGGGACCCCCAGTATCATGATTCAGGCAGCGTGGGCAGTCAGTGACAAGCACCGACATCTCAGTACATCTGCTCCGCCAGCCGTGAAATACCACATTGTTATGTTATTGCTATTTGCTACAATGGGAGTCATCAAAATTGTTTATAGTGTTTAAAGTTTAAGTAGTTTCAACAACCTATACGCTGAGATTCACAGCTGACCATAACGGTAAATCTGCAGAATGGATTTTGGTCCAGGTTCCTCGGTTTTAGGAGAGCAACAAAATGTTTATAGATGTAAAAGAAAGGAAACCTTTTTCCATATTCACTGAGCACCTGCTTAAATTGATGAGTTCACCTTGTTCTGTCCCACAGATCATCTCAGACCTGGAGTCATGGAATGAGGAACTGTCCAAGCAGATGAATGACTTTGACACAGAGGACCTGACCCTGGCTGAGCAGAGGCTTCAGCACCATGCAGATAAAGCACTTACCATGAACAACCTCACTTTTGACGTCATCCACCAGGGGCAAGAGCTGCTGCAGTATGTCACAGAGGTCCAGACATCTGGTGAGAGAAAAGAATTTGAAAGAAAAAAAAACAGCAAATACCCTGGGACACAGAGGCACTTTTCTGAAACAATATAGAAACAGCAGCTCAGAATCTGTAGCATCATAAGAGCAGCCTCTGCACTTTAGTTTTATAAAACATCCCATTTTGACTTCAGGTACAAAATTAAAAGGTTGTTCATATATTTCTAATAGTAATTATTTCAAGAATGCTTTCATAATAAATGACATTTTTCTGCTCTGGTTTCATCACACATGGTCATGTGAATCTGATGAAAACACTGCATAGACTGATCTCTTTATATTGTCTCTTTACATGGGCCCTTTAAAGTTAAAAGAAAGAATCAAATACAATTGGCATCATTCATGTTTTCTTTTAATCTAATACAATTACAAGTATTGCTTTGCTATGTAAACAGAATTTACATTTACATAAAAAAGAAAGGTTAGTGACATTAGACTGCTTTCGCTTTCGTTACAGCTGCATATTTAAAAGAAAAGAAAAATCACTAGAATAGAAAATAGAACAAAACAATAATTATCACTGTATATGTTGGCTTAGTAAAGTGTTTATTATTCCAGGTGTGGAGTTGCTATGTGATAGAGACGTGGACATGGCAACGCGGGTTCAGGACCTGCTGGAGTTCCTTCATGAGAAGCAGCAGGAGCTGGACCTGGCTGCAGAGCAGCACAGGAGACACTTGGAGCAGTGTGTCCAGTTAAGACACCTTCAAGCTGAAGTCAAACAGGTACTTTATAATCACAAGATTGTATCAGTAAGAGACAGTAATAGTGCATGAAAACAGGTCACAACAATGCTCAGGTTTAAACCTTTTACATCAGGACATGACTGCAATGTTCACATATGTCTAATAAAAATGAAAATGTAAAAAACAGTTGTTCTCAGACTGGGGTGAGGCTAGGTTAATTATTGGAAAGTCTTTCTAACAATATATTGTTACAACATGCCACAATTACAACAGAACGTGTCACTGTGTGTTAAAAGGTCACAGCATGTTCTGCTTGCACAGATCTGCCAACACATGACTCGGCCCTTTTCAACAAACTCTGTTTTTTTTCTTTATTTCTGTATATCTTTCTTTACATATATTTATGTATTTTTCTCCTTTTTTCTTTCTATTTTTCTTTGTTTATTTCCTTCCCTTTCTTTCTTCCTTTCTTTGCATGTGTTTATGTGGAGCATAGAAGTCATTATTGGCTTGACTTTAACATTTTAAGACCCGGTGAAGTTGTTAACAGATTTTTAGAGATTCGTGACACAAAGTTAAAAGTTTGTAAAAGCTTCTGCATGCATGAGGAATGAACATTTTTTGAAATGTGAAGATTTTTTTCCAAGTTCGGAAGACATCATTTTCTTTGCAACTGAGCTATTTCATGGGTTCTGAGAAATATGAAGGGATATGGATGGTTTACTTTTATTTATATAAGTTAATGATTAATGATTTATCAATTTCTACATCCTCTATGGTCTCTGGAGGCTACCGGTGCCCACAGGCACCCTGTTGATGACCTCTATTCTGGGACTCTGTGTATTAATAGGTGTATTTTCCACACTATTGCCTCCATATTGATCTAAGCCGATACAAACGTGAACCTAAAATGTTTTTATTGCAGGACAATTTTTTTTTCTTTGTCCTCTATATTGCCCAAACAACAATAAAGATGTGTCTGAACTCATTCCTTTTCTCTGCTTCCAGAACAGAAATTCTAGACACACAAAACATATTTATCAGAAAACACATCAGGCATCACAGAGAGAAGAAGAGGGATTGTTGTTTAAGCGAAGCACAGATATTCTCCGCTTGTTTTCATTCAGTACTTGCGCACAATTACAACGTGACACTCATTTGGAGCAATTTTGCAGGCTGACATTTCAAACCAAAACAAATAATTACAGAAAATGTTTTTTTCTTCAATACATCTCTTATCATACTGATGCGGGTGAGTAGAATCGTATGGTTTGTGTGTTTACATGGAAAAAAAATTGGACAAACTCCAAAAGAAACAAAAACATACTTTAGTAGAAAAAAATTCTAGACACATTACAACTAGTGGAATGATGTACCAGAATGATTGCACGATAAAATTGTGCAATTTCAAACCATTACTGTACTTTTTATGTCTTTTTGTTGCGTTATGTTGTCTTACCTGTAAGGGTTTCTTTGTGTGAGTAATTTAAAATAGGCGTGTCCCAAGTAAATGGTAGCTACTCCCAAAACAGGGATTAATAGAGGAATAATAGAGGAATAGAGGAAAAAAATGGAGTGTTATGACTGTATGACGGGAAAAGTACATTTAATGGATTTCATGCCACCTCAGGACATTGCAGGCATAATGGAAACATTGTCCCAGGAGTCTAAAGCAGGAGTCAGGGTTGCATCATCACTTTTATAGCTGAGCGTCAGCTACGGTTCTGGCCGTCACCCACACAGCAAGTGTGCCTGCTGAGTCAGAGAGGGAGGGAAATGTCTTTGTGAGTGTGCCCTCCGGCTAGAACTGGGTCGGCATAACTATGAGGGAAAACGATCTTTCAAGCTGCAGACTCCATGTGTGTGAGGTGGAGCATGGTTGTTGTGGAACGGTTGGTTACAAGATTACCCAAGAGAGGGAAAAGCGCAGAAGAGAAGAATAAATCCGACGTGTCAAGAAGTTTGCACTCAGAGAGATTTCAACTTAGATACAGGACCGAAGTAGAGAGAAAGGATCAAAACGTTAGATGATAGTTTGAACTTACACAGTAACTGGAAAAACAAAAAAAACCCATTAATTAAGCTGTCTCTTTAATTAACGCTAAGGAGGGAATGGAACAATAAAGACCAAATACTAAAACTACAACTAAAGGATGACAAAAATAAATGCTTTCTCTGTGTGTTGTAGGTTTTAGGTTGGATCCGTAATGGGGAATCAATGCTCAATGCTGGTCTCATCACAGCCAGTTCATTACAAGAAGCTGAGCAGCTGCAGAAAGAACATGAACAATTTCAACATGCAATTGAGGTAAAATTATATGTATATTTGTACATAGATATATTTTTTTTCATATTTAAAGCAAAACAAGACACAGTTTTTTTGTTTCTCCATTACCTTTTGTCCTTCACCTCGTAACAGAGATATCACATGGTCTTATCAATCTGCACCTCTTCGTATGAGATTGACACATCAAATAAAATGATAAACAGCTTATTTCTATGTCTCTCCCTTATTTTTCACTCATTATTTTTTCCTAGTCTTTGCCATTGAGTACCCCTTTTGCATTCCTTTGAACTCAGTCAAGGTTTCCTTAGTTTAATGCAGGCCTGTCCCTGACCTGCTTTCTTCACAGATCCCAAACACACCAATAAGATTCACTTTTGTTTTCTTTTTTGCAAAAGTCTGGGACCAGAATTTTTAGCTGCAGTAGTACAAGACAAACCCAGTAGGTCCTGTAGTTAAAAATGAAAGAATTATGAAAAAGCTCCACCATATGCAAACTGCACAAATATGGGACCAGCATGAACCTAGGACAAATTTAAAAAACATTCATCCATTTCTATATGCGAGTTTCATTAATTGTTTTTTATCTCATTCTTAATGAAGAAAACCCACCAGAGTGCGCTGCAGGTGCAGCAGAAGGCAGAGGCGCTTCTTCAGGCAAACCACTATGACATGGACATGATCAGAGACTGTGCAGAAAAGGTGTGGTTTGCTTTTTATGCTTTTCTATGAAAAATAATGAAATCTGTGTAGGCAGCACAGTGTGGGTTTGAGAATTTCTTTGGAAATCTGATGAGTTTTGTTTGACTTGAAGGTGGCGGATCACTGGCAGCAGCTGATGCTTAAGATGGAGGACAGGCTGAAACTAGTCAATGCATCAGTGGCTTTCTACAAAACATCGGAACAGGTATTTTTGCCTGCAGGACTCAAAAAGGCCTCTTGTTTGATGCTACTTGGACAACTGCAGTGTTATGCCAATTATTGGGATTCAGCACAAGAAAATGCAGAAATTTAATTTTGTTAGTTTATTTTAATATTGAAAAGATTTGTTTTGCTGGTTATTGGAAACACCTGTGCACAGTTCAGATTTTTGCAAGTGAATCATTTTTTGAAAAAACAATGAATGAGCTGAATATCATTTGTACATACATTTAGAGCAAATTTAAAAGCCACGTTGTGTTTGTGTGCTTTAGGTGTGCAGTGTTTTGGAAAGCCTCGAGCAGGAGTACAAGCGAGAGGAGGACTGGTGCGGCGGTGCTGACAAACTGGGCCCAAACAGTGAGACGGATCATGTCACGCCTATGGTCAGCAAACATCTGGAGCAGAAAGAGGCATTTCTCAAAGTGAGACCAAAACTTCAGATTTGAAAATAAACGCCCACACATGCATTTCTGTGATTTCTGAGCTGATCCGATGAGTGATCATTTTCTCCTCCCTCCGTGTTCATAGGCCTGTACACTAGCCAGACGTAATGCCGATGTGTTCTTGAAATACCTGCACAGAAATAGTGTCAACATGCCTGGCATGCTGTCCCACGTTAAAGCTCCAGAGACTCAAGTCAAAAGTATGTAAACATCAATACTTACCCTCATGATTTATGTGTTGTGTGTATAAAATAATTCTCTGAACTTTGTGTAACCGTTTCTTCCGTCTGTAAAATTCTAATCAAAGCCTTTTGTTTGCAGACATGCTGTTGTTATGCCGGTTTAACCATGTTTTTGTGTTGTGTCAGATATCTTGAATGAGCTGCTGCAGAGAGAGAACAGGGTCCTCCACTTCTGGACCATGAGGAAGAGGAGGCTGGACCAGTGCCAGCAATATGTGGTGTTTGAAAGAAGCGCCAAGCAGGTGTGTTCTTGTGCATGTGTGTCTCTGTGTTCTTGTTTAATCGAGGAGGTAGCACGATATGACCACAACACTTGTAAAAGTGCAAAAATGCAAAATTTGACTAATTAAACAGACACCAGACAAAAAGACAAAAACTTCTGGGTGATTTGTGCTTTTAAAGGACATTTAAGAATTTATTTTACTGAGTTGAGTGTATTATTTTTTCCACTGATGAGACTATGTAGTGTTTCGCCATGATAACATAGTTAAAGCTGGACTTTGATTAAAGTCCAGGGTAGAAGAAGACTTTGCAAAAGTCTGTTTAAAGTGCAGAAAATGTTCACACACAAACTAAACTCACATCTGGACTTTTTCATTTTGGGTAGAACTTGTCCAGAATATAAACCTGCAATAATAGTAGCTCTCGCGAAGGAGCTGACATCAGCTGCTCATGTTAGAAAATGTGTTGACAGGATTTTCAATCAATCTGACTTTTATGAAAATTACTGCTGAAAGAAAGGCATAAGATGTCCAATTTTCAGTTTGCTACATATCATTTTGGAGACAAGTTGAAAGATAATATTTTTTCAGATTAAACTCAAAACCCCAAACAGACTCCAGATGCAAATCTAATTGAGAATCTGTGGCAAAAACACAAATACTGGTGTTGACAGATGCTCTTTAACTAATCTAACTTAGCAGGTGCTACTTTCCAAAGAAGAATGGGCAAACAGTCGCTAGATGGGCAAAGCAGGCCAAAAAGTACTGACTTTGGATGGCTGAAAAGAAATGCTCTCCCCACTTCTCAAAATGTCAGTCAGTGTTTTATCAAATAAATGCACTACTTCCTGTTGGTCTGTCACTTAGTAGCACCACATAATACACTGCGGTGTTAGGTTTTAACAGAATACTGCAACATTACAGAAATAGAGTAGTTTTGCAAGCTATTGCTGCTGAAGTGCACCGCAGTGCCTCATTGCTATAATTCCATACACTTAGCTCCCCCTGGTGGTGTTTGGAAAACGCAGTATTGGAACATCATTTCTTGGCCTGTAAGAATAAAATTACATCACACTTGTTTTCTAGAGCACAGCTATTTTAAGGCTTTCCAGGTTTTATCTCCAGGGTGTGAATGCTTTTTGGTCTCACAGTTTGACTGGACCAGTTCTGCCATTTCAGGCCAGGGCAGTGTCACCTCCAGGGCCTGGTTTTAAAATACACAGGACATAAGTTAAAAAAAACAAAACAAAAAAAAAAAAAAACACCAAGTAGGCCATTCTAAAATTAAAAAGAAGAAAAGGTGAATAAAGAATGTGACAAAACTATTTTCTTTTTGTAAAAAAATAGCATTTTCTTATAGAACAACTGCATGTTTAATAATATAGCCATCAGCATTGTTGTAATTAGTATTGAGGTAAAATTTAATCAATAATTTCCCTAAATATTATTCTATCATTTTAAAAACTGCTTATTTTATAAAACAAAAGTAGTTTCTGTAGTAAAGTTTTTATTTTATTTACCCTTTTTCAGGTTATTTGAAATATTGTTCAAAAAGTTTCAACTTTGTTAGATTGCTTGTTGTCTTAAGATTTGTATCCTTATCTGAGCTGGACACGTAGGCTATCTGGAACCTCTGTGTCATTTCTGTTCTCTCTCATGATTGGTCGTGTCGCCAGGCCCTGGAGTGGATCCATGACACCGGGGAGTTCTACCTGTCCACGCACACGTCCACTGGGTCGAGCATTCACCACACGCAGGAGCTGCTGAAAGAGCACGAAGACTTCCAGATCACAGCAAAGGTACGTGCAGGTCTTATGTTTTCTGGTTGTCCTATGAAGTAAGAAAAAGTAGTTTCTGCTTATGGTGATTCTCTCTGTTGTTATCTGATTATCGTGTCAGCGGACTGACTGAGCGAGGCCCCATTTCCAGGGGCACTTCATTGTCCTCTTTGCTGTGTCACTGTTATTGTGTGTCAGAGAGCATGCTATTGTGTCCACCAAGCAACACATGATTCCCAACTCTTTCTTTCGCTCATCTACCTTTTCTCTGTTGGCACCACCTCTCTCTCCTCCCTCTCTGCTGCCCTCCCTGAATGTGCCTCTATTGACAGCAAACCAAAGAGCGGGTGAAGCTGTTGATCCAGCTGGCCGATGGGTTTTGTGACAAGGGCCACGCCCATGCCCTGGAGATAAAGAAATGGGTGTCCTCTGTGGACAAGCGCTACAGGGACTTTTCTCTCCGCATGGACAAATATCGAACCAGCCTGGAAACGGCGCTTGGCATCTCTTCCGATTCAAACAAGGCTGTGAGTAATTTTTGTGAATACATAAATTATTGGTACATAGAGAAACTCGCAAAGAGATTTCACCATGTTTTAAACATAAGGCCATGACAACTTAATAGACTCTAACAACAGCAACAATAAAAAAAAATAAATAAATAAAAAAAAAATCAGGTTTGGTGTTACCTTAAGGATTTTTTTTTTTTTTAATCAGCCAGTCCCACGACTGCGTTTTATTTTATGGCGTGCAGAAACCAGATGGCATCATCGTCTGTTTACTGCATGTTGCTGTTCAAACTTTGTTTAGCGAACATCTGCCAACAGAAGGCAAACACCACACAGCAGCTGGATATCCTATCTAGCTGCTGTGTGCCACATCATAACCACAACCTGCTGTGTGTTCAGAGCAAAGAGCTGCAACTGGACATCATCCCAGCTACCGCGCCGGGGTCAGAGGTCAAGCTAAGAGACGCTGCCCATGAACTCAATGAGGAAAAGAGAAAATCAGCACGAAGAAAAGAGTAAGAATTAGACTTTTTTTTTTTTTTTTTTCTGCTCACCTGGTAGCTATTGAGTCTTAGAGTTATAGTTTTCTGGACTATTGAATGTGTTTACTTTTTGTGTTAAGCCATGCAGCAAACTTCAGTTATATCTAGCTCCTCAAAACAAGAAATATTTCAAAAACTTGACAAACAAACAAGCAGCAACCCAAAGTTCCTGAAGGATGATTAAGCTACCTTTGGGAAACTGCAGGAATTCTTAACAAGATGGCCACGTAAAGTGACAGTTTCTTCGTCATCCTATGTGGTGAGAGGTGGTGAGGAAGACACAGTGACCCAGTTCATGGAGAAATGATGATGATTTAATCATCAAAAGCACAATAGTCCAAAGTCCAGGCAGCACAGAATGAGCAGAAGGCTAATAGCTCAATGCTGATAGCAACTGGTAACAGCACAAACATCTGACACGACAAGACAGATTCGACAAGGGACACAGGTTGCACTGAATACACAGAGGGTAATCAGGGAACGAGACACAGCTGGGCAAAATTAAGGGGTAGACAGGACAACAAGGAGACTCAATAGACAGAAATCTAAAAAAAAACACAAAGAAAACTCAAATCCTCACAATTTTGATGATAAAATCTCCAAATCAAATGTAACCACCATGTGAATCACACTTAAGACTTCAGGTTTGAGTTTAACTTGTGCTCTAAAGACTTCAGAATTAACACAGAAATGTTAATAATCTCAATGATTGGAAACACAAAGTGGCATTTGTAAATGATTTATGAGACCTTCGGAGGAATCTATCCAGCAAGAATACTTTCTACCATCGCAAATTACACAATTTACAATAACAGTCCAAAACTGCATAAAGGATAATGCTTCCATCTAATATTGGCAGATTTCCCCCTCAGATGCAAGTGTGTTATTTATGCCAGCTGTATGCAAAAAATATAGGAAATCAACACGTTGTACTGCTCTCAGCTGGTGTAAAAAAAAAAAAAGTAATCCAATAACCATGCTAAATCCAGAAACCAGCAGTGTATTTAAAATTAAAAACACAAAACACTCATAGAAATGACAAAAACTATGAAAAATAAATACTAATAAAGTAATTTATTGATAGTTCCATGCACCATGGATTCAAAACAGTAGAGTAAAATAACTGCTTTGAAATGTAAAGCAGCTCATCATAATATAGCAAACAACTTAGTGTTTCTATTTTGAAATGCATAAGCTACATGTTACAGTCACATTGCACATTCAAAGATTAAAATACGCTAAATAGCATTTGTGTTATTTTCTGCTTTGTTTCATATAGTTTCCTTCCTGTGTTTATTTAGTTTTACCGGCAGCAAGCTAAAAAAAATAATGCTAATGTCTATTTGGCCAACTTTTTTTCTCTTGTAGATTTATAATGGCAGAGCTGATCCAAACAGAGAAAGCATATGTCAGAGACCTACGTGAATGTATGGATGTGAGTATTGCCTTAGATGCTGTTTCTGATTAATTGTATTGTCTTGATTTGTCGCTCTTAAATTGTACATGTGTTCATTAGCGCTTCAGCTGGATGTATGTAAGCAGCTGTTTTCATATGATTGCGTTTGTGCAGACGTACCTGTGGGAAATGACCAGTGGCGTTGAGGAGATTCCTCCTGGCATTGTCAACAAAGAACACATCATCTTTGGGAACATGCAGGACCTCTACGAGTTTCATCACAAGTCAGTTGAGCAGCAATCTGCGATAATGCGTTCAAATAGTGTTTGTATTCCAGGTATTACGCAGAGGCAAGGTGGTTAATAATCTATGTGTAAATATTTTTTTCCTCTCCAAACAGTATCTTCTTGAAGGAGCTGGAGAAGTATGAGCAGCTTCCAGAGGATGTGGGTCATTGTTTTGTGACCTGGGTAAGTGAGCTTATCTAATGAATTCTGTCTTTGCTGTGTTTTTATTTCAAGTAGCTATAATCATTATTTTACAACACAATAAATTCTTCAGATTCTGTACTTTATTTGAACACATGTTTAAAATAAAACTTTGTTCATAGTATTTTGGTCAGATCAGTAATTTATCTCTCAATTTCAATTTCTCCCTCAAATTATAGAATATTTGGGGGTGAAATTGCTGTTTTAACTGGTGTTCAGCGTTAAAATTAGGGTTCATATCTTGACTATAACAAATTTATGAAATCTCCTACTCAGGCTGACAAATTCCAGATGTATGTGAACTACTGCAAGAACAAACCTGACTCCACTCAGCTCATCCTGGAACATGCTGGACCCTACTTTGACGTAAGTGAAGCTTTAAATTGACAGAAATTCTGACTTACTTGCTTTAAACCATTAAATGAAAAATAAAAAAAAATACATATCTCTCTTAATTTAAGACATGATTCTATTTTCATTCGCAGGAAATTCAACAAAGACATCGCCTTGCCAACTCCATCTCTTCTTACCTCATCAAGCCCGTTCAACGAATCACAAAATACCAATTACTTCTGAAGGTAGAGCAAGTTTCAAATTAGTTTTGACGACATGATTAGTCATCTTCACGTTTTTGTGCTTGGAAGTGGAAATGCTAGACCTGGAAAAAGTCGTGGAAACAGATTCACGTTTAAATTCTTTTGGAGGTCAGACCAAGGTTTCTGAAACATGTCTATATGGATGTTATTCCACTGAAGGAGTTGTTGACATGCTGTGAAGAGGGGAAAGGTGAAATCAAGGACGGCCTTGAAGTGATGCTCAGCGTTCCAAAGAAAGCCAATGATGCCATGCACCTCTCTATGCTGGAAGGCATGTAGAATCAGACATCACACGTACACGCACACAGTTCCACTACACTGGAATAAACTGGAACAGTTTTATTCAGGGAAAAAAAAAAGATTCCCATTCTGATCTATTGTAACTAGTGTTTATACTACCTTGAGGTTATTATTATTTAAATCTAACATCAATATCATTCAACTGAATGTTACCTCTTAACCTTTGTCCTATTTCTTCATGTTATAGCCACAATGTGTTTTAAGGGGTTTTAGGATTATATGATAGATCAACACAAAGTAGTGAAGTGGAAAAAAATAGAAGCTGAGAAAATTTTATTTGTAATTAAATTTTAGCTCTTTTCCCCTAAAAAAATGTCCTTGTAATTGCCCCATGAGTTAAATTATCACATAAAATCCCCATAAAACACTTTGATGTTTGTAGATGTTTCACAACAAGATGTTGAGTCCAAATACTAGCACAGCTCAGTAGATCATTGGCTTCCGTCTTCTGATTTCTCAGGGTTTGACGGGAACATAGACTCCCAGGGGGAGCTGATACTCCAGGAGTCCTTCCAGGTGTGGGATCCCAAGACTCTCATCCGGAAAGGCCGTGACAGACATCTGTTTCTCTTTGAGATGTCCCTGGTCTTCAGCAAGGAAGTGAAAGACTCAAACGGCCGCAGTAAATACCTCTACAAGAGCAAGCTCTTTGTAAGAAGACCCTTAATTTGCTAGTGAAAATCATTTGGACATGTCCCGTAAAAGTCAACAAGACTTGTTCTCTTGTTGCAAAACGTGTAATTGCTGTTGTGCTTTTTTTTTTTTTCTACAGACATCAGAGCTTGGAGTGACAGAACACGTGGAGGGGGATCCTTGTAAGTTTGCTTTGTGGCTGGGCAGGACGCCAACCTCAGACAACAAGATTGTCCTCAAGGTACAACAGAGTCCTGGGACTGAGTTCTGCAATTTCCTTCCTTACATCACTCAAAATTGAAAGCGTAGTCTGGAAGATTTTATATTAAATTGGACTTTTGATTGTCGTGTTCATAGAAGGAGGTTAGGGAGCCCCGAGGTCGGCCTGCATGTCAGTAGGTGGCACTCCAAAGCTATTGTACAGTACTGTAGCTGCAGCTAACTAAACAAAGTATTGAACACCAATTTAAACAGCATCTTATATAACACCACGGCAGCGAGCACTGTATCTGTTTGCTAAGTGAAATAGAAAAGGACTCTATTGATTATGGAACAGTGACTCAAGATTAAATAAGATCAAACAGTTTGTGGGATCAGATGGAATAATAATTTTGACAACGAACGTCATTCTGTGCTCTCTGCATGCTTACACAATGCAGTGAGTCAACATCCACACTCAGTGAAAAAAAACGTACCTGCTCTCGCTCCTTCTTTGAGGAACAAAATCTGATGTTCTGCATTTTTCTGTATTTTTAAAGAGCAGAAAACTCCAAAGGACTCCCAGGAGTTTTTCATAAGCTTTGTCTGAATCATTCTTGTAATTTATTTTTTTCTTTTCTGCAGGCATCAAGTATAGAGAACAAGCAGGACTGGATCAAGCACATAAGAGAAGTAATCCAGGAGAGAACTGTCCTCCTGCGTGGAGCTCTGAAGGAGCCCATTCACATCCCTAAAGCCACCACTGCTAAACACAAAGGCAGACGGTAAGCAAAGACAACACTGACCCAGGCTTGAAAGATATACAGTCAGATATAAAATAGTTATGCAATCAGGATTACAAAACACAGCAGATGTAGAAAACAAAAGCTGCATTTGAAAATTGTTCATAATCCTTATACACTTAATTTGTCATATTACAACTTCAATTTTGACAATTTTGAGTGATTAAGCAAAACATGGTATTGGAACCAATGTTGAAAAAGGGGCACAAACTGTCTGGTCAAATTGCAGTGCAAAAGTAGTTTTAGTTTTAGTAGCCAAATAAAAACACCTGACACACATTTGAGATTTTCAGCTATGAAAAGTTTAGATATTATGTTTCTTGACAATAATTCACTAATTGTTGGTCTACGACAGAAAGTACCAATAAACACAATGAAGTTTGTGGCAATGATGTGGTAAAATGCAGAAAGGTTTCTGGCAATGTGACTATTTTTTCCCTGTATCAAAGCGAGATTCAATGTTATGAATACAAGTCAATATTTCTTGTCTTCCTGAAGGGATGGAGAGGATCTAGACAGCCAGGGAGAGGCGAGCAGCCAACCAGATACCATCTCTATCACCTCCCGGACATCCCAGAACACACTGGACAGTGACAAGGTTGGACACACACACATACGCGCACATAATACTCTTCAACTTCATATCTGCCACGTAGCACCTAAACTGGGCATTATTTATACAGTTTTAACTAGCTACCTATATTGCAAGACACAATGCCATGTCTGTTTGTCAATAAGTAGCCGTTCTGTGATTGGTCAGGATGGGTACCGTCACACATTTCTGTCAGAAACTGCAAACTGGATGGATGCAGACAACTGTCTGGAAATCACTTCCTGTGAAAGTGTTTGATTGTGTTGAGTGAAAGAAACGGCCCATCTGACAGAGCTCTAAGACAGTGTGTGTGTGTGTGTGTGTGTGTGGGTGTGTGTGTGTGTGTGTGTGTGTGTGGGTGGTAGAGAGAGAAAATCCTTGCTCTCTGGGAACAGTAACGATCAGCTTTGGTTATATGTGGCAATCACACCACAGAAGGCTTATCCTCCTACGCTCAGTATGATCAATTGTAAAGCTAACACCCAGCACGGTCGGATATAAAAATAAAAAATAAAATCCTTCCTCTGCCTTCGTGTTGTATTAATTATAAATCTGAGGAGTGGATTGGGTCATTATTTTCACACTTGACTTGGATTTACCCCAGATCGGCCCTCACCAGGCTTCCTCTGCAATCAGGAAAATAAGAAAATTATAATGTTCAGCTTTCACAGCTTAACTGTCAGAGTAGCGCTAATCTCGACTGTGCAGCTGCTTTATGCAACACAGGACTGTTTTAGATGGGAGGCGAACAAGTCCGTGTCTGCTTGTGCATCTGCCCACTCCCGTCAAAATCATCAAAGAAGCTAATTAATTAAGAATTGTCCCCTCAGTTCGGAGCATGCTCACTTGCATAAAGATCCAAAAACATAGAGGAACACGTGCACATTTGAATGGGCATCCCATTCCCACTTTTTGAATGCGTCTCTGTGTGCCCCGTCTTTCTGCGGGTACTCAGATGAGGCATTTCTTTCAGGAGGCAACCACAGTGGCATGCTTGTGCTGCTGGCGGGGGGATGAGTGTGTGTGTGCGCTCCTGTTCCGGTGTGTTTTTCTGTTGAAGTGACTGACTTGTGTGTCATCAGCTTCAGCCTCCCACTCTCTTTTGACAGAGGATGCTCGTCTTCTTGCCAGACAGGAGAGCACAGCATTATCCCGTCACATTAATCGATCACAGACTTATCTCTAAAATTTGGGCAGTTTTCTTCAAACTCTACTTTTCTGGAGTCTGTTTTTGTTAGTGATGGAGTGGGGGCCTTAGCCAGGTCAATTTGTTCGGAAGCATTTGTGAGAGGAAGGATGGATTAAATTGCTCTGCTGCAGAGAGAAGATCTTCCTGAGGAAATCATCTAAGCATCGGTAGTCTAAAAGTGAAGACTTCAAAGAAGAGCTTGTGGATCATTTTTCAACTTTGACCAGAGCTTCAAATATATTTCACGTAGCTACTAAACCAACATTGCAGAAAATGAGTATGACCGCACTTTGGGTGACAGCTCCTTGTCGAGTAATCATCTTCTGAGTGTGATTGAGGAACATTTTAGAGATCCCTGCTGAAAATCAGTCGGCGCTCCAGAACTTGTTTTGCTTTTCTGACCATCTTTCATGATGAGAGAGTGGAAGACAATTGACAAACTGGAAGAGAAGATCTCAAATCCTGTCTCTCAGCTCCTCAGTTCTCTGGCTCTGCCACACTATCAGAGGGTATGTTGCAAATGTTGATTTTTTTCCTCCATGGATGATTTGGCAATGGAGCTTGTGACTATAGTGTATGCGCTTTTTTTAATTGAATTTGTTTCAATAATATTAACATTAATTTTAACCTCTAACAGCGGTCATCTTTTTTCTATTTTTTCTGTGTTATGTGGAAATTTATGTTTATAAAACTAAATTTTCTCTACCTGTCATTTTGCATCAGAGCATTAAAAGCTGCAAACAACCCAATTTAAAAACAGATTGTATGATGGTGGGTTTTTTTCTGTTTAGCTAAATTAAGTCTGTAATCATTACTGCTTGTAATTTTTCCACTTTATTGCCCTCTCTTTTGCTATATATACATATCCAGATATGTATAGCAACATACATTAGTTTAGATATTACTAAAATAATTGTTGTAGCAGATTTATTGATCACAGATTCAATACATTTGTACTGAAAAAACACAGAAAACTAAAATATATGTTTGGTCTGAAAAAAAAAACAGACAAGATCATCTACATAGTCGATATTTTAAACCTTTTGATTTTATATCGAAGTTTAGCACAGTTTCAGTCACAGATCACTATCAACCCTGTGTTTAGTTAACAAAATGGGAATTTGCCGGCTTTTGAATGGTTGGAAAAAAAAATTCCAAATACAACATGTTCAATGAAATACACCACTCTATTACTGTCCACTCTGAAGATTGCTGGTATTAGCATGACCTGGTTGTACCAATGAACGATGCTTTCAGGGAGCAACAAAAGCAACAAAACAGGTCAAGGACAATTAAGCTACAAATCAACAGATTCCACTCGCCAGTCCCATTTCTCCCCATCTGAAATATTAATCAGCGACCATTTGCTCCTTCCATCACAGCTCTCTGGTGGCTGCGAACTGACGGTGGTGATCCATGACTTTGTGGCCGGTAATGGCAGCAGCAATGGGGAGCTCACCGTACGCCGAGGCCAGACTGTGGAGGTTCTGGAGCGACTTCATGACAAACCAGACTGGTGCTTGGTCAGGACCACAGACCGCTCCCCTGCTCAGGAGGGGATCGTACCCTGCTCCATCCTCTGCATTGCACACTCCCGCTCCTCCATGGAAATGGAGGGGCTTTTCAACCATAAAGGTAAGATCAGAGCATTTTTCTCACTTCTTAAAGCTCAAGTGGATTGAAAAATATTTGATAAACCTGAAATCTATCTAACAAAGTAAATTTATTTTTTTTTTATTTTTTTTTTTGTCTTAATGTGACAACTAACCTGTTAAATTCTATTCAAGTAGATACATATTACAGTTCCACACACATGAACATGTGACACCTAACAGGATTTCTTTTTTATTTGCAAACATATCGCAGTTGACCTGCACAACCTGAGTTTCTTATTAAGCAACTGCTTCAGGAAACGCAAACATGTATTTCCAAGTGTTGCTATGCAACAGTGAAGATCATATCTGAAGCGCAGCTCTAATAGTTATCTTTAAGAAAATTTCATGACTTCCTCTCACTTCCTCCCAGCAGCTACCTAACTCATTATTACCTTTGGAAGCCCTTTTCTTGGCTTAAACATGAAACAACATGCATCTCCAGCATAACAAATACTACACATAGGTCTCCTTATGTGGTGAAATGATAGAGGATGTGATGTCAGAAACTCCATTAGTCATGATGAGAACCTGTTAGCATATTTGTTGTGGTGCTAAAAGCGTTTTTATGCATTTTTTTTTTTTTTTTTAGCACAGGGGTTTAACCACTGCTGTTAATGCCTCGTGCTGCTTCTTTGTCCTCAGGGACTGCTCAATTTCAGCTTTTTGTGGGTCAGTGCAATGGTATCATCCAGTGCCATCTGCTTTCTTTCAATCTTGTGATTCACTGAGACTAGAAAGCCCCGTGTGATCCATTTCATGGTGTTGTGCGGAATGTTCTTCTTTTGGTTGGTCATGTAGGTGTTGGTTTCAGACTCTGGAGAAATGGTCTCCACTTGAGCTGGACCAATCAGTTTTTTTGTGGCTCATTTCAGTTTTGTGTAAAGTTTTGACTACCCGGTACCAATTTTGGTGTCTTACTAGCTGTAAGATTATTTCAGAACAACTAAAAAAAAAAAAAAAACCTTCCTGTGGTGAGCTTTTCATTTGCTGAAAGCAACTTTTTGCAAAAATCATCTAGTGGACATTGAGATGACTTCATCATCATATATTAGGAATTAGCACGGTTAGCATTACTAAAACAATAGTGTCCTTGTGTATTTTCTCAAGAACCATAAAGCTAAGATTTTCCAAAAGCTGTGGACATTTTTAACTTTATCATGCATCTTGACAAAGGTAGAAACTGTTAAAGGATAAAGCAGAGCAACTTTGTTGTATTTCTGCCTTCCTGCTATCTGCTAAGTCTTGCTTGAGGGGAAAAAAATCTGACATTGAATATATTCCTTTTAGATATGTTCTCCTGTATCTGAGTTCTCAGGTTGTATTTTAAGCACCTTGTTAGTTCTGAAAATGACTAACCTTGAGACATCTTTACACAGTAAAGGTGTTTACACAAAACTGATGGTATTGTCTCCAGCTTCAATGCCATACTTGCTTCTACTTCTGGTTATGTATACTAGTATGTTTCCGGTCAACTGAACAGTGGAAATCATTCCCCTGAATACTGATTAAATTAAACAACAACAACAACAGAAACAGACCAAAATGTAAGATGGTTGCTGTCTCATCTTCTAAATGTGCATTTTGGTTTTCGGAACCTGGAAGAGCGGGTGAGAACTGGACTGCTTGTTTCTATGGCGATAAAGCATAGAAATATGTGGCTTGTAGACTCCTTATACTTGGGAGAAGAAAAGTCTGCATTTGTATTTAAATGACAACTTGCCCAGAGTTTGGCGTAAGCTGAATGATTTACTACAAGGGACCAGTAGAAATTAGGGAAGAATTTCCCAAACACTTATTGAACACTTTCAACTCCTGCTGTTAGGTTCCTTTGTCCTGTCGCGTTTTTGATTCCTTGACTGCACCCTCACAGTCAGTTCCTGTTGTTTTTCATGTGACCGGAGGAAGTAATGAAAAGGAGGCTCTCCCTGCAGGGCTTATTCTAGTAAAAAAAAAAAAATGCTTCTGTGTAGGAGGTGAACAAAAAAATGAGGAAAACATCTTTGCTATTTTCTCGCCTTATTTTTTAATGATAAATAAGTAAGTTTTTGTTTTTTTGTTTTGTTTTTACCCAAGTTGTGAGAAAGTGACTGTTCAGGAAATCAGAAATCCTGAACAGGAATCTCTCAGTTTTCATCCTGTCACATTAACATATTTTTTTTGTTTTTACAAAATAGTGAAGAGCCCACACAGAGGCATCAGTCTTCAGAGCAATTTGTGTTCTGTCTATTTTTTTTTTTTGTTTAATACTTGCTGACAATCATACACATATTAATTAAATCCTCACTGTTGGTAGCCTTAAAGCTGCTTATGGCTCCCGTTTAACTTCACTGAGGCATCTTTGTGTGTCTCTCCTCCATATTTGCTGATGAACCCTTTTCCTGTTCACTTCAGATGGATTTCATAACAGTCTATATTTATTCCAAGCATACTGCACAACTTGTAGGCATCCTAATGCTCGTAAAATATGCACCCGCCCACACGAGCCGTGTGGGCGCTTCTACAAAGGGTAATACGGTAGATGAGCTGCATGTTTCCAGACGTCCCTTTGGAACAGGAGATATCCTCACAGCAGCCCACTCGCTAGGGAGGGAGGGAGGAAAAGAAGATACAAAGAAAGGGAGAGGATAACATCCTACACTATAATGCAGCATTTGACTTCTCTTTTCGCCTCACACTGGACTTCTCACTTTCTCTCTGTGGAATATCGGCAACGTTTATTTAATTACAAGACCTTCTCCAAAGCAGTCTGGATCAGCTTAGGCTGTTTTTTTTCTTCCTCATAAAAACTCATACATGTGGAAATGCTTTAACAGAATAAGTCAGGAATCAAGAGGTTTATATACTCGGCGAACATGGCCCGTGGGATCGAGTCCTTGGTGTCTTTGAGCCCGTTTTTCTCAATGGATTTATCAGGGGAAGACCCCTCAGACAGCTGCAAGTTCTGGCTGCTGGATCTGGGTAGGTGCTTCCATCATGCGTGACACATGAGGGAGAAACATTATTTCTAGGAGGACACGTGTAAATGTCAGTCTCTCTTATCAAAGCTTTCATTCGGATTCAGTTAGAGTACATAATCATGACATTTAAAAACAGGGTTGTTTGTCACAATAGAAGATGAGTCTAATAAATGATAAGCCGTTCTTGTTGAAAGAAAAATATGAGCCAGGCTGCAAAAATGTATCCTTTCATGTCAAAAGTTCTTCGTGTGGGAAAGGAAGCCTCAGTATGTGTGGAACAGCTAGTTTTTGTGTTATGCTTCTGGTGCATCTTTCTTATTCAGTCATTTTAAAGTTCATCTCTGGATCAGGTTGTGGCATCATGGCGCTGAAATTAATTTAGACGATGCATTATTATGTGATGTGGCTTTAAATCTGCTGCAATCTCTATCAGTAGATTATGTTTCTGTGCGTGTGAGTGTGTGTGTGCGTGTGTGTGTGTGTGTGTGTGTGGGTGTGTGTGTGTGTGTGTGTGTGTGTATGGGCTCACCAGGCAGGCTCTGCACAGATGGGCTGCAGATCTTACTGTAAACCCAAGTAAGAAAGAAAAATATAAGAGCAAAAAGAGAACGAGGCTTTTAGGATGTAGTTTTTTCTCAAGTGCTCCGCATATGTCAGATGTATACAATGAAAGGTAAACAAAATATATCTCTGATTGAGCTATATTGAATACTGCCATGGGAAGCCCTCTCAAACCTTCTCCATGTGTTTACAGGTAAGTTAGTCAAGTCTGCCAGCGCTTTCCCACACATTGTACCTCTTCCCCTGAAGGCAGGTCCTTAACCACATCTTCCATCTGTATGTTTTTGTATCACTTCTCCTACGGTAGATCAGACCACCCACAAAACACTCTCCTGGCGAGACCTCTGGAATCCCAGGCATGCTTCTGTGTTGCTGCACAGACCTTTTTAATCACTGCAGTTGTATGTTCGACCCCCACATGCAGCCCCACATATTCTTAGTGCAAACCTTGTAAATCTGCAAAGTTTTTTGCACTGGCATCCGTTGCTACTTGTTCAGTGAACTTGTTCAGATTTTGTCACAAACTTATTTTTAGCTTACTCAAATATTATTTGCTTAGGCCATCACAAAGCTTCTGATGAAAGCAAGTCCCCCATATGTTGCTGCCATTGTCGTGTTTTAGTGGAAGGATTTTTTTTAGTTTTCCACCACACAATTCATTCTGAAAGCTGGCCAAAAATATTCGTTTTTGGTCTAATCTGACTAGAGAACCTTCTTCTGACCAGCACAGAAGAAGGTGCTCTTCTTCTGTGAAGACCACCTTCTGTCTTTGTCTTAGTGTTACTTTTCTTCTTTTCTTCGCCAGCGAACGTCTATTTTGTTGTTGAAAAATTCAAACTCTTAGCTATGGATCTGGTCTTCCAGAATTGTCATGGGTATCTTGGTTTCTTCAGTTTGGGGTAATGACATTGTTTATGTATCTAATCTTATGATAAACATCTAGTCGACTTTATCCTTGACCTGTCTGGTAGGTTTCTTGATGCTGTTTGATCGCTGATGTTTTCTGACAAACCTGTGGAGCCTTGACAAATTAGACGTTTAAGATTAAATAATAATTTTATTTAGTAATTAGGTAACTTCTGAAAGGAACTTGGTGCTCCAAGCTTTATCAGAAGGTATTAGATTAAGGTGGATTGAAATGTTTTTATCATTTTCCAAGGTCATATTGTTTTCCTTCCACTTCACAATTATGCACAATTGTGTTGGACATTACATGAACACAATTTAGTGCATTTCCAATATGTCTTCAAAAATAGGTGTTAAGTGCTAGACAGATGTGATGACACTTTTTATGAAGTTTGATATCTGCTGATAATTTGGGATGCATAGAACATGCTGTTGCATGTGTATGCACATTTATTCGGTTCACATTGTTCACCGTGTTTCTGCTTAGTGCAGATATGCATCGATAGTCCTGCAGCTAAAGCTGTCCCAGTTGCATCACCAGTTTAATGCTCAAATGACTTTACTGATGAATTAAGCAGGAAGCAGAGTAGACAAGGATGGCTCTCCCCTAATGAAAACAGGAGGATATTAGAAGATTAAAAAGCATAGTAGGACATTTTGTAAAGCAGCGGAGCTCAACTCCTGTCCCGCCAGAATCTACTGTGTCCTGCGACTTTTAGATACATCCCTTTCTCCAAGACACCTGAATGGAATATATTTTTTGTCACCAGGAATATAAAGCTGAATGAAATGCTAGTTGATTCAGGAGTGTTGTTTGTTCAGAATATTAGAAGGGAGTAGGATTTGAGGTGACTCTGGAGGACACAGATGTATTTTCCAATCTCAGATAGCAAAAATTTGATGCTAGAAGATTACTGTGAGAGAAGCAGCTGAAATAACACTGCAACATTGATCTGCATTGCTCCTGACTACCTCGTCTTTAGGAGAGTCATGTAAGGCCGTTTGCACATCCCGCAAGAACTCCTTAGGATTTTCCAGGAAAGATTGTGTGAGCATGTATCATTGGTTGGAGAATTTTGGACAGACCAAGGATTTGTCTCAGATATTATGTCTTTTGGCTGTCTTAAACACAGCTGGACATGCTGGAATTATTAGATTTGGACAGCGAGGTCAGGGAGACAAGGGGGAATTCCCACACATAAGGTCAGGACTAGCTGTCCTTGAGGTGTCTCCAGAGTGAAAGAGACCCCATGCAGGGGAAATGGCTCCCATTCGACCATCTCCATTTGTCTGAAGAATTATTACTCTCCAAGGGGGAATGTGTCAAGGCTGCTGACCCCATGTTCTACCCATTCATATCCTTATTAGAGGACCCTGCTCACTCATCACAACCAATGAGGGCTCTTTTAATTGGGACTTGAACATCTTAAACATGCAACATACGGTGCAAGTTATTGATTTCTATGCTTTTTTTTACTCTTTAAATGAACAGTACTTAAAGAGTACTTAAAGCTGGGTAACAGTCTTCTAATTATTTTTTTAACAAATATCTAGAATTTAAAGACAGTTTAAAGACTGTCCTCCTGCAATTCTACGCCTTCTAAACCTTCCCTTGCACAGTAACACGTTAAATATACTTGTTAACTGTGGCTACATGTTCCCTTGTGAGCCCAGCTTGTCTGCAGGAAACATGGTCTGTTTGTCATCCATGAGAGGCCTGACTGATGGATACTTTCCCTGGCTTGTACTCGAAAAGCACAAGTTTTCTTTTACTTTGCACCGCTGGGTTTTCTAAACAGGGTTTCAGTAGGAATAACAATTGCTTATATGTTTTAAATATAAAACAAATTGCACCATACTAGAAATGGTAGAAAAAGGTCATTTGCTTTTTTTTTTGGAAAAACTGTGAAACTGTGGTATTTTAAGAATATAGAGGCATAACATATTTTCATTCCAGACCATGCCTTCTTTAGTCAAATATAAAAAATTGTAACTGCACAGTTTGGTATGTTTATTTAAAAATGCAACATCATTAGAGGTGCAAAATAACTATTTCTAAAATATACTAAATGCTTTTCACTCCTGATGGCTTAAGAACTTTCTCATATTTGAAAACCATACTCCCCCCTCCTCTGTAGACAACAGAATAGATCTCCAGTGGTTTGATTAGTCATAGGACAGTGTTTCACTTCTCCTTAAGGAGCGTTACAGATGGGAAAATTTTAACGGTCCAGAATTCAATAAAGGGCAACTTATCTGCACAATCCTTTGGAGGATTTAGGTTTTATTTTTGAGTTGATTCATCAGCCTGCCACACATTCTAACAGAACAGAGCAGTGATCAGTTGTTAATACCAGATTGGAGATGCTATTAATAAAAATCTGATTTGCTGAAGCAGTTTGGAAATCACTAGCAGAGGTGACAGAATGAAACTTTCAAAACTGGTAATTGAAGACATAATCCTGGGACTGACTAACACATTAAAAATACTTTTGTTTTGACTAATTTCATGTACCTGGGTATTGGAAACACTCTGTGGTTGTAGGCAGGCACAAAACACATCAACTCAAAAATCTAATAACATCATTCTGCGTCAGTTTTCTTTCAAGCAAGACAAACACATCTGATTTACTTTATTGTCATCCTAAGTCAAGGGGACAGAAGAAGTGAAATAAGTGTTAATGTGTTTCTTTGGAAAAATAATTAATCCGTAGAAATAAGATACAAATCGACTTTTTATTCTGCTCAATCATGACAAATTGATCATGTAATCTTAAATTGGAAGCTCATATTGTCCAAAGATAACGATTTTATTCAGTCATGCTAATCACATCAGTGGACATGATTTTAATAGCTTCTTCACAATGCCTGAAGTGTCAGCGTTTCTGGGAACTACATTGTTTTCTTCGCTTGCATGTGAAGCGTGAACACATGCTTCCTATAAACGGAGAGCAGTAAAAGTCTTCCAGAGGCTCAACCGCAGACACGCACATTTACATGTAGCGCAGTCGCATTTTCTCAGGCTGTGTGAGAACAGGCAGAATTTCCACACACACACCTGCCATTCATGAGTGTTGCTCAAGTGAGTCACTTAAATTAATGTTTAACAGCTGCATCTGCATCCATGAAACAGCTAAGTGATAGCGACGCCAAAGGCTGCGATCTTTAATCCGATTTTTGGGTGGCTTCCAGTAACATTCATACTTTTTTAGTTGTCATGAAGCCTCTGATGCATGATTTTCAACATGAATGAAAGGGATTATCTCCTGAAAAACAAAAGGAAAAGATTATAGGTGGATAAAATACACAGGATATAACTTTACTCACTCAAAGCCTGAAGCCTCCCTTTATTCTGTTTCATTTCCCCGTTGCGTTTCTCTTCGATGAAGATTTTTCCTCCTACAGATTCCCCAAGGAGCGTCATCACTGTGTGGAGGAGGCTTGCCTGCCTACTGAACAATAAGCACACAAATACACGCCAGTAATCTCAGTCTTGTGTTGACCTTTCTTCTATTTTTTCTTAAACTTCTCAATGTCAGTTACCTAAACTTCCGGATTTTTAAACCGAATTGAATGTATGGCCTCTAAAATAACAGACAAAACTCGAAATTTGGTAATATTTAGATTTTTTTCGTCTATGACTTTTCTGGGTTCTTTACAGACGCAGTTCACCATTTCATGGCTCATTTAAAGTCTGCAGCTTTTGGAAAACTTTCACCTCCCTTGTGTCTGAAAGCAGTCATCATTTAAAATGTTGCACAACTTGATTGAAGCAAACATGCCTTGACAAAATACTTCCACCCAAATTCTTGTTGCGCTTCTTTCTTTTCGTGATCCAAGTATCCGAGCCAGATGGTGTTATGGTCAGTGTGACCTGGTAGCACTTAAAATGATTCATATTTTGGTTGGAAAAACAATAACAGATGTTTCACTGTTTTAGCTGGTCACCAGTTGGTTGCTCTTCGCATTGCTTGTGTTGTCGCCAGTTGAATTAATCACCTCTTCTCTTCTCCCCTACCTCTCCCTTTCATCTAGACACATTGTCTGTGTCCAGTAACGACGCCTTGCAGCCTGGATCCAGCCACACTCTTGGGCCCCATAGCTCTCCTGGCCCCAAACGTCCAGGGAACACCTTAAGAAAGTGGCTTACCAGCCCGGTGCGAAGGCTGAGCTCCGGGAAAGCTGATGGGCACGTGAAGAAACTCGCCCACAAGCATAAGAAAAATCGCGATGGCACGAGAAAGAACATGGATGCAATATCTGGCTCGCAGAAAGACTCTGATGATAGTGCTGCCACGCCACAAGATGAGACCCTGGAGGAGGTAAGAACAGATGCTGTGAAACTGTCAATAGACCTGGCAGAGTACGGAGTCTCCCATTTGTTCAATCTCTTTCTTCAGCGGATGCGTAACGAAGGGCTGAGCAGTGGTACCCTTTCCAAGTCTTCCTCATCAGGCATGCAGAGCTGTGGCGAGGAAGAAGGAGAGGAGGGGGCTGACGCTGTCCCTCTACCGCCCCCTATGGCAATCCAGCAGCATAGCTTACTGCAGCCTGACTCCCAAGATGACAAGGTAGATTATTTTGATTATCTCTTTCTCTGTTAATTTTTAATTTGCTGTAGGACATGATAAATAAAGGAACACTAAAAGGAATATTTCTTTCTGTGTTTGCTCTTCAGTTTCCTTAATCTTCTCTTTATGTTATCATACAGCAGAATGATGACTCATACACGCCAGTGTTTCTTGTGAAGTAGGAAGACAGTTGTTACAGATATGTGCCAAAGTGTGGGGCTGTAAGAAAGTGTTTTGTTTCCTTACAAAGTTCTTCAGTTTTTGCTTTTTTGGTTACACTTAAATGTTTCAAATTCTATCCAGAGCTGCTTGATTCGATGTGAACAAATAATTGTGCTCTAGTAAATCATTGCAAATTAGCAAATTTTTGGGCAGCCTTTTTACATGTTCTCCCCATTCGCACATAGGTGCTCTCCAGGTACTCCACCAAAAAGAGGTTAATTGGTGTCTTTAAATTGCTCTTAGGTATGGGTGTGTGTCTGCTGTGAATTGCAACATGACAATCTGTTCAGAGCTGACCCTCCTCTTGCCCAAAGTCCACTAGAGATAGATACCAACCCCCTTACACTATCCATCCATTGCATCTGTCCATCCATTGCATCTATCCATCCATGCAAAGGATAGATAGATGGATGGAGAAGGGTACAAATACATGCTCACAGCACTGTATATTAAGAGTTACAGTCAGGAATATTCCTCCATAAATTGCCAGTTTCTTCTTAAAAAGATTATCTAGAATCATATTTTAAATAAATTCATGTTAGGATAATTTTGTAGAACTGTCTCACTTTCTATCAACTCAGAATTAACAAAAACAAAACTGCACCTAAATCTTAGATTTGCACTAATTTGTTTTTTTCTCTTTTTGCTCTTATTTTCCTAATGGCTGCATGTTTGCTCCTTCAGCATTATGTTGATTTCTGTTCTGCCTCTCTCCTGTCCCAGTTTCCACATCTTTCCATGTAATTGCACTTAATAGTCTTTTTATTTAGCTCCTGTTTTTTGGGTTTGTTTTTTTTTTGTTTGTTTGTTTTTTTTTCTTTTCTCCTTCTATGTTTTTCTCCTTTGGAATGCAACTGGGTTTTTGTTGTTGTTGTTGTTGCTAATTGACAATACTCCATTTACTTGTGTCTGCAGAAGCAAGGTGTTACTGAGAGTTAACAGTTATGCCCAAATGATCCTTTCTGCTTTAATCATCCCCTTTTTCATTTTTCTCTAAGCTCTGTTGCAGAGGCAAATTTTGTAATGGAGTATTAAGCAACATTGCTCGCTATAAATGAGTTGTCTGAACAGTCACTGCACATGCACTTAATTATAAGCACTCTGCTCCTTAAAATTGCCCTGACCTATACCCACCTAATGATCCCTTTTTCCATGAGACCACCCTGTGATTGGCTCCACGTTGGCCTTTAAGTAATCATGTCATTAGGATAAAACCACACGCAAGCAGTTCTTTTTGGGGACATGTGGAATATCGAAGTCCAAACAACAGAATGGTGAGCCTGATCAGCGTTCGCAGTGATGATCATTTAGAATGAACATATGCATGCACAATTATAAGACTGAAATGTTTTTTTATGATTTCAAGAAGCATTCACTGCTTATTTAAAAAGGGTTGGGTTTTCACATGTGAGCAGCCAGACCAAAAGTTTCCCAGTTTCTAGATGCCTTCTCGATGCAATGCGGCATTTTAAATTTACCGATCACAACGTATGTATTCATCTTGAGTCGTTTACTTTATTTTTTTGATTTGCTCTGCCTTTCAGTCTACGTCTCGGCTGTCTGCTCGTCCCAGCAGTTCGGAGACACCGAGTGCTGCAGAACTGGTCAGTGCCATCGAGGAGCTGGTGAAGAGCAAGATGGTGAGTCCAAAGTTGTCAACAACACCCACTAGTACTTGTAAATCTGGCACACATGTACACAAAACAATTCTGATAGATGTGCATGAAAGAACACACTTTTTTTCTTTTTTTTTTCTGGTGTCAGTGATGGAGAATGACATCCAAGCCTACTTGTCATCTGTCAAAACTCTGACTAACTGTGCCAGCTGTCCTCTGTTCCAACCAATGGGCACTAATCCCTAAGACACTCATGGCCACTGTCCTATATCCAGAAAATCCTTCATGCTGATGGAAAACAAGTTAAAACTTGTTGTACTTGTCTTTTTTCACTCGTTTTGTGTCTTCAATTTGTCTTTCCTGTTCTTGTGCAGTCTCTGGAGGACCGTCCCAGTTCTCTGTCAGTGGAGCAAGGCGACAGCAGCTCACCCTCTCTCAACCCCTCCGATAACTCTCTGCTCTCCTCCTCCTCGCCCATCGACGAGCTGGACGAGCGAAAAACCAACTTCCTCAAAAGGAGACAGTGAGTTACAAGCTTTATGTCTCACGAGTGTTTAGAATGAAATTTGACGTCATTTGCATGTTGATGCTAACATGAGATTGAGGCCGATCGGTGGCTTGTAAAGATATTCATGTCTTCCTGAATTTTCCATTTTGCCACAGTGTGGTGGTTAATGTAGTGCAGAATGTAGCAAGACATTGTATTCTTAACCCCTTATTTTGTTATTCTTAAATAATTTCCAATGCAACCAGTTCTCTTCAATTTGCAAATAAGAATCCACCTGCATATTATTTAATCTCAGTATAAATACAGCTGTTCTGCCAAACCCAAGCCTTTTGGCCTCCATGGGAAATTATGTGTTTGGTGGAAGGTATAGGGGAACTGTTCACATTTGACAGAGAGATAAATGAGACTAAATGCTGGATCATCCAATAACAAACGATACATTTCCATCTTTATGTATAAAACTCTGATAATATACACTTAATTTAGTGGCTGTATTGTGAGAAAATGTAAAACTTTTGAGAAAAACAACTACAAGTCCTGAGGCATTATTGACGTTCATACTTGAATTTTGAAACTGTAACATTTTCACTTTTCCCCTGCTCAGCTATGTGCTTCTGGAGTTGGTGGAGACTGAGAGAGACTATGTCAGAGACCTGGGCTCTGTAGTGGAGGTGAAACCATACAAAATCTACAGTCAAGTTATTGATCAACGTTTCCTGTGGGTTTTACAGACGTGTTTGCTTTCCTATCCGCAGGGCTACATGAGCAGAATGAAAGAGGAAGGCGTTCCGGATGACATGAGGGGGAAAGATAAGATGGTCTTTGGAAACATCCATCAGATCTACGACTGGCACAAAGAGTACGCGCGCGGACTTTTTCAGTTAACACACCCTGCATGCTGCAGCAGCAGGGCTTACACAACAAAATGAAAGAAAAACACAAAAAAAGGATTGTCAATATTATGCATCTTGTTGTGTAAAATCAATAGTTTTTTTTTGTTTGTTTGTTTTTATTCTTAATATATCCACAGTTTTTTCCTGGGAGAGCTTGAAAAGTGCTTGGAGGATCCTGAACGGCTAGCTCCTTTATTTGTCAAACAGGTTAGAAGAAACAAGCTTCTGTGTTCCATGAACATTATTTGTTAAATGTTTTTTTTTTAACATAAAATAAAATTTGATTTCGCTCTTCTCTCGATTCCAGGAGCGGAGGCTGCACATGTACATCGTGTACTGTCAGAACAAACCTAAATCTGAGCACATTGTGTCAGAGTATATTGACACTTACTTTGAGGTAAAATATTTTATGAACTTTCTATCTGTAGCTCTTTAAGTATATCTTCTAGTTGATGACTATTCCATGAATGTGAATGTGACATATTTGTATATTTGCCCAGGATCTTAAGCAGCGATTGGGTCACAGATTACAGATTACAGACCTGCTAATCAAACCAGTTCAACGGATTATGAAGTACCAGCTACTACTGAAGGTTCTACAAAAAACTCCTTATATTATTGTTGCGTAATTAAACAACGCAAATTGCATCAATCTCTATGTTTCTTCACCCCAACAGGATCTTCTCAAAGTTTCCAAAAAAGCAGGAGCGGATACGACAGAGCTGGAGGTACAGCTCTCAGTACAAGACCAGAATCAGCTACATTTCTTCCTGACTCTTGTACAAGCGCTTTGTCTGAAAAGTGTGTGTTCCTCCTGTTTTAGAAAGCTGTAGAAGTGATGTGTGTGGTCCCAAAACGCTGCAATGACATGATGAATGTTGGACGCCTTCAGGGTTTCGATGTAAGTTTGTTACTTATAGTAATCAATAATCTAAATGTTTGCCAATGTAGCAGTAAAGTTGTGGCCCATTATAAATTACTTGAAGTAAGTCCGTTGCCACCAGGTGTCAGTGTGAGACCATTTATTTCAATAAGAGGTGTTGGAGATCGTGTCAGATAAAGCTGTTTTTCTGTCTAAACATAGTTCTACTTTGCTTTGACACTTTGTTTTATGATTCTGGTGCTTTTATTGTCCGTTTCTTTTTTCTTAGGGTAAAATTGTAGCTCAGGGCAGGCTGCTCCTGCAGGACACCTTCATGGTCTCAGACCAAGACGGAGGCCTCCTCTCTAGAATGAAAGAACGGCGAGTGTTTCTGTTTGAGCAGATAGTTATATTCAGTGAGCCTCTGGACAAAAAGAAGGGCTTCTCTACTCCAGGCTACCTCTTCAAAAATAGCATCAAGGTGAGTTCAGCTCAGTAAAATCACAAAGAGCCACAGAAAGTTATTTGTTAATAAACAAAAACCCGGGGACTGCATTTTTGTCTTTGCAGGTGAGCTGCTTGGGTCTGGAGGAAAATTCAGACGACCCCTGTAAGTTTACGCTGATCTCCAGGTCGTCCAGCGGTAACCTGGAAAGGTTCACCCTCCATTCCTCCAGCCCCGGGGTCAGTCAGGCCTGGGTCCACCAGGTCAGCCAGATTCTGGAGAACCAGCGCAATTTCCTCAATGGTAAACAAAAATTTGTTGATTCATATGCACAACAAATATATATAGTCAGAGCTACTGTAGTGCCTTTTATTGTGATTGTATGAAAAATACATAGTTTTATAAAAATGCAAAAAGAAGAAAATTTGTGATGTTATTTGTGTTATTAGTGAAAGTCTGATCCTAATTTTCATCTAAAATCCAAGTCAATAAAGGTAGTTAGTTATAGTTTATTTCTTTTGTGCCACCATGGGCTTATAATACACTCAAACATCTCAAGCTTTTCAGAATGTATCTGTTAAAAATGGGAAAAACCCATTTGTCCTTTTTCCTCCAATGTCACAGTTGTGCAATACTTTTTTTTTTGTCACATAAAAGTTCAATAAAGTATCTGGGATGTTGTGAAAAAATTTGAAAATGTTCAAAATGCACTTAACGACATGAGAAGAAAATGGTTTTTTTTTGTTTGTTTTTTTTTGTTCCCACAGCTTTAACCTCACCCATAGAGTACCAGAGGAACCACGTGGGAGGTGGAGGACCCCCCAGCAGTAGCAGCAGCAGTACAGGAGGTAGCAGCACCAACAGCACCTCCAGCATGGGAGGAGGAGGTGGAGGAGGCGGTGGCTCTGGAGGATCAGGGGGCAACTCCTCCTCCCTGTGCGGCCCTCGCTCCCGCCCGTCTCGTATCCCACAGCCATCCTCACGGCTCCCCCAGCCCGTTCACCACCACCACCCCCCGGGCCCCGAGGGGCCTGACAGATCAGCAGGTATGTGGTCCCCCAGCCACCCGTCCCTTCCCTCTTACCCGTATTCTGACAGCCCAACTAATGGAGAGCTGCTAGCCTCTGAGGTCTTCACTCTGAAGAGGTTGGACAGTTTGCAAGGGAGTAACTATAATAACAGTAACAGGCCGGCAGATAATACGGACGGGGGTCTGAAACAGACTTTTGGGGTCTATGAGGAAACCCAGACACATCATAAAACTGCAGTACCACAGATGCCAGTGGCTCCTCTGAGTTTTTCCCTCAGAAGCCCTCGAGTTGGGACAGTTTCCCCGCTTATATCCCCTCAAACCCTTGGAGGAGCAAAGGAACCGTTCATCCCTTCAAGTCCGGCACATAAAGGGAATCCTTTCTGGGCTGTCGTTCCCCCTATGCCTCCCTCTCCAGCCGGCAGGCCCGGTTCCTTCTCCTTCCCCAGTGACAATAGCGGTGGAGGGGACTCCCTGGGCAGAGGAATGCCGTCTTTTCTCCGCAACTGCAGCCACAGTAAGGAAACAGACAGAATGAGCACCTGCTCCTCCACCAGTGAGCAGTCGGTAACATCCACCCAGAGCAATGGGGTAAGACGTCAAGACAAGGTCACGACTCTCAAGGAGCCTCCGCGCTCCTCACTAGTCACTAACCACTACCTAACCTACTGACTGGCTTTCAACCAGCCACCCTGCTGCTGGCTCTGAGAATGGCTTCTACATGCAACAACTACAACTACTGAAACACTGACTGGAGATTAATATCTACCGACCGGCGTGTACTAACTTCACTGATAGCGGTAGTGGAGAATACTTGGGCTCTCCAAGAGTTTACTAACAGATCTGACTCACAGGGCACCCGTCATATCTGCTTTGTGAGACGCTCTCTCTGCACTTGGTGTTTGCTTTTCAGCTGTGATTTTCAGACACTTATCAGAGAGCACAGAGCGACACTTTCTCTCTCTTTCTTCTGTGCGATAAGTGATAACCAATGACCTCACTGATCAGTGAGCTGTCGGACAGCACCTCTGCAACAACTCTGTTTTTCTTATCGTCTCTTCTGTATCCCCCTTCTTTTTATTGCTTTAGTTTTTTTTTCCTTTAGCGCAAAAAACATTTGAACATTTCAGCGCCTCTCACCCGGGGATCACCACTTCTGCGTCACGACTTGTCGAACCTCACTTTGAATGATAACATCCATGCAATTGCAAGATTTTATTTTATTTTTTTAAAAAGGGGGGATTTTGCAATGCTTTTGTAGCCGCATGCATTCAATAAACTGTTTCCATCAGTAAAATCACACATTTGATGGCTTATTGACCAACTTTCCTTTGAATAATGTCTTAATTTTAACGTCGTTTGCTTGCAGGGGTGTTTAATTGTGCGCTAAGTTCCACAATCTTCTTCTCCAGCAGAGTGAAAGCAGTAGCAGCAGCAGCAGTGTGTCCACCATGTTGGTGACCCAGGACTATGTGGCGGTGAAGGAGGATGAGATCAGCGTGGTGCAGGGTGAGGTGGTCCAAATGCTCGCCAGCAACCAGCAGAACATGTTCTTGGTGTACCGGGCCGCCAACGAGCACTCCCCTGCGGCTGAAGGCTGGATCCCTGGCTATGTGTTG
Organism: Poeciliopsis gracilis; assembly: GCA_911649635.1. Taxonomy (NCBI): domain Eukaryota; kingdom Metazoa; phylum Chordata; class Actinopteri; order Cyprinodontiformes; family Poeciliidae; genus Poeciliopsis; species Poeciliopsis gracilis. Next base: position 3,059,321 of record CAJVRI010000287.1, read on the forward strand.
GGACACACCTCATCCTCCACCACACCTGACCCCCCCGAAGGAACCATCAAGTAAGAGATTTTTTTTTTTTTTTTTTTTTTGCTTGTTTGGTATAAATAGTATGTGAAAAGCACTTGATGAGTGTTTTTTCCAAGGTTTCATACTGATTTGTAATTGTGTCTGAATAAATAAATACTAAGTGAAATTAAAAAAATATATACATTGACAGCCATGGAGATTAGGCAGCTACATTCAGGGCAGTCAGCAAATGCTTTCTTTGTAAAAATGCTTGTCTAAAACACTAAATAAAACTTTGAGTCTTTTCTCAGTTGTACTTTTACATGACAAGGTTTTTTGTGTGTGTGTGTGTGTATTTTTGTCATGGCAACATGGCAGTGCCATTTGCTCTACTTGTGACAGGATATTAAGCAAACGCCTTTTCAAATCTTTAAAATTAACACATTCTCAACATTGTCCCCTCTTCTGGTGTAGAAAATCACTGTCCTGGCACACTGCGCTGCGAATCCGAAGAAAGTCTGAAAAAAGAGATAAAGATGGCAGAAAATTGGAAAACGGCTACCGCAAGTCCCAGGAAGGCCTGGCGAACAAGGTCTCTGTCAAGGTAGGAAGCATAAAGAGTTCCTCGGTGCTCAAATCAATTCACTCTCTGCCACTGTTTTCTTTATATATATATATATATATATATATATATATATATATATATATATATATATATATATATATATATATATATATATATATATATATATTCAAACTCAATCTATCTCCTTTCCCTTCAGCTTCTGAATCCCAACTTCATCTATGATGGTAAGTTGATTTAATTCAATATGTGAATGCATTTATAAAAACAGAGTAGATCAAGGAAACACAAGAAACAAAAACCTTCTCTTGTTTCTATGCAGCCCCCCCGGAGTTCCTCATCCCTCTCAGCGACGTGTCATGTGAGAGTGGCGATAGCGTCACCCTGAGGTGTAAGGTGTGTGGCCGACCTCGCGCCACTGTCTCATGGCGTGGACCCGACAATAGCATTCTAAGCAACAATGGACACTACAGCGTCACATACAGGTACAACGCCGCCTCAGGTCAGCGTGTTCTGATGCCCATAATGTGCCTCATGCTTTGTTGCCCTTTGACTCTGGGTCACTGCAGTGAAACAGGAGAGGCATCCCTGCATGTCCTGCGAGTGTCTCTTGAGGACAGCGGCGTCTACACGTGTGTGGCCACGAACATAGCAGGCACCGTTACCTCTTGCGCCGGCCTCACTGTGTCAGGTGAGACTTGTGTCGCGGTTCAATGTTTCACCTGTCTTTTACAGTGTTTCATAACTGACAAAGTCTTAAAACTGAATGTGAAATGTCTTCTGCAGCTCCTAATAACGGTAGTGAAGACATCTGGAAAAGTAATTTTGAGTCTTACTTCACAGAGATCACTGAGCTTGGAAGGTAAGTCAGCATTGCGCCCTGTTCCGCCACATCAAAGTCAATGCAAACGTCTAGTTAAACATTGCAGTGACTCTCCTCTCTGTTCTTTTTTTCCCAGGGGGCGATTCTCGGTGACCAAGCGGTGTGACCAGAGAGGCAGTAAGCGCACCATCGCAGCAAAGCATGTCAACAAGAAGCTGCTGTGTCGAGAGCAGGTTCTGCAGGAGATCCGACTCCTCCAGACTCTGGACCATCCAAACCTGGTCAGACTGCTGGACACCTATGAGACAGCCCACAGCTACGTCCTTGTACTGGAGATGTAAGTACTATGGATCTACCTTGTTTTACATGTAAGCTCATGATAATGAGATGGATGACGTGTTTTTTTTTTGTGTGTTTTTTTACGCTGTCAGGGCTGACCAGGGACGCTTCCTGGATTACATCGTGAGCTGGGGAAACCTGACTGAGGAGAAGGTAGCTTTATACCTCAGAGATATCCTCGAAGCTCTCCAGTACTTGCACGGCTGGAAGGTAGCACACCTTGACCTCAAAGTAAGCAGGCAATCTTTATTTTACTTGCACATTTCTCAAATGAGTTTTTTTTTTTTTTTACATACCCATAAATTAGTCATAAGTATACTGAAAGCAACACTAAAAACAGTTCAAATCTGGCAAAATCCTCCTGCTGTTAAAGATTTGCCCTGATCCTTCCTTCCCTACTGCAGCCTGAAAACATCGTGGTGGAGCAGGTGTGCTCCCAGCCTGTGATCAAGCTGACTGATTTTGGTGACGCCGTTCAACTGGACCCTCATTCCTCTCACATCCATCCTCTGCTGGGGAGCCCGGAGTTCTCCGCTCCTGAGCTGGTCCTGGGTCAGCCTGTTTCTCTGACATCTGACCTCTGGAGCTTAGGTCAGTAGACAAATTCAACCGAGGACATAATTTGCATCTTTTGCCCTTTGGTTCCCCTTACTTATATCATAGTTGGTTAATTTCTGCAATGATATGGCTTTATCACACACAGAACAATTTATTTCAAGTGTTTGGGTTAATTTCTATCACTCTGGCTGATATCCAAACTTCAAATTCAATTTTCAGTTTTAATTAGTTGCAAATTACACGAAGAGTAACTTAGAGCTGAACAATAAATCGCAACTTTATAAGTATCGCAACATTACTGTATCCACTGTGCACACCGAGAAGAACTCTGCTTATGTATTTGGTCAGATTTACTACTTAATGCAACATAGAAAGTTTTATTTGACATTTGATTTCATAATAATGTTCAGCAATATTTTTACATAATACAAAAACCTTTTGGTTACATTTAATTTAAAGGAGTTGCAATTATTCCTAAACAGGCTTTGTGCATCAAATTGAATAAAACAGTGCAATTAATTTAAGGTTAATTTCTTTGGAAGAAACTGCCAGCGTACGCCTGTTTACCAAATGTTTTGCAGGCGTGGTGACCTACGTGCTCCTGAGCGGCGCCTCTCCCTTCCTGGACGAAAGCCTCGAGGAGACGTGTTTGAACATCTGTCGGCTGGACTTCAGTTTCCCCGACGACTACTTCCAGGGTGTGAGCACAGAAGCCAAGGACTTTGTCTGCCTGCTGCTCCAGGGCGAGCTGGAGCGACGGCCCTCTGCTGGGTTCTGCCTGCAGTACCCGTGGCTCCAGCCCCGAGGCGTAGCCAGCGGCGGATATGGTCATGTGAATCACACGCAGCCTCCGTCGCCGAGTCACTACGGCACACATCTGGACACCTCCAGGCTCATCTCCTTCATCGAGCGGCGGAAACACCAGAACGACGTCCGGCCCGTTGGCGCCATTCAGGCCTTTCTCCACAGCCGACTTTACAATCACACCTGACAGAACAGTCAAATTTGATAGAGGACCACCAGGGGGGCCAGTCCACTATGAACTCTTTCTCCTTCACTAAGCCACAGAAGTCCTGCTGCTGCTGCTGCTGCTGACTGACTGATAAACTCCCACAGCCTATTCTTACCTTGGCATATTTTCACTATGCCGGCACAACAAATGACCTGACGGAATCGATTTGAGATTTCAAACTTTGACTCAGCAGGGAGAAAAAAGAAAAAAAACAAAAAAAAAACAAGCTTTCTGAATAAGCTGACGTGAGACGAGTGAATCTCACATTTGGACAGTGTTGAAGAAAATAGAGTACTGTATATTAAGAACAATTCAGGCTGCTTTCGGTTAAACTAAAGAGGACTTTTTTGTAACGAGAGATTACTTTTTGTAAATGAAATTGTGTACAGTCGGGAAAATGGAGAACTGTCTTAATTTGGCGGTTTTTGGAAAACAAAAGCAAGGAGAGGAATGCGACGCGGAGGTCTCGTCGGTTCTGACGCAAGATGGAAACTACCAAAATCCTGTTTTCCGTAAAAGCTACCGTTTGTGCAATAGTTTTTGCTTATCTTCATCACCCCGCTTCATTTCAGCCAGTCTTTTCAGATTGTAATTTAGACAAGAACACAACTTGAACAAGCGTTATAGTTAGTTAAGCTTTCCCGGATTTCCAGCTGCATCCGCCTTAGTTGTAAATAATCTTTTTCCTGCTTTACCAAGTTGGTCCTTTTTGTCCCCCCGCAGTCCCTCAAGAGTTTATCTCAAATGAATTTACAAAAAACAAACAAACAAACAAACAAAAAAAAATGCTATTTTGTGTGCAGAGCTGTAGTGAGTCCTTGCAGGACTCTAAATGGTGGCTGGATCCTCACGTTGAACAGAGACAGCTGCTAGAAAATGCACTCGTTGTTCTGCATCAGTTCTCATGTGCAATGTTGCAGCTTTACCATGTATGCAACTATTTATGAAGACTTGTGTTGTAGCCGTATTCTTAAAAAAAAGGCATGTGTGTACCTGGTACTGCAATAGATGTCTGTATTGTGTTAACTCTTATGTATTAAGTTCAGTATTAATATCTGCAAAACCTCCTAGACAAAAAGAGGCATTTCAGAAATAATGTATAGAGACATGTATCTATGAAATACGGACACTTATGCTTTCATTTTGTCCTTGTAATGTTTTTTTTTTTTTTTATTATTATTATTATTTCCTGTAACTATACCAAAGTTGGCTTTTTTCCCTTTTATGTCCTTTTTTAATTTCAAATTATTCATGTTAAGTTATATCAGTCCACACTGAAATGTGAGTGTTTACAAAAGTTTGGTGTGGATTTATTTATTCTTAATGTAAAGAGGTATTGTTTGGTGATTTTTTTTTTTTTTTTTTTTTTGCATTCCCATTCAAACATATAGAAACACTTTTTTTTTTTACATCAGCAGCAAGCAATAGGTCAAGCAAAAAAAATGCTCTGCATTACAGATTTTAGAAAAAACGTTTTTTTTCTTTTAAATATACCCTAAAGCCAGTTTTTTCTTTATTTTTTATTATTATTTAACATCTTTGGGTATGGATGTTATGGAGATCTTTCTTTTCAAAAGTGCCAGGTGAGTGAGAGAAACTTGGAATGATGGAGAGACTAAAAAAAGTGCATCGTTTATCATCATATTTGAAGGTTGTGAGCGTTGCTGTCGGATCATTTGCTTTACTGTAAAATTAGTTGACACTTGTTGGTCTAAATCATGTGGAGTCTCTCATTTTGTGTGACTGTTTTTTTTTTTTGTTTTTTTTAAATATATATATATATGTGTCGGTCACGGTTTCTTAAACACGTGCTTGTTGTTCACTTCAATCAGATTCTCTCAAAGCCACCTCACCAGAGGACCTGACTGAAGTACAGAAGAGCCTTTGAGAAACAAAGTCAACTTTTAATGTAAAGTTGTACAGAGAGGGTCGGGCGGTTTGCCCGACGCCCGGGATGTAAACCTGTCATATTTTGAATACATCTACAAACAAGACTGCAGCAATGTCATCTTGAATGTCTCACTATGACTCATTTTTACTTTTGCATGTATATTTCTTTGTACAGAAGATTGTGTTTACATGTAACAAATCGTACGTGTTGTAAATAATTTTATTTTGTCCTCTTGTTATTTTGCCATTAAATGTACAAGGAAACTGAGGGATGTTGCTCAGATTTACACCCACAGGAGGAAATGTCTGTCTCGTCCTGAAACTACAGTTATTTCTTCTTAAGTTCTCATGACCTTTGGGGTGAGGGGAGCAGGGGGTTTGAGGCGTAGTGAGGTATTACTGGAATAACTAGAAAGCAAGGGGAAAACCTGAAGAGGCTGTCGAAGTGAATGGGACCGCTAATGAGGACCTAATTTCAAAGATTGTCTGAGCAATTGTTTTGTTTTAAAGTCAGATCAAAAGCAGTGAGTTCAGAAGCTTTTTTTATTTCTGTTTTTTTTTTTTTTTGTGGTTTTTATTTCAACAAAAATTTTGATAGTGTCACATCGCAGCCGCAGAATGGTTTCATTTTTTTGTTACACTGGAAATACAAATTTTAAATGATTTTATGTGAAAGAAAACCAAAATAAAATAGAGCATAATTTGGAGTGGAAGTAAAAGGGATAAATGCTTTTGGTCAATTTTAATAGAGAAGTACCATTTGCTCTGCTTCAAAACCTTTGCAGCTCCTAACTGTTTTTCATACATTGACCTGCATTTTGCCCTTTATTCACAATGACCAGCTCCTCTGTCTCTGTTGAAGAAAAGCATCCCCACAGCATCCTACGGCTACCTCCATGTTTTGCTTTGGGGATGGTATTTTCATGGCCAGGGTTGTTTTTTCTCTGTTATTTATCTGTCTGTCTGTCTAAATAGCAGTCAGACAGGGAAGCAAAGTTTAATAGAGGACATAACATTGTCTAAAAATGGAAAAAAGCAACACTGAGCACAGTTTACTTTGATTCAGCCCAGAATTTCATTTTGACCCCTTTTATTTTTTTTAATCAAAGTTAGTATATAAATGCTTTTTCATATGATTTTTATTTATTTATTTTTTTTTGGCACAAGTTCTTATAAAATTTCAATGGTCATGCTAATTTGTCTTTTTCCTAAATCCTGATGGTGGATTTCATAAATGAGTTAAACTAAAATCAAAGGATATTTGAAAGTTCTGGTTTTACAGTAAGTTGATCTTAGTTATTTTGTTAAAATTGGGGGACCATAACTGCAGATCTTTTTTCTACGCTTTCTCCAGGAGAAAACAAAAACCTTATTATGGTTATCCAAAAAAAAAAAGAAACATTCTCCATATTTCTTAGCTTGAGGTGTTCAGAATAGACATCTTGCAAGCATCTACACAGCTGGAAATCAGGTATTCTTCAGCTTTTTTCACCGTCTGTGTGCTGTGTTTGTTGGTCTTTTAAAGATAGTGTTAGTTCACTAAAGTTCTCCAATAAACCTCACAGATCAGATGGATTTGATTAGATTACACATGTACTTACTCTGTAATTAAGTGACTTTTACAGGCAATTGGTTGCACTTGATCTTTTTTATAGGTGTGAGGTAAACACGCATGCCCATCACACTTTCCAGATATTTTCTTACACTTTGTGTTGGTCTTTATCATAAAATCCCAGCAAAATATGTATATTTAAACATGAGAGAACATAAGCTCCGTGTTACGGGACTGTGTCTGTGAGAAAATTGAAGATAGAAAAAAAAAAAAAAAGAAAAAGTGAGACAAAAACAAAGTGGGTTCCATAATCCAAGGTGAGTACTTTTTTCTGACGAAGAGCTATATATCCGATGACCTACAAAAAACCATAAAGAGGGCGTCGCAGATCTTATCTCTGTCTGCAGTTTTATGCAAGAATTGGTGCGCTCTCAATATTGTCATTACATGGTTCAGTTTCCTCATCTTCTTGATCCATTCGTGTTGTTAGTCACATACTGTCTATGTACAAAATACCAAAAGCATGAGTCACCCGCAACAATTTTTTTGGTAATGATAACTGTTGTTCTTAAGTAATCAAACAAGTAAGAAGTCGAGTTTTATTCTAAAGTTACAGTCCTTGAAATGTTCATGTTGTACACTTTTTGCTTTAATTGAATCTTTTTTTCTTCTTTGTTACATTCATAACCTGTTCACCTAACAGCACCTGTGATCTGACTGAAACCTGTTCTCATTTGCTCTTATCGGGTGTGACATCTATTTTTGCCTTAGCAAGAGCACGGGCAACATTTTTTTGTGTTGCATGAAACCACATGGGACGTTATCAGCCCTATCTTCAAAGATTATCTCACCATCAAAATCTCATGCAAGACCTGTGAAGTGTGAAGGTGATGCATGCTGTGTAAAGCGCCTTCCCTATTTGTCACATTTATCTTTTACAGACTGTATTCTATGCAAATGATTTAACCTTTGCAATACTGTAAAACAGCATCTTCTCCCTTGCAGATTCATTCTATTTTTGCTCTCAGGTCCCACGTGCATTTTTCAGACTATTCAAATCAGGCGGCAAATGAACTGATTGTAATTAATCCCACTCACGGCCAAGGCGTCGATTCATGACGTCTATTAAACAGAATTGGTCTGACTGGATGAAGTAGGCCAAAACGTCCCAAGAAGCAACACACTATGACCTGTTCTGAAGAAATTCAAGAACATTCATTGAGGTCTCCCGACAACTCATCCACGACATCTCAGAAGAAACCAACAGAACATCTAAACCACAGCAGACACAGATGTGTCTTTGGTCAGAATCATGAATCACGCAAAAATACTCAACTTTGGAGATCAAATGTTTATTATTTACATTGGCTATTTCATTCCATTTTTTTCTGAAGTACACAACACTACCTCGTGGACATGAATGCTATTTCATAAAAAAGTTATCTCATTCAGCATGATGCATTTGTGTTGCTTCAGAGAACGACAGAACATGTTTTACTCAGCATGGGTAAATAAATAGCTAAACTAAAACAACACTGAATCGTCTCTTTAACCACATGTCAGCGTGGCTCTCACCATTTCCCGTTTTGCACAACCTACCCTTCTGGGCATCCTTCACCCACTGAATTCAGCATTCACTCACACTCAAAGATCCTTACCTGACATTTGTCATCAAGCTGAGAAAAAGTTAAGAGTATTCTTTGCTGTTATCTAAGCTAATGTTCATGTACTCTGCAGTTGTCGTGAGGTTTTTTTTTTTAACAAATGAGGTTGTTTATTTCAGTTTGGAAATTGCGTGACAAACAAAACCACACAGACTTGACACAATGCAAGATACACAGTAGACCACAAAGCAAATCTGACTTCAGTGAACCACAGAATCCACTAGATGGAGCTAGAGAGCTAATGTACTATTTGATGATTTGCACAGATGCCGACATGGTAAGCCACTGACTGATCAAGAAGGTAAATAAAATGCCCCCACCACAGATGATTATATAAGTCAAGAATGACGCCAAGAGTATCACCATATTAAGGCAGGAGATACGAAGAAACCTTATGTTAATTCTTTTCATAATGTGGTTTCAGATGTTGAAGATTTTGGAAAGTAAAAACTGGAGTCCATATTCAAATTAAGTTTCTGTTTGATGAGCGACTGAAATTTTTCCAAGAAAGCATTTGCTGTTTAGTAAAGTGAGAAAAGAAAAAAACAAAAAAAACAAGATGGAGCTCATCTTATTTTAGAAAGAAATGTATGCGGCCTCGCCACCGCAGTGCTGGGAATCGCTCTTGTTAGATTCCTATTTCAGAGTTAGTCACAGTCATGACCATTTTTTTCTGAGTTATTTCAGTTTGTTATTGTCAGTTTTTTATTTTTTTTTTATCTTTCCGTTCTTACAAGAAGCACAGTGGGAAGTTCTTTGCCAATGTGTTTTTCTGCCATTCTGGTTGAAAATTCATTTGGACTTTAAAATGGCTGCCTTTCCATAATCAAGATGCTTATTCACAAGAAAACCATTTCTATATATCCAGTTCACACCTTGAACTGGATTTCATCCAGACACTGACAACCACATTGATATGTAACTGTGATGGTCTGAGTTGTCAAAGGAGTCTCAAAATCCTTGGTCCCATTCCTGTACTACTTCTGTTTGTTTATATTGCCATTGACCCTATTATGTTTTTGCATTAAAAAAAAATAAATAAATAAATAAAAAAATAGCTAAAAGCAGGTCAGCATGATGGTCTTAATGATGATTTGAAGTATCCTCAGAACTTTCATCCTGCTGCAATATTACCTGCACTTTAACCTGTTTAGTCAACTTTTGTCATTCCATGTCAAAGAAAGTGCAACATGTTTCTACTCGGACATCCTTGTTTAGTTTTTAGTGGCCAAACCGTTTTCAGACCTGACAGCGTCTTTGTCTTTGGCACTGTCAGAGAAACAACACATCTGTTTCACAATTCAGAAGGGGCATAACAAAAACACCTTAATCAGACTGACTAACCTCACCTGCTGCACATTCACATTAGTTTTCATTCCTTCCTGAATCATGTCATTCATAGTAACTATGCCACCTCATCCCATTCTAATCGCCTGCCCGCACCCCTTCCTTAGCGGAAGTTGGCCTCCTTAGGGGAAACCCGTGTTTTGGTTTTTGTGAATAGTTCAGAGATCATTTTTCTGTGTGTCAGCAGTAAAATGCACATAATGCAATCTCTGGTTTCTCTTTGCTTATCTGCATATATTTAATAACGATAAGGATCTGTGCATGAAAGAGACTCCACCACAAGAGACCACAGAACGAAAAGACTACAATCAGTGCCACCTTCTAACCGGTGCTATATATTAAAAAATAATAATAATGACCAGTACCACAAGAAATTAACAAAGTAAAAATGGAATTTTTAATGTTTTAATCATACGGTTTATTATTTTTTTAAAAATGCAAATGTAAAAAAATGCAGAAAAAAACAAAACAAACAAGATTTAGGAAATGTTTACATGTTTAGTACTGTTGTGAAGAGGTTTACTGCCATATCTTTCACAGTCTAATGCAAGGCTATAAACAGCAGCATTGTTGACTAAGAGACAAATCACATAATTTATATGTTTGTTTATTTCAGTCCTTGTGTAATATAAAACATTTTTTTCTGAAGGCATTGAATGTTCTGAGACTACTGCTTTATCTGCCAGCAACAGGCAGGAAATGCAGGGCGAGAGTAAAGGAAGTTGTGGTCAATTCATGATTACTTCTTGTCTGAAAAACCCTTCTTTTTGAAAAGGATAAATATAATACAGTCTGTTACATGCAATATAAAATAATGATTTAAATATATAATAGTCTGTTGTCACACAGTTGGTGCATATTAGTGAAAAAAACTATTGCTGCTTTGGCTTCATTCACTAATGATTTTTCTTTTTGCCATTTATGAATTAGTAAACTTAATCCTTTGTCAGATGGTAAATTGCATTTCTTTTTTCAAAAGCAGCAGCTGCTGTGTATAAAAACATGCATGAGCAACAAAAAATGAAATTTCAAAGAAAGATAAAAGTTATTCAGTGTTTGCAAAGCCTGAAAAGGTTAAACTCACAGCTTGGTAATATGTTTCCGCTTTCAGGTTGTGTGTTTTTTTTTTTTTGTTTTTTTTTAGGTTGAGGTGAGGTACAGATCCTCTGCAGAACATGTTTCTGAATCTACCTAGCTAACTCTGCAGGTTGCATTAGAGGCTGTGCACCAATCTGAAACAAGCAAACTGAGAACTCTATGACAATCTTCATTTGTAATTTATCTTCTCAGTTTATTGTGCTTACGGATGATTACAGTGAGTACAACATAGTTGCTGTGTGTGAGGGTTTCACACTTATCTCAGGAAGAGAAATTTTAGTTCAGCTCAAAAATATTTCTGATGTGATGTTTGTTGTCATGTATTCAGTTTCTCAACAATCTGCGGTCGGTTTAATAAAATGCACAGCGTAAACACAGGTGCATCACAATAAACTAGAACGTCATCAAAACTGCAAATTCTGTTCATCAGAAATTACAACTATTATATCCAATCAATCATTAAAACGATTGTTTTGAATCAGAAATGTTGTGTTACAGTCTACATGCACATGGGGGAGACGGCTGAGCCACTGAAAACAACCATAGGTATAGTATCCCACCAATAGTTAATGCAAAAGAAGCTGCCTGTTCAAAGATTGATGCATCAACGCCTATTGGTTGCAAGTCAAGTGGAAAGAAAAACTGTGGTAGGACAAGTTAGCGTGATAACCGCAGCCTCAAATGAATTTAGTAAGAATTTCATGTGATAATATTACATCTAAATCTAAATTATTGAAAGTTAAGGCCTGTATGTTTTACAAAGTAAATATATAGAGACTTGCCTAAGTGATTATGTATAAAAAGTTAATTTCCTATTTTGCAGTAACATCTTAATTTTTCTGAATATTTTTTGTTGTTTATTACACAATGTATGATATGTGATTTAACTTAAGCAAGTTAACTTTGACTAACCTAAGTTGGTTCTTTTTGTCTCTGGTAGTTTAGTGACTTATCTAACTTTGACACCTTTGTACTGCATATTTTAAGATTTGTAAGGATTATTGGTTTTAGCTAGCTGTTGACAATCCAAATTCAAGAAAAATAAATAGTTAATTCTGTAATTTCCCAAAATAAATTAGCTGCAAGTGAACAACAAAGAAAATGTCTAATCCCTAAAAAAGCAGGTGTTAGGAGATAAATTCTTACAAACCAAATGAAAAGACAGGAAATGAACAGCAGGATTTTTCATTTAAAATGTTGGAATGAAACATAAGTATTAAAAATCCAAGCATAAAACTTTTTTACAGCTTCACATTGAGATTATAAAATGTAAGACTTTGACAGCAACATTTTTATGGAAGATATTTTAAAATGCTGTACATTAAGAAATACAAGGTTCGCTGAAAGACACTGTGCATGGGAAAGTACTACATTCAGTATAGTTTCTACATATATGCCATCGTTCGTCATAACAAGAAAACAAGTCAAAGGTACCTCTCCGTTAACTTGAAACTAGCATGATCTCATCTGACTTCACATGAACATTCTGTGTATAAAAGATGGTATTGCTATAAGTAACAGAATTTATATTTAAAGTCCCAGATTACACCCCGGTGTTCCTTTCATCCACGCTGGTAGTTTGCGAGTACACTGAGGTTCCTCTGTCTTGAGGAATGTACGTCTTGATCACCTGGCACAGACTGCATGGAGCTCTGTTTACGAGCCTTATGAGGTGCCTCCTGAACTTCTCCCCCACAAAGACATACAGAATGGGATTGAGACAGCTGTGGAAGTATGCGATGACTTCGGTAATCTGTAAAGCCAGCCTGATGGCCTTGCTGCTTTCACATTCGGTGTAGATGCCCATTAGTTCCAGAGCTCTAAAGAAGGACGCCACGTTGTAAGGAATCCAACAGCAGAAGAAAACGGCCACAACTATGACTACCAAACGGATGGTCTGCCTCTTGGAAGACTGGGATGATAGCAACCTGTAAATGATCTGAGAGTAGCAGAAGCCTAGGATGAAAACTGGGATAAACAGGCCCAGAATGTTCATTTTGAAGAGACTAAACAGTCTCCAGGAATGAAGGCTGATGGACGTATTAGTTGTTTTTTCAGGAAACTCAGGGTAGCAGTTCTGAGAACCGTTGGTAGATGTTTGGGCTTTGAGGAAAATCAGGTCAGGAAAAGAGGCCAAAAAGCCAGCCACCCATGTAATAGCAGCTGCCACAATGCCACAGGTGCGTGTGCGTGCTCTAAGGGCATAAACTGCATGCACTATGGCCAAGTAGCGATCGATGCTCATCAGACAGATGAAAAAGATTCCACAGTAGAAAGCAATGTGATAAATGCCCAGGACCATCTTGCACATAGCATCTCCAAACACCCACTGGTCTCTGGCTTGGTGGGCGAGGAAGGGAAGAGAGCACACCATGAGAAGGTCAGCGATGGCCAAGTTGACCAGGCACACATCAGTCATGCTACGGAGTCTAACCCCGCAAGCGATGACCCAGATTACTAAAGAGTTTCCAAGGAGACCTAAGAGGAAGAAAATGGCATAGAGGGGAGGAAGAAAGTAAGCCCCATGTTGCTTATAACTGCATATGTTATAGTCGTCATCATAGTCTGGATAGAAATATTCAATTGAGGTGTTTTCAGTAAAGGGTGTAGAATTATACCTAGAAGAAAAAAGAGAAACAAAGTGATTAGTATTTTCGAACTATTTCATTTTCACACTGTTGGGATTTTTCTGAATTCTGATTTTCTTCAAAGCTTGACCTGCCGATTTAGATTGAGCCCATTTTTCTCCCCTCAGATAAAAATATAACAGAACAGAGAAAGAAATGTGCTGCACCTTCTTTGAAATTGCTAGCTGTGACTCAAACAGCAAATGAAGTCATTACTCGACTATCACCGTGTATCCCTAGTCGGTGCCTGACTCAAAACATGGCTGCAATGTACATGTTGTTGTTCTTTACAAATAGCAATTTTAAAAGAATTAAAAATGCTCGGATTTAAAAGAACTGGTTACTGTACTAGAAAACAAATGTTCATCATCCTCCAGTTGTGCTGGAATAAACTTTAGTGCTTACCCAAAGCGCAAAATAATCAATAAGTCTGTGGCGACTGTTCATGTACGACTGCAACTAACCAGACTGTATGCTCTTTCTGAGCTTCATTGAGTCCATATTGGAACAGTCCTCTAGAAATATCTATTAAAGAAATAATCTTTGTTTCCACAATGTGTCTCCCACCATTTTGTGCAGTCAAGTCCATGTTGATGGAGCTCTTATTGACCAAGTCCCTTCATAAAGTATTTGACAATGGCTATGGTTTTGGACAGTGCAGTAGCACATCTGAAGAAACCCAGTTGTCAGATTACTGTGATGTGAAGCTGACATTTTCCATAATTAAAAAAATTTTTGATGGAAGCTTACACTTTGTAAAATCAAACAAAAATCTTTTATTTCAACATTCAAGATGAGTTCCCAAACCACGTTACAAAGCAGTCCACCATGCTCTCTGTGTCTATATCATATCAACCTGACAACTGCAGAGAGGTCGGAGATTTTTTTTTTTTTTTACAGATGATAGGACTCTGACTTGTATTGAAAGTCTGACTGAAAAACACCAGTGTGAGTACAACCCCCTGTTGTACTCCTGAGCCACTGACCCCTTAGACACACAAACATTTAGTCTGTTTGAGAGTCAACCAACATTCATACGTTTATAAGGCAGTCATCTTAACACTGGGGACATTGGTCCATGTCTGGAGTTTCTTGCACAGTAAATAAATCCTCCCTTCAACATTTCACGCCGTGCGAGCTTATATATATATATATATATATATATATATATATATATATATATATATATATATATATCATTTTGAGACTTTTTCTACCTTTAATTATTATACCCTGAACAATTCAACTTAGAAATGAACAAGTTAGAGAGGAAAACACAAGCATCGAGCATTCAATCTGCTTGATGCTTGTTGTCAATATCTATCAGATCGTGTGGAAATCCACACCTGTCTTCACCCATAAATAGCAGCGCTCTGGTTGGGTCATTTATAAAGTTTTCTTCAAACTGACATTTACTATTCAAGATAAAGTTCTAGTTTAGAATAGCAACAGCAAAGTATCTTACTGCCACCACTATTTTTCACTAGGAGTTGAGAGTTGTTTTTTTTGTGACTCTGGAACAAAATATCAGTTTTAGTAATGTCACAGCTTTCATTATTGGTTACTCCATTCACTCTGCATATTTAATACTCAGATTTTCTTCCTCCTCACTGTTACCTTAATGCAGGTTATCCATTTAAACCTTTGCAACCTCTTTGTTTGTGAAGGCTTTATATTTACATTGTTCATGATCTCCAGTTTCTGATAAGTTTCTATCACATAACGCTGCTCTCTCCTGGATCCATGTTAAAGTTTGTGGTCTTCATGGTATAGAGACAGTAACTTATGTTTCTGCCTGCCTGGCTTCACTTGTAGGACATCCTTTAGGTAAGCCGATCTGATCTGTGTTTACTCGTTGTCCTTCATACCAGATATAAAGGGATGCGTTTCCACAACAAGCCTTCAATTATCTTCAACCACCTCTGAGATTTTTAAGAGACAGCTTGGAGTGTGTCTGCTTACAAAGGCGTTCCTAATTCTTACTGCATTGAGATTTGTTTCTTTTCAGCACTTGTGTTGTTTAAATTGTAAAAAGTGGCATAAATAGACTAGACTTGTTTACATGCTAAGGAATGCGAATAAGGAAATTCTGGGAAAAACTTGAGTAACTCTTATCCATTTCAGATTCCTAATCAGATTCTGAAAGCAGATTGCCAAAAACAACTCTGAAACCTGGCATAAATCAGCCAAAGTATGGTTGTGCACTCTTATGCAGCCAGCGTATCGCAATGTTTTTTTTATTTATTTATTTTTCTCTTTTATGTTTTTGCTTTAAGAGATTTGTCTGTAGTTCGACTGAGTAATAAAGAAGGTATGCTAAATTAAAAGGCAGAAAAAGCTTGGAAATTACTTTGCCTGCTTTCATTTTTGGTGATAGGGTAATATTTTCACAGGGCGTGTTTAAACTTCATTTTATATGAACTGTAGCAACCCCGCTGTTTGAGAACAAATAACTTCAACACAACACATGGAAACATTTTTTTAGACGTGTCAAAATGTGGTTGTTTCCCTGTGAATTCCTTTGAATGTGTCTGTTGCTGAAAATACAGCTGTTTTTAATATTATAATAGATCCGGCTGCAGACTTTTCTCTCTAGATGTATCTGCCCCTATTTTTAAAGTTCTTCTTATACACTGTAAATGTAAGCATACACCAGTTCTGGGGTTGTTTCTGCTTTTAATCAGACTAATCCTGCTTCGGAGTTGTTTTTAATTATTATTTCTACATATGTAGCCAAATCTGCAACTACAACACAGAAAGTATATAGCTTCGGTCAGAGAAGGAGTTACTAAAGTAAAATTGCGAAAGAATGTAACATAAAACTTATATGCAGCTAAACTGAAACTGAACGCCCAAGTAAACATCTTTCTGAAATGAAAGTAGGTAGGTCAGCCAAAGGCAAGCAGAGACCAGTTAAGCTTTAAAGACTGTTGCTAAAACAACAAGAAATAAAACATGTAGCTTTAAATTTTTGTTTTCTTACCCCGGTGACCCAATATCAGAGAGAGTAAAAGTGAAAGTTGTCACAGCTGGGGGATTCATCTGTTCAGCTGACAAACAACAGGGTTCCACGACCCAGTTTCTGAGGAAGAAAACCGCCGATCACAGCTTCTATAACAATCCCATCTTATGCTCGCCCACAAACTGCAGCCAGTTTGTTTTGGATCAGATGTGTCTAGGAAACTCCTCCTAGTTTTTTTTTTTTTTTTTTCCCCCCTCTTTGAATTAAAACAAAGTTGTGCTTCTTCTGCTCAAAATCAAGAACTGAAACAAAAATTAGAACAATTGTCTGCTGAATTTGTGCCTCGCAAACATTCTGTTCCCTGACAAGAAAAAGTCACAAATCAGAAATAACACTGACTATAAATATTTTATGATTAAAGAAATTGTGCATTTGTAGCTCAACAGGAAAATTGTGCATTTGTGGCTCTACAGACCGCACAGGTTAAATATAACCACTTTTTTTATCACAGGGATAAGTGGTTAAATATAAGAATCTTTAACCAAACACACGAGGTTAAACTGTCTATAATGTACTCATTTTTTAAGATAGTGTAATTATATCATATGTAAATTGTTTTTAGTTGAAATATAACAAATATAAATACATAAACCACAGTTAATCTTGCTTGACAAATTATTTTTTTTTTTTTGTCTTACAGTGACTCAGATCTAGAACCACATCAGCAGGGATCACTTCATTTTACAACTTGCCGATGATTATCTCACGAGATCACAGGTAAGTGAAAAATGTTAAAATAAGTCATATAGGTTTGTTTTTATGGGTTTTGCTCAATGGTTTCTTATAAGCGCAGTCAGGTTTGAAAGGAAAAATGAATAATGTATGTGATGACAGATGATTGGCGTGATTCAGTAATCCTGATTTAGATTGCAAGTGATGTTGATTTGACCAACATGTTCGTTCTTACTTCAAATAAAATGAACATTTAAGAGTGAGTCGACATTGCCCTGACTTACATGCAGTAGAGAAAAATGTGAAAGGAAGTGACTGTCACCTCCTTTCATAGTGTCCAACCTCAAAAATTAATGGGCCAAAATCCCAGTGGAGACATGGGAAAAAGCTGAATACATATTAAAGTAAAAGACAATGAAGGCAAAAATAACTATTGGAAACAAAATGATCCACTGTCAGGCAAATTTTCTTACACTGCAAATGAAAACGGAAATGTCTGTAAGGGCTAATGCTAATTGTATGTAGTTATATAAAAAAAAATAAAACTATCAAAATAATAATATATATATATATATATATACCCTCTTTAAATTACCCTTTGCAGATGCATATTATCAGTAATTTTTCTGGTTAAATTAAAATAATTTTAAATCCAAATCTGCTCAGTTTGTTTTCTGTAATGTATCAAAGGTTAAAAATAGCAGTGTATGTCCTGTCCTGAAAATAAAACCTACACAAAACAAAAAACAATTATTCTCTGTGTGACTACAAGTAAATACTGCACAAATCAAACAATAGGAAAAATTATGTAAGAATACAATTCAGCGACTCTACATTTATTTTTACATTAAAACTATAGGTTTGGAACTTGTGCACACAAATTGAACAGAAACATACCCGTCACTGATGTTGAAAGGAACACTTTCTGTTGAATTCATTTTGCTTCCAGAAATAAAGTAAACAGTGATATTAGAAGCGTCTTCGTGTATCCGATACACCGATATGATCAGGCAGCCAGTGTGAAAGCGTGAAAAGGTTTATACACTTCTAAAAGCACTCCCCACCCCCTAAACTAGAAAGGCAGGTGGGCCTGTGTATAAATGATATGGTTTAGTACTTCCTCTGTCAGCTTTTGAAACCTTAAAACAAAAACCCACACAGAGCCGCAAGTCCACATATGCTCGACTAAATACATAGTGACTTTGACCAAATCCTGCAGATGCACATAGATGGAAAGTTGCAGGGCATGATGGTTTGTTTTTCACAAGAGTGATACTACCAAAATAGACAGCGCTGCAGTCTGTACAAGTGGTTTCAAAACATGGCTGCTTATAGGAAATAAATACTTTAACCTGAATAGGAAGTTACACTCTTTCAGGTTGAGGAGAAAATTAGGCTTTTGGCAAATGCCATTAGTCACTGTGAGACACAGCCTTGAGGCACAATTAAATTTATTGGGCAGGTTGGCTTTAAGGTGCGACACACACAGACACACTGCAAATCATGACAGGATGAAAATGGAAATATCACTCGAAGGTGATACTATGACCTGTGGAATTCTCACCTATCACGCAATAAGCACGCGCTATACCACATCGTCTTCTTTCTAGGACACCGTCAATGACATTGTTTTGCCCTCATTGTAACCATCACTGCAGTAAGTTTAACCATAACCTTATTTCTCACCTGAACAGTTGCACCAAGATCCAAGCCTCAAAAGCCTTTTAAAAAAGTCACACCAACGATTCTGCGGTATCCAGAAAATCTCAAATACACATCAAAGGTGGGCCACTGTGAGGCTAAGAAGGTGACAGCTTGCCTTGAAGTCCAAAAAGAGATTTGGCATTGGAAAACCAAACACTGAAATTTAAACACTTTTATTAAAAACAGAAACAGTGACATTGCAGATTTTGCAGAACTTAGATAATTTATTTAAAATAAATTTTAAATATGATTTATTTAAAATAAATTTTAAATATGATTTATTTAAAATAAATTTTAAATATGATTTATTTAAAATAAATTTTAAATATGATTTATTTAAAATAAATCATATCTTCTAAAAAATACAAATAAAGTTTGAATAATCTGAACAAATTACATAATTTATTGATGTCACAATTCTTCTCACAGTCAATCTTGTGACTAATGGGATGATTTTAACATCCACAGCAACTTTAAAACCATGTATGTCAGGAGGTTTCTACCCTTGGAGCCAAAGATTTCAGTAGGAATGAGATCAATTTGTTCACCAGTGAAATCTTCGTCAGATGTATTGGTTTTCTGGTGGATAGCCAACATCACCGTCTTCCTCAGAGAACACCTAGTCTGAATCACCATGCTGCTCTGTTCCCCATGTCACATTTTTTTTTTTTTTTTTTTTTACCAAAAATGTGAATCAAAGCTTCGCTTGCTGTAAATATGTTTAAAACCCTCCAATGTGGCTGGAATGAAACAGAAGAGGGTGCAGAAATTCTGCCTTAATATTTAAAAAAATAAAAAAGTCAGTGTCATGATTTGCAGTGAAGAGGTGGTGAGGATGATGCCGATGACCCAGGTTGGAGTGAAAAAATGAGTTTAATGATGAAATGAGTACAAGTCCAAAAATCCAGGCAGCACAGCTTGAGTACAAGTACAAGGCTAAAAACTGGGAGCAACTGGAAAACAAGATTTCTGACACCCAACTAGACACGTCAAGCTGAGGACCCGACAAGCAACGCAGGTGGGATTAAATACATAGGGAGACAATCAGGGGAAATAAGGAACAGCTGCACTCAATCAAGGGGTAGACGGGACAACACAGAGACTCCACAGAACACAAAACCTAAATAAACACACAGAAACCTAAATAAACACACAGAAACCCAAATCACTACTGCTTGGTAGCAGTTGTTTGTTGTCATGGTGGCATGGTTTAGGAGCCAATTACTTTTTCACACAAGATTAGGTTGTGGTTCAGCTTGAATGAATTTTACCCCTGATAAATTCGAGAAAAAACAAATCTTTGAATCATTATGAAGTGCTTGAAATCTTTTGAAACAGGTAACTTGCTGGTTCATCTAAAACATGATGAACCAGTGTAAGACATAAGATGTTCAATAGTTGAAGATTTTGGAAAAGTTTGAACTACATTTATGATACAGAAAGAGCTTTTCAAACACATCAAGATCTTGAAAGACTCTGTGGGTGAAAGGCATTTGACATTTATTGAAAAAAAGCTGACAAAAAACACCACAAATACAATGTAATACATTTTGGTATTCACAAACAGCAGTATTTATAAAAAATAAAAAAAGCATTCTTCTCTAATCTCAGTGGTCTTCTTGTACATTCAAACTATATATATATATATCTATACATATATATACATAAAAAATGTATTAATTTTTTGTATCTGCTCTTTGTATTTCTTGTTATGCTGAACAGAACGACAGAAAGACATGGGTTGGTTGGAGTTTGCGTTTAAATGTTTCAGGTAATTCTTGTGCACTTTCCGAATGAGTCATCACCTTGCATGTGACAAGGAAGAACTTGATACATGTGCCAAAACTTTTGCAAGATGAAACCGCGTGCGTGCCCTCCCCCTCCGCCATAACCACTGCCACCATACTCTCTTACGCACACACACACACGCACGCATTTTTATCTATTTAGTCTCTCGGTGCAGAGAAACAGAAGCACTGCACGATCACAACGATGACCCAGTTTCAATAATCTGATCGTACAGGTGTGTTGGAGGTCTCGTTGTCTGTGGTTTGGCTGGTGCTCTGGTAATTCCAACGGAAATACTTGGAAAGCACTTTGGCCAATGTCTTCCTGAACTTCTCCCCGACGAATGCGTAGATGACTGGATTTAGGCAGCAGTGACACAGAGCAATGACCTCAGCAAAGAACATGGCTGTGTCGATGGCCTGTGTCGACTCGTAGTTGTTTAGGTATTCAGTCATCAGTTGCAACGTCTTCAGAAAGACTACGATGTTGTAGGGCACCCAGCACAGCACAAACAGACACACCACAGTGAAAATCAACTTGATTGCTTTGTTCCTTTTGGAGTTTCTGCTTTTGGAGACCACTATGAGGATATTCACGTAGCAAAAAATAATGACAGGAAGACAGAGAAAAAGGGCCACCACGTTCTCTGTGAAATTTCGCTGCATTTTCCACGACTCACTGGTTTTCTCTGGGTAGATGGCATGGCACTGGAAGCTTTCATTGTCCAACTCTAAGCTGGCAAAAACCACTTGTGGGGCTGCCAAGACCATAGATGTGCCCCAGATGGTGACGCTGGCGATGAGTCCGTAGCGAAGGGTCCGTTTTCGCATGGCCGCCACAGCATGGACAATGGCAAGGTAGCGGTCCACGCTCATTGTGGTCACAAAGAACGTCCCACTGTAGAAACCCAACTGTTTGGAGGGGCAGACTGGTTAGACATTCTGTAATTTACTTAGGGGTGTCTTGTTGTTTTTTTGTATATAAATTTAAATACTGCTGGTTACCATTAAAAAAGCTCTAGTTTCTGAGAGGTTGAACATTTTCTGTTTTAAAAAACAAAATAGAAAAATGATCTCACTTGATAGAATCCTGTAGCCAGTTTGCAGGATGGAAGGCTCTGGTCAACGTGGAGCCAGACAGGCAGAGTCACAGCCATTAAAAGGTCAGATAGGACCAAGTTTAGAAGAAACACATCAGTCATAGTCCTTATCTTTGTGTACCGGAGGAGAACCCAGAGAACTATAGCATTTCCTGTGAAAAAAATTGAGATAAAACGTCTTAGCTTTTTAAGGTTAAACAATCCAAATCAAATAGATATGTCTGTCCAAGATATCGTATTCAGTTTTCCAGGTTAGACTTTAGTGTGTGTGATCTTACCCATTAGGCCCACACAGAACAATATATAGTAAAGAACAGGGATGAGCACAGATTCATTGGTGAAGACCCAGTTTGTTTCATTGTAGTCGGAATCATTGTAATAATATTCGACCTCATCCCCCGTTGCGTTCATTGTGCTGTGTGAGACAGAACAGAACCTTCATCAATAAAACAAGGAACAGAAAATGAAAGATAAAACCCAATCATATTCCTTAACATAAAAAAAAAAAAACTGAAGTGTTTACCTCCTTCAAGTTTATCTTTTCTTTTCGGACTTTGTCACATGTAAATGTTTTAGATGTGAATATCAGACAATGAGCAGCTAAATAAATACCAAGGTCACTTTCAAATTATGATTTCTTTAAAAAAAAAAAAGCTATGCTGAACAACGTGGTAATATATGAAAAATAATTTATGCAATCAGTAAATCATTAATTTACACTTATTAATCTCCTTTCTTTTAAATTGACCTTGGTTTCCCTAGTCAAACACTGGACTAGTGATTAGTGACATTGCCATGAAATCAGGAAATTATTCATCTGGAGCCTGTCTGGTAACAGGAAGTAGGCTAAACCATCTCAAAAAATATCTGGTCTTGAATCTTTTCAAGACCAGATAAGAGAAAAAAAGTTATTGATATCTGCTTGTCCATAAAGGATTGCAGTGGAGGTGCAGGGGCAAAGCACTCCCCATGTCCTCAAAACAGTAGCCGCAGGTTCCATTCCCAGCCTGACGACATTTGTCGCATGTTTTCCCTCTCGTTCATGACCCTCTTTCCTGTCGAACTACTTTCAAAGAAAGGCCACTAGAGCCAACTAAATCGTTAAATAATAACGGGTTAGGTAGCCCTTTGCAAGGCTTTGGGATTCCAGCAAAAAAGAGAACAAAATAAACATTTTATTGCTCAATGACAGTTCATAGGAGGTCAGAATATCACCTTGAACCACATTTAAGGGACTGCAGATGTCACCTGCATTAGTTCAAGTACATTTATGGTTCAACAATAAGAAAGAAAAGATGTCATGAAAGAGTTCCAAGAAAAGAGGCTCAGTTAAATTAAAAGAACATTTACCAAGAAACATTTCGATGAGTTGTGGAAATGTTTGCGAAAATATTCTGTGGGACTTTTTGGAAGTTGTGTGTCCTTGCACATGTGGTGTAGGATTAATTTAGCACCCAGAAAAAAGAAAATAATAATAATAATAATTGAAAGTAGCGCGGTAACCAGGGGCTGCTTTTCTGTTTCAGAACCTGGACCACTTGTTGGAAGCATTTGCCTTTCTGTCAGACATTCCTAGCAGACAGTGTTGCCAATTTGTGATCTCTCAGTAATTCTTGGGTAATGAAGAAGAACACCTTAAACAGGACATTCATGTTTGAAAACACTGCACTGTAGCTGAATAAAAAATAATTCAGTAGAGCAGAGTGAGTAGAGATTTAAGATTTATTTCCAGTCATCACAAGGTCTTACTGCTGCCTAGGGTGGCAAAAAAAACACCCTTGGCTAAGTTTTGCAGCAAGTAAAATAGTTTGATTATCTAACATTGGATACATGCATTTCAGAAGTTACGATATCTTTTTCATTTTAAGGAAAAGCATTTTTAGTGCGCAACATCTGCCGTTTCCTGTCACTAAACATCCCAGTTTAGTAAACCTCCTCTCAAGCAAAAAGAGTTTACATTAGACATACTGAATGGAGTTTGTACTTTTGTTGTTGAAAGGTTAACAAACAGGCATTTTATCTTCTTGAGTCTCTACAATATTAATAACTGGAAGATACTTTCATCACAAACAAAAGAGGACAAAATATCCAAATATAATTTTGTACATCAATACTTACTTTCCCATTGGGTCATTTGACTCCTGATACTCCTGTCTTGTGATATAAAAAAAAATATAGAACTAATTATCTCTGAGTTGTCTGTTAAAATTCCTTTCAGAAATCTTCAAGAAACAACGGTGGCACGCAGCATGCCTCTCAATTTCACAGAACACCTCGTTCTTCGTCACCACCACGAGGACTGGACGCTGTACAAGGTTGACACTGAGCTGGAGGGTAATTTGTATTAGTGTTTTTGGACTTTTCTGCCCTTTTAAGCTGAACTTCAGATACCATCATCATTTAATGAGTCACACTGGAAAGGCTTATCCTTCACACTTTTTAGAAGTCGAGTAAGCGGTTGTATAAATCTGAAACAAATTCACTGTATCACAAAATCTCTTCTAGAGATTCCTAGTCCTCTGAATGAGTTGTAATTACAGAAACACGTGCAGTGCAAACTTCCTACTGTTGTGACCATAATCAAAATCATGTGATCTTATAAACCACATCTCAGAAATTTTTCTTTCACAGTCGACGTACCCTGAACCACTTGCTTTGACACTTATGCCGACCCTCACTTCCTGTGGCTGACTTTGCTTACGCGAAAACACAAGCGCGCGCACAAACTTAGGTAGGCAGCTCAGCCACAAGTACACAGAGAATCACCAACTACCATCTGTGTTTAAGGTGTAGGAGGTGAACGAGAAGAAAGTGTTCCAAAGGGCAACTAAAAGTTTAGAAATTGAGATGTTGAGGGACTTACCACACTGGCTGCCAGAGTCTGATACTGAGCTGTGTGTGTGTGTTGCTGAGCCGTGCATCAAGATTTCATTGTCATCCTGCCAGTTGCTTGCAAAGTTTTTGTGACAAATCCTGCAGCAAGGCTCATTTCTGGTAACGTGAACTCTGGGTTTTGTTGTTTCCTCTGCATCGTGTTAAACCTGCACAGAGGTGTCAGTGCGGTATTCTGAGAATTCTCCCTTGATGTGTACAGAAAGAATTGGAGAGGGCGGAAATGTCTGCTCAAGGGGAGCTTTGCTGTTTTCTTTACTCATTTCAGAGGTCTTTGAAGGGTCTTGTCTTTAATCTTTATTCCAAAACAGAAAGCTTTTCATTCAGATTATTGAATGAAATCCCTTGACAGGGATTTGCAGAAATGAACAGTCTCACCTACGTAAAAGTTATACATTGTCTTCTATATCGCCTGATCTTTTTAAAAAAAAATTTAATCTTAGTAATCCCAAATTTGTATGTATTTCATTTGGATTTTGCTTGAAAGTCAACACAAAGCTTAAATTGAGAGGCAGCCAAAAGTCCAATGGTAACTCCTGAGTAGCTGCAGAAAGCCGTAGCTCAGCAGGATGAATCTACTACTTGCTGGATGCTCCACAAATTTGACTTTTAAAAATAATACCTTGAAGAAAGTGATCATTGAAGGAAAGCCACAATAAGCTGCATTTGTATTTTGACACAAAGTATGTAGGGCTCAATATTGAGATGCTTTTATTAGATGAGAACAAATCTGAACCTTTAGGCCTACATGCAGAACACCATGCAAAGACGATGCTGCTCTTTAGCAAATGCAGGGAACATGGTCAGACCTCATTTGAAATTGGCTTGGCTATATATTAGACAAGCCTGATGGAAAACATGTCAGGCTGCAAAAGTTTTGGCTGCAAAAGCTTTGAGACTGACGGACAAGATACACCTACAAGAAGGAACAGTTCTTGTATCCTTACTCTTCGGATTCATATTCATGCTTGATCAGATAAAATCAGACGATGTGCAGTTATAATGTGACAAAATCAATCAAATCAATCACATTTTATTTGCATGGCATCTTTCAGCAACAAGGCATTTCAAAGAACTTTACATCATATAAACACAAAAATACAAGTCATAGAACACACAGTCAGTAATTGAAACATTACATTTTGTCGTTGTTATACATCAGAATGTTGGCTAATGTTTCATTGCTTATCTTTCTTTATGTCCAAAGAGAATAATTTCAGTTGTGTTTCTATTCAACTGAAGAAAGTTTTGGCACAATTAAGAAAAATATCTGTACACCAAAAAAATATTCTGCAATATCTTGTCTTGCGGGAGCTCTACTCAGTGCATGCCTCTTCTCTCAGTTTCACCATCTACATCAATATATGAAAGTAGCTAACACGATGCAAAAGCTGGTAGGTTTTGCTAATCTGGCAGATAAAAGCAGAAAAAAAGTCCCTCTTGCATCTTCCAGTCTGCAGATGAGCAATACTCCTACAAAGCAGACAGCCACATTAACTGAGAGAAAGATCACATACTACCTCAAACTTTCTTGAGTGAAAAGATGACAGATTTGAAAACTCTGGAAAGTAATTTTATTATAAAAAGCAGAACATATTACAGCAGACAGGATAACAGTACAACTCTTTTTGATAACTTTTGAAAATGATAACAGTTGAATAGATTGTTCAACTGCACAGTAAGCAAAAATTATTCAATGAATGCAGAGCAGGATGCAAAAGTTCTCTGCTGGAAGATGTCTTCATTATTATTTTGCATCACCTCACAAAGGTGTGAAGAAGAAATAACAAAACTGTGTTATCTGAAGTGTCTGTGAAGATCTTTGTGGTTGCAAGCTGTTCCAAACTGTAAGCTTGGTCTGATGCCCTTTCTGAATCCAACGTCACAAGGAGGAGGAAGTGTCTTGGTTAAAACAAAATACAGAGGGTTCAAAGGATGTACAGAGATTGTATTTAAGATTAGATACAGATGAATGTTGTCATCTTAAGGATGAAACCACAACAAGGACACCAAGTGGCCTGGAGTGCCTGATTAGTCTCTACCAATATCCAAAGTCAGAGTATGTCCACTTGTAGCTCCTACATGATGACAGTGGAGGTGACAGAGGATCTGGACATAACTGAACTTCTCCTGAATGAGTTCTCAGTGAAACTCACAGGGCCAGGCGCCCATTTCTTCAGCAACTGCATGGCTCGTCTCATAAACTTTTGTCCCACGAAGGCGTATATGATGGGGTTCAGGCAGCAGTGTGTGTACGCTATTGCCTCTGTCACTATGATCCACACCTTTATGTGCAACTCCACAGTGCAGCCAGTGGCTAATAGGTCTTCGGAATACAGGAACTTCAAGAAGCGGCAAATGTGATACGGACTCCAGAACAGGAAGAAAATGATCATTATGGAGATGATGAGCTTGACGATTCTGTGCCTTTTGGCCGTCCTCATTTTCACCAGGGTGGGGATTATCCTCGAGTAGCAAGCCACCATCACTAGCATGGGAATCAAGAGACCCAGAATATTTGTAGCAAGCACATTGTAATAGGCCCCAATGTCACTGTCCGGACTGTCAAAACAGCTGACCATTTCGTTATTAACTTCTAACTTTGCAAAGATGAAGGTTGGAAGAGACACGCAGATGCTCAGGATCCAAATCAACAGAATCAGAGAAAAACACGCCTTTGTTGTGCGATACCGTGCCACCTTGTGAGCGTACATGATAACGATATAGCGGTCTAGCGTCATGATAACCATGAAGAAGATGCTGCTGAAGAAGCCGGTGCTGTGGGAGCAGGACAGGAAACGACACATGAAGTCACCGAAGGTCCACTTGCCAACCAGAGAATAGTGAATGTAGAATGGGAGCGTCAGGAGGAAGAGGAGATCAGACAAGGCCAGGTTGAAGAGACACATGTCAGTCATGTTGGTCTGGTTGCGGTGTTTCACTAGGACACAGACGACCAGGCCATTTCCTTTCAAACAGAAAGAGATCAACATGTTAGTTCCTGGCAGAATTGTTTGTAGTAGGAGTGTCTTTGGAGCTTAATTTATACTCTTACCTAAGAAGCCCAGGATGAACACCAAAGTGTAGATAGTCACCAGAAACCCCTGAGAAAATGACGTCATATCATCCTGGTCACATGCAAAGTGGGTCTGGTTTACTTCGTAGTCGTAATAGCCTGAATAATCAACTGACGTGGTCAGGATGGGGTCCGGCGTGGTCAGGATGGGGTCCGACGTGGTCAAGATGGGGTCTTTGGTGATGTCTGTAAACAGAGATTTTTAATGAAACATCAGTCTCATTGTCAGTTCATTCAAATGTTATTTCAAAAGTATTCAGATGTTCATCCAAAGGAAGCTGGTTTTCAACTTAAAGAAACAAAATATGTGGCTTGTATTAGCATTCTCAGCTAGTAGTTGTCCTGTCAGCTTATTCTCCAACCTGAGCCGTACATTTCTGTAAATTAAGAAATTAGCAATGCGTTGTCAATTGTGGTCAAATTACTTTAAGAATTCTCCAATTCGTAAAGTGTCTACAACTTTACTTAGGATAAAGATAGACCAGTCAGTCTGCTGGAGATCAGAATCAAATGATCTTAAAAAAAGATTCAGATTGTTCCTCTTTTCTAGATGCGGTGAACTTTTTTGTCCACTATTTTTGGTCTACGAACACTTTAAACTGCAGGAAGTACGTCAATATGGTTTTTGAGGTTATAACAAAAAAAATATATATATATATGCATACTTTGGGGACATATCACTTAATGGTAAAATAGAGATAACATCTGTAATGTAATTTAATGTCCTTGGAAAAAAATACAATAACTGGTCAACATCATAACATTTCTAAACGTTTCTAAATTTGGGTCTTAGTCATGCTTAATAAACCTCAGTTCTTGGCTTATTTCTGCAGATAAAAATAAATAAGACCTGGAGCCAGTTTCAGTCTAAATCCAATGATCAAAGCTAGAGATATTGTTTTAAAGCCTAAAACCACTTTAAATATCTCCATGATTTTATACCAGACATCCCTGCTGTTCCTTGGTCAGCTCTTTATTCTTCAGTGCTTCTAAAAACTTCTGATGCCTTTAGACAACAGCTGATTTTTGTTGTTTGTTTGTTTTTCACTGAAGTTAAATAACACACATGTGGATTGTGGACTCCTTATTTATTATGTGACTCAATGCAATTGCACTGCAATGCACTAGATTTTATTTGCGGTTAAAAAAATAAAACAGGGTTGTTGTTTTTTTTGTTTTTTTTATGCCAATATTTTTAAAGTCAGCGTGTTATTTTTTTTTTCCTTCGTAGTTACAAACTACCATACTTTTATGGTAGTTTGTAACTACATGTGACACAAAAACACATGCAGTGCAATAAATTTTGTGGGTTTAATTCCAAAACCTCATACGCGTTATGAGCTCTTTTGCAGGGTACTGAACAAATTGGAGCGATCCGGATACAATGACAGGGTCAGGTCACCTCAAAGATATAACATTAGAGGCCAATAGCATATATTTAAGAATTTTTTTAGTGAAGCATAAGCACAAAGTTGTAGCCTGCCTTGCCTGTATTGATGTGTGTGTGAACTATTCAATAAGCACTAGCTGCTTAAACTGCTGACATCCTGGAGGCAAACTTCTTAGACAGTTCATAATGAAACCTTTTACACCATCTGCTGGTTATTTCAGATAATGCATTCAAAGGTAAGAACATAAATAGACTGTTCCACGTCATTTTATTTCACTAGATAGGTGTATATTGTTTCTCATGCATGTGACTCAGGACGCATGAATAGTATACATATCGATCAAAGGTTTCTGCACGCTCATTTGTTCTGTATTATTTTTACAAAATGCAAACACAGATCCTGTTCAATGAAAAAATAACTTCTAAAGATGGAGAATATTCAATAATTTTGTTTCTTTTCTTTTTTATTATGAGTCATTCTGAATTTATTTAAGCCCAATTGAACTTGATATTGCATTTTATTATGCTCAAAAATTCACTTTTGAGTACAATAAAAAATACAATACAAAACCTTTGCACTGGCAGGAGCTAAGATTTAAACTTCTAAAAATAAACATAAATATAGGTTAAAAAAAAAAGTACTAAAACTCAAAAGTCATTTCTGTTTGTTGAAATGCACTTACTTGACATGGTGGTGTCTCAGTGATACCTTCTTCAATCAGATAAAATCCAAATTCACTTCTGAGGTCTGCCTGCCTCTCCGCGATTGTGATGCTCTCAAAAGAGCAGAAAGGATGAACTGCCTCCAAACCAGCACAGTCTTAATAATGTGACTAGAAACAGTGAGAAACTGAAGTGCATATGTTGTTTCCTGTTAGTCCCTGGGCGAGATCTTTATCTCTACACTTCTGATGGCAACCTGGCAGAAAATAGAACTTTAATGTCTTGTAAAACAAGTGAGAAAATGTGCCAGATACTGACAAAACTTTTTGACATGCACATTATACCTGCTGATTTTGATTTAAAAGCTCTTTGTCATACAAGTTTCAGTGATGATGGAACAAAGGGGGCAATGTTATTTGCATAGCAAGTAAATGTGACCAAGCTGGTACCCGTGTATTCGCAGTTTCTTGTCTTAATATTGACAGTATATCTTTTAAGATTATTCTGTCTCAAAAATCAGTTTTTGGGCCATTTTATTAGTCTGAAAAAACACAGTTTGTTATAAGTTTTTTTATATATATATATATATATATATATATATATATATATATATATATATATATATATATATATATATATATATATATATATATATATATATACATATACTTATTTATCTTTTATAGTGATATGCTAACTGTCTTCATGTTTGTTCCTCTTTCTGCTTTTATAAATATCGCTTTTGGGTAACGTTTGTATGCAGCTGTAAAACCTTTGTTTTTTGACTTGTTTGAAGCAGTCGAAGGGACAGACTGAACTGAAACACAGACAAAGTTTCAGTGGCTGTTACAGATTGCATCTTTCAAAACGACACATTCTGAGAATAGTTTGTACAGTGATATGTTGTCAACTTTGGTACCGGTTTACAGATGCTTGACCAAATTACTTTAAGAATTCCCCAACCTGCTTTTATTGGAAAACACTTTCAGGGATTTTTATTGAATGAACATTTTTTGTTTTCTACGTTGTTAAAATGTTAATCTGTCCGGGGTTTTTTTGTTGTTTTTTTTTTTGCCGACCCTTAAGATCAAAATACTTTGTTAAGGTCTTGTAGACATGCAAAGCATGTCTACAAGATTTAGGGTAGAGATACACCTGTATGTCTGCTAAGGATCGGAATCAGATGATCTGAAAAAAAATATTGTTCCTGTTTGTTAGATGGAGTGATCTTTAAATGTCCACTATTTTTGGTCTATGAACACTTCGATCTGCAGGAAGAACTTTTGAGGTAATATGAAAAAGCATGTGTGTATGGTTAAGGGAACACATGACTTTTTGGAAAAACACAATTTCTTTAATGTCATTTAATGTCCTTAGAAAAAAAAATCATAATCTCAAGTTCAACAGGAAATTAGTGGTTTTCTAATTTTGGGTATTTGTTCTGCTGAGCAAATCTCAGTTCTCAGCATAATTCTGCACACAAAGCAGATAAAAATAAATAAGGCCTGCGGCGAAGTTTTTGTCTAGAAGATTTAGGTTACATACACACAATTGCCTTCAAAAAATGCTTTCATTTAAGTGATAGTATGATATTAATCAGCAGTTTCTCCTTCGGGGTTTTGAGCTGTTTCTCTCATACAACCACTATTTCTAACCATGTCAGGCCACACTGTACCCACTAAAAGGTTTTAGATGGTTTCTTGCTTCAACCAAACTTATTTAAGTTTATGGTGGATTGAACCAGTCAAGCACCACAGGGCTCAACCTTTTGAGCTAATTGACTTTTTAAATCGCATGTACTGGAGAAACAGGCTCGGTCTAACTTAAAAGTAGACTTTGTCGCATACTGTAAAACTTTCAAAAGCAATCGATAATGAGGAATAGAAAAGGGACATCAGCTGTGTAGTGGTCAGCTTACATGGAGATAGGTCCCCGAATGAAATATATGTTTGTTTTTTTTAATTGTAGCACTTCAGATTTAAATTCATTACAAACTTACTAAGTTATTATTATCATTATTATGAAATTCAATCTCAGGTTACATACAATTCGGGGCCGATTTAGAGACATCTAAAACAAAACGGAACATTGTTCCCTCAAGACCCATGGTTGGGGGAACTACTCGTTTATTTTGTGTTTAAACGGTGACCTCTAGTGGTGGGAAAAATATAGTGCAACTATGTGTTTGTGTGAGAACTGCCAGTGCGGACACAGCTAATTCAGATCAAATTTAATTTTGATATGAATTAAACCATCCACGGCTTTCTCCAAACCCATGGATGACTCACTCAATATGCTCAAAAAGTACCAAAGTGCCTAATTGGCGGTAAATCCAACTCCTGCGAGCTATTTTTTGCGCCTCCGCTCTCCAGCTGGCACTCATTGAATTCCCGATGAGAATGATTGGCGGAAGATGTGCTGACGAAGGCGGGTTGAGTAGAACTGCATCAAGTTTCCAACAGAGAAACAAAAGCTACTTAAGCAGGCCTTCAGAATAAAACTATTGATTGGTTGTTGCACATATTCAGCAGAAATTATAAAACCCTGCTAGAGAAAAGCCAGTTGGAACATTGTACTTGCG
Source organism: Poeciliopsis gracilis (assembly GCA_911649635.1). Lineage (NCBI taxonomy): Eukaryota > Metazoa > Chordata > Actinopteri > Cyprinodontiformes > Poeciliidae > Poeciliopsis > Poeciliopsis gracilis. The sequence goes on from CAJVRI010000287.1 coordinate 3,091,698, forward strand.
TAAAACTAAATGTTCCCAAATAAAAACCTATTTAGAACAGTTTGCTTAAAATTTTCATATTGCAAAAATTAAGTTGTTTGATTAATGTTTCTGTTTTGATCAGGTACTGTTTTATTTCTTTAGAGCTCAATCGTGTCGGTTCACGTGTTCTCATTGTTGTTCTTTGCATTTGTTTCTTTAGATGCCACTTTCAACCTAATTATTACATAAAAGTGTTTCATCTGCTTCAAGGCTGTTTTGTAATCATCGCTTATTTGCATTATTTTATTCATTAGTCTTCAGAATTTGCACACAACGCTCTATCATTTGCCTGTATAATGACATCATTGTTATGTATTAAATCAGATATGATGTTGAGTTACTCAGTCTTCAAATAGCCTTTTTTATTTTTTTTACAGAATACTTTTAAAAAACACTCCCCATCTCTGGGTCAGACTTTTGTCGAAGTTTCATTTTGAAAATACTTTCCGGAAGTAGTTTCGTGGCTCAATGTATTTCTGCAACTTGATAACGTTAGAGGTTGCTCAGCCACTGGGAGACGGGGATTATATCAAGTGGATTGGACAAGTAATAAACCCTTTGGAAAAGAACCAGTACAACTTCTAATTTCTTATGGAAGAGCACTTGACTTAGCAGTAAGTAAATGCATCTGTCCCCGAGCCGAACAAGCATTGTGCTTCAGGTCAACGTGAACTTTTAGCACTTTGCTATGCCTACGCATAAATACATGTAGATATACGCTTCTAAAATAATAATAAATACAAACAATGCTGTTTGAAAGAGCAGGGCCTTTTCAAAAAAAATATTTCTGTGCACTGTCCAGGTGATGTTGCGGCACTGACGTTATGGATGTTCCGCATATTTAAAAAGGAAGAGCGGAGTTTTTGTGGGAGTCTGGCTTGTCTGGAGAGGATCTCTTAATCAGCGTCATGACGGAGTCCTCCAAACCCCCTTCAGGGTGAGTCTATGAACACAGGCAGACTGCACGCAGACCGACTTATTGCCGGTTTGTGGAACTTGAAACTAACTTTACGTCAGGAAACGTGAAGTCTCCCCTAATTGACCACAACCACATCGATTCTGTTGACCTTGTTCAACTTTTGTGTGCGAAAGTTTGGTAGTTATTGTTAGGATTTAATTGAATATGCCCGTTTAATGATGTGCCTTCCTGAAATACTCCTGAAAGCGCATAATAAGAAACGCAGAAAGACAAAAAAATGTACCTTGCAAGAACTGTCACACCACTTGGACTTTTTGTTGCAACTGTGCTTACTTGTAGAATTATTTCTGAAGGCAGTGGATTTTGCACTCACTTTGATTATGAAAATGGGGCCATTGTGCATTTCAAATGTTTGCTTGATGTTGAAAATCATGGAAAACCTCTGGGTCTTGTGAAACATGATCTTCTCTCACATCTTTACAGTATGTGTGATGCTGCACATGTTCTCCCGTTTTAGTAGTGCATGTGAATAAGAATCAAGGAGGGTGATCTGTGTTTTTTTGTTTCATTTTTGGATCAGGGTGGGGTACGCAACTATTTCTGAGATGCCACTTGCATGTTTTATTTATTCATTATATTTCACAGTCAACTGACCACCAGAGAATAACATTTCAAAACACTGAGTAGTGGAGTAGCCCCCTTGATGAGCAGTAGATCTGGGGTTACTGCTGCAGTGCTTCATGTTTTTGAATTCCACCATCACCATGCGTCAACAAGGACTTTCATCTTACGACTCTGCCCCAGGGGCCAGATTTATGGAGATCATTGCTGAAAATGTCCAATCTCCCACCAGAGCTGTTGAATTCTGCAGCTTTTTCCAAAATATTAAAAATATTTCTGTGATTAATGCTTTTTCTTCATTTCTTTCACATTGTGCCATATTTTCCACTGACTGAGAAATGTCTCGTGTCGTGTCCGAAGCTTGGATATTGTAGTGTTTATAAGAAGGACTTTACTATAGCTTGTGGTTAGAAACAGCACTGATAATGTAAAGTGAACCTTTGGTGTGTGTATCTGTTATTTTAAGTGCACGCCTGCTTAACCCGATTACAGAGATTTCAGAGTCTCAGGCACTTTTTAGCTAAATTACAAAGTGACTGTCCACTGAGTCTGCTGGCACCAAAATGCCTTTTCATCCTTTCACTGTGACATTTTTCTTCAACATGCGTCACCATGACGACTTCTGTTACAACTTCTCCTTCGTTATCACTCTTTCTCTAGCTGCCTTACTGCTGTGATCCTAATAAAACAGAGCTCATAAAACCTTGCTAACAAACTTGCTTCCAAAACCCACCCAGCGTGGTCTCTCTAGCAGACACAGAAAAAAGACAAGACTACTCTTATGTGGGAAGTATTTTTGTAACCTGGCTTTTGAAATCTGAGCGCTGAGCTTTTATGTGGGTGTGGGTCAGTGCTTAGAAAGCTAGAGCGTATCCTTCAGGTGTGGAAAAGGAAGAAGGCCTGAATGAATCTTGAATTCTGTGGATTAAAAACATGCGATAAATTCAGGGTAACTTCCTTAAAGCGACAGTTTGATTTCTCACAGGAAACCGAGATCAGAAAAACTATTTCCAATCTGTTGCAGTTAAATGAACCTCAAATTTTGCTTATCTTGAGAATGATTTTGTTTTTATTTGGGCAGAGCAGGATGTGGGCAAGCTTCTGATTCTGCATGTTCTTAATGTCAGTCAGAAAAGAAGCATTTTGCCTTTGCTAAGAACACAAACTGATTATAAACACCAGGAGATGTTTTCAATCCTTCATTTCTTTAATTTATAAAAAAAAATTCCACCTACCCTTAACAAAAAAGTAACATTTAATATTGATGTATATTAGACCAATAAAAAATATTTTTAAAATAGACATGTGGGTGGGATTAATCACAATTAAAGGACTTAATTTAACAAATGAGCCACATTTGAATTATTTTATTCTTTTGAACATCTGTCTTTTTCTATTCATTAAATACAAAAGAACTAGGGACATGTGGGAACAACATGTGTTAAAGTAACACTTTTTCTTAGGAAACAAGTTAGAATAGCCCAAAATCAGAAGCAGATAAGATCTTAAAGATAAATAAAAATCAGTATTGGCAGCAAACGTATCTGTGCATCTCATGTAATTTCTGAAACAAAACCACGATGTGAAAACGCTTCAAGTTTGATCCTTTTAACTGTGGGTTGGAGCATTTTGTAAGCAGATTGCATTTAGATTAGATTTGTTGTAGTCTGTCCTGTTGAACTCTGCAGAAAACACATACCTTTTAATTAACAGTCTTCCTCTGCATGACTGGAGCTAGTGTGCTTGCGTGTCTTTGCACATGTGTTTGTGAGAGAACAACTTCCTGAGAGTTTTGTTTGTGTGCGGATTGAGGTTTTTTCAAGAGGCTTTTTAATAATGTGGGTTTGTTGCTTATGCCTTGCCTTCATTTTCCAGAAGCAGTAAGGGAACGGCAGACGTATGAACTTAAACTGGGGTGAATGCGATATTCCTTAAATTTACAACTTCCCTCAAGTGTGTGGGTTTTTGTTCTTCAAAGTCCTTTATAGAGCTCTGACAACTTTATAAGGAGTTTCAGTTCTTCTGTCTTTCTTTGATGGAGGTAATTTTAGTCATACGAGTTCTTTCCAATCTGTATTTCACATATAAAATTAATCATTTTCAAATGGGCCACATGTATATTTCTAAATATGAACTTCCTCCTTTAAACATAAGAAAAACTCATGTTGAAGAAACTGTCTATATAAAGGCAACTGACACATGCTGCCTTCTGCTTCACAGCTGTGTTAGACTTATTGTTCTTGTCTCAGAAGCTTCCGTTTTTCTTGGTTTTGCCTCTGCTCATGTTTAGCTTAATTGTGAAAATGACTGATGCTTTATTTTTTTTTAAATTGATAGAATGTGACATGCATATGTATTCAGTCACCTGAGTTAATACTTCGAAGTTCAACACATTTGGAAGGTTTGCTGCTGTTGTAGCTACAAGTCTTTTGAGTTTGTCGCTGTCAACTTTGCATCAACATGCATATTTTCAAATGTTGCACAAAATTACAGGGAAGAAAACTATATATCATTTTCATTTCACTTCACAATTAACTAATTGGGGTTAGTACATCACATAAGGACTCAATATAGTATAGAAAGTTGTAAAACTGAGTGAGTAGAAACACTCTTTTAATTTAAAAAAATTATATTTTTTTATATACAAAGAGAGACTGTTGTCCATTTGTCACAACTTTATATTTAGGCTTATTTTATGGTAGCTTAAATTAAACCCCTCTGAAATGTGAGCTGGACAGGAGCGCACTCATTTGAGGTTATGTTGTTGGCAGTTCTCCAGCATCAACCATTTAGCAGACCACTTTGACTTAAATAATGTGTGGATGTTGGTTTAACACAAGCTTGCAAACTTCAACTCAACTCTTAAATTTAGAGATAATTGGCAAAGATTGGTAATAAAATGTTAAGTATAATTTTCTGTAGTAATAAAATTACTGTTTAATGTCAAATGGATGTTTGATTAAGGGCAAAAACACCCAGCAACGTCCCTTCTATGTACCAATAAGACAGAAACTCAGCTCTGAATATTCACTCCAAACTAATGCAGTGCTATATTTATCACATTTCTACACTGGGTGTATTTGTAGACAGTTGTTCTTCCTGGGCTCCACCACACTCTGGGCTACATTATATGCCAAACCCTCTGTTGGGGCTGAACACATGAAGTAGCAGACACTTTTTAACAACAAAGACCTCTCTGTACAGTTGACAATGTGAAGTGTCAACAGCGTACAGACAGAGAGTGTTTGTCTGTTTAAAGCAGCTGTTATGAGTCAGTTTATTTCTGGAAGCCCGCTGTCATATGTTAGTCACTGCGGTATGTGCGCTGGTAAGAGAGGAAGACAGACGGACTGCACATGTTTGTGCATAGAGATTTAACGTAGCGTGTCGGATACTACGAGATTGTTGGACCTTTTAATCCGTTAATGCAGAGAAAACAACCACTTTGTGCTAACATAATTTTTTTGAGGTGTTGTTATTAAAACAATTGAAGTCTGCAGTATAGAGCCTGTGTATGGTGACATTTCTGTGATGTACATTGAGAAACACAACAAGTGAAAATTCTATTTGATCTCTTGTTCTCTAAATAATCTGATTTCATAAAGAGGGATACTTGGTTTAGTCTTTATAAAGGAGTAGGTGTTACCGTTGTGAAAGCTGTTCTAGCAGTGTCTGCATCATAAGTGTTTTTCCTCGAGTCTCTAGTGAGAGCAGTATCTAATTGAACAATCATCTTGGGGAATAGAGAACAGACTAATTAGCATTTCTAGCTGTTGTTCTTTTACATGATCTCTCTGTCTTTTCACCATCAGCTCCATTGTTCGTCACCTATTTGCTTTTTCTGTTCTTTAGTTCTGCATCAGAAAACATATTTTTCTTTTTTCTTCAAACATCTCTTATATATTTTTCTTATTTCTACTGGGGTTGTTTGTCACTCGTAAGTCTAACTCATCATAAAAATGGAATATTTTAAAGACTCCTAATTTATTCACTTAGGTCACTCAATTTTCCTGAGATTTATTTTTTTAATGTATGGTTACTTATTTTTTGTCTAATTGATCAATATAATGTGTTCACTTGTTTTTTTTTTTTTTTTTTTTTTACTAAACCTAATTTTATTTCTATTTTATCATTTATCTACTTGTGATGTGTTTGTGAAGCACCAGCTGAGATTGTTGTAAATGTGCTGACTTGACTTAAATTGACTTGTCTTGAAGGAGTTACTGCGATAAATACATTTTTCACTCATTTTAATAGTTTTCGAATGGGTCTATAAACTAAAGACGAGGTTAAAATCACTGATTGTTACAATGAATATTCTGATTTATTGTGACGCACATGTGCTGCATTTTTTGTTACAGGCAAACAAAATGCCTCTAACTGTCCTTCTTTCAAAGCAGAATAATTTCTGCACCTCTAGTTTAGTGGAAAGGTGCATTTTCTGTAGCATTTTATAGATCCTCAAACAGCTTCAGAGAAAATAGTAATACAATTGAGAAGATTAAACTGAGGACTTGCAGGCAATAAGATTAGAATTTCTCTTTGGTCAGAAGACGTCACCTTTTTATCTTTTTGAGAATTACTGTTGTCCTAGAGTTTGTTTTGTGTGGAGTGATTCCCACATGGTTATTTGTCACTGGTCACAAATGGAAACGATGACGCCAGGTGTTATAAGAGGAGAGGACAAATATAACAGAGTGGAAAGCCGTTACGGAAAGTGGACTTCCTCTTCTTAGGTGTGAAAAAGTTATTGGTGGCTGATTCATCCCCAGGCGTTCATAGCAATACGAAAACATTGTGGCTTGGGTTTACTACATGCTTTGGTTGACAGATCAATAGTAGAGTGCTTTAATAGTCTGAAAGTCCCATGTTAAAGGAAACCTAGCAGCCATATGCAAAGAGCCAGTTTCATTTGCGTGTGAACGCTCAGAAAAATGTGATGCTACAGTGTTTATTTTATTGCTGTGCTAGAGGAAAGCGGTGCTTTTAGCAGTATTATAAAGAGCCACCATACAACTGATGTGACCTTAATGTATTTTAAAAAATTTAGAGCTGTAATGTGCTTTCCAATTCAGAACAATGATAAAACTGTATCTGCAGGCAAGACCTTCATTAGATCGCAAGACATCGTCTACATCTGTGTCTAGCTGTGTGTTTAGGTTGCTAATTATGTGGTCAGTAATGCTTTCATCAAGGTGTATGCTGAATTAGAGGCTGCTTGGGTTGCTACACAGGCAGTATGTGGTTTAGCAACATGTAGAGAGCTCGTGTTTCAAATGACTTTATGTACCGACAGAAAAAAATCTTTCACAGCTTCTTTGCTGGTTTTCTTTCTTGCCATCCTTGTTGGTTTTTGCCTTTCTAGGACACACGCCCTTTGTGAGAATGCGTCCAATATCCACAGCTGCTGCTGAACTGAGGTCTGCTCTCATCTGCAGTCAAGCGGTGTAAATATAGGTTGTCATGGGGACACCATGACACCCAAGAAGTATGCTGGCTGGATTGCAGGATGGTGTATACGTGTGGGTCCAGAGTGAAGTGAGGGAGTGTCTGGGATGTGCTCACATTCATCTGAGACAGGACAGTGGACGGTAATGAATGGCACTGATGATTGTTGTTGTTCATTCTAGTGTTTTTATCATTTGTATTTTTTTAAAAAAAACTTACTGACTGCATATCTGTATAAAATAAAGAAAAATGAGGATTTTAATTCTTCAAGCCAGAGAAAAGTTTGTCAACCCTGACAGCAGCTTTGTAATATGAAGGCAAGATATGAATTTTCCTCAAACATGTAGGATGTCCCATCAGCAAGTTTTTGTTTATTAGGTAGTCACCAATCCAAATGATTATTGAGGCCCACATTTGTGTCTTTTGGAGTTTCTGACAAAGCTAACAACTAAATAATGTTGTGTTTTCTATGTGACTCATTTTTATTTACAAGTAAATATTAAAAAAAACTCACCGGTAATTTGATATTGCCCATTCCCAACTTGTACCTTAATGTTGTTTGGTCACTTTTCAACTGCAGTCAGTTGTTTAGTTGAAAAGAAAATTAAATGTGAAAGATAAAAAGGAAGAAAAACAAAAACGTTTTAGGAAAGGTCCATACCGAGAACCAGACCAGACTGGAATTCCCAGATTTATTCATTCAAAGATTTTCAGTGATCAAATTGTTATATAAACCATATGGTCTTGCTGGTGTTTCATTAAACTTGTGTACAACAGTGTTTCCTGCGTCAACCACGTTTTCCCTGATTACCAGGCTGACTTATAATGAGCCTGTTGCTACTATTTAGCCCTAAACTGCCTGAACCTGCAGTGCAGCCTACACATTCACCATCCTTCCTCTGAACAACAGGAAAAATTAGAAGGAGAAAACATTTAAACAGAGAAGCTCACATAAAGTCGAATGACTTCAGTCTGCACGCAGTGCTTCTGACAGTGTCAACACGTAAACTGCAACCTTTTTGAGATCAAATACTACTCGATTGGTTGGAATCCACGTGAAAATTTGTCAAAGTTACTTGTTTTTTTTATAGGCTTTGACAAACCAATTGTCTCTTGTGATGCCGTGACTCTTATACATGTAAAAAGTTAGTTAGTTACATCAATGTGCCTTTTAGAAAACGTAATATTTTGTAAAATCTGTTGTGGAGAGCCATACTTAAATTCATGGAAAACTTTTTTTTATTATCAGAGATAATTTGTTAGTGAAACAAAAAACACAAGTCTTTCAGCAGAGTTTTGTCACAGTACCAGTACCAAACGTAATCGAGGACAGCTCAGCTCAAGGATGGGTGTTGCTTGGAGTCGAAAGCCAGAAACCTAATTGCCATCATTGTAATAAAACTATAAATCTTCTCTTACAGCAGGTAAGGGAAGATTACCTTACCTGCCAATTGTAGGTAAGGTAAGGTAATCTGAGCCAATTGTCATTTCACCTTGATAAGGAACATTATTGCATTGTTTCAGTAGGGAACTATGTCACCTGTCTGTGTGAAAAGTAGTTGATTGTCATAGATAAAATGATGATCATTGCAGTCAGTTATTTAGCCGACAGATACTAATGGGTAGAAAATGTTTGCAGCAAAGTTGTTCTTAAGAACTTATAATTCATGCAGGCTGTGTTTGAGTGTGCTTTGCCCTCCCATCGCTCTCTCTGCTAATTGTAAGTGACAGACTTAAGCTAATTGCAAGGTGGCCTTTACTTTGTTGGGACAGATTTGAGGGTGGGTGCTTTGTTCAATTGCTGAATAATAACGTGCAACTTAAGACGACCAAGTAGACAGCAGGGGACAATCATGTTTAAATAAAAATTATAGATGGTAAGAGAAAAAAGACTTGAATATTTGTATCACCACTGACATACTTTATCCCTCCTCTATTTAAGAAAGGGGGATTTGAGAGTTCAAGGCCAGGGAACCAGTCTTGATTGCTGTTGTAAAACCGTAAACCTTATACTGGGTAGCCAATGTTTTCTGTGCTATCTTTTAAGATCTGCCAAAAGAATTGCTGTATTATTCCATCATATCACATTATAAATGCAATATGACAATGAACAAAAGATACATTAACAAGAAGTGATATGTTGTCAGTACTTTGTACTTTTTTTATTGTAATTTTCAGTTGTACTCATTGTTTTGTGTAGGACTGTGACACAGTTTACCTTAAACTGTGTCACGTTTTTTTTCTTTTGGCATGCTTTATGCATATAATGTTACACATAAAAAAATAAACACAGTACCAGAAAAATATGGGTCTGAAGTTGCTGTATGGGTCTGAATACATGAAGACCAGTATTGTTTAGGGGAAGACTTGGACAATGTTCTGCTTGAGTCATGTTCCTACAACTCCAATAACAACGGCAACAATGTCATGTTTTTGACAATCACTCTTTCCAAATAGTACATAGGAGTGTGTATGTGCATCTGTGGTTTTCTGTCCTGTGAATGGATGGATTACCACTATTTGTCAATTTTGATTGAAGTAATGAATCCATATCAAGGGCATCTGAACAAATGACCTAATAGGTCATTGTGCATGTGGAAATTATAATGTCTTGTATTACAGTGTTGCACATTATAACTCTAAGGACATCCTTGTAGGGTTGTGGGGATGCTGGTGCCTACTCCATCTCTCACCCAATGACATGGGTGGACAAGTTGCCACTAAATTAAAATAAATGAAGAAAGAAATTTATGTAGAAACAAAGTAGTTGTTTCTGACAAAAACTTACGTTTTTTTCACATTTGCTTCTGTTCTAGCATTTCTATACTGTAGCTATGTCCTTCAAACAATGTAACTGCATGTCTAGAAGGCATGGGTGTCTTTTTTTTATTTTTATTTTGAGAGGGTGATACGTTTTTTTGTTTGAATTACTCCTTTGTAATACCTCGATCTAAAACATCAGTCAGTTGACATGCTGCTGTTCGGTAGTGATAACCGCAAAGTCATTGACTCTATGCTTTGTAAATAAACTGAGACTATTGAGTCTATTGCTCACATTTAAAATGTTGCTGCACAGTGGCCCAGCTCTTAGCCATGTTTCCTTGTAACAAGAAGATCACGTGTTCAAATCTGAGCCAGGGTCTTTATGCATGCAGTTCACATGTTCTCTCTGTGAATGTGTGGGTTCTTTTTCTTCAAAAGCCAGAAAAATGCATGTGTTGGATTAGTTGGTCCATCTAAAGTGCCTTCAGGTGTGCGTATTGTAAATATTGAAACAGGTGCATATTTATCCAACCTTTCTTTTAGTAGTGAAATCAGAGAATAGTTCCTCTTGTGAGTAATGGATGTCTGAAATCTTATCAAAAAAGACCTAATAAAGAGGAAAATGTGTTTTATTATGAACTTCGGGTAGTAATGTATCCTTATGAATGCTGTTTAGTCAAGTGAAAGGGACTTAGTGGTTCTGAAAGGTCCATTAGCGGTGTGTGTATTTGTGCATGTGCGTATAAAAAGAGCACTTTTGTAACAAAGTTCCTGCAGCATCGCAGCACTGCACTTACTGCACTCCTTGCCAGAGCAGGGTTTCCTGCTTTTCCTTTATTACTTCTCTTTTACTCTACTCATCTTTCTCATTGCTTATGGTGATTCCAACTCTGTGGGAGACCAGACTTTTTCCTAAAGGCGTCTTTGTCTATGCTGGAGAGAGGAAAGGAGAGAGCGGGAAAGTGAAATGTTGCTCTAAAAAAGAGAGTGAGAGGAGGATACTAGCTCACTGTGCTAAGTCTGGCTGAGGCCCAGTCTTACAGGTCCACAGAGCCTGGTTCTGTTTACCTTTTAAAGACCAGACCTACCAGGAAGGCTTCACATCCTAATGCCTTTACAGCTCCTCAAGCATTTATAAGAATAACAATATAATAAACAATGTAGTACTGTGTTTATGGTACTAACCATAATACCATAAATATGTTTGAAAGAGTTCTATATTTACAGTTTTCAAACTTAAGAATAAAACAAACCCCTAAGTGGATTATAATCAGTGTTGTCATAACCTTAATTGTGGGCTGTCATTTCAATGACACAACCAGCGGAAACCACTCTGCATTGCATGAGTTGATGACTTTGTGTGTCCTCTGGGTCAGAGTTAGCCAATGTCTCGCAGCCTGTCAATGTTTAACCTTACTCAGGTTAGAGTCCGCTCGCTGTCATGCTCATTCTTATTTTTCTATCCTGAACGGGGTGGCAAAATCTCAGAACATTAAATTTTACAGCGCTGGGTTGGACAATAAAAGACGGGCACAGCGATTATTTTGAGGAGTGTGCTGAATCTTAGAGCATTTGTAAAGGTTGAGATTTATTCTGAACACCGATTGTTTGGACACCAACGCAAGGATTTTCTTTGATGTAAGTGAGATACTTCTCTGAGATTCTCATGTACTGTATGAAAAAAATGTTGTCTAGAATAGTTGTTTGCCATTGTTTACATACAGTGCATGACTTGTTATCTACCGTTTCTGTTGGGCTGCTGATTGTAGCCTCAGGGTCTGTCGATAATATCTTTCATAAGCTCATCACAGGAGGATTTTGTAATATAACTATTGTTCTTGTGGTCTGAACATGCAGATGTTCTCAGTAGTTTTCATGCCCAACAAAGTTTTATTTTAGGTAGTTCAGGAAAACCAGGTGATTCCAAGAACTAGGTGTTGGCTGGCATGAAATTCTCTCGGTGGAAAACATTTATTAAGCTTCACTGTTTTGAAGTATTTATTCAGAAAACAGAGTACTTAAACACCTAACATAATTAGAATTATTGTATCTTATTTCTATTGAAGCTAAAATAATGTCATTGAATGTTACTTGTGCTATATATATTTTTGATTATTTCTTGATATGTAGATTTAATAAAAATAAAGTAAAGCATCCCTGGTAAATTTAGCAGTTATTTTTAAATAAAGATGCTTGTCACGCAGAATGTTGCACTTTAATTATTATTTTTCTTTCCAATTTATGTGAGCAGAAACAAGACATAAAACAATGTTGTATCTAAAATAAATTTAAAAAAAATCAGTACAATGAAGCCAAAATATAACAGTACTATTACAAACAAACTTATTTAAATCTGTTTCCACGCCTGTATAGACATAAACAAAGCGGTGCACAGCAGTAAGTGGGGGAAGGGCAGTCCTACATTAATCAACACTTACAGGAATACAGATGGAATTTTCTTTATTGCCTCGGAAACAAATTTTAGTCGTGAAATGCTCACACTTTAAACCCTTTGTTTACCTTGATACCAGTAACCAATCCTTTCCAAGTTTCATCTTAGGAAAACTATGATTCATCAGGTGTGTTGTAGGTTTATAGGTGACTATATTTTTTATAACGCTCTGTTACTGCATATTTTTATTCAACATAACTGCCCAGAGCTGCAATAATATTGAAAAGAGAGATGTTTATGAGGGGTGTGATGGAATGCAATTCAAAGATGAGAACTAAATTTCATAGAAGTATGGGCGGTCTGGGACATAGGAGAGATGGCGGAAGGAGAATCTGCAGACATTGTTAGATTGTTGTTGTGAGTCATTTCAGAATCATGTTGAATCAGTAGCTGTCCAAAGCTACTGATTTGGACATCGGTTTGGTTATCATCTGTTGATAACTAAACGGATGATTTCAGTTTCTGTTGTAGTATGAATGATGTCTTTGGTGCAACACTGTGCCAAAGTCAGAAATACAGAAGAAAAAAATGCCATTGGTATTCAGGCTGCTCTTGAGGTGGTAACAGTGGAATCCATTCACAAGGCTGGGTTGTTATGTAAGCAGTGCAGAATTCAAGAGAAACAAAAGTCTCTCAGTTGAAATGCAAGTAAAAATAAAATTAGTGCTTCTGAAAAGGAAATGAAAAACACCTGGAAACTTCTAGTATTTCTGTATTTCTTCTTTTTTTATTTTTAACCTTTGGACTTGTCATTATCCAGGAGGAGAATGAAAGTTCCTGCCCCACCTCCACCGCAGGCCCCCCAACCTGCTCCCCGTCATTTGTTCAGGTATTCTGTACCTGATGGAGGAGGGACATCAGCCATGGATGTTAAGGAAAACATCCTAAAGCCCACCGTCGTTTTCCAGCTAACTCTACCACATGGCCGCCAGGTTTCTGTAACAGAGGATGGAAGGTTAGTCCAATGAAAGTGCACTGAAGCACATGTTTAATCTCAAATTCCAGTGGTATTTGTTCAGTCACTTTGTCCTTCCATTGCTTTTGTCTGTGAGATACTTTGCTTGTGAATGCTGAAACAAGTTCTACAATTTACTGCTATTTTATTTAAACTGAAAAATCTAGAAATCTTTAGTGTTAGTTGGATCACGTGAGTTAAACTCCCAAACTGAAATATGGTAAATGGATGTTGCCCTATTTTACGGAGCATGGTGAATGTTCACATGCCATTCTCAACATAGTGCACAGGCTTTTGTCCTGGTGTGCAGTCACCTGACCTGCTAATGCACTCCATAATGAGGTTCCCTCCGCTCAGGCAGATAATTGGGGATGTCTTTGATTTAAAAAAAAAACAAAAACAAACAACAAGCCTCTCTTTATTATCCAAGTAGAATCTTAAGGCCAGCAGATGTCTCCATTGTATTTCCCACCAGTGTACAAATTGTTTTTCCTCTGGTCAGTTTTTACATATATAATGTACTGATGCTTCTTGGTTAGTTAGAAAATCATTAAGAAGTAAAATTATTTAAAGATATCAGTTCATGAACTGTAACTCCTGCATTTTTTTATGCAAGTATGGAGAGTAAAGGCTCCTTATGGAGAGAATCCAAATATGAAGTTTCCCTTTGACATTTAACCTCTTGAAGCATTCACTGCAGTGTCTGTTTTTAACGGTGGGAGTTGTGGAAGATCAAATCTGCCTGTATTCAACAGCTGATGGCAAAGCAATTGTGTATGTAGGTTGTACATTTCTAATATAGTTCTAGCAATCGAGGCCTTATGTAAATTAGCTGCCCATTTTTTGCAGTTTTTCCATGCTTTCACTACTTTCTCTACCAGCCATTTTCCTTCCACTCAACTTTCCAATAACATGGCTAGATACAACCAGCTTCTTTGTTGATGACCTATGGACAAATTAATGTTTCTTTATTGGTCATTTGTAAAATTACAATTTAAAAAATAGTAAGAAAGCTGTAGATTTCACATATGTGTGCGTCACAATTATATACGTGATTTATTCACTTTTTAGTAATTTACTCAGATGCATGAAACTATGTTTTATGCAGTAACCGTGTTTTTCTAGAAGGTTTTGGATCAAAACAATTTCACAAAGTTTAGAAATTAGCTATTTTATTGAATCCAAATAGATGTACTGTGTTTACTATTTATATCATGATTTGCATTGACTTACAGAAATCTCTTTCTAACTCTTGTATAAGAATGCGCACACAGACAAAGCTATGTAGAGAACAGCTGACGACGTACTGTAAAAGGGTTAAAAGAATCAGTGTTTGTTTTTATTTGCTGAGTTGCACTGATACTGAGCTCTGTTATATCAAAAATTATTTTAATGCCCCTGTATAACGCTCATATCAAATTGGTTACATAATTTAGTTGTGTAACTCATATCTTTTATTTCTGTTGCTAAACACTGCGCTGGGTAGATAACACGTAGCATGCAACTCAGAAACCTGGAGTCATAAGGACGGCTAATAGCACAGTACTTGACGTTGATGAATTGCACCTCAGTGTTTTAATATTATGACAATGATATGCCACTGTGTTACCTTTTCAGGCCCACATATGGAGTACACTGACTCCAAAGTCAGAGATTTTCTCTTCAGCAGTCTTTGTTGTGCTATCTGTCTGCGTTATGTCATTTGATCTGGATTTTCCCACAAAAGGAGAGCATTTATTTCTTTGTCTGGAGATTGACAGGTACTACTACAGACCTAATCATCACTTGCTCTCTCCAACTGGATTCCAAAGCAAATGAATGAATAAGTACACTGTTTTCTTTGCTGTTGTCTTCTCTTGGATAAACCTTGTAATTTATTAGTTGATACATGGACAAACTGACCAAGAAGTAAAGGCAAATTGCAATATTTGGTCAGCATTTAAAAGGAAAACTACATGTATTTGCTACTTATTTTGCTTATTAATAACTTATTGTTGTTTATAGTTTTAAATTTGACTTGGGTATGTTTATAACAATATTGTTCATTACTCATCTATGAACTCCAGTTAGATATGAAGACATCACATGTTTGAGTTTTCCAAAAAACAAAGGAAAAAATGTAGTTAATTCTGGCAAAAAGAAAACAACTTTATTGTCCTGCTTATTTGCAGTTCATTAGGTTTAAGAGTTTGTTTTACTTTCCTTTTTTGTGAAGCTGAAGCTCGGTATTCTTTGTAACCCAATATTCTGTCCTTGCACAGACGGGCACACCCACACGCACGCACACACACACACACACTATCCAGACACACTTTCATTCCTCTTTCTTTTCCCCTTCTCCCAGTAAACCTTTGATGGATATGCTGGTCGATCTGTGTGGTCACCACCATCTTAACCCATCAATGCACACCTTGGAGCTGCTTTCCCCCGAGGGTCACTCTTTGGGATTCAAGCCCAACGCCCTGCTCGGCTCCTTTAATGTTGCCTGTGTGCTCATCAAGGAGAAAATAGTGGAGGAGAAAGTGACACGTAGGCCAGCTCCTAAAGTGCCAGAGGTGAGTTATGGGGAATCCTGCTTTTGTTGCAGCAGGTCCCACTTCTTGTTGTGCGTTTTGAAGTCTACTTGAGGTCATTTAAAAAAAATACTATATATGCTACCGACTGATATCAGTTAAAATGTGCCACTATTCTTGTATGCTGTGTTGTGGCCAAAGGTATTTTCTTAAAATGAAGCAGATATTTTAATAAGACGGTTACAATCAGAGAACATCTTTTTTTCAGTCATATATGAATAACCACCAGTTAATACATTTAACATCCTAGAAAAAATAATGACATTATGTAGCAATAGTTCATATTATGTGCTTTATGCTGCTGCAATGAGGCCCTATGTAATCTTTCTTTCACCCTGTCCACTTTGTACCAATAACCACTGGCAGAAGGCAAGGCCAGTGAAACCTGTAAGGGCTCATGCTAAGGTAGGAAGTTGGTTGCTTGTAAGCTGGCCTGTACATACTAGAGTCAACTTTATACACTCTTTATTTTTTATGTGCCTTTCTGAGTGGAAACTCTACAGATTGTGTTAAGATTCAAGCTTGTAATTTTACTTTTTTTCACTCTTTTGCTGTTTCTTTCTTTGTGTATTTTTCTCTGCCTCTCCTTAGCTTTCCTCAGGTGATTCAATATTTGATGAGTCCCTTACCTTTAGTTACCATGCATTATTTCTCTGCTGTTCTCAGGGCTCAGTGGCAGCTCTGTCTGCCTTTGACCCCACCTGGCCTCAGGCCAGAGGCCAACACTCCTCCAACAACTACTGTCAGTCATTTATTGTTTTATCCCTTTACCTATTGGGCTTTTCGGCAGTTAAGTTCGGACTGCTCTGGAATCGGTGTGTACTCAGTTGATCAATAATAGGTATGCTCTGTTAAAATACCCTAATCGATCATAACATTATGAGTAGTTTTCCAATTGGGACTTCTTTCTAGTGCTGAAACAATTGATTTGATTAATCATTCTAGATCAATTATTGAAATGATCATCAGCTATTTTAGTAGTCGATTAATTAACTAGAGTATGCAGACTTTACAATAAGATAATTTGAAGAAAGAACGACGCACTTGGCGCCAAAATAGGAAATATATACATTTTTAAAATAAAATAAAAAAATAAAAAAAAACATTTGTCTGTAAAGACAGCACCTAGAACTCCTCAAGTGACATTGTTTTCGTTTTTCCCAGTTCAAATTCTATAAAAGAAAAACCTACAAGAAAGCACCCTTCGCTATCCAATTACTAATTGGCCAATTGAAAAAACTGGTCAACTGGTTAACCCTGCTCTGTATTGATCCTAATTCAAGCAAAAAGGCTTGAGCTTTTCACAGGTTGATGTTAGAAACATCTTTTATGAAGATTTATATGCATTCTTTGCTCCAAATGATCAAGGGTGCACTAAAGTAATGCTATGTTTAGACAATAAATTGTTTATCCCATCATTGTAAAAAGCAAGTTGAATTCCTTGTTTTTTTTTGCTTTTGCATTTCTGTGCATTTATAATATTTAATAAAATAAGCTGCAGTGATTAGATGAAAAATCTGAAGAATGTGTCAATTTTTTTAAATTTGATTGGCCAATTGAAAAAATTGGCCAATCAATTTATTGGCCAATTTTATTGAGCATAATTGCTCTATAACTTGTCAGAATAATTGATTATTAAAATAATCATTAGCTACAGTCACTTATTTCCCTTTGTGCTACCACAATCTTTCTGATCCAATGAAGCATGGACTCAATCAACTTTTTTTTTTATCACATATTGTTCCAGAAATATTGTATCAGATATTGTCAGTTTTTTATTACTGACAAGATTACATGTTGTCGATAATAAAGAGAATTTGTGAGTCTCAAGCTCGCTGTGATCTGCAGATGATGGAGGAAGATTTGCAAATAATGCAGATCTGTTTGCAAGACAGATGAGATGTTGTATACACCAACATAATTGGTGCATACTACACTAGTCTTTTAAGAGCACCACATATATAAAGTTTTCTTTTGTTTCAACATTTTCTTCAAGCATCAGCAACTTTTTCTTTTATTAAAAGTACAACCAGTTATTTTTCTACTTTCCCATCGTCCAACTAAATAATTGGAATTTTTCTATTGACTGACACATATTTGCTTAATAAGGCTTTTGTCTGACCAGTAGACCTAGATTTACTGACTAATTCTCTCCATCATTATCTCAGAAAACTGTGCGGTTGATGGTGAACTTCCACGGCAACCAGAAGGCTGTGTTACGGGTCAACCCGCTGGTTCCGCTCCAGGCTTTGATACCGGCCATCTGTGACAAGTGTGATTTTGACCCCGCACATGTCCTTCTCCTGAAAGACTGCATCAGTCGCCACGAGTTACCGCTGGACAAATCTCTGACAGAGCTGGGCATCAAAGAACTCTACGTGCACGATCAGAGTCTAGGTAAACCTTAGCCCGAAATAACGCTAATTCTAATGTGGTGGTGTATTTACAACGGTGGTTTCAGTGACAAATGTCAACCTTGAGTGGAATAGGGCTTGCTTTATATGGATATTTTTGTCTTATCTGTTCAGTTGCGATTGGATTCAAGGTCACATTTTGACTCATGTCATGCTGAGAAACCAAAGCCAGAAAGATATCTCAGAAATTCTTGGTGTGGTGCAGAATGATGCAAGCAAAACATTACGTCATGTTTATGGTCAAATGCAGTTATGTAATTTTTAGCATCCAGCTGCATTAACTACTAGTATGCATGCAGTCCCTAGCAGGAACATTCACTTCATTTAAAACTTTTTCACTAATCTTGGTGTTCTAGACATGTAAATTATCACATCACACTTTGGTGTATTTCAAACACAAGGGTATGCATCTTTTCATCTGGGTACTGTAAAATTATTTATTATTTGTGTGAGTATCCTCCACATTAGTTTAGTCTGTTGTATTTTTAAATGTTTGAAAGTCTCCACAGAGCACAAACAATTTATCAGTTTATTGCAATGCAGGTTATGTATCAATGACTCAGTCTTTTTTTTAAATTTTCTTCCAGTTTTACAGCCTAAAATGGCTTCTGCCCCTGTTCTGAACAACTCAGGTATATGTCCTCCATGTTGCTGGTGCTAACTAACCCCAATGCCTGTTTAACCTAATCTACTGCTGCTTCCTCATTAACAAAGTCTTGTTGGTGCTTTTATTAAGCTTCGTAGGCTGCTTATAGTAACACTGTTAAAAAAAAATTGTGTGAAGTTGTAGTATGTGTGAATCATATTAGCACCTTTTTATTTCTAAATAATTGTAATGAACTTAATTAGCTCTGATAATTTAGAGACCTAAACACATCATTGAGGATGGATGGCACGGAAATAGTATTTTTATTGGGAAACATCAGTTTAACATGTGAAATAAACTGGTAGAAAACAATTAGGTTTTGGCGCCCTCTGCTGGGTAATAAAGTAAGATATCGCAATTGAAATAGTTTTTTTTTTATTAATTAATTCCACTTTTTGGATGTTTTTGTGTAAAAGTAATGTAAATAACAGAATTTAAATTGAATGTTTAGTTATTAAAAAAAGTTTGACTTCTTTATAACTGTGATCTATGCATTGCTATAGTTTCTGAATAACACTTGCCCCCAACTCTTTTAATATGACTCGTTAATGATGCCATATCTAACTCCACTTCCTCTACTTTTTTCTGTTTTTTGTAGATTCTTTTTATTCAAGTACTGCCAGCCTGGGTAGACCCCAAAAGAAAGGATTGCTAAATATTTTCCCATTCAGCAAAAGGAAATCAAAGGTAAGATTTTAAATGTCACCTGTAGGGAGTATTTTTGCAAATTCTAAAGTAAAAGGCAGCCATTTTGTCAACTAATCTAAAATCTGTATTTTATTTATTTGCCGAGTCAAAAGTAAACCTGCACTGTGTAAAAAAAAAAAAAAAAAGCCTCTGAACCAAGTTGTAAGGCACATTCCTTGAGTTATTGTCATACTTTTGGACAGATACAAAGTGTCCATTTCTATATTGTTGAAAATATCTGCTGTCTCTAATAAATTCTTCTGTCATCAGAAAGAAGCATTTTTCAGATTACATTCTTAACAATGATGATGTTTGTGGATCAGATTGCTATCTAATGTAAAAAAGCCAAAGAAAATGCTTTGAAAAAAACTAAATGCATGCATGTGTCTTTGAATGCTGCATGTGTGTATTCCTTTCCATTTGCAGACTGACAATAAGTCTTTGGACATGGATGACTTTGATGATATTGCAGTTCAAAGCTCAGACACAAAATTCAATGTAAGTATTTAAAATATTTTCATTAATCTCACCTGAATTAGTTACAAAATTACTGAGCTATTTGTATGAGTGGATAGTGCAAACAGCTGATTGCAGTGCATATCGAAAAACAAACTAAAAGACTTATTGATTCGGCAAGTTTTTGGACTCTTTGTTCTTGATTTATAGTTACTTAAAATTTAATGTTGTGTTGTTTCCAAGACTTTTATTCTCGCTCAGCAGTTCTAACTGGTGTAGCATGTTGCAAACACCATTGTGTGAGGTAAAAATCATGTATATGTTGATTTGCAAGACAAGGGTAGTTTTTGTTTTTTTTCTTTTTCTGATTAAAGGCATACATTTCCAGTAGTAAAACATGGATATTCTCTGTCATTTAAAGGCATAAATTAACATGCAACTGGAAACACTGCATGCTTGAACAATGTTGTGGTTTATGGACATTCTTTTGATGAAAGTCCAAACGCAGAGCTGCAGTATGTTTATATCCTCGTTAAACTCCGTCATTAAAAAAATTGGTCACCATATCTGCAGTACAAGAACGCAGTTTTCTTTTGTCCTCCAGAGGGCAGCAACTGTCTTTACATTTGTAAGCAGGTCTCTGTCATGTTAATGTAGAAAAATAACCTGTTTTACATGCAAACACTTAATTACAAGTTGGACAATTACAACAGACGGGTACACCGGTTATTATTAATAGAATTGTAAATGGAGAGCAATGAACCTTATTCCTAAACACAGTCAGAAGGTTAAGATCAGCAGCTTCTTGGTTTCAACATCTGAAAATGTTTTGTGAAATTAGAATCCTCGATAGATGTGTTTGCAACTAATTATTTCAGGTTTAAACATCAACATAAAACTTCCCGCAACCACGCCACTGTGAAACAGATTCGCGGCTGCTGAGGTCTGCTTGTTTCACCCATAACATCATTAAGAAGGGAGTCAATTGCATTAGGTAGAGAAACGCTGGTCGACTCTCTGCTGTTCAGTTTAACTGAGTTAAAAAGCTGCTGGTTGGGCTCCGCCCTCCTGTTTTCTGTCATATCACTAACACTGTGCATTGCCCCCATTGTCGGTCTGCTTTTTGATGCTTTACAGCATATTTTTCATTGTATGCCTCATTTTCTTGCTGTAATTATTTGAAAATGTGGAGAATGAAAACTTTTGAACCGAGTCAGGAAGTGTTAAAAAAAAAGGAAGGCATTTATGCGTGCAAAACACAATGTAATTGGCATTGTGTAATCTTTATGATGTCATCCAAATACCAAAATGTATCTAAGGCAGTGGCAGCTAAGTTTGATTTATAGATATTTTCATTCTTAGCCTTATCGTTATCAGTGGACCTCAATGCAGCTTGGCTTTCGTCTCTGATATGATTGTTTTTCATTCACTGACTGTTATCAGACCACACACATGCATTTGTGCACTAAAACACACACACACATCCACCCATGCATACACGCTGTGTTATCAGCTTGAAGGCATCAAATTACACTACCTTGGCTACATTAGCAGTAAAAGCCCAGCCTCTTATCTGTAATTGTTCATTAAGGGCTAAACTACTGTGTAGGTCAGGGTAAGAGTGTGTGGTCCGAGAAACTAACATTTCACATATCCTTATATTTGGGTAATTATGTTTCAAATGGAGGTCTGCTACTTAAAAATTAAAACCAAGTATTAATTTAATTCAGTTGTGTGACAGAATATAATACTAAAGTGAGCCATTGATTTCAGCACAAAAAAAGTAATTATTTTTTTGTTTCCCTTACGTTTTATATGACAGAGTGTCCTTCAAGTGTATGTCAGTGAAAAAATGAAAGATTGTATGTCACACCAACTAACTATGACATTTTAATGAGTGGACAACCGTCCATGTGACTGTCGATGCATTAAAATATGGACAGTTGTTCATATTGAAATGGCTCACAAATCAGCCAAAGGTGCTGAGTTGAAAGCACAACTCAAAAAAGGGCTATAAGGCTGCATCCAAGTGTCTTCAAGTTCCAGTTCACCCAGTATAAATGTTATACAAGACTTTCCACATGGTGAAAAAGAAAAAAAAAACTGTTTCTTTTAGGATATGGCTGTGTCATTTCCAACCAGGATAAGAGAAAAGAATCCAGTTTGAATGAAAAATAGATTTCGAACTAAATGATGAGCTTAACTGTACCTCTGGCATTATGTCCTTCTGGAACGTGAACCATCGCTCCTTTCATTTTCACTCCAACTCTGATCAGCTTTCTTGTCCCTGCTGAAGAAAAGTACCCCGCAGCATGATGCTGGCACTGCCAGCAGACGGTGTTGGTCTTCTTTTGCATGTAAAATGTTCAGTTTTGCTCTCATCTAACCAGGACACCTTCTTCCACATTTGCTGCTGACTCTTGCATGGTCTGTGCCAAACTGCACGCTCGACCTTTTCATACATCCCCCTTCTCAGCAAAGGCTTTCTTCTTGCCACTCATCAATAACGGCTAAATTTGTGGACTGTAAGACTAACAGTTGTCTTGTCGGCAAGTTCTTGAGCTGAGGTTTTCTGCTGCGGGTCTCGTGGCTGCTTCTCTGATTAACGCGCTATGGCTCGACCAAGATGGACAGGCCATCTTTTGTTGGTTTACAGTTTGTAGTCTGTCTGGTTAATGGGTTTCTTGCCTAATCTACTCTAACAAAACTTGCAAAACTACTTTTCAAAAAACTCTTACTGATTGTTATTTTACATTTTTTGTTTTTAATTTATTTAGGGATGTCAGATAAGAGATTTGGAACATGTTAATGAGGAGTAAATACTTAATCAAATATTGGATGATTCGTATTCATGTTTTAGGGTCGGTTACTGTTTTATAATTATTCTCTGAAAGTACTCAAGATCTAAATCCCCTTTGCCCATAAACTCTGCATGAACTCTACTGCATTATAATATTTGTGAGAGCATGTGTCTTCTCCCTCTGCACTCTGCCAACCCTGTGAAGTCTTTAAAAAGGTTTCTGTATTTCTCCCTCATGCATTCTGTCAGTTATTCATTTTCTGAGGTCTATAAAATACTCAGCCTTTTCAGCTTTTTTCCCTTCCCCCTCCAATCACGCACATGGACTTGTGATGTTAGATGAAACCGACTTGAAAGATTCAACCAGAGGGCAGAGAAATACTGCGTACTTTCCATTCAGTGACTTTTAAATGGTAGCACAAAAACAAGTCCTCAAAGTTCAAATCACAGCAGGCGTTGGCACTTTTAATTGTTGTCGTAAGCCACCTTTGTTTTTAAGTACCTTACGTTATTTGATTATGTTATTTTCTATTTATAGCGCTCAGTAATGGGCATCACTACAAGATGAAGTATGTAAATGATGCTCATTTTGTATCGCTCTCATCGTTATTATGAATGCGATGCTGACTTGTGTTCCCTTCCCAAGTGCCAGAGAACGTTCTGATCTAGTTTACCCACTCGCAGTTTTCATGTTTTTAACTAGGTCGATGGAGAAGGAGCGAGCAGGTGAAAAAGTCAGATAGAGTTCATGCGAATTTCTTCCTTTGATTTTTTTTTTTTTTTTTCCCTGACTTGAAATGTGTTCTTTTTTGGGGATTCCAAACGCATCAGCCTCCCCTCAAGCATCCCTTTTGTGTTTTCATCACTCAGTTTGCTGCCTGCCACAGTTCCTTCAGCCTGTCTCTTATCCTGTCATTCTGTGAACATATCTGTCATACCACAGAGAGAACAACTGTTCAGTCAAAGCAGAGTTGTACCACTTTGGAAGTATTTTACCGATTTATTTAATTTTTTTTCTGGTGGCAGATGAGGTCAGGACTGTGGGATGTTTTGTGCATTATAGTGTAGAAAAATGTTTCTTTACAGCAAAATACAAAAAGCCCCTTGTGTATTGTGGTTGTCGTCTGAGCTTGCTTCTCTTTACTTCAGTTTCTGGGACCTTATTAAAGAAATACCTTCTTTTTTTTTTTTTTTTTCTCCTCCTGATCATGGCATGTTTTGACCATGGGTATTGTTACTTCAAGTGATCGGAACATAATGTTCCTTCTTGCTCTTTTATCTCACATTGAGGCATTGTCTGAACCCATTGCTTAATTTGCTTTTAAACATTCTACTTCGATCATGGGGCTGCACACCCTGGTGTGGTGCCCCTGTTGTGCCAAGGTTCTGTACCAAGCTGAGCCACAGGGAGGCTCAGATTTTCAGGAGCACTCAAGGCTGCCTTTGATCACACATTCAATTCTGTTTTTCTGTTAAAGTGCATTCAGTCAAGAGCAGTCACCCTGTGAAAGTAAGCTTGCACTTTCAGCTTGATCACACAAATGCTGCAATATTAGTCATGACCAAAGAATTACTTATATTGTCGGTCTCTTTATGTTTGAGTATCTGTGTGTGTAACAGCTTTGAGTTAAACTGCCTGTAGTCTTGTTTACCCAAGACTACAGGTAAACACTAAAATTAGTAAATTATTTAAAAATGAAAATGATCCTTTGAAGGATGATTTAATCGTAAAATAGTGCAAGATCTATTTCTATTCTTAGCATTTTTATGACACAGGTATTAAATGGAACCTAAATCGGTCTTTAGTGTATCACATATATGGATATACCTTTTTTTATGTTATTTAAGATTTGATTTCTTCCCTCCTGTTATTCTTCTTCTAACCCACAGGGTCTGTCCGCTGTGTCAGGAGTTTCTTATAAAGAGGAACATCCAGGCTCCCTGGAGCAGTCTCAGTCCTTCACTGATATTCCCACGATGCATGCCAAAGCTGAGTCCAAGAAGAGACGGGCCCCAGCACCACCTGCTGTCCCACTACCCACCCAAGGAAACACAAGCTTTAAGAGCAATCAGGTGAAGAGATAAAAAACGCTGACACTGTGCGGTGTGCAAACTTGGACTCATTAGTGAGACGCAGCATGGCATTTGTTGAACACCTGTTGGTGTAGATACACACTGATTATTTTTCCTTAACATTTGCTATTGAAAACATTAGTGCTCTGATGTTGTAGAGAACATCAGAGGGGTAATTTTTCTTTGTACGTACGCAAAACAACTCTTCAAATCATTCGTCCTTTTACAATGTAGAACTGGACAGATCTTCATCCATGCATCCATATTTAAATCCTGACCAGTCTTTCTGAAAGTCTGACTGGAAAAAAAAAACAACTTTTATTTAAATCCTTTGTGTTCAAATCTATTACACAGAAAAATGTCAAGCTTTAAAATGAAATGAAAAAAAATCTTTAAACTGCTCAAATAGTCAACCGTGACGTAAGCAAGAAACAGCTTTATCCCTATCTTTTTCCATATGGGTGACGTAACTAGAATGAATCATCTCCGCTGTGTCCTCTGCAAAGTGGCGATGTAGTGGAAAATGTTGTTTAGCAACTAATATCCTTCCTTACTTCATTTGACTACAGGGTTCTGTGTATTTGGAGGAGTCTGTGTTCATGATAAGTGTTACTAAGAAATATTATTCCCATGTTAACATGGACAATTGTGCTATTCTCACTGGCTTAATTAAGAACACAGAGTACAAAGAAGCAGAAGTTGTTTCTGAGAAAGTATCACCAACTCCAAACAGCTGGTTGTGATGGAGGCTCAAGCCAGAGAGATTAAAATAATAATAATTAAAAAAACAAGAGCAAGAATCTTTTTTGTTTTCTCCTCGGTGTACGTTTGATTTTATACCAGGTGAGCTTATAGATATACAGTACCCCAACACATATGTTCCTGTATAGGACTCCATATTTTTATGAACAAATTTACCAGAAATTATTTTTGGAGAAACAAGCCCATGGTATGACATTTCCTCTACCATTCTAAAAAGCGAGCATGAAGTTATTTTTCCACATTTCCCTCTTCAGTTTCACATTTGACCCAACTTCAGTGTGTAGTTATGTGATCAACTAATTTGATGTGCAAGATGTAGTAATGGATACCGACATCACTACACAGGCATTGGGAATAATAAGATTTTTATAACAGAGCTTTATAAGGCCATTGCAGTGGAGGTAATGAAGGGAGGTTGAAGAAGAAAAACTACATGAGCCTTAATGGCAGAATTATGAGGGTTAGAATCTCAGTTGTCCAATTAACTGGCAGTCATGGTTGTGGCATGTCACCTTTGGGAATTTGTTTTTCTTTCTCACTTTGTGGAGAAAGACATTTTGTAAATGTATTTATAGTTGTTGAATGTTTAACTAATTTTCTCCTGTTATACCTCAAGACTGCAGATTGTATAATCGATCAGCATAAAGTAGCACAAACAGATCCTCAGTTGTATGTAGGTTTCAGCCATTTTGTGCCCCAATGTCATCAAATATGAAAAGTTTATGGGGTGTGAATACTTTTGCAAAGCTCTACAGAAATGGTAAATTGGTCTTAAATCGTTTCTATCACACTAACCGTAATTGCCAATGCAATAGTTTACCTATTTCATAAATGTACTCAAAATAACTAGAATTTTACCATTTTGTTACAGTATGGGATCATATTTTATGGCTTTTTGCATGTATTTACCAGGAGAGCCAAAGATTCTTGTCGTTGCTATGTGAATGCAACTTTGAAAATGAATTTTTCAGTGTATTTTGTTACTAAACAATAAACGTTTAAAAACCCATTCCTTATCTTTTCCCTTGCATTGCGACTCCAAAGACACTCGGTGTAATTGCTTTGCTGCTTTTAGGGATTTTAAATTTGACTTGCTTAGACAGAGATTTGATATTTATCCTTGCACCTGTCAGACTGAGGATTATGGTTGACACCAGATCCAAATTACAACAACAGCTCCAGGTCGCTGCTAAACAGAGCAGGAGCTGGAAAGGTTAGCTGAAGACCCGATGACTGGTCTAATAATAGATGTCTCCATCTCGCTGTTGTGGACCGTTACTAAGTCTGTGAACTGTGTCATATGTATTTATACGAGTCCTCTTGTTGCAAGAGTGCTGTCACTATAGTGCTGGTGGCATCTCATGTTTCTTGTCTCAGGATTTCTGGTGTTGAAGACTAACAAGGACAAGCTGTTGATGACTTAGCTGGTCTTATCAACAGTTCGCCACCTGTACACTGTTTTTGAAGTGTATGCAAATCGTTGCATCAGAATAGTATATGGACATTAAATGCTGAGATGATGTGAGGTTGTAAACTCTAAATCAGCAGGAATATATTTGGACAGAACTGAAATATGAGACGCTCAAAGATTACAGCTGTGCCTGACCTGTACATTTTTTTTTATCTGTGCTGTTAAAAAGGATTTAAACTCAAGACAGTTAACATTGCCAGAGCAGCCAGGTCTGATCAAGAACGCTTCTGAAGGGCATTGGCATTAAAGAGCCCTGCATGACTTGATACTGTCAAACAACTGAATGTGTCAAATCTAATCGCTTCACAGTGAACAGTTGTGCTTTTTCATTTGCTTGAAATGTAGCAATGTATTTGCTGCAGGCAGTTGAAGAAATTGGATATTCTGTGGAGGAGAACTTGAGCTTATAAAACTGGCAAGATTTGAGTGCGCTCATTAAGTGCGTCAAAGTTTTGCAATTGTGGAGGCTTTTATATATTTTTGTCTTTTTTTTTTTCATCTTAATCATCCTTCATTGTATCCAAGAACCTCTGTCTTTGCCTTATACCAGCAAAAATGCAGTTATAAACATATCAATGGGTGTTCTGGGAGAGACGGGCATATTGGGAACATAATAGCTGGTCATCTGAGGACAGCTATTTACTATGACTGTCCTCATTACGAAGGTCCCTCTGATCAAAGGAAGCTTATGTGGTCAACTAATTTGATGTGCAAGATGTAGTAATGGATACTGACATCACAAAACAGGCAATGGGAATAATGAGATTGCTATAACAAAGCTTTAGAAAGCCAATACAGTGGAGATAATGAAGGCAGGTCAAAGAAGAAGAAAAAAACAAAAACTAAATCAGTCTTAATGACATAATTATGAGGGTTAGAATCTCTTTATTCCTAATTTTAGTGGAGATTTTAAGACAAATGGGTATTTACAAACTATTACAAATGAACGGTCTTGAACAAATGGTGGTTTGGTTACACAGATCACTCTGCATAGACCATATTTTATGTAATTTCTGTTCCATTATTTTAGTAGCTGAAATATTAAGGCATACATGACATAATTTGTGCTTAATGCTTCAAGCTACAGTTGATAAAGTTGCCCAAACTACTACTTTAACTTGAATAACAATTCATTGCTGTACAGCATGCGATGTGGATGGCAGCCTGTTGGAACGCTCTCACCTTACATGAGAAGGACACAGCAGGGTAAAAGTTCAAAACAGGCTAAATAGCATTATAGAGCTGGAGTAAAGGAGTATTAAAGCTAGCAGGGGGGCCTTGCAACTTCATTATGTTTTGCTCTGTCAGTAAATTGTATTTCAAATTCAATTTCGATTTTTGCCTTCCTATCTCAGTTGTTGTTCTCCCACGCTTTCCCTTTCAGCATTGGAGTCATGCAGCTACTGTTACAGAACCTTCTGGCTGTATTCTGAGAAGTTGATTCTCTTATGAAACCTGCACAGAAGTATGAAAAAAGAGCCAGAAATGATGACGGGACATTGAGAAAGTCGAATCGAATACAGATCAAGTTGAATTGAGAAAAGCTACTCATATCATAGGATCCAATATCCAAAAAAATATCTCAGTATTCACTTTTGACTTAAAACCTTTTTAATAGCCATAGTGTTGATGATTAACACGTTTAATTTAAAAACACATGTAATTTTAAAGTTGTTTCTGGAAATCCTTCATTTCTCAGACTCAAAGCAAATTCAACTAAAAACTTTAAAGGATAAGCTTGATTTGTCTGATTGTGCACTTTAAAGAACTGAGGAATAGTTGACATTTTTTCTCATTTATATTTCAGTTTTGTCAGAAAAGAGATTTTCAGTTTTTGCTTCTTGAATTATCGCTTACAAATTTGGGTTTTTCATAACCTACATTGCATTTACACTGAATAAACACAATTTTAGTGGTTTTAGTCTTGGTCTTTAATGTGCATCATTCATATGATTAATTACACACTTTAATTAAAATGTCCAGAGTCCATTCAACTAGGGATCAGGGGACTGTGAGGCCATACAGCATGCATCTGTGGTGATGTCTGTTCTAGTTTAAGGACCTTGACATGCCATAATATCGAATGATGTATCTCATTACATCAACCTCAAAGGTTGTTAGTTAATTGGCAGGCCTGGTTGTGGCATGTCAGCTGTGGGAAATTATTTTTCAGTTGCTTCCCAGTTTGCTCAGTAGAATTGATGGATGGTGTGGCGTAACAGGACCATTTGTTCTCTGTACTTTTAATATAATGTCTTTATAAAATGACTATTTATAGTCAGTTATAAAATGACTATATATAGTCATTTTATAACTTTTATAACCAGCTTTTGAACTTTTGTTTCTAAGTTAAAGGAGCTAAAGTCATTATCTATTAAGTAATTTAAAAGAAGACTTAAAGATTGCAGAGTGAGGCACTCTCTCACTTTGCAAACTACTGATTGAAGAGGGAAAATAATCAACTTAAATTTTGATATGATCTAACATGCAGTCCTGTTTCAGACAGACACTGAACAGTGTAGTAAATTCATGGCTTGTTCAGCCTTGAAACATGCTTTTTTTTTCAGCTTAAATTGAAACAATGGGATATAAATTGAATGCAAATCTGTACACTATGACTCGAGGAAGGTATTCTGGTCTCTCAGGATGCGTGACATCAATTTTCAACATTGGTTTTGAAGCATGTTGATAGGATGTTTACCCACCTGCCTCATGGCTATAGTATCTCTCCAACTATGTTTCAGAAACAAAGCATTTTTTTTTCCTGAATCAGTTGGAAGCACTAGAAAAGAAGTTCACTGGTGCCAAAACCAACAGGCAGCACTTCCTCTGCACGTTCTTATCCATATCCGTCCTTATTTTATAGCCCTTGTTTTGGTTGGATAGTGCTACAGCTGAAAACAGCAGGTGCTCTGGGTCCTGTAGATCCATCTGTATTTTACATTCTCCAGTAGGTTTCTTTAGGATAAAGTTTGTCTCTGTGTACTGATGTACAGTACAATGACCTCCAAAAATATTTAAATCCCTCAATTTTTTTGACATTTTGTATTAGAAAAATCCCAAACTTTCCTGCCAGCATAAAGTAGAGCATGACTGTGAACTGGAATAAAAGATGCAAGATTTTCAAACATCTTGTCATCATCTCATTGAGCAATGTTAAGACTATCTTCTTGAAATTGAAAGCAAACCTGTGAGGATGTGGCTTTCCATGCTAGCAAGCTGGCAAAGAGAGCATCAGTCAGAGCTAATGGTAAATACGGAGTGGCTTTTGAGATCCACATCTCAGGTGGATGACTCTCTGGACCTGACAACTTTATTTGTTTGAAAGTTAAAGAAAGAGTGACAAGAAAAAAAAAAAAGCTGTTAGCTATTGAAGTTTAAAAGCTGGCATTTAAAGCTCGTCACAAATGTTATTGGGAAGGGGACATGGATGCAAGATACAGTGGTCTAGCCAGTATAGACCAAAGTTTTACACATACAGTATAGCCAGGATTACAATGAAATGTTTTAGATCGAAGAATGTTCATTTGTTAGAACAGCCTAGTCAATATTCATGTGCAAGTCTAGGAATCTGAACATAAGTGCAAAATTGTCAGATTTAAGTTGTCAAATGGGAAAAAGACGTGAAGTGTCAGAAAGAGTAGGAGCTCCTTAAAGAGACAGAGGTGAGATTTGAGAAATCACATTTATTAAGTATAATATAAACAGCCTTTTACAATGACTTAAGATAACAGAATTACTTGAATATTCTATAAAATGGCACTATTCTTCAAGAGCAATGAGTTTAGCCATAAAATGTCTATTTCAATCATATAAAAGTGTCTGAGTTTGAATCTACCGTCAAACTCAATCAAAGGTTTGATGGTCCATTTCCCTTTTGTTTTTATACATTGTGTTCAGACTAATGTGTTGCCACAGCATTACCCATATGCCATTATTTTAGTGTCGATGTGAGAAATATCTAATCTTTCAAGAAACTACCTCAACACTGCAACAGGTGAATGAGAAGAGTTTTGGGGGGGCTTTGTGTATTACCATCCGCTAAACCCGAACCCTCTTGTTGTGCTCGGTTATTGTGAAGCTGAATTTTGTAATGCGTTGAAAAAAGAAGTCCAGGGTTCATTACAAGAAAACAGTATGCGCTTTCTTTTCTTGTGCATGGTCCTTGACGGTTGAGAGAGGACGAGGAAGG
The DNA here is from genome assembly GCA_911649635.1 of Poeciliopsis gracilis. Lineage (NCBI taxonomy): Eukaryota > Metazoa > Chordata > Actinopteri > Cyprinodontiformes > Poeciliidae > Poeciliopsis > Poeciliopsis gracilis. The sequence continues at coordinate 3,122,951 of CAJVRI010000287.1, forward strand.
GGCCAGGATTAGGGGAACCTGGCCCCTCCTGCGTAGGACAAGTTCTCTTTGGACGTGAGGCTGTCCAAACATGTTATGTATGAAGTCATTCAGTGGAGATTGGACAAATGAATAAAACGCGTGAATGTTTGTGTCTGGTTCAATGCAACTGAGGCTTAATTTTTCATTTGAGCTTTTCTGGGACTGTAACCATAACTTGAGGTTGGTCTAAATTAGATTTTTTTTATTTTTTAAACAGAATGTTTTTGTGTTGGAGGAGTTATTGACTATATCTGACTTTTCAATAAATGACAAAGATTATGCTTTCTGTGTTTTACAGATTTTGTTACTTTTAAATTAAATTACTGCTTCAGTTGCTTCTCTCCTGTAATTTTACCCAGTCTGCAAATAAATGTAATTATCTTTCCTTGCTGATGAAAGGAAAGAGGTAAGAAAAACTTGAAATATCAGTGGGTTAGTAGAACAGGTTGGACAACAATAAAACTGGGTCAGCCGTGTGTCTCCTGATCTATTCCTCCACCCTTTGCCCCCACCCTCGTTCCTCACTGACACACATTGTTAAAACCTTTTTACATGAAACGTCTTTCATCTTACACTCACAACCCTACATCTTCATCATAACAGTGACACTGAAACGCACAGCAGCTGTCTTCTTGCCTGCTGCTTTGAGGGGTGTTTATGACATTGGAGTCTGTCATGTTTGGCTTCTATTTTTACCTCGACATGTACACGCATTTGCACAAACTCGTGCAATTGTGAGTAAGCTCCTGCATGTAGACCAGCCCAAGCACATGCAAGTAAAATGTCTAATAAGTAGGCAAACTAAGATTTACATTCCACAATAGTGCTGTAATGTTGCTCCGTTAAAAAGACCCTTATCTGCAACTGGTGAATGGTAGGTTGGCCAGGTTTAAGCATCCATTTGCGTGGCCCTGTATGGTCAAAATATAAAGTGGAACAAGTAAAAGACCTACCAGTCTGTTCTGGTTGCTTTTGTCTCTTTTTCAGTGTATTTTTACTGACTGAAAAGCTGTGATTGGTGTGTTTGAATCCTGTTACGTTCACAGTGACTTACAAAAGTATTGGTACCACTTGAAAATTCTCTAATTTTATCATTTTTACCTCAAACTTCAATGTATGTTCTACCCAGAAACTTTTGTGATAGACCAACACAAAGAAGTGCACAAATTTGAAGTGGAAGAAAAAGTATACCTTTTTCAAAATAAAAATCTGAATAGTCTAACATTGTCACATATTTAGGCCTAGAAAAATCCACAGCAAAATGTTTCTGTCAAACCTCAGTTAATAGGTTTAGTGAGGCAGTGTAAATCTTTCCTAAGTCCTGTAAACTTACTCTGTAGTAATTTTATTAAGTAAAATAGTTTTATTTAATATATAAATAAACAATTGTTGAGTTTTTTTTTGTTTGTTTTTTTTTTATCAAAAAATCTCATTCTAAAGCCACAGGAATACAAATGGCTGGTATTTCCATGTCTTCACATAGCTAGTGTTTATATTTTCTCATCTGTTCTTCACATTAATGTAAAGATTGTAATCCTTTAGTTTGTCACTGATGAGGTTTCTCTTTGAAGCATCATAGTTCTGCATGGGTTTTTTTTTTTTTTGGTTTTTTGTCTTACTGAAACTAAACAGAGCATCTTTGTGGTGAAGTCTGTTTAAGATCAAAAATAAAAATCTGTAAATACTGATCTTAGCAACTAAACTTTTAGCACATAAAAATGACTTGGGACTTGCAGTGAATTCTTTCAAGGCTAAAGATTGCCTTGTAAATGTGGTTTAATATAGCTTGAAGCCTTATCTCTGATTCCCTACTTATAAGTGCACGCTGCATTCCCAGTCATGGCGCCATAAGCTCAAGAGAGCAGCACGCATTTAATGCCGTTTAACAATCCTATCTATGCCGTTCACCTCAAGCCAAGAGTATCATTATGATTATAAATGAGATCCAACTACTTGTCAGATGAACCCCATGAAGTATTCCTTTCATGACACTGACTTCACTGCAGTCCCGTTTTTTTATTCTGTAGAGAAAACAATCACCCAAACTCGTATAGATGCATAAATACACTCATGTACACACAGACAGACATGCACACAAACAACACATGGGCCTTCTCACGCATACACATCCATCTTCCAAGGCAAGTCAATCATCCATTGCAGCTCTACTTTGGCCCATGTCCATGTATATATGAATACTGGGGTGGGAGAAAAACAGGAGAGCCTTGAAGAAAAGGACAGCTATTTGGAACGGGGAGGGGACATTCGGGTTTCTATAGAATGCCATGCACCGGGTTCACTGAGTTCATGTGTGAACCCTGTGTGCCTGCAGAAAGACAAGGTGGCCTGATCTCTTTCATGCCCTGATGAATGATGCAACCCTGTGTGCAACTCTGGGCATGTTGTCTGTTGAGTTTCAGGGAGAACAAAAATAGAAGGCAAGAGTTACTTGGGAAATTTTAAATCTATTTTGTTATAGCCCGTCTTATCATAATAATAATGAATCTTTTAGCACTGACCTCATGAAGAAAGAGAATGGCTTTGTCTCCCTGTGGAGTAAATTAGTTCTTTTGTAACTTATTTTGCTAGACTCATAACTTTTGTCTTTCTCGCTTTCTGTTTTTATCCACTAATTACATTTCCACTTGCTTTCACATAGAAGAAACCCATCCCAAACTTTTTTGGGGACTTTTTTTGTATGCGTTTTTTTTCAGAATGCTAACATTAAAAAACTCATTAGTGTAGCTTAAAAGAAAACTTAATTTTTGGCTGCAATATCATTTTAAACTCAGGATTATTGGTGTATGGCGTGCAATGAATCCAGACAATGTTGTCATTTGAATAAAAGGAAACATACATTTCAAATTTTTAAATAACATTGGTTTTTCAGATTAAACTTAAGAAATATCTCAGTTAAAAGCTCATACTGGTGTTCTGTTACAAGACCACAGCATAATTTTAAATGAATTGCTGGGAGACCTTAAATGTCTTGTATTGAAGAGGAATGTTGACACACTAATGGCTAAAAGACTCAGGCCTCTGCCAGCACTCCACTCAATTTGATTACTTGGCTGTAAAATTGTTTCAGTCCTGACAGGCTGAATTTACTAAATGATTAATGCTCAAACCAAACACGTACACAGTGACTTGCAAAACTATTAATTTATCCTGAAATTGTTCTACATTTTTCAATTACAGTGACAGAACTTGATTTATTTTACTGGAATTGTACGTTGGGTGTAGTAATTTAGTGTTTTACAAAATTCAGTACAACCACCTACCTTCAGGACGAATGTGTAAGCAGAGTCCCGTTGTATGTAAATTAATTGTACCTGAACTACACCTGTCCTTAAAAGGCAGCTGTAGAGAAGAGTAGTAAACATAAACCACAAGGACAGATAGGAAGAGTATTGATCAGAGAAGCAGCCAAATAGACCATTGTAACTCTGGAGGAGTTGTGGAGTTCCACAACTCGGATCAGGGAATCTATCGACAGGAAAACTCTTAGTTACTGTATGGACACTTTGGTGTGCACTCCATTTTTTTGGAGTGCATCTCTTTTTCTGTTCCTTCCTTTCAATAGCAGAGGGGCCTAATTTAAAGATTCAAGACCAATTTATACATGTAGACACACTGTGAAGGCAGACTTGTGGTGCACAACAAATGAAACCCATTGTTGAAAAAATGCCATTATAGGTTATATTTGAAATTTAACCACATGCCACAATATAAATTGTACTATAGGGCAGCACTATATATCCCAAACTGATATTTATTAGTGTGTAATATGTGTCTTCTTGGACTTCAGTAAATGTTAGCAGAGGTGTAACTACTGTTTGGTAACACTACTTGTGTAGTGCAGCGTGTAAATGTTTTAGAAGGTAAAGAGAGATGGAGAGGTGCCAATAGTATAGGGTTTAAATTTACTCTGAACCAAAGCCAGAAAGGCATTAACACTGTCAACTCACCCAGCATGTATTGACGATGTTACTTGAAAAAGCCAAGATTATACATTAAATGCTAAATTTTCAATAGAGTCCACCTATGCATAATTTGATGTTAGAATGAGTAGAAGAGTATCAAGTCATTTTGGCCTACATGCAAAATGCTGTGTCATATGCTAACATCGCACATCAAACTAAATGCAAAATACTCATGGGGGAAATATTGTGGTGGAACATCATGCGTCATGAGTTGCTTCTTTTCAGTGGAGGTGGTTGGTGGAGACTTTCTTCAAAAGTCTTGGAGTTGAAATCACAACATAAGATGAAGTTATGATCGTCATTTTTCTCCATTATTATGGACCACAGTTCTGTCTGTCACATAAAATCCCAAGGAATACATCGTTTTTGGTCGTCTTGTACAAAATGTGAAAAATAACCATATGAATACTGTCACAAGACTCTGTATGAAGAAGGTTTTTGCATAAAATATCTTACATTATCTTTTTTTATTTGCTCTTTTCTGTTAGGAGGGCCCTAGTTCAGAAGGCCAAAGGAAGAGAAAGGCTCCACCTCCTCCACCCACACCTTCCCCCATCACTCTGGACTCTGATGATCCTTCAGCAACTGTTGTTTCCGTTTCCAATCTCCGCAGCGTTGAAATTCCCACCCCAGTCCCCCGTACCAAAACACCACAATCGCCCACGTTCTCTGATGACTCTGTGGTCATGCAGACAGCAGAAGTTTCTCGTGGTGAAAAGAAACCAAAACCTCCGCCCGTGCGCAATGCCACCCCACCCCGAAGTTCTCCGTCCCCCAGCAGCAGTACCACCACAGACAGCCTGGTTGTGCAGGATTCCAGCTCCGAGCTTAGCCGCAGCCTTGACGACTCAGATGTTGACCTTGACCAGGCCGGTTCCTGCTGCAGCACCAGTAGCGCGGCCAGTGGGCCTGTGCAGGTCCAGCTCTCAATAAAAAAGTCCAACATGATGGCCACCCAACAAAATATAGAGAAAAGTTCTGACAGCAATTCCAGGTCAGACTCTGAATCGGCGCTGAATCTCACACTGGATGAAGTGGAGAACAACAGACACAGCGGAATGGGTAAATATCTTTTATGACTCTAAATTGCTCTCAGAAAACAATAGAAATCCTAATCAAAGTGTTATTCTTGAACTCCTGTTAAACTGTAAATTCAAGATTTATTTGAAGAACAAAGATAACAGATCTCAGGTAGCGCTCACTTAACTTTGGAGAGTCGTGGCAAGAACACTGAGGCAGTCACAAGTTACCAGTTGAAGTTTTCTACCTGTCTGCCCTGCAGAACTGAGCTGTCACATTGTAGAAACATCTGACTCTTTTCCTGTCAGAGAGGTGACGTATATACCCAGCTAAGAGAAAGGAGACTTGTATGCCTGCGTGTGTTTGATAACTACTTGTGGAACTTTTTTCTTTTTTTCTTTTTTTTTTTAATCGCAGTTCTTGACACAATGGAGTCCTTGTCTCGAATTCAGGCTTATCAATCTCTCAAGCTTCGTCTGTCTATGCCTTCTTTTTCTTTATCTGTCTTTCTTTCATATGCATGCAATCACTCAGAATTTCAAAGACGTGGCAGATTTGCATGTAGATAAATCTGTCAGATTTATATTCCCTGACCTTTAGATGACCTTTTATTGACTTCTACGTAACCCAGAATAGGCTCAGTGGCAGAATGAGACTGCAGCAGAGGGTTGGCGTGTCTGACAGGGGCAAAGATGAGAGATGCACGGGCCTCAAAACGGATGAGAAGAGGTGAGAGTGCCAGAAGTGTAGAGAGGAGAGCGTGGGAAGGTTTTGACAGAAATGGTGGGGTAACGAGGCAGAAAAACTGAGGCTGGCAGAGTTTTAAGGAAGAAGAGGGCTGCTGGAAAGGAAGATAAAAGCAGATGTAAGGTTGAAGTATGAGATGACTAGTTTATAAGTGAGAAATGAATGAGAGGCAGTCAAGATAATTACTGAATCCATATACGGTAATATATTGCCAAAGTTGTTTTTTCTAATTATATTTATGGAAAAAAAGATAAATATTTTTTTCTTTCGTCGTAGTGACATCTATACAGCTGTATTTCTTATGATGATGATCAAATGGCACTTAAGAGGAGCAGCACCAGTTACACATCTTAATGGCCAACAGCAGGACGACTTGCCTTATACTCCTACACAAATGTACAGCAGATTTGAAAATCAGATGGCATCTTCAGTCTTGAAGATGCATGTAGTCTTAATGCTAACTTGGTAACCAACATGTTGGCCATGTGATGACTTGGATAATCACCACATTTTGTTTGGGTTTTTACTCAGATATAACCATTGTTTTAAGAAACAGGCACATAGCCTTGGAATTTGTTCTTTTACCTGCTATGCAGCTGAATTTAGGGATGTTGTTAAAGAAATTATCAAAAATAACCTGTCTCATACTTGCATTTTTATGTGCTGACTTTGGACTTTTAACTGCAAACAATACATCCCATTAACCGAGGGTCTGAACATAAGTTGAATGTAGTTGCTTTCTTCAAGTTTGTACTGAATCGTGCTAAACTATTGGTTCTGCAGACTGGTCTCCTTCTCTCAGCACACCATGTTCCATGTGTCCTCTCTATGATATGTCATAAAAAAATCAAGTTTATTAAAATTGTCTGCCATCTTTAAATCTGGCCCAGTTATTTAATCTGCTGTTTGCTGGTAACAAACGTAGTGCACATTTTAGCAAGTGTATTTTTCTTTCACTAAACTAGCTGCTGCATGTTTTTAACTTCCTTGGTGTCATTTTTCTTAAACCTGTTTATCCTCTGTTAACCGTCGGTACCCAAGATAGATTTACCCTGTTATGAAATCTCACAGGAGTAATACTTGCATTTCTACTGGGGCCGTATTTTCGTTCCACTCCTTTGACAAAGCACAATCATGACTTGTGTGTCTCCTTGGCACTGGGCTCTCAAACAGTGACTGCAGAGTTCACAAGATGCCATAGGAGCAGCAAAACAGGAGTGAGGCTCACTTAAACGAGCCATTGCAAAGTAAATTTAATGTCTGAAAGTTGGCTGCGTTTTGCGAAGCGAACTGACACACCTGATTCGTATCTCGTTCTTGTGCAACAGCAACGTGGTGCCAATCTGATATCTCTGTCAGTAAGAGCAAATTAAATACATGCAGCACACGCACAGTGACAGTGCTAGAAAGCTGAAAACATAAATTAATCTAATAAGAACAATTTTACCTAGAGGCCAGAAAAGTTTCCCTTTCAAATCATTTAATCTTCACAAGCTTGAGGGTAGAAATAATAATACATCATGTTAAAACTAGTCTCTCATTGAAGTGTCCCTTTGGTGTATGCATTATCATGCATGTCTCAGTGATTGTCTTCATTAACTCATATGGTGATCACATTATTTTGCTGTCATACATCAACTCACACCAAGTTATAACAAAGCGCCCTGTCACAGCTCTGTTATGCTTCCAAAGATTAGGTTTTTACCGCTCAGTTAATCCTGCCTGTCAGCTTATTTTTCTTTTAGTGAAATGCTTGTGGTTTCTTCCCTCAATTTACTAAAATAAACATACTCTTGTTGTGGAAATTTTAAATGGGAGATAATTATGCCAAGCAAAATTTCTCAACCTTCCTATGGTTAGGCTTCTAGATAGAAATATCTACCAAACTGTATCATGTGCATTAATTTATTTTTCCCCCAACTTCTATTATTTGGTTACTGCAGCACAAACATTTGAAAATGTGCAAAATTGCAGAACCCCAAACTGACCGTAACCCTAACCCCTAATCCTCCCCTCCTGTTCAGTAAAAATAGATGATAGAGGAGGGACTGCCTGTTCTTTGTTTCTCACTTGGATAAGCTGACTATTAAAAGATTCCTCATCCTGCAAGTGTGACCATTTTGAGCACCTAGCCTCAAAAGTATAGTGCCGCAAAGAAAGACAGTTTAGCCAGTAGACTACTCCCCAAATATTGTCTTTAAAACAAGTTTATATCCACCCATCAGTCCCCATGTTGTTTTCATTGTTCCTCTCCCTTCTTGTCTTATTTCAGGCGCCATGTTTACTGTATTACCCATGGAGAAATATCGCCCATAAATTAATTATTAACTTTGGAAAAATGTGGTAAAATGGGTTTTAAAATGTCCTCCAACTTCATCTATTTGATTGTGGATAAGTATGGAATTTTGACTTTGAGAAATGTGCTGTAACCTCGTAACATGAGAGCTGAAACAGCCTGCCTTAACCTCTAGATTATCTGTTCCTTCTCGTTCTCTTCCCCTCCTCCAGTTGTGCTTACAAACTGCATGACCCCACAGGATCACATGGAAGTGGAAGAAGCAGTTCCCCTGCGTGGAATCCGCATGGACTGTTGCCATCCTCTCTTTGTAGTTCTTTTATTTTTCCTAGAAGCTGCTCTCCTGAGATACAAATGGACGTCTCTGTCTGAATTTTTATCCATCTCGTTTACACGTGTGTAAATACTATGTGTCCTAATGCGCTTTCCATTTCTCCTCTCCTGAGTGAGTGATGCTGGGACACTATAAGGTCAAGATACTCCATATCTATGACTGTCAATCTCAAAGCCATGCTGGTCCTTCAGGGTCTGCTATGTTCAGTTAAGGTCAACACCAATCAGTTGAAGTGCCTTTAATTTTTTTGCTGTGTGCATTTATTCAGTAACGCAGAGTATATGAGATGCATAATGGAGGAGATTGCTGAGTGATGCTGAGCCACCATCTGTTACTGTACATGTTCTCAGCCTTACCGTGGCAGATGACTAAAATAGAATTTTCTATTCAATTTCCTTATTTGCCCTTTTGTTGTTTCTGTACAATCTCTATTAATGTTTGATGCTTTCATCTCTAATCTGATCTGTTCTTTCCTTTGCTCCCTGCCCCACTCCCTCTTTGTAGTGTACTGCTGTGGACCTGTGCGTCTGCGTCCCAAATACTCCTGAAGTCTTTCTCTGGCTCAGTTCTTTCTTCACCTTGGCAAACCTCTGTCATCAGCTCATTTTTCATGTTTAAAGCCTGCCTTATTTCTGTTGGACTTTCTATTACATCTTTTCTAAGCTGTTCCATATCATTAGTTGAAAGCTATAGTTTCATATCTACAGCTTGTTAGCATTTCAAACGAGGTTTTTGATGTTTTCTTAAAGAAATTATATGTATTATACATAATTTGCATGGTTTTACATTTCTTTTGACTCTGTATGAGTTCAGAGCATGTTGTGAGTGGACTCAGAATGTGGTTTGAGGAGAGTGAGGCAAAGCTATCTGATACTGCAGATATGTGATAGCTGCAGATCAATAGGTGGGCAGTTTGTCTTTGAGTACTTAGTGTAATGCATTGCTTTAGAAATCCAAAACTTGAGGAAATGTTTTAATTGGGCCTGGTATTAGAGGTTGTAATCTATGTGAAGCATGTTGTTTTTTTTTTTTTGTTGTTGTTGTTAATATAGGTTTTTGATTTAATAAGAGAATAGATTTTTTTTTTTTTAGTTCTATCTAATTCAAGAGTTAAATGTAGCAAATTGTAGCGAAATTGAGCATAAGGAAAAGCATGTGCTAAATGTTTTTTAATAGTGGTGAATCTGAATCTAAAAGCAAATTGAGTTCAGTAATAGTGGAAAGTTTATCTCTGACTCTTTTAATAGACAAATATCACACTCTGTAGTAAAATAAAAAAATCAAATACCAAACTACACCAGACTTGGTGACCCTGATTGTAAAGATTGTTCCAAATCTAAACTAAAAGCAAAGTGCCTGATGTCAGCTAACTTTTTTTTGAGTAATTCAGATGCCTTTACTGAACAGTGGCAAAAAAAAGTTATTTTTCAGTGTCTTCAATATCTCCTCCAAAAAGGTTTTGATTTGACTAGATGCATAGCACAGTTGTCGATGACATGCGTCAGTGCCTCAGTTTTTTTTTGTTTTTTATTTTTCTTATTCAAAAGTCAGACATAAAAATACATTTTTGAGTTGTGCTGTAAATCTGACATATTGGTTGGAAATAAAAAGAATCCAGCCTTAAGCAAAGATCCCTAGGAATCATGTTTACAGTTATGAGAGTATTCTGTTTGCTTTATAGTTTGTTTTTCCAGATAGCCTTTTATTGTTTAAACTTATCTTATTGAAAGCAGTACTTGTTGTGAAGTGTGTGATTACAATTTCTAGTTGTGCTCTGTTATGTTGCATGTATCTCATCCAGGACTCTATCTTATTTGAATTTTTGAGGTATGTTGCAAATTTTAAAAGGATGTCTAATTACGAGGTCAGTAGAAATATGGCAATGAACTTGTGTTTTTGCCTTAGAAACATATTTTGTAATTAAACTGAAAATTGAACCACAACAGTTTTATTTTAACTTGGCTTCATGCATGGACAGCCATGGTCAGGTCCTGACTAATAGCACGTGTATGTGTATAGTTAGTTGACAGCTTGGGAGTGAAGACGTGTTTGGTTTATCTTTAACAGATGCATGTACTCAAGGTCCTTTCTGAGCTGAAGATTTGAGAACGCTGTGTGTCTGTTTACTTGTGTGTAAGCATAAATGGTAGAGTGTATGCGTGTGTGTGTGTGTGTGTGTGTTACCCTCTGTGTGTTGTGTGAACGTGTGCAGATTGTGGCTGTAACTGGCATGATTCAGCAGTTGCTGGGAAGGAGCTGGGAGGACAGCCCTGTGAGTCATCACCACATCTCCTGGAACTGACTGTTCTCTGCTCAACATTCGGACAAGGCCTAGAGCTTACACTCCTAATACACACATTAAAATACTCAAGGTTGCCTTTTCCTTTTTCATCACAGTGCATGTCCAGAGTGATGCTTAACTCTCACTTACATCGGTGATAAAAACAAGGTCACTCACTGTTGAAGGCATTTCAACAGGCGTAACTACGGAAGGCCTGACAAACAGAACGTTTATTTTTTTATTAACTTGGCCAACAGTTCAATGAGATCAGTGACACTCTAAATACATTTCCCAGAACCCACAGAACTGACCAGAACTGAATGAGTGTACTGAAGAGATGAGAGGGCATGAGGCAATTCCACCCTTTCCCTTAAACCAAAAAGAGTTAAGGACTATGTTAAAAATGGAATTAAAAGGATTTGTTTACAGTAAGTCAATCTGCACATTACATAAAATATTTTATTAAACCACAAAGGGCTGTGCCCCAAGCATGTTTAGCATATTTATCAGATGCTCTCTGGTTTGCATGTATGTGTGAGTGGCGTCAGGATAAATGTTAAAACTTATTCCAGTAAACCACATCTTCAGAACCTCTCATTTTCTTTCTTTCTTTTTTTTTCTTTTTACACAAAAACCTAACCCTAACCCTTTCTCATCCTTTTGGGTTATGGGTTATATTTCTGAACGTGAGAGATGCATAAGGAATGAGAATTATTGGCATTGTTTTTGTGTATAACAGCTTTCTTAACAAAAGTGTGCCCTGGAAAGTCTTTAATTTTCTCCCTCTCTATTTAACCTTGGCTAACACCTCAAAATTGTGCGTTAACATTCTGTATTCATACAAATAATTTCTACCCATTATCCTCCAGGTTGGCTTCATTCCAAAAAGGCTTCATCCATTGCCCAGAAACAAGAAACCACAGCGCCTGAGGCTGAAACTCTTTCTCTAGGCAGCAGCGTTGGCAGCAGCCTTCCTGACCAAAGTTATACACCTTCTGAAGGTGCGGCAGAGGGCGAGGACTCTGGCATCGTCAGTTCCCCGTCTGATACCCAGATGACTTCTCCGGATGGGAGTTTATCTGCTGATGGAAAGACTGGTGACACAGGCGATAGAGTACTCATTATGGAGGCTTCAAGTGACAATGATGAAGAAAATACCTCTTGGGGAGAAAACCACAGGTAAACAGAAAGTCATGAGAAGCTCAGCTTGAGATTTCTCTGATTATTTTAGGACCGGTACTTTGGTTTAAATGGTTATTTAATGTGATTATACGAGAAAAAAATTCAAATATATTTTTAAAATCTTGTATGAAAACATGTAGAGTGGGTTTAGTGGAACCAAATATTATCCAAAGTTTATCATATGAAAACGAACTAAAAAAAAACAAACTTGGAGGAGTGGAGGAGGGAAAACGGAAAACAGTAAAGACTTTTTAAGTAAATTTGTTCTACATCCTGGGGAAAAGATACCTGCATCGAGAAGGAAACGACCGACAGGAAGTCCTTATTCAGAGGGTGATTCTGTTGCTCCAATATCTGTTTTGGAATCAACCTAGTCTTATACATTTGAGTACGGTCCCTCAGATCTATTGCAGCAATTTTAGAATTACATAGTCAATAATCTATCTTTGCCTCTGACAGTTAAAAGTCCAAATCAGCAGACAATGTTAGAAGTAAACACAGGATCAATAAAATAAGAATATTCAGTCTGAAGTCACAAAATTGAAACTATTGCAGTTGCAAAATACTCGTACCCAAGAAAAGAACCATAAACCTGTATGCATTTCACATGCTGAAACATTACAGGAATATGTTCACAAATATTGTGCTAATGAATTTGCTGACAAAATTACAAACTTATTTTTTGGTGCATTGCAGAAATAGTTCTTGTACCTTATTCATGCTAACTCCAACTCTCTGTGCTAAAAGGACTGAGCTTCTTCTTCTGAATTTGAAAGTAATTAATGTGAACATTGTTGCCACCTGCTGGCACAAAATCTTAGAGACAGGGTAGAGATTTTTACTAACAGTAAACTATGCCTCATAGTGTAGCTGTGACTTAGATAGGAAAACATCTGAAGACTTTAAACAGAACCTAATTTCAAAAATCTTTATACCTTTCATGTGGATGGAGAATAAGAAAAAGAGGTGTAAAAGTAGGGACAGAGGTTAAAATCATATGCTTTGTAATTTTAGAAGAAGCATTTACTGTAAATAGCACAGTTGAATAATTAACAATAACACTGTGTAGGAGGAATTCCCCAATGTGAGCCAGCTAATCTATAATACTGTAAAAATAATACCGCTTGAAATAATTTCCATGGCTTGTCTGACACCTGCACTTTAAGATTGTGAGTGGTCCATTTTGGCCAACTTGTTTCCAGAATTTTACTACAGTAAGTTTTATAACCAAGCACAGCTCCATTATATTATACTTGAGTTGTGTCCAAAGCTGGCTTGCTCAGCTGGGCTTTCATGCTAGGCTTTCATGGTTATGGTTTTAGGCCCTTGTTCAAAGGTCCTTGGAAGGAAAATTCTCCTCCAGATGTGTTGATTTTTCAACTTGTTGTGAAATATTTGTATGGTACTATGCCCAGACGAAGGATATTGGAATGATGCTCTCAAACAACCAAAAAAATAAAAAAATCCAGTCTGGCTTAATGCTGCTGGCTTCTTGGTATTCCAGGAAAGCATTATAGCACTGTTTTCTCAGAATCACTGAGGAACAGAGGATTCGGTCCAAGTCTCCTAAAAGATAAATTTTATTTGGTTTGGCCCTCATTTTGCAATTTGTTATGGCTAATATGGCACTAATTTAGGAGAACGCTCTTTTGAACCTAAAAGAAAAATTGATGAAGTTAATAAACTGCATATTTGAAATCCAACAAACTTAAATAAAAATCCTATTGAACCTTGAAAGAGACATAAAATATCAGATTTTTATTTCTCTTGTACCTGAACTATATTGACCCTTTTTACATTTTAGAGCTACATCAGTAACAGGAAGTGCGGTGAATGAACTGCATCAGAGGAAGCCATAACATGAGCTCAGTCGTCCAACTAAAAGCCATGAAGTGTTGTTTACTCTACTGTATGCTGCTATCCTTCATGTGTTATGAGATACTCGTCATGTGTCATATTACAAGTGTCTTGTTTTTACATGTGCACTCATTTTTTGGCACAGAGTCAGAAGCCCTCGTCCAGAATCGGTCAACAACTTTGAAGATGACTCTGACCTCACAATCCAGCTTCATCAGACTTTGGCAGATTTGGAAGCCGATCTTGCAAGTGAGAGACGGGACATCACAAAGCCACAGTGCAGCTATGTAACCTTACAAATGTAGTGATATGGGATTTTTTTTTGTTATAGTCTCATACGTCAGTGTATTTTTATTGGCTTCATCGTTGTCAAATGGGGTGAACATTACTCATTTTCAAACACCGTTTACTAATTTTGATGTCACCCTGAGTTGGTATTTCCCGACATAACAGCTGTAAAATTTGGAGAGCAGGTCTCGTATAGAGCTTCAGAAATTCTTGTTTTATTTATTTTTTCAAAATAAATTCAAGTCAAGTCTGTGTCAAGCTCAGTTAGATGGCACACAAAATGTAAATATTTTCTTTATTTCATTTTCTAATTTGATTTAGGTTTGGACCTTGACTGATTTATTCTTACATGTAAATCTGCTTTGATCAAAAATAATTGTACTTTGTAAATCTATGTGTTTTATTCTATTAGAAAGTTAACCTCCACCCTGGGCTAAATCTTAAGTCAGATATCAAACACTGACTAGCTTCCCTGCCCCTGCTTAAATAAATATGGTGCTATACCCCAGTATCACAATGGGGTGTAGCCAAAACTAACAGATGAGCTCTGTTAGTTTTTTTACTACACATAGTGAACTGCATTGACTAGGCCAGAACTTTACTCATGACCTCTCTGGTGTGTTCATTGGCCTTTGTGACTCTATTTATTCGCTGAGATTACCCAACAAACCTGTTGAGAGGAAAAAAGATTACATTAAATAGCAGTCATTTGCATCATTGAATAATTAGACAACTTGAGAAGAAAGTTTCTTCCCCTGGGAGTAAATAGGGGTGAATACAAATTCACACATAATTCAAGGGGTAGGTCTACTTTTGCAAGAAACTGTTTAGGCCGTTCATGCTGAGCCTAACAGATTAGCCATATCCAGAAATGACATTTCTCAATCAAGAATGTTTTCTTTAAATAGTTTTTCAAGGACAAATCTGGCGAGCACATACTCTGATGTACAACTGTTCTCTTTTTCAGAACATGAAGTAATCATCTCTGCCAAAGATAGCCCTGATACCAAGTCCACAGTCAGCAGCGATGTTCCTGTGTCTGTAGTGGACATGGATGTGCCAGTCACAGCCATAGATGAGGTACTGGAGGAGTTTGAATTTGAAGAGCATAAAGTGAAACCACCAACAAAGACTGAATCAACTGACAGCAAAGGTAGAACAAAAACAAAGGACCAGCATCTAAAGTAAGCATTTTATGTTCTCTCAAATTAATTATCATTGTTGTTTTGTCTGATTTACAGGCTTCATTCATCACTCTGATGATGAGCAACAGAACCAAAACAACAGTGCTTATACAGCTGCTCTTACCGACAAAACAAGCAGTGCAAGTTCAAAACACTCTGAAAAGTCTATTGCACAACAGGAGATCAAATCTGCAGGTAATAAAAAGGAAAAAAAGGCGAAAGACAAAAAAAGTAAAGAAAAGAAGATTGCTGAAAGCACCGCTGCGAAAAAGAACACGCAAACACTGACAGTGAAACCCAGTGCTGACCTACAGAAGACCAGCAAGGCTCCTGTGATCACAGTTGACCTTCCGCAACATAACACTCAGTCCTTCCAGCAGAAGAAGTTTGAACTTCCAGCAAAGGTTCAGAGATCAGTTTCTCCTGGGAAGGATGAAGCGACAGATAAAGTAAACCAGATCAGCTCTAGTGTCAGTCCTCTGCATGGTAAAATTACTCACAATGTCACATCCCGCTTCGGCATGAAAACATTCACCGTGGTCCCTCCAAAACCCTCCATCACAAACGTCACCAAGACGGAGCCAACTGACTCTCGTTTTGCTATTAAGATCGACGATCAGGGCAATATGGTGGCAGCAGGCATACCTCGCTTAAAATCCAGAGAGGCACCTAAATCTGAGATTGACAATGGCACTCCTGTTTGTGAAAATGGCAAAGCACTTTGGAGCTCTGATAGCAGGAAAGACAATTTGGTGACTCAAAGAAAAGGTCAAGTTGATAAACTTAAGGAGGGCACAGACGTCCAGAGCATTGGCTCTGCTGTTGGCTTGGAAGGAAAATTAAAGACCAGCAACCCAGAGTCCCAGAAAGCAACACCAACACTAATAGTGGTGGTGAAAGAAGATCACAAACTGCTTAGAAAAGACATGAGTCCAAGCAGGGAGTTGACCGAGGTGGAGAGCAAGATTTCAGTGTCCAACAATGTTCAGAGGCCAAGTAATAAACCCTCACTTCCCCCTCCTGTGCACTATGACAGAAAACAGCAACTTAGCTTTGTTAAACCATCCAGGAGGACCTCCAGCCAATATGTGGCTTCTGCCCTCGCTAAGTACACCCCAAAGACCCCAACTAAACCTTCCAACATCCCTAAAACTACAGACTCTACAGACTCCCCTGACTCATTGAAAACAGAGAAAGCTGAATGTTCCAAGAAAACAGTCACTCAACTCCAATCCTCTCAGGTATCTTTGTCAAATATTACGGAGAATGACTCCGCTTCCACAGTCAACGCTACTTGTTCCAAGAGGTCTACGAGCTTCCCAGAGTACATATCAGACAGTCAGAGAGAGTTTGCTCAGGTGAAAATAAGCAGGGAACTATTTGAAAATGACGCCGCGGCCAAGAAACAAGTTTTGGATCCAGCCAACAAAGAAACGGCCAAGAAAAATCACAGTCACTACAACGGATCTCCACAAATACAAGTCTCCAGCAACAACAGTGGCGATTACATTAAACATAATCAACCTCGAACCCCCAGCCTGACAAAAAGCAGTGCTCTACACTCATCTTTCAAACCACCCGTAGCCCCAAAGACCAAACCACAAGACCAGATAGGTGTAAGTAACTTTTTGACTGCAAATATTTCTTGACAAATGAAAACTAATTCAGATTTCTCATTTAAAGTGTACCTTGACATTACAGGGAGTAATGGATGTAGTGAAGGAAGTGAAACTGCAATCACCAACTGCAGAATCAGACAGCACTGAGACGCCTGGGTCGGTGGCAGGTGTGACCTTGTTTGGGCCTGTTAAAAAGTTCAAACCAGTCATCTGTAAAGCTGTTGAGAAAGAGACATCTCTGCACACCAGCCTGATGGAAGCAATCCAGACAGGTGGAGGCAAGGAGAGACTCAGGAAGGTAAGGACAAGCTGAACGCGGTGCATCCAATGAATGGATAGATACCTGGTTACCAAATATCACCAAATGTGTTCACAGTTGCATATTCCAACTTAATATTTTAAGCTATATCTTCATCTTATAGTCTGTCATTTGTTTCTTTTATGTTATTATCAGACATCCCCTACCCCAGACAATGGTAAGAAAGTGGCCTATGATGAAGAAGGCAATGAAAGATCTGCTCTTCTAGCTGCCCTTAGATCTCAGAACATCAGCAGACTGAAAAAGGTAAAACAATCTAAAGACTTTTTATGCTTTTTCACTATGGTTGTATGTGAGCATTTCAGTCTTGCACAGCAAGAGTTGATTCATTAACTTGTTAATATTTATCACGTTTTGTGCATTTTGATTAGATCTATATTCCTGATACTTAGCCAAATCATTTACAAATTGGCAAAAGCTTAGATTTTAATAACTTGTATTCACTGTAAGATCTTTCTTACATTAAGTTAATACAGTTAAGTTAATGTTGTCATGTTTACTCACATGTTTATGGAAATCATTGCTAATTTTGCTGCTAGCACATATCATTGAAAAAAAAACAAAACTAACTAATTATTTGTAAAACTTTGTTCCACAGCTTTAAAATATGTAATTCCTGACTGTTATAATCTAATGACTCGAGTATTAGCTGCTCTGGGCAGCTGTGTCCTGCTCTGTAGCTGACAAACAAGGATCTGCTGTAACCTTAGTATCTGTGGACGACATTGATGAGAACAAAAAAATAAATAAATAGATTGACGCAACGACATAATGGCAAGAAACTGTAACAGTTATGTAAACCGAGTACCATAAAATACGACATTGTGCTTGAACAATTTCCATGCAGAAAGAGCGTGCACATCTTGCTCTGGGAGCAGCTGACATGATCTAAAACAGCAGAGCTGCAATAGGTATCAGAAGTTAATTCCATGACTTGAAATGCCAGATAAATAAAAATGCTGTCATCGGGACCTTAGATCAGAAGGAGTCGGCACTAGCAATAACCGATCTAAAGAGAACATTTTCCTTCTGGAGGTTTCCCAGCAGCAATAAAACTTCTGAAATGGTGACCATTTCGATTAGAGCTCAGAATCTTTCTTTTACATAACTTGTCATAACTTAAATGTGAAAAATATGTATATTCGAGTAATGAAGCCACATAGCTATACATAGTATGTGGTATTTACTCATCACATACTCCGAGTAAATATCACATAATTCCGTCATGTGATTTTGATTTTTAAAGAAAAGCTTTTGTGTTCGCAGACAAAATCTAAGGCCGCCAGGGAAGTTGAGCGTTTCAGGAAGGAGTGCTCAAAGGAGGAGAAAACAGTGGAGTTATCCCCCTCCCCTCTGTCTTTGATCAAACCTCCTTTCACTCCACCCCCACCACCTCCACCTATGACTGCACCCCCACCACCTCCTCCTGTATTTCCCCAGAGTAAACCTAACCCTGTGGGTCATTTAAATGCCAAAGCCCCCTCAAACCCTGCCATGGCCAGGGAGGCTTTGCTGGAGGCTATTCGCTCTGGATCTGGTGCTGAGAAACTTAGAAAGGTAATGAATAATCATGCTATATGTTGCGCCGCAGATGAAATTATATTAGCATTGTTACAATTTTCAAAATGATTTTCTGTGAATTAGTGCAGTTGGATTTATGTTTACATTTATTGCATGTTTGAAATATGCTAACATTTCCCATGCTTATAAAGGCTGCATGCAAAAAAAAAAAAAAAAAAGTCTCTCCTGTCTTTTGATTTGCAGATGTAATAAAAGTACAAAAAGGCAAAGTCAGGATAGAGTCAGGGAAGAAATCTTGGAACGGCAGGAGAAAAAAACAAAAAAAAAACATGTTGAGCTGAAAGTGTCGTATTTCATCCCACAACTTTGGTCTGATTTCAGATGGTTTGATCTCACAGTCAACATTAATGAACCTTGGGGATGGATTTCAAAATGTAACACAAATATTGATAGTCTGTTTTGTGCTTTAATGACTATCAATGTAAAAAGAATTTTCTAGAACATTCATGAGGATTTTACTTGATACAACATTCAGTATTTCTCAGTGTAGATAGTTTTCAGTGATGCACAGTTTTACTTTAGCCACACTTAGCAATATATATACACAAAATAAGTTAAATTTTGGTCTTTTCTGTCTGGGGCACCATCTTGCACATGACTAAAGAAATATGAATACTGTTAAGGGCCAGTGCACTGATAGGCACTAATCCATTATTCCACATAGTATAGTGATGCAAAAATGACATGTTATTTTTCCTTCAAATAGGTATCGACCCCCAGAAAGACTGTCCAAGTGAATGGCAGGCTGGGAACTATTCATAAAACCTCGTCAACGATCCTTCAACATTGAGCTGGTGACTTCCAAATCACAGCAACAAGGACTGGAGCTGATTGAATGTGATTGGTACTTTTTAACATTCAAATTATTTTTAAGACATACATGGACTGAGTCACTGGACATTATAGAGAAGGGTTTTGCACTACAATAGCTAAATAAATAGATTTCCTAATTTAAGCTATCAACTTTGACTACATATAGAACATCTGGTGCCTTATGCTTAAATCAATGCAGTTTTAGAGGAGCTGGATAGAGGGGATATTATTGAGAAAAATATTTGGATCAGTCTGAGAAAGGTGTCAAAAGTGAAATGTTTGCAGTTAAAATGACACCCACGACATTAGATGGATCAACCTTCCATAACGCTTTGGAAAATGGTTGTATCCAGTGTTATACCATGATGTTTCTGATGATATCTAGCCATTTGTACTCAAATCTATTCTTATAGAACATCGTGCAAAATGTGCCAATGAAAGCAATGGTACCCTGGACTTTTACTGTTTTTTGTTCATTTTTTTTTGTTGACCGCTGTAAGCTATGGATGCCTTACACTGCTGCTGAATCAGTGTTATGTGTGTAATGTCTGCTTCGTAAATTGTAGAATGAGTGCAATAACCTTGTCTGATGATGTTTCCAGATATGGAGTATTTAATATGTTTTTCATTTTAAGATTATTTCAAGCGCATGAAGGAAACGATGACAGGCAATGCTTGCGTATGTTGTTTTTTTTTTTTTTTTTTTGTTTGTTTTGTTATCCAGTCATTGTTGCCACCATCCACAATTTTAGGATCTGAGGTGGAGTTCACTAAAGATAACTCGCTCGTGCCTGGAAATTGATTTTGATTTTCAAACTGCTTTCAGGCTTTCTCAAGACTTCTTTTTGTTTGGAACAGTTTCAAAGAACTGTTTTGAGTTGTATTTATAAGGCCACTATTAATGACTCATCGATTCATCTAGATCATTAAGTGAAGCTGTAGGAAAACTTATATTTTGCCTCACATTAAGCTTTATTGTTTGTTTGTTTTTTTTTTCTGCACCCATTCTAGCGATATTATGGGGAATGCAGGATTTGCAATGAACCCAGTAAATGTCATTGCACAGCTGTTAGAGAAGTAGATTCATACCTAATCGCCTTTAGAATGAAGATAGATTCAGGTACAGTTAATTGCTGCTGTATATTTAAAGGTAATTTTGATGGAGTTCAGTTGGCAGTTTTATAGAAATTTCTTCAACTACAGTTTCAATACTTCTAGATTGTATAATATACAGACTTTAGCCTAATGCACAATTGTGTATTTTCTTCTTTTTTTTGTGAAAGTTTAAGATAATTTCATAGATTTGATTTATAATACTAATAGATTGAGTCTTTTATAAGCTATTATCTTTTTCCTTGTTGGGAGTTGCACAGTTATTTTTGTTTACCTACATTTTTGATTCAATAAATACTTTTTTAATCAAGAAAAAGAAGAGTGTGAATGTTTTTCAATAGTATAAAGCCGTTGTATTTAGAGCATGGAGTGTATTTATTTATGTGTTGGAGACTTTTTCAGCATTGAGGTCGCCCAAAGGCTGTGGTCATCCTGCTGTTCTTATGAAATATAACTTCTCAGGCACACCGCAGATGAGCTCCTATTCCGAGCAGCAGCTCATGGTCCTGACTCATCATCGTGTGGTCATACAAAATTACTTTTAAAGAAAGGACCGTGAACTTCCTGATTCCTGAAATGTTAGTCACCGTTTCGCTCTACGTTTCACCCCTGATGCAAATAAGGGGCACAAAATATGCCCATTAGCTGCAGAGTGAAATACACACTTCAGATGGATGTTCAGATTCCACAAAAGATGAATATGTTTTAACAATGGTGTTTGCTTACAATGTTACCTGCTTATGTCTTTTCAGGTATGTCTGTAATTAATTATAAAGGTAGGGTGGTTTAATTCTAATTTTACTGAGCATATCACTAAGTTGTGAGTACACATCTGAATTGTTTTTTTCTTTTTTGTTGTATAAGCTGAGATCTTTTTTTTTTTTGACAAAAAAAAGATCTTTTTTGACACGGCTTGAGAATATTTTACTGAAATATCCACACGTTTGATGCATTTTTCCCAAATGTGAAATATGAAGGTGGCAGCATTATGTTGTTTGCTTTAGGAACGACTGGTGCACTGCAACTATTGAAATAACTTTTGACATCAGTCATGAAGTGAAAGCTTAGGCACAAATGAACAATGGCTTACAGTAAACTGCCAGCTGACTTTTTGAGAAATGCAATGCTACCACTGTTGTTGCAGATATCAAGGAAGTAAATTCAAACTTCAGAGTTTAAAGAATATATCGTTTTAGCATTTATCAGACATAAATCATTTAATTCTGACCACCCCTAAATAGGACAATTTTGGTTTCATTTATGTCGAACAGTAGGGATAAAATAACTATCTTGTCTTTTTATACAGAATCTGTAAACATCTGACTTGAACTACATTGAACTGCACCAAGTCCCTGTACAGTCTGTGTGCACAGCAGGAGCCTTCTTGTTTTGATCCTAACAGCTTACTGCTGTGTACTTGTTCACTCAGATTTCAAATTTGAAATACTCTACCAAGCAAAAAAAAAAACAAAACAAAAAAAAAAAAAAAAAACGAAGCCAACACTTATTTCTGATGTTCTCTCAAACTGTGGTAAAAGTCTTCAGAATCCATCCATCTATTCTTTGCAGAGCCCTTTAAACTTTTCAACAGTGTGTTTCATCATGCCAGCTTCAGTGTATCCAAATTTTCTGCAATAGATCAACAAAAATATCCACACGTTTGATAAATCTTTTACTTAAAGAAAAACTGAAAGGTGTTGCAGGCATTTGCATGCAACTGCCTTTTAGATTTACACTCCAAACCACTCATGCGATTTGCTAAGGCATGAGTGGTTTGTTTTATCCACTTTGTGTTGGCTGATCACATGAAGTCAGAATAAAATATGGTAATTTGGGTTGAATGTGACAAAAATGTCAAGTTTTGCTTCTCTTCTCTTCAGGGACAAATTAACATTGTGTTTAATTCAGTAAGGTTTCCCTGTGTGGAGGTTGCTCCATGTATTTAAAAGTGGCTTATGAACTTTATCACAAAAACGAGCCGGTTAAGCAGCTCTGACGTTGATCTCAAATTGTACGATAAATACCCCATGGTCTTATGCAATGCAGGAACGCTCGCAGGTATACAAACACAACCGTTGTGTAAGTGAGCTAGTGTGATGAGATTTTACCCCCTGTTGTGCAATTTACACACCTTGTGGCAAAAAAGCGTTTTTATTGCAGATCGTGCTCGTGAGAACAAGACTTTCACAAAAACTGGAGTGTTGTCCCTCACCCTGAGCTTCTGGAGTATCATAAACACTCAGTTCTGCTTAAAGTCTATGTAAGATCATTAATTATCTAGTCGTATATAATCACTCATTTGCAAATAATGCAAAAGATACGCAACACGGTCCTTTAATTGCAGTTTTTATCTTATGTACATATACTGTTTTAATAGCGACACAAGGCAATCTAAAAAAAAAAAAAAAAAAGAAGCACAGATTAGTGGGAGAGAAGAAATAACAAATGGTGAAATTCTAGCTTTTCCAAATCTAGAAAACATCTCATTGGTATCTAAGTTCTCTCTGGGTACTCCAGCTTCCTCCCACAGTCCAAAAACATGACTGTCAGGTAAATTGGTCTCTCTAAATTCTCCGTAGGTGTGAGTGCGTGTGTGCATGGGTGTTTGCCCTGTCTGTCTCTGTGTCACCCTGTGACAGACTGCTGACCTGTCTTTAAACCGGTTCACAATTTGTTACTTTATGAATCACAAACTTATCATGTGGGATACAACATGAAAGACCAACCAAAGTTCTAATCGTAGAATAAATGTAAAATGTTGCAAGTTATTTTGTTTACTTTTTTCAAAATCTCTAACACATATTTCTGAAAAAAAAGTCATAACAATCTTAATAACATGGGAAGCTGCAGAGAGACACAACTCGTGTTGAGTTTTGTTATGCACTTCACAAACATGGTCTCTACAGTAGAGTGGACAGAAATAAGGCGTTTGTTGGAAAAAACAAACAAAAACATGTTCAAATCTTGTTTGTTCAATGAAGAAATGTGAAGCACTGTGCGTGGCAGAAGTCTGACTCTGGGTTTTGCCCGGACGACATCATCCGTCTTATCAAACCTGAAAGACGGCGGTGTAAATATCAGGCTGAAAATGAAAAGTGGACGCTTTCCTTCAGCCGAGACAGGGAAGCACTCCTCTCCTCGCAGGACCCAACCGCCTCATTATTGAACCGTTTTCATGTGGGAGCGGCCTGTGCATAAGTAGGAGGAGCTCCGTCTGCGCTCCTGTATGTTTGGGTGCGTGTACGTGCGTGTGTCCTCCTCCCTCCGCTGCAGGAGATGAGCTGCCCCGCAGTCTTTGCTACCGCTGTTTTCTCTCCTTTCCTCCTCCTACCTCCCTCTCCTCTTCTCTCCTCCTCCTCCGCCTCCTCCTCCCGCTGCTTCTGTCTATCTGTCCAGTCTGGGTATGTTGACCAACGTGGCCTGATCGAGCTCCGCAGATTGTCCCCTTCATCTTCACCGTGCCTGGACGTTGTTGTCCCACGAGGATCGGAGCCGTCCTGGTCTGATCTGGCTTCAAGGTGAGCGCACGTTGCCGGATAAACATGTATTATGTTTCGCACTGGTGTGCGTGTGTGGGCGTGCGCGTGTGTGTCAGTGGATGCAGGACAAAAACGAAAGTGGTGCCTTAGTACACTGAGGAAAAGTTTAATGTGCCGCTATGATGACACGCGCTGTTCGGGAACTCGTGTGCGCACTTTGCGTAACCGCTCAGTGAGAGCCCGCTCCCTCTCTCTTGACATCAGCCCACAAGCAGTCATTGAACTTTTAAACCAAGTTGATTCATCGGAGTGGACCGGTTGCAGTCCCACCAGTGGGGGATCTTCCACTGGAGACACCTCAGCCTGTTCCGGTGTCTCGAAACATGCCGATAAACTGCCGAGTCTCATGCGCGCTTTCCAAACAACCCTCCGACTCTGATCCCGGTGTTGCAGTGGGAGCGAGGTTTTGATCCTTGTTTACAGTTCAGAACACAGTGACCCATCCAGCGGGATTCTGTGGACAGCCACGCTGCACCAGCACCACCTCCTCATCCCACCCCACCCCGCCCCATCCCGCCACTCTCCCCGGCCCAACACCTCAGTTCTGAAGGAGTTTCACTCTTCTCGCCTTATCGCTGTTTTCCTTTGGGTAGCATTTTCTTTAGGCTTTGGGAGGGGGGGTGGAAGAGGCGTTTTCCCAGAGACACTCCAGTGGTTTCACTGCAGTGGTTCCCAAAGTCGACTCCGGGGATTCCCATGAGGTTCCAGGCGATCCGATCCGATCTGTGTAAGAATCTGTGGAAGTAGCT
Organism: Poeciliopsis gracilis; assembly: GCA_911649635.1. NCBI lineage: Eukaryota > Metazoa > Chordata > Actinopteri > Cyprinodontiformes > Poeciliidae > Poeciliopsis > Poeciliopsis gracilis. Next base: position 3,147,877 of record CAJVRI010000287.1, read on the forward strand.
GCATTTTGGAAACATCTCTTATCTCTAGGAGATTTATAGTCTTGGGTTTGTGGACATTTTTTTATTTTGTTTTTTTTTTTTCCTCACCCATTTTTTCTCCTGCAGATCTTGAAGCTGCTGGGTTGTTGAAGTAACTGTATTAAATCTGACCAGATTGTGTAATCTGGAGTGAATTTGAATTTTAATAGGTTGTTTCTTGAAGTCATACATGTCCCTTTTTAAGCTAGTCTTTATGAAGTAGTCTGTTACCCATCTGCAAATTTATGCAGTTGACTCCTTTTCACAATGCATTATGGGAGATCCTATTTGCCTTTTCAAAATGTTACTCTTATTATTTATTGTCATAGGTGCAGCTATTTAAAAATTCCATTTAACCCCCCTTTAACCTCTCATCTTGCCCCCTTCTCACACACACAGACACACGCATGCATGCACAAAACAAACACAAAAAATTAAAGAAACTTTAGATCTAACATTTTTGAAAACTCTGGAAAATTTGCTCTGTATGGTGAAAACTGAAACAAGGATGCACAATATCAGGAGAGTGACTGCAACACTTTGTGAGACTTATCATCCCAGCTACTGAAACTATATCAGAGGCCAGTTAAGACTCTATTCAATTGATGAGATATATTACTGACATGCAGAACATGAAGGCCTGACAATTGAAATATATTTTCCTACAAAATATATCCAGACAGTCCTTTGGATCTATGCAACTCCACACATTTCTGACCATGACTGAAAGTTTTATAAGGATGATTTCAAAAGGGCCTTTTTTTTTGTGACCTAGCGTTCGCAGTGTGGCAATTTATATATGCGTGGATGTATAAAAATTAGCTTATTTAGCATCAGTGTTACTGTAACTATTACCATTTTATTTCAAGGCAGTCATATTGGAAGTCATTGTCACATAAAAACATTTGGAAACATCACTTAATACTATATATTAACACGTACGGCTGAAATCGCATTGCCATATCAAGCTTCAACTTGCACACTTCCCTTTTATTTGGTCTGTTTTAAAAGCGTATTGCAGCAAATCTCATGCAGCACTGATGAAGGCACTGGTCCAAATTACAGCCCAGTAACAAATGAAACCAGAAGAGGGAAGGAAAAGATGAAAGACAGTCCACTGTGTAGGATGTGGGGACGCCTAGTAGCAGAAACTGTTAACAGCAACAAAATACCCCTCCCCAAACACCCCAAAGTACTCACACTACCAAGATAGCATAGCAGTAGTACACTATAGTGTACTATGCAGTACTATGTAGTGTTGCATTACACTACATAGTAGTAATGTGTGTTGCAATACACACATTAATGCAACACTACATAGTTGGTAGATTTAAATACAGATAAAGTTAATAAATTCAAATCTTTAATATGAGTAAAGTTACTTAATGTAGAAAAATCTCATAATTAATGTTTTACTATTTGTGCCACTGCTTGTAAATACCTTATAGACCAATCTCCTGCTTGTGCCTTGTTTTAAGCTCTAAGCTCACTCTGTCTTATCTGGACACAACCCAAAGCACCACATTCTTAAGGTTTTATCTGCCACAAGGACCACTGATGAAAACTAACACTAAATCTCGTACAGCTCATATAATCTGTTTTATTATTTTACACATTCCTGAATGAATAAATAAACTCACAGGTAAACGTTCCTGTTTACCTTAGAAGTTAGAAAAGTCGTGATTTTAAACTTGAGCCAGAGCTTCAAATGTTTTGTGGTTATTTTATTTATGCTTTTTGCCCCATAGTAATTACTCAGGGTACATTTTAATAACCGAAAACATTCATTGTTTATTTACCTTCTCAGTCCACTGAAGTTTGGGAAATATGTTTGAAAACCTTAGCATGCAAGACATCAAAGAATAACAAACATTCAGAATTGTTTAAACCAAATTTTGATAGATTATGAAATGAGTTGCTGTTTTAATTAATAGCTTATGCCCTCTGATGGACTGGTATTGTATCCTGGATGGATTTGATAATGACTAACTGCAATGATTTATGCAACTTTTTGAAAACCTCAATTTTAAAGTAATGAAAGCATCTTAATTGTGAGCAGAGAGGGACAGCCCTCACACCTTGATGCTGCTGCAGCTACTTCAGAGTGTTGATGACTTGGCGTTCAGGACTTGGCGTGCAGTACTTGCCTTTAGCCATTAGGTTATTCTCATGGTATCCTATGCTTCACAATTGAAAACTAAACTACTTATACTATTTGCCCCTTTGCAAATAGTAAAACTTTTACAGGCTGGGATTCTAAACTTTAAGTGTAAGCCAACTGGAATCAGCCCAGATATAAAATATTCAGTATAATCCTTTGATATGTGTAGAAATCGGCTTATTGTGCGTCAACTGCTACGCAGAGTCAAACACTTGCTGTGGTTGTCTTATCTTGGAAATAATTATTTCCAAGGAAATTGTGTTACTTGAATTGTGTTTTGTGGTCATATCACTGTGTGCATGGCAACCAACCAATGGAGCTGTGATTTCTTTCACCATTCTGCTCTTTCAAGTCCATGTTAAGCAAAGGCATGATGGGGCAGGAACTTTGCACGATTGTTGGGTTCCAGAAGGCTGATGAGTACTGCAATTGCAAGTAATTATACAATAACCTTTACTCAGATTGCCTTCGCTTCAGACAGTCAAACCCTTGGTTTTGGAACCAGATGCTGTCTTCTGCTTGTACAGTCTGTACAAAATCCTGAGTATCCAAGCGTTTAGCAGCTCCTTTTAGCTTCTACTTGGGGCATATGAGCTCCTGGTCATGCTGCAGGCAGCATTCCATCAGGTCTCGCGTCAGCCAGCGGTCATTCAGCACTGGTTAGGCTGGGCTTATACGCTGTTAATACTCCCTCACTGATGTCATGACACCATTAACCCAATCCACAGCACAGTTCATGTCACTGGATCTGGCTGGATTTAAATGTGAAGCAATGACACCTTACGTACCAGAATGCTTTGCATGACTGTCAATCCGGGCATGTTGGGAAGTGTTATTTTATCTGACTTTTTTCAAGTTTTAACTATTGACGCTATTGCATAAGCAGGCTTTAATTTAGCAGACGTTCATATTCCATGAGGTGTTGCAGCCTAAGACCGTTTCTGTTTGTGTGTGTTTGTTTGGCAACTCGGTGTAACTATTAAATGAGCATATTTAGTGATAGTCTGTTTCTAACAGATTAAATCTTTGCCAGAATGAAAAACCTTGTGGTGTACCCAAGTCCCTCCTCTTCTTCCACCCTGTAAATATGGACCTGTGCAAACCAGATTCTCACCACTTTCCACTTTTGACCTAAAATGATGCAATGCTTACTTGTCTAAGTACAGTGGATTAAGTTTCTCAATGTCTGGTTCTGGTCCAGATATGGCTGAGAGCCTTAGTGAGAGTTAGGAATGTTGCATTTATTTGGTGGGTAACTGTACACCTGAGGTACCATCAGCTCAGGTGGCTACAGGTAATGTAATGTCGATGCAACGTGATGATAAAATGATTCTTAATGTATGTATACTGCTGAGCCCGATACGTCTCTCCATCAGTTTACTTTTACCCATTTATTCATCTGTTAACCCCATTGCTTGGTGCAGTTTCTCCTTTCTATCCAGTTTTTTCTCTGTTGATCAGAGCCCTTAAGGAGTATGCCAAGAGAAATCATATCAAAACTGTTGATAAAAGAAGATTTGGTTTGTTAAATTTAGGGTGCACCAATTTTAACTCAGTGCCTAATTTTTTTTATCTCTATATTTTGTAAAGTTTAGACCTGCTAATTTATATTTTAGCCAATTTCAATCTCTTTAAAAACTATAAGGTATCATCTATTTACCATAACTTTGATATTTTACAGAAGCCTGCTAATAGTTCCAGCAGGTCAACATTATTCACTGCAGGTCCAATAGGATGAAATGGAACAACTTCCACTGACTTTGTTCTCCCTGCTTTCTTGCTCTCTTTAAAATGGATGATCTGTCTCAATTCGTAGAAGACAAGTTTCCTGGTAAATAGCTTTTCTAATCTCTTTGCTCCCTGTAAATGTATTTTTGACCACCTGAGTGGCACAGAAAGTAGTTAACTTTGGGATTTTTCTACGAAGCAGAGAGTTCACCTATTGGACAAGCTGTCCTACTTATAAAGCCAGTCAACATAAGTTCAAATGATAATGGAAAAAAAAAAAGTTTAATTCTTGTATGTTTTTACATGTTGCATATTTGACAGTATACAGCCTAAGTAATGAGTTTGAGTTTCTTTTTAGTTTTAATAATTATTCCAAGGGAACTGGCTCGTAGGGATTACACAGTAATAGTACATTTAAATTAGACTTATACTAAGTCCTTGCTGACATGTTTTTTTTTTTGTTGTTTTTTTTCCAAACTTGTTTGCATTCCTGAGTAACTTAAATATATATCCTCTTCCCCACTTTCCTCTAAGTGGACACCTAGATTGGAGGCATGTCTCATTTAAGGAAAACAAGGTCAACTTTATTTGGGTTTGACACTCTGTTATGGTGTAGCTGTGACACTTGCACAGATGCAGTTATGGCTTTATTAGCTCTTATTTACCATTGGGAAGTGGGGGGTACTACATCATTTAGTTGCAGTCATGTTGTCACTATAGCACCAGACGGACCAACACGGCGGCCAACTTTACGAGCGTTGCTGCTCCCAAGCCTCGTCCATTCATCTGCGCTATTGCATAACTCTTGGTTCTCCCAGGCGGCCGAATGACATCCTCATCCAATTAGGCACTGTCCACATTCCCAAAAGGTTTTTCTCCCAGAGTGGCGCTATTCAGCCTCCCCCGGCATGACATCAGGCCCTCTCTTATAGCCCCACTTTACGCTGCTGCTCCCAAATAATGAAAGCTGCCAATTAATGACAAATCAACATGTTCAACAAGCACATCCAGTGAAGAGTGACTGCCGTCCAATCTGCTGATAGAAACAGAACACAAGGATGCTATGTTGAACTCTCTCCTTCCATAACGGAGAACTGGATTGCTGGAGAAGAAACGGGTGACAGTTTTGTAAATCTTATAATTTAAAAATGAATCTCTTATATTTTTGAGGGGCTAAATGAAATGTTCCCTCACTAAACCATATATATATATTTTTTTTAAATCAATAAAACTTGGAGGTACTGATGCAAAAGAGTTGTAGGAATCTAAAGTGGCTGGGGGATCATGTCGTAGACAAGTGGATGTAGCTCTTTGCCCTGGACTCCCTCCATTAACATGTTTAAAACATGCTTCTTGAAATTATTTTCATTACTAATAATTGGAGCCCCTTCCCAGCTCCTCCTGGGTTTAATTTGCACTTAGTACATCGATTTTACTCCCTTCTCCGCTACACACACTGAATTGAAGCTGTTTCGCTTCTTCAATGAACACGCTGTTTATGTTGTGAGCCAAAGTGTACAAGACGAGGGGAGGAGTGAGACCGGGGGTGTGGCAGGGGTCCTGGGCTATGGTCGGGTGAATATATTTAGGGGAGGGGTAGAGCTGGTGTGTTTTGCAATGGGAGCCAACATGTGGGAGCTTAGCTTAGTGGGTGTGGTAAATGAGGGGGGGTGTCACCCTCGTCCGATCTGTTCAGTCTTTTCAGGACGGCGGTTTTTGTTTTGATGCTTGAATTTTTAGCACAACCCCGATATTGCTTTTTAATATACTTAAACAAGTTCACTTGTAAATTTTGTTTATTTCTTACATGTAATGAGTGCACTGCACCAAAGCTGTTCTTAAAAATAACACCAGCCTGGGGTGAGGGTAGTGAAAATCAAAGCAGTGAAACAGAAGACATTAAATGCTAACGGATCAGAGGATCACTCTTGGGACATGTGTGCGAGTGAAACTCTTTTGTATTACACATTGACATATGAGCTGTTCTTGTTGGTATAAATTATTGATAAACCCTCTTCATACACGTCGAAATGCACTCGGGAGATTTTTATTTCAAAATTTTCAGCCTCCTGATATGGGATTTTCTCAGTGATTTGCTATTTTACATACATGATTCGACTGTCTCTTCATGTAGGGAAATGTATTAGAACAGACTAAAAAATAAACTACTTAATTCGCTAACAGCATAAACTCACTGAATTTTGGCATGATAATGGCACCCGATTTCATGCTTTTCTGTCTTTCACATATGCTTTCTTGTCTTATAATCCTTTCGCATCCTCTAAGTTCGCTTTTAAACACCTTACTTCTTTGGCTTACACCTTCAGTGGCTGTCAAACGACATGTGTGTCTGAAACTGAAGTGTTTTGTGGAACAAGTTCTGTCATGTTCTGTCAAGTATATGTTTCGTTTTCTATCCCCCCATGGCATATAGCTGACTGCCTTGCAATGGAGGCTATAGAATTCACATTGTTGCACTATTTTAGGAGGAATATATTGCTTTACTTCTGAAGTGTACTTCTCAAGTTTTCTATTGTTTTCCCCATATTTGAGAATCACCTAATGGTCTGTAATTTAACATTTAAAGGCCTGAAAAAATAAAATAGAATAAAAAATCTCCAAAACTGGTCATAAAGGGGAACGTATGGTACGTTCGCTAACTGGTAAAAGATCAACAAGTCGAGGCGACAAGTGGTTGTTTCACGTCAGCAGGCTGCGTTTAAGCTTTCTTCTCCTGAATCATATCTATTTGGACTGCAGGACAGGCTGCTATCGTTATCAGCGCTGTTATAACTTTAATTAAGTTGGAGCAGCAGTGCTGTTAGTGCTCTGCTGCTCCAGCTAAAAAGCCATCTGCCTAATTAAGATACATGAAAATAGTCCACTTTTAATCAGTGTGGGCCTCTCTGTTGCAAGTAGTGCAACTGTCAGCAGTCAGTGCCAGACGAAGACATTTCTTATTCTTTCTGGTTCTCATGATCATGCTCTAGGCAGATCCTTCTCCCCGCCCCCTGGGTGCAGCACTGTGTCTTTCAAGGCCTTCAACATTACTACTATGAGATGAGAGACGTCAAGCCTGTTCCAGCTGTACTGTGTCTCGCGGGATGCCCCAGGGCTGCAGCAGGACTCCATAGATCACACTTGTGCTTTGAGCCTCATTATCTTAGGATAAATTAAACAAAGGGGGAAAATAATCAATCACTGCACGTTAAACTCTGTTTGAGGACTTGACACCTTCTAATTGCGAAATGAATTTACTTGGCATGAATGTTCTGAAATAAATTGAAACCGACAGCCTCTACACCACACCACACTACCATCATAAAGTTTCGACAGCTTATCTTATTCTCTTCATCTGCACTTTCGAATTACATCATCACTTTCGTTTTCTTGACAAATTTGCCGTGAAGATTTCTCAGTTAAAAATGGTGTGTATAAAGTTATTAGGGAATGACTGGGAAGTTATTCTGAACCACAGTGGAGTTGTTGGAAATTGACCATCGACAGACATGGGTTAGCATCGCACAAGAGCTTCTGGGTGTAAGATAGAGAACAACCCCATGTAGATTTGAAGCTTACCCAGCAAATACTTACTTTAATCTCTTTAAACAGAGTCAGCACACCACCTGACCTCCTGGGGCAATAAGTGTCACCTTTTGACCCCATGGAAGCCTAGAAGGAGGCTTCCATGCCCTTTCTGTGTGGGTGTGTATGTATCTTAGATGTCCTCACAAACATTCAAATAATCTGCCATTCTTAACTTTCTCAAAGCCATCCTGTTTGCGGTTCTTGGAAGGCCATATCACGAGGCTGGAGCTTGCTGTGTTCATATCTTTTGTTTACTCCACAGATCCAAAGATGACTGAGGAGAGCTAATCTGTTTCTCCCTGCTCTGTGTCCACTCCAGTCTTCTGTTGTCTCTAGAACCCAGAGATGAGTTTTATTGCATGGGTTTGTCTAACTCCAATCCAAAAAGAAATTACACAACATCTTATGTTTATTGTGCTTAGCTTTGAGAGATCTAAATTTTAAATTGAACTTTTTCTTTATCATTGGAGTCTGGCGCTGTGAGTATCCATAAAGGCCATTATGGTTGAGAGTATTATTCATTGTTTTCATTAAAAAACCAACAAACTTTTCCTATTTGCAGGTTTTTGGAAATTGCATATTCTTGTAATGAGAATATGCAGTTCTGATTATAATAACTGCATAATGAGTTGTGGAGCAACTCATGTAACTCAGTTGTTCCACAATCTTGAGTCATACGAGTTGATAAATCAAGTCGTCTTACTTTTTTTTGTTGTAATACTCAAGTGGGCATCCATTTATCACTTTGGTGTCTCAGCATAACTATTTTAACGTCACTGTTTTTACTTATCGTGCTTTAGATGTGTCTGGGATCTATGTTAAATTAATGAGTTGCAGACTCGGGAAACTTTCTGCACAGTTTTTCTTTTGTACAGTTTTCCTTGTCTGGTGAGTCTCTAAGCAACTGATCATCACCTCGATGAAAAGAAAAATCTTCTGGTTCTTTAGCATTTTGCTCTTTAGCCTTAATATCCTAGGCTTCATGTGATTTTCAGTCTCCCTGGCATCTCTTCCCGTTTTATCACTTTGCATTGTGAAGGCTGGATCTTTGAGATGTAAGCACATACCAGGTTACTTACTGCTACACTAACTAATCTTGTGTCTCTGGTTCTTTGTAATGATCAGTTACGCAACACTTTTTGCTGTCTTAGTTGATAACAGTGCTCATGAACCAAGGTCAAATTCTGCAGTTTGCAGAAAACTCAGAACTTCATTGTGACATGGACTCAATAAGTGGATGCCGTATTAGATTTCTAAAAGCTGCCATTCACTGCAAGTAAATGAAATTAACTAGAGAAGAGGAATCCCCCAATTAGATAATTCTCTTACCACTAATGGCTTTAGAACTCCACTGCTATGCTGTACAATATTGCTGTTGTAGCTCAGGAACAACAAATTTTCATATAAACTTTAATGGAGCTGAATTCATTTTCAATAAATGAACTTTGTTTTTTTTCAGTCATTTTTGAGTGCTTCCTGAAATGCCCAGTTTACAATTTGCTTTTGTAACATACAGTAACATGTTCAATAATTTCATCAATGCATATTTGAGTAAACTCAACCTTGTCTTCTTCTTTCGTAAAAACACTGCACGTCTACAAAATTAACGAGAAAAAAGTGGAAGCAAAGTCATTATCTTTGTTTTGTGCACAAGCTATGCAAATAAAGTTGGTTCTGTTTAGTTTCTTTTTTGTTTTGTATAATTGCTTTAGCTTCCTAGTTTTGTAAGATTGCAAGGACAGTGTAAGATTTCTAAGCACAGAACAGAGCTGGTCACATGACTCGCTAAAGTGAGGACAATAGCAGCCAATTCTGTCTCTTTTTTAACACAATCAACAGACACTGAGGTTACTAGGGAAGTCATTTTGCTAAGTTAATAAAATAATTTGTATGACCTAAAGTCCATTTTTGTGGATGAAAATATTATCGTCATCGTTTTCATCAAATGTTTATTCCAGACATATAAAATGGTCAGTAGTAAATGGATAATAAGCGTAAAAAAGACATGCATGTTAATGCATTCTAAAAAAAAAAAAAAATTACAGCACATAATCTTGTTTATGAAGGTACAAATAAATGAAGATGCCTCTTTTTCTGCAATTTTGAGGTAAATCTGACTGAACTCAGAGCAGGGTTTACTAAAATTGCAAATATGGTATTGTCTGACACAGGTACGTACACAATGCATTTGTACGTAGGACTCCTGAGTATAGCTGGACATGCAGGTACTTTATTATTTACATGCATTTTGACTAATAGTAGCCTCACACCACATAAAGTTTCTGCATGCTGATTATTTTGCATCAATGCCACAAATGGGAAGTGTATAGTGGAGCACAAAAGGGTTTTAAAAACGGTATCTTTATTGAGGATGAACACATGTCAAGTTTTCTGATCAGCATATTAGCTGAACTTCAACAAAAGGGCAGCAATGGCAAAAAAAAAATCACTTTGTAAAAAACGGCAACGTGTTTCACCTGGTAGTAAAATAGTAAAATCAAAAATTGTAGACCAAAAGGCATGTGTTGAGAGTGGAGACTGAGAAACTAAAAATAAATTAAATATTCTACTCAACCTTAAACTCGGTGTATTTCTTCCACAGCATATGGCTTGGTAAAGCCAGCACTTTTGCATTATTATTGAACAACAGACAATAACAATACAGAGAATTGTTGAATTTTTTTCCCAACAGATTTTTTAACTGCTGTGTTACAAGAATGATAATAAAATTTCTTCAGTCTGAATGATCCTTTTGAATCTTTCTAACTGTAGACAAATGTTTAAAAGTTAGGATGATCTGTATTACACATGAAATAGATGAGGCTCTTTTTGTACTGATAAATAGTTTTTCAAAACAGCTGGTCAGACATAGAAAAACTTATTTTTACTCGGAAAATATAATTCAAGTCCACCTTTGCATTTGAAGTCCCCCAACTAACATGATCCCCTACGTAAGGTTCAGCAAACATTACTTTAATTAATCCTCATGCTGTAACTTCCCAGCTCAGTACAGTCACCGCTCCCCCATTACCCCCCCCAAGTCTCCAAGTTCTCCTATGACAGTAATTGAGTTGTCAGAGCCATGGATGCTTAGACCCCAGAGCACTGTTCAAGTGGAATTTATTGAGTCAAAGGCCTCAGAGAGAGTCTAATCCCTGCACAGGAATGGCTTTGATTATGTCAGCTGCACTAGTGTAGGTGCATGCATGTTGGAACAGTGTATTCGTCTCGGAGAGTTGCTGAGGCTTGTATCAGAACTTTGAAAATTCACCTGCCGTTAAACGGGATGTTTAAGCTCTTTTCCATGTTTCATGAATTCTCATAGGCCGAAAACTTCTGTTAAACTGCTAATCTGTCTCTTACTCCAAACAAGATCCTCTGTTGCACAGTTCTACCCTCCCTAGATGGTGACAAGAGTTTTTGTGGCTTAATGAGGGCTTGCTCGGAGGGTATGGAGCACTATTAATTTGTTTTTGTTTTAAGCTGTTTGTGTGTAAATAATGTGCAAATGATGAGTTATCCTTAAATGCCAGCCTCTCAGGCCACACACACATAGAAAGCTCATTCACATTGTACAGTCCTTTCAGGGGTACTGGCCTTGTTTTTCTTTAAAGTGGACACAAAGTCATTATAAGCACACTGACGTTTGAAAGAAGCTTGAAGAAGCTTTGGAAAATAACTTCAATAACTATCATATGGTTTAACATAAGATCTTTATTTCTCACTAATTTTGTTGAACATTTCTGCCTGCTTAATGTTTTTTCCATGTATACCAGCAGAAAGTTTGAATTGTGGTGCTATAGACAACTGCACTGCAGTCAAAAGAGGAGCTGTGTCTTAAATTTCTTTAATGAAATGTGTGCAGCTTTTACAACAAGATGCCCATTTTAACACTGGAGGAGTTACGATGTAAAGTCAGTGTATGGACTGCAACTCGCTCACAGTACTCGTGTGTTTGCATGTCTTGGTTGTAAAGGCTAAGCTATCGTTACGATCTTGAAAGTTAGTGTTGCGCATGAATTTTTAAAATCAAGCAAGCAGTATGGTTTTTTATGCTTGACACGTCTGTTAGTGACCTGTAGAGGGATCAATCCCGTTAACTCCGGATTGATGTCTCTTTGTTGATAAAGATGTGATGCTAATTTGTTGTAATGGAAGGACAGACAGAATATATTTTTATCCTTAATTAAAGTCCTCTAAGTCCACAGAATAGGACTTAGAGGAAATATGAGCTTCTTCTGAAATGTGTGGAATCTGGACACCCATTGTGGACTTAAAGGTGGATGTCCAGTTCTGCATCATCCAACAGAGCCAGTTGAGTCCAACTCATTTTATCTTGGGTGACCTTTGCTTAAGTTACTTGGAGACAGGTCATACGTAGGTGTCTGGCAAAATCCTACCCCTCAGCTTGATTGGAGAAACAGAAAAGCATTCAGTTGTGAATGCAACACAGACAGTAAGCCATCTGTCTCATAGCACTTCAAGATGAATTTTTGCTCAAAGTTTTGCCAGTTGACATAATGCTTCCTTTTTCTTGGCTTGGCATGGACACAGATTTCAAACATAATTTGCTAGTCTTTCACTCGAACTGTGATGTAATTCAGTTTCAACCAGTGGAGGATACAATATCTTTCTCACACTTATTTTAGCCTTACTGTTTGCAGCGTGGCTCGCCCGTTACACAAAATGAGAGGTTCCAATTTTTCATCATGACAAATATGCATTTTGTCTCACTTTTTTTTTTTTTTTTTACTTGCTGTTTTCTCCTTCTCAGTTATTAATGAGCAGCTCGCACTATACCTCTAACCTGGGTTCTGATTAATATTACAATGTAACTTTTCCAACTGGGACAGACTCCACGTCCACTCCTCTTAATGTAAACCCCACTGTGCTTACAGATACTGCGCATTCATCTATGATTAATTTGCAGGTAATCGAGGCTAACACTTGTCCTTGCAGGACATTGCGTACAAGCAGAAATGCACACATTCAGTATAAACACAGCAAGGCCACAAGGGCAACCCAGCAGCAACCGCTAATGCAAACATGAGATAATATTAGCTGCCTCTGAAACAGCAGCTCATGTTTTTAAATACGGACCTGGGGTCATGAACTGCTGTATAAAAGCCCATCACAGTTATGAGCCCGGGCCGCTTGGCTCTAAATATTCCCCGGGGTCTAACTTCAGATCTGGAAATATGCCGGCAGGGTATTTTTGGTTGAGTGTTTACAGGTGCTTGTTTAGTAGCAGCGGCAGTGCCTGGAGGTTAGTAGGCTACCCACTTTAAGATGTTCAAATAAAGTCTCACTGTTGAATTTGTGGTTATTTTGACCAAAGATGGCCGGGACATTGGCGTCCTAAAACTGCCGACCATATTTGGGTTTTGTTTGCTGTTGTAGCAGTAGTAAGAAATTGTCAAATGTCTGCAGATTGGCTTAATTGTTCATGTTGAACTGAAATCTGATTTAAAAAAAACAAAACAAAAAAAAAAAACCTTGGTGTACCTTGAAATAGTGGCTATCCCTTTATTAACAGCAGGTTGAGTCTGTTTCAGTCAATGTTCGTGTTGCACCAGAGCTTTCATCTCAAAACTCGGAATTTGTTCCCTTTTTTTAAATCATCCACCAGATTTCCTGTTTTTCTCTCCCGTCAGACTTTACCGCTTCGCAGCACATTTCTACGTTTATATCTTTTCACTAATGTATTGTTCTCTTATTCACTTTCTACTCAGGCTCTGCTTTGTACACCCTGTTCTCCAGCCTTAAAAATCGTTGAGAGGTCTCTGAAACCATGGCTGTGGCCGGATGTCCAGATTACTTCCTGCATCATCCGAATTATCAGGTAAATACCAATTTCCTGTGTATTAGTTCTAATCTTCTGGAATAAGTTCAAAAGTTCTGTTGGTTGTTTGATGAACGACTGAGTGATTTTGGTCAAATTATACATGACTCCAGGTAGTCAGAGTCATGCAAAGCCAGACTTTAGATGTTCCAGAACCTACTTTATAGGATAACTTGCAAAACCTTAATCAAGAGAAAATTCACAGCAAGGACCTGAATTGTGTATGTTTTTCTTTTTGTCACACTTATTTCACTCACTCAAGCAGCAGACACCAATGCAATTGTGAGTAACTTCAGCCACGGAACATGTGCATTTATGCAGCTCCGTCGTAAAGCCGTGCTGAAGACCCATGCTGAAGCTTTTACTTGGCTGTCCTTAAAAGACTGGGTTTTAGCCTTCAGATGCAGGTGGACTGCTGGGTTTTGACCTGCAGATCTGATTCCCCTAAGTTGAGCCATCCTTTCACTGAGCTGTTGTTAAGTCTACCTTATATAACATAGTGGAACATAAACTGGGCACCATAAGAACCTTATAACAAAGTCTTCCCCAAAATTGCAGAACTGAGGGAAAAGCTAAATGACCAAAAGTAGAAAGTTCTTCAAATAGTAGCTAAATGAAACCAACTATCAGTCTGACTGAAAATCAGCCTCGCTTTTAGAAAACTGAAAAAATCATGGGACTTGGAGTGAAAAAATGTTGATTTTTTATCATCCTTTTGATCATTCATAAGCACCATGATACAGAGTAAGGAACGTTACTCTGTATCTGTTGCCTTTGCATTTGAAAAGTGGTGCTATTAGCCTAGCCTGGATATTGTTGGCCTCATCATCCTGGGTCAAGGTTTATACTGTACCTTTTGAACCAAGAGCAAAAGGTCAGCAAGTTCAACCTTAATGAGATAGAGAGTTTGGTGTTAATGCCCAGAACCCTAAAGAGCTGCAAACTGAGGAACTGCTGGACGCTGTTTGAATGTGAACGTGTATCCTTGACTGGGCATTTGAATATTTGTGGAAGAGTGAAGTTTCATTTGCTGTTCCACAGAAGTGAATATTTTTTCTATTTAATTTCTAGGCCTATAAATAGCATTAATATCTAGACGTACGACCACTCATAGTGTTTATTCATTGTGTATTTATAGTTATAATTTTTGTTTTTGTACTTGGATCATTAAAAAGCTGCAGGATATCTTTCAGGTGGAGTAAATACAAACAGGTTTCCAAATATAGTATTTTGAACACAGAAAACAATACGTGGTCTTGGGTAGAATCAAAAAGTACAGACTTATAACTACAAAACCACTCTTCTCCAAAGAGAAGCATGCTTGATCACAAGCAATCTCTCTTAGGATTCTTGAAAATAATTTACAGCCATCACAATAATAACGTTTGGTTTGCCAGTCAGTGTTGCTCACATGATCAGCACGTTGTTTTCCAGTCATTCATTACTGCTGCAAATATATTGATAAACATGATGTCAGTATCAACAAAAACATGAGCAACGAGCTCATACACATTTTTGGATGGATTGGTATTGATGGTGCATCAATTAGACTGCTGGAAAGCATCAAGCAGCTCAGTTTTACTCATCTTTGGAAAGCCCCGTTTTCTCACATTTCTCTCACAATCTCGATGACCTGTAGACATATCTTGAGATTCGATGGAAAATAGCTTTTCAATTCTTACAAATTCCTGCTTTCCCCTGACTTTATTTTGAACACTTTATGGACACATAATGCAGCTAAGCTTCTCAAGGCTTCACTCAGTCATAGTGTCCACACTAAAGAGTCGAGTTGCCTAACCTGGCGACATTCAGTGTGATGTGTTCACTGATCAGAAAATTTTTGAATTCTTCAGGTCTGAAAATTTAGTCGCCGGCAACGGATTTCTCTGCGAATCTTTTGTTGCTACAAAATTTCCCTGTGGGAATGTACGGTCTCACATCTTGTGCCCGAGTGAAACATTTTTTTTCCGAACTTCCTCTCTTGCATTTTATGGAAAGTTCTGCAACAAAATCTCTTTTATTCCATTTCATCTCCTCTCCATTTCTGTCAGAAATGATGCCACCACAGCACCAAATAGCTCATAACATTTTGATGGATTCAGAAGTTATCCACAAGTTTAGTTTATAGACACAAAGCATTTTGTTCAGCTGAGACTTAAAGATTTGAGTTCTTGGATAGAGCTGGGCATCACCTTTTTTTTTTTTTTTTTTTTTTTTCTCAACAGTTTGGTTCGGTGTACGCAGGGTAATGTACGCTCTCGTGTGCACAGTGCACAGAAGCAAACATGCATTGCAGTCTGCATGCACAGAAACCCTCACTGGGCTGTTTACAAACCGTTCAGCTGCAACAGATGTACCTTGACTTGCTGAATGAGAAAACCCATTCAGTGTGAAATTCCAGAGTTATGGAAGATTTCTTTCCTTGATAAAACTGCAGCCGCGATCCAAAACAGATTCGCGTGAAGATAGCATTGATACTGAACAGGGAGGATTGTTTTGAAACGTTAATCTTTTTATGAAGTGAATGCATTTTATGCAGGTTCTAATTTGAAATAAAATGGTCGGTATGGGGGGAATAATTGATGTAATGCGTTTTGGTAATATTTTTAGAACTGACAGTGTGACCTAATTCTTCATGTGCTGAAGTAAAACTAAACCAAAGTGAAACACCGAACTGCTGTGCAAGCAGAACGAAGGGAATGTTTGCCAAAGAAACAAGATGTACTGTAAACTACCAGTCAGCCCCTCCAAATCTTTGTTGGATCACTTGGATAAACATTCACATTTGCTGAGTGAAAACTGCAGATAGCTGAATCATTTTGGGTTTGGACTAGAAATTACACACATTACTACAGTATGTGAACATAGTTTATGTTTTAAAAAAATAGATATAATGAGATTCTGATTCCACTTGATACACACATATTTGTCACAGTTAATGGAGTTTGGAAGGTTTTGTAGATCTGGTCACATGTCATTATGAACAAGAAATGCAGGTTTAGGTCCCTTCTCTGACATTAACAATTGTCTTCAATGTAGTAATGTACAGTAAATTAGTTAAATAAGACATCAGGATTGTCTTCCTACATTACATCTCCATCTTATGCTCTGACTTAAATCATTTGATCACGAACTAAGCTAGGCTACCTGGGAAAGTTTGACATGATAGAAATATTTAACAGCATGATTGACAAAAAATATATATATTCAATCTCTTTAAATTTCAAATACTATTCAAACATTACTGCAACAACGAGACATTCTCCTATTTCATGCTACACTGTCCACATGCTCTGATTGCACTGACGGTGATTCATTCGCCTCAGCTTACCAAAAGCTTGAAAGGGAGCCGCTACAGGCATTATAGCTTAGTTTCTGATTAAATCAAGTCTGCAGCTGCAGATTTTCTTCCCCCAGATTTGAGCTGCACAGAATATTCATGAACCCATACTTAAAAAAAATAAAGGACTTATTAATTCTCAGCATGTCTTTAACATCAAATAAAACTGGTTTTTAGAGATGACAAAACACACAGTGCGCCGGAAAACAATGTGGCTGCAGCTTTTGTTTTCTCTCAACCCATGCAAATGTTTCCAACTCAAAGTATTCCCTGAATATTTTTACTACATTCAGAATTATAGGTTTGCTTACATTTTTTAGATGTTTTCCCCAGTGGATTTTTTTTTTTTTTCCCTTTTGTTTTTGTGCATTACATAACGCTGGTTAAGTTGAAGAGTTGTTTGACAAACTGCAGACTGTGAAGACAACTTGGCAACGTATTGAAATTACATCATTTGACCTGTTGAAACCTTTATTGCTTAACCTGAGCCAGCATAAATATAGAACCAAAGGTATTGTTTTGGATCAATTTCAGCCGTTCCCTGCTGACCTAAAGTCTCTTGATGACCTCAGTACTGAACCAAATCCCAGCTATTACATTTAACTTGACTCTGACATCTTTTAAAGGTGTAGTTTGACATGTAGACCTGATCTTTTTTTTGAGTTGTTGTTCATTTGAGGTACAACTTAGTCTCTGCGCTGCTTTCAGGGCCTTTACCTTTCCTGTGACTCTCTTCTGCCCCCTTTCATAAAGCTGTACCCTCACCATCTTGACTCCTCAGCACTCCTTTCAACTTTTTCAATATGAAAGGGTTTTTGTAAGCTCCTTGTCCAAACATTGTCTAACCTTGGTCCCATTACGAGCCATCTTTAAATACTTAAGCATCACATGGATGTCTGTGTGTTTTTAGCATCGTTGAACTTTGTTTCTCGGTGACTGTGAAGAAAGCATGAAAAATTTAAAGGTACAAGCCATCCATTTATTTCTCCCAGCTACATAAAAATGAAAAATACTCATTTGTCTTACCTTACTATGTTTCCTACTTGTAATCTGATGCTGCCTTAGGTTAGCATTAGTTTAGTTTTCAATGTTCAATCTAGCTTTTTCTGTTGGTAAGTGAAATAAAAATCTAATTTCTCATGATTGTTTGAGTTTATTTTTATTTAGCTGTTTATTCCCAGACAGCCATCAATGCTGCAGTAGGGAGTTTTGACAAAAACATTTTGACTAAGCGCTCCCTGCACAATCTGTTCAGGAAGCACGATCCATTTATTTGGCTCATTTGCACATGTGCATAAGAAATCCTAACGAATTATTCTTACACTGCACATCAACAAAGTATAACATATTTATTTGATCAATTAACATACTTGCTATGTTGCCTATTTTTCTAGAGAATCTTACAATTTTCTTTATGAATAATTGTCATAATTTAGTTAAAAAGCTATCAGAAGAAAATTGTGTGTTGTGCTCACTGAACTGTTAGCTATTAGCTACCATCTATGCGCCCTCTGGTGGTCTCCTCATGAATAAAAAAAAAAGAGCTTTTTTTTACAATGATCACATTCTTTTATGAAATTAGCCACATGTTTTATCGTATTGTACAAAACTGCACACCATTTGTTCATGGAAAACAGGAATCTAGTATCTTTCTTGATGCTTGATTATTGTACAACGACCCATTTATTTATTTATTAAGCAGTGTAGCTTATTTATTTATTAACCATTTTAAATGCAGAATGGTTTAAATGCATTTAAAATGGTATAAATGCAGTTAAACCATTTTAAACTTCATTTCTTGTTGTTGTCTTCAAATCAAAAGCAAACAAAAATACCCTCCCTAGAGGTATTTCTGTTAGCACATGCGCAAGTTAGCTGGAGGCATGGATTGTGCTTCCAAAACAGATCGCGCAACGACAATCCCTCTCCCTTTGCAATCTTTTCCACGAATGAGGGAACATCTTTTCTTTTGTGTTGTTTTATTCCAACTCACAAAAGTTTTTTTTTTTTTTTTTTACCCATTTCAGCAGGACAACATAGACCGCTCATCCAATCACCGACAGGCTGACCTCATTCGTCCAAGCTTTCAGCCGTCAACCAATCAGAATTCTCCAAACCATCAAGGTTAGTGCTCTCTACCAAAACAATATTGGTAGACATATATTCTTTGTGTGGCAATGTTTATGCTTACTAACTTTATCATGAAACTTTAAATTGCTTATGACAAAGATGCACGCAATGTTGACAGATTTTCTCGCCACAGAAGGATTGGGAGGTTAGTGAGGGAGGGGGTAGGGAGGGGTGTTCATTATTCTCTACTGTACGCCAGACCTGGGTCACTGCCTACAATCTATATTTGCGTTTCTTACACTGTAAACATTTAAGCTGTTCAAAGGGTGTTCTGCATAGACACTGTGTGCCAATTTAATTATTCTGTGTAACTAATTGTGCCATGCAGGGTCCATCCATGACAATCGGAGCATGAGATTTAAGTACAATATTGGCTCAGCATGAGAGGTAAGGGCGGGGAGTCTGTGAAGGCTCGATCAGTGAATGAGAGTGCTTGGCTCGGGCATGAGGAGTAAATGGAGCAGAAATTACATTGTCATTTTTCAGCATCAGGCAGGTTGGATGGAACTCCCAGACAGTGGAATACAGATGACTTTAATATAGCAATATTTGTGTTCAAACAGCGCAATGTAAATGATGTTTGTGTAATGATGTGGTAATGATCTAGCAACATTAAATCTTTTATAATTCTTTCTCTGTTCTTTCAAATGCATCACATGATTAAAACATGTGATGCATTCACATAGAAGTACCTATAGATTAGTGACAAGACGTATTATCAACAATTTGCTCATTTGTAAGCGTACATCTGTAAAACAACAGGAACTGGACATATTTATGAGAAAATGGAGAACGGTACCATGACTCTCAAAGGCTGCCATCTTTTCAAAGTCCAGGATGTTTCGTCACAGTGGTTGGAAGCTCAACAGCACAAGGCAGAACTTTCCTTTGCTTCATTTATCCTTCCAATATTCTGGAAATCTTTCTCACTCTCTTTTCACAGCCTGAAAAGATGAGACTTAGTTTACTTCTAAATACTTTCTAACATTTCTAACTTCATCTGCAAACACCTTGCCGGAAAACTGACAAACCTGTTCGTTCAGTGACAACTTTGATGCACAAAGACGGATTTCTGCATTGACTGGATGCATATTTGTATTTTTTCCAACCACTGTTCAGGGTCAAAAGGCGTAAAATTGTCAGAATTTAGTCAATAAATGAAATTACATCATTTGATGTAAACTTTCAAATCAAAACTCCACTCCACTTCAGTTTTTCACTTGGCCACATGCAGACATCTGTATTTGCATAAATTGTAACTTATTATATATTGCCTGTATGCACATATTTCTTATTGCATATTGCGTGTTGTTTCCCTTTAATTTGAACCTGGAAGGCTCCCATTGTTTTCCCTCTCACATTTAGAAACATAAAACCTTATCATCGGGAGGAAGGGCTCTTTTATTTTTATCTGGACGTCTTGTGCTCTTTATCTCAGACAGTTTATTGTTGACTGTAAAACTTGGTCGGCACAATTTTTTTTATTGTTCTCACATATGAAATCTTATATTTTTTAAAAAAGGTGACGTATTACTGTTTGCGTTGACTGTGGCTATAAAGTTGTTAGTCAACTATGAGATAAAGTTATCTAAAGGGGACTTTGTGAAGACTGTGGTTTCATTGGCAACCTCTTAGAATGACCAGAATGTTATGTTCTCAAGATATCTTTCTGAGATGAGGCGGTCACATCCTGTTCCTTTTTGTAACAAAATCACTGACGGCGTCAGAATGGCACACGTTGTTTATGTGAAACGATAATGATAGCCTTTTCAAGGCAATGGGAAACTCAAGTAGATCCCTGCTCCTGTGATGGCTCTTAACACTTTTTCCTTGCATGGAGACAAAGTGGCTGTGCCAATAAGATGTATATATACATATATTATTATGTAAATGCAGAACACTTTCAGCAGTTAGTTTTTTTATTTTTATTTTTTTTTTACCTTCGCCAGTGTTATTGACTTTGAAAACATTCCCTCCACATGCCATGATCATCCTTTCACACATACATTCCTGCAGCACTTGCTCCAGAAGTAAAGAACCATAGAAAGCCTGGATCTTATCCTACAGGTGGGTAATAAACTCTAAACGGACTGAAATGCTTCCAGCAGCTGTAATAGCATTCAGAGCAAGAAGTAGTGTAGCTTCAGCTCAAGTGTGAGTGCAAGCATGCAACCGAAGAAATGAGCTGGCGCTAGTTACCTCAGTACACTACGAGAATATAAATATGTTGTAGACTGTACAGTGAAAGTAGCAATATGTGCATAAAAAAATTCCTTAGAAAATGACAGGAAACGCCAACTCTGTTCCAGAATAAGGGTACCTCTGTATTTCGTTGGAATATTTTTGTTTGGACCATAGAAAATTAACGAACGGAGATAGTCAGGGTCACACTCAACAACTCAATGAATCTCTAATGTTGCAAATGATCAATCTCAGGTAGGATGCGTGTTGTCTGTCCTGTCTATTGTAATGATTTTCTGAAGGTCAAGCTTTCAAATTGTTGACGTGAACATCTACCAATCTTGGTCTTTTAACTTATTGGGATATAATGTTCACGCCAATAAAAATATAAAACATTGTGTTGATGTTCAACAATAGTAGGAAATATGCTAACAATGTTAATAACAAAAAGTGCTTTTATTTTGAAGAACTATTCATGGTTTTATATATCTTGTAAATTGTCCACTCTTTTACTTAGAGAGGAAAATTTAAGTTTAGTGGCTATCCGCTTCCCTACTTTGAAACAGACGATGGTCTGCAAGATCATTTGGAAACCATATATTAAATCTGCATTTAATGTTCCAAGATTTAGAATACATTTAAAAAAAGAAAGGAGTTAAGGAATGATCTAGTGCTTGGTCAAAAATAAAATACAATTTCAGAATAAACTTAACAGAAAAAAAGAAAAGGCAATCCCATGTGTCATTGTTGGGATGGTGGTCTCCCCTTTTCCACAGCCTGTATAAGTGATCATTATGGGGAATAACTTCTGTTTTAGTTTCATTGGAGTGGAAAATCGGGGTCTTTTTCACTGAGTACAGTTATAAACTGTAACTTGGCTTTTTACATTGTATTTAAAGTTAATGACTCTTCCTCTCTTGGTGGCCTTATAGGCCGTGTAGAGGACTTTTTTTTTTCTTTTTTGTCTTCAGGCAAGATCTTTCACATGGTTGTTAAAAGAAAAAAAACATTCCTTCCTATGCATTCTCAATTTAAAAAAGAACATTAAAACAATTATCTAAACATTTCCCATTATTCTGGCATGTAACAAATGTAAATGATCTGAAACACAGAAAGTGTAATGATCGTTAAAATAATAATAATAATAAAAAGCTTTTTGTCTTTGTGTAACTATCTGGTTTCAACTGTACATCATAGCTGTGGTCTTGATCACTTTGAATGTTTGAGTGAAGGCATCGATAAACAAGAAATGGAAGACAAGATGCCTTTACCTCCTTTTATTGGCACGTTCTGTCAAGAACTGTTAGAGTGAACCAATATGCAGTGTGCATAATATCACTGCTGTTTGTGTCTCCTTCAATAACTGATAGGAAGGAACATTAAAAATTTAACCAAAGTGATATTTAGATGTCACAAGGTTGATTATGAGACTTGAGTCCCAGACACTAAGTATGAGTCAACTCCACAGTTACAAATGTACAAGTCTGCATCTAAATCTAAAGTCTAAGCTGCTGACTTGAATCAAAGAAAACGATTCAATTTTTTCAAATGCAATTAAGCCCAATATTACCCTTGAAAGATTGAAAATTCAAGTTTCCCTGCAAAGCATTAATATTCCTTCTTATGAAAAGTCATATTACGGTGCATTACTTTCACCCTGAGCTTAAGTATGAATAATTAACTGTATACTAACTACATAGATACATGCCCCGCCCTGTTCTTATCCCATGCTTCTTTTTTTCCCCCCGCCGTTTGTCCTGTTCACATTCTCCCTCTGCTCCTCTTTGACCATCTCCCTCCCATCTGGAGCCTTGGCCCACAGTGGGTGTGTGTGCTGTCACCAGAGGTATTGTAGTGAGCAACCCCGAGCCATGCTTTACAGTGCACTTGCTCTGGCATCGCTCCCACAGATTGCCTTTGAATAGAAACCCCTTTGCATTCATGGGCCGTTGATCCCCCTTGTGTGTGTGTGTGTGTGTGTGGGTGGGTGTGTTCAGTTTCTGTACTGTAAATATAAACCCTGTACTCTCCCCTTTTTTCTGTGGGAGAAAGACCCCTCCTTTTTGTTTTGAACTTGAGGGAACAAGTCCAGAATCCACAGTCTACATCCCAGGCTTAAGAAGGGCCATATGGGGCTGCCCTTCTCAACAATAGTCGTGTTTTTGCCCATCACTCGCTGACTGATGAGCAAAAAGACATTCAGAATAAGCTTGATTCAAATTGTCACCAAGCTATTCCTCTTCACAGTGCATCACCGTGGCTTAGGTGGAAAATCGATGTAAGCTGTGTTATTTATAAAACTTACTTGCTGGCTGTAGATGTTCAGAGGAGTAAGGAGGGGGTTATCCTTTGAGAAGAAAGCGGCCGTAAGGGATTCAACTTATGAGAGCAAGAACTGTAATATCATCGCTATCTTATGAAAAATCCAGGTTTTATATTTAGAACAGACTGGCACAGTATTTGTAATATAAAACCGTAGATGGAGTACAGTCACAGAGTATAGTTAAGTCTGGGGCTGCATGATAACAGAAAACCAAATAATTGCAATACAGTTGCAGGAATTTTAGATTAACTTATTTTTTGTAAGTTTTTCTCCTCGTTTACAATTTCCTCAGCACTTTCTGTGAGTGGGACTATTTTGTCAACTGGATCCACATGAAATTTCTAAATCACAAACAATGAAAGTCCCTTAAACTGGAAAAATTTATTGTTTATCGCATCTCCCTCGAAATCTAAAATAAAAACAGTACAGAGATTCTTTGGGATTGTAAGCTTCGACAAATTGATTTTGTATTTAAAGCAGATGGTTGCAGAGGCTTTAAATACTTTTGGACCACTGTTTAATCCAACATCTGAAAACTGGAAGGACATGGCAAGTTGCAAACTCACCGAAACGTCCCTACAAACTAAGAGACCATAGGAAAAATGAAAGCCAAGAGTCTGATGTTAACTCAGGAGAAGTTGCTCAGCTCATGTGGGAGCTATATCATAAATATTGATGAATGAGCCAGAAATGTCGTTACTTCCACTTGAGTCTACTGTCTTGAAGCAGATAAGATTTGGGATAATCACACCTCTTACAGAAAGAGTGTTTTATTTTAGGAATGTATTTTCTGGTGGAGTGTTTGTTTGGTGTCCTCATGTCTACTTACCGCTCAAACAATTTCTGTGTTTCACTCCCTAATTAAATTTCTATGAGAATTAATGCTCCGGTTATCTTTGTTCATCAATACCAGTTTTTATTTCATATAAAATAGTAGTGTAAGTTGATGATGGTTGAATGAATGAAGCTGTCCCTGTTTGAGGAATGGTTTTATCTGTTTCTGATTCTTCCTTGATTGCTTTGTTGCGCAAACCTTTTGTCAGTTGAGTGAAGGTTTGGTATTTTATTTTGGATTTGAGTTCTGTTAGCTGCTCTCGTTGTGTTTGAATCCTAAGGATCTTTACGCCTCAAATCACACTTTTTACTATGTCCACTTCAGATTCAAAAACTTCATTGTTTCTAATCCTATACATGCTTGCCTTCTCGA
The DNA here is from genome assembly GCA_911649635.1 of Poeciliopsis gracilis. Lineage (NCBI taxonomy): Eukaryota > Metazoa > Chordata > Actinopteri > Cyprinodontiformes > Poeciliidae > Poeciliopsis > Poeciliopsis gracilis. The sequence goes on from CAJVRI010000287.1 coordinate 3,172,395, forward strand.
GGCGCATGCTCTCAGTGTCATCAAACTGTCCTTCACTTGTTGTGCAATCGTGAGATGCACCGTTGACTTTAATTGTGTGCAAACAGTTCTGCTAATCCAAAGGCCAAAGTAGGTGAGAACCTTTTTCTTCTGTTATTGCTTACTAGCTTAAGGGGACATGGCTCAACTAAGGAGGATACCAGATGCAGACCGATTGATGTGTTCAAGTGAAGTGCTCTCACACATTAAATGGTAAATGGACTGAACTTATATAGCACTTTTCCAGTCATTTTGACCACTCAAAGCGCTTTACACTGGAGTCACATTCACCCATTCGCACACACATTCATGCACCGATACACAAATCGGTAGGCAATTTGGGGTTAAGTGCCTTGCCCAGAGGCACATCGACATGTGGCAGGAGGGAGCTGGAATCGAATCTACAACCTTCCGATTGCAAGACGACAACTCTGCCACACAACCACAGTCGCCCTGTATTAGACTGATTGAGACTTACATTAGGAAATGTATTTGTTTTAGCCACTCTTTGCAAGTTCGGCAGCTGTACTCTGCTGCACTGGTGTCTCTTTCTCCTTCAGTCTGACTTTTTATGCACCATGTGTCTAGTGGTATATAGCTCTTTAGCTCTCCAGGTTATCTATAAGTAGCTGCTTCAGCTTTCCTGTCACTATTAATACCCAGAGATTAACCACCTGTGACTCACAGGCACCTGTGGTACGACTGCCTGACACGTTTTCAGGAAAATCTCCGCTAAGACAACACTAGAGGTTTTAATGGGTAGCTTGGAAGAGAGAAATGAGAATATTTACCGCAGCTCTGAAAGCTCCGGCTGCTGTTGTTCCCCCAGGCCTTTTTCTTTTTTTTTTTTTCCCTTTAAAAAGAAAACTGTTGTATCTCTGCAGTCGCTTTGAAGCCCCTCAGATGCAACCTGAAACCTTACATCCATCAAATTACTGTTTGTGTTTCCTCAGTCAGCCTCTCTGCTTAGGAATGGGACTTTTACTAACTTTAAAGTGGCCTGACATCTGCAGCCCCTCTTATGATACAGCTGTTTGAACTCAGAGCTGTGAAGTCACTGAGCTACAGCTTCGTCTAAATACATCTGAGAACAATGGTTAATGTACACAAATCAAACATGTTAACATTAAATTCATTCATTAACCAGGTAATCAAAAACTTTAAATGTTTTCTCACAAAATTAGAACGTTATGTAAAACTATTTATCTTAGTCAAATGGTGTTCTTACCAAAATGACAAAATATAAAAAACATAAAGTGTGTCATGGAGATGATCAACCTGAAAACAACAATCTGCTTTGATTCTGACTGTCTCCCCTCTTCTCCGATGTTGTAGGATGGTTACTGCCAAAATGAAATTCTACATTTATTTTCACGTCTGTGTGTGACGGATCTTAAAGCTCTGACTCCAGCTGCGATACCCATCCTGTGACACACCCAAATTATTGAATGGACTTTCATTAACAAACCTTTTTGATTCTGGGATCCTTACTGTCGCTTGTGCACCATTTTCTCCAAAATTGTTTCCTTCCACTAAACCCTCCTTTTGAAAACATTGGATACAGCACTCTCTTAATAGTCAAGTTCTTCAGCAATGCCAGTGGATGACTTTTAGTCTATTTCAGAAAATTCTGATGACTGTTTTGCAGATAATGAAAACAAAACTGTAATTGTGGAACATTTTTTATAAATTCCTCATTAGAGGTCAGACATTGCAGGCAGTCTGTATGTATATTTCTTCTGTTCTGCAGGATAACAGGTCTAATCTCTTGGGTAGTTTATATCCCCGATTACTTTTCTGGAGTTTCCTGAGGAGTCTTTTTTTATGATTAGAGATTGTCTCCCTCTAGTGGCGCACTGTTTGTGCAGCTGCATACTTGTGAAGTATTAATATACCAGCTGGATGATAAACTCTTAAAGATTTCTTCTTTTTTCTTTTTCTTTTTTTTTCAAAATGAATACCTTGTTAAAAATTAATCACCAGTGCAGCTCGTAATTTAAAACTGTGCAAAGTTAGACACCCATTTCAGCCAGATGATGAAAGTTTTATAGCATAAAGCAATTAGATTAGAATTTCCCCCTCAGCTGAGATGACACTTCTTGAATTTAAATGTGCCTAGAGGTTTTCCAAAGGGCTTTGTAGGATAGATTCCTCCTCCGAGAAGAATTTCTCATCCTGACTTCTAAACACATTTAAAAGCTGGATGTTTGAAACGTGGTGAATTGAGAGCCAAGGCTGGCTTCTCAGCTCGGGAGTCCCAGTGGTAAGGAGTTCAGAAGTGCAACGGGCAGGTTTGTGCCTGCACCTGATTTCTCTGGAGATTAGGCTCGCTGGGCAGAACAATGTACGTAGTCAAGACCGTCTTTCTGATGGAGCAACTGGGCAAAACTGGGTCGCTATCAGTATGTTTCTATGTGGTCTTTTGACACACCTACAAACAAAGATAATGAAGATAGGGTAGAAATGAGAAAATACTTAAGACGTAGTGCAATCAAAGCATTGTCTTGCCTCTTTTAACATTTTGCCTTTAAAAAGTTATTGTCCGACAACTTTCCAACATCCAACATAAACTGATACCCCTGAAAAGGAGAGCAATAATCAGTGAACTGGGCCAGAATCCCACGTTAACTCTGAATGGGAGAAACGGGTTTTTCATGCTGCCTAAATCTGGAACAACCTCCCCAAAAACTTGAAATTTTCAGACACGGTTATGTACTTTAAACGTGGACTGAAAATATCTTTGCTCACTACACCTTCGATCAAAGCAGCCGACTAATGAACTGCATGAAACATTTGTTTCTTTCATGCCTTTAGTATCTGCATTTTAACATTATTATTTCATGCCATGCTTTTGTTTTCTTTTTGCTCTTTCCTTTGATGTTTTATGAAGCACTTTGAATTGCCTTATGTATTAATGGTGCTAAATAAATAAACTTGCTTTGTTGTGCCTGTAGCTGTGCACTCTGTAAGTCTGGTCCTTATGGAAGAGTGGCAGGAAGAATGCATTGTTGAACAACAGCCACTAAGAAATCAAATTTTGCAGTTTTTTTGCAAACTATGTAGGGAACATAGAGAGGAGGTGTTCTGGACAAAAATGTAACAATCTGGAAGAAAACAAAATATAATTTGGAGTTTAATACGTTTCATGTTGAAGCTTATAAAAACTTTTGCAGGATACGGTTTGTCGCCACATTCCCTCGCTAATGTGATTCTTTTTTTTTTTTTGTCTTTTGCCTGTCAGATGATGACGTCGACTTGGAGGCCTTGGTGAATGATATGAACTCCTCGCTGGAGAGCCTGTACTCCACCTGCAGCGGCCAGCAGACAGAGATAACCCCACTACTGCATAACGGACAGAATGCTTGTTCACAACATCACCCCCACCATCATCATCACCATCATCATCACACACCACACAGCCAGCCAAGGCATCACCACGCCTCCCCAGAGCCGCCATCGTCCTCCTCTGCGAATGTGGACCCCCCTCAGACTAAGCTCAGGCGCTCGCAGCCCATGCACATCCTTGCTGTCAGGTTAGTTGGGAGATAAAAGTTTTTGTTTTTGTTTTTTTTTATTTAAAAACCTCTCTAAAATCTCTTATGCAGCTATCATTGTAATAGTAGATCAAAGCAGTTCCCTGTAACAGATGAGTGTTATTACACATCAGATTTTATTATATAAAGATAAATAAAATAAATCTTTGTTCGTCATGTTAATGATTGTTAGTCCACGGCCTGCTGGAAGGCAGTATACATAATTACAGGCTTTTGTTCTTCATGCTAAAAGATTTAGCTCTAATAAATGTCTAATTTAGGTCTCATCATTTTGCAGAAAATTGATTCGTTGAAATTTTGCTTTTTAAAATTTTTCTACAGGAGTTGTGGTTCAATAGCAAACCATTATAGGTTCAGTTGATTTGATCTTAATTTCAAATTATATGAATTTACTTTATTCATATAATCTCAAATAACAACAACAACAAAAAAAATTGAGGCACTTGACATTCATTCCTTTCAGTTCAGTCACAATTCATTTTATATTTCACCCAGAAAGTCCAATATTCCAGCAGATGTGATTGAATTGAGTACCACAATCCCCTATTAAATTGACCAAGTACAGGGCAACAGGAGGAAGGATTAACTTAAAAGGAAAAACAATAACAAAAAAACAGACCAGGAACAGAAGCACTTTGAAATGCCTTGTAGCTGAAATGTGCTATACAAATAAAATTTGATTGATTGATTGAGAATCAGGCTCTGAATCAACAGTCATCTGCCTTGAACATCACATAAAGAATAGACAAAGACAGCTGCTGATTGTTGGCAATAAGAAACTGCAGAGTGAAAAAGGAAAGTTAAAAACAAAACATGGTTGAAGTAAATAGAAAATAAAATGTGTTAATCCACTCCTCTGTTGGTTGGGGCCCATATCAGGAAAGCTGACGGCATACTTAACTTGAACCAGACTGATATTTAACCTGGCCTTGAAAGTTGTCACAGTGTCTGTCCTTCTGTTCTGAATAGAATCTGATAACGAAACTGTCCAATGCCATAGCAACGCCAAATAAACCTGCAGCGTGAGAGTCAGATGCTCAGTCAGGAATATGAGAAACTGTGAATTATTTAAAATGAGATTGTAATTATCTGAAGATAAACTAAAGCCAGAGAAATGTGATCTCTCTTTCCAGTTCTCATCAGAACCCTTGCTGCTGCATTTTAAACTTTTATGGTTTGGATACAGCACCACTTTGTACCCGACATATGCTTCGGTCGGTCTTCTAATGTGTTTGTTTTCAGAGGTGTGACCCCTGCAAACAACAAAAAAAATCTCAAAACGTAGCCTGACCCACTGACCAGATGATCAGCCAGTTTACCTCATATTCATTGGTCAAGAACAAAAATTCATAGTTTTAGTTAACTGTTTTTGTCTAATAAATACACCACATCACCTTTATGCAAGGATATTCTCTCCATCTTTTGCAGCAATAGTTGTCACAGTACAGAACATTTTCACTCAGGAAAGAGACGTAATATACCCGAGCAATTTCTTTCAAACATACATCCACTGAAGACAAACTCTCTGATTAAAGATCATCTGTCTTAATCTCAGTAAGATTAGCTATGTTTTTCTTTACCTTGAAGTATTCTTGTTCGTTATTATGCACTTAAACTAAGCAGACAAATGCTGGAATTATGGTTTACTCCACTTTTCTACGACTTACTGAGCTGTTCTTTAAATTGCTTCATATGAAACATTGTGTGTTGTTCACAATGTTACAGATCTGTTACACCAATTATCTGCATTTTGAACCTCGTGGCTTTGTTTTGACAGGGAGACCTTAGACAGAATTTGCGGGCCTTCTTGATGACGCTAAAAGATTACCCTTAAGCACGAGTGGATTTCACTGAAGGTTGCCAGATATGTGTTTGGAGTCAAAGGATGCCTGGCAAATCCCTTGAGAGAGTCATAACAAAGTGACAAACAATCTGGGGAAGCTGTACATGACATCTTACCGAATATATATTTTCTTCATTGGCTGTAAAGCCTAGCCTGCAGGTTGTTTGAAAAATTACTGGTGAATTTTCATATTTTTTAATGTAAACAATCGCAAAATACATTTTTGCAATTTTTTGCCAGCCTTTAAGATCTTAAATGAGCAGTTAAGATGGTGGGCGTGGTTAACATGAGCATCTCTGTGGATTGCCTGTGGAGTAAGTAGACTGTGGCATTCCCCAAAAATTTTCTAAATTGAGTATCTTCCATGTTAGACAGAATCTGACTATTCCAAAGAACAAAACAGAGCAACCGCAGGTTGTTTTACAACGTCTAAAGCTGCAGCGGATGTCTTGAGAGAATGTGAATCTCACTGACATCACTGACTTTCCTACTATTGTGTATATTTTTTTACTGAAATCCCTAACTTAAATATCGGATCTCACCCTTCGTCAAATCTCAGTTGATGGAAGATGAATATGGACTTAGAGCATTTCTAATAGAACCTGCAAAACAAAGTTGCTTGTTACTTCTTAGCCATTTTTTTTTAAAGTTAGTGGAGCATTTTGTAATAAATCAAACACTTTTGCTTGTGCTTTTTTGTATTACCTCACTGCTCTTTCTGTTTGTTGAGTGGACTGATACAACTGCATGATTTTTACAGGACACTCCCCCTACAAACCGTGGTTGCATGTGCACTTTCGTCGCGAAGCGTAGTCCAGCTGGAGAAAAAGGGGATTATTTCAAACCAGATGTATTTTATTATGGCAGACTAAAAGAAGAGTCAGCATCCCCCAGAGAAACTACGTTTTCCATTCTCGAAGGTTCTTGCGCTTTTGTAGTTTCCTCTGACTTAATTTTGAAACACCGTAATTAAGAAGAGTTAAGAAGGAACAACTTCTACATTGAAGAGTGCTGATGTTTGCACATATATTTCATATTTAATGATCTGGGATAAAAAAAAAAAAAAAGATCTTAAATTTTTTAATGCTTATCAAGAAGCACACGGAGTGTGTTCAAAATGTTGGATGCCGATCGCTTGACTGTTTCTCTGTCCATCTCTGTTTTTTTGGGGGGTTTTTTATGCAGTAGTTTGATAAAGAAAGCACCGTATATCACAATGTCAGATTTTCACTTTCAGAACTGAAAAAAGTCTAAAAGTGAAACTACTGGTATACTGCTAGAATGACAGAAAAGACTTGTTCAAAGTCTAAAAAGTGCTTTATTTGTACCTGTGGCAAGAAAAGTATTGCAACAAACTTCAAGCTGAAACTGCTTTCAGCCTCTCTGTGCTCAGACACAGCCACATACTGATGCGTAGCTCAAGCCTTTTTTCTCCCCTCATTTAAGAATAAAGCTTTCTCTGCACACTATCATCCTTTCACGCCCTCTTTATAATTGGGTATAACGTTTCTTCCCTGTTTCTAGTCTGTAACCTGTGAATGACCCGTTCCTCCCTGTCACTCCTTCTTTGCCTCAGACTGCACCAGCAGGGGGAGAAAGTAAAAACTCAGTTTTGTTTGAGTTCTCCTTACGCGTGTGCATTCAAAAGTAGTGGTACGCTCACACAGACACACACGCACACACGCACGCACGCACAATTCGACCGCAGAACTGCAGCTTCACGCATACATTACACACAAACAGGTTCAAAGGGAAGCTGGTGTCAGTTCCTATTTTTCGCCCTCGGACTGTATGAGAGAAACAGAGGGGGATGATCAGGTAATGGAGTATTCTTTCTTATGAGTGCTCTCTCTCCTTCTCTCTGTGTGTGTCTCAAACACACACCCACACATATGCAGGCTCCGGAGTTCCTATTATACAGGACTGACCTCTGGATAACCCTACTCTCAGGCTCATATGGGACAACATCAAAAGGCCTGATCCCTTTTGAACTCGCTGGGTTCTATAGACAAAGAGAATTGCAAAAAAAAAGAAAAAAAAAAAAGCCTTTTGCGATGATTTTTTTTTTAACTTCCGATCTGAAATTTCACTAACTGACCTGCTCATTCAAAAATAAAAAAAAAATAAAAATATAGGACTAAAACCCATCTGTCAAATAATCCTTTGAGGCTTCAACTGCATCTGTTTTGATTAAATGAAAAAAAATCTGCTTTAATGTGATGTCTTGATTTAGAATTGATGTATGATAAATATTTCAAGAAATTAGTGTGCAAGGCTATGGGAGGCTGTGATTTCCACTTGCTTCGGGAACGTTCATTACGGCCAGATCAGACGGAAACACAAATGAGATCGTCTACCGCAGTGGGTCTCTCCATCACAAATTTTCCATGTTTCAGCAGCTCATTTAAAACTTTTCCCATTTCACTTTCTCGGAGGCACTTCCAGGTTGTGGTTTTTGGCTTTGTCTTTCGTTTTTTTTTTTGTCCTGTTGCTTAAAAAACAAGCAAAAAAAAATTGCTAACTTCACAAAGGAAAATTGCAACACAAAGGTCTCTGTTCTGTTTTTCGGTGTTCAGGAAGTTGCAGGAGGAGGAGCAGCAGTTCAGGACGTCGTCTCTGCCAGCCATTCCCAACCCTTTCCCTGAGCTTTGCAGTCCAGCAAGTTCCCCGGTCCTCAGTCCTGGGTCTCTACCTCCTGGAGAATCTTCTTCAGAAAAACATGTGAGTCCGACATCTCGCCCTGGCTGCTTAGCGGCACAAGACGCTGTCTTTGTTCAGTATGGTGCCAAGCATTCATATCCCTGTGAAACTTTTTTCACATTTTGTCAAGTTAACCTTAAATTGATATTCTTATTGGAACACAAATGTAGCATAGTGGCATATTAGAAGAAAATAGAAACATTGTATTTGACTTTGAAAATAAAAAAAACAAAACTCAAATTTCTCATGCACCTTTGTATTAGGCCCTTTTTAATCTGAGACCCCCAAATAAAATCCAGTGTAAGGCAAAAACTTTTTGGGTTATGTGGAAAAATACCATGTGTAGTGGAAACTAAAAACACAATGGTTGTTCTCTGGGAAGATGGTCAGCGTTGATAGAAAGATGGACAGAGCGAAATGCTGGGGATTCTGATAGAAAATTTCTTTTTGTCGGATTATCTCAAGCAAAGTTCCAGGGGTTTCTAAATGCTCTGTTACTATCGACATTGTGAGTTTGAACTGCTGTAGCTCATCTGTTGATGTTTTATTCATAGGTAGTATTCTGTATATCTGAGTTGTAGCAGATACTTATTTTAGCTACTAGTTAACCCGGTGAGCAGTCTGAACTTTAGTAACTCATTTTTGCCAGGCCTTGAACTGCTGACATGTAATTGGCCAAAGGGCTGTTTTTGATCACAAGCAGTGGCACAGGTGTGCCTAATAAAGTGGTGGTGAAGTGTATAAATAGAATCATTTGGTTGGATCCCGTTTTTTTTTTTTTTTTTGCCTTGTGGAAAAGCTCATAAAGCGAGGAGCTAAATGTTTTTTGTGTTCATCTACATGCGCACCTGCACACACGTCTGTACTTCTGCTGTCCTATCTGTTACTGGAAGTCGGCGCACCGCCCCTCCCACCCACCGTCGTTCGCGCCGTTAATGGTCCTCATATGGAAACAGCCAATTCTGGTTACGGCAACATAGCGGTTTACAGTAATACGAGGGCAGACAGTTTCTCATAAATACTCCCCCTGGCTCGGATCTGGGGCTTTTCTTTTCAAGGCTTCTACTACTTCTCCTCCACAATCACACACTGTAGTTCCAGTTAATTCACTGTAAGCCAAAACACAAGTCTGACTTCAATGTGCACCGCATTTTGCCCTCTCAGATGTCATCTCGGTTTTCACTTTTTGCATTGATGCAACCTCCCCATTCACTTAGCACCTAAACTTGGAGAGGTTTAGGTTTTAATTAGCATCAGTTACATAAATAAGTGGTGCTCGTTAATGTGGGAATAAGATTTGGAAGCTTCGAATCGTTGTAGTTGTCGTTTTCTGGGAATGTTTTGGGGATTTTTCTCTTTGGGGAAATTTTCAAGCTTGAGTTACAAGCTGTGGTACAAACTCAGCAGCTCAGGTTTTCCTTATGGTAAATAGGTCAAAGTTTATTGGAGTACAAAGTTGTTGTGAATTTAATGACTTGCTGTGCCCCGGTTGTAAATAAGTAAAGCAGGCTAGGCTCGTAAATAATTAGACGCCAGTTTATTGTAGCTTGTGGCTCGGGATTGGGAATGTCATTCTCACATGGCCTGTTAGTAGCACAGTAAAAAAAAAAAACAAACAACAAAAAAAAAACAAAAAAACATTGGATTGAAGCAGACAGAGAAATACTAGCAGAGCAAACTAACTTGCATTAATCACACCAAGTTGTTATTCATGGCATGGCTCTGGAATCTATATCAAGGAACTAAATAAGGGGAAAAATGTTCTTGTTTTAATCATCAGTTGAATATATAGCATGGGGACATGATTTTGCTGTAGAATTGTGTAGGAAAAAGTTATGATCACAAATCATGTTGTTTTTTCTTTCTTACCGGTATCAGAATAATTGCTCACACTCGTTTTGCTGGATATAAATACCGAAAGATCTAATGTTAGAAAAATAAAATACGGTGGCATTTGATAAATACTTCATCACAGCTGACTGCAGAGAGTGAAACAAAACAGAATTAAAAGATTTGCTACACCATTAAAAGCAACCAAGCTAAACACAATAAATCATCTTAACTGTCAAGGGGCATTGGTAATAAGCCTAGTGCATCACTGATCCACTCTTCTCTGCCAAATTGTTAGTCTAGGCAAATTGGATGGTTTACGAGTATCAACACCCTGCTTAAAGTCATGTCTCAGCATTTCAGTCGGATTTAAATCCAAACATTGACTATGACTTTCTGAAATCTTTCATTTTGTGTGTTTTTTTTTTCTTTTTTCTTTGCCAGTTTTTCATAGGTGAACTTGTTTTTGAGATTTATAAATTGGGAAGATGGGGCAGCTTCCTCTTCAGTATTTTCTGAAAGAAAGAAAGAAGTCATGATTGCCATCAATTTCAGCAAGTTGTCAAGGTTCTGAAGGAGCAAAGCCACCCCACACCATCACACTGCCACCACTGTGTTTGACTCTCTGTATGCTGTTTTTGTCAGCAGTGGATTTAGCCCTGATACTTTACCATTGAGGCTGTTTTAGTCTTAATTTTTTTTAATCATAAGATCTTTTTGTCTACTTCATGTTGTCAGATATGTTGAATAAGAGTGATTTCTTGATTATATAAGTCCGACAGAAACAAACCTGGGTGTGGTAAACACTCTACAGCCACACTCTATAGTACATTATATTCACATCTGCTTCCTGGTGGCGATGTGTTAATGCAGTGTTGTTGGAAATTTTTCTTGTAGCATATTTCAGGGTGGTCCTAGTTAGTCCTCCACAAACAACCTACAGAATAACGTACTTTGTACATGCTTTAGTCAGAACCCGGATTCCTCTGATCAACAAAATTGTGCTGTGAAAAACTTGTAAAACACCTCTGCAAAAACCCAGCTTCCAAAAACTGATCTCACGTTTTGAACTTGATGTGCAAATTGAACATGGCTCTCTGGCTGCTCTCCTGACGAGATCACTCCTCTGAAATATGTATCGGGAGCTGAGTTTAATCTGAAAACCCGAGATTGTTTCGCAATAACTCGGCAGCCTGACACTCTGGATTGGATCATCACATAACCGTTTGTTTTAATTTGTTTTAAAAATGTTTTTTTTTTATTTTTTTATTTAACTATAAAGATCAGTTTTGTTAGTTATAATAAAACCATGAATGTAAGCAAAGACACCATGTGGGTAAATATAATCTAAACTGCTTTGATTGCATAAAAACCCAAAACTTACTAAAGGTGATGAACTTTTCCCTCATATTTTTTTTCCCCCAAACTACCGAGAAAGAACAATACTGTGCAAAGCAATGGAAATTTTAATTGATTATTTGTGTTTACAGTGCACTGTATCTAAACTCAAGTAAGCTCGCGTAAATGCATGCATTCGGGTGTTACTCATTTAGACACATGTGTGTTTACACTCGCAAGCCCCTTTGTGAGCTCTGCAAACTATTTACAGCACTGGCAGTGTCTCTACGTTGTTGATGGCAATGGAAAGTATGGCTCATTGTAGCTGTTCTTCAGTGGAAATTCAACTCAGCACCTTTTTCCACAGAGAACTCTCCCAAGGAGCCTTCCCACTCTCACATCTTCACAGGTCCGACTTTAGAGACATGAGCAGTATTAACTTAAAAAAAAAAAAGAGAGAGAAAATCATCTGCTTTCCAGTGGTTAGGATCCATAAAGGAGACGGTGATTTGTTTTAGGTTTGACAAGGGGGATCTGGAGAAGGTAAATTATTGTGCCCACTCTCCAAGACCTCTGACCTTCATCATTAGAACCACATGTGCCCTATTTAGAGCCTCTTTTTTTTCCCTTTTTGCTTATCTCCTTCTCTCCACCGAGGTCGTTTTCTTGTCTGTTGTGTGTCTATCCGTCTTCCTGCCCTCCAAATATCCACTGCCAAATTGCTTTTCAGTTTCTCTGGTTTAAGTTTACTGAATTTTCCAGCCTGCCGGCGCTTTCTGACAGACTCATGCCTGTCTCTCTCTGCTCCTCCTCGCCTCATTCCTCGGCCTCTGTGAGGGAGACATGAGGATGTAGTGCGGGGCTGTCAGGAATCGTTGGCCAAGCTGTTTGACATGACCATATGACTCCCAACCCCCATCCCTGTTCTCCCTCATCTCTCCAGTCTCAGCCTCTCCAGCTTGCCTTTTTCAATGGACAGTAATTCTCAGAGATCTGCAGAACTCAAGCATCAGACTTAAAATAGAAGATTCTGTACTGTTCTTCAAATGGAGACTCATTGAAAGGTATATATATATATATATATATATATATATATATATATATATATATATATATATATATATATATATATATATATATATATATATATATATATTAATCTGCAGGATGTTTCTGAATATAGAACCAGGTAGTTGCTATTTGTAAGTACTGACAGCAGTCCACTATGATGTTTAATCTCTGCACACATATTCTATAAACTCTGACTTCCTGTTTCTTCTTTGGACCACTGCCAACATGACTTTGGCTGTGTGTCATGCTCTAGCGTTGCGAAAGGGATACACAGATAGTGGCATACTAGAACATCAGCTACAGCATGTCTTTTCTCAAATACAGGCTAGTGACAGTCTTTAGAGGTGTTTTAGACGCCAATATTCAATTTAATTCTGTTCAGTTTATTTATGCAGAACCAGTTCATCATGATTTTATTCTCAAGGCACTTAATTAGACAAAGTTCCCTTAAATAGACTAAATGTACATGCAGAACTCTATAATCAAATATGGCTAATTATTTAATGAGATCAGAATGCAATTATGTACTTCCCAATTTGATGCTAGTTGTAACACAAGGCTGTCAAATTCCCCTAATGCTAATTGGTAAAACATCTAAAGATGCACTGGAATTTGGATTCGGTCACTGACTGTTAAGTAGACTCTCCTCGTGAGCAGCAGTCCCTTACACTATGAATATTAGAACCTTGTGACCGAGGAATAAAGAAATGACACAAAGTGAAAACCAGCAAAAATTGCAGATGAAGCAATGTCATAATTAGCAGATTTAGTTGAAGTGACTTTGTCCAGTATTGAGAGTTCAGTTACTTAGGACATATCAACAGCATGTTACTGAACATACTGTCCATGACATGTAAATGATGGGCAAAGATCGGCGCCTACTTGCTGCTGTTAAGCATGCTATCTTGTTGCTGCTACCCCGCTAGGAATAGTGTGTGTGTCAAAGGGCAGACTTTTCCACTGTAAAAGATTGGAATGCTATCAGTGGCCAAACTGTTGGCCTCGATGTGTGAGAAAATCTGTGGCCATGCGCATAAGTGTGTGTATTTAAGAGCAGGGCCGTGCCTATGAGGCGGTTCTGGTTTGTGTACTCTGTGTGTAACGTGCATGTGTGCTCGACTTTACGAGCAGAAACGCTTTCGCATGTGCCCCTTGCGAGAGTGCTTGACGGTGTGTTTATGTCTGTGCGAGCTCTGCTTCTCGTTGCTGAGGCTTTCTGCAAGCCGTGCTGTGTGGAGAGATCAAAGGTGATGCAGTGCTGGAAATCTGCTGGCTCACTCATCCTGCAGCTTTTCAATGGATCTTAAAGTGAAATGAAATGAAATAAAATGCACACACATAGGTGCTTGTACAGTGTAGTTTGTGTGATTTTGTGTGGCTGGAACTTGAAAGCCTGGCTTCTTTGTGATTATTTGCACACATAAAAGTACAAATAACAGTCAGTTTTATTGAATTTGTGTATGTGTGCATTCATGTGTTCTAACTCAAACCGTGCATGGCTTGTTGGCTCCATTATTCCTAATATTGCATCTCGTCTCACACAGACAGTCCTTCACTTGCATGCTTTGTAGCAGAGGTAAGAAAGAAAAAAAAAAAAAGAGCATTTCAGCCCTATAGAAATCTTTTGTCAGCAAACATTTCACTGCTTTCTTCTACTTTTAGACAAAAGCAAACCAGCTTACATGCAGGCCTCTGAGTGACTGAGTGGATTTGCAGTATTCACTGTTGTGAAATACAAATTGTTTCACTGCTGTTGAACAAATCTCACTTGGAGGGGAGCCAGACAGGTTGCGGTTTTGTCTGGAACATCTCATGTGTCAGTGCCATATTCTTCCCCAGCTGCTAAATAGAAACATGCTTGGACCTGCGATCTAGACCTGCTACTGCTCCACTACAGCAGAGATGCTAACACAAACAGCCACAAACACATGTTCTGTTTACAACTACAGTAAGCCAAGGTGATTAGTCTGAGAAAAGAGTTAGTTTTGAAAATATAGACCTGTTCAATTAGCATCAGACAAATGCCATTTGAATCAAAGCAGCAGGTTCTTGGTGGTGTACATTTATTCGTGGTGCAAAATGTTCTTCACGTCACGAAGACACTACATTACTCTAAAGGCAAAAACTGCAATACCTATTAATGAAAGAAACGCTGAATGTTTAGAGTTGAAGATGCTGAGCTTCAAAAATGTTTCTGTACCATTGTCTCTTGTCGTTTTTTGTTTCTATCTGGCTCACATGTTTCAGATCATCAAACAAATTTTAGTTTCAGAGAAGGAACTACCCGAATTAACCTGGCCCTATTTAAAAATTAATTTTCTTCCAAAATCTATGAACTGGTTTCGGCACCTGGCGGCGATAATTGCCATCGAGAGTTTACCCTAAATGCAAATCAATCTTCTACACTGTTCTCAATGTTTTGAGTCCATTTTTGTTCCTAGAATTGTTTTAATTCAGACACGTTCCACAATTTTCTGTCACAAATCACCAGCTAAGAGTCATGCTCCTGCATCTCAATCAGAAATATATCGAGGCTTTGACTTGGCTGAACCAAAACATTTTTCTTAGCCATTTATTCCAGACTTGCTAGCATGCTTTGGATCATTGTGCTGCTAGATAACCAAGGGTACTTCAGATTAAGGTCACAGCCTGTTGGCTATTCTCCATCAGGATTATTTGGTCAAAAGCAGAATTCATTATTCCATCAAATACAGCAAGTCATCGAGATTCTGAGGCATCAGAGCAGCTGCAGACCATCATGTAACGCCACCATGTTTAACCAGCAAACTGACATTGTTTTTCTGAAAGCAATGTCAGTTTCACTGCACACAGGCATCGACAACACTCCACATTCTATTAAAAGTTTTCTTCCAGCCTTTTCTATTTACCCACATCCATTGTCCCATCAATCCTAACAAGTGTCACTGTCCGTACTGAAGGCAAACATTTCTACAGTGTCATGAAGAAATGATACTGTAGAAATACCTCCGCAATGGACGTGGTGCTTTCAGGGCGATGTGTGTAGGTTAGATTAGTTTTGTGGAGGTATTACTGTAGAAGTAAACCGTGAAAGAAGGAAAAGTATTTACCCCTTTTTTTCTTCAGTCTTTAACATCCATCACTGCCAATGACTGGATGTTGTTTATTGAATAGAAAAATTAATCGTGTATCTTTATTGGCCCATTCCTGGTTCCTGCTTAAGATTATAATGTTCCCACGTGAAACTATGAGTATCCATTATTTCCACTGCCACTAATTTGAAGAGCAGAGAGATTAAAATTTGTAGCTAAATTATTAGAATTTTTTTTTTTTTTATTAATTAAGAGTGATTATTTCTTATTTACGTGGATATATTTGTACATTTGGGGCTTATGCATGGCGAGTTTAATATATAATGTACTTAAGCAGCTTCTTTAATCATTTTTGTGCTTAAGAGTTTTCATACAGCTTTGGATATGCAAATGTCTGTATTTGCTTGTGTTTGAGTGTTTCACAAAGACAGCTATGTGTTGCTGCCTGCAGCTATTTCATCTGGCCAGAACTGAACACAGCTTCCACTCATGTAGGTCATGGAGACTGCATTTTCCTCTCTCTTAGCCTTCTCTCCATCCTCTCTCTCTGGTTCACTCCTTCTATGTCTCTCTTACTGTGTCTGGGAAAAGTAGGACAGCTCAGATTTCTGAAACTGCTGCTGTGAACGGATAGAAAGGAAAGTAGGAAGCAGAAATTTAGCAGAACGGGAGAGGAAGTGATCTACTAGAAATATAAATAAAATATGTTATAAGTTGTATTAATATTTAAGGATTTATGACTAAGACAATGTACAATGCCCTAAAGCAAGATGCATTAACAATAAAGCATTTGTCAAATGAGCGATTCTTTTACTAAGACATGTTCAGTCTTTGAACAGCTGCATTGACTTTTGGTCAAAGCACCACCTTTTAATATAACCGAGATGGCAACAAAAAGAAAAAAACAAAGTGTATCTAAGTATTGTTTAATGTTGTTAAAAAAGTGACATCTTATAAAAACATAGTTCAAAATTATGCATATGCGAAGATTTCATATCTTATGGTTCTGTTTCTTTTTGTCAAAGAGAACTTTGCCCTACACCAAATATCTGGTAAAATAGTCTTTGCTTTTTTGGTACTGCTGACTTTTTCTGGTGGAGTAAAACATACATGTTTTGTTTCGATTTGCAGTGCAATTTCACAATTGCATGGTTTTAAGCTTGTTATGGTTAAATTCAATCTGTGACCACACAACAACGGCAAGGGCTTGCAATAGAGCAAGTGGACCATTTCCAACCTATTCATGAAATCCCGTCAGCAGTGTCACTCTTTGTTTGCCCAATTAGAATGTCTCCGTCCTTTTACCCCCACCAGGCTGTAATTGGACAATGGCCTCAGATCAACAGTGGTCTGAGAGAACATTTGCTGCCCAGGCTTTGCTGGCAGTCAGTGAAAGGAAGGTTCCTGTATATAATATTGGTAGAATATTCGCTATGTCTCTTTGAGATCTGAAATAGATGTAAAGTTTCTATTCTAAAAGTTCCTATTGGAGCACCTTAACCTCTCAGACTCAACCAAAATGTTTTCTTTCCTGTGCTTTTACATATTAAAACTTTGTTTCAAAAAATCTGTGATTTATTTAGATTTAACCAGTTAAAGTTTGATTTGTCTAAGTATTTTTGAACAAGAGAAGATTGAATGCAATAAAATTGCCTTTCAGCTTAGCATTAACAGGAAGATAGCACACTCCCACCCATATTCTGAATTGTCATCCTCCATCTTTCCTTCAGATCTCTTTATTGACTCTCCGTAGTGACGGTGATACAAACTGGAGATTGGACACCCTTTGCTGGAAAGTTAATGGAAACAAAAAAAATCTAGATTTAATCGCTTTATTCATAAAGATGTCACTAAACTCGCTAAGCCTTTTTGTGGTTCACAGAGCTTGGACAGACCTCTGTAACTAGGGTCCCAATTTGACGCTGTAATTAGATGACAGTAGACAGTTCAGTGGGTCTTCCTCATGAGTCAGCAGAGTTTTCTTGGCCCATGTCTCCCACTCCTGCTGACTGCAGGCGCTAAGTGAGGACAGCCAATTGTCCAAGGCCCATTCAGGTTTTTGTGTCTCTATCTCATCATCTGGGACATTTCCAGGGGCAGCCCAGACCACACACAGCATTACAGTCAGAGAGGGCTTTTATGGAAGTTACTTGTTAGTGGGAATTTGGGGGGCCAACGTGGGTTGTGTGTGCCAAATCCAGCAATCAACGGTTCCAGTTCTTTTCTGGAAACACGCAGACGTTTGGAAAAGCAGAGGCGGCTGGTAGAGCAAAACGTTCACTCTGCAGCGCATGCAAGACTGATGACCTGTGAAAAGATTAAATGTTTCAAAAGGGGTGGTGTTATGTATATTAAAGACTAGTAGTGCCATTTTATAGCACTATCAAATAACTGTGCTACCTTCAGTTGTTATAAAAATGATGTATTTATCAAACATTACTTAAAAGAAATTTTTTTTTTTGAAGCCTTGAAATTAGCCTCTGTCTCTTCAATAAGTGCCTGCTCTTTTCAACACTCCACCTTCAGCATGACATCACAACAATGCTTGTGCCGTTAGCAACAGTTTGTATGAGCGGTGGACTGAGAAATGGTTTGTATGATAAGCTCAGCAGACTCCAGTTCTACCAGGTGTTTGCTAATTCCTGCTGCCACTAGTCTTTGAGTAGCTGAAGACGTGGCTCTCTGTGAGGTTCCAAATTCAGGTTTTCAAGTGCAAATGTTGATTTGCAAGCTATGTGCCCCCCATTATTATTAATTTGACCAAGTTTTGGCTAATTCAACGTGTGGTGCAGTCATTACTTGACTTTGTTGGATGCATTCTAACAAAATCAAGGTATTTTCAGGAAGTGCTCCTTGTTCTTCCTGAAAAAAAAAAGAGTCTCAAATAGGTTGTTAATTTTACAATAATCATTATCCAGCATTCATAATAGATTACGAGACATACTTTGCTTTCATGAATGTTTTAATTTTACAAGATTTTATGCCACTTGTTACACCCCTGTTCTTCAAGAAACAGATGTTCTGGTCATATGCAGCTCTGGTTCATTTAAGGCCTGTGTTTATGATTTGGTCAGGCCAGAAATAGCATAAACTGAAAGCCTATCTTGTGATTAGAAAGTCCCTGCCTGGACAGACTAATGAAATATAATTCCTCTTTTGTTTCACTTCTCCAGAAAAAGGTCACACTGGTGCAGGCATCAGTACTGAATTTGAATATGGCTGTGTGGATGAACACTGGAGACTCTATGTAAAACGTCTATTTTTGGCTCCAACTGTGGTTTGGAGTGTTGTTCCTCTCTTATCCCTCCACTGTTATGCCAACAGAGACTCCTCTCGCTAACACAGCTGCTCTACAGGTTGCTTTCAAATGCTTCACATCATTCGTGTCTAATGGCTCCTGAAGAGCATGCCTAATGGCCAATAGTCTTTTAGTAACTCCTATCTGATGTAATGGCTTGTAATCTGAACGTAATACCAGTGTAGCTATTTATATAGTCAGAGACAAAAAGATTGATGTGACTGTGAGGTGGCCGCTGGAGGTGCACACACATGAAACATTATCTCTTTGTCTGCCTGTGCTTGTTCTCCACCTGTACTGCTGTGTTATTTCTCTGTCAGTGTGAGGAATGGATTAGTAAATTAGTAAAATGCAGTTCAATCCTGCAGGGCGGGTCTATTTACCTTAAAAGTGTTGATGTGTGAGTCTGCACATCTGGGGCCTGCGTGTCTGATGGAGGGTGTGTGTGTCTGCATGCTGCCTGAAGCTTTCAGTTTCTCCCTGAGGCATTACATCACAGGGTAGTTATCAGACCTGAGTCATCAGAGTGGTTGAGTGGCTCTGCTCTCTTCCAGCTAAATGAGGACTTGTTTAAAAGCAGCAAATTATCTTTCCTTTCTTGCTTACTTGATTGCCTGTGTGCAACGATGTGGTCATCTAATTTTTTTTTTCTTACCTTGCAAAGGGACCCAGTGACGCACGTATTTGCATGAAAAGAAAAGTTTTTTTTTTTTGCTAAAGAATTGAAATCTTCTGCTTTTTAAAGGCCCATTTTGTCAGATTTCACATTTATGCTTCTTCTGAGTCCACTTTATATATATATATATATATATATATATATATATATATATATATATATATATATATATATATATATATATATATATATATTTATATATATATATATATATATATATATATATATATATATTTATATATATATATATATATATATATATATATATATATATATATATGAGACAGAGTCGACATCACACTTGGCAGCAAGCAATGGACATATATCAACACGATTCAGCCAATATCTGTGTTATTATTGGAAGTTAAACTAAAGCAGAGAAGCAGCGGTGACGTGAGCTATGTGTTGTTTTTTGTTTGTTTTTTTTCAAAACTGTTGAATGTGTACTGGAATTGTTTTAATATACGTAATACCGGTAAATATCAGTTATCGTTTTTAGCAGCAATATTGAATTGGATATCGATATTGTTCCAAATTCTCGTATCTCTGTGTCCCGACTGATTCTGGCTGTAAACATCAGTCTCCGAAGTTATTATGAAGAGAATCCAGACCAATACCCGGACAATGAGACTTTCAAAAGTTTGACAAATTGGAAACACATTGCAAGTTCCCTTTGTAAAGACAGTTTCATTTTAAATAGATTCCTGGATGCACAGTGGTTTCTCTCACTTAATCATCAATGTTGCAAAGAGTTTTTTTTTCCTGCAGTTGTGATTTCAACACTATAGAACGTTGCAGTTAGCACAAGCTAGTAGCAACGAGGTATGGCGCATACCTACAGGCCAGTAGTCATCAATCAGCTCAGATTAAGCAAGTCTAATTTGGACTTAAAGTGTTGTAAAAGATGGACTTGTTTTAGTTTTACACAAGCTGCACAATGGTCCGGAGCTGAGTAGCTCAGCCTGTCCAACTCAAGGTAAGGTAATTTAATTTATATAGCACATTTTCAGCAACAATGCACTCAAAGTGCTATTGAGTTCAAAATGAACTCAATAGCCTCAGGACGTCTTAACACAAAACATGTTTCTTCAATATAACTAATGCTATCAACTGGAAATTTCCACAGGCATGACAATTGTCCAAAATCGACCTTTTCTCCAAAATTAGCCCTCAAAATGCTTTTCAACAAACCCGTGGGTGACTTCATGGTGGCCAATTACATCTTTTATGTTCTGCTAACTCCTACCGCCTGCTGCCTACACTCTGTCCTGATTTTTTCTGTCCACCGCTCATGTCTCTATTTGCCAGCTTCATCTCTTTCTTTCTGCATTACAGTTACATAATACGTATTTCAACAGTATTACATTTTCACAGAGTGTCCAAGAAACTAAATGGTTCATTATTTCAACTGCAGCATGCTTGTCATATACACAACCAATTCCTGCTTGATAGATTGCTCTAGGAAGGTATGACTTTGCTTACATATATTGCAAAATTATATTAGCTAATCAACATAAGAGGAAACGGGTCAAAAGGTTTTGACGAGCCATATGTTTTTAGTTGTATGTTATTCAGTTAATCTCTGTCGTACCTGTTGCAGATCTCTGTCTGGTTTGTTATACCTGACAGCAGAAGGACCAGATCCTGAACATGAGCTCTCTATTTTTTAGGACACAGTGGCAACAGTTCAGCCTTACTGTCAGACAAACTAATATAAAGATGGATGTATTGCACTGCAGCATTTGGTGTTATTTTAAATAAAACAAAAAGCATTTTAATCTTGTTGAGCCTGCCATGATAAATTAGGTCCCTGTTTCTTTAAACTTATAGAAAATTGCCACCAAAATTAAAATTTTGATTGTTTTTCATCTCAAAAGATAAGAACAATGGACTCAGTTTTTATGTTTTAAACTGAATAAAAGATTGTTTAAAATATACAGTATGTTGCAATGCTTTCCCTGCAGCCTTGCTTGGGCTTTCCCCCTTTCCTGAGAAGCGGTGACAAAGACCTGAGAATGTGTGTGCGTGTGTGTGTGCTCGTCCGTTCTAGTGCGAGTGCCGTGGCAGAGAGGGGGTGGGCAGGAACGCAGCTGTGCAGGCTAGATATGTGGTTAACAGTGGACGGCATTCATGCTCCGCATTTTGCTGCAGTGTGTCACCAGACTGCGTCTCTCGCTCGCACTTCCCTCTTCTTCCCACTCATTTTCCTTCGTTTCTCACATCCGTCTGTGTCAGTCTCTCCCCTGTCCCACAGTCTCACACAAACACACACACACACACACACACACGTACATGCACACGCACTGAGACGCATATGTGCCTCAGTGCATGCGCATTCTTACAGCCTTCTTTCTCTTAGCCTCGAACCCTTCCTGTTTCTGGCAGCATCTCTCTCCAGAGCTTCCTGTTGAAGGAAATTCAGTGGAATCTTTGTGACTACCTGTTCTGCCACTGTTTCACAATTTCAGAAAAGTTTTTTTTTTATATATATATTATTCACCCACTTATGTACACACCGTTTCCTGACAAATGAACACAGCCAAGTTACTGTAACTTTATTCCAGACATGGCATACCAAGACTTTGGCCCATCCACTGCTGGTGCATTAAATATCTGAGTTTAAAAAGAGTATAAAGGACCTTGAAAAAGTACGGATACTCCCTAGAACTCATTCTCAATTTTCACATTAACCATACATTTTTATGTCCTTTTGTGGGACAGACTAACATAACATTGTTGCAGCAAAAAGAAAACGATACATCTTTTTTTTCTTCAGAAGTAGAACTCTAGAAAGCATCCATTTGTATTGTAAACCCTGAGTCAATTTTGTTGCACTTACAGCCAAATGATATTTTGTGGTATTTATTGTGACAACAAAGTGACAGTAACAAAGTATTTACAACTTCTTCTTAGTCTTTTGTTGGTAAAGTGAACAGCTGACTCCGCGCCGCAGCAATCACAATTGATTTGATTATTTGATGTGTGTTTGAGAAATTCTTTAATTTCTCATGTCAACTGTTTCGCTTTAGCAAAATGTCTGGTTGGTTCTAGCACCTCCTTGTATGCGCCGCAGCTCCTCCTCTGAGCCACACAGAGCTCCCTTTCCCTGCTACGCCCCACTCAGCTCCTTCAGACTAGTCAGCAGCAATTAGCCAACACCTGGTGAAACTGCACATCTGCTGAACTCAACTATTCCTCAGTGCAATGCTGGTAAAATTGTGGGTAAAGGATTAATAGAGGAACAATGCTGTGATAAATTCATTAAGGCTGTAGACTGGAAAGAGTAAGACTTTCCTAAAGAGACAAAAGCCCAATTTGAAGGTGTTAAATTGCACAGTCTAATTTATTTTAAGCCAAGTACATCATTACTTGATTGTACTATAAAATGATACACTGTGACTGGAAGACACATAATACTTACCCTGTAGCTGTGTTGTCAAGAGATTATTCAGGCCAAGCTGATGATTTTTGCTGCTCCTCCAGAGTTACCATTGGTTCCTAGGCTGCTCCTATGGTTAATGCTCTCCTTTCACATGTAGTTTAGGTGGACAGTTCTGTCTTTGTGGGTTTGCAGATGTGTCATACTCTTTCCATTTAGTGACAGATTGAACAATGCCTCATGCAATGTATAAGTCTTGGAACACTGTCCCACAGCTCAACCCTGCTTTATGGCTGGGATATATACTCTGTGGCTTGCACACAAACAGTTGCATTTGTGCTGAGATGAAACTCGCACTTTTATCTTTGTTTTCCTTTTTAAACATTGTTTTAAAACCATGGATCATGTCCACTTCCACTCCACGGGCCTATGCTACCCTGTGTGAGTCTGTCATAAGGAATCCCAATGAAACACCCCAGGTTTTGTAGTGTGACAAAACGTGAAAAAGTTCAAGGCGCCTGAACACACGGGGCGTGTGTGTCGTTCTCCACTTTGGCTTGATTGTATTTGCTTTGAGTCAGAGCTAAACAGCAGGAAGGGAAGAATAGAAGGATGAGAGAAAGAGAGAGAGAGTGAGAGAGAGAACAAGGAGAGGTGAAGAGCATACAAGCCAAAAAGTTCTCACTTAAAAAAACTTGGAGGCAGGAGAAGCAACAAACTTTCCCCTCTCCTTCCTTCCTTTTCTTCCTCCCCCAGCTGCTCCTCTCAGCCCCACGCCCTTCTCAAATGATCCCTCATGCATCAAGGTCTAAAAAGAAACCGAGGCAGAGAGCTCGAAGGGGGCTCTGAAAAAGTTGGCGGTGTCTGTGTATGACTGTGCGTCTGTGTGCCTGCTGGAGTGTGCATGCCTCTTAGGGCGGGTGTGTGCGCGCGCGCTCGCGTGTGTGTGCGCCTCTGCGTGCTCAGGTCTGTGTGGGAATGATTACATCAGCCCGCTGGAGCTTTATGATTGGTTGGTGAGTGTGTGGTTTGATTCGGTGCGCCTCGGAGCCCGTGGCTGAGGCTGTAACCCTTTGTGAGGGGGAGGGAGCGGGAAGGAAGGAGAGGAAGACGATAGTTGTCAGACTGAGCCGGCACTGGGAGCTCTGCGCTGTACCTGCTGCCATCCAGCCGCTGACTGTTACTGCCCTGCGTGCCGCTGCACGCGCCGGCTTTACTTCAGCCAGACTGTTCTTCATCTTTCTCTCTCTCTCTCTCTCGCTCTCTCTTTTTTTTTTCCTCCTTTCTTGATACAGCAAGCGGCCTTGGGATACACTAAGGTATTAGCTGTAACATAGGTAGCTCAGCTGTCAGCTGCCTTAATTCATATTTCTCCTATAGTCTCTGGAGAGAAAAGCGGCAGCATTTGTCGGTCTAAGGTGGACTGTGTGCTTGTGAGTTTTGCGGAGAAGGACTCACTCCAAAAATGCCTTCGTGTTCCCCGAACTGTGGCCGGCTGCGGGCCATGGAGGTAAGACCACTCTCTCTCCCCTTCTCTCTCTCTCTTTCTGCGTTTCACCTCTTTCCTTTGGGGTGGCTCTGCCTCTTATCCTTTTTTTTTTTTTTTAAACAATCTATATGTTTCTCTCTGAGATACAGCTACACTTAACTGGAGCCAATAGATTTACGAAGACGTTACTTTCATTGGCTATCTTCACTTTTTCATCTAAGATGTGAGCAGAGCAACAAAAGAAAGAATCATATCTTTCACCAGCTGAATGACTGAGCCGTTTTAATATAAAAAAAATAAATAAATAAATAATAGACAGCCTCAGGCTTGGTGTGTGCAGACTAAGATGCTTAACGACGGGGCTTCACTTGGGGGAAGGAGAACATTTGCTTACCCTGATATATTTTTGGTGTAATATTTATATTTTTCATGTGAAGTGCTGGCAGTCTGGATATTTTTATGGGCTAATGAGCTTAGTTTAATTTGCAGCTCCAGTTTTGTTTTTTGTTTTTTTCTGTATGCCATTAGACGTGAGTATTCTCTGCCCCTGCATGTCATCCTTAAAAAAAATAATGAAAAAAAAAACCCTTGAACACATAATTTAAGTAAATTTACAACCGTTAACCACAATGTATTTGGCAGTTGCATTTTCTGGATTATGTGGAGGAAAAATAACTTGTGAAATGTTACGCATCTGGTGCTGAAGGGGGTAACTTAGACATAAATGGTAGGCATCTGTTTAGCAATTTATACCTCAGCTGCAATAATGCATTTATGCAAAATATATATATTTTTTTTCCCCAGTAATTTTTTGCTATGCATATAATAAAATCTTTTTTTTATTCAAAGGAATTAAACCTCTTTCTTTAAATCTCTCCATATATATATATATATATATATATATATATATGGAGAGATTTATATATATATATATATATATATATATATATATATATAATTAATTTAGACTTTGTATTGAGGAGACGCTTGTAATACACTATGGTATATTTGTCTCTGTATTACAGTAAGAAGATGGATTAGGAGATGCTCGCTTGTGATTTCTAATGCCATAATTGCTACACTGTGTTGAATATCTGTTCTTTTCCATTGTGTGTTATAATGACAATCCTGTGTATTGTACGCTGTGGTTCATGAAATGTTATTGCTGTGTTGAAGGGAAAAAAATTGCTTACTTTGACCATGCATTAAGCTGGTTTGATTACATTTCTTGTATTTTTTTTTTTACTTGAGTGAAAATGTATATAACAGCTCTGTCGAACTTTTGTTTCCCCTGTTTTCCATCCATGTCACTAAAACACTCTTCATTCTATTTCTTCTAACTTTGCCCTCTGCATCTTCTTTTCAGATTGTGAAGATCTTTAGCGAGGAAGGCATGTGCAAAGTTGTGGAGATCCCAGCCGACATGACGGTCAGGCATCTGTGCCAGTTCCTGGTGTATAAAGGCCACTGTGTGTATGACAGCAGTTGGGCACTTGTTGAACAACACCCACTGCTAGGTCTAGGTAAGAAACCATGCTCAAGTCCCCTTGGGTGGGTGAGGATGTGGAGCGTTATCACTGCCTTACAGAAGTGCATTCCTGTCTCTGCACCATATTCATGCATGGAATTATGGCTGCATAGCTGGGTGGGCAGAATAGACGCGTATTCTAGTGCAGGCATTTCTTGAAGCGTGAGTGGATGAGCATATTGTATAACATAAGCTCACACTGTCCAAGGGTAACCTATACAGAGTTAAGTCATTGTAGCTCATCTGTATTTTCTTATGTAAGGAAAAACCTTTTAACAAAAGCAATATATTTTTTTTCTTGCAGTCTAAATTTAGTATTTAGTATGCTTAAAGTGAAGAGCCCTTCATGACTGAGTTCATAGCGCAAATGCACGTTAGTCTTTTGAGCACACAGACAAAACAAACTGTTGAAATTCAACCTAAAACGTTTGTGTGATTATTTGCAAGTATTTTGTACTGATCACAGATTTCCATTTTTCTCTGTGGTCTGACCTCCTGATCTTAAATTTCATTAATGTTTCTGGTGACATTATAACACATAAGAGACAATTTCCTGCTTGTTTTGGACAGAGCTTTTAGTTTTAAGCCAATGAAAAATACTAACATAATATAATTACGTTAGTTTTGTCTATGTGTGCTTCTCCAGTTTTTTATATTATTGTTCAACAAAAAAAAAAAAAACATTCAAAGTACATGTTTGGTACTCTGATAAAGATGCATAGTTTGTTCAGCGTATCATGATCAGTCAAGTGGAAAATTGACTAGTTCCAATCTGGTGGATTGAATGGTGCATTTCTAATTTTATTCAATTTTCTTGGAGTTATGCAAGATTAACAGCTAAAATTCACTCACTGAAGTAAATCCCAGACAAATTGTGTTATTCAAGAAAATTAGCTAAATTTGAATTCTTAATAATTAGTCAAACTTATTAATTTTAGTTTGTGACTAAAACATGCATTACTGGTGCAGTGGCAGTTTTTCAGTTTTATCTAATGAGGTAAACCTTTTCCCTGATGATCACAGCTACGGTGCGCCGTGCATTGGCAACAACTGCCTTTGGGTTACAAAGTCTGGCTTGCAAGCAAGTCTGATTTTTGCATTTGTGTTGTCGCTAACCTGGTTAAACACAGATACATCCTCAGAAAAGGCCTTATGACAGTTCCATACAGATTGTGTATTTATTTTAATAGAATAATTTTAAACATATCAACCTCAACACTCTTTGCTTGACACTACATTGACTGATCTAAATTTGTGGTTACAGAAGATTTGTCACCCAAAAAGAGGTAGTTGAAGTTGCTGGGTTTGAACTATCAATGAATGTTACAATAAAGTCATGTTTTAATTTTCATTAATATACCCCTTAGGGTTTGTATTGATTACCCTCCAAATTTTCTTTTGTCCATCTAAGTAGCTTTGTTTTTGAGTTAATTGAAAGAAATAACATGTTTTTGTTGTGTGCAGAGGAAGCTTCAGACACTAGCAGATACACTGTTTGTAAACTCTTACATTTGAGCTCTCAAGTCACTGACAAAATACAAACTTTAAATTTGAAGTGCCAAATTTTTTTATTTTTTTTTCAGTCTTTATGAAGTGGGTAAATAGAATCATAATGGATTGTTACGGCTCAGGAGATGTGATGTACCCGATGAGCAATGTAACAAAACCTTTCTCGGCTTTCCCCCCCCTTAGTGTCAGCGCCTGTGTAACATTATAGCTCCAGCACTGTAATTGACACGCCAGCTAGGTGATGATTGATGACGGGTTTAAAAACCTTTCTTTCGCATTAGAGCCTGAAAATAGAAGCACTTACTGCATCAGAATGACTGTAGTCCAAACAAGATTCAAAAGAGGGGGGAGAGAAAAAAAAGAAAAAAGTAGGAAACACCTGAAGCTTGTTCTTGTAATTTTTTTGGTTTGCATTTCTTTTGAGATAGAATTGTGTTAAACTCGGCAGCGTAAAATAGCCTAAAAAAGTTTTAGACAACTTAATGTTAAAAACCAGGCCTCCCCTAGAGGGGAGGGCGATTATAAAACACTTATGGAGGGCTCATGTCTGCACAGTTACCCAGATGTTGGAAGGAAGGGGTGTAATTTTAAAAGGAGTTGTGTTTCTGGGAGTGAAACACATTGCCCTAAGAGACATGGTGTAAAAACATTTCATTTCTGCTGCTTAAGCTGACAGCTAGCGTCTGAGAGCTTCTCTGTGCAGACGGCCGCGCTCGACAGGCGAGTAAAATCTTAGAAAATATATTGCATTATTCAAAGAGTGGCTCCCAAAGCTCTAACCTAATATTTCACCATCCATCATGATCGACGTACTTTTCTCATCACTGCTGCCAACCCGGTGTTGTAAGACTGTGTTGGTTTCTTGTGAATGACATCATTTCTGGCTCAGCGTCCCTCGATTCTAATGTAGTTGTTATTGTGTTATAAAGAACCTGTTCTGCAACTGTATTCTTTTGTCGTCCAGAATAACTGCTTACGACATTTAGTGTTTACAGGACTCTGAAAATGACATATAATGAAGCAGTGGCAAATGTACCCTTTGTCAAAGGTCACTTTCCACGGCACTCAACAAAAAATAAGTACCGTGATTGCAGCAAATGAAATTGTTTCTATTTAGATCTTAGTTCTCTTTTCTTTTTTTTTTTTTGGTCAACTTTTTAGTTTGCACTAATACGCTGACAACTGTACATCCCAGCCTTATACACGGCAATGGCCAAGGGCTTGGCATTGTGCACAAAAGCTGCTAAATAAGTAGTTGTTATGGTGACCCTCCCCCCCAAAAATAATATTACCATAATAAAAATGGTAATATTAGATCATATAACCTATGATATAAAGTATCATAGGTTAGAAGACAATTAAAGGAACAGCATGCAGCTTGAAAAGATAGTCCTGTTCCTCTGTGCCGCAGCCCAATTCTGGCATGCAGTTGAATAGGGTGAAGTGGCCCATTGGGATAAGTAACATTGACCTCTGCTTGTCCGATTAAAAAGGTTAACAACTATGGCAGAGGGAGTTGGAGCTGCCAGGGTGAGTCACAGCTGCAAACATGCCTGACTCATGGGGCGACATGCTGAAGTGGAAGGAAAGAAGTTGGTCGTGAGAGTGTACAGAGATTGTGACAGAGGGCACGAAATGGAGGGAACACGCATAGCAAACAACAAAATGAAACTCGGACATCACATGCCTCATCACATGCCTATTTGTTTTATTCTGTTTGACATCTGTTATTTACCTAATTTTTAGGTTCTCTATGAAAACATAAAAAAAAAAAAAACCACCAATTAAGGGAGTAGCAGACTTTGAGAGAGTGAAGAAACTGTGTGGAAATTGATTTAAACAAACAAAAATCACCACAGTTGTGACTGTATTCATACAAGATCAGACTTTGCTCTGAATCACAGCTTCATATTAAACCCGCATTAGGAGGTTTTGGTTTTGATATCAGCAGTCGGTTAGTTGGATTAGCCTAAAGCTGTAAAACCAGCCTGTAATTTAAAATTGTTTTAGCCACAAAAAAGCCAGCATTCTGCTTTAATTCACACAGTTTCTGAACCCTGTGGGCAGCAGTTTCATTATTGCCTAAGACGATGTATGATTAAGTTGAGAGTATGCCAGCCCTGTTCATTTATTCATTCATAACACTTGTGTTCCATTAATGTGCAAATGAGTAACGGTGCAACACTGTGACGTTCGGCTTCTAAAACGAGGACTAACAAGGCGCGGATTGTGGGAAAAAACTGCTTAATTTGCATTGGGAACAGGTGGGGGAGTCGCACGCTACTGGAATGTTTTTTATAGGAAATTAAAGGTTCCAGGAGCCTAAATTTAGACCAGCCAACAGTAAGGGTTTGTGCTTTTTATTTCACTTTCATTATGTCGCTTTTTTTGATTATTTCTCTTTCTGCTGAAAAGAAATCCCAGTGACTTTCTGTTTGCAATGTGTCTTTTGTGCTGTTGTTAAGTGTTTCTAAGCAATTTTTATAAAATGTTGTATTTTTTGTTTTTGCTGTTTTTGTTTTGATTCAGACCAAAATAATTCTGTAAAGTAAACATTGCCCTCCTTGTTTTCAGAGCGTTGTCTAGAAGAGCACGAGCGGGTGATTCAGGTCCAGGCCTCCATGGGTAGCGACAGCAGATTCCTCTTCAGGAAGAACTATGCCAAATATGAATTCTTCAGAAACCCTCTGGTTAGTAGTAATTATTTTTGCCAGATGTCATCTCATCCACAATGTCACTTTTGAAAGATTCTTAGAGATATCCTAAAACATGTAAAGCAACCACAATTGTGTTGATTGATCCTTATTATATGTAAAAACAAAGGTGTTTTGGGTAAAAATCCCCCCAACAAAATCTGATGCAGTTGTCTACTTTTCTTGAACGGTGCGACCTGTTGTGACAGGTCTGCATGTTGAGAAACTCTTTTGTTGGCCTTGTGAAACACTATGACAGCAATTGAACTAATGACATTTGTTTGACGTCTGTTGCTGTCACAACACCTCCACCCTATAATTATTGTCACAGTCCCTGACATGTCCCCTTCCTCCTCCTATTCTGCTAGACATTTTTTCCGGACCACATGGTTGCATGGTGCCAGGAAAACGATCATAAAATTCCACCATCTCAACTCCTGCAGGTACGAACCTTCCTCTCTCTCTCTCTATTTGCGTGTCTTGTCTTTGGATTGTCACTCCTCCTCCTCCTCTTCTTTCTCTTGACACGCACACAGTGTCGTTTGCTCAGAGTCACCACCTGCCGCGTACTATACAATCAAGCTGGCACACCTCACCCCTGACCCTTAGACAGCATGTCTCGTCAGAGGCAACAGTAATAACTACTGTTGATCCTTTGTTGACACACGACTGTCTCGATACGCGCACCACAGCCCAACCACCTCTGATGGATGGAATCAGGCCATTTGAAGCACAAAGTACACCCTGCCTTGCAAGACTAGATTCAACCCTTAAACATTTTGTAATATTACAAGCATCGATGTATTGTACTTTATCCTAAGTTTATGTGCTAATTCACAAAAAGCAATACATTAAAAAAACAGTCGATCTGTGAGAAATTTAATCTCTTTACTCTACAGTGAAGAAAAACATGGCAATATCCAATAAAACGACAATGAAATATAACAAACAATACCAGATTAAAACAAATTAAAACCATCCCAGTTAAATAACATAAAAATTAATTAAAATCAACATTTCCCATCTTCTCAAAGGTCAGATTAGAAAGATTGTTTTCAGAAGAAAGTTAAAATCAGGCAGAAATCATGACTAATTTCCAAAGCTGATGTGGTTGAATATGTTAGTAAGACAAGCAATAATTGTGTTTATGGCCTTGAAGAGTGGCAAGAAAAAAAGAAACGAAAACCACATCGAGTCCCTTTTGAAGTGTGGCCTCAGATCACATTTCAGCAAACCTCAGGAATATTTCATCAAAAACTGGGGTAGTGGTTAAGATATTAAAAGCCAACTTAGGAGACAATGTTTTGAAGCTGCTATTGAAACCTCTTTTTTTTTTTTTTTTTTCAAAACTGCAATACAGGTACATCAATGTCTGCAAAACACATAAGTTTATGGTTCTAATGTAGCAAAGCATGCAAAACTTCAAGGAATATCAACAGTTTTGCAATGCACTGTAGT
Organism: Poeciliopsis gracilis; assembly: GCA_911649635.1. Lineage (NCBI taxonomy): Eukaryota > Metazoa > Chordata > Actinopteri > Cyprinodontiformes > Poeciliidae > Poeciliopsis > Poeciliopsis gracilis. Next base: position 3,203,850 of record CAJVRI010000287.1, read on the forward strand.
TCCTTAACTAATTGGACATTTGTGCAGGTCTTAATATGTGCAACAGAGCAGCCTCTCAGTTCTTGGGAATTCGAGGGGCTTTAGTCTTTTTTAAAAAAAACCCTGCCTTGCTCTGTCTTGGAGGGCTGTCAGAAACTGATCCTTCTGTTCATCTTTTGCACTCAGAGAAACCCGTTGGCCCTCCTGATTATAGAGACAGGGCGCTTGACATATATTAGGGATTGGAATGAGCTGGAGCTGTGTCAGGAATTCCCTTTGAATGACTTCTGCTAAATTCACAATCTTTTCGCTCAATTAGAGCACAGTACAAAAGCAAGGCGCTCTCTGAACTGAGCTCATCCAGGTGGTTGCAATAATCCATATTACACAAGAAATATTTGACTGTGGAAAGTCAAGGTGCTGTGGCTCTGAAAGAAGGTGGTTTGAGATATTGTTGCGTGTGAATATGTGCTTGGCCAGAGTTGGAAAATGCATGAGGGCTATTATGAGATTCTTTTTTTTTTTCCAAAACACTGCTGAACATGTGCTTCAGATATTGAAGAGGATTCTTGCACAGTTTATCTTTTGAGCTGCAAATCACAGTTCCAAATCAGATTTATTAGCTCAAGCTGTCACTTCACTTATTAACCTAACCTGCTTCAACCATCTGGTCATGTCAAAGTCACACCCATATCACAAAGACAGGAGTTTTGGACCAACGTTCGACCACAAATACAGCTTCTTTCATCTCTTACTGTTCTTTCATCTACAAGCAAGTGTTTACACATCTTGAGCTGTTTTTTAGATTTTGACAAATGATCATCTAAAACACCAATGTGTTTAATTGGGATTTTATCTGATAGTTCAATACAAAGTCACATTACCAATCTTGTGGCGATACTTTATAGACTTACCTTTAGCTAGAATTACTGCTATATGTCTTTGATATGATATTCTTTGAGAGGCTAAAGTCATTTGCCCATTCTTCTTTGTACTATCAGCCCTACAGTACAGACTGGATACAGAGTATCTTCGAATAGAAAATTTTATATTTGCCAACAAATCCCCAGTTGTATTGGAGTGGTCTTTACTTGGGTCATTTTAACACATGAATGCTTTGATTAAAGCTCAGATTTGATTTCTGACCAATTATCATTTTTCTACCAGAACTAGTCGGTTCCTCAGCTAATAGGGTCTTTGTGTGGCCATCTTTTTCTCACTGTTCAATAAAAGTCACATTTGAACAGTTGTACAGAAAAGATCAAGGGTTATGGGATAACATACAGACCCTTAGTGCCAAAAAAAACAAACTGGACTTCAAGCGTTCTGCAACGTCTCATTGCATTGATAATGAGCAGGCTTTCATGTAGGCAGATCTTCGGTGTGCGAAAACCTGAAAGAGCTGTGGTTGCCAGTTCTGTCAGCTGTGCTGTGCTCTTCTGTGGGAGCATCGTTTGTGCCAAACATGTTTCCAGTACCAATAAATGTATTAGTAGAGCTAAAAAAACCTCATTAGAATCATCCTATAGATATTTGGGTCAGAGCGAGACAGGAAGTCTCTAAATAACTGCTCTGCTTTATAGATGATACATTTCACCCCTCTGGTATTACGATGACAGTGGAGCACATTCAGCTTTCACGAAGACGGCCCCAGAAAACCCTTGATATCACTCAGCATCGCAGTACACAACAGCTAAGCATGAGCTGCCGCGAGCTTCTAGTAGTACGATAAGCTTGCTGAAAAATACCACAGTTTCACAGTGTTTACACAAAAATGTACATTGTGGCCACATTCAGTTAATTCATTTATTTTAAAACTGACATGTGAAACTATTGAAGAATACATCATAAAAACTTGATGAGTTTAGTTTTTAGTGAAGCATGTCTGTTAAACAGATTATTATACTGTTTTACCATATTGGTCTTTTTATAGAAACAGAATATATCAGGCTGACATTAGCCAGTTGATGAGTTGCTCAAGTTCAGTCTTTAGTGGTCTGCTTTCCAGATGCAGCCTGTTTTGTAGGAGCCTTGCTTGAGTCAGCAATGCACAGTAACAAGTGAGAAAGCGGCAGTGCTACACTGCTCCGCTACATGCAGAGAAAACTCAGTTACTGTGACACTGTCTGCTATCTCAGTGATGACTTGTAGAAAATGTTAGTTTTTAAACTGTAATTAAAGAATAAAAAATCTTGATTTATTTCAATACACCTGGTAGATACCCTGTGCAAAACAGCAAATTATTTTGCACACCAAGTATATAACATTTTACGTCACATCTATACAAAATTTAATTCTCATCAGGATTTTGTTCGTCTAATGTTCATCCTAATCATATCCATAATCTCAGGTCAAAGCTTCTTTGTTAATATTTAAAATTCCTACTATCATGTGTTTTGCATGACTATATTTCTTACTCTTAACAATCTCAGAATTGATAAATTACTAAATAGTAAATATGCAGTCACAATATGCATACTGTCTGAAGACAACCTTTGAGCAGGCATTAAATGTATTATTCATCCAGTGTACATTTCTGTATTAAAAGTGTTTTTAATGGTCATACTCTAATCTTGAATATTATGGTTCCATTACCTGTAAGCAAAAAAACAAAACCAATAAATAAAAATAATATTAAACAGAAATAAAGGATTTAAAACAAACATGTATTCATATTAATTTATATAATGTGTTTTAGTTTGTGAATTGAGTTACAGAAATACATTAGCTTTCTAACTGTCGTAGCTTACATTACGATTATACTTTATTATATATAATTGCATAACGCCAAAACAAAGCACATAAAGTACATTTAACATTCAACAAAGTATGCTTTTATACAGAGACCCCAAATTACTCTGAGTTCTTTCTGTTTTTGCTACCTACTGCTAAAGTGCAGCTTTAAGGCTTCAGATATATGCAGTCAAACAATAAAAATCTTTCTGCTCCATTTTCAGAACTTCCTTTCGCCCACCACCTGCCCAGAAATCCAGGGATTTTTGTACATGAAAGATGTGGGCAGGAAGTCTTGGAAAAAGGTTTTCATGTTCCTGCGCCGTTCAGGTTTCTACTGCACTACAAGAGGAACCTCAAGGGTAAATGTAATCTGAGGAGAAGAGATTACTGACGGCGGCTGATGCTCACTCTCCTATTCTGACTTCATTCTCTCTGTCTCCAGGACCCCAGATATTTACAGTTGCTAGCAGACCTGGGGGAGAACAACATCTTCACTGTCACCACAGGAAAAAAGCAATATGGTGCACCCACAGACTACACCTTCAGTTTCAAAGTGAGTGTCAGACACTGCAAGTCAGATTAAGCTGATTTCATGTCATCATGAGAAGCTGAAATTGTGAAATGTTATGAGAAGTAGATCATTTAGGCACACGTGTTAAAAATAGGGAGTTGACTATGCCATGAGATTAAACTCTACATGTTGATTTGCAGCTTAATAAAGCCATAGGAGAAACAAAGGAGCTTAGGATTCTGTGTGCAGAGGACGAACAAACCAGGGCCTGTTGGATGAATGCTTTCAGAATCTTTAAGGTACCTCATCAACACTGTCTAAGATGTAATACTATCCTACTACTAGCTTTCTATAATTTGGGGATGGGAAACGTTTCTGGAACAAGACTAAAATAGAAGGATGTAATGTGAGTGTCTTGTTAAACTGTCAAGATATGTGCGATATGTTTAATATAGAAATTAACCAGGTGGCTAGAAATTAGCATCACCCAATTTTTGGGGGGATTGGTTTTAATCAATGATGAGGCACATTAGGTGCATGTAACCAAATATATACCCAGAGTAAATTTTTTTCTCATTTTTGTGTTAGAGTCCTTTGAAAAAAAAAAAAAAATGGTACTTGGAACTTAAATAAAATTGAAAATCTGTACTGGCCAAGAAAAGTGTGTTTGTTGCATCTGCAGTTTACAAAAAAATGTTGCACTGGTTTACATGTTTGTCTTTTCCCCCCCTTAACAGCATGGGATCATATTGTACCAGAACTATATGCAAAGAAAAGATTTGCTTTCACACTTTCAAGCCCCTGTGGTAAGTTCTTTATTTTTTTAAATATATTTTTATTTATTTTTTTTTATATCTGATGAATTATCCCTAAAAGGGAACTTTAGACAAATCATCTTGAGTGAATCAGGGTGAGCTACACACAGTATGTCTTTAATATTCATGCAATAAATTCATACTGCTGCACATCACAGAACTACAAAGTGATTAATTAGTTGTTAAAATTATTATATGTGTTTTTAAGTTAACTTTGAATTAGTATTTTTTTTTTTATTTCATTTTCATAGATTTGATCTGATGATTTATTTATTAATTTACTTTTCCAGCACACCACCCCTACGTTTCTTGTTTTAAGTTAGTTAGAATTAGCAAAATTATATTTGCTAAATTCCAAAAAACATAATGGGAACATTTTGTAGAGTTTTTGTAACTTTCTTGAAATTCAGCAGTTTATATACTTTTGGTTATTATCAGGGATAACTGTCTTTTGATGCATTTAGACTTTAGCTTTTAGGCCTGTTCAAACGGAAAATGAGCTTAATCAACTTATTGAAAACCATACACCACAAGCCATTACAATGACCCAACTTTTAAAACAAACTTTCAGATTGAATATAACCTTCTGTTATACATCAGTAACTAACTATAAAAGATCATGAACACTGTTGCTGTTGCAGTATCAAAAATAACATGCAGAGATAGAACAAGTGCTAATTGTTGAAAAAATACACATACAAAAAAAACATATCTTGTCGACAGCAAGGACATTTGCACAGGCGTTACATCTACACCTCATTTTAGAACATGACAATTTTGCTTGAGGGTGATCAAATAACCTCAGCTTTTGCACTGCATTGTGTAGTTTCAATTTATAACATCAGTAACAGATATTAGTTACAGTCTTCAAAAACATTCTGAAATACCACATAGTTTGATAAACAGCAAACGTGCATCTCTCATAGAATTCATTCCAGAAGCAAGTACATCTCTCAGTATTCCTGAGTCAGTGCCTGCTTCTTCTGTGTTGTATGCGCTTTACATTCAGTGTTTTTTCTCATAATCTCTTCATCACAGAAAGCAGTAATAAGGTCATGTAACGTGTCAGCATAGAGTACAGTGATTATTATTGCATCATCTGGATTTGGTGGACTGGGGGGAACGACAAAACCCTCATAGATTAATGGGTCATCTGTATCTTCCTCAGCATCAAGACTGGGGCCAAAAGTAATTTCTGAATCATCAAAAAGTTCTGAACTGTGTTGGATTTCTGCAGAATTACTGCTGACTTCCATCGGTTGTGCATTTGGTCACCGTATGGCCAAAGTTCAAGCCGAGATTACTCACAAAACAGCCCTTTGTTACAAAAATTAAACATCACATTAAGTTTGATTTCGTTAAATGAAGCCTACCTTTTCCGCACCTGAGCGACAAATGTACTTATGGTGTAGCTCAGGGAGTGAGATGTAATTTCAGTTCTGAGCTGACATATCACACAGTGCAGAAAAATGATTTAGTCATTTTCATAATGTAACTGTTTCCAACGCCGTACCACAAACATACGGTACGCCGTATGTTTGAATTCTGACATTAAAGTCAGAATTATTATTTTTTATTTTTTATTTTATTTATTTTTTTTTTTTTTGGTGGCCCTAATCCTCTTCCGTACCTTGCTTTGTAAGCTGGCTCGTTATGGGAACGAAATTGTTCATATTCCAACTTCATCTCCTTTTTAACTGCTGTGTGTCTCTGGTTCCCCCTAGAGGAGTGTATCGGAAAACTCCCTCGTGGCAATGGATTTCTCAGGGAGGATAGGTCGGGTGATTGACAACCCAATCGAGGCTCAGAGTGCTGCCTTGGAGGAGGGACATATGTGGAGGGTGAGAAAAAGACTCCATACAATATAAATTATTTTTTTATGTGATAATTGAAAGTTGTGATGTCATAACTTTTTTTCTTTGACCGTGAGGCAAGAGCTTAATATTAATTTACTATTTTCATTAATGTTTTTTGCATTCACTCAATTCATTTTTTTTATGTAACTTTTGCATTTTAACATTTTATAAGAATGAATTTTAAGCAATGAAATTCAAACTTTAGTAGCATTTATATAGAATTGCTAGAAATATGTTTGTTGCTCTTTGTGTCATAAAGTAATTACTTTGACTTTTTGTGTCATAAAAAAGTTCCTCAAATAATTCAGTTTTCTGTTTCTGTGACATTTCCTTCAGAAGAGAAATCGAGTGAATGCTTTAGGTTCCCACAGTCCCTTACACCAACCTTCACTTAACTCAGGTAAATCTCTAATACATAAAGAGTGAATAACTTGGCTTTTTATCCTTCCTGTTTGTATTCTTTTTGCTCTGAATCGTCATTGAAACGACATGTTTTTGCATTCTGTTCAGTCATCCACATAGCTCAGCTGTGGTTCTATGGCAGGATAACCAGAGAGGAATCCCACCGTATTATCCACCAGCAGGGACAAGTCGATGGGTGAGTCAGGTGAACTGATAGGAGGAAAAGCATCCCGAAAATCTTTTTTTCTCACACAGTTTCTGTCTTTTTTCTGAAGGTTGTTTCTGCTGAGAGTCAGTCAGAGTAACCCGAAGGCCTTTGTCCTCACTTTGTGCCATCATCAGAAAATCAAACATTTTCAGATCCTACCGGTAAGCATTTTATCTTAGTGATGTCATCCTCCTGCAAGATTCTACCCCCAAAAAAGAGAAAACCTTGTCAAGATGTAACAACATAAAGGGTTCTCGCATAGTTGAAAGTCTGGAATTTCACCAAAGTAGTTTGAGGAAAAGCACAAGTACAGAAAAAGATAAGAGTGTTGTCAGTTACGTCAGTTTGTCTGCCTATCTATCTGTTTGAGAAAAATAAGGAATTTTGACATAAAAGATGTACGTGAACCTTGGACATAAATAAGAGAAAAATGTTTTTTTTTTTCTTTTTTTTATTTATTTAATGTTGAGGTCATAATTACAGGCAAGTTCCTGCAGGCATTTTAGGTAACCATTTTTTGCCTATAGAAGAAAGGTTTTTCTTGGTTGTTTGTCTCATGCCATGTGGTGCTCTTGTTTTTTTTTTTCAGTGTGAAGAGGACGGCCAGGTCTTCTTCAGCCTCGATGACGGCGAAACCAAATTCACAGACCTGATTCAGCTGGTGGAGTTCTACCAGCTCAACAGGGGCGTCCTGCCTTGTAAACTCAAACATCCGTGCACCGTCGTGGCCTTATGACATCTTCGGACCATGTGACCGTCTGAAACTTGACCTGACTCTGCCTGAAAACTAACAGACAAAGCGGAGGGGATCGCTGTTCTCTCTGTCGTTTGTTCTTACCTTTCCAAGAAGCTGGTGAATTGATTGATGTTTCGCTGTTGTCGTTTTCTATTGTGAGTCTTGCTGGACGTTGCTGACTGGCTGGATTTTTTTTTTTTTCTCCTGATTTTCTTGGACGTTTTTGTGGAAGCCAATGCACGACTTGCTCATGGGGTTCCACTTTAAAACAAAAGAAAAGAAAAACAAACAAAGATAAAAGAAATGAACACTGCCATTTTGTGTCGTCACTGTTGCAAAAACGCTTCATGAGATGCCGGCAATATTCATCAATAAGCTTGGGCCTCAAGGGTTATCTCTCAAGAATCGACTTGATTTCTCTTAAACTGGACAATCAGCAGGACAGTTGAAGCTATCGTGTGGTCTATTTGGTTTCCTTCTAACTAACTGCAGTGTCATGTAAGCTGTTGATGGCACATTTTCAAAATGTATGTCACGAATGGAGACTATGTTCCGTTGGTTTTAAAAGTCGCTGCAGTGCACATGGCCTTTATTGGTGCATGGCATCTCTTTTGGTGCATTATTCAACTAGACGTGGTGCCACCACACCATGTCATTTCTGGCGTGAATGGGCATGCCCAAATTTTACCGTGAATTAGATCTGAAGGCACCTGGCAGTCCTGCGTGAAATTCTTTCCAGTCTTTGAAATGATACGTTTGTCAAATCTGCACTGTCCTTTTTTTTAAAACATTTCCTCAGCACAGGTCTTCAAATAATTCAGTTTTTGCATCTTTTTTCCCTACCATCTGAATGTTTGCAGCTCTATATAGGTCACATTAGCCACGGCAGATCACTTGGTGCTCAGCATTCTGGGTTGTCACACCCTCGCCAAGATTTCTGCTTGGAAATATCCACAAAACAGTCCAATTTTTTCCTAATTTTGCCATTCAGTCATTAGCAGCTAAGTCAGAGCAGATATACTGAACAGACAGCTGATTGTATTGTTCAGGCTTTTTAATTCAGGTATGGCTAAAAAAAGCTTGGGACTGAGACTATATTATTGCATTCATATAAATATCCCCTGCGACAGACTGGCGACCTGTCCAGGGTGTACCCCGCCTCTCGCCCGGAACGCAGCTGGAGATAGGCACCAGCACCTCCCGACCCCGTTAGGGAGAAGGGTGACGGAAAATGGATGGATGGATGGATAAATATTCCCATTTTAATAAACTGGCCCATTTTAAAGAGTTGATTCAACAATTGAGCTTTGGATAACTTCTGCCTTTCATGAAACAGTTTTCCACAAACATCTGTATGGCCCATTTCACATTGGACTAAGAGTCCAATGCAATTCTAAAAATGTGTCTTTGCATGTTCTTGGAAAGGTCTGCAGTGAGCATCCATAAGACATGAAATAGAGTGTGAAATTTAGCTCATTTGTTTTGAAAAGAACTTAAGTGTTCACATTGTGGTGGTTCATAAAGTAAGTGGTTCATAAACTACAGGGTTCTACCTCGAAGGGACAGAGTTGTCTCCTCCTCCAAAGCTGCTCTGACGGTGATGGTAGAGATAGAAAAATCTCTCCCAGACACAGAAAGAAACTAGGCGATGTGGAAACAACCTCATAATGTCGATGTTATTTGTTGAGTACTGCGAAAGAGAGAAGCATCCTCCTTGCCTTCAGCATGGAGATCCTTTATCAAATGGTTTGAATGACAAGTCATTGAGATCCTGGAGACTGTAATGCACTCTTAATCCAGTGTGATGTGGGCATTGTCAAATGACAGGAAACACAAACCAGAATGCTATAGATTGCGTGAAAAACATTAAACCCAGACTGTGCTGCAACTTTAACATTTGTTCCATAATCTCACCTGAAAAGGACATGCCTGGAAATACAGCATAGTGTTCTCTGTAATTTAATAAGTGTGGCCTTTTTCCCCCTTGGCTTACTTCTACACAGACGATATTAAATGCCACCTCGGCTGTCTTCTTCTAATTTTAAATGACAAAACTCTATAGAAGCTGCTGGTATCATGTAAATTTTATTTGTAAAAAACAGAAGCACATTTGAAATGCATTTAAAACAAAGGATGTCGACCCGTTCTCCACCCTTCTCGTTACACATTATGTAGCTTGCTACTGAATGTTGCAAGTAGGAAATGGATTGATTGAGATACATTTAGTGGTTATGTTAGTTCTTTAAGCAATGTCTGTTTGTCTTTCTCTCTCACCAGAACAGTTGTTGGAATTGTTGGCTTAAAATGTTTCTTACTTGATTCCCTTTTGTGATTGACTAAGACCCTGTTTCTGTAATTAACAAGAGCTAAAATAGTTTTATTGTTAGAGTTGGATTTTTACTTTATATCAACAGAAAACCTATTGAGAAGCAAAATCTATTTAACCCTAAACTCGACTTGTAAGCTTGAAGTCCTTTTTGTTTATTACTTCCTTTTTGTCACTCCTCACAAGTTGCTGCCAATATTTAGAGTATCCTGCTGTGAAATGTCTTTCATAAATAGTCTTTTTTTTATCATTTGTACTCTTGAGCTTTTAGATTTTTCTTTATGTTGTTTTTAGTTCAGGGCATTTTGGGTTGCCTTGTTTAGCTAAACAGCCGGCAGATGTTTAGATAAATGTTCTTTTGTACATCAACAGCCATCTTTTATTGACCTGCAGGTTGTTAAAGGAGTTCTGTCTATGACCGGAGATGCAGAATAGCAGCGCTATGTTGTCTCTCTGTGCAAGGGCATCATAATTTATCTAAGATGCAATGACATTTTTTTTTTTTTTAATTGAGGGAATCATAATTTTTATGATCGATTTATTATTTTAGATTTAGACTTTTTTTTGTTCTGTCTTAGCGCTGTCTCTGCTGTTTTTCGCTTGTCATTACCATGAAATCATTGTGACTATTATATTTGTAATGACATTACCTGAAATTATGTTTTCCTTTTTGTTTTAAATATTCCCCCAAAAACATTGAGATTCACTAATTTCAATTTTGTGGCCAATTTCCTCTCCTGATGCTTTGACCTAGCCTATTCTAGCTTCTCTTTGAGAACTAAGAAAATAAGAAGATAAAAAAAACAAAAAAACATTTAGATCCCTTTGTTCAAGCCTCCCTGTTGTGAGCATTCAGTTATTGTTTATATCAGGAGCAGATCCAAGGCCATGCTTCTCACTGTAAAAATGTGTTTTGCTGGTATTTTCCAACAAAGGCAAAAATAATTAAGGATTTCACATTTTAAGCTTGCTTTAAAAACTGCTATCAGCGATTAGCATAATTAGATTAACTAAAATGGCAGCAATATTTAAAACAAACGCAAAATAATTATGGGGTTCACATTTTAAGTTGGCTTTAGCAACTTATGCTAGCAATGTGTGCTTTTTTTTCTTAGCATAACTAAAAACAGTCAGTATTTTCTAGAGAATGTAGAATTCCAAAGAGACTTCCAGCATTTCCAAATCCAGCATGTTCTTTGAATGACAGAGGGTAAGAGCTAAAAGAGATTGCTGTACTTTTAGCTCATCTATTATTTGCTGAAAGTCTTGCTCTCTCTCACCCTCTTGCAGCGTAATTTAACCGCAGGCCTGTCTCATCATGTCTTTGAAAACTCAGATCCTTTCTAAAATGCTTTCACCTGTGTCCTTCCTTTGAATTTATCTTAAACACCTTACTGATACAAAAAATGTATAAGACATAGTCTCCTGCCCTCAGTTACTGTCTCCAACCCGAAGAGTATTACTTTCAGTGTACCAGGTTCCGCTTAGCCTGGTGCAGACAGTGAGTTGGAAAAGAAGCTTTGATCAACATGTCAATCTGCAGATTATGATTTCTCATTTAGTATGCATTCAAGTGATAAGTATCACAAAGTTATGGTTAAAGCACACTGACAATATTAATGTCAATTTTAACCTTGAGAATGAACAGCAAGATGAATGTTGTAAAAATAAAAACACAAAAGAGGAAAGAGAAAATAGGGTTTCGTACTGAAAATACCAATAAATATGCATTTTCAGTAAACTCTTTTCTGAAGCTGCCCTAACTCCAAGTCTGTTAAATGTGTAACTTAAGAAAACCACTAGGTGTCACACTAGAGCAGCAGCTTGCATCTAAAACATAGAACGTCAAAACAAATACCTTATTCAAAACCAGTGTCAGAAAACTCAGTCTGCGTAGATAATGGGTATAAACTGGCCTTATTAGACACAGGAAAAGGAAGCATCGTTCTGTTGGATCCTTTTTACCTGAAAGTTCCTTAGCCAGTGGAGAATCAAACACAGCACAAGCAGCCTTAACGAACCTAGAAAATAAGCATTGAGAGCATGTAAGAGCAGACAGTATCGGGGTTAAAAAAACAAACAAAAAAATCTGTAGATGGTTGTGAAGCTGATAGTTGCTCCTTACAGATTTACTATAAAACTTTAAGACAATTTCAGTTCAAACCAACAGCTTCCCTTTTCTCTGAGAAATATATTTATTAGGCAAACTGCAATATTTAATTGATTCTGTTTTATCATTTACTTAATTGTGGATTTGAGTTGAAATTGGTGAAATTCGGGTCATGTCTATGGTGATATCACAATAAAACAAGTGGACTGCTCTGCAGTTGTTCAAAGGTTTAATCTAATACCAGAGAAATTAATTTCCACTCCTTCCCCTCCGCCCCCCCCCCAAATAAAAGGTAATTAATCTTGAACTGGCTATTGTGAAAAGGCCTCCAGGTTTATGAGAAAAAATATAATTTCCCAGAAAACATTTTCACTTCTTCAGGCCAAAACAACCTTTTCATAGACAAGATGGTAAGAACTCTTGAGCTGCGTCAGTCTCCACTAGTGCTTATCCCATTGTCACACTGAGATGAAACTACTTAAGCAAGCTCAAAATACGCAACCTAAAAATGAGACATTGTATGTTTAGTTGTTTTTATTGGTAATAAATCTGATCAGCCCAGTTTTCCAAAACACAGAGCTATTTAAAAAGAAAAAACACCAATAGTACTGGTGTAGCGCAGTCAGTTTTGGTGGCCATGAAGCTGTAAATTAACTGTGAGGTGAGCATTTAGGCCCAGCATGAGGTCTAAATTATATTTGTAAAGTCCATGGACATTTTAAATTAGGAACAATGGTCCTTAAGCCCAGCTACAAAGTACACAAGCCTAAAACAAATTTTGAGCTTTTCAGCACCTATGTCCTTTTTGCTTTGTGAATGAGTTAAAATCCTTATGTAATTTTTTTTTTTTCAGCTGTCACAGTGCAAGATAATCTGGTTGTTCAAATGAGTAAAGTAAAACAAAAAACTAAATAAAAATAAAATAAAATCTATGAAAAGTACCATGCATTTCAGGGAATGTGAACAGGAAAACTGACTTCTCTCTTTTTTTGAGAGAGAGCTATATTCATGATGTGCTTTGCTTCAGTCTGTAAATAGTTGGTTGGCTTACTGTAATCTTTTCAGGTATTTTTGTAAAAAAAGAAAAAAAAAAGGAAAAAAATAAGGGACTGATATATTCTGTTTATTGATATTAGAATAAAATGTTAATACATTGATATAAAATAAAGTTAAATGTGTGTTTATTCACAATCCTGGTCAAAGAGTCATATTCACTCATCACCTGCATGCATGTCGCTCTGATTTTGAGCTTTAGAGCTTTCAGTGGTGCATTTGAATTGTTCTTTTTTTACAGAGTGGACTGATAACAGAGCAAATCATTTGATAAATCTGAAGAAACGTTTGAATTTATTCTGTATTTTTTTTCTTGTACACAGAAACTCAAAATTTATACACACCATGGGTGAATGGTACAACCCACTGATATTTGGTCAGCTGTTGTTTTAATACTTTTCACCTCAACCAATTCACCTGGATTTATTCTTCCGTGATGTTTTACCACTTCCTTTCAAATTCAAAACTACTTTATTGATCCCAATGGATAGTTAATTTAAATTCTTTTGAAATTTCTTTGAAGAATTAATTAAAATATACTTAGCTTCCCGGCACAGAGAATGATTTTCTGCTTTTCTGTGTGGTTGGTGTGATGTATTACTGTATTCAGTAAGGTCAATGCCAGCAGTACTGGTATTTAAAAGAAAAGGGTTACACTGATTAATGATGACAATGATTATACAACAGTATGAATCTGAAAAGACTACAATGAATTCTAGGGCAGTATATAGCATGACACTTTGAAGATAGCCATTGAATGAAACTAAACAGTTTGGTTGGCTAAAGCAAAACAGCTCATCACCCAAAAACACTGCATCAACTGGAAAACATGGTGATCGCAGTAAAGTGCTCCCTGCTTGCTCCTCTTTAGATGGATCTCAACGTGGATACAATTCTGAACAGTTTTGACACAAAGCATTGCATTTACTACTAGAAAGCTCAAGATGAAGATGGACATAAATTTTCAGCCTCGCTGAGTTCAGCGTACATTTATATCCACAGCAACAACCAACAAGAACAAACAAGCTAGGATTTAGGATTGGGTTTACTGAGGCAAATATCCTTGTGGAAAGTTATTAGTAAAAAAGGTCAAATTCTGAAGGAATCGAGATTTTCTGATTATCCACAAGATGGTGCTGTTCTATAAAAAGCTTAAGGGATAATAAAATGGAATTGTGGCACTGAAAGTTCTCATTCTCTAAATTTACTTAGGAGAAGTCTACCTCCAGCAAAGGTCTAATAATGTATAGGTATTGGTCTTGTGAGTAGCTGGTAAATAGGAAATGTGCAATAGAATCGCAAAGCCTGACCTTTTGACACCAGCTGAGTTTCACACCACTTGGATTATCAGTCATGGAAACATAGAAGCTTGCGTTGTTATTGTGCATGAAAAAGATGAGTAAAGATTAACATATCTGAAGACTTGTTACTTCAGTAAATAAATAACCATATGCTCATATATTGGTATTGCTGTACATCAGAAAAGGGGTGGATGAGAGTGGGGGTGGGGGGGAATGCTGAGGTGTGCAGAAGTGAACATGAACAATATAAACCTTTGCTCTTTGGGATTCAGCAGAACACCTTGTTCATATCACCACTCAGGACTCACATAGGCAAACCAGAGAATGTCATTCTTAAATGCAACCTCTCTAGAGAACTTTGACAAAACTCGAGTCAAAACTTGTATTGATTTACCAATAAAATGCCATGCAGGGTATGTAGAGACAAACATTCAGGCATCTGTACATTACCCAGTTACTGGTTAATCTGAGGTGAAGAATTATGAATGATTCACTGTTGTGAACAAATAGCCCGTACAACCAGCCATAAAACAAACCCTGAGCACGGGACTTCCACCACTTTTTGAAAGTTGATATAGTGACATCTTAGGTTTAAAGGACTCGACTTCAAGCATTCAAACATTATTCAAGTCAGTGTGTCTTGACTGGCCAAACTTTGTATTGTCTGAGCATGAGCTCAACAGGACATTTGGCTTGTCCGTGCGTGATCTACAGGGTTGAGTTGAACTCGTAACACTTCTTTCTTGGTCAGTATCCTCTCACCTGATACTGATGCTGATTTTAAACCCAAATAAATATGATAGCAATGCTGAAAATTAGTTCATATAAACATCTGACAGGAACGTCAGCTTTTATTCAATAACCGCACTAAATGTTTTTTGTGTGCAATCAGATCCTGATTATTATTTTGTGAAGTGTATTTCAAAGTTGGGTTTTGTTCATCCATGCGTGCTTTGGGTTATGAATCACTCTGCTTTGCGTTGGCAATGATCCCCTTTCCTATTGGCTGGCCTCGTGGGGGTTGGTGGATTGGGGTGGTAAGACGCGAGATAAAAGGAGCAAATGTCTCCTGTCCTGCTTACACATACAAACACACTCAACACGTGCCTGGCTGTCTGGTACGGCTGGCTGCTTGCGGATGTAAAAACAAAAAGCAAGGCGAGGATCTACTATCCAAACACTGCTGCTGAAGGTCTCTGGATCTGAAAGTGTGAGTACACACACACGCACACACACGCACACACACACACACCACACTCACACCCACATCCATACAGCATGTCTAATCCTATTTGAGGTAAGGCTTCGGATAAGAGCTCTGCCGCTTAACAAAAAATAAAGACCCACTGGTAACACTTGTTGAATGGCGTGGTGCAGGGGGCAATGTTCGTGTCCCGTCGTACTGTTTGAACGAGCGTCACAAGAATAAGGTCCAACCTTTTCGCCTACCATCAAATTACTCTGACATTGTGTTTCTATAAATCATTTACACTGGGGTATAGGTCATGTTCAGCTACAGGTCAGCTGTACAGTAGGGAGGGATGTTTATAAGGTTGTTTTTCATTTTACTAGTTGCACAATAAATATGATCAGGTGACTTAGAGAAGAATATCTTGTCAGGACTTTTTTTATAGGACAGTATGAAACCAGAGTGCTCTGAGGAAAGTGTGCAGAACCTTTTAAAGTCACACCACAGGGCAAGGAAAATAGACCGCGAAAGTGGCTTACAGCTCAGCAGGGAGGTCAATAGTCCAATTATTCATTTAAAAGTGTGACGCCTTAATCATTGAACAGCCTCTGAGACTTAATGCCCAAGCCCTTCATATCAAGCACAAACAAAAAATAATCCTGAAACTTTTAAATATATGTTTTAATCCTGCTTAATTGTGTTAACTCAGCTGGCTTTACTCTCATTTTTGAATGAACTGTGACTTCTGAAATCATTTTTTTTTTTGTGTGACCTACTGACGTCCCAGGTTCATTTACATCATTATTTATTTAATCTTTTCTCTGCAAATATTTATTTTGAGCTGAAGTTTAGACTGGGTAGTTCAACACAGGCAAACCGTAGATGGTTAAAAGCAATAAATATATATATATATATATATATATATATTTTATTTTTTTTTTTTTCTTTGCTAATTTGTCAGTTTCAAGGTAAAGAAATCTGTACAGTTAATAGCAAAATATCAGTCAGATATTATATATACTATATAATATATGTAATATGTCATAATGAGTTATTGCTATGGAAATATAGAAAGTCTAAACCTTAAATTTCAGCACAGTTATCCAAAGTGGAAAACAACAGTTACATATATATGTATGAATGTTTTAAATCTCTAGATCTGAATCCTAAATCCTCTGTTTGTATTGTCCAACCTAAATTTCATAGGAAATGACTGAATGCTGTTCTGTAGGCAAAACATAGTTGTACAAAGCATTAAAAGTCGGGAAACCAAAAAGCGTTGCACCAAGGATTTTTCTACCATTGAATCATTGCAATGTGCTATTATATTTCTGCAATAAAAAAAAACTTTTATTTGAAGGCTTTTCATATGTCTTTGTGTTTCTATGTGTAAAGGACTGGTATTACCAGAGAATGTGTCAATTTTATTTTTAGTTTTGGTGACAAAAATTCCTTCTAAGCCATTCTTACTGTCAAAAAGCTGGTTAATTCTTTCATATTCAATCCCTTCCCCACCATCAGAGCAAAGGTTAATCTTGAGAGGTAACGTGTGTGTGTGTGTGTGTGTGTGTGTGTGTGTGTGTGTGTGTATTCTTTCCTAAATATTCAGAAATTCTAAAGAAATCTCATCCAGCTGCTTGAAACACCAACAAAACGTCAAATCCATAATCCGTACTGCTGCCAGTCGCATCATGGATGCAGCAGAGTTCCGACGCAGGGGCAAGGAGATGGTTGACTATGTGGCAGACTACTTGGAAAACATAGAACAGCGACCAGTGTACCCGGATCTGGAACCAGGATATCTCCGTTCTTTAATCCCCAACGAGGCCCCACTTGAGCCTGAGAGTTATGAGGAAATAATGCACGATGTGGAGAGAGTCATAATGCCAGGGGTGAGGTGACACCATTTGCTCTTTTTATTTGGTCAACACAATAAAAGTTACAAAGATTTTCCTAGTGTTTTTTTTTCTTACCCACAATGGAAATTATACATTTTTTACAGAAGTAACAAATATAAATCCTAACCCACATAGTAGATAGAACATTACATAGCATATTGTCTCTAAAAAGCGAGATTGGCTTTTCACATCTGTTATTTGCAGTACTTACTGTCTCATTGTTTATCGAATATATCTTTTTCCAGGTCACCCACTGGCACAGCCCAAACTTCTTTGCTTACTTTCCAGCAGCTTCCTCCTACCCCGCTATGGTGGCTGATATGCTGTGTGGGGCCATCGGCTGCATTGGATTTTCCTGGGTAACCCGTACACATATGCAACTCTCTCTCTTTAACTGATGCTACATTTCCACATTTTATCCTCGGCTCACATCCTTCAGAAGAAACAAGCTTTTTGATGCGCGTCTTTGAATTTCGGTGACATTTTAGGCTGCCAGTCCAGCCTGCACCGAGCTGGAGACGGTGATGTTAGACTGGCTTGGGAAGATGCTGCACCTGCCTGATAGTTTTATAGCTGGGACACATGGCCATGGAGGTGGTGTTATTCAGGTAAGCAAATATATTTTTTTGGTGTCTCAGTAGCTATTTAAAATTCCACAGCCGAGGTTTGCTTCCACCAGTCCCGAAACATTTGATAAAACAATGCTGTTTTATGCCTGCTAAGTAACTTCTCTTTCTAATGTGTTCTCATGACAAAACAAGAAAAAAATAAACGTTAGATGAAATACATCAAACTATTGAGGGTTTACATGAAGGGTTTGACAACCACAGGCATCTCTACACTTTATTTGGATTTTATATGAAAGACCAACATAAAGAAACACATAAAAATTGAGGCACTTTCCAACAAACAGTGACATAATTAGTGGCTGCACAGGATATCAAACTTGCAAACAAATGGCTGGAGCTCACTGATTAGCTGAACTCAGCATCACAATTTTCAGATATTTATTTGTGAACAAAACAGAAAATAACCTTCTCTTATTCCACTTTATGGATATTCACTACTTTGTGTATTATAAATTATGAAACATAAAATAAAAAAAAAAACATTGAAGTTTGAGTAAAGTGGCAAAAAAAAGAAAACATTAAATTGAAACACACACATATTTAGAAGATAATTGTACCTGTCAAATGAATGCTATGGTTAATAATATTTCCAGATTTCTCAACTTTTGGCATCAGTCTAAATGACTTTGAAGATGATTACACACAATAAGTGGGAAACCAGTATTTAGACTGACATATTTGTCTACAATCACCAGCAATTTATGCACTATTGATCTGTTGTCTTTTTTCTCTCCCCGGCACAAACCAGGGGAAAATAGGCAGGAAATTGCCTTTTGATTGTGTCATTTCCAGGCACACGACAGAAAAATGACAGTGATGGTGCCAGTATTGTTTCGTGTGGAAGAAGGCTAAGCATTAGTTTAGTGTTCCATTGACAGAAACCCAGAAGCAATAGATGCGTGCACATGTGTCATTGGGATGGTGAATGGTGCGGCAGGAGAGTCCACTCTGATGATAGATCGTTTCATGCCTCCTCTGTTGTTTCCACCTGAGTGCCAGGGTGCTTTAATGTGTGCGTGCTCATCTGGCTCATCGTCTTTTTGTTCCTGTCCTGCCACTCTCGTGTTTTTTATAGCAGCTTACCAGCTCACTATGGCAACCAAAGGAGCTCTTCTTGCTGCTGCAGAGTTAATGAGTGTTGTGACAGCACACTGCCAGCCTATCATTACAAACCGTGTGTCACCACACAGAGGAAATGGAAGGACTTTTTTTTTAAAGGTGACCTTAACGTTCCTTTTATATTCTGTGTGGTGCAGCAGTTATAACCATGCAAAACTCTGGCCGATGTGCTTAAATTGAATCAGCAAAATATAAACAACTAAAAACAGCTTGTTGTTTGGGATGCATGTTTGTCATGGATTCTGTCTGTATAAATACTTTGAATTGACTTTATGTTGTGGGTTTGTTTTGTAAAGTGGCTTGAGATGACATGCGTTGTGATTTGGTGCTGCATAAATTAGCTGAATTAAATTGAAATTTTGTGACAAATGATATTAAGTTGCATGGACACTGTTTCCTGTGATATTTCTATGTCAAACTGGTAAAGTAAAGATTGTCATCAGACTTCATGTCAGTTTATAAGCATCTGCTCGTTAATGTTTGGGACAAATGGCTCCATTTGATTTTACCTGATGAGGTTCACAGGATCAGACGCATAGGAAGTACAGGTCATGATTGTTATCACCTGGGGAAGAACAAGACGTTTGCTTTGCTGGCTCTTTGCAATGTTTCTTTCATTAGATCCAAGCAACATTTGATAACAGCAACTTGACTTCAAGCATGATCAGTTTGTTTCCACAGAATGCTCTCTAGTCATCTTAACTTTTTTTTGTTGACATGAATTGACATTTTCAGGCCTGAAAAGTTCACATATTGATGACTAATCTTATTTCTTCATCTAAAAAAGAGATCATTTAAATGTGACTGCATTGCTTAAACAGAAACAATTAACTTGGTTTCATTTGTTAAATAAAAGATATATATCAAAGAGTCATTTCTAGCGAAAGACAAAGTTAAAAATATCACCTGCTATCAGGTGGTATTACCCCTTTTGCTGAAATAATTTGCTTCTTGTTGTCATCTATGTACACTTTATTTCCAGTCATCTTACGCTGCGTCTCAATACAGATCTGGTTGTTCACTGAGCTCAAAACCTTCTATTTTTATGTTAATTGTGTACTTTACTGATGTCAAACATGTCCTCTGTTGATGTTTCCAAATAATTCAACACATTTTGGAAACTGTCCTTATGTCTTAGCTGAGAGCTTGATGCAGGCAGAAAAACAACCCAACAAAAATAATTATTAAATTAGAAGAATCGTGTTCTTTCAGACATTTTATTAAGAACTGTGGTGCGCTATAAAATAAAACAGATTTGCAGCCATGTCAACTTTTGCTGCCATTTCAGTTCCTTCCTGTCTTGAGTCATCAGATGATTTAATTATTTCGGTGCTTGTTGATCCAGAGCACCAAGCCTTTTGAGGGCAATATTTCACCTGTGTATGTGTTATTTGTCTCTTTTACGTGTTCTCTTAGAACAATGAGATTGTTCCATAAATTTAAATATTATTGACTCAGTTCACTTAGTTAAGCACAATGTATTTAAAAATCACACAGAGTGTTTTAAAGCATTGGTTTTTATTAATCACTATGATTTTCCACTAATAGCTCATGGGAAACATTTTTGATTATGTCAGGCCTATAAAAATAACACAGAAAAGTGATCTTAATTAAATCTGCTTAAATCTACTTAAATGTTATTTTAAAAATGTCTTATCTGAAAAAGCAAGCAATTTAATTGCATATTAGTAGAAACTAAATGGAGGAATAACATTCTTTGATTCAAAATGTGGATTTTTTTCCCCCCCAACTCCAATAATTCCTCTTTGAGACAGTTCAAGTTCTCAAAATTTAGCCGAAAATGTAAAAGACATGACTAATTGCAGTTAGGGCTAATTTGTGAAAGAAAATAGCGGATATATAAAATACAATATACTTCTAGATTTTTCTCATTTTTAGACACACAGTGGTTTGCAGAAGCAAGGATCACATTAACAAACCCAACCACAGTATTCTCCTGTATGCCTGAACATGCCTTGTTTCCTTGAATGTATTTTATTTGCATTAGTTTTTGTTTTTTTTCAGACATTTGTAACATGTAGATGAACCTGTAATTGTCTGACAGGGCACAGCCAGTGAAGCGACCCTGATGTCCTTACTCGCCGCCCGATGTAAAACGATCCGACGGGTCTTGGCAACAGACTCTAAAAAGTCTGAATCTGAAATCCTCTCTAAACTGGTGGCATATACCTCTGAGCAGGTAAGTGTCAGAGCAAAGAGAAACCTTTGTTTTCAATTTAGGATGCCAACCTGACAATATTAAAACTGACAGTAGTTACATTAAGGTTCAAAAGAAAACCAAGCTGTGTATTTGTAAAGTTTATGTGACTGTTTTTTTATCGTCTTCCTTCTTCTTTCTTTTTTTTAACCTAAGAAGTTGTCGTCATTTATTGCAACATGCGTCACAGGGTGAAAAATAACAAAGTCAGAGTGGGGGGTCAGTGAGGCAGTCGCTATTGCTGATCAGGTTTGAAACCAGACTGACTTTGTGATTGGATTATGAAGTTGCCTGAGGGCCACGGAGACCTTTAGCAGGGATCCAGTTCATGTTCTTCCACAGCAAGTGAGAAGAAGCGTTCTTTCTACCATGACAGGCTAAACATAAACAAGTGATGATTGCCTCAGTGGAGGACCTGGACAAAATGTTGAATTCAAATACTTTGGAGCCAAACAAAGTACAAAATTGGGATGTATTTTCTTTACTCTTTATTTAATAATAAAGTGTAAAGCTTAATAATTAATAAGCTTATTTGATTTATTTTACTTCTACAGTTTCCTTAGACCAACGCATTTTAAGCATCATCCAATGTTACCTGTATTTATTCAGTGTGACATTGATACAATTCCTTAAAGCTACTGTCCAGATGTTCCTGTAAAATCCATCAGACTCACATCAGAAATAGTTATATATATATCAGATATAGTTGGAATCTATGGAACAACACAAATCTCTCATTTATTTCCCTGTTTGCTTGTTAATGGTCATTTAATTGAGACAAAAGGCAAAAGATGAGCTTCCTGGTGCCTTATGCATCCGGTGACATCACAAAGGCTTAAGACAAACTTCTTTTGAGTACGTCCTCCTATGTTTTTCTTGTTTTTCTCTGGTTCTGAAGAACCAGATCTTTAACCAAATAAGGATTCACAGCAGCGTAGGGCAAATCTTTCTTTTATTGGTAAGTTTTGGTCAAATTAACCGTCTAACAAATTGATGCTCTGTTTTTATTTCTGGGACACCGAAACTAATTATTTTTAACAACGAGTCAAATCTTTTATTGCACTTTTACTTCTTAACTGTTGAATCATTCAGCTAAACCAAAACAGCCTCATTTTGTTTGGCAAAATGAGGCTGAGTGTTCGTTGTGGTTCGTTGGTCTGTCTCCACATTGAGTTGGTTTGAGCTTCATTGCTTTACCGTGCAATGAAACAGTAGCTCTCTAATCCTAGTGTAAGAAATAGGTTCTGAGCAGAATGTGATAGATCATTCTTTTCCCAGTGAGATCAGCTCAATTAAACAAATCCATGTGTTCTTTCTTTTGTTTTTTGCATATCTGAGACTTTGAAACATGAAAAATGTTCTGTTAAACCATAAAAGTATGATTTCTTGCCGTGATATTGTATTGAAAAATTCACCCTTTTTCTCTGGGAGAGGTGCGGAGGGTTACCAAAGCAGAAAGCAGCATTAAGTCATTTCAAGGCTGGTAGATACATGGGAACTACACAGGTGGGAAAGGTCAAGCAGGTATATAAACTGATTTGTATGAGTTAGAGATGCAAGACTATTGTTGCCATCTTCACATTATGCTGCAGCATCCAGAGCGACATCAATCTGAGCTTTGGGCTCATCAGAGTGAAACTGACTCAAACATAGACAGCCAAACTCAGATGCAATGTGAATGTGTGAGAATCCAGGTTCAAACTGATTGAAACCTGCTCATCTGCCAAGTTTTTAGCTAATATTTAGATTATTTTAATTCTTGATCTTGATCATTTAAAACATGTCTTTATAAAGCCTGAGTCGGTTTAAATCGATCATACAACTATGTTGTTGTATACATTTATTGAGAAGAGACAAATAACTTATTGGACAAATAACTTTTTGTGTTCATGAAAACCAGGAAGATAAATGGCATAAAAACTGGGAATCAATACCCTCAGAAGGATTAAAAACGTTTTTATCTTGTCCTTCTCTCCACTATTACGTGTCTCCCTACCTCAGGCTCATTCCTCTGTGGAGCGGGCCGCCCTGATTGGAGCAGTAATGATGAGGAAGGTTCCTACTGACGAACACTACGCTGTTAGAGAGGAAATGCTGAGGAAGATGGTGGAGGAAGACAAAGCAGCTGGTCTCATCCCTTTCTATGTAAAGAACAACACAAAACACATCTACCCACAGTCCCTAATGCACATGTAGACACTTCCAGCCACTGAGCTGAGGCTGTCAGCTATGATGTAATTTCCTCCTGAGGCAGCTGTATGCACCCAAGGCTTCTGCTGAAAGATAACAATGTTTCTGCCCAAACTAATGTATGTCTATCTTGTTAGGGGCAATAATTCCTGCCTCATCTGGTCCCATAGACTTAAATCAACGAACAACGAAGGGGAGACTGTAGTTGCTTTCCAATACAAAATCAGACTGTCAGATGGATTTAGGAGAATAGCATACCAGGAAAACATCATTTGAATTCTCTTTTCTTGTGTAGAAATCATCTGTTTTTACTGCGGTGGCTGTAAAAACAGACTATGACATACCGAATGCCTCAAGGTTCTGATTACCAATATCTGTGTTTTTCAGTTTTGTGCGACTCTTGGGACCACACCATCATGTGCATTTGATCATATCATGGAGCTGGGACCGCTTTGTAAGTCAGCAAGTTACAGCCAACCAGTATCCCTCAGATTACTCTGATGGTTCAATCTGATTTTAGATAGGGACATTGTTTCTTTCATTTTCTTTATTAACTTAATAAGAACGAGAACGTTTGGGGAAAAGCGATCAAAAGCACCAAGGAAATAGAAATGTTTACTACATTACTTGTATCGGTGCCATTTCAATATATATTCAGTATATTTTTTTTAGGCCATTAATTTAAAAAGATTCATCTTTGAGGCTCAGGATTATTTTTTAATTAAAAAATTCCCAACCCTGTTTATTCTTTAAATGTTTTTGTAGCAACTTCTTCATCTTTTTCAGGTAATAAGGAAAACATGTGGATGCACATTGATGCAGCTTATGCAGGGAGCGCCTTTATTTGTCCTGAATTTAGGCCTTTACTGAATGGCATTGAGGTGAGTAAAAATCCTTCGAAGTGCTTTGTTCGTATTCTACTATGCAAAAAGTATTCACGCCCCTTTAGCTTTTTCAAATTCTGCAATGCTATAAACAGAATCTTTGGTAACACTTTATTTGATGGGTTACATGAACGTGAGTCATATTAATATTTATGACTGTTGTCATAAAGTGTCATTCTGTAAATCATCTAATACAAAGTTGACATTGCCAGTTTTGCAAAACTTAATATAATCATGTTGCACCGATAAGTCTCCTTGGCAAAATACAATAAAATTAAATATTCAAACAAAATGAGCCTTGTAATAATACAATTATTATTAGAATATTACTACTTGTATTATTACAAGTTGTAATACTCATCCAGTTTCATAGGCACAGCTTGTCTCCGACTAACAAGAAAAAACACTTTCTGTTCAATTGCCTGAGAATTATCTGTTATTGGATCGTTGCGACAAAACACTGACTTTATGGTCCTTGAAAAGGGCATAACGTCAAGGATGGCCTAATGTCAAGGAAGACGCATGCAAAGCAGAGCAACGGGCTGAACAATCGGCATAAGACGCATGAGCATTAATGTGCCTTTTGATTCTACCCGAGCAGCTGTTGCTCCCCATGCTGTGCAGAGACACAGAGATAAGGGCAAAGTAATTTCCTGAGGCAGAGTTGGACCTTTATATATCACCGTTTATTAGACAGTTCAAAGACCGGTGGTAAGGAGATAGGAGAAGACTGTCTTGATGCTAAAAGTGCCAACAAAACACAAATACAAGTTTTAATGTTTTTTTTTTCTGTAATTTTCCTGTGTTTTCCATTTTGCAGTATTTGTCAAAGTCTATACCTTTTTGCCATCTCAGAGCTGAGAGCAAAAAAAAACAGTATTGCAGTGTTGGGTTGGCACATGAGGTAGAATCCTGGTCCTTTTTGCATCAGAACGACACTTCCCTGACTGCCCGGTTGCTAGGATATGAGTGACGGATAAGGAGGCAGCCAGCCTCCTTCGAGTCAGTCAGCATGGCAACTGTCAGCCAGGACTCTGAATCACATTGTCTCTGTGTTGTGTTATTGCATTTGTGGAGGTAGAGGAAAGGATATTACAAAAGATAGGTAACAAAAAGATGGGAGCAGATTGGGAATAACTCATCTCTAAGCGAGGAAGGAATGATATCTAATGCGCTCTTCAAGCTGCCGACTGGATGCTCCTCTTTTGCATTGCAAATAAGTTGAGTCCCCTTCAGCCTAGACATTAATGTTGGTGACTAGATTTCTTCTGCAACCACTGAGATGGATCACGAGGTTATATATTGGGTTTTTACAAAAGAAGAAAGTAAAATTCACAATTAATTATTCAAACTTATTCCAAATTTGTTTTGGTACAAAATATATTTATTTGCATTTCAACTTCAAATTTCAGTAATTTTATTGAGATTTTATGTGATAGGAAAATACAAAACTTTAACCAGATTTGATGTTTTTTTGTGTTCTTTCAGGAATAAAACATTCCTACAGTAAGATGTTTTCACCACCATATTTCACAGTTAGGATTGTTTTGTTTAAATTAGTACACCTCTGATCGGTTTAGTGATTTCCTGGATCTGCATGATGCAGTTTGTTCAGTGGTTCTTTCACAAACCATTGATGCCTTCAAAGAACTGAGAATAAATTGCCCAATGGAGGACTTTATTTTGAAACTTCTGGGAATAGTTACAGTAGGTTTGGTTTGGTTTGATTTTGTTTTGCAAGAGTTTAAATACAAATTTATCCCACTCTTTTATGATTATTACCAGTAAAACGTTTTAAAAGTCATCTATTATTCCTTGTTTTGGACTATTTTGTGTTTGTCAGTCACAAAAAAAAAATCCAAGTAAAATACATAACTGTGAGGATAAATATTGTTTGTTAGAGTTCAAGGGGTGTAAAAACTTTTGTAAGACTCTATTCATGTGAATCGAGGAGTGATGTTGCACAATAAATAATTTTGTCTTTATTTTAAAGTATGCAGACTCTTTCAACTTCAATCCACACAAATGGCTTTTAGTCAACTTTGACTGTTCTGCAATGTGGTAAGTGTCCAACCCTGTTTGCTTTGCTTTCTGAAAATAAATAAAGCTATATTTTTTTTATTGTGCAATTTAAATAACAGTATACATATATAAATGATATAAATATTTTTCCAAGAAAGTAACTCTTTATTTGAAAGTCAGTGCTCGTGCTACTTGTCACAATAGCTTCAAGTGTGTCTTGTCTTTCACTCATGGATCCATGAAGCTACAATGAGAACTGATATCCATTTACACCTTTTATCATTTGCACTGTAAAAATAGAACCCTGCCTTCCACCTGGCCCATCTGTCAGCATCTACTAAATAGTAGGATAAAAATGGCTTCACCAGAGGTCCTTAAATAACCTTTTTCCTCAGTCTGACAACAAAATAAATACAAATTTTGGCAGTGAGGACATTACTGAATGTGCATGTGGAAATTATTAAAAACTGATTTTATCCCAAATATGAAAATAAGAAAAAGAAAACCAGAAATAGAAAGTCAAACTGTAAAAATTTTGTTTGATGAGTAGTTTCTGAAAAGATAAAATATCCTGTAGGTTTATTTGATACTTCTGAATTTACATGAATACATTTTTTTTTTATCCTCTCACTGATTATTATTCCTTAGTGATGTTTGATGATCTGAAACAGGATCATTTTAAGATGATTTATTATCAGAATATAAGGAAAAAAAAACAACTTCTTTATCAATTAGTGTTACAGCACTTAAATTATTGCTCCAAAGGCACTTATACTGAGTTTTATTCTCTTGGTTTATGCTAATCAATGTACAGAAGTAATATTGTTCGAGCCACAAAATCATTAAAACAGTCCATAATTTATGAATTTCAGAATATAATGCACAAATGGTGAATTTACTGAAGTACAAATGTTGTCTGATTACCAACAGGGTGAAGAAGAGGGCAGACATCATTGGAGCTTTTAAAATGGAACCTCTTTACCTGAAACATGAAAACCAAGAATCAGGTAGAGTCTGAATCACTTTTCAGTCACTTTTAGACATAACATGCGGAGCATTTGAACCTCATAAAAGTATTTTGAATTTTAATCTATTTACAACCACAAACATTGATGTCACCTTTAGAAGATTTTATTTTCAAGAGGCATTCATGTCAGTTCAATTAATATGCTGAACTGGACTACTTTTAAAAGCATTTAAACTCCGCCCAGCTTTCATGATATAACCCCCGTCTCTGTGAACGTGTCTGTTATATGTGCTTTGTGTGGGGGTGTGCATTGTCTCAGTCTGCAGATGGGCTCAGATTTGCACTACAATTTGTTTGAAAGGTAGAGGCAGCTGCCACCCTCCGCATCGAGCCACCTTACAAAAGGCCGACTCTTCAATCTAATTAGTGGTTATTAGCACAAGCCAGCCCCATTCTGCAGAGATCAGCTACCTGAAGGCGTTGTGGAGTGATGAGAATCTGATCAGTGAGATAGAGAAGGTGGGCACATTGGAGAGAAACAACACCTGGCCAGTTAAAAATATGCCTGAAACTTTATCAGCGAAACGATTCCGAAACTAAAATGTGTTGGCGTTTCACTGAATTAATTCATGTGTATGGAAAAAAAATACTGTCTAGTGAACTAAGAACATCACCTCAAAGAGATAAGTATGTTACTTTGACCACCTTATGTGTGAATAGAAAAGTATCTTCTCGCCAACATTTGATGATCAGCATTGTTATCTTTTCTTTTAACAGGGCTGGTCACGGATTACAGAGTAAGAGAAATCGTCTTTATGAAAGACCAGAATATCTGCAGTAACACAAATGTTGTAAAATTTGACCACTTTTCTGTCTCCAAACTCCAGCACTGGCAGATTCCACTGGGAAGAAGATTTCGCTCTCTGAAGTTGTGGTTTGTGTTTCGAATGTACGGGCTGAAAGGCCTGCAGGCTCACATACGAAAGGTAGGCAACCAGCTGAGTGAGTTTTTTTTTTTTTTTTTTTACAAATAGAAATAAATCCTGATCAGTTTCCCTGTCCTGCTGAATAATAGCAACCCCACACTTTTCACAGTATTATGTGTAATGTTCTTTGAAATGATTTTTTTTTTTCATTCTTTTCTAAATTAAGGTCTTCTTTGTTGGTCAATGAATGAGAATGTTTGGTATGGATGTTTTTACAATTCTGATTAAATTCCATTTTTGCAGGTATACACTTTTACAGTGATATTTGCTAAAAATTTGAAAATAAATATATAATTTTTGATCATGATGGTGCAAATAAAGTCCATCTGTTTTCCATACTGTTTTAATGATTATCATGGTGTAGGATTAGGGGGATTGGAATCTGTCCCAGCAATGACCGGGTGTGAGAGAAGCTAATTTTTTATTTCTTTTTAACAAGCCGTCACTGAGCCAACACAGAGAGATACAAGACAGGCCAATCATGAACACACTGAAAATATTATTTATGTTTCAACAAAAAGTCCAGTTTTTGAGCTGACTGACTTTGGCTTCTTCCTCTATTCATTTGACATTCTTCTCTTTTACCCATCCATAAAATTGAGCTTTATGGTAAATGCCATTTCCATCTTTGCTTTGCACATCTAACCCCTCGAAATCCTCTTTGCCAATATCGTCCCTCTTTTGTCCCCCTGCCTGACTCTATCTGCATCAGTGTAACCGTAATCCATCTTGCCAGACATAGAATACATGTGACTGATATCTTCTTCTCAGTAGCAACATTTCCTCCCATCTCTGACCGCAATGCTGCCCGTTTTTTCCTTTAAACCCTTCACGACTGAATGCCTGGCTCTCTGCGTTCCTCTTCCTCTTCGTCCTCCTCCTCCCTCTGTTCTGCTCCGTCAATCAAATGAGCCTGTTTCATGTTTATGCTCCATTTTAGATAAAGTGGCAGCTTCTGAGAAGAATCACTGCAGCTGCGTACATAAATAAGGCACAATATTGTGGCCTCTTAATTTGGAGTAGCTTCTCTTTTTGTCCACAAAATAGCCTTGATGAGCAACGATGACATAAGCTGAGAACAACTGGAGGTAATCTGAGGAACCGGTTACCAGGATGTAACTCTGTTTACTGATGGATGATGGAGTGAGGGAGCTTTATAAGGTGCAAAAGCTACATGTGTAGCATGCAAGCTTCAAACACTAACAAGTCATGTTTTAAAATAAATATATTAATCAGTCAAGACAGGATATAAGGTTACTGCACTTAATCTACCAAACCATTTGGAAACAAATAAATAAAATGATGAATTGTCGTGTTCAGAGTGTGGTTTCACACAACAGGAAATGGCAGGAAAAGTGAAGGAGTGTCCTGACTTTATCACCATGTCTAGACTGATGCTCACTTTCATCCAGCATCTCAAGGGCCTCTCTGATCTTAAGTGGATAAATTATGCAGCAGCATGGCTGATCACTCGCAACCCGTCTGAAAATCATATTTGTTGAAAGCAAAATCTGATGAAAGCTATTACATGGCTGATGTTAAGCCTCCCAGAACTCGCCTCTTGTTGATGTAAATCATTACAGGACAAGCTTGTCTCATCAGATGATTACATGCAGTTCTTACAATACTGCAAGATGAGTTGCTTTAAAGATTGCTTTTTGTTACACGACACAATACTGCCATCTAGTGAGGAAAATGAAGCAACTTCCACCTTTCAGTTCAGTTTTCTCGTGTTTTTTAAGACACAACAATATTATTAACTTGACAACTAAAGGGACATAATATCCAAGCAATGCATCAGAATGTGGAATATTATGAACTTATTTTTCAAATACTTAGTCTGTGATGCTGCTTCCCCACAGCAATGAACAGAACAACTCCAACTAAAATCAGCAGTCAAGCAAACAGCAAGTTCATCAAAAAGTTAACATTTTATTTCAGAAATGTTACTTCTTCAGTTTTGTTAGTTGGTTTTCTTACTGAATCTCATGTTCAATTACAAAACACATATTTGACGAATAATATGAGACAATAATATGAGATTGTCTTTCTTGACCCAGTAATATTTTTGCATTGTTATATCTTAGACCCTGTAATGATTAAAAGTTCCATCTTGATGTTTTGAGAAAAAGAAAAAAAAAAGAAAAATCATCAAATGATGTTGCACATTTGTTTACTTGCACTGTGCATTCCTGAGTAAATTTTATGTTGAACTTTGGGGCATTTTGGTGTCTTCTGTTCACAGCAAGTGGCGCTGGCGAAAGAGTTTGAGAGCCTGGTAAGAGCAGACAAGAGGTTTGAGATCTGTGCTGAAGTTGTTCTCGGACTGGTCTGCTTCAGGCTTAAGGTAATAACATACAACACCAGCCCCATAGATTTTCTCTTAATCTCTTCATTCCTGTAATATTTGTCCTCTTTTCAATATAGAATTGGAAGAGGTTCCTCTAAGTTTAGGTGTAATCCACATTTTAAAATGTTTGAACTATGCAATTTTTTATTTTATTTTATTTTTTTCAATGAACCAATCACTAAAAATAATGCTCTAACATTTCTGATGAGAAGAAGGAATGTGTATGTCCAGCCTCTAGGTGAGAATCTGCAAAATGTTTTAAAGTATGAGCCTGATTCTTGTTTTTTAAGACCAATTTTAGTCCAAATTTTGATGTAACAAGCCTCTACTCTTTCTAAAATGTTTGGCAATTGGGAATCTCAACATCATGCTGTTTCTTTTCTCAGGGCTCCAATGAGCTGAACCAGAACTTACTGAAAAAGATCACTAAGAGCAGAGAGCTCCACCTGGTGCCCTGCCAGCTCTCCGGGCGCTTCGTCCTGCGCTTCGCCATCTGTGCACGCAGGACTGAGTCGCGCCACATCCAGCAAGCATGGCGCCACATCACACAGCTAGCTTTTGAGCTTCTGCAGGAGCAGCCACATTGACCAGGACCTTTGGACGCATCATTGCACTGTGATGCTGAAATGACAACCAAAGTTTAGACAAAAGATTTGTGAAGCTTGCAGATATAAAATGCCCTTGTACTTTATTTGTGGAGTTTTTTAGCTGTCAGTAAGGTTTCTGTCTGCAGCCAGCTGGTAAGTCATTATTTTTGCATATGCTGCGCAGTCTTGAATATACCTGTGTGACGTAAGCATGACTTAATCTGTGCTGTCCAAAAAGTCCTAAACAAATAAAAAGGGAGATGAGTAGCTATTACGTTTTGTATCTGCGGTTTCTTCATGCGTTGTCCAGGCTTGTGTTTGTGACTATTTGGTGATTTTGTAACTGTTCTCAACTTGTGCACTTACTGCTCTGCTGGCTTTTCTGTGCCCGTTCTGTGTTTTCTGGTTGTCAAAGGTTTAAAGCTGATTGAACTGCAGCTTAGCTTTGTAGCAAATGGATCAATGGTAAAATAAATTGATTAGACAGCATATGTCTACTGCTTAATCTAGAACCAGCTTCTCAATGTACCGTATCTGAATGTTAGTGAAATTTAAGATTTAAAATGTCAGGTTCAAAAATTGATCATTTGGTCATTTGAAAAAAAAAATGTTCATAAGTGCATTCAATATCTATATTGTAAAGACACTAGTGTTTTAGTTATACTGGCACAGATGATGTAATATTTTTTTATTTTCTTTATTATTTGTCTTATGCACAGCGGGTGCTTGCAATCTGTAGCATAGGAGCACTGCAGAGCTCAATTCTTTTAATTAAGAAAAGGAAGAATGAATGTTTACGAATTTACTAATGCAAAGCACTAATCATAATTTTCTTTCATTTTATTGGAAATTGTAATCATAGGTTATTTTTGTACTCAGAAATAATACCGCAAGTAAGTTTAGATGAAAGAAAACAATTTTAAGCAAATGTGCTTACTGCGTACATACGATGTGAATTTGTGCTTAAAGATGTAGGTCTACTTTGGATTTTTGAAACCCACTGTGATATGACATCTTTGACTACAGATAAATAAAATTCATGGTTTCCCTTTAATTAACCAGTCGTGTGTGTTGCTGTCTTCAATGGCACTTGCTCTTGGAAGCCTGCGTATATTTTTTTAGTCTTTCTTTGTAAAGCCTGTGTTTAGATGGATATGAACTGTTGCAATGAACAAATGTGATTAAAGCATTGATGTCTTGCATCTGTCTGGGAAAAAAACCAACAAACAAATAAATCTATGGCGTGTAATCAACACCTCTTTGTGAGCTGCCGTCTTTGATGCAGGAGTGTTTTCTTTTCTTTGTGTGCTCCATGCATTGGTATAATTTTTTAATGAAGTCTGCTGTAATCTGTCAGAAATGATTTATGTTTTCTTGACTTGTTGACTCCCACAAACAGAAATGTAATAGTGCCTCAAAGTGGAGTTATAGAAGCTACTGAAATACGTCATAAATAAGTTTGTAGCTCAAACAGAGCCATGAAAGTATTGTTTTAGATATTATAAGTGATTTCCCTCCCACCCCCTTAATCATCCAGGGATTTACTCAAATGTTTCTTTTGTTTTTCTTAATATTATTTTACAATTATAACTTTATGAAGTTCTTCTGCAGGCGGCCTACACACTTTCTCTCCTACTAACATGCTGCACCAATCAGCCTTCTCTGAAGATCCTAATCCCTGCAGACGAAGACTAGCCTTCTATAAATACAGATGGGGATTCAGTGTTAGACCTTAATGCTTAGACTGTGATTACTGCTCCACATTACTGCCCTGTTAATTTATTTATCTCATAATATAATGCATATGTAATCATCGCCAGGCAGGACGGATGTGGGTAACATCTCCTTTAGTGTTTACAAAGACATTGCAAAAAGAGAGGAGGGCTCTTGGCAGGTTTAGTCTATGCAAAGACTAAATAGTAAGACTATAGGGACATAAAAGTACTATTATAGAGGTCAAGCACTTATAATTATGCACTTGACTCATACAACCAGCATGAATAAAACATGACTTTTACTCAACATTTTGATGACCTGGACAAAACACACACAAAATAATGCACTCGAGGCACTACAATATACTCCATCGTCAATAGAGGAAAATGTAGGTTTGACATTCTCCTTTTTTTTACTACCAAGAAACACCATATTTACTTTTTATGAATTTCACTGACCTGTTTTATTGTTAATATTGTTTTTCTGTTGGTTTGCTTACTGTGCACAACATCTTGGTTTTTAACTTTGGTAAGAATGCATTTCTAGAAGATTTTTAGTTGTGTAATATATACCGATAGAATGAGCATTAAATTAAACACGGAGAAATAGAGGTGAAAGGTTAAACAAAAATTGCTAGTTTCTTCTTGATGCATTATCTTCTAATAGAGGATAATATATCTTAAGCCACTCGTGAATTGACAAAAAGCCTGAGTAAAAGGTGTTGTATTTCTGTCCTCTGTGGAGTTATGAAAATAGGCAAAATATGCTAAACTTATTCTTTAATATGTATTAGAAATATTATACATTTAAAAATGATCAGGCATCTTATTTCTTTGGAGGTGTGTGTGGCTATGTGCAGGATTAATAAACATTAAAGTTGCACTTTTCAGCTTTGCCACAAGGAGACGCCAAAAGTTACATAAAATTTACCATCCATGGATTTGATACAAATAACTGAAACATGTAAACATTTACCTTTCTTTAAAATTTGGTTTTCAAATTACTGTTCTGAGCCCAAACTGACTAGAGTTCAGTTTCATCAGCCATTCCCTGCCTTGACCTGTAGTATTAAAAACATAATTAAATATAACATGCCTGAGACACAAAAGTAGCTACAAAGAAAAAGCAACAGACAAGAAGCTGTATTTCACATCTATTACCTTAGTAAAAGGTTACTAAGTCATGCATAAGGTAAACCACAGTAAGAACCATTATCTACAAATGGAAATTACATGTAACAGTGGTGAAACTTCAGAAGAAAAGCCAACCAAACTTAGTCCAGAAGCACACCATTGACGATACAGGGGATCCCAGAAGAAACCAGAATAATTGCTAATGCATTGCAGGCCTTCCCTCCAGAGTTTATGACACAACAATCAGAAAGTGACTTGGCAAAAGCAGTTTTAAAAAGATCCCAGTCTTTCCTGGAAAAAAGTAAAAAAAAAAAAAAAAAAGAAGAAGAAAATACCACCTTACATTTGTCAAATAAGATTTTGGCAACCTAAAAGAATATTTTGTTTGTGGAAGAGAGAAAGAAACAATGGTGGAGCATTTTTTTTTATTGGTTCTTCCCTTTACGTCGAGACACATATAGTAGATATCTTGCATTCACGTCAGACTGCAAAGTCAGTCTTTGATGTTGAAAATGCATGACAGCTTTTCAGAATGTAACTTAGGTGGCATGTCTCAGAGCACCAACAAGGAAGAACCTCCCGGTGCCTTTGAGGGACAAACTGAGCCTAAATACTTACCTCCCTCACAGGGCAAGTTTCAGTCATTTGTTTATTGAGCTTATTTGCTGAAAGTTTGTCCAGGAGACGCTTTTCACTTGAGAGGCATCAGATGGGAAAATATTGCAATCTGGTGGTCATCAGCACATAACTGAATCTTAAGTCACAACTATACTTGAAACCTCAGAGATCGCATTACATGGCCAGCATTTAATGGTTCGTGCTGAGCTGTACACTGGCTGCAGTTCACTCTAATACTTAATAGATAATTTTGTTAGGATGAGAGTTTCCTGGTAAGTGTATGGCAGTTTTAGTGTGCAAGATGAATAGGATTTTATTACATCTTGCTGGTGGAGATTCTTCTGTAATTTCACTTCTTGGGAGGGAGGCGGTCTTCTGAAATGTACAAAAAGACAGAAGACAGACTGAGCCGGGGTGGGGGTTGGTAAAAAGATGGGTTTAAAGTGCACCAGCCCACACAATAAACAGCACATTAGACATGAGAGATCATTTTCTGAAGGAGCCAATTATGAATCGTGCATGTATGTGGCCAAACTATGAACCCTGTGATGCATATATATATATATATATATATATATATATATATATATATATATATATATATATATATATATATATATATATATATATATAATACCCAGAATTCAACAGACATAAAAAAAAACCTAACATCAGTAACAACAACAACAACACCACCGTTCATCTTACAGATTTGGAAGATCCTGAACTTGTATTGCACCTCTTCTGGCATTTTAAAATGGATTAGTTCTTCTTCAGTCAGACTTACCTATTTTATAGTTCTAGCTTCAAGTGAAATAATAACAGTTGTGATTCAGTCATTCGTTTTCATTTATTATTTATCGGGTTATCAGTCTGAAATTAATTTGCTTCTTTCCCGTTGTCCATTTTCCCATTATGCATTTGAGACAAGTAGGTTTCTTTCAATTGTATTTCTAACTAATACAGTTTGTGCTCAATCAGAGGTAAGCACACTCCAACTAAGTTGATCAGAAAAGAAAGTGTAAAGTTATCATTTAATCTAATATAAACATGTGTGCACTTAAGATATATAAATACAAGCAAACTAATAAAACAAACAAGCAGAAATGTATATACTTGAGCTATGAACAATTGCTTCGACTAACGTAAATTAAAGGGTAAATTTCTAAATTAATGAACTAGCACTGATTTTTGAATGGGCAATGTTAGGTATTATCCAAGCAAATAGTGGCATATATATATATATATATATTTGCATTTATGACTGCTAGATCAATGTTTTAGTGGATATTGCTCCTGCAAGCATCTCTTGACCGCAGACTGGGCCAGGAGACAGCTGGAGAGGTTCCATCAGCATACAGCTGCAGGCCCGGATGGCCTCTCCCTCAGGACTCTGAAGACCTGTGCCAGCCAACTTAGGTGTCTTTTCAACGTAAGCCTGAGTCAGAAGGAAGGTGAAAAAATTACATCACAAACATTAAATTGAGGAAAGAAACAAACATCAACGCTTGTATCCTGAAGAGACTTTGATGCTTGGACTTGCGTTTTTATTGCCTAAAAGTGTCTTCTAGAAATACCAACCAATATGAGTCAAGAAAAAAAAAAAAAGTGATTTATCCTTACTATTTCAGCATGAATTTGCCTGCATGAGCTCCATTAAGAAAGAAGATCTAGAATGAACACACATCAGCCTCACTTTGACAGAAACAGCTCCAGCTTCAATAGATGTCTATAATCTGCATCCACGATGCTTCTTCTATTTCTTCTCACTGTGGAAATTAAATTTTAAAAGTGCTGCCTTTCCGGTTCACTTCAACCACCAGGTTTCATGTCTCACATTTGGCAGCTAAAAATGTTCTACATTGCACTGTCTGCTGAAGGAGAAATGTGATTCACATTGACTGAACCGATACTTGTCTCTTTTTTTTGACAGGATGAAGACAATGAGGAGAAGACAGATTTGTTAAATATTATATAAAAAAAATCAACATACTGTACATACAGGGGTGTTTTCCACTGTCAACTCGCTGTGCATCACTTTCTCTCCCCCTCTTCTCATTATACACTCGCCAGCATTTCCAGGAAATCAACTAATGAAGTTTGCAGATGACACCACAGTAGTGGGACCCATTTCATAAGAAGATGAGTGGCCTATCAAAACCACTCTGACTGGGTGGTGTTCACTGAAAAATCTCAGAAAACTAAATGACTTGGTTTTAACTTTTTCTTTTTTGATCACATTTTACATGGCGTTTAATAAATTGGTGTGCGTCTGGTTTTCAGACAGTGGTATGTGTTTGTGATATATCCATCCATCCATCCATTTTCTAACACCCTTGTCCCTCGTGGGGTCGGGAAGTGCTGGTGCCTATCTCCAGCTAACGTTCCTGCAATGAGAGGCGGGGTACAGTCTCAGGTTTGTGATATATCTTTTACTTTTATTGATCGGAGCTTATTAACCCTAAACGTCTTCATTTGTTCTAATGTTTAATTGTTTAATGTAAATTCTGATACCCTACTCTTCAAATTGTAACAATTCAACTTTCTGGATTCCTGTGCTGGATTTGGGACATGTTGTGCATTACTTAATGTTTATCACAGCAATTATTTTCATTCATTCTGAAATCCAGTCTGCTTTGCAAATTTCTGAAAGCCTGAAGAAAGATCAGGCTCCAAACACCAATTTAGAAAGAGTTCCTCCCCCCCAAGAAACAGCTGAACAGTCAGGGAATCCAAGCTAAAAGGAGAAACACAAAACATGACTTGACAAGAGCACTCACCAGACTGGATGTGGTTCTTTCACTGAGTACCAGCATAGGTAAATAAATGACTTAGGTACAATGAAGTGACTTGCAGAACTTGAACATAGTGTTCTGAGAAACTAGAAAACAACATAAACACAAAATCTAGGCAACAAACCCAAGAAAAACATGGGAACCTGTTTCTGGTAGTTGTCTAGTTTCCAGACAACTACCAAAACCAAACAGTATGATTGAAAAGCACAAGACACTTGTCTGATTTTGCAAAACTTTAGTCGAAGAAAAAAGACGGTGACATTTACTGTACATTGACTAGAAATACTCAACCCACTGAAACAGAAAATACCTACATCTTATCATTTCAACACATAACACAATTACGCCTGAACTAGAAAAGCAATTTTTTCACTTAATCTGCATCTATAGTGGATTTACCACTATAGTTATTGATTTTATTTCTAAAATTAAAAGAGATACTGAGTATTCAATCTACACTAGTGGTTGTAGACCTTTTGAAAGATAAGGACCACGAGAGTCATTACAAAACTTTCCAAGTATGGACAGATATTTTACGGGACTTTAACTTTTCTCAAAAACCTTGATCTCAAATCCAATGTGGATCCTGAGTGTTTGTGACATTGAGATAGCTGTTGTAATAACATGGATCTTTTCTCTTCTGATGGTGTTTATGGCATTAAGACATTCACAACTATACTGCACAGCCCTATTTAGAGAATACATTGCTAATTGAAATTGAAACTAAAAATGCCGCAGATGGCTATAATCTTATTTTTTTTTAACATTGTCTTTGATTATAAGCATGCAAGGTATTAGTTGTTTTGAAAAGGCAGTCCTTACTGAAAATGCAGCAAATGAAATCCAATCAGTAGCTATTCAGAAAACCTTTGTTAAGAGACAGTTTTCATTAACTTATCTATCACATGAGTACAAATAAGTTTTAAAAACATTCTTGTGTCGTGGAATCTGTTTTCAGTTGTTTTTAAGGCTTTAATGATTCAATTTGAAACTTTGCAACCAAAACTCCCTGATTAATCGGGGTCAGTCATCTTTGCTGTTTAGTTGATTGTCTCAAAGTGACAAAGAGTGTCTGATGGCTGAATAATCTTTGATGCAATAAACTACAAAAAAAAAAAAAGTATTCCAACTTTACACCAAAAACTAAGTCTTTTGCTTTTATATATTTTTAATAAACAATAATTGCAAAAAGTGTGAGAACCAACTCAGGTTTGTTGTACTCTTTAATTCCCAAGAAGAACAATGAAGAATGAAGCAAAGAAAGATTACTTCTCTCTGCAAAGAATAAATATGTTACACTTAATGGGCTGCTTTGCTTGTTATTCTTTGCTGTCAATGTTATTAATTTTCTGCTGAATGACATTGCTTTGGTAGACATGTCAAAAAAAATACAAACTGTTCTCATCTCCATAGGAACCCAAATTGAAACATGTCTCTGCATGTTTGCACAGAAACATGCAGAGACAAACAAACTAAATGAAAGCAAGTTTTCGGCAGATGACTGATCGGCAGGCTGTGCAAACACACCGTTGAAGTGTGACATACAACCTCGCTAATGTGTTCACTTAACGAAAGGCCTGCTAAGACAACGAGCTGCCATAAATGACTCATGGCATCCACTGTCACAAATTCAACCCAGCGTTTGAGAAGAAGTCTGCACTTTCAACGCATCTTTTAACATTGGCAGAATCTTTAAGCATTTGCTTCCCAGATTGCCCCTCAGATCAGAGCTTTTAAGTAAGAGCTGACTTCATGATAACACTCACCGCAGATGCTCAGCCACACTGCACTTTATCCTATTGATTGTTTCCTTTAACTCTTTCTGTCTCCCCTCCCCACCAGCCCCTCACAATTTTTATTCATTTTCACAAACTCTGCTTTTGCATTTGATGACTAGACAAGCAGTTAGGCAGCTGTAGCAGTCCTCTCCCTGTCTCCGTTTCACTTTTTGTGGTTTGTTGTACAGGTTTGTGTGGAGTGTGGCATGTGTACAGAACATACTGCTCCTCCCATTATTCTGTTCACCCTCACTTTCACCACCCATATTCTTGTGGGGAAGTCAATTTCAATCTCTCCTCCACACACAATCCTCTTGCTTCTCAGCTTGCTCTCTCTTCATCTCTCAGTTGCTCCCTCATTTCCTACTGTGTTCAGTTATCCCGTCCTGTGAGCCATCTCACTCCCACTCCTTCCCCTCATCTGCAAAGCGAGCTCTGCACGGTAAGATAAAAACACACTTTGTTGCATGCAGTCATCGACTTGTCATCACGCTCTGTGTATTTATACGAAACTGGACTTATGAATACAGATCTTTTTTTTTGCACTGCTGTAATGCTCTCTCTGATCTACTGTACTGAGAGTTAATGTCAAATACTCATGCTGAGAAGAATGAACTTGTAGAAACAATATCAAAAATGTTGGAGAGTTGAGATCCTGATCTTAATGTCTGTACATGTTTAATCTCATGGTAAGCATTTTAAGTATTCGGTGGCTAAATACCTTCAGTGGGTAAGAACACATTTAAATTTTGCTGCACAGTGTATCATGTTTGCCTGGTGGACAGGGTGGTGGAAAAAGGGTGCGATGGGAGTGAGAAAGAACATCTGGTCTTTTCTGGTTAAGCGTAGGCTAAATGTATTTCTAAAGTAGGACAAAGCAAAAGTTTCAGGTTCAAAGTATTTTGGTCTAATCATTATTTCTTTTACACCATCTCAC
Organism: Poeciliopsis gracilis; assembly: GCA_911649635.1. Lineage (NCBI taxonomy): Eukaryota > Metazoa > Chordata > Actinopteri > Cyprinodontiformes > Poeciliidae > Poeciliopsis > Poeciliopsis gracilis. The sequence goes on from CAJVRI010000287.1 coordinate 3,243,899, forward strand.
CCTGCATCATTTTGATAGAATTTTTATGGTTATTTGTTTCATACTCTTTCACAGCCTCAGAGGCTCAATGCACACCTAAAAACAGAGACTGACATTACATAAATATTTACATACTATAAATGTAAAACTATTCAGGTGGACTGATGCTTCTATAAAAGCGTAGAAGCGTAATTGTGTGACAACAGTTTCAGGCAGTCAAGAAGATTTGGAAAAATACAAAGGAATGAATGAAAGTGTAATTTGTCTTTAAAAGTAGAAAATAAAAATCCTTTGCAGCCTCCAGAAACCAAATATCGTCCAGTTTCACCTTTCAGGGCTGAAAGCTATTTGATGAGCTGAAACCATGTAATGTTAACTGAGACAAGCAGACATTGCAAAAGAGAATAAGTCAGATAAACTGCTATATATTTCCTGTTTAGAGAGACTTAATATAATTGTCAGTTCAAGTACTTTGGTGGGGTTTCTCCTGGGGAAAGACGATTTTCCCCAGGAGAGTTGCCTATTTGTTAGAGGTAAGGAACTGTTAATGTTTTCATGAGCAACAAGTGAGTTCAACAAATAAAGGTTCAGTACAGCAATTCTAAAAATAATTTTTCATTCAAAAATATTTGAGCTGTAGAGTGAGAGAATATCACATTTCCTCAGACTTTAAGTTTCTGAAAGATTATGGTAAGATTATGTAATTTACCGTTCAAACTAATTTGAGAAAATATGTTTTCTATTTTCTCATTTTCCTAAATTTGGTCAATGAGAACTCAATTAAAACATTTTGTTTATCAATCATTTTCCATTTTAATTTACATATATTTCCATCCATTTTTTTTCTCTAGTCAGAAAAAACACATTTTTAAATAACATGACTTAATAGAAACGTAATATTGTAAATATAAAAACACCCAAAAATTTATGTGTGATCAATTACAGTAATCTGGCAAATGAATGATATAAGGGAGCATGTCGTACTTCCCATTTGTTGCCAGAGTTCTGATGTCATTGAATCTTTAACTTTGATCCCATTCAAGGTTGATGAATCAGTAGAAATGTGTAATTATGGTTTCTTTTTGTTCTATTTTTCTTCGCACTCTGTCTTACTCAATGAATCCTAAAGCACATAATTTTTACTGTATGTCAATGCTAATGCTAGGTTTGCTAGACTATGAGATTACAACAACATTAGCAAGATTGTTTGTGGTTAGACACAACTTATAAAATCTTGATTAGATCAGCACTTGAGTCACTGTAATTGTCTCACCAACACAATATGCTCTGAAACAAAAAGATCGAATCAGCCAGTCGTCTCACCACCATATTATCCAGGATGGTTTTAAACATTCTTGGTGGATAAAATGAAAACTGATATTTTCTCATTGTATTATCATATTGTACGATTATGCTGTTTATGAGGAAGTAGGGGCAGTATGAACTATTATAAAAATATAGTAGGCTGTAGTTTTATTCCCCTGGTTGCAATTGCTAAACTAGCAAATCCACAGTTCGGATCAATCCTTCCCTGCAGCAGGCTCCTGCATTGTAAAAGCAGAAGTGAGCCGAAGCAGAAGTCAGCATCACTTTTCACTTTTGATGGTTGGGGCATCATTTTTCCATTTAAGGTTAGGAGGAACTCTTTATAGTCTTGTTTAATGAAAAGGGGGAGGCGTACGTTTTTCATTACTCATAAAGAAAAGTGTGTATCTGGCTTCCTGAACCACAGCAAGATGAAGACACTCAGCAGACACCAGGTTCTTACCTTTGAGGGAATCTTTTCTTTATTACACTTTCCCTAAATATTCAGATTATATTTTTATTTATTGCCAGAAATAACTCACTGTAAAGTCTCAGTTATAATTACAGCTCCACTCTTCTGTGAAGCCTATGTGACATACATTTTGTCACATGTTCCCTGATAGGGCTTTGGGCTACACTTACAGCAGCCCAGATTTCTGTGACCACAGAGACAACAATAAGCCCATTCACAGGGTTCTGCAAAAAAAAAAAAAAAAAGACACCAGTCAGTAACAAAAATGACAAAACAAGCAGAAGAAAAAGAAGGGGCAAATTAATAGTACAATTTTATGGAGCAAGAAGAGATTGGCTTCTTTCCCAATGATTTTCTTCTCAACAACCACAATAACAGAAAACATGCAACAGCTTTCCAGTCAGAAATCTCTTTGACAGTCATGGAGAGATATATCAAGTCAAGTAAAGTCATGTTTATTTGTGTAGCACATTTCAGGAGGAAGGCAATTGAAAGTGATTTACACCAGAAAGCATAATACAGTCAACAATTACAAAACAGCAATAAAAATTATCTTTGTCAAATGCCATCTTCAAGCAAGTACACATGTAATATATTCCAGTTACTACGAATTAAAGGTAATTCAAAACAGGTGAGTTTATAGCCTTGATTTAAATAACTCATGTTCCTGCAGGTATGTTCAGCTTGTTAATGCCAGAGACTGCTGAGCCCAGTTTATTAATGATTGCTAATTTACTCATACTAAATTCTCAGTGCAATGTCGTATCTCCAAGTCTGTGCTCAACAAAATATGTTTATACTTGTCGATGGATTACATTCTGGATGAACTATTACAGTCACTTCAGACACAGGATAATGTTTAGTTAATTCATGAATACTTGATATGGCATAAAGTCTTCAATGATGACAAAATGACATAATTTGTGACCAATCAGTCTAGACCATGTCAGTATTGCTTTACTGATAATAATAAAGGACACCTCCTCCCTCTGTTTAAGGGTATGGAAGTCACTTTCACCTCACATATATTTATATATTTATATGTATATATTTTTTTTTTTGCAATGTCTACACTTTGCAGTACCAGAAATTTCTCTCCAGATGTATCTACATTGCAGCCCAATTTATCTGGAGAGAAACACTCCTTCCTGTCACTGAATATAAACAACTAAGGCTGAGTGGTTCCAGACACACCTTTATACAGAATATATGTTTACTTTGTTTGTGGTTTGTATAGACAAAAAGTTGGAATGGGTAACAGAGACTATATCTAATTATCTAAAGAGATGGACTTTCCTGTCCAAGGCTGCAATCAAAGCTAATCTCAAATGTTTCAGATTATCTATTGTTTTTCTGTGTGTCTGTATATATCATATATTCTTTAAAAGACTTGAGAGACTACATTTATTTGAGTGTGAATATTATTCTGCACTGAGGGCATAATTAATGCTAGGAGAAACTGGGTTGAAGTTCAAGATGTACTTCCTTTCACCGACAAAAAATACTGCTGTGTATCCTTTGTTTTACTGTAACCTCAGAGCCAATACACCAACCTAAAAGCAGGGATTTTAGTTAGTTCAGATACTGCATGAGGCTTATCAGAGCTGTTTTGTACCTATTAGAATACTTTCCTTCTCATTTGCTGACATTTGCTTGTTTGGCTCTCATCCATTATTGATATTATTGCTGCCAACATGGTTTTTTTTTCCCAGCTGAAAGTAAATCCTGTAAAGTCATTGTTTATCATCACTGTTCAGACTTCCATATTCATCACTGTAACAAGACAGCTGAGAGCCTTTTAGTGACAGCTTCACTTCTACTTTTTGTTTTTGGCTCTGGCACGCTTTGCCAACAGGAAATGGGCTCCAAAAAGAAAATGGGCTACAAGTGTCGCATAGCAGGAGTGATGCTTCTATTGATTGGAAGTATTGCTGCCCTTGTTGTTGTTGCTGTCATCCAGGACAAGTTAAAGGTTAAGGAGTATGGATTAGAGGTGAACACACACACACACGCACACACCCCAACACACCTGCTGGCACACAAGTGTATCTTTCTATCTTCTCAAGGGCTTTGCGTTGACTTCTATTCATTTTCCATTCATTTCTGCAGTATAAACTTGACTCTTACCCTAAATCTAACAATTGCCAGTACATGTCTAACCCAACAGTGCAAAAACAGGACTACTCCCAATGAAAATACTTGGACTCCATAGGGAGCAGTTGGTTCCCATATCATTGCATTAGTTGAAAAAGTAAACAAAACTTCCAGTTCTTACAATGCGTCAAATACAAGGAGACATACACACACGTGCATGAGAAGAATAATACCTACAGATTCACATATTGTACCTGCACAATCACACACTTTCAAGACATTATCAAGTCAGATCTCAGCGACTGGTTCCACTGGTTTATAATGTGGGGCAAAACAACAACAATAAAAATAAAAAATAGGCCAGACATATTTTATTTAGACACGCCTTTGCTTCACTGTAAAAGATGTCGTCTTTACATTTACAGTTTACAAAACTTTCACATGGAGGGCTGATGTTTTCCTGCATGCTTTTTCACAGTTTGGCATTGTGATAGACTCCGGTTCCTCTCGCTCCAATGTGTACCTGTACGAATGGCCTGGGGAGAAGGAGAACGAGACCGGGGTAGTGACTGAAAGAAAGAACTGTAAAGTCAATGGTGAGTGAAGTTCAGTTATCAGCTGTGTAATGTTGGTAGAAGTGTTTCAACTTTTTCAAACAGCAACTTGGCAAAGTCTAAATATTCTGCTGGTGTAATCCAAATGAATCAAATAAAATAAAACCTGGAGTATCCTAAGCATTTATTTTGTTTTATAAAATGGTTAATGCTTCACATAAGCCTCTGTTCAACAGTTTCACATGCAATGTTTGTTGTTGAAGGAATAACCCAAACACAGATTTGTGCCTCCAGGGGTTCCTATCTCAGAACTTGAGGTTAGTTCCAAGGAAGATAAAAAAACATTTAAGGGATTTCAAGACTGCATGGATGAAATCAAGAATCACATTCCTGAAGAAAAGCACAAAACCACACCCCTCTTTCTGGGGGCTACAGCTGGGATGCGCCTACTAGAGTAAGAAAGAGACATTATCCTAAACCGCACTGTTGTTTTTAAACTGTGCTATGTTTAGTACGTAAATGCTAAGTCTTTGTATATCAGTCTCAAAGAAAAAATAAGGAATGGAGTTAGGAGAGGTACTGCTTTCCCTATTTACATCCAAAAATCTGAGAAGCAAAGGGTTTCAATTTCTGATTAGAAGAAAATACGTAAAAGAACTGGCAGGTTTTAGGAGAGCACAGAATATACTCAGAGAACATACAGGCTGTATTGTGAGGACATAGTGTTAAACTGATCAGAATTGCACTTTCTATATCAGTTTGATGTGTGATTGACTATTGTTTTTGTCTTGTTTTTGAGAATGAAAGATAAGAAAAGAGCCAATAAAATTCTGGAAAAACTCAGAGACTTCCTGAGTAAACAAAACTTCCAGTTCCACAATGCTACCATCATCACAGGACAGGAAGAGGGGTTGTATGGGTGGATCACAGTGAATTACTTGAAGGAAAATTTCCTAGAGGTGAGACTTGAGAATATACTTGTCCATTTAACGGTTTAAATCAAAGACGCAACTGCTCTGTGAACGGGACCAGGGTAACGTATAGTTACTTTTTCCTCAATTATTCCAATTCCATTTGTAGAAAAACATGTGGAACACTTACATTCGTCCAAATGGAGCAGAGACAGTCGGGTCTATGGATCTCGGTGGAGCATCGACACAGATCGCCTTCCAGGTTCAGGAACGTGGAGAGGGGGATGACTACATGCATGTCAAGCTGTATGGTTACCCCTACACTGTCTACACACACAGTTTCCTTTGCTATGGCAAAAATGAGGCTAGCAAAAAGGTTCTGGACAAAGTAATCAAGGTATGCAATTTCTTTTTTTTTTTTTACATTTTGTCATATTGCGTCCACAAACTGCAATGGATTATAATGGAAACGATAGGCTAAGCAAAAGTAGTGCATAGTAAAGGAAAAAAAAAACATGTGTTGTTTTCTTTTTTCAAATTTTTACAAGTAGAACTTTTTACAAATAAAAATCTGGAAAAGAAGGTGTGCTGTTATATTCTGTCTTTATGAATCAGTGCTTTAAAAACAAAAATATCCCTTTTGAGTTTTGTTTCTACCTTCTTAGTACATCAAGATACTGATTAAAGAAAATACTAAAAAGCTCCAAATCATTTTGAATTGTAGGGCATCTGTGAAAATAAGTGTTCATGTCCTGTAGAGAATCACATTTGAATTCAGTTCTGGAGTTTGACTTGGCCATTCCAAAAATATGAATATATAATTTCTAAAAACCATTCCATGTTTTCTGAAAGATGCTTAAGACTTGAAATATATTTTCAGAACATTTCTTTATTAATGTTCTCAGCTCTTCAAAGATCAGCTGCATGATTCAATATTTCATAGTGTTTGCATGTTATGTGACTTCTGAAGGCAACTAGTTGCACTGTAGGTTATTCATGGTTGTTGCCTAAAGTCCCACTGGAGGTTAATGCTTGTAATGTGGCAAGATGTAAAAAGGAGGATGAAGGATACTTATGTAAAGTACTAAATGTTGCTAAAACAATATAAAACAGGCAATAAAAGCTAAGTAAAACTGAAAAGACTGTTGTATGCAAATGCAACTGGAAACAGTGGCACCTTACTGGAATATGAAGCAGGGTGTCAGACCACAAAGACCAAAAACATTATGAATGTGCAGGCTAAGATAAGCATAACTGAAGAGCTAGCCAAGGTTCATCAAGAAAAAAGCTCCCATTCATGTGAAAGCTAACGTCCATTAATGGACTGTTAAAAATTGATTGGTGAATACTGCTGTTCCTAACAGTCAAAGGAAAACCAGTCAAGAATGCATTACATCATTAAGAATATTGATTGGACCATGAATGTCATCCTAACAACCTGTGTGAAAATCATAATTTCTCGTAACTTACAATCCAATTTTCAAAATCAATGACCATGTGATAGGAACAGATATCTTGTGTTGGTGTACAGTAGGACTAATGTGAATACAGTACAGTCTATGTTACCTGTATGAAATGATGGCTTTACGGGTTTGAAAAATCAAAGTTTCTGTCAGTCTTCTGATCACGTCCCTTCACTCTCATGCTTTTGTCTCATTCGCTTTTCACTTTATGACGACATGTCTTCACTTTGGATGTTTACAGGAATCATCTGACCCAGCCTACATAATAAATCCCTGCTACCCCAGAGATTTCAACATTACCATAAAAGCTTCATCCATTTATAACACGCCGTGCATACTGAATCCCAATAACTACAACTCTAGTCAAGAGTTCTACATGGTTGGAGGGGCCGACTCGGAAAAATGCGGGGAAATAGTGAAGTCCATATTTGACTTTCAAAACTGTTCCTCAAAGCAGTGCTCCTTCAATGGGGTGGAGCAGCCACCAGTGACTGGAGACTTTATGGTAACGCTTGTAGATGCAACTGTGGATACAAGCAAGTAGTTGTTGATCCAGAACAAATGAATGTTTGTTTCTTTAGGCATATGCAGGATTCTTCTTCATTGCTCGAGCGCTGGAGCTGAGTGGGGAATCCGACCTTGATCAGTTCAACGTTGCTGTTGGGAACTTCTGCAACACTGACTGGGCCAAAGTAGGTTGTACAAACTGATGTGAAGCTACAATAGTGCAAAAAAGAACAATACAAAGGAAGATAAAGGACACAAACAAAGAAAAGAAGTGTGTTCATGAATACGTGCAAAATAGTTATTAAGAACATGACATAAATCGATTTATCCATGCAGCACTGAAATATGACAAATATAGTTTAAGACAACAAAATCTATTTCAGTTCCCATTTTTTTATTTAGAAACAAATTTGGCTGAAATTTTGGTTAATTGAAGAACAATCCAATTTTGTGAAAACACAGAGCAATTTCTGCAGTACATTAAAAGTAGTTCACAATTAGTGATTGCAGTGTTGTTCTCTTTATACACAGTAGAACTGAGCAAACAAAAAGAAAACATGACACGTATTTAAATTAAGGGACTAAAGAAGACTCAGGGTTTGGGGTCCCCACTTCCTGTTCCACTTTTATAATTTTTTTATTGTTTTTCTGATAAATTACATAGTTTATATATTTATTATTATTATTTTTAAATGTTTTGTACACTTCTTGAAATTCAGAAACTGAGCTACATTTCATTTAGAGTTTGATTTTGGTTCAACATTTTCTCTGTGGGAGATGGGACAAACAAACCTTGCCCTGTATTTTGGGCACTTGTTCACAAATAGTTAATAGTTTGTTGCCTTTTTTTACTATTCCTCTTGAAAGAACCGTTGTAGCATTTTGTAGCTATCTGGCTCACACCCTTTGCAACCCTGTCAACACATTTAATGTGAGGCATAAACCTTTGTGAAAACTGAAGGTGAACTACTTCCTTTAACCTCTTTGTAGTTGAGAGCTCTGCTCATTCAAAATTTTACTTTCCTGACTGATAAACACTTTGTATCAATATTTCCACATATCAATAGTACATACCACTTTTTGAATGATAAAAGTTTTGCTTAGTATGTGTGCTACTGCTGCATTGCAAAGCTGTCTTGTGTGGAATGAAATGCACTTATTGTCCTCCAACCACCAGTAGGCGCTAATGTATTAAATAGTCCAGCTCTTCATAAATTAGATTTTGCCTCTTTATTCTGACTTTAGGGATGCAGCTAGTTTTAGTTTGCACTCTTGGTGTCATCAAACTAATATCTTAATTCTGATCTCTTTCTTGTCTTTTAAGCTAAAAGTACAAAAGCAGCGGATCGCTGATGGATATCTCAAGACCTACTGCTTTGCCAGTCACTATGTCCTCACTCTACTGGCAGATGGCTATAAGTTTGACAACGAGACTTGGAAAAATATTCACTTTGAACAAAAGGTAAGTAGAACAACATCTGAAATGGCGTAAAAGCCTTTATAATTATAAAAAATCAATGAACTGCTGCAAAATTAGAGCGTCAGAATGCATCCATGTTGGGACTCAAGCCATCGCTAGCTGTGTAAAACATTGGTGGGGGCCACCCACTGAGGCATGACACTCTAATTATTTTCTTCTGAAATAGTGGAACATATGAAGAGCATGTTTCGACAAAGACCCTCACAAAAGTGGGATTTCCCAACTATTACTCTGTGCTCATCACTCATAAAACAAAATGAAAGACAGTGGTTCTATTAAATATCTAAACTCCAGACTGCCAATTGTCACATATTCAGACGTTGGCCTTTAGGCACAAGGCATTTTTGTTCCTCAAATACTCGAGGCGCTCCCAGATTTGAACAAAGAATTCATGTTCTTATTGGGGATCCTTGGGGTATTATGACAGTCAGTAGGCCGTTGTAGAAAGAGCCAAAAACCAGACACATGGATTTTTTAGTGGGGTGTTCTTTGCATGTTATGACTCATCTTGTCATTGCTATTTTTGTGGTGAAGCAACATCTTGTTCATGTTGCTTCACCACAAAAATATTCAGTATCTGACACTTCAAATGTCATGTATGTACAGTGCGAGAGTGAGGCTGAAAGACAATGCAACATAAGTCTAAAACAGACACTAACATTATGCAAGGGGTTTTCTATCATTTTTATGAATTCAAGAACAAAAATGTGTCATACATTTCTATTCCTAGTTAGAACTTTATCAAGCCACCTTCTGTTGTGTTTGATTCTGCCGTCTTTAGAGCTCAAACTTGTGCTGGAGTAAAGAAAGCATGACTACAGTTGCATGTGTGTAACTTCTCTTCCTCCCTTTTCAGATAAAGGAAACAAGCATAGGCTGGAGTTTGGGCTACATGCTGAGCATGTCCAACATGATCCCATCTGAAGTGAAAGAAATCACTCCAATGACAAACCCGGTCTTTGCTGGTCTCATCTTTCTATTTTCAGCTCTAATCATTGTAACAGCAGTCTTAGGATTTATCATCCTCATTCGTACTTGCTATTGATAGGTGATAAAAGAAAATCAAGGACAGCAAAGGGAATTATTTTTGTTCTGATCAGGCATGTTTGTTGAATGTTACCAAACAAAGTGATGTGGTTTTTCATCTCATATCTCTGATGCAAGATTCACATAGAAAATGTCTTTGCACTTAAGTTCATGGTTAACTTTTTTTTAATTATTTTTTCAAATACAACCTGTGCTTGCAAAAGATAAATCACCCCCAATGGAAATGAGCAAGATTGTGAATCTCACTGGACCGATTTTGTTTCTCTGATGCGTATGGTCTATGATTATTTTACCTCACAGAAGTGCAGAGATTTAAAAATCTTTTCCCAGCAATATTTTTTTAGGCAAACAAATACAAATGTACAAGAATTAAATGAACATGTCAAAATGTCCTTTTCCACACATCCATATGGGAAAAGACATTGCAGGAGGACAACACACATTTTGCTTGCACAGGTTGACTTTTTTGTCAAGCATCCACAGATTTCTTTTTCATTGTTTGTTGTTGTCGATCAGATTCATCACACGTCTATGTAAGCAGATATAAACAGTCCATCCTTTTTTATTTGGATAAAAATGAAGAAGAAAGGGATGAAAGGGTGAACATCTATAATGCTTATTGTAATAAATAATAAATTGTGAGTGTTTTTTTTTTTTTTTTTAAACAAGAGCGTTAACTCTTTAATTTGTTATAATTGTATTCAGAAAAACATCAAACAATATAGGAGGTGCCTAGTACTGAGATAAAACCTTCATGAAATGGCTCATTTGCACTCTTTAGGCTTTGGTCGCATTTTTGTTAAAGCTGCAGTAGGTAACTTTTATTTAGTAACAATGTTTTTTGCAACTATCACTGAGTTAAATTCATGTAAATTCATTGTTTGTTTTTTTTTTTTTTTTTACATATAAGAGTCAAATTTCAGGAAACTAACCAATTTTTCCAATTTTGTACTGTTTTTCCATTAAGTGTAAAAAAATAGAAAGTCTAATTTTCAGTTACATGTGTTCAGCTGTCAATGTTTTTCAGCTATATGCATATGTTTTATTAAATGGGAAATACATTTCTGAACACGCAGTGGAAACTGTAAATCATGGGATTTTCTTGTGAATCCAGTTGCAGTTACCGTGAACTTTGGTTGAATACAGCACACTCTATTGGATGATATTTTAGCACAATTTTGACTCTACTTGAAAACCTGATGCATGTTTTTCATTTTATTGTACTTTCCCCACTACTTCAATGCTTTCATAACTAACTGTATAATAAAAATGTTCTTTGACCGCATTTTTTCTAGTTATTTCATAACCTTCGAAATTATTCACCCATACCATTAGATTATGCATAAGTCGTTCACATTACCTGCAGTCACAGATGTACACTCTATTTACTTTTAATCCCTTCACAGAAACTAGCACTGCCAAACTATCTATGCAACCTTACAACAAACCTTTCGGTTTATACTAAATTGAAAAAAACAAATGAAAAAAGCAGAGGCAGCCCACCAGTACACAAAATATTTTGCTATACTTACTATATCTTGAAAACACTGAAAATATGATGATTCCTACCAAAACAGGACATAATAAATAGCTGCATGGTTTTAATTTGAGCACACAACAAATTGTTCGGAGCTGAAGCAAAAACTATTTAGTTTCAAGTTATTCAGCAAGCGATTGTTCATCTTTAACTCTTTCAAGTGTTAAAGCTGCTCAGTCTCTTGTTGTAACTTATGACTGCTTGAAGCAATATGCCTGCACATGCTATAAACGTGCTTTTTAGCCACATGCAGTAAAACAATTCTGCACCCTAGCAGTAACATGCGGCACAAGCCATTAAGAAATGTGGGCACTGGCTGTTTTTATAAAAAAAAAAATTTATTGAAAGTTTTGTCAAAAAAGAAAACAAAAACAAACAAACAAAAAAAAAACACACGTGTGAAACTACAGCAACACCCACTGGTTCTACAGACACTCAAAATCACAACTTTGAAAGACATTGGAGGCATGTGACCAAGCAAATAAAAAAATAGCATCCTCAAAGTCTTGCATCTTCTTCTACACGCCTGTACAAAAAAGAAACACCTCATAAATATTACCTTTGTTTCCTCGGCCTCCTCTTTTGCTTCTGATAGTTTATTTTCCACGAGAAGTTTGTATCTGCCTAGTTTTGGTTAAAAAAAAAAAAAATTATAATAATAATAATTATCACCTTTTCTCCATCCGTTTTGTCTTTTAACCTCCATCCAGAGTGAAGTCGGTCTACATGGATGTGGACTCAGAACCAGTGCGAACCACAACATGTACACTTCTTTTCCTGCTTTCTGTCCACTCATCTGATGCACTCATACTCAGAACAAATGTCTTGTTCATTTTCTCTTCTTCAGTCTTCAATCTGCCTTAAAATAATCAGTTGCTGTATTTCAATGGTGCATTTCCCCCCTCCCCCACACACATACACAACACAGGACACCCTCTTTCCCCAATACTGAAAAGTGTTTAGCAGCTCAAATATAAGTAATTGTCTAAAGACAGTTAAAAAAACCCCCAAAAAGTTGCACAAAAAATATTGCCCTTGTAGAAGAGTGTTCATAAGCTGAAATAGTTTTGTTCTGCAGAAGTGCCCTTTTGTCTGACAGAGGTCATTGGTGTTTACAAATTACATGTGTTTGGCAAGACAGACAAAACAGAGTGTTTTCGAGAAAAAGTTCTGTTTGTTTAAAGTGGGTTGTGAATGACACATATGTGTAGTCAGTATCTCAACTGCAGAAGACAGTGACGAGAGTAATCTCAGTTTGCAGATGAATTAGAATTAAGAAATAAAGATTAGCGCTAAAATAATTGCTCTCTTTTGAGAGTTCAAGTAAATTATTCTGCATGTACTCAAATGTTTTGCATCATAAAACTAATCCAAGTTAGTGCCCTTCTTAAAGAATGTTTTAAAATGTATAATCTCCCATAAAATTTCATTTTAGTGTAATATTCCTAAAAGTAAAACTTTTTTTTTTCTTAAAAAACATACCTATCTTGTCTGAAAATGCATCACATGACTTCAGTTGCTAACATACATTTATATGTATAACATATTTTATCAATATATTAAAATCTTACTCCCACATGTACATATGACTACAACATATTCCTTTGGATAAATCTTTCAATGATCATTTGATATCAGAAACCAGATAAAAAAAAAACAAACAAAAACAGAAGGTAATCAATAAAAATGTATAACTTTTCATTCAGTGAAATGAGAAGGAATGTTTGTTTTCTGTTCTCTAGAGGAAGTAGAGAACATCGAAACATTCAGTTTGACTTTTGGTCGCTGTCTTCTGGAGGTAAGGTACTGGTGGCCTACAACTGCTCCACAGTGCCACATTTTAAACAAACAAAGTCATCTGTGCAAATTAGAGTTTGCGTTCCAAATGGCGTTGATGAAATCTCTAGTATTTTAGCAAACAAGGATTTAATTTCAGTATCCCAGCCACCTTATTATAAGCCACTGCTCTGTCGAGAAGGATGCTTCTCTTCAGTCATCGCTGAACTCAACGTCACGACAAACTAAGCTGCTCTTCTCGTTGAGGCAATCGAGTTAAAGACCTACTGCATATTTAATTTTAATCTCACTAGCTGCGTTGGGGACTCTCATCCACTAAAACCATGATAAGCAAGAATGTGTTTCACTTTTAAAAGGTGAAAGAGTTGAACAAACAACAAGGAAGATCTCTTCTCTACATAATTTCTTCGTCTTTGGTATAAAATATGCCATCGGCAGCGTTTGTTCAACCGTTAAGAAAGACTCAAGAAACTGTCGACAGCTTTACTCAAACTATTGCTTATCACATATGTATAAACCTTTTTTTTTGTGTGTGATTTTCTTCAATTTGGTTGTTGATGAAGTTTTTCATTTCTTTATGTTGTGAGACAACCAAAGCACACAAACAAGAACATTTGGACTGCAATGACAAGAACAACAAAACCTGAAAATGAGACAATGTGTCGGAGAAACTGAGATTGGATCCCACCGTTACATCAAACCACATTGCCCAGGAAGCCGCGGATCAACTCTGTTAACAAGCCACGCAAATTTTTTTTTTGTCCATCTAATCCATTGACTGTTTTTGCACTTCACCACTTGTCATCTTCAAACTATTGTAATATCTTTTCTTTTTTTTTTCTTTTTTTTTTTTAGAACCTGTACAGATAGCTTTGTCGATTTCCTCTCTGAAACCCCCACAACACACTTTCAGTCATTTTTAAGAAGAATTTAACACTATGGAGTCTTTTTTTTTCCCCAAAAAAAGTCTGAGAAAATTAAGGCAATAAGAATTTAAGAAAACATTGATTTTCTAAAAAATTACTCAAATAATAAAAGAAAAAGAAAAACAGATCTTCATATCAGAGGAAGACAGTCTGTTTTCTCCTAGACGTTGCTTCCTTAATTTTTTGATAAAAAAGTCAAAAATTCTACCTGCACATTCAAATGTTTTCTTTTTTTTCTTTACAGTTGTTTGAGTTTTGATTTCAGTCTTTTATATAGTTTTTTGTTGTTTTTTTTGTTTTTGTTTTTTGTTTTTTTCATTTTTTACCCCTCCAGAGGGGAAAGTCCAGTCTCAAGGTGAAAAATGATCAAATCAGTCTTAGACTGTGATTGATACCATTGTCTTGTAGTTCAACAAACATTCTTTGTTATTTATTTTTTTATTTTTTCAATAGCTGTCTTTGTCTTGGTTCAAACAGCTATAAAATATAGCATATTTTTTTCTTCATTTATTTGGTTCCTGTGCACAGTGGAAGCATTTTCCTGTCGGCCATGTCCATCTCACTGCTGTGTTTTTGTCCTCTGACTTGTTTTGATTCTCTGTCTGTCTCCGGCTCCTTCGCAGTCCTTCTAAAGGCAATGCAACAATGACTCCCGCCAGTTACCTGAAGGAGACAGAGAAGTCAGAAAAAATGTGATGACCAAGACTTTTTTTGCAGGAACGCAGCCAGACGGAAATAAAATCAAGTTATTGGGCGGCAAAAACGACGTAAACATCATAAAGAGGAGTGATAGAAAGAATGACAAAGTTACGAGCAAAATAATAATAATAATTTTAAAAAAATCCCCAGTTTAGCTTTGTAATTATGCTCACGAAACAATCTGTTTCCATACCGATTGTCTTTACAGGTATCTTAGAGCATTTGCATGTAATTGGTAAATATTTCTTTTTTCCAGAGTTCACTTTCTCTCCCCTGTCTCCAGAAACTCTGAAGAAAATGGAGGTGCAAGAATATATGCATATAAAAAACACAACAACTTCTGAAGCAGTTTGACAAAAATATGCAAATGACCTGTCTAAAAAAATATTTTTTATGCCAAAATGAGTCAACACAGAAATTAGACATTAGATAGTTAATAACTATTAAAATTGCTCACAATTAGTGAAAGCTACATTTTGCCTGATGGTCAGAAGAAAGACTCATGGCGTTATCAAGGGGCTAAAGCGAACTACTACACTTCTGTAGCATAAAAAGGGTCTGCAGAGTTGGTTTTCATTAGCGAACATAATTTAAAGCAGAAGAAGGATTGGATGGTCCAGTTGTGATTAAAAGATTAGCAAGTTGCTTTCCTACAAGAACCTAACTACTTTGTAACCTTAATTAGAGCATTACATGCTTAGTTTATTGATTAGCAGATATTTAGGCCCTCATATCAAAAACATTGGATGATTTTCGAAAGATATAATTAGCTAATAAATGTTTATCTTTTTATCCGTCACTACAATTCAGATTCAGAGCTTATTTGTCCAAACAATTTGGCACTTTTAGAACCAGTTATTGTCTTTTATTTTATTATTTGTTTTTGTAAACTCACTTTGTCTGCTGGTAGGAGTAGGCTGTGACATGGTCTGCTGAATTCTCCACTGATAAAGGCTGCTGCCCGCTGGCATCCTGTGAGGAAGGGGCAGTTGTCTGTGGAGATGGGTCTGTCACCACACCCTGATTGGACACAGAGTGGACGAAAGGAGGTCAAAGTAAATTGCTGCAGTGAGAGTGATATAAGCATTTCCCCCCCTCCCCAATTTTTCAGCTTTGGATAAACAAGCTAACCACATATTCTACTTACAACTTGCTTACTTCATGAAAAGTAAAGGTTGATTCTAACTTTAACAAGTAATTTGTGACAAAGTGAATGTAATGTGTATTTTTTTTCCCCTATTAAAATTAACAAAACTAAATGAATTCAAAATTACACACATCTGAAATTGTAAATAATACTGTTTAAAATTATCATCTGTGACTTCGCAATAGTACGATCAATCATAAGACCATCTAAATCTTTCTGCACAATATGGTTAACAAACATCTTACATCCACTGTAATAGCAGAGGCAGGCACTGCAGTGTACTGGGGAATGTAGGTTCCTTGCATAGGAGCAGCCGCTGCAGCAGAGATGTACTGCAGAGACACAAGGCGGGGCACACAAGGTGAACCAATACGTACAGCCTGGTGCAAGCATGTTACAATCTAGCTTTGGATTTGTAGTTGGCATTTAATTGCTATCAGCCAAATGTGATAAATAAAGACATTCAGTTTTACTTAGCTGCAGGGTTGCAAAAGCTTCTAAAAATAAAAGAAAGGGTGTCATTTGAAAGTAAGCTTGACTGCGTGACAAGACTCTAATGTAAGTCTGCCCGTTAGTTTTAGAGTAACTGTCAGGTTGCAAAGTGAACTTTCCACACCGGCTGACTCTGTGTTTAGCTTCATCCATTAAATCTGTCCGCTGTCTAGGTGGCATGATGCTGCCTCCGCCGTGGGTTCTTGTGTGGATGGTGTGTTCAGAGAAATATGTTGGAAGAGAGACTCACAGTGCCTGTGGGGCCCAGAGAGAGATGGTTCATCTGCTGGGTGAGAGGAGCCATGACACTGGATGGGTGAAGAGACAAGCTGGGCTCTATGGCCGTTGCTGGGGTGATCACAGCACCCTGGTGAAGAAGAACAGAGCAAACACATTCAGGGCTTTTCTCAGTATTGTGGATTTTAGTTGTGAAATATGACAAAAAAAAAAATAAAGTGGAGTCAAATCGTACGTACTGCAATTATCTGTGTCTATAGGCTTAATCTCAAAGTACAAAAACAACAATACATATATATGTGTGTGTGTGTGTGAAAAGACACAGACATTACAAGAGGATTATAACCTTTAATAATGATTTTAAATTTCAAACTAAGACTGTAACATAAAAGTGAAATCTCTTCTCCTCTCTTATCGTTGCTCTGACCCTTTGAATAAAACATAACTAATCATTCTATTCATTCATCAAAGTTTACTTCTTGTCCTTCATTACAGTTTCTCCTTTGCTTCACAATTCATTGTTTTGCAGACAATAGCACCATCTGTTTAGCTCTAGGGTTACTACTCAGTCACGCCTGAGTCTGCACTTTATAAGTGAGCCAGATCAGATTCCCAAAAAGAAGCAAATATGAAGTATTCTGTAAAACAGAAACAGACACTCTCGAACAAAGAGATAATGGTTAGCATGCACCTAAACTGCCTGGAGTCGCTTCGAGAAAACTTCCTCCCTGTTCATGAGAGGCCCAGAAAAGGCCACAGATTTCTTTTGTCCTGTGTTACTATTATCTGCATCAATAGCCTTTGAAATGTTCTTTTTTAAAAACTCATGTGCCTTCCTTCAGTGTTTTTCATTCAGATAGAGCAATTCAAACCAATACACAGGAGTGCAAAATTGTGAAGTGGAAGGATAAAGATGCAGGATGCAGTAACATGGGCAAAAAAAAAGAGAACTAAAAATCTCCTGCAAAGTCTGTAAATTAAAACAGGAAATACAAGTCAGGTGAAGGGCTACATGGCACAATGATGGGTAACAGCATGAAGTATAATGAAATCTGAAAGTCAATTCAAGTTATTCTGTGTGGGATTTACAAATTCTCTTACTGTGTACATGAGTTTGTTTTTTTATCTCATACTTTTGAAAAACACGGCTGTTTTCGTCTCTTTCTTCATGCAGCTCGTTCTTCGCTGTGAGTGTGTGAAAGCCCCAATTTGACTGCTGGGATAAGAGCTGGTTGTAATTGTCTAAATACAGCCAGGGAAAGATGTTCGGACTCCCAGGTCTTGTTAAACTTGATGACTACAAATGTTTCGACTTTGTACACGGAAATAAAACAAGTCAGCTGGCTCGCTCGGCAGGCTCGACAGCACCTGCTTGCTGAGAGGAGGAGAGAGGCTTTTACAGTAAATCTCCTGAATGCGAAGGGCTTTGATGCCGTCTAACACCTTGATGCTCTAAGCTGTGTTTCTCCAGTGCGGTGCGGCTACAGCCTGTGCCGCTCTGCAAAAAGACTTAATACGAGACTTCTTGCAGTGTGCGCTGGCATGCCTGACAACATAACAGCATATGTAAACACAACTGTTTCAACCGCACTCCCCGTGGGAACAGACGCCATCAGCGGATATGTGCCGGCGTTGTTCCGGGGAGTCGAGCCGTCAGCGCCTCCATGGATGCATGTTGAGGCAGGGTTGAAGACGTTTGGCATTTTAGGCCCAAGCCGTTTGACACAAACGAGCTGCTCTAGAGGCTTAGAAGCACTGCTAAAACAAAGATGCACCTAAAACCGGAGACACAAGCTGTTTCAAATGTTTTCAACCTACATGCAGTCTGTCAGGTGAAAAACAGCTTACCCTCATGAACATTACAGATAAAGATTACCAGAGCTGAGAACAGTTGTGCTTAGCACGTCGATGTAGCTGCTGTGTTTACAAGACGATCTGTTTGAGGACTACAGCTGCATAGTTACACGTACCCAGAATCACAATGTAATCACCATGTCTCTATGGGACACAAAGGAATGCTAACAGATGCATCAACAGATTTTCCTGGAAGAAAGAAGGAGAAGATGAATTTAAAAAAAAAAAGAAAGCGTTTCCTCTCCCAGTCAGATTTACCAAACACAATCCAGGCTAACAACTGTGGTTTTTATCCACCTCAATAAACTGATTGCTGTCATAATGACTTTTTCTTCCTCTGCATTCAGTCTCACAGCAGGTTCCCACAGAGGGAGAGGGAGCCGTACAAAGAAGGAGAGCCATAATGACTAACTGCCCGCTTTGATTTATAGCTGTACACGAGTTAAACGGGCTATCTCTGCATGTGCCTCAACGTGGACACAGAGCATTAGCTGGAATGTGATGAGTCTAATTATACGTTGTAGAGCACGTGTATGTGTTAAAGTTTTCTTGCGTCAGGCATTGCTGCCAGGGTAATAAATGGACAAGCGAGGCCGACAGACACGATTCTTCTCCCTAAGGACAAGAGACCGGGAAGTAAATCCCCTTCCACCTTGGATCGGCTCACTCGTTTCTGTTCCTTTCTCATGTTTTCTCCTCTTTCTTTGTCTGCATTCATTTGAAGAACTTACGCTGACAAGCTGAAAGCTTACCTATTTCAAATGTTTTAAGCCCTGTGTGCTGCAGGCACTATGCAGCTTCTTCAAAGACATAGTATTAGGAATAGTAGCATCGCGGGATGGAGTTATAAAAAAGACAGGCTTAGCTAATGTGCTTTTATGTCCAGGTGGTTTCATTGTTCCTACAACTTCCTTTTTCACATTTAAAACACACCCTTTCTGTCTCTGTTCATACACACAAAAGCAAAGGTAATCTGCAGAAAAGAAATTGCTTGGAGGTAGTTTCCACATGCACCTGCATGCATGCATGGCTGACACAAGCAGAACGACAATCTTAAAAAAAGTGTAAGAAGTTTGGGTACTGGCACAAGCAAATGCAATGGCCCTTCTGGTAGATATGTAAAAAAATAAAAATAAAAGAGAAAAATGTATTGGACTGAAAAATTCAGCCTTTAATCCAATGGTCTTAAACTCCAGTCCTCAACGCCCAGTGGCCTAAAACCATTGGATGTTTCTCTCCTTCAGCACACCTGGCTCCAAAAGCTCATTAGCAGACCTCTGTACAGCTTGACTGCATGCTGGTGAGAGAGTTTGGCCATTTAATTCAGGTGTGTAGGACAAGGAACATCAATGGCTCTTGAATGGCTGCAGTTTGAGACCACTGCTTTAATCTGGGTACAATAATTCCATGTTAACTAATAGTTGTTTTTCCAGTGGTGCTTCACTTGTTGAAATTTATATACTTCCTTTTGATAATGGTACAGCAGTTAGTACAATTTCAGACTCTTTACTGAGCCATGTTTAGTTTACTGTTTGGAGTTCACCAGTTAGCATGTGCTGGTACTTGATAAAATTTGTGATGGCATGGTAAAAAAAACCCCATAAGTATACAACAGTGAAGACAAGGTGCTTTTGTACATATCCTTGTCTAGTTCTACTTAAAATCCATGGAGAATTTAGCAAACGCAGAATGTATGTATGCAATTTTGGTATTTAGATATTATACTAGGGTTGTCGTGTATAACAGAATCCTGGTGATCCTGAGATGCCAATGCATGTAGCAGTTCACATAAGGTAAGCTGTGGAGAGTTTATGGTCCTCATCCAGCCCAATAATAAACTCATGAATTACCAATTACAAGTTCTAACAAAAATCACTGACATGTCAAATAAAAATGCTCCAGTTACGTTTATTTTAGAGGGTCTGCTAGAGGTACCAATACTTGCTCAACTTTTGAATTTATCAATTTATTTCTTAGTGTTTCTTTTTCTTTCACTCTATAAAATATTATATTAAAGAAATAAGAAATTGAAATATTTTAATACTTTTACACATATTTACTAGGTGTCCCACTAAACATGTTCTTGCAATATTTGTAAAGCATGTGGAAGAGTTTCTTTCTGGGTTCTATAGTATAAACTCTGTGCATTAAAGTTCCCGTGCATCCAAATGACTAATTTGAGTATTTTAACTTAGTGAAATCTGAAATTCTAATTCCTCAGATGTCTAATTTCAGGCCTCTCAAAGAAGCAGCATTTTTTTTCCCGGTTAAGGCAATGCATTAATTTCCTGTGAGAGAATTTGTAAGTAATTATGCAGAAGGACATCTTCTTACCTTAAGTTGAATAAGTTGTAAAGACAGGCAGTTAAAGTAATCCTAGCATTCATCCAGTACTTGGAAACATAGCCTTGAAAGCGCTGCTTGAAGTGTGTTTTTGGTGTGTTTAATGTTTGTGCTTCTCACTTAATCGCAGAAAGAATGAACATAAAGCTCCAGAATCCCGGATGTGAGTAGGTGTGTGCGTGTGTGTGCACTTTCCTTCTCAAGCTGTGAAAAAAGAGGATACAGCTCTGTTTACTTCTCGTTAATCCTAACCTGTTCATGAGTCATTAATTTAGTCAGTCGCTAGGTTTTTGCCCAAGTCCATCTCAGCACATTTGGCAGATTTGTGCAATGAGAGTGCAAGAACTCTGAGTATGTAATGGACTGAGAATGAGAAGCCCGCATAAATGTGTCAGCCTAAATGTGTCAAGTGGCGTGCATCATTTATCAAAGTTAGCAGTTATTAACCGTGGCGCAGCAGAGAAAAACCCTGTGCTACCATTCAAACTGCTGTGTCTTTCCCCGTTTCTCTCTCTCCGTTGCAGCTTTAATTTGCCGAGCTCTGGATCCAGGAAATACAATGACTAGCCTTCCCCCATGTATTAGCGTTGGGAATTTGCGTATGCACAGACGGGGTTTGGGAGCAAAAAGCACACAACCCAGACATGCTTCTGCAGAAGTTTTCCTTTCTTTGTTCTGATTTATCCCTTGTAATCCCTTCCTTCTCTTTCTCCTTTCTCTGTGCGTGTTTCTCTCCCTTTTCCTTGCACTGTCAAAGCCCCACTTTCGCTATTTATTTTCTATTTCAAAAAGCCTTCAGCCTTTCCTCCCTGTTATCTCTGTCTTACTACTTTCACGTCTTGAGCTGTCATATCAAGACGTCTGCCAAATTATTAGATGGGACATTTATTTGAAAGTGCAAAACGGATAAAAAAAATAAGAAATTTAAATGACTGTCAAAAGTGACCAAAAGTCTCTGAGAGGGATGCACCAGTCTTGAAGCTGCTAAGATATTGAGGAGGTGATCACAGAACCATAAAATGTTTTTATTGTAAACAGTCCACAGCATCGCGAGAAACATGTTGTGAAAAAAAAAAGGTGCTAGCGAAGGATTTGAGAAGAATCAAGCATGAAGCTTCCAGGAAACCATCATCGTCCAGTTCTGTCATATTCCATACCTGAAACCTACCTGGAGTATCTACAAGAACAAGATGTTCAGAGCTCAGAGGCAAGGCCAAGGTAAGGAAGAGCTTAGCTGTAGATCTTGAGTTTATAAACTGAATCAATCACCATCACTAAATATGCATTAACAAATCTTCAATCTAAATAGTTTATCTAGCAGAAATGTTGCATACTCAGCAGGCACAAAACAGAGACAGAATGACATACATAACATCCAGATTCAGGAGGGAGCAGTAGAGTTAGGGGAAGTTGCAGGTTTTACACTTGTGTGGTTTTGAGGAAATTCAAAGTGACTTGACAGTCTAAGTCAGAATAAAAAAAGAAAAACATTTTATCACACTTTTGTAAATTAAATCTGTCCTGACACTGTAATGCAACAGGGCATGCTTAAAACTGCATGGTAAAAAAATAAAAAATAAAAATAACTGCATTTACCAAAACCTGGCTGAATATCTCCATTCTTTAAAGTCCTGACTCCCAATTTCTGGTTTCTGAAGCCTCCAAGGCGACTGCAAGATAAATCTATCCGGCCAATGATTTTGTAATCCACTGGCCCTGCTGCTCTGAGCAGCAATCGGCTTGTGAGATGAGTGCAGGCCGGACAACACTGTTCCTTCCTCTAATTAAATACTGTACTCTGCCTCATGAATTAACAAGGGCACAGGTTTTATATGTCTACCTCAGGAGAGAAAATGTAACACAGGAGGGGTTTTGGCTCAAACTTTGTGTTGGGCTAAGTGAGAAGCCTTTGGGACTCAATTGGATCTAATTGATTACAATCCCTGAATAGCCAAAAGGAATAAAAAATATATCAAGACTGTGTAAATGATTAGTATCAGAATGAAAGAGGAACTGGTAGTTCACCCACAGAGTTTATTGACTGTACGCCCACTCTCTGAGTCAAAATATGAGTGCGTGTGAGAATCTATACCATGTGTGGGTGTGTTTTCCAACAACTTTGATTTGCTTTGTTTTGTTTTTCTGGCAAAGTAGTATTTGTCCTATTTTCTTTCTTTTTTTTTTTTTTTTATTGAAAAATGTCCATCGACATAAAATGTCCAGCACTTGTGCAATTCTGTATTTGCAGTTCTATTTCAATCCAGCAGGGAGCAATGTTTCATCATTGATTTTACAGATAGCTCTGCTGAGCTTTCCAGGCTGCTGTTCTAAGGAGACACTGAATCAGCAGAACAAGAGCGAAATGTAAAGGTGTGTGTCAATAAATCTAAACACCATCAATAAATAATATTATTGTAGCAATTCAGTTCAATGTGTGAAACACAGGGTATCAGCAAACAAAAAGAAAACCAATTCAGCTACTCAGAATATTGAAATATTACATACAACCAATTAAACAGAATTAAAAGAGAAACATCATCTGCTAGGAAGTATGTCCATGCACTGTGCAGTATATAGACTTATTCTTGGCTTGAGTTCCTTTCGCATAAATTACTGTGTTAATGTGACCAGACAGCCTGCAGCACTGTTGAAGAGGTCTGGAAACCCAAGTTGCTTTAACAGTGGCTTTCGGCTCTCCTGTATTGTTGGATCTGATGTTTCTCAAATTTTTGCAGGACAGGTGACAGGTCATGCTAGAAAATAAACTGTGCATCCCTATAAAGTTTCTCAGCAGAGCAAAACATGAAACGGGTCAAAGTTGAGCAAGTTGAGGCTCAGTTTGCCTCTTCTTTCTGTATCCAGACGGTGCCAAATTAATGTACTGCCACTACAGGAACAGTTCAGACCTTCTTCACGTTGTTCTCTCTAGTTCAAAGGTGGATTAAAACAGGGGCAGCTGTGCTGTAGCTCCCATCTGTGGTGGTTCTTGAAGTGCTGACTCCAGACGCAGTGAACACCTTGTATAACGCCCACAAGTCATGAATGGGTTTTGCATCTTGCAAGCATCATCTTAGGTTATGCCAGCTGCATTCTTTATTCTACCACTCATTTTTCCTCTTATTCAATTTTACATATGTCTATGAACAGTTGGCTTTCATAGCAATGACCATTTGTGACTTGTTTGCTGGATGACAATCAAATTGGCACTCTTCCCATTAACTGTGGAAGCCATAGAAGAAATATCTCCATCAAGAATTGTTTTTTTTAACCCTGTCACAATCCCAAGAGGGGTTCCAGTGGACCCCGCATGAGGTTTTTACCCTGTGTGCTGTCCCAGAGCGTCACACTGACACCGCACATGTGCTTTTATGAGGTTTATTTTCCATGACTTCGGGAATTGACACTTTCCCATTGTCCAACTGTGACATCTGCTGCATTCCTAAGTGTCACACTAAGAATGTGGGAGGGTTAAATGAAGATGAAATCACTCGGAATGATGAAATGTTTCAACATATTTGAATTGAATCACAGAAATAAACTTTTAATATGCTAGTTTATTAAGATTCACCTTTCTGCCTTAATATGAGTTAGTTGACATGTAGTAAAGTTTTTGAAATCTTTCTAGCATCCTCTGGTTTATTCCTCCTCAGTAACTGATTCTAATTAGTTTTGTTTTAATATCTGAATTTTTAGAGATGGCCTGTGAGTGTAATCTAGTTTTTGAAAGAGCATGTGAAAGTGTTATTAGAATTAACTTTAAAAGAGAAATATGGCTATGTTTTAAATCCTGACAGCAATATCAAGGCCCGATAATGAGACATGCTTACGGAGTGAAGGACAGACATAAAACGAATCAGTGCAAGGGACTAATGAATGCAGAAAATGACTCCACCGAGACATGATAACACATGATGAAAAATCAAAAGAAAAAGTAGGCTTTGAAGACTTACTGTAGGTTGCATAACATACTGTTGATGTGGCATCCATGATGTACTCTGGACCTACATAGAGACAAGGAAAGGGAAAAGCCGAGAGAAGAGAAAGCCGGAGGAGACACAAGTTATATCAGATAAAGGACAGAAAAAAGAGAAAAGATGGGGAGTAGGACAAGAGAGGACATGAACAAAAATTTAAGCGATTAATTAGGAGGGAGGTGGAGATGAGCGGCAAGATAAAGGAAAAAGTCGACCAAGAGACAAGACAAAAGAGAAGAGTTTGGTAAAAAAATGTTTTGTATCCAAGACAGGAAAGCAGACAGAAAAACAACCGGCATTCAAAATGAAAGGAAAAGAGTCAAAATGAGACAACAAAAGAATAAAAGAAGATTTAATCATCAGTCCCTGTGGCAGAACATGACAGCGGAAGCTGAGGGTTTGCTGTACTTTAAGTTAAGCTGTAATTATGACAAGTTACAAAGACCACAGAGAGCAAAACTATTCACTAGTTACTGCTTCACAGTGAGGGTTACATCATCAAAGCTCTCTTGGTCACATATCACTACTTTCATCTTGTTCTGTTTTCTGCAGTCCCTAAAGGCTACTTTGCCACATGTAAGATACTGTACAGTTCACAGATTGCAATATAATGCAAATGCGCATGTTGGTTTATCTACGGTATGCGTAAGTGCGTGTCTGTGGGGAGATAAGGCTGCATAACGTAGCCAGGTTTCCTCCTGTGTTTTTTGCAGGAAGCACGATGTGACTTTGAATTTTGCTTGGCTGAACGTGTACCTTTGCATTTGTGTTTTTCGTTTGTTTTCCTAAAGCTGTGTGGGAGGCGAGGTGTCTGTGTTGAAATCTGTGTTTGACAAGCTGTCGATCAAGAGCCTGCTCAGGTTTTTAAAGAGCCACAGCTTAGATTATCAGGCAGCTTTGATATAACTTGTTTTGATGTGAGGGGAGCAGGATGGACCCACTGGGATGGGGAAGTAGAACAGAACTTTAGGATCAGAGCTAAATGGACAGGATAAGAAGAAAAATGCCACTGGATGCCTCAAAAGGCCTTATTCCCTGTAAGCATAGGGACTAAACCTAGATAATATGGCGTGTTATGTTTCCATGTGCATGTGTACATTGACATCACACACGCGGCCCGTTATTTTTAGCTTGCGACATGTTCTCATGTGGATTTTAGATAGGAGTAGGCAAAGTTCATCCATACATTCTGTAGATTTTCTTGTTTTATTCCAAGATATCATTTCAGACCATTTATATATATATATATATATATATATATATATATATATATATATGTTAATTGGGATTTTATGTAATAGACAAACACAACATATCACATAATGATAAAATGTTAGAAAATGTTTTACAAACAAAAATCTTGCACACACACAATGTCTCAGGCAAAATATACCATGGACATTCAACTACAGGACGGTCCACCCACCTGATATGTGGAGACAGGGGAGGCAGCAATGAAGGGTGTGATTGATGTCTGTGCAATCATCCGATTGGTGGAGATGCTATAGGGTGAAGAGTAGAATCTATGAAGCATACAAGACAAACAGTCATTTTCATCATCTACAGTATAGCATCAAACAAACTCAATGAGGAGTAAACCTAAATCAGAAGTATTCAAAGCAATGAATGCAAAAAAAAAAGAATAATCAGTTAAAAGGCTTCTCTGTGCAACTATCTCTTGTAGCTTCGTTCAAAGGTGAAAATGAGTGCTTCTTTGTTTTGAAATGCCAGGCGGATGTTAGCTCAGCACTGACAAAACGAATCAGGCATCATCAAAGATGTCCTGGAAACAATAAATATTGCAGCTTCATTCTGAGTCAAACCATCAAAGTCATCTAAGAATGAAACTTGACGCTGCATTTGAGCGCACGTCATTCTACAAAGGAGTCTCTTCTATTGCCATGCATGATAATGAATTATCCCCTTAATGTATGAGTGGGTGAGATATTTCAATATTGCCCTTTATGCCTCCACCTACACAAATGGTAGATGAGCTGTATATGTAGCACCAGCTTTTTATGCTCTGTTTACTCTTCGACCTATACCTCTATCTGCCCTTCTGAATCTGTTCCATTTCTTTTTGCCTTTTTTTTTTTATTATTTCACCCCCATAACCCTGCAGCAGTACAATGGTGTGGCTCACAGTGCTTTATTTATCATTGTGTACCTAGAGAGGACATGTTTCATCGGCCAGGCCATGTTGCTGTGCCCGATCGATCCTAAAGTGTCTGTTGGCTGAATAATGGTGTATGGGAGGGAAGGCAAAAGAGATCCAGAGACAAAAGGATAAACTCTCCTCTACCTGTCTCTGATACAGTCACTTGTGATTTCATAGAAAGGGTTTGCTTAATAAAAATGCAATCTTTCTTATTTACAGAAGAGACTCGATTAAAAACAAATGTTTTTTTTAATGTTATCATTTCCATGGTTGCCTTGGGTATGTTTTGAAGGTTAAAAAACACTTGTGTTTTTTCCCACATTTCTTAAAACTGTATAACATTACACAGGTAATGTGTAAAAATAAATGAATAAATAAAGCAAAGCAAAAAACAAGAAAAAATCAAACTCCTCTACCTCCTTCCTGTGGTCCTACTACCATCAGGAGAAATGCAGCGCTCTTGGTCAGAAGTCTTAACCCTCACTCCAAGAAGAATATCAAGTGTTTCATGAATTAAACAACCATTTCATTTTCTAAATACATGCAAGTCATCTCATTTGACTGCATTGCTACAGCTTAGGAATCCAAA
Organism: Poeciliopsis gracilis; assembly: GCA_911649635.1. Taxonomy (NCBI): domain Eukaryota; kingdom Metazoa; phylum Chordata; class Actinopteri; order Cyprinodontiformes; family Poeciliidae; genus Poeciliopsis; species Poeciliopsis gracilis. The sequence continues at coordinate 3,271,464 of CAJVRI010000287.1, forward strand.
ACCCCAACTTTCAGATAAGTGCAAAATTAGTAAAGGAAAAAAAAAGAAAGCAATTAATCATTACTAGAATCTACACTGCATCACCAAGGCGCAATCAGAAAGCTCACCACAAGGATCACATTGATCACTTTTAATGTACGAAACATTAGAAAAGTAATCCAGAAACAAAATTCTGGCAATGCTAATCAACTCCTGCCAGTAAACTAGAAAAATATCTCTATGCTCATATTGTTGGGCAACGATTCAAAGGATAAGACATCATGTGTAAAACACACGAAAGTAGTCTAAAGGCACAGGCATGGATTGCTTCCAGCAGCACTGTGTCAATAACATTTATTGATTTTCCAATAGAAGACCAAGATAGGAGTCAGTCAACTGATCTCAACATGGCCGAGGTGCATTTCACTTGCACAACTCCAAAGTACTGGTAAACAACAAAAGAAAACAGCTGCATTGAAAGTCTGGCAAATAGTCATATTAAATTAAAACAGTGGTTCTGTGTGCTCAGGACTTCAGAAAGTCACAGTGGGCAAATAATTCCCACTGAAAAACTAAATTTGACTTAGATTAACTTTCTCTGTTGTATGTCAGCCATTGAAATGTTTCTTCACATGAAGGACGTATATCTGCTGATCCCTTTTTTAAAGTTGGAGGTCTCCAAAAGTTAATCTCCAATTTTATATCTCCTTGAAAAGTTTTTGAGAAAACTTGAGAACGTAAAGTACATCAATTATTGCAGCAATTATGTCGGTTGCCAAATCTTCCAGAACCTAAAGATTTTGAGTCTAAATTGAAAATGTCTGACTAAATGTAGATTGAACCAAACTGGAATTGAAACTGAAACATGTTTGAAGAAATATTGAAGATGTGAAAATAAGGTCCTTTACTGAAAAAAGTACTGGCATGGATTCATCTTTTCGACTGCAATTAATATATGACTTGCATTACAGACACTGTATTATTGTCATTAATGAATACAAATAGGGACAGCAGCAGGGTTATTCAATATAGCTCTGTGATTGTATTTATTGTATTTTTCATTAGACTGATGGGTATTGAGAGTAGGAAGTTGTGGGCAGAGGACAAATCCAAGGTTATTGATAGAAGCTATTAGCTCTGAGCCGCAAACTGTCAATGGCGACTCCACCACAGCTATTTGAACAACGTACTTAACACGTAATGGTGAGCAGAACACCAATACAACAGTGTATGTAATGTAATATCTGGTGCAATGTAAACGCAAAGTCAGGAGTTTTCCATGACAAGTCATAGATTTTGTGATTTACTTATGATGCCAGTAACTTTTAAGCAAGTCACTTTTAAGGTGATGGTTTGCAAAGTCCTGGAGAGATTTGGTGTTTATGATGGATGATGGGGAAGTCAGTTCATTCATCCATTAATTAATTGTTTTTCACTTTGCAGAGACCAAACGGGGTCACAAGAACTGCAGGCAAACTCTGGGATTTCTCTCCTCAACAACACCCCCCGGCTCATTCTGGGGGATTCCAAGGTGTTCCCTGGCCAGCGGATTCTCAGTTAATTTCCAGGATTTTCACCCAGTGGGAAATAAAACCAAAACCTTCAATTAGAGGCAAAAATGACACAATTTCCAGTAATGCAAATCTGGTTTTCAGTCTCAACAATCAACTGTTCCTGAGCTCAGAGTGGCTGGGGAAACTGTAATTGATTCATACCCTTCCTCTCTCTCCTTGAGCTGACTTTAATTTTGCCTTTGCCTTCCTCCTAACCCTGTTCATCCCTCCATTTTTATTCAGACCCCTTCCCTCCCTTCTTTTTGCCTCTCTAATTAGCTACATTAGCATTTCACAGTCGTTTAGCGCTTTGCCGGAAGAGGCTTGGATGACCTCGGAAGAGAGGTCGGCGAGGACTTAAACAGCCTGAAGTCCACAGATGCTTGTGCATGAGCACGGTTTTATGTATGCATGGACCAAAACTAAAGTAATTATTTGAAAACTGAAAGCAAGCAGGGGTGGAAGTCAGTGATGAGTCAAAAACGTTGTTGATAAGCCCAAAATGTCAAAAATAATTCTTTCAACCCTAAAACATTAGGCTGAGTGAGCAAAAAAAGGGATGGATATTTAAGATGAGGTGAAAATGCAAACCACAGCAAAATGCAGATCTAGCTGTGATAGTTGGAAACGTATGAATGAAAATAAAAAAAAGGACGGATGACTGAGCTGACAGGAGAAGAAAGGGAACATAGAGCTGGGAGCAAGCATCTCCTCCTGGGAACGAATCACCAGAAGCATTCAGAGCAGACATGACCAATCTCCAATTTCCCTCTGAAACCCTACACACTCTGCTCTCTGCATTCAACCCAGGACTGCTGAAGATAGCCAAGCTGACGAAAGTTTTACAGCAGGGCTGCAACACCCAACAACCCCATCTGCAATCAGAACCAACATGTCTGACAGCTGGTATGCATAGGTGCATAAATAAATGCTCCATCTGCAAGAGCCAGATTGGCAGAGCAAACGTGTGCCTCACCAACCTGTGCATTCTGCTTCAGTGCTAGTAAACGCAACATGAACCCATGTGTTCAAGTGCCTTTGCTCATCAGTTTGTGGCATTTTTGTTAATCTGTGAAGCCTTCTAATGTGACTGGCTATTCTCAACAACAAAATCTTGCAGAAAATTGCCCTCAAATGTAAAATAAAAACGTTTAATGCACTTTAGCAAGAAAAAAAGGCAACTTACCCATTCTGGATTGTTGTGGGGTCATATGTTAATGCCATGCCACTCTGTTGAAAGAAGAAAAGAAACAGAAAAACATGCAGGTTTAAGAAAACATAGTAGAGTATACTTTCCTTTAGGAGGAGTGGAGAAGCAAAGAAATACTGCACTATGCTGATAAAAACTCTTGTTGTAAAAAAAGAAAAAAAAACAAAAAACATTGTTTGCTCTCAGGGCATTTATGTACAACTGATGGTTGACCTTCGTGTAAGAACAGATACCTGTTCCAAAAAACCTACTTTATATAACAAAGAGCTCCTCTATGCAGCTTTTTGACAAGCAGATTTGACAGAGAAGAGAGGAAAAAATATTTAGAGAACTAAGGGAACTATGCTGTCTTGCAAAACTACTTATATTTCTATATTTCTTTGTGTCCTCCGCTCAATGAGTCAATTATTTGCAGAACCATTTGCTCCATAATGGCTGCAACCTTTTTGGAGTACAGTAGTTCAGCTTTTCACATGATTGCAGATGTTTCTTTGTAAAAATGCTGAAGCTCTGTTAGGCCCAAATGGACAGCGTCATACTTTTCACAGATTAAGGTCTGGACATTGAGTTTGGATACATGATTATGATTGGCTGTACATTCAGTGTAGTTTTCCCATTCTTATGTAAACCTTACTCCAGTCCTTTGTAGCCTCTAAAATTCACCCTGAATTTCCTGATACTGTAGAAGTTAACATTTACCAAGAACATTTGCATTAACAATTAAAAACAACTTTATTCAATCAAAAATGCCCATTTTTTTTCTTTTTTATTTTTACATCTTTAACGTAAAAATCCTTCAGCATCACACTGGAAACAGTTTCAGTCAGCCATCTTTATGGGAACAATTAAAACAATTAAAAATGTGACAAGTTTTGTCTTTCTCTATTGCTACATTAATCATTATATTAAACAGAGTAAGGGTTCATCATCATGACTGAATTCTAATTGTGTTGAACATCAAATGCTCAACACAGTGCTACAGAGACTGGGCTGTTATCTTAAAATTAAAATATGCTAAAGACTTCTTTTATTACCTGAAACAATTTTTCCAGCAAAGAAACACCCTGAGGATTAACAGCAAAACGGTGCAAAATGTAAAACCTATTAAGTTGCAAAATTGAAAATCTGTCACTGAAGAATCTTTACACCACATCACTAAGAAATATGTCATTGAATGTGTGAGAAGTAGAATCATCATGTTAAAAATGCAACTTTTATAATGAAAAAAAAAATATTCTGAGCTGTAAAACTGACTTTGGTGAGAAGCTATTTATCTGCACTGCTGTTTTCTTCCTGCTCACCTGCAGCACAGTCAGAAAATGATTTTAAGTTTCACATGTTCTCTGTGTGTGGTTCTCTGAACACAGGTGTTTACTTGTGTTTGCAAAATGTGTGTGCGTCCTTGTCTCAAGGCCAGGCTCTTTCAGAAAACAGGGTTCGGGGAGCGGAGGCTCAGTCGGCCGAGCGTGAGCGTGCAATGAAGCACCTCAAGCATCTCCACTGTGAGATGTCTCTATTAGTCAGCCTGGACTCTTAAACCCAATTCCAGAAAATGCATAAACCTCTAACAAGATGCTCTGGGGCCAAGCGAGCCTTGTCGGAACTCTGGACGGCTGAAACATGTGTGAAGGATTCTGTGGAGAACACTCAACATTTATTTCACATCGACACAAAAGGCTGGAAAAAATGAGAGGAAATATGAAATTCTACCAGCATGGCATTTAAAACGAAGAAATACAACTCTGTGTTGAAATTTGTTTTCATATATTTAAGGAGGAGTTTCGATCCGTTGCATCCTGAAGGATTAAAGGTCAAACACAAACATCATGGTTGCCCATTACGATGAAGTTGCCGCCTGATGACATTTCATACCACTTCACCACATTGCTCTTTCCCAACCTCCTTGCACTGCGAGCACTGAGAAAATTTTACTCTGTGTGTGGGTGGCGACATTATTTTGCACTTTTCCGTTGTTCTTTAAATTAGTGGTTTGGCATCCAGAGTCTAAATCTGAACCCACTCTTTGTGCAGCAGTCAATCTGCTTTCAGTACTCAGTACAAGGTTTCATTTTATACGAAGATAACAATGTAGAGGTGAAAGTTTAAACAAAGAGAAAAAAATATGACTTTGTGAAAGTTTAGAAACGTGATATTTCATATTTATACAAGGCCGGTTTTTATATTGTCTTCCGTGTCTCTAGTTCAGCCCACAGTATGTCACTGGAAATGAAAACCGATAATGACCGAGCAGGGAAGCTGACAAGTGTCATGGAAAACTTCTATGAAGTAAAATAAAATGAAACCGAGCAGGAAGTTGAGATTTCATTGGCTTTTTAAGAGATGAATCAGGACAAGAACCAATAGATGTAGAGAGAAAAAATGGTGACAAGTTTTAAAAAATATTTTTTACGTATTTAAAAGTGAAATACGTAAAAATATTTTACGTATTTCACTTCGCTCTGATTTTCCTTGACAGAAATCAGTACAATCAATCTGCATGTTGAGATGACATCATGTATGTCATTGTGTAGTGAACAAATCAGAATAAAGTTTTATAAATACGTACAGTATACATTTTTTGTTGTTGTATGGTCACAGAGCGATCATGTTAACTCTATGTTATGGTTGTAAAATGTATAACAATCTTTTACAAAGAGAAAAATAATATATTTGATAGATTCATCTTTTTATGTATAAATAAAAAAAAAAACTGTAGTTTGTGGCCCAAAAATCTTCATACCAATCGTTGTCTTGCGGTAGAAAATGTACACTTTTTTGCATAAAAATACATAGAAAACCTACTAAAATCAGTCTTTTTTTACTTTACTGCTCAGTTCTATCCCTCGTCACCATACTCGACCACAAGGATTCCTTTCATTCATTTATTTTTTTTTTTTCTTCTAAATCCTGTTTTGTTGACTGAATAAGCTCCAGCTCACCTCTCCTTCTCTTGTCCACGGTCGTCCATTCTGGGGATATTTAACCTGGCTCTGCCTCTTCTTCTGGCCTCCATCAGCAAACTTGCACAACAGGGGCTCTGCAGGAGCTACAGTCAATTAAATGGAGATGGAGACAATGACAAACAAAGATAAGTTACTCATCTTAAAAGTAAGAAAAAACCTCAGAATGTTTCCAAGATCAGATGAATGAAGGGAGTTTTATGCTGTGACTTAAAAGCAAACGTATCGTTCATCGAATGGACCTGGAAACCACACTTAACCTCCAGCAGAACCCTTATCTCCTCCACAGCTTTATCAAATCATCAGAACAAAAATCTTATCGCCACAATTTCTACAACTTAGCTTTCTCGAAAACAGCCTTGACACTGAATCAAAGCCACAGGCTAATCATCAAAGCATGCTAAGCATGGTTCAAAACAAACCAAACAGTCATGCTCAATGCCCCAAATTATCCCCACACTTTGACCCCGGGGCAATGGGTGCAGATTACAGCTGCTTCAAAGAAAACACAGCCTGTTTCTGGACCAGAGAAAGCAAAAAATACTTGATTGCAAACTGGATTAACTGAGTGTGACCCCTCAGTGGAACTCCAGCTGAACTCTAGACTACGACTAAATAAAGAGAAGTAGTTTGGTGACAGTGTTGACACAAAAACAAATTGGCTTGGTAAATACAAAATTATTCTAATTCAAGGGCATATCTTATGAAAACGGGTTCAGGGTGAACAGCAGTTTCTATTACAAGGAAATACTTCTGCAACAGCATGAGTCAAAAACACATTTAAAAGTATAATAGTCTATTGATTCAGACAGTTTGATGTTTTATGTAATGTGAAAGAGATTTGCTTGGGCTTTGATAAGCCAAAAAATTAGCTTTATGAAGACTGTTATTTTTGTCATATTGAGTGAACCAACGGACCCATATCTTCCTGTGTAGTTACACAACTACACAAAAGCTATTCACTTTAATGTAATGTAAGAAATATAATAAAATTCAACACCTCAGGTGAGCTGACGTAACGGTCTGGCTGACATAATAGCCCGACACATGATGAAAGCCACAAAATATTGTCCGGTATCCTGGGAAACGTCAAATGATAGTCAGCTGTCTATCCGTGTCCATTTGTTGCTGGAATTATAGCGAGCCTTCAACACTGAGCTCCGACTTGAGGAAGAGGAGCTTTAATCTCTAATACTTGAGCACTGATATCCTGCAACTTCTGGAAGTGTCCCAACTCCAAAATATTGGAATGAAATTACTGAAAGACCTCATGTAGAGTGTCCTGCATGTTTGAAAAATCTCTGTTTCAACATAAAACTGTGTGTTTTTTGCTTCTGTTTTTCTTTTCGTCACTTTAGCATGCACTGTGTAGCTTGTTTGCATGTATGCATTCAGTGAAATTTGCTTTGTGAATCTAGTGCAGAAATAAGCAATGGCCTTGCGAATTTCCGCCATTGTGACATAATATTTGCATAGAACTTATTGTGCATCTTTTCATACATTTGAACAATAGCAGAGGACACGATAATTTTTCAGTGAAATGACAAAAACAGAACAAACTTTACCAAAACATTTTCATGTGTTAACACGAGTCAAAATAGAAAACAATATTTTTCAAAAGTGGAAGGCTACACTAAATTTTATGATTCATAATGAAAAAAAAAAATTGAATTTCAACCACATATTTGAAATGTTGTACCATGACAAAACTCTGAAGCTTAGCACAGACATGAAAGCTGTATCTGTGCTCAGTTGCTGTTTTGTTTCCCTGGCCGAGCAAACAGAGTAAGACACAGTGACAACAGCTGACAACACATCAAGTATTCTGGCAGAGCATGTTTTTATCTGTCTTTTCTAAAGCAGAACCCCAAAAACAGCGGAAACTCTGTTTACTATTGTCTTGTTGTGCCTGCATAAAAATGAGTCCTCTGAAGTAAACTGAAATTCTTAGCAGCGATGTCGACAGAAACATTTTTGAGATCCCGTTTTTGAGATAGACGGCAACCTGGAACACAGTTAAATTGCATATTTCACTTATTATTATTAACTGACCTATAAGTAAGTTTAAAAATCATTTTTCCCCAACAAAAAACCATTTTGGTTGTTTTTCAGTTTCAAGACTGTAAAATTACAAGACATTCATTTAAATGCAAAAACATGTTTACACTCTGCATATGTGAAAATAAAGCCAGATGGAAAGTTGATAAAAACCACCAATATAAATGAATCCACCATTTTTAATCTGAAGCAGAATATTGTGCTTATTTTTCTCATGGTTTTAAATTGAAGAACATCTAATAGGAACATCTAGTTTCTAAACAAATGGCAGACACCTCTCTCAAACAGAATTGGAAAACATTGAATTGTGAAGGTTCTACCTGTCGTATGTTGAGATAAAATGTGGGACTGTGAATGTCAGACAAACATTTGTCTGTGCTTAACTGTAGAACACCAGTGTCAGCGGCCAGTCTGTGCTGGTCTGACAGCTAAACTGCAGAAAACGTCCACAGAGGCAAACAGAAGAGTAAAAATGTAATTCCATGAGTGCCTTGCAGCTGTCAGCCTGTAAGTCGTGTATAAATTGGTCAGAGATTGCGTTCTGTATATGTAACCATTAGGGTGAGCTATGGGTGTTCAAAATCAGCATTAAAGCTAAAGTATGTATAACTCCCAGACAAAAAAAAAACAAAACCTTCTTAAATAATGTGAGCTAGACAGTTGATTCAAATATAGTGATTGTTGCACCAGTTGAGTAAGACGTTTTATTCCAGGCAAACTTTAGCGGAAATATGCTGGTTTGCTTTGCTTTTATGCCTTAGGGACTGAAACTCTGACTGGTACAGATTCCAATATAAAATCTCGCAAGCTGTAAGACTATTTTAACATAATGTGAGCCATATACCAAGAGTGAAATTTGACCCCAGTAAATCCACCAAAGTTCACTACATTGAAACAAAATGATGTGGAATGGCAAGTTACTCAACTAGATTCTACATCAAGTTGATTGTAGACATTTAGAACAACATGCTAAACACATTTTACAATTTTGTATATACAAGGCTCCTTAGATTTCAGCAGGCCAGTGTCAGACTCAAGATCGATTATGGGGAAAACCTGGAAAAAGTTTTGGAGTTAAAAAAATAAAGTATATAACAAGTTCTGATTGTTCCACATTACAGTATTACATGTAAGACATCATTTTTAGGTAAATGATTAAGTCTCATGTAATGGTTGTGATGTTGTTCCAGTATATTGTTTCTCCTTTGGAAGTGATTCAAGGTCAATCAAGTTCTGGGTTGTCCAAACACACCAAATAAATCATAGCTTGGCTTGGGGAGGAAAATTGACATCATTTTATTAGACAGACTGTAAAACTGGGCCTGAAAGGCAGGAATTGAAGAGGTACAAATGGTCCAAGGACCTAAATTCACTTAATGGGTATTAACAGCCACCATGAAAGTCCCTCTGAGACTCATGATGAAACCTAGAACAGTCAACTTGTTCCCTAAATGAGAACTTAATATGCAGTAAGAGGACAACAATAAAATAACAAATAAACAAGCGCAAAGGTTACCTATATGCAGACATAGCTATTTGTTTTTCTGCTTCCTTACATGGTTGCTTTCCAGCAGCCTGTAGCATTTGGTTGAAAATTACAAATAATAACTAGCCTTACTCAGATAATTGTTTTAAATGTTAACTCCGATGCCGAATATTAATGTCCCATTTCATCACACAGTGGCACAAGAACAACAACAAAATTGGTCTGTGGCAGTTTTCTGCTGCTCATGTGCTCGTCCAATCAACGAAGAGAGGTTACTACGTAGCTGTGCACATACATTATTGTTCAAGAAGATTATTTTGTTAATCAAATCTGAGTGTCCTTATTATACTCTAATCCCTTTTGCCCTTTACAATGGTTTCACTGTGAGAGTAATAGAACTGCAGCAATTCCCTGCTTGTCATGTGACCTGATGTTCCCACTGAACTAAGATGCCTAAAAAAAGCTCTGTACTGCTTAAAACACAAATCACCAAGTTCTATTGGTTTAAAATCAAGGCACTGAGTTTATGAAATAGGAATACTACTTTTTCTGCACATTTTGCCCACGCGTGATTACCTAAACATTTGTTTAAAGCTGTTTCTCATGTCCTGTTGTCATGATCCTAACATGGTATATATTTATGCTATTCCAGTAAAAACTACCAAAGAATGTCCATGGAGAAATATCAACTCAAGAAGGACTATATATTAATTTCTTCTTTTCAGCCATTGTACTTGTTTTGACATTGTGATTCCAATCCTAATTTCTGTTTCACTACATCTAAAATGACTGACTTACTACAAACCTAACAGTGTTGTACTGTGAGGTCTAGTCAGAATTATATATTTAAGTAAATGACATGAAAACCTCACCTATACATGAAACATTACATTAAAGAAGATGCAAATTTCTAATGATTTGGATGAGGATAAAGATTACAAAAACTATTAATAGATCAAATTATTCCTATTTGTGCTAAATTGTGTGTTTGCATCACACAGAGGAAAAAAAAAAGTAAACAACTGAAAAAACTTTTAATGTGACATGATGTCGACTTTTAAAACTTTTTTGAATCCTTGCTCTCAGTTTTATCTGAAAATGCTTAAATGTGTATAGGTGAATTCAGTGGACCAAAAAAAAAAAAAAAAATGTTTACAGTCCTCAATCTTTGACCTTTTCTGCTCAAAACATGTTCTTCCAGGATATGTTTACTGCAGAAGGTGGGTGGCTCGTACTGTAAGGAGCAGATCACATACTGTTAGTGCAGCTGCGGGATACTGGAAACTTTAGCGAGGCAATAAAGAAACCACGGCAATTCCAACTCACAACACATTTTATGTACGTCTTGTTTAAAGGATATGAGAGAAACAAAATCAGACTACAGTAAAACATCCTCCTCTTTCACTCAGTTTGGAGTATAAAGTGCATTTATAATGAATTTACAACATATTTTACTGGTAATTATAGAAGCAATAAAATATGGTGATTTTAAGGTTGAAACTAAAAAACAACAACAAAAACTAGCAGATCTATGAAGCAATGCACAGGTTTTAAGTCATACAGTACAAAGCCAGAGCTTATGTTTCTGTAATAATAATAATTTGTCGTTGTTGAACAATAAACAATGAGGATTTGTTAGTTTAAGTATGTTGCTCAATAAAATTAGTTCTCATATTTTCTTTGATATGTTGGCTTTTTAAAAAGTTGATATGACATTTTATTGTAAAAATGAAACAACATTATCTCAATATTCCTTGAAAATAAGCAATGAATAACATGGAGGTGCTAGAACAAGAAATATTATCCACATAAAAGTCACAATCATTATCCAACATATAACTAAATCAATAAGCTGTGCTGTAACGATAGCACTTGGAAATAGTTTAATCCTATTATAAAAAAGACTTTTCTTTTTTTTAACCAACACAGATATTGGCTTTGGTACCTGAAATCCAAGAAATAAGCCAAAATCCTAAAGAAATACTTTTTGTTTCTTTCATGTAACATACCAAGCAACATGTGAGGCCCAACATCTGGAGCAGGAAATGTGCTATGAAAAATATCCACTAGCAAACAACATGCTAAAATATTCATTTGGAAAAAAAAAGTGATTTAATCTACAAAAACAACTAAATAGGGAGAAAAAAAAATCAGTGAGGCAAAGTGAAGCAAAAGCCACTCCCTTCAAAGCTCTCTGAGAAAACAACATGCACTCCAGATGGTTACTCGGTCAAGAACCAAGACAAGCGGATGCTGACAAATTGTGGAATTAAAACACCTACACTGAAAAATTCATGGATCTGTCCAAGGAGTAACCCATCACCTCTACCAGGATTGGCTGGCTGACTGGGTGTGTAAAATGCCGTAAAATCTAAACGACACATTCATCATAAATTCATAAAAATAAGAATTAAGGGAGAGAACTAAAGAAGCTGTCACCATCTCACGAGTAACAAGTCTAAAAAGAGATCTACTTATGAAGTATTAATTTATGTGGAAGCTAACCTTCAGCCACTTTTCCACATTTTACAGCGCGCTTGTATTATGGAAGGAAACACAAAATTGCACAAGGTTTGTCTGCATCAGGATAAGGTAGGTTACTCTTGTTGTGATACTACTATCTCATCATTCAATTATTCTTCCATGCATAAACTCTAAAGAGTATATTTTAGTGCCCCACCTACAGTCTCTTTCAACTCAGAAGGTCAAATAATTGGAGAAAATGATCAGAAAGTCAGCCGGATTTCATTTGATTGAGAAAATACTTCATCTTCCAACTATCCAGCGTGTGTGAAGACAGAATGTCTGCTTTCGACATGCCAAAAATGTCCGAGGCAGCTCGGTTTAGTTGATCAAATTCTGGAGCTTACATGTGTTTCCAACAGGGCAAAGCACAGCAACAGTAACCATTAAAACAAATATGATGGCAGACGAAACAGCTAAAACAATTGGGGGAAATATGGTATGAAGAAAGCAGTGCCCCCAGAGGGGGGAAAAAAAAACAAAAAAAAACATATCAGTGGTGAAAACTGGCAAGGAATCTTAAATGTGAGACATGAGGGGAAAAAAAAGGATGAAGCAAATAAGTTGGAAAAAAGAGAGGAAAATGGGTTTGAGTAAGTTCTGAAAATAATTTGTTGAAACTCCTTGCTTCAAATGAGTAACAGGAAATCAATGTCTTCTGACTCAGAGTGGAATCGAGATTTTATATTCATATATAATAAATCAGGGCAGTGTCTTATAGTCCAGGAAATCTAAAGAAGAAAAATATTTTCAAAGCTTTCCTCTTCAAAACAGGCATGCTAGGTTAGTGAATAGATTGTCAAAGATAACATCCTTGTATTTAAATGTCTTGAATCAACGAGCCTTCTGATTTGTTTTAACATCACATTCTGACATCAAGCTCTTTGACAAAACTGTGCAGCACGTGAAACGGATCGGAAGATTTCCCACTGGCACCGACTTTTACACTCGCTGTATGGAGGCATGAACCGCAAAACACAGAGAAGAAAATTCAGCAGGCAACCAGTTGCATAACTTGTGATTACTTGATTTACATTTCAGATTGGAGTGCTGGATCTTGCAGTAAAAGGCATTGATACGTTGGGAGAGCTCAAGCTGTTTCCATCACATTTATTTCCCCCTCTGGAAATCAGTCGTTTTCCAACGTTTTTCCTTCAATAAACTTTGTACATCCGAAACAAACAGAAATCAACATTTTATGGATCTGAATGAGAAAACCTGATCAAGTTTAGTCTGAACAAGAAGCAAAGCGCAGAGAGAACTATTTCTCAAGTTTGATAAAGACACTGCTTGGAGGAGTCAGAAAGCAGCAAATCAGTAACTGTTGAGTTATTGAGGAATATTTACTCTATGAATACGATCAGCGGCAGCTTTTATCTTTTGATGGAGCATTATATTGTGACCAACAATGTCATCCTAGTCTTCCTACAGAACAGGGTTGATAACTTTGCATATAATTTTGTATAAACTACAACAAATTTTAGTAAGAACAGAAAACTTAAAGAAGCACAATCACATACATGTGTTGTAATAGCAAACCAGTGACTGGTTTGTGATAACCAGTAACTGGCCATGCTCTACATAATCTGTGTTTTATTAAGGGGTTGCAATCATGTATACATTTAATTTTGCATTACAAAAAATGAAAAACAAAATTGCTCCTGCAGGCAAAGCGGTAATTAATAATTTAATTTGTTTTGGAAATATTGATCATTTAAGAACTGGCAGTTTCCGTTTCATCTAATGCATGTTGCATTAGAAAATATTTCAAATAGATCTGAATCTGCATCTGAATCATATCAATTAAAATATGAAAGAGGTTTAATATAGAGCATTCTGATTTGCATTGATTCTGAAACGTGATATGCAAATAGACTTGCCTTGCCTGATATCACTTTATTAATTTTTTTTTTCTATTCTAAATCACTCTCTGTGGCTAGTCTTGGAATTTGCACGGATATATTGCGTTTTTTTAGGATTTCCAATCAGGTGTTTATGTCAGAAGTTTCTCAACTCTTTGACCAACGTATGGCCTAAAGACAGCGACAGAAGAGAACAAATGAACCCATCAGAAAGAATGGGGAGATGCATTGCAAATACAATACATCGAAGAGTTAAAAGAGTAAGATTATGATATGTGTAACTGCTTATTTAATGTGCTTATATTTGTGTACTTTTCTTGTTTTCCTTACATGTGTTATATTAAATGAAGTGGAACCAGAACTTCCAACTTTGAGCTTTTTTTAATCAATGATAATACAAACGATGCTGCTGGGGAACTACTCTTCTTTCCCTTTATTTCTTGATCCAATCTTTATTTTTCTGTATATTGATTACTCCTTTCAAATCCTGTCACTTTTTTGTTATTTTCATTTTCTCAATATCTGTTGCATGCTGTTGGCTTGTTTTGTGTGCATCATAGGAAACAAGCTTCTTTATCTAATTACTTTGGGGACAATCACAAGCAGATTGTTTGCTGTAACCGATGTCAGTCTGGGTATGCACATGTGCCTAGGCAAGGGTTAGTCTCAGAATATCCTTTTTTTCTTCTTCTTTTTTTTTACAGAGTGAGGACTAATCACACAAATCCTCATCCCAAATTAACTCAAGGACGCCTAAAGAGTCTGAAGCAAAGAGAGAGCGGAGATAATGATGTGTGATCAGTCACACTTGTGTAGTTTTATGCTCAGACAATTGTTAAAACTGAAAACTGATAAACAATGGGTGCCTGGGAAACTAAGGGTCTTTATAAAATTCAATAAATGAGGGCTTGAAGGAAAGTCCAAGTGTAGCAATTGGCATTCCTGCTTGTATAGAGAGGGGAGAGCAGAGCAAGGGTAAAAAAAAAAAAAAAAAAACAACTAATAAGAACCAAAATGTGTTGAGTAAACACAATGCTGAATATAATTCAATGTAGTCTGTAACTGTAAGCGTATTTTATTCTCTCAGTTTACACCTACCTGTCATGCCTGGAGGGGTTTTGAGAAATTTGCCGTTGAAATTCTGAATCACCACATCGCACTTCTCCGTCGACTCCATCCTGCAACACACAGAAAGAAAGGTGATTTTGGATTTTGTTTAGGTGAGAGGAAGCATGAAAGATTTTACGGCTCATCAAAAGTGAATGTGTCGTATGCAGCTATGAATGCATGCAAACGCATCCTACATTTCAGTAAGTGTGTAAACGCTTGCCAGTTTAAGGATTAGTGCTTAGGTGTCTTTCTCTGCCTGTGAAAAATGTATGTGTGCTTATGGTGTGTGTGCGTGTGTGTGTGTGTGTGTGTGTGTGTGTGCTTGTTTTCTATGGGGTTTCCTCTCCTTTGTCCCAGTTTAAAAGCTCCATTCAGTCTGATCTGTTGTGTGTCATGTCCTCTTTGTCTGCCCCTATTCAGCTCTGCTCACCCAATCACAGCTCAATGACTAATTGCCTGCTTGGCAAGCAAAAGCCAGTGTGTCAATGTGTGTGTGTGTGTTTGAGCAGAGGAGAAAGACGGTGACAGAGGGCACAGACTGTGAATGGGGAGAGGAGAGTTTAGGATGTGGGTATGTATGTCTCTGTGTGGGTCTTGGGTTTTCTTTGTACAGTCAGTGACCCAGAATACATACTTGACTGCATTCTAATCACTGGCACACTCTACAGTGTAACTGAGAGGACCACACATGCACACACAGGGGACAAAAGGGTTTGAGGCAGGGAGAGGTGGAATTTCCCTTTTTTTTTTTTTTTTATTGTTGGCACTCCAAGTCCTTTGGTTATAAATTACTCATCTTGTTGTAACTTCTGTAGCAAAAGTGATTATTGTAACATTTAGTATTTGTTTCCCCAGTTATTCGGAAGCACATGTCCAACCTGCAGCCATCTTTTCAAAACTCCAAACACAATTAGCACGACATTAGTTTGCAGAAGCCATGCAGTTGTCAGGTCTTATGTCGTTTTCACACAGTATGCAGTTAATGACCACATTTCTAAAGGAAAGTTGCATTTTCTTAGCACACAGGTTCAATCTCTGACCAAAGCTTTGAATATTATTTTTGCATTGCAGTTCTTAAATGATGTCATCTAAAATCACTTTACAGGAAAAAAAAATCATATCCAGAAATATGCAAATAAATCAATTAGCCCAACCAGTAAACATTCAGTGATGACACATTTACAGTAGATGATGTGTGGAAGCCCAGTCGACGGCACTGACAGACTGGCTTTGCAGCAATAAATGGAATGAATAACCTTTGTTTCTAACATGCTAGAAAAACAAACGAAATTTCAATTTCATATGACTCTCAGAGTGAGGCGTTTTTCCATTTCATTGTGTATGCACCTAGCAAAGCCGACTCCTCTGCTCAAACCGTTGGCATCTCTCAGTATCCGCGTGGAAATAACATGACCAAAGGGCTTCAGCATGTTTTCCAGCTCCTGCTCATCCATTGACACCGGCAGATTGGAAATGTAGAGGTTTGTGGGGTCCTGCTCCTGTTGCTGTGGAGAAACAGAGCAAGACAAGGATGGAGTGTTTAACATCAATCTTAATGCAAAGAATTAAACAAAAATATAAGGTAATAAAAATTAAAATAAAAACATATTTGATTGCTGCTTGATTCACTGACAGAAGCCTTGTTTATTTCCATATTTATGACTGAATATTTCACAGAAAAATAGCAGTGAATTAAACCCAAGAGGCATACTCCTAAGAGGAGTGGAAACTGTTTTGAAAATGCATTACACTAACCCCTCACTCCAAAACCCCAGAAGCAAGAAGGAAAACCCCTATGGATGAAGAAATGCTATCAAAGTTTAAATAAATCTTTATGTGGTAAGTGGGAGGCCTCCCTCTACTGTGTCACTCAGTGAGTTAAGATGTTTATACTGATATTGTTTGGTTTTTCTATCTGACAGTTCTCAATTTAAATGACTCTCTGCAAAAGGCCAAAAGCTCTGTGTTTGGTGTTTGTCAATTAAAGGGGGGTGGTTAAATGTATGGGAACGATGGCTTGATATGTAACCTGCTGCAGAGAAAGGAAACAGTAAATTCATGTTCCAGAAATTACAAAGACACATTTTCAATCCATCACTTCACAACTTCCTAAAGGCAAGAAAGTCACACAGAAACTGAGTGACAGATCCTCACCATAGATGAAAATTACAACTGTTTATAAAAACATTTGCTTTACAATGATACCTTGCAATGCCAAACATATTGAAAATTACAATAGACACATAGGAATATAGAATTAAAAGGGCAGTGTTATGTATATTCCAGGCACACAATGCTATAACATAGGACAATCAAGTAGCTATGTTACCTTCAGTTGTTTAAAAATGCAGTATATCAGACACAAAGTAAAATAATTTAATTGAACTCAAGTCATTAGGAAAACACACTATGTGGGTGTGACATATGTGTCCTGCTATGCAAACATCTTCAGTTTCTTTGACTTAAAAAACACCTTCTGTGCTCTCTTAGCACCGAAATATTGCTATAATCCTTGGAGGATTGATAGATGTTTGAAGAGCGTGAGCTCAAAGCCGAGAAGACTGCGACCAAAGCCATTTGTGTAAGAATTGAGTCAGTGCAGGCAGAACAGCTCCAATGGAAAACTCTGAAATGCCTCACCTTTTCTTTTGGATTCTGAAAATCTGCGTGCAAGGTGCATGGCAGGCAGACAAGGATTTTCATTTGTCAGTTTCCAACCTAATGACTGGGAGGTTGTCTTCACATATGGGGCAACAGGCTTTGAATGTTATCTGCTGCGTTTTCGTACATGCTTATGTGTCACATTAAGACAAGCAGGGGGACACATGAAAGAAGAAACATCAAAGGAGGTGAGTGTAACAGCTGTGGAATCTGTCACTGGTCTCAGAATCATCATCTTCATGAAAGAGTTACGTCACCGAAATCACTCTTGGATCATCTTGCATGATTAAAGTGAATCAGGTTTCAACACTTTCCAACTCGGGCCTTATTAAAATGTTTCTGGGACAGAGTCACGAGGTGAAATGTCAACCAGGAGGACACCAGGGAACATAGTGTGGGATCAATTTGCTCATTCTTGAACAGGAACAGAAACTTTTTCTAAAAAGCTTCACGGCAAAATAAATTTGTGGGGGAAAAACCCCCCCCCAAAATACTCCTAAAATGTCTTCTATGACAGTGCTCCTCTAGGGGAGGAAAATAAACCAAAAACAAGCAGAAGAAATCTGATTGGATAAATCCAGGTCAGCCACAGAAACAAATAACCAGACTAAACTGCTGGTTGTATGAACAGATTGGTACCAACCTTGGTAGGTGTTATTCTTTAACTTAAAAATAAATGTAGTAAATAGTACCAAAAACAAATAGTCCTTATTATGGACTTTGCCTACCATTGTGATAATGTACAAATGCAATTGTACTGGAAGGTTTTGCTAGATGCAATAAAAAACATAGTTCACTACAAGACAAATGCATAGGAAACAACAGCAGAAACAAGCTGGGAATGTGCAGCATGAATTGTTATAAGAAGTTATTTTGATTTATTTTTAAAGGGAGATATTTACTATTAGAGTGACTGATGAGTAAACAAGGTTGAACTGGTTGAGAATATGAAGCAAGTAGTGAAAAGGACAAATTAGAGTAAGCACAAGTGAGGACAGCTGGAGAGTGGGTTAAGTATTATAAGGAAATACACCCTGAACTCACAGTATGGCTCTGTTCCATTTCACCCCTTTGCTAATTCACACCTGCATTTCACATTTTTTGCCACTTACTCTCTTCCCCCTCATGTGCAATTTTCAATCATGTTTTCTAAGAAAAATTGTACAACACCTCTCCCACTGATTATGGTTCTGACCCATTTTGCAGGAAATTTTGGTCTGTTCAAAAATGATGGGTGATGAACCCTTAGGCCAAAATAACTCAAATTGACTTTCTGCTGGCAGACATTGCCTGGAGTCACACACTCACATTTCCGAGACAAGAAGTAGATTATAGAAAATTACTTTCCATATTTTTGTCAATATAGGTACAAAACATCAAAGCGTGGTTGGTATGCAATGTAAATGCAACTGTTGTTATTGCTCTTGTTTTGGTGCACCATACAGGAACAAAATTGCAAGGACAATAATTGTCCAAAAAATAAATAAAAAAATAATAAAAATAACAGAAAAAATGGAAATGCAAGCTGCAAAAACTGCAACACAGTCATTTTAAACCGTTATTTTGCTCAATTGGTGTGGATGACTGGATCTCAAAACATTTTATATTACAACTAATATTTAAACAAACTTTCCCCTAAAGTAGGAATTCTAATTAAGTTGTTGGATGACCACAACCAGCTCAGAAAGAAAGAAGAAACAATAACTCTCGGCTTGACTTGATCAAGGTCAAACTTCAGACTTACAGAATGCAAGTAATTTTTTACAACTTGGAACTAAAATCTGCTTGACTTAGTTTTTAACATCCAGACTTCCCAAGAAAAATCAGATTATAAAATTGCAAATATTTTATAAAATTTCTGAAAATAAAACCCTTATGTACAGTAAGTTTCAAATAGGCTTTAAAATCATTGCAGTTTATTTCACCTTTCGTGTGAAAATGGGTGACAGAAACCTGAAAGACACATCCACTTGTAAAAGAACTCTTCTTGACTTTGGTTAAAGTTGCTGTTTGCACAAAGTTATCTCACGGTGATCTCTCGCTCGGCAGGTGTTGCAGATGAGTCACTCTCTCTCTCTTACTCTGTTCCCTTTCTGGCTCTGTTTCTTTGTCACTCTGTCTCTCTCTTTGCAACATCTGTCATGTTCTGGAAACAGCTTCACACCAACTGTGCCTCTCCTTTTACTGTGTTTGGCCTGCCAGCCAACCAGTCAGCTAGTGTTTTCAGCCCCATTAAACCTCAATTCTGCATCACTGTAGAAGGTCTGCACCTCTTATCCCGCTACCTCCTAGTTACCCCGCCACTCGGCAACACCTGCTGATGATACAGAGGGTAAACCGAGGGCAAAGCAGTGATTAAACACCGACCGAAAATGCCAGCTTTGTTTGCACGCCAGCATGCATGGATGCGAGGTGAAAATCCCATTTCTCAGCCTTTCTGCGTCGCAAATAGAAATTGGAAATCTCAGCCCTTTCGCAGCACTGCCAGGAATGAACGGCAAAGTGAACGGAGATGCTTAGAAAGAAAATGCCAGAGCACTTTCAGAGAGAAGGAGTCAGTGATTATGGAAAACACTTCCATTTCATTACAGTATGAGTTTGGTTATTATTCCTACTTTGAAACATTCATATTCTTCCACATGTTCTTGTTGCTACGTCTAAATCTCTCTTGACTTTGGCCTCCCTCTGTCCACCTCTTCTCTCTACCCTGCATTCCTCCAAACTTGAATTCATTCATATTCATTTCCTTTTTCTTCTTACTTGCTATTCAAACCTACTCCCTCGCTAAGATTAAAACCTAATCTCCCTTAATGGTAGCCTTGCTGACTAAAACACTATCTGAATGCTTAGTTAATATTTAAAGAGGCGAACTTTTCCCTCCTCACACTTCTCATTCTCTTCCTAATCTATGTGTCCCCTCATTCTTTCCCTTCCTGCACGTCTGCACACCACACTCATCTTTATTTTCCTTCATTTACATCTCTCTCTCGCTCAGTACCCTTCTTCTCTATCTGCATTTCTCATTCTTATGGATTCTTCATCCTCAAGCCAAGTTCTAATCTTTCATAAGGATTGTCTGGGTGTCTAAACGCTTCCTAACGGCTTAATCAATACTTAATGAACATATCATAAATACTTTATGAAGGCTAAACCCCCAAATCCCAGGGGTGTCATTAACTGTAGAGATATACACTTTATCCCTTATCTTCATGATGACTACCATGTTGGTGAAATCAACACCAGACACTGAATACCTGTTCCATCTTGCCCATTCACCCATTTTTTTGTAGGTACAGATCCCCATTGTGTCACCATGGCAATGACGAATTGTGAAATAAGCACAGAGCCAAAGCCATTTCATTTAAAGTCAGTGGACCTGACTTGTGCAATATTTTAATGAGGAAAACAAAAATGGAACAGACAGAAATTATTTTTACAGTGAAGCTACCATGTTGGAAAAAGTGACATCTGGAGGTGATGTCACTTCATCACAGTGCATTTTTTTTTTAACCATACAAAATTCTTAGGGACTCTTGAATGCTCTTTACCATCTTCATCTAGAGGTTATAATTGGAGACTGAAACCAGATGGCTACTCCAGCAGACAGGATGCCTCTTCTATGCAGGTGCATCCAGCAGTACACTCAAAATGTTTGGTTATTTTGGCTATGTCTGATTGAAGAGCAAAGAGATGTGTTTTTTTAATCTTTTTTAAGCAAATGGTTCATTCTGAGGAAATTTTTATTTATTTTTCTTTGACCTAATCCTGCCCTATTACAAATCATTATGAGCATAATACATTAGCAGTTTAATCAGTTAGAAATCAAAGTGGATAACAGAGCAGGTATTATCCTGATGAACAGCATAACCCGAGGGCATCTTGCAGCCTCTCGGTTTCTACCACTTAAAAGTAAAACTTCTTCACTGAGCTTTGTTGGACAAATGTTTGAGATTGTTGTTGTTTTATCATACAAAATTCTTACTAACGCTTGACTTTTTTTTAAACTATCTTCAATATCTGGATACATTTTGGAAAAAAGAGAAGTGATTATAGAACAATTCAATATTTCCAAACCTTTTCTCATTTTCAGGGTTTGAATTATTTCAGATGTGTACATCTGAAATACAGGTACAGGTAAAGGGCCTTTACTTGACCCTCAAATGGTTCACACTACATTCAGTCAATCACCCATTCGCAATGTAATGGTGTCTTGGTACTATGTTGAAGCCACAGTTGAAACAAAATGTATCCCCTCATAAGCGGGGATTTGAACCAGAAACCCCCAGGTTGCACATGTACAGTCAATGGTGTACAGTCACAGCCCTGCAACTGAAGTAGATCAACACAAAGTTGATTCCATGAAATATCTTCCGCAAATGACAGTAATATAAACCATCTATGTCCTTCTAAGAGCTGGTTATTTATCATCAAACATTTTAGAAAACCTCCTATTGGATTAGGGACTGCTAAAAAAAATAAAGGGAACACTCAAATAACACATCCTAGATCTGAATGAATGAAATATTCTCATTGAATACTTTGTCCTGTACAAAGTTGTATGTGCTGACAACAGAATCATTGTTGATTGTCAATCAGTGTTGCTTCCTAAGTGGACAGTTTGATTTCACAGAAGTTTGACGTACTTGGAGTTATATTGTGTTGTTTGAGAGTTCCCTTTATTTTTTTGAGCAGTATATATACTTCCCATTGTAGAGTCAGCACAGTCCACTCAGAAAGTAACATGTGGCAGTAAGACTCCTACACTGAGGAGTCTTGAAGGAGATCATATAGTGATCTCATAAGTAATAAAACTATTGACTTTATGACGTCACGTCACGATCATCAGTTTGATTTGTGATCAAATGGTGATTTATTTGATTGTTGTGTTTGTTTTGTTCTTTTCCTTTAACCATTATGTCAGAACTAATTGCATTGTTTGTTTTGGACAGTAATCAGCATGCTTTCACAACCGACCAAGTTTCTGGAAATTTGATGTGCAGTGCTTATTTTGTTCCTGAGTAGCCTAAACTCAGTGGTTTTTATAACAATATGGTTTGGATTTAATAGACTCTTGTTTCAACCGCTGCTCATTTGTTTTCTAATGTGAAAGGTTGCTGGTTTGTTTGTGTGCTTTCTGTCTCATTGGTTTACAATAAACCCTTTTTCACATGTATTTAGATGTTGGACCAAACAATTCTTGGACACAATGGTTTGATTAATGTAAACACATTTTCCCTAAAGCTTAAAAAAAAGGAACAAAAAATCTTTTTTTCATCATGTTAACTTGTTAAAGCCGGCCAATTTCTTTTCCTTTTGAAATTTTGGGATTACATGAAGAGAGAGACAGAGGGCTGTGGTCACTAAACCATGGTTTACTACTATGCAGAATACACTTATTCTATTGCTGTCAATGTTGATTTGACAAACATTAAAAAAGTGTTGTTCAATAAGCCCAAAAAGTCTACTATACCTTGCTTGAGATCTCATATTTCAGTATCCAAGGTGTAGAAAGGTAATGCTGGAACATTTTGCTGTATTTAAAAATAAAAGTGAAATAAAAGACCGAAATACATCTTGACTGATCTCTGAGATGCTCACACAGCTGCTGAAAAATTGTGATTTTTTTTAGCTGCAAAATATATACTATAAATACTTTTTCAATCAATTACTGAATAGATGATTCCAAAAAGTGTTGCTGCTGTTGACCAACTTGGAGGTGAATTCAGTTTTTCAACCTCAGGCTTTAAATCCTTTATGCTCAAACTTTGCATGAGTCTTTTATAATAACACATAATGTCCAGAGAACAAGTGACTGACTACACAAAGAGTTCTTATGGTATATAGCAACAATGTTTTTTTAACACATTTCTTTCAGCTCAACAGTTTCAACATGGCTACTTCCCTTCTCGTTTTCCCCTCATGTTGTCTTTGGTGTATTAAAAGGCCAGTAATTCATAACAAAGTGAAGGCAAAAACCAGTTCTCGCTGGAAAGCAGTCTGCTGGCTGTTTGTCTTCCAGGTGTCCAGAGAAGGAATCCATCACCACATCCTGAGATGCTGAAACCATCCAAGAGGGTCAGATGCAGATACAGAGAAAAGAGAGAGATACACGCCCAGAGAAAAATGAAGAGAGTGTGGAGGACGACATGCAGACGAAGCAGCCCTGCACAGGTAAATTAAATGAACAATCCCTTCGCTGAATACAAATCAGCAGGCCAAGAGAAGTTATGAAATCCAATCTTCTTTGGTTGTGATTAGAAATAAAAAATGACTGTTGTGTTATGTAATGTCAGTGTTGACTGATGCACAGATTGAACAACAACCAGGCCTGATTGTAATGATATGTTCTGTTTTTATTGCACTTGTTCAGTGTTCAAAGTCACCACACAAGCAAACCGAGCAGAAATTGTGTAGTTTTCTTGTGGGAGCGTGGTCGCGCTAACCTCTATATATAACATTTTAAACAAAAAAAAAAAGTTCAGAATGGAAGAATGATTTCTTTGGGGGGATCAATGAGATATGTGGAGATGATCAATGGTGACACTAAGGTTTCAGTTTTCACTGCGGGAAGATTTCTTACTTCTTTTTAATCATTGGCAAAACATGCTGGTGATGATGAACAAAAAGCAAAACAAAAATCTGTCAACTTTTACTTAATTATGCACAGAAGAAATATCTAGTTTCCACGTCAGATTCCTTCCTAGAAGTTTTGTGTAACTTTTTTTGGGTCTTCAAGCTTTACTGTGGGACATATGTATCTCTGATAATGTAAACATCAGTTGTTTCCTCTCCCCTCGGTGACAATATCCACACTAAAGAGTGTTGCTGTCACCATCACCTGCTTATTTAAAGTCTGTTCACTTAGAGGGAAAAAAAAATCCAGGATTCTGAGTCCTGTTGCAGAGCTTCAATCTTAGCCTAAATATTGCCGCCAAAGAGTCCCAGCTTTAGATTATTTCAGTCAGCTGCTGAGAGCAACTCTGAGCGAGGAGATGGAGATGCTGTTTTCCAGGAGCTCATACTGGTTGATACACAAAACAAAAGGCATAAAAAAACAAGTACTCCTGCAGACGGCAATTGATAGAAATTAACGGATCACACAACCTAAACTGGATTTAAAAAAAAAAACGTGTTTAATGACGACAAAATTACACTAATTGCCACATGGCATCAACATGTTTGATTGTGCCGTATTTACATCCTTGTCATTGTTTTGACTTATCTCGGCTTCTCATCCTGCTGGTCCTTTGACCACGTCATCTATTTGATATTAACGCTCAGCTGACAGTAATTCCCTGTGATTACCTGCTTGTATTAAATTGTTTGATCAGGCAGAACAATCAACATAAAACGGGGAAGCAAAGAACACAAAATTCAAACACGTTGCCTGCTGTTGGCACAGCACTATAAGTTTTACAAAGAATATCTCTCCTAGTGGTCTTTCCCCCATTGTCCCTACTTAGGACACTCTTGGGTAACTCTCAGGCGTGCTAAAAATGTTGTCAATGAGGCTACTTTTAATCTTAGGAGTCTTTAACACGGGTCCAGATTTTAAATTTGCCAATTACAGGTTGTAAAACAAAATGCTGTTTATTTCTGGTAATTTCCCATTTTTTTTTTGCGTAGCTCTAGAAAACAGATATTTATGAAGGTTCTTACAATAGCAGGGTGCACAATGGATATCAATTCCTAAATAGGTATCTAGTAATCTTATAGGAATGCAGAAACTGAGTCAAAACCCCAAATGTTCTTGTCAAGAATCCAATGAAATATCCTCAAGTTTTCTGAGAAACCAGGAAAGACATTCCACTCCTCTAAAGCTTATCATCTGCGAACTACCCTTTTAACCAAATCAGACAAATGTGTGCTCCCCAAAATAATATCATTTCGACAACTATTGATTAATCGGATGCAATATTTCTATACCTCCCTCCGCATAGCATAACTTGAAACAACAGCCTCTTTGCCTCTCACTTTGAACATTTGCTAACTATTCAGAAACGACCCAGAAAGCACGTGCCAAGGTGCTGACAGCAGAACTATGCATCAACATTCCACACGCAAACAACCCCTCTTAACAGACAAAGTCTTAAAACTGCAGCCTGTACACACACATATTTTTTTTCTCTCTCTCTCTCTCAGTACTGAATGCTGTAATCAAGGCTAATGGGACTCAGCTGCTGGCCAGTCTAATTACCTGGAATGCAGACGGATGATCTTTGAGACAGAGACACACAGGCTTATTCTAATGCAGATCATGACTGCTACATATCTTAGCACAGCAGTTCCAAGATAGGCTTAGAGTTCCCATGCAGCATATGTTCAAGTATCTTAAAGTGTGTATAAATATATTAAAATAAATGCAGTGTTTATGTTGAATTTTTGCACTAACTGTACACAGTATTTCCACGGTATTCTAATTTTCTGAGATACTGAATTTTGGGTTTTCATTTACTCTGAGCCAGGATAATCAAAATAACAAGAAACCAAATGGCACTTTTAAACAATATAATTTTTTTTTTTTAGATGTCTCCATATTGCAAATTTCTCAGTGAACGTCAAACTGCCTGTATCACCAACCAAGCCACGTCCTTCCATCCTTCCCATTATTTTTCTCCCATTCTGTAACAATTCCACTGTTGCTATTCCTCCTTACTTTCAAGGCCATCCACCACCGTGCCCCATCTTACCCATCACATGCCCTCCATGTCCCTCAGGTTCTTCATCTAAATTGACCTCTGTCCCCTCTGTCCATCTCAGCACCATGGAGACCTCAGTCTTCTCTTACTCTACCTCCCCCAGCTCTGGAATTACCTGCAACCTGTCCTTGGCATTGATTCCCTTACTGAGTCTAAAAACAGCCTCAAAACTCGTCTTTTCAAATGTGCATATTCCCTGAAAGTTTCTGACTATTTATTATGTCGATTTTATTTTCTTGGCACACCATCCTCAAGTGTTTTAAAAGGCCCTTTTATTATAATGTGTTATGATTATTATATTTGTACATTTCCTAATCTGATTAATCACAGGTTTGCTGTGAATTAATTATGGTTAAATAAAAGTTAAAAAATGAACTGAGTTAATAAATGTGTCCAAAATATTTTTTTTTTAGCGCTGTCAATTAATTAAAATAGGATGTAATAGGCAAAACATGGGATCACTTCTAATGTCTTTTGATGCTTGATGTGTTTGTCATTATTCATACAGAGGCTTACATGCAAGCTGCAGTGCAGATCACATCGAAAAAGTTTAGAAATCATGCTTAAAAGAAATTATACCTAAAGAGTTTTTACCAGTAATAAGCAAAGCAACAAATTTTAAGATGAATTATCCCACTTTTGCTAATACTGGAAAATTAATGGAGGCTCAACATCTAAAAAAATTAACTTTTTATTATGGAAATTAGTAAATAGAAATGACTTTTGTAATCCTTAACGGCAAATTGCAAAAATCCGATTTACACAAAGCGAGGAGAAAAAGCTTATGCGTTCTCACACAACGTATGTAACTATGTTTTCACTGCATATAGGTCAGTTGAAACCCACAGAAAGCAATTTTATAATATACTTGACATTGAAAAGACATGTGTATTTTTATTTGTTTTGAGTCAGCATGTGCTGCTTTTTTTGTGGTTCCATGTGCTGACGCAGTAAACGTAGGATGAGGAGGCATAAGTGCAGCAGAGCAGTCAATTAGTCAAAAAACAAAGCCAAAAAAAACAGAATAACAACCTCATACTGTCTTTTCCAATGCTGTTTTCTTTGGGTGAAAAACAGGTCGTAGTGGAAAATAAAACGTTACATTTGTAAGGACTTTAAAAAGTCAAAGCAATGAAACTTTTCAGTGAAATGCTGAGTAGAATATAAAACAAACAACAATAAAGTCTGTCTGTAGGAGGAGTTAACACTAGTGTTCACTACGTAAGAAGAGAAAGAAAATTATGAAACTTAATGTTCAGAGGAAGAGATTTTGAAACAAATCTGTTGTGTGTTTGATAAATGTGTCTCGGTGTCATTCAAGGCCTCCTCAGTCTGATGTCACAGTGTCTGCCTGAGTAGACAGACTGCTTCAGGGCTAGCCTCGTTCTAAATGATTTATGGGGCCTGGGAGCAAGAAGGGGAGCAGTATCTGCTTCTGGTGGCACAAGTACACACCCCCGTTAACCTATCTCGAAGAGGGAACTGCATTTGTGTGACTGTGTGCATCGTTACAGTAAAAACTGTTACATAGCAGTTCAGACTTATTAAAGATGGCAGCTATACAGAGACAAGCCTATAAACATGCATAAAAATTCAACACTCCCTTTATGAGACATATTGTACTTACTGAAGATGATGAAGGATGCAGTTATGAAAGGCAAAGTAGTGGAGAGGTGGAAATCACAATGCACTCATTTTTAAGCACACACTACATAGCATGACATCGCAGGAATGCCATGGTATGTATCTACAAGTTTAGAAAAATGAATGCTATAAAAGCAGCTAAGCATGCTGTGACTGGTGCTGATGCTGATAATAGTGACTGTTTGTCAAGGGCACACTCAGAATGTACTTCTAAGGTCAGACTGATATTTTCCACAATGTTCCCTTCGCAACCTCAGCTCAGAAGAATTGAACAGATTGAAAGTGAGTTAAATTCAGCTCCTAAACTGATTCACAGACTGCCTTTTTAATCCCTTCCATCTCCTCCTCTTTCAATAAATTGCTTCTTGACTGGCTGTCTGTGTCAGAAGATTTCATTACACAAATGCAATAAACCAAGAGGCTTGCTCCGTCGCTGGATTATCACAGAGGTAAAGTCTCCTTGGATAGAAAAGAGAAAATTAATAAAAGTGCTTCTTGAGGAAACATTAAGAAAGAGTTTATTGTGCTGTTTCTTTTCTTTACCAATGGTTTGTCCACTAATAAATCTTTGGGGAAGTGAAAGCCAGGGAGTACATGACAGAAAACCACAATTTTGAAAGCACATAGTAATAACAAAGTTCTCAATTCTGAATAGATAAGTCTATTTAAGGTTTTGGAACTGCAAAATTCAAAAATGTTTTTTAAGGCAATGAGAATTAGTGATATAATTCTCATGTTCAAAATATTCCAAAATTATTTCTCATGAAGCAATGCACACCACTGGTGTCTGCTTGGCAGCAAATGTTCTTAAGGCAGCAATCTGATTTGAACCTGAACTACTCTAAAGTGCAAATACCACCGGAACATAAACAGAAATACTACAACATACTAGCTCTTCTACTTCTGCATGGAAAATAGGAAAGTGGTGACATATGAGCTCAACAATGTGGACATTATTTTTAATCTATTTTTTAGATTGGTGCAAAGTGCTTTTACACTTATTCAGTTTTCAGGTGTTTCAGGAGCTCCTTATTATTATTGTAACTTCTTTTGAAAAAATACTTTTTAAAAATGTGGATGCTGACATTAGCATTTTGTGATTGATGAAATATGCTTTGCATCGATGTGGTATTTCAGGCCTCATAGCCCAACTGCTTTTTGCACAACTTGAACCCAAGGGTTTTCCAGCGTCCAATTAATTGGTTTTTTGAAGCAAAAATTAGCACCCAGTGGGCCAAGAAAAGCGTATTTGTCATCGCTCACTGTTGTTTCGCTCGGCGCTTGTGCGTCAGATTTATGGGCGTACTGCAAACACACAAATACAAAGGTTCTAGCAGGAACATCTGTTTTTTTTTTTTTTTTAAATATCTTGGTAATTAATTCGTTGAAATTATCGAGTAGGAAGATGTTTCTCTTTCCAACACAAAAGTCACAAATGCACAAATCTGGATATAGATCTGGCTGTTGTGTGTTTTTTGCATTTGCCTGACACTATTTCATTCTGATCAATGCTGCTGCTTGATGGAGCCAAAGCTTGAAAACTGTGGCCTGTTGCCATGGTTATCTCTATTTGAAACCAAAGGGATTAACCTCTGGGGAATGGGTTGGGTTAGTGAGACTGACAAAGAGAGATAAAGACTGAAAGAGGGGAGAACAGTCAGGGACACACAAGGATGAGAGAGAAGTTTAAAGACAGAAAACAATTAGGACAAAAGTGACAAAAGGGAAAGACATCCTACATTTCCCATGGATTTTTAGATCACTAACCTTTTATATCAAACATCTGTTAGAATTCCAGATTTTTGTGGCGTAAAAAAATAAATCACAAATAGTCATCAAAACAAGTTTTTTCCACAAACTCTCTTCTAAAAATTAAAACATTGTTTTCATTGGCAAATGTAAACACCAAAAAGTTGTAAACAAAAGAATAAAACTTCTCACTTGTCTGAGATCATTTGATGTTTTAAACCTGAAAGCATGTTAGCTTCCCAAGGGACTGCGATGGAAAAAAACAAAAAAAGTTTGTTCCTGGAATCTCCAGAAACCACTTTTGAGGATCACAGATTAAAATGTATCAATGACTACTGACACAACTTTTTCAACTTTTTCCTTTCCCGTTGGTATTCTTTATCTACTTTTATTTATTTATGTATTTATTTTTTGCTTCTTAACTTTGGGAATGCTTTGTCTGTCTCCTTTTTCTTCATACACACATACATATCCAGGAGAAGGTCCACTTGCCTCTGTCTCTGTTTCTTTCTTTTTTTCTCTTTTGAAAACCATATATATATATATATATATATATATATATATATATATATATATATATATATATATATATATATATATATATAAATTTCAAATTTTTGGCTTTAACATTCATTAGAACTGTTTTTCAACAATATTTTAAGTGACATTTGATTGAATGGTTTCAAGATCAAGGTCTTTCATTCCCAATTGCTCATCACTTTGGGCAGGGCAACCAGATCTAGGACGTGCATTGGCGTTTTACAGTTTTTCATTTCAGAATGATGAACGTTGTTGGGGTCTTTGGCACTTTTATGTTACAGAAATGTTCTTGTGTCCTTCCTCAGCTCTGTGTCACAACGTATTCCTGTCTCCCGAGTTATGATGAATCTCAGCCAAATGGGTTGGAGTAGGTTCTTGCTCTGGAAATTGGGTAGGCCATTGTCCACTAAAATGTTGAGTGGGTGAGTATTTGCTCTATGAATTAAAATTCATAGAGTTGATAGTGGAAATCTTTACTATCCAGTAGTGGCATTAGTTTCCCCCAATACAGTATTTTCACGTAGGAATTTAAATGTGTACAAAGATAGGATGAAAAATATTAAAGCCAGACAAAATGAAGCATCCCAGTCTGTATCCTCAGTGTCATGAAATAATAATAATAAAAAAAAACAAAAGGCTAGAACTGCAGTGGTTAATAGGTTGTCTTTTTCTCCTGACAACCAATACATCATTCTGTGTTTATTAGGTTGGCTCAAACAGATATCACCTCACAATCATGACAACAAAAACAAATAAATAAACAACCATATTAAAATCTGTTTCAAAAACATTTTTAAATAGTTTCACATTTTTAAAGTTAAATCACTACACCAAGCAGAGAAGGTGAAGTTTCTCAGTGTCTTGTTCAGTGGTGATAGGAGGATGAAGCAGTTTTTGAATAAACAGAATTAAGCCTAATATATTGTCAATAATGGTGGCGACACGTTCAAGTTGCTGGGTTTAGTGTAAGATAATGGGTGGCTTCATAAGTCCTGTGCGTTTGGGGATATGTTGGAAATTGCCAAAATAATTTGGAAAGAATTTCGATGGATGGATGGAGTTTTTTGGCTCTGCACTAAATTGTGACAGACGTTTGATACATATTTGTTGATGTACGCATTTTCACTGTTGGCTGTTTGGCATAGAAAGCAGTCTTTAAACTTTTTAAAATCTTTGAACAAACAGCTAATCAAACAGTCATTTCAAGCTCAAGTGTGCAAGTTCAAACTGTGACCTCAGGTTTAGCATCCCATTCATTTCTACGGCTCCAGCAGCTTGTTTGTGCAATGTGAAGTGTTTTTTAAAGTTCTTTGCTTGAATACAGGCTCTCTGAAAATGTCCTTGTGGGCGTGTATTGTTGTGGTAATCAGATGAGAAAGACCAGGTTCCTTTATGATCTTTAGATGTCAGCACAAGGCCACAGTGGGGCCATTTGACAGTCTGTTGTACAAAGACTATTTGCTTTCAGGAAGAGGAAACCTTTTTGAGTCCTTGAATACTAAAGGGTGGTCACACATACACATTAAGCTGAGCAAAAGCACACATAGACACATGGAAGTGAAGCTATTCCATCTAAATGATGTGCACACAGGCTCAAACCATTTTTCCTGCTCCTAATACACATATATGCACCGGCCAAAATTAGATGGTCTCCATGGAAGACCACTCAGAAAACTGCAGTTTAATTACCTTCGTATCCTCTGCCAAGGACAGCTCAAGACTGACACCCTATGCATTTATTTATTTTATTTCAACAAAGAGCAGCTTCTCGATTGCAAAGTCATGAGGCTCTGTCAAAGGTTTGTGAAACCTACCGAGAAGAAAATTAGCACACACCACACCCAAATAACCTGATGCAATTCATGCTAGTAGTTCAGTACGTAACCGGGAACTCCAGCAGAACCAGCACACGCAATAAAATGCAAAACTATATGACTTATTACAGTGTAATGTATGAAATAATAAAACCAACAATGTAATATTCCAGGACTGCTTTAGTAGAGCAGTCCTGGAATAGAGTAGGTATTCGGATCTAAACTCTACAGTAGAGTTCGGTCCGGTCAGAAAGGACTAGGTTCAAGCTTTGTTTTTAATTAGCCTACAATACATACAGCACAGAGAAAGATAAACAAGAATGAATAATATAAGCATGTGATAATGTACGTATTTTAGTCTAAATAGAGGAGAAGGTAGTTTTCCTTGATGAGGAAAGACAGAAAATAAGGTGCAGAAGTTAACCAGACTGTAACAGGTGCAGGTGTGAGGGGAGAGCAAAGGGCGAGCTGAGGGGGAGAGAGAGAGAGAGAGAGAGAGAGAGGTGCCAATGAGGAGCCAGGAGGTGAAACAGTGACAGGGAGCAGGAACATGAATCTCACAGTAACCAAGAATAAGTAAATGCGGGAAATAAACATAACCTATCTAAAATAACTAAGAACAGACTGATCCAAAGAAAAACAGAAACTTAAGACCAACAGTAATATCTGAGACAAAACACAACTAACAAATCATCAAAACTATGAAAACAGGAGAAAAAAACCCAAAACAACCCAAGACCCTGACACAGACAGGGATAAAATTATTGGGAACCCTGTTAATGAATGAAAAGCCCACCAGGGTCAATGAAATAACTTGATACTAACAAAAAGTAAAGAAGTATATATTTACAGACAATTAGCCAATGAAAAACAGGCATTGGGTTTGAACTGTCGTTCAGCAGAATCATTTTGACTGTCATAACATTTTAGAGAGCATTGTTGGCTTTTTATTCCTCAAGAGAAGCTACACCTGGTCTGGCGCTTCCTTTGGCTGCGACAGCTTCCTGGAAGGAGGAAGGAATCAGCTGAGATAACGGCATTTAGACGACCAGCTAGTAGAGTGTAAGTCTTGATTATTCATGGGCTTTTTAATTCAAGAAAGATATATTTTACGAAAACCAAGAGCTTTCTCTTCTACTAAAATGCGTTATGCTTTAGGAGAAAGCACAACGCAAACTTTAAATATGCCAAAAGTCGTGGATGCCTTTAAGTCAAATGAAGGATTTGTAGATTGTTTAGAAGAAATAATTAATCTTTCAATAAATCTTCGATTTGGAAAGCAGTCAGATTAATTAATCGAAGCTTGTAGGCGCAGCAATTTCATGAAAAAAAAAATCAGAATTCAAAAAGAAAACTCTTTCAAAAGGAGAAAGAGAAACTCTAAGAAATTGTAATTTGGATCTGTCTTAACCCGAAAAGATGAAAATTTGTCTTTTATTACCACCATCCAAAATCCACACATTCGATCCTTTCTCGAAGCTGAAAATCCCCCACACATTTTAGTGCAATTGCTCTTGATAAATAACCATCAGAACAAAGTAACAGCACCCAGAGCTGATGTAGAAACTCATTCCATTTCTTCCATGCAGGTGCAATTACTCTCCCTAGAGCCACTTTCATTTGAGTAAATGCTGTTAGGAGCCACCAGCACTGCCTGCACCACAATTTTTCTGTTTTTTTTTCCCCATTATACTTAAGTAACCAAGAAAGACCCAAGCTGACCCAAAGGCAAGACACTGAAGACACAGTTCATGAGCAACTGGTACAATGGAGATCTCTGAATGAAAGAAACAATATAATGATATGGAAAGAGCGGCGACGACTGAGAGCAGTGAGACTGAAAGGCAATGCAAGAAAAAATCTTCATTGGTTTTCAGCGTGCATTGGCAGACTCAGACATCCTAAAAGGTTACAGCATTTGATTTGTGATATTGTAGTCCAAAGACTCTCTGTCTGGAGGAGCTGTTCTTCTGCTGCTGCTGTCTGCAAAGTTTGAATGATGGCTGAATTATGCTGTCAGAATGTGAATCGAGCTGATTCTGCTGTCTGTTCAGTGATGAACTACAAACATACTTTCAGCCACCGAGAACAATGGCAGTTGTGAAAGAATATAATGTTTCCTTCTGAAGGTGAGTTATTTGGGCCTGGTTGCTATGCTTAATTGCAATGGCTTGCTGAAGGATTAATATACCCATTGCTTTACCTCTTTTTTCAGTGTCTTTTTTTTTTTTTTAGCAAATAAAGATGTTTAGTCTTGTGTTTAGTCTACTTATTTATTAAGGAACACAATGTTAAATACATGTCTATTATATATATATAAAACTTTCATGCTGTGCCTATAATAAATCTCACACTATGATGGGAGGATGCCAGCCTTCGTTTCCGTGTGCCACACAAGATGGCATTTCTTTCCTCAGCTTGAGCATCTGCACCCAAAAACGACTATGAAAGCTACTGACAAAATGTATTCACTTCTGAAGACACTTCATTGCCAATTATTTTTATTGCTCTGATGTCCCTATTTTATGTAGGGACATCAGAGCAAACAAGAATGAATACAAAAACAAACCACAATTTATTTGTTGGAAAACAAAATTAAGGAAACAGCTTATCATTTTCTTTGCACTTCACTATTATGTGTTACTTTTTGTTGGATATAAAAGCCAAGCAAATATTTCCAAGCTTGCAACTGAAGCAAGACAGAGTGTAAAAAAGGTCAAGTGGTGTGAACAACTTTTGCAAGGCACTGTGCATATATGCCTAAATATGTGCCTGAGATAAAAGTCGCTTTTTTTTCTTTCTTTCTCCAACTTCTTCTTTAATTAGGTCATTTTTACTTGCTTTATGTCTTTCCTCCTTCTCCTTTATCACTCTGAAATTCTCCATCTAAGGCTGACCACTCCACATTCTGTTGATCTCCCTCTAACCCCGCATGCTATGGTTTGGACTGAGCTTTCACTCGATCAATCTCTCTGTGTATCCTCGGCCGCTTCGGTGCTACACTGAAAGGCTAATTCCACTGAGAGATAGAATGTGAGGATAGCTTCTTTAAAGTGCTTTCCAGTTATCTCCGTACTTATAGATCTATACAGAATCAAACCAGGCACTGCCTCTCTGTGCACTCCAGCTGCACACTCCCTTTTCCTGTGATCATAGCCATGTATGTCAGTTTTTGCTTCCTTCTTTCTGTGGAACGCAGGGAAAACTAAAACTGCAAGGACGTGCATAAATTCCACACATATTTAATTAAATAGGAGGTTTTCAACAAATGTAGTTGGAAGTGACCATAAATAAATTAAGAGGTATATGATTAGCCATTCGCTTATAATACTTTCAAAAAATCGCTATTCATATGTACATATATATATGTTAAATGTTCATAAATTAACATTAGAGACTGACAGTTACATTGTATTTGAACTTCATAAGTTTATTGCGGCTCTGGATCTGCTGTCTCTCCATGGGTTTTTGTTATTTCTACTTGCATTGTGTTAGACATATTTTCTTCTTTTGCAGAAGTCGTTGGTTTTTCCAAAATTAGGACAGAAGCTGCAGTAGGGAAACCAGTTTACACTCATTATAAAAGTCACCCAGGTGGCAAGGCAAAATAGGAAAGAGTGTCTTGTGTTTCTGAAAGTAATATTGCACGATATAGTAGAAGTAGCAGACCATTTGTAGAACTTGAGGAGAATTTGGAGACTTAAAAAAAAAACATTGAGATATGTGTTATTGAAGCTACTTGTTCTGAACAATTTACAAATCCTACACTCAACTCATGGAGGGAGGCATCCGCAATTTTTGGTGTATTAAAGTTTTTCTACACATCTTTCACATCTTTCTCTTATACAAACAAGTCAAACAAACAAGACCCTAGTCTTGTTAGAGGGAAACCAGACAGGACTTGGTTCATGAATGGGTAGGAACTGGATGTAAAATTTCCACCTTGTTATCTGGGAGACTCAGGTTTGAAATTTCTTGCAGGACTGAGTGCTGCAACATAACTACTGCACTAATTAATTTTTAGCTGGATTTTCTCTGTTCCCTCTGAGTCCCTCTGTGTTTTTGAGAACCGGACAACCCGTGTTGTTGCCCAAAATAAACCCAGTATGAGGAGGGCTGATATGTAAGAGGAGACGGAAAGGATCGTACATGACAGAAACAAGACTGAATTAAATCTGATCTGGCCTAAACATGCACTACCATCAACTGCACTACAATTGCATTAACCTTGCATTAGCAGCCCTGTACTGTGAGGGCTTGGGTGCATTTGTCTTTCGTTGCCCGTGTGCAGGGGATAATAATTTGGAGAAAGATGAAGGAATTAAACAGGGAGAAAAGACAGCTACAATTTACGACCTACTGTTGCTATTCTCCACGGTTTTCACCCATTATTTTATTTTGAGTAGTTATGGCTTTTTGTTTTTTTCAGACATTACATTTTGGGTTATGAAACAAAGCAACCTCAGATGGCACCGTTCATACTGACCGTGAGTCAGTTTCTATTCACCTTAGGGATGCTGGTATCGGATTTGAAAACTGCTAAAATAAAGTAATACCATATAGTTTACTGTGGATAAATATGGCAACATCGATTTATTTATTTTTTTTTCTGTTAGTATCCACAGGACACAGTTTACTGAAAACTGGAACTTGAAATGAACTGCATCATCAAGGAGGCATATCAAAAGATAAATCAAATCTAACACTAAAAATTAGCGTAGCACTACAGAAAACTACTGGGCATAAGTCTATGAATTACAAATTTATGTGTTTTCGGTGACATTTAACAACTTATATATGTTAGCTTTATATGTAGACAATTCAGGGGATGCAAGAGGGTAAGACAATAAAGGATGAAAAAGGAAAAAAAAAAAAAAAAAAAAAATTAGATGCATCAGATGTGCAGAAAAAGACAGGAGGAGTCAAGGACAAAATGGAGGGGAGAAGAAGAAATGGAGAGACTAATGGAGGGAGGTGTGAAGTGTCACTGCTAGTGGCACCGTCGCTCTAATTAACATAGTGACCTTGGCCCTGTGGTCATGTTATTGTACACACACACACACACAGAGACAGAGAGATGGTGAGAGATATTATAAGCTTTGTAGCGTTTGTGGAAAATCAAATAACGACCTGAATTGAATTGAACTGAAACCCAAACATGTTTCACTACAAATCAATTTCCCTATGTTTGCTTTTACAGTATTTTACATCCATGTCACCCATATCACAACATATTCCTTGTTTTATTCTTTTCCTAAACCAACAGAGAAGTTAGGGTAAAGAGTGAAAACACAAATAGCATAGAAAAAATAAAATCTAAGACAAAATTAACGAGAACTATTATGGAAAGGAAAGAAAAAAAAATCTAAGATTTAAACATAAGTCTTAGACTGAACTTATTACAAGGGTAACTAACACAAAGAGACAGCAGGAAGGAAGACAAGCAGACACAAAAACTAACTCTGAGTGAGCCGGCAGAGAAGAGACAGAGTACAGCTGTAGCAGCAATCATCTTTCAGGTCAACAGTAATTACCAAGAAGACTTGTGACTACAGGATACACACACATACACCACCACACAGTTTTTCTTCTACCCACCGCCTTGTCTCACTGAATTTTCTTCTCGTTCCATTTATTTCACAACCAAGACAACACACCTGCCACAAAGAAGATGTCGGGACAAGAAGCAGAGTTTAGTGGGTAAAGGTTTCTCACCACGAACAGATCTGAACACATGCAGGTCTAATCTTGCATTGGCTGACTTCTAATTAATTCATGGATCTTGTCAGAAAGTCACTCTAATTGTGGTTCTCTTTGAAGTTGCCACATGATTTTCAGCCTGCTTACACAGAGAGGTAAACAGACATTTTTTTCCCCATCCACTCAGGCAGCAATTATCTCTTACATACCTCACATGATCTCTTATGAACCACATAGATTTTTGTGTTTGAGATTTATCGTTTTAATCTTGTTTCAAATGTCCTGATTGTCTGAGGAAAATGTATGGCTCATCCATCCGTGCAGATGTTTTAGCATCTTTTAGATATTTCTCATCTCAAATCAACTTATAATAGTGAAGGATTTCCAAATGAAGGCGACGAAAGTTTGTTTTTATGTTTTTGCTATTAAGATCCAAACAACATTGCAATGCAAAAATACCTGAAGTCTTATTGTTCCTGCGGATTCAGTATGAATGATAGCTGCACTAATATCAATGTCTGCAAAATTTGTATTCAACTTGCAACATCCTTGTTCTCAGTTTTTGGCTGATTAACCAAACTGTCTCCCACAGTTTGAATGTGGGAACTGAACAGTTTGAACTGAACGTGTGAAGGAGTGGTTCAAGTGGTTCAACTCAGATCTCGACAAAAGAAATTTAGTCATCGATGGCAGAGAATTTATTTTAGCTCAATCAGGACCAAACTGAATTTTGTATTTATTTATTATTTTTTTTTTATGTGTAGACAATATCAGAGAGAGAAACTCACAATTGCCTGGCAAGTTGTCATGTAAATGGCCTGGAATCATGTTAAGCCCCAGAGGCATTCACTGTATGTCACTTCCACTATTCCTGCTCTTCAGCTATAGCTTCTTACAATGAGGTGAATTAATTTTCCTCTCTGTATACAGTACATCTACACTATCATAATCTACACACACAATGACAATCCAAACAACATTTTTGGACTGATATGTGTTTCTGAGAACATCAAGACATTTTATAATAAGATTAAGCAAATAGTTGCCCATTTGGCCATGAAATCCATCTCCGTGTGTGGATTATGCATACTGAGTAAGTCCTCATTATTACTGTCCCTCCAGTCAAATGTGTTGATGGCAGCATCTTTCTTTTGGGAATGATTTGCTTTTAAATTATTATTTTTTTTTTGTTATTGATTCTGGAGAACTGAGTGTTGGACAGGCTGAAAAAATTCTGATGAAATCTGCAGAAAAAGTTAGTTACAACATTCACATTTCACCAATGTACTAAATTTTGCAAAGACAATCAGAAACTGAGCTCAGAAAAAGTCTCAAAAAGTTTTAAGTTCAAGCCAACATAAAAGTGAATTTGAACTGATTTAATTTCACAGAGAAAAGCAGCAGTGTTTCCTGCTAGCTTGCGATGAGTGTCTGTGACCACATGTGGGGATAGACAATGAAAAGTTAGTGAGGACTTATATTAGTGATACTCCTCAAACTTGTCTATGCAATAAGGTTGGGCAATTGGACAAATTTGTCAACAGTTTATGGAAGGCTGTGGCTTTCGTAAGTTGAGTGATTGTTGTTTTGCTTTGCTTTGTTTTTTGACAGTTACTGCATCACCTGTTACTTCAGCTCACAAATTAAAAAAAATAAAAAAACTAATGCCATTTTTAATGGCACAAACAAATAAACTCCTTCCAGCTGGAAGCAGAATTCTTATTTTGTGCCTGATCACTAGTTTCTAGCTGTAATAGCTGAAGCTTTCTGATAACTCTTCATAGCTCCTTTTTACATCCAAAAATGATAAATTCAGTTTTCTTACTATCCAGTTGAAGAAAGTTACGACACACCCGAACATTGATTTGTTCTATTCTTCTGCACAGTACTCGAATGGGTCTCTTTCAAAGATAAGAGGGTACAGATGAATGGACATTAACTGAGTGAGTCTTTTCTCAGCCTTCAGTATTTGGCAGCTATTGAGTATAATTTGGATTTTTTTTTTTGAGTTAAAGAGATCACCTTTACAGAATTGACAGTATTAATGGTTAAAAGTGGCTGCAGTTAAAAACGTAATAAAATTTGACTTTTCAGTTTTCTTTTCTGGTGATGAAAGCATTACAACATGTGTGTGAGAGCAGGCGTTTTCAAAATCTAATAGTTATCAAACAGTTTGTGCATGAACAACAAAAGATGATAAAAAAAAAAGAAAAATGGTAAGTGATGAGATTATCATATGCTAACTTGAAAAATAAATCATGACTTTTGCATACACTCACACAAGAATATAATCCATCTTTTCCATTTGCACCAGTTCTGGGTGCCTGAGAAGAAACTCATTCTCCTTTTTTGGGGGTGTTCTTACAGTACAAACAGCTTGGACAAATTTAGACGCATGGTCAAATGTGTTCACGTGTCCAAATAGTTGCCAGAGGATGGGTATATTTATGTAGGAGGGAATTTAAGACTCAGCTTGGGTCTTATGATTAAGGAACCTCAATACTAGAAACACTGAAGAGGTTTTATACCACTGACAAGAAATTTAGAATGTACAGCGTTTTATGACTATAAGCAAATAGCAGCTCTTTAATCTTTTAAGCAGTGGAATGCAGGCAGCAGTAAAACAACAAAATCAAAGAAGGAAAGACAAAAGCACTTAAGAAATAGCAAAAGAAACAGATACATGCAAATGTTAAAAGCAGAAGCTATTTACAAATAAACAAACAGTACAGTATAGAAGAAATCACCTAAACTTATATAACCAACAGGAAGATTCCACATTTTTTATTCAACTAATTTCTTTTCATATTTCTGCATCAGCTTGAGCACTGAATTTTACAACCATCCATGTTATAATTTTCCCATTTTCTTAGATTGGTTATATAAGACTCATTTTTAAGCTATGTGTGAGATACTGAGTCTCTCGGTCACTAGGAACATAGGCACCTTCACTGAGGTATCCAGTGTCTCTGTTTGGGAGGACCAAGCCATTTTTCTCCTGTGCTATGCTGTCATGATGGAGTCCTTGGATAATGTTTCAATGTATGAAAATGTCTGTAGAGCTGCAAATATTCTGTAAGCAATGAAGCATCTGGAAGCATGTTTGAATTGCTGTTTCTTGAGACAAGCAGCAAGAAGCAAGCCACATTGATAATGAGGGCTTC
Source organism: Poeciliopsis gracilis (assembly GCA_911649635.1). Lineage (NCBI taxonomy): Eukaryota > Metazoa > Chordata > Actinopteri > Cyprinodontiformes > Poeciliidae > Poeciliopsis > Poeciliopsis gracilis. The sequence goes on from CAJVRI010000287.1 coordinate 3,312,176, forward strand.
ACCTCTACAAATTTGATAGTTTGACCCTCCTATCATAACCTACAAATCATTAAAACGATATCATTTCAAATGCGTCTGCTTCATTTTCATGCCACATTTGTCCAGTCAACTTGGAGGTCGATCTAAACGAGGAAATAACTTTTCATAAGTTAATTGAAAAAAAAAAAAATCTGAAAGTTTTTGCAAAGATGGATCTGCTTACGTAAATGTTGTCAGTACACAACCAATTCCAACAAGGAACATGTCATAATACACTTGAAGATCTAACAAAAAGAAGAACTCTTAAATTTAATTGGAGAATAAATATAACAAACAGAAGACAAGCTTTTGTCTTCATTTAGCCCATATGAATCTATATGGGAACAAGATGGAAACGGCTTGGTTCTAGCTGAACCTCCTTAGTGAAATGACACTAAAAACAGCAACAAAAATGTGCTTTACTCTCCATGGATGGGGATTTGAAACTAAATCTGTCAAACTATTTGAACAGTCTTCAGTGATAACTACCTCAAGATCTTTTAGAGCCTCAAAGTCTTTCCAGTTCCAGTTCAACCTTTACAGTCCAGAGATTTCTCTCAGAAGCAGAACCTCCTGAGTCTGACAATGACCCTTTGGCTCAGGTTCATCACTTCCAGTCGCAAAATGGAAAATATCAAACCAACCCAGAACTAAAAGAACTTCAGGGGATGTTTGTAATAGAGCATATTGTTTCACAGTCTTCCTGATCATATTTGCAGTTTTCACAAATCTCATCCTTTGTCCAGTTTGAATACCTTGAACAAGTGAGGAAGACGCCTACTGACTGATGTCAAAATTTAAATGGATGATCAGTTGATCTGTTGGTTGTTTAGCTTATTTAGCTTTCAATCATTTTTCATTGCTGATAAAAACAACTGAAATTCTGTTGTCAGAAATATTTCTGGTCATGAAAAACATAAGACATCATGAGTAAAGTACAAGAGCGCCATCCGTGACTGCTATTAGGATAAACCTGTTTTAAAACTATAGTTGGCAAGTTACAATTAGAACAGCTATGAAGAGGGTCACTCCAGACATCCGACCCATGCAGACAGCCCGACTAATTAATAAATTATTATTAATAAAAAAATAGCTAAATATTGTGGATGGCATTAATTTAGCTGTACTAATCACAGAGTAGTACAGCTACTCTGTGAATCATTTTGGTTTTCTGTTTTAAATAAAAACAAGTAAAAGTTCATGGCATGCATTTTTAAATTGTTCTTTATTTTGTGGTGAAATGGACATTTTTCATTAGTAACTTAACAGAAAGAAAAGCAAAAAGAGAGGCCAAAGACATGCAGTAAAGTTTTTTTGTAATAGTACATTGATTAAGGACTACAACCTGAATATGATGGACCTGCTCTGCACTGTCACACAATAACCAACAAAAGTTCTTTCTTTTTTTTTTTCTCAACATTTCCCAAAGCAGCAGAGGTTTTACTCCAGGTTATTGTACGCTCACAATCTTACATCAGACTATGTCTAATGAAGACAATTTAAAGAAATAATAAGCATTTTTCCCCGCAGTTTAATTAAAATCAAGATTCAGCGAAACCCAATTAGCGTACTAACACAAAATGCTACACACTGGAGCCACATTTGAGTTAGCTAGCTGCACACTGCAACAAAACTAGGTGGGAAATGAGTGGCTTTCTCCATAATTAGCTCATGACACAGTAAGAAGTATGTGTAATTTCATTTGGAATTGACTTTTTGCCCTCTATTCCATCTCTCTGGAAAGCCTAATCCCTGAGGCGTTGTAGGGGTCTTCTTTCTAGAACATCCGCTAAACACATCACAACCCCTCTGCTGCTAATGCTCACGCTCCGAAATCCTTTAGGAACAAAATGAGAGATGGGAGGCTAATGAAAAGAGGTTTAATGGAAGGAAATGGCAAAGGTGGCCTAGAGGTTTGCTGCTGTTTAATTCAGTGGGATGCTCCAGCTGCCTGAAGACTGGCCCATCTTAATTGTACTCTTCTGCCTCAGAAAGGGAAGTATGCGGCAATAAAGTTACAGGCAATTTGCGCTGAATTTAATTTTCTTGGATTACCCAACCTCTTCCAGTGTCTATTGAAACTTCCTTCAGGTGGTGATATAAAAACCATCAGCCATCATGCTTTCTGAAGGAATGTCCCATTTACCAGTGTCATATTTTAACCACTTCCTAAATTGGGTGCCAGTGGATAATGAGAGGAGTAGCATAAATGCAAAGGATAATGCTAGAACATGGAAATCAGCCATATTATCATGACACCAATACAAGGCTACCACTTATATACAGCTGATCTGTGTTACTACTAGATTTTTGGGGTAAAACGTCTTTAAGAAAAACTACTAAAGTTCCCTTCAATTTCTTTTTACTGTATCAACTATTTGAATTCTTAAAAGTCACTGACCACCACTAAAAAACAACCCCACCTACAGTATTTGTGTTTATTGGCACACATCTATCTATCCATATATCCATTTCTTACTTATATGTTTTTTCTTCACTCTTTAGGAACTCACAAAATGTGACCATGGCCTCCGCCACTTATATTGCACAGTTAACTGCTGTCTAAAAGTCCTAAGCTTTGTATTTTGAAGCTATCATCATAGACCTGGGAGGCAGATTTGTCCATACCTATGCAGGAGGTGTTTGACAGATTTTTAAAAAATCTTTAGGACCCAATATCTCTTTAATAAGTGGATGATTTTCAAGTGGACCATAATGATTAGAAGGAGTGAGTCGGTCTTGCTAATGACACCATAATGATTTGTGGGTACAATTCATTGTCTTTGTGGGTGTCATTAAAGGATCTGACATTGCTCAATAGGCGTTTATTTGAAAAGTGTTTTATGTCTGTGGCTCAGTGGCGATAAGACGGGACGCAGTTCCTTCATTGCCCCACTTTTGAGATTAGTGACTTTGCTTAAGACGCATGTGAAAGAACAATAAAGTAACTTAAGTCAAATTTACATTGCAATATATCTTTTGACCTCTGTTTACATTTTGTTTTATTAAAGGCATAACTTTGTGCTTGTCTTCCGCATAAAATAAATGTTTTCGGTTTAAATTTCACAAAATGTGGAAAGGTTCAAGAGACATACAAATGCATGTTCAGTTTCTAAGTAAAACAGAAGAAATAGAAAGCTACATGGGAAAGCTGATGTACGTAGGAGCAACAAATAAAGAGACTATAGAATGTAGGATGCTATCCAATTTTAATGTCCTGTAAAATTCTTGAATAATGTCAACAACAAAACATACATTATGAAATTCACCAGTTGCACAATATGCTATTTGACTCAATGGTAATGGCAGTCCAATATAAGTAACCATTAACATACAGTGAGCCCAAAAGTCCCTGTGGAAATGTTTATCCTCTATTGTATATTTTAGGTAGTCTTCTCCATCACTAAACATAAACTCTCGTTAGTTTCATCAAAACTTCCAAATACCAAACAGCGCATCACACCCAGGAGTTCATCGGACCAGAGGGAGCGGGGTGAGATGAACCTTACCTTCGCCATCTGTGCCTGGACTCCACTGGCTTTGAGCGAGGCCACAGCCTTCTGGGCTGCCGCAGGGCTGTCAAAGTCCACAAAGCCATAGCCTACAAACAGAAAAACAAACAAGAGAGGTAAGAATGAAAAAAAAAAAAAAATGATGGGAAAGACAAGCAGTTTTAGGACTAAACAAAACAAAAAAAAATGAAAAGAAGCTAGGGTCAGAGAGAATTCTCAAATATGTTGGCAAGCAAGTGCAATTCTGCTCAGGAAACAGATTCTTCTTTGTCTTCAGCAAAATATAAAATGATTTAATGGGTCAAAATCAAGTCAGGTCACATATTTCATGAAAACGTCAAACTGGCTGATTTAGATTTTAGCGTAGGATGATAAACACATTACTTTTTATGTTTGATTGGGGATTCAAGTTTCAGCAAGTTTCTTTTCCTTATTTTTTTGTACAGCCTTGTCAATGTTGAGCTATACGATTACATTTTGTCATTTGCTAGCTTCAGTATCAGACTGCATTTCATGGAATGTCATTTTGTTTCTGCACTTCATATGTTTCCTGTTTTTTGTTGTTTCTTTTTTAAACAAAGTGCATTATTTACTTGGTCTCCCTCAGTGTCCGTGCATCTGTCAGAGCGCTGGGGCGCCTGGGACATGGGTTGGGCCCTACAGGAAGATCTGGAGGACAAAAGGTCCGAACGCACTCATAAATCTCCACTTTCAGAAATAGTACATGTCCTGCTTTACTAGGTCACGTGGCTGAAAGCTGGGAAGAGATGTCAACAGACAGACAGGCTGTCCTCAGTCTCTCTGAAATGCAACGGACAGATTGCGTGTGTTTGTGGGTTGAAAATGTGAGCAAATTACGAGAAACTTATGCCTCATGAATGAGGGAAAAACAACAACATTCGAAAAGAACAATAACTCTGACTGGCCTGAGTCCTAAAACAAGTATGCAAACCTTATGTTTAAACCTTATGTTTATGTAACTTTCTACAATTTTCAATAAAAATGTGCTTAGAAAGAGGGATTCTCTCTTGTACATTCATCCGTAGACAAATATTTCACTCGCAACATCTGTTCCTGTCTTTCTTTCTTCCTTCTCCCAAATTTGGAGCCACACTCTGTTTTGCTGATAAGTAGCAGATTTTTTTCTTCTTTTTTTTTTTAATTGTTCAAAGGCAGCAAGCTGCTTTCACAGCAAGATCTGCCCTGCGCACGCAAATATTTATACGCTGGCTAATGAGAAACCCATAATTTATCCAAAATTGGGTTACACAACCTCAGAAAAGTGGATGCATAAACATAAAAAATGCATTTGCACTTTACTTTGACCTGTACAGACAAGCACAGGTACAGATATATATGGGAAACAAGAATTACGAAAATATGGTCAATGTGCTGCTTATTTATCAATGTTAATGCAAGAAGAGCAACAAATGCCCATCTTGCCAAGATACCAATGCACACAGCATTTATCACCTTGATAAAATGTCCTTATTTTATTCCACCGGATTTGGAAAATGTTGGCATTTCTTACTCTGACAGATAAGTTACTGTTCAAACACAGAGGATTGATTGATTCAGCACATAATATGTATGCCAGGCTGATTTATTCCTGTGCAGCCTGGATAATGTTCTCTGCTTGAAAATCCTGTGAAATGAATATGCCTGAATGATTAAAAAATAATGGCTAATTAAAAATTTAGAGCAGGAAAGCTTTAAAGTTTCTATTAAAACAAAAACAGACATGATTCAATAAACAGATGTTTACAAATCTGTAAAAACTTTAAATCTCTTTTCTAAATAATCCATTCATCCAGTGCCTTTGCCTGTTTGTCCTTGAATGACAAGATGGTGCCTATCTCTAGAGGTCAAAAGGTGAGGGGGAGAGGCAGGGTACAATCTGGACAGGTCGCCAGTCTATCACTGGGCAGCATAGAGACACAAATGCCCACATAAGAACAAATAAGGTTCAAAAACCACACACTGGTGTGAACCAGGGACTTTCTTGCTGAAAGGCAACAGTGTTGCTAACTGAGCCAATGTGGCGCTCCACTTTCTAATTAGCCGCAGCTTAACTAATATACAAGTACTGAGAAATCTGCTGCTGAACAGAATCAGACTATTTTACGCACAAAATGAGTTTTTAAGAATAAATTTGGCGTTAAAAAATAAAGTAAGGAAATGTGCAACAAACTTCTAGGAACAAAACTGTACTTTTATTCGTAGACATGATGGCATGTCAGCTATTTATTCATAGAGAGCTATGAGACTTAATCAGAAAACAGGAAGCTAAAAGGACCAACAGTAAAAATGCTCTGTTTTATTATTTTGATGAGTAAAGTTCAATCTGTTACTGAGAATGGAAAAATGAATTTTGCTGCTGATTATAGTTCCTGAAAAAAAAAAAGCAAATTGGCAGATAAAAGTTGTATAAAAATTATTCATTCTGCTCAGTACATCTCTACTTATTCTCAACAGCATTTTCAAATTAGGTACATTAAGTTAGGTGTGAATATTTCATGTCAGGTGTTTGAGTTAGGTTTCTAATACATATTCAAGTGATGCTACACAAAAAGTCTAAATATTTACACAGTGTCATAACTTATAGTTTGCAAATAGTTGCACTGTATTTTTGATTTTAAGAGCCCTCAATTTTTGCAGTAATTTTTTCCTCTGGATTCACACCTGAAACATCAATATATGAAGTGAATACAGTCAACTGCTTTTAAATAAGTTTAAAGCCATTTTGTTGCATTAGCTCAGAGTTGAAAAAATAATTGCTTTTTAACAAAGCAGTGAAACTAATGAGAAACTAATCAGTAGCATTAACAGTGGAAACAACAACACACAATAACAGATATGGAGAATTTATGACTTGAATAAACAGAAAAGTCCTCAATACATTCCTGAAATTCAACTATTGCACTTTGTTTCATTGCCCTTGAGTTCCAGCTGGCAAGAGCAAAATTATTGTCTGATAATTCAAAATATGTCTGCTTGATCTCATCTCATTTCGAATTTCAGTTTTGCTGATACTAAAAGTCGTATCGCTCCAGGATTTAAAGAAGGCAGGGTGGATTTGAATAGCTTAAAAACTGAGGAGTTTAGCACTGAGTGCTTTTTTTTTTTTTAATAATCGGCAAAGCGATAACTTCAGCGGGTGAGCCATTCTTTTTCATTAGTCAGAACTGAAGGTGCCGGTAGACTGAAAACACAGCAGTGATTACAACACATGAACTTCACAGCAATAAAACTAGACGCTGCAGATTTAATCTGTAATGTAACCAGGAACCACTTCTGGGAGCAGGTCTGTTTACAGTGATATACCAATATCAAATGCCTTCTCTGTATTACAGTTCCAGAAAATTGAATCCATGTCTCAGGTGTCTGGTACATGCTCCCTAAATAAAATATTGAGTCACTGTAGATGTTGGCATGTAATCTAGTTTCACCCTGAAGGTTTTAAGTTATTCTAAAGACATCAGAGGCTGGCCGTGCTTTTTACACCACTTGATCTAGTTGGGTCAGGCACAAAATGTTACACATAAACCCAGATGATGTTAATATTTCTTATGAGGACATTTAATTTCTAAGTGTCTGTCTCCCTGACAAGTTTGGTGGCGCTCAATAGCCTTGAACTGAGTTAACCACTAGTTCAAAGTCCATTCATCACACTCTTGTGAAAAGGTTTTTGTCTGTGGCTTTATTGAGGTCGTGGGTCAAGTATCAGAAACAGAGCAGACCAAAGAAGCCGCTTGAGATTCATTGTCTTGCTCAAGGTCCTTTAATCCAGATGGACACTTGTTAAATCTGGGAGCAGATGCTCATCTTCTGTGATGATGGACAGCTGAGGGAATCTGAACCCAACATACAGAGTCATAAGAAAGTGCACAAATGCTTACATGTTTCTTCTGGTTTTCCTGAGTTACCCTTTCCTGAGAGCACACAATATGAAGTATTGCCTTAAAATACTGTTTATTAAAGACTAAAATAAGCTCTCCCAAGCAACATGCTCAGATGAAAAAGTAATGCGCCTCAAAACCTATTCAATGGTTGTGCCAAACTAACATTATGCATTTACAATAACAGTACAACTTTTACGCCACTTTGGGTGGATTTTGTCCAACTCTTCTTTGCAAAATTGCTCTAATTTGGTCACAATGGACGGATTACAAACTTTAAATAACTATTTAAGGTCATGCCAAAGCATCAATCAGATTGAAGTTTTGATGTAATTTCCCGTTCCCTGGTCGAGAGCAAACTTCCTACTTCCAACATGGTGTTCAAACCGTGAAGCAGCAACATAGCCCCTAAGAGTATATACTGTTACAAACTCTTAGGTTTAACGGTATGCATGAAGTTTTTAAGCAAAAACATGTGCTGCGTTAATTTTACACCACATCTAACCAGACACACAAATTCCTGAAGACTTTTCTGTAGTTTTGTAAGTCTATTTGTCATATTTGAGATCTTTCACTCTATTTCTTTTTAATGGATATGATCCATTAAAGTGATTGCTTACATCTACATTTCTGGAAGACATTGTGGCTGTGTGTAACCTGTGAAATTAATTAAACAATGTACTAAATTGCAGTTATATTTGAGATTTAACAATGGAGATATTTTATTCAAATAGAGTTTTTTATTTTAGAGTAGCTTTTTTAAGTTAATTAAATTATTTTTTGAAAACTACATTTTGCATTTATTGTTGATTTTAGTATTTCTCTTGTAATCTAAATCATGGCATTTTGGTAAGAAAAAAACAAAGAAATACTGTATTTTACACATCAAAATATGCCCCCCTAACTCTCATCTCAAGTAGTTTTCCATGCAAAAAGACCCGACAGACTGACAGACGGACACACAAACATCATTATAGGTCCAATGCAATCTCCTGGGCGTTCAGAGTCCCTGGTCTGGGCCAGTCGCACAGGCCAACCAGGAGACAGTTGGGGACAAGCAGAGAGCAAAATGTGGGCAGGAGACACTGAGAGGGAGGCTGCTTGTCTCTGGGAAATGGAAATCCTTTCATATCTAAAGTGGTTTCCTCTCCCTCCCTCCATCCTGTGCTCTGTGCCCGCTCGCTCCATCACAGCTCCCACGCTGCTAACAAGAAAACTGTCATTGCAAACTCGTTGCAAAACACAAGGAAAGTGTAAGAAAATCTTTGCAATATTGGGGATTTTTAAGCAAACACTGTTGCTTGCCCTATTAAAACATTTTTATTGCTTGTTTACTTTTATCCTTTTGCCAGCAGAAGTAATACCTTGACTGTACTTTTCATGATGGAAATAATGAATCAACTTAATTTGGATCTGAAAAATGTTTTCAAATGACGGGAGGAGAGACATGCGAGGGGATCGTCCAGGCCAGATGGCTTGATTTCATTACCTCTGTGTCTACAAAACAAAACACACCTTCTGTTTCCTCCCTTACCAACCTTCCTGAAAAGATGAGACTGTCTGCTAAATCATCAGTTTCAAAGGGTCGCCTTCCTTTTCTGTCAGCCTCAGGTTATTTTTACCCCTCCTGCCGCCACTCGCTACATCCGCCCATCCATCCCTCTCTTTTCCAAGAGAACTCTCCGAGCCAATTTGTACGCTCTTAGTCACGCTAAGCAATTATCTTGTCCCCACTGAATGCCTTTGCAATCAAACCAACACTTATCCGGTTGTACAGCACTCTAATGGCCAACTGATAATGAAACTCCTTCATTGTGAGTTAACAACTGGCTAAGAGATGTATGAAGTCCACACCATGAGCAGTGAAATTGCTTAAGAGAGTTACAGTCTGAAAAATTTGCCTATGTTGCTTCTGCTGCAGCTGTTAGATTCTATCTAAGTGGAGCATGGAAATATAATTAAAAGTGCAGCTTGATCTAATGCGGCAACATTTCCCCACCTTCCCAAAATAATGGCTTAAATCTTTTGGCCATTATTTTTAGGAATGTGATGGGGAATTTTTTAATCATTTCTTAAAATGCATGTTGAGTACAGTGTGAGGATACAGTGTCAAAATAATTTTCGGTCTTGAGATAAGCGATTTAATGCTAAAAAAATATGTTCAGCTAATATTGCTTTAGAAGAAAAATCAGATATTTCTTATGTTTTTATTAGTTCGACATGTTTGATAGGTCACATTTTCAAGTCTGACTTCATTAAAAAAGTAATTTCAATAATGCTTCAAGAAGAAAAAAATAAACTTATATATTTTCCTCAGATTTAAACTATTTTACCAAAAACAAAACATAATAGCTTCATTAAGTTATTATTATTTACTACTATCCACTTAAACCTTTGCTAAAGCATTACAAAAGACTTCCATTGGGAAACAATCAAAAGCACAACATGTAGCATTATTTTAAATAGAAGTACCCAATGCATTGTCTATTTTCTTTTAGTAAAATAGCTCAAATAAAACAACTTTCCTTTTCTCTTGTTTTGGGAACACTCAGGCCCTTCTCTAAATACTTTAAGTTGTGATAGAAACCAAGATAATGATGACTTATGGGAGGAAACAATTTAAGGCAGTGGACAGTCTTCTCAGGAACGGATGTCTAGTTTCCCATGAGGTCACACTATGAAATGTTCAGAAAAATGACCAAACAACAAAGCTGCACTCAGGACCCCACCCCGCTGTGAAAAAACAGAAAGTACTTTTCCTTATTGTCTTAAATGAAAAGTATAAGCATTTTAAACCGCATATATTCTACAGTATAAATTAAAACAGAGTTGCTGCTGGTAGATTTTAAAAGGATGGCAGTGAAAAGCTTTTCTCCATGTGAAATTTTCTTTGCAAACTTGCAAAAGGAACAAACCACGAGAGGTTTGGAACAACATTGTTTGGACAGATGAGGACAAGCGGAGACGTTAGGCGGTGATTCAATGTACCGCATTTTCAAAACAACACCAAAACCATTCAAACTAGCTGTCGGGAACGATGCTGCAAGGGTTTTGATTTGGACTTGTTTCACAACCGCATGACTGAAAATCATGCAGCCACAGAGCTGAATGTAGACTCCACTGTGTACCTGACTAATCCTAAGTTAAATTTGAGACCTTCTGGCTGACAGTCATAGTTTGGCTGAAGCTGGATTAGGTGAATGGACAATTAAAACCCCTTCAGAGTCATTTAAGCATGACAAGCTCATGAAGAGGGGGAGTATTATTCCCTTGGTGTAGTTCTGGAGGTTAGTGAATTTGAACTTTGAATTTATTTTGTTTTTACAGTTTGGATCTCAGGTCCGGCAGTGAGTTATCAAAACTTGTTATCCTGCCTTGATATGGTTAGGAAAATAATCTCACCCCACAAACATAATTTAGACCAAAATGTATCTGGGTTTTGTTTATATTTTTCAGAATTCAATATAATGTCACCATAAATAAATACTTCCAAGAATGTAGAGAAGTGCGTCACTAAGGAAACATAAATGGTAAGCATAAATGGAAAAGATATAAAGTTGTGAAATGCGATTGAAGTGGAAAATAAAATAAGTTGAGAAAATTTGTAGTAAAAGCAAGTGGTAATCATTTGTGGATTTTATAGGACTTTCTGCCCTATTTTGGTCCAAATTGGAATGATCTCACAAAAAGCTTCACTGTAACCACAAAACCTATTTTAATTTGATTTGAGGGAAAGTTTTGCGGGATCATCCAAACAAAAAGACTGAGCTCTTTAAATGAAGTTAGAAAATGCTGAGCAAAAGCCAGTAAGACAATTTTTGTTTTTTTAACCAAGTGTTCTTGGTTAAGGAAAATAAAAATGACTGTAGATGACGACTGAATCCAAAAAACAATAACACAGGAAAGTTAGGTGAAAGAAAAACATGAAGCTGAAAAAGATGTGCATGCTGCAGCTATTAAAAGTGCTGTGCTAAGCCACACCTGACTAATGTCATAAAGCCTTTACTTATGAGAAAATGGATTGAGGAGTTGCTCGGGATCTAGTAGTCTCTTTTCAGATGAAAGTACATTTTCTATCTCCTTTGGAAAGAAAAGTTTCAAAGTCTCAAAGAAGACACAATAAATTGTGTGCGTATTTTATGAAGTCCAAATTTTACTAAATTTTAGAGCGCTTCTTTTGTTGACAAGCTTCATAGCAATGCTAATTTCCATTACAAGCGAGACATGGCACCTGGCTTAACGCTGAAAGCATCAATACTTGCTTTAGTTATCATTATATTATTTAGTCTGACAGCAAAGAAAACTTGTGTGACCAAAGTACCACAGAGAATTTATAAGGTTATAGTTAAAATGAAGAGGAGTGACACCAGACCCAACTGTGAAGATAAACTGAAGGCTGTTATGAAAGCAACCTAAAATTTCTTTGACAAGCAAATTTAGCGGCACAGACTGATCAAATCTATGGAATGTTGCAGTAACTCATGTAAACGACCAACTAAACAATGTAAAGACATTTCAGCACCAACAATCATCTGAAATAACATGCAGCATTCAAAACATATCACATTGCATATAATGGATATTTAAGTTTATAGTTTTAAATTGATTTAGTGAAATAAAATCATTTTTATGTTTTTTTTTTTCTTTTAAGAGGCATCTGCATGTTCACATTTCACTGAGAACTTTTAATTACTTATACTAATTGCGGAATGATAAAGGAGGTGTAAAGATACCACTTGCACTTTTAGGAATCACCAGAAGTGTAAGAATTTAGAATTGTAGAAATACCATCAGAGGCAATTACGGAGGGATTTCCTGTCGCTGAAACCAGAAATTCTGATTACAGGGCATCCGTGATGTTGTCCTGAAGCATATTGATGCACCTCTGAGAACAGCCCCAGCAGATGAGCTGTAATCATGGTGAACACACGCTCACAGGTCCTCTTCAAAAGCAGATGACAACAATCCCTGTGATTAGTGCTTTGTTCAGACCACTTTAACAATCAGACACACGGTTCTCAATAGACACTTGTGTGAACCTCACTGACTATTGAAAACACACTGTGGCCATTTTATGTCCTTCATTTTGATTTGGCCTGTGACAACAATGCCCACATCTTCCTTTCAAATGCTGCTTAACTTTGAGCATCATCAGGCAGCGGACCAGAAATCACACAGTGGCTTTAATCAAGTAATATACTCTTAGTCCATTGTTTTGATTAGTGGGAAACATGGATTCTATGGCAGTCAGTACTGCTGTGCTGTAAATCTAATGTAATTCTAACTTTCCCTCAAACAAAACTTGAATACAAATACACAGACTTTATTTTTTAGCAATAACTTTTAGGCTGTGATTGATTAAGGGATGCAAAAAGTGCAAAAGGAAGGGATTAATGAAAAAAATACCTTCCCAGCAAAACACATTGATTAGTCTGCCTTAAAGCCGCCAAAGAACCTGCATTTTTATTGATTTTTTTTTCTTTTTTTTTTTTTTTTTTACAGACTCAAATCCCGTGTCAGCATTCAGGTTTCTCAGGTCTATTCCAGGCTACAAATAATGCTCACTCCAAAATCAGTCTACTGGTGCTCACTCACCTTTGCACTGATTAGTGTTTTTGTCCAAGATGGCCTTTGTTGACACAATCTTCCCGTATCTATAAAAGAGAAAGAAAGACTTGTGAGACGTTTTAGATCAACTTCTTAGCCTCCTTAAAACTCTCATAATGAGGGAAGACCTAATTTAATTCCAAGTCCAGCACATCTAAAAAAAAAATAAACAACTCCTGGTCTGTTGTTGTGGGTAATGGTGGCAAAACTGTTTCATAGGTCTTGCACATCGTTTTGTTGATCTCATCATTTGTTTTTTTCTTTTGCCTAACAGTCACTAGTTACAATGAATGTCATGATGAAAGTCAGATTACATTGGATGCTGCAACGTCCTCTCAGTGTGCTTGATGTAACCTGGTCTGTGCTGCCTTCACATTACCCCAAACAGCTTGCAGTTTAAGGGAGAGCTGCGTAGTGCACAGGCCAAGCACTAGTAAACAGAACTTTCTGTCAGTCAAATCGAAAGAGCTGCTTCACAGAGCTGGTGTTTTTGTCTATTTCACTTTCACACATTTGACCTTTGATGCCTGAATTTATGTCAGGTTAAACAAACTAATGACTAACATCAGTCAGATGATAAAATAAATGAAAATTATTAACAATATTGAACCAATAATCTGTGTAAATTATGTGTAATTTAATTGACATCCGATGTCACTTAAATATATCTTAACATGGATAGCCTTTAAGAACATTTGATAGATCAGTTGACAATATTTGACTTTTGATATTTGGATGTACTTTAAGGCAGTCCTTCTAACATAGGGCTTCCTTATGTGACATCATGGAAAAATCTGACGAGTTCAAGCAAGACATCAGTAACACGACTGCGCACCTCCAGAAGTTTGGGAGTTGAAGTTCCAGTAGCCTGAAGAAGTTACAATAATCTGTTCAAACAATGGCATTCGCATGCAAATATCATGAAAATGTGAGTGTGAAAAGTGGGTGAAAAGTTTTGGGGATCTTTCTGCAGAGTCTATTGGAATTTTGGTAGATTCCTCCTGACAGAAATGGTGTAACTGTGTCAACTTTGCAGGTTTACTTGTTACAGGAGTGAGATCAGGGCTTTGTAACATCCACTCAAAAACATTGGGTTTGGTGTCAATGTTTTTGAGACCATTTCCTAATTTGGATGTTCCTATGGTCAATGTCTGTTTGAAAGAACTATTTGTGTCCAAAGTTTAGATTTATTATATTTATTTTGCCATTTGACCATAAACCACAACAGTCACAGAGTTAGAGAGTCTAAAACATCCATTAGCGGGTTACAGTTTCCTTCAGCTTAATGCAGGAAAGATTTAGCAAATTAAATATACATTTGGTAATTCTGACTTACATAAAAAAGAAAACATGTCATCCAATACAATGCCACACAGAGAACATGGTGCCTATTAATGAATGGATACAACTGCATAGGCTGCTGTTCTCGAACTTTTAGAACAAATAGACTTCACGACTTTGACAGCGCTGCTAATAAATGACTATAATAACCAGACATTTATGAACTGATCCCCAGAAGGTCCATAAGATGGTTGGACAACCTCTTTACTTCTTCCTGTCTGTTCTCTCCAGTAGTTTTTATGTCAAGACAGCCAACCTCTCTTTATTTGACACCTCCAACACTATCACTTTTGCCTATTTTCCCCTTGTCCCAGCTGCTCTTGAGCTCTCGCATCTCAGGGTCTGAAGAAGTTAACAGTGTTTCCTATCAAACCAGTCTTTCAGCAGCAAGGGAAGGGAAAAAAAAAAAAGAAAAGAAAAAAGCCCCAAACTGAAGCAGGTAAGAAGATGGGGGATAACAAAGAAGTGAAAGTGGGGGTTGGAAAAATAGTATAGCAGAATACTTGGATCACTGAGGTCAGCTGGGATCACTTTCTTGCTTTTTGGATGAGACATTCTTAATTAATGTGTTCACAAAACTGCACAATGAGTGACTAGTCGGCTGTCAAGCAGCCTGAGACTGACGAGCTACTGACTGACTGATGGCTCCAGGTGGGAGAGGGAACTATATTCCCTATTCGCTTTTATAAAATAAAAAAAAAATAAAAAAGCGGTGCAGATAGAAAGGATTCGATAAAGATACAACACAGCTGGAAAAAAAAAAAGCAAGAAAGGGGAGAGAAAGACTGATGAATGAGGACTAGGGAAGAAGAGTAGTCAGTCAAATGATTAAATGAGATACTAAAGGCGAGGAGGAAGTGGAGTAGTCAGGGGGAGATGGAGAGATAGCAAGAGGTGTTTAATAAAGAAGAGATCATTTAGTTGTCACCACCAAGAGATTCTCTGTCAGCCGACGGCTTCTGACAGTGAGAGGAATTTAGACTAGCTGCCTGACAGCCTCGCATCAAACCTACTGAGACAGGAGACTTTCCAGATAAAGCAAGAATAAAAGCTCTAAAAGGCTTTAATCAGACACAACATGACAGATGAGAAGCTTATAATCTGGAAATTGGCAGACAAAAAACAAAAAGAAGAAAAAAAAAATGACAGCTTTTTTGCAAGTCAAATTTCTGATTCTGGAACAATTCTTAGTCTTTGGCTTTTCTTAATATTGTGGTCTGTTTACAGATCCACTGATTCTGATTGGCAGAATAAATTTCTAGTTAATTTTCACCATTTTTTGGTTGAGAGAAAAAAGTCTTTTCAGTTGTACACATAAGCTGCAGTTTGGATTGGGAATTAGCAGCACAAGACAACAAGATGTGAACACAAATCAAAAACACTCCATGGCAACAAGAAAGCCACATTTTACCCACAGAGACCCACAGAAAGAAGAATAGAATAGAATAGAATAGAATAGAATAGAATAGAAATACATTTTATTATCTTTCCAACATGCAATAGCTCAACCTCAGTCAGGCTGGTCTTTACTGTCCCATCCAGTAAAAGCGTTCCCACAGCATAATACTACCAATTTTGGTAGTATCAGCTGTAAGTGTAAAGAGGACTGATGAAAAGAAAATGTTCTATTTTCTATTCTTTTTAATTATACTGTACTATTCCTATTCTTCAGAATTACATTGTATGTACCAAACAGAATCTTAGTATCTTAGTATTTTAGCAGTTTTTTCACTGATAGAAAAATGTATTTGAACTTACAAATTCAAACTGGAGACAGAAAGAGCCATGTGAGGAACATTTACAGTGCCCTGACAAATAAATGACGCCTTTGTGAGTTAAGTTGGAATGCGTAAAAAATATAAATCTTTGGCTTTTGAAACATAAAGTGGGGGGAAATAAAGAGTCAAATACACCATAGAATTATTAAAATTACAAGAAAAGAAAAACATCCAAAATGTTGTGTCATTCTGGACTTGATTCTGTGGTAAATACTCTTTCTGATCTAGACAGCAACACAAATCTGCTGTTCTGAAGTGAAATTGAATAAACCATTGATAATAGATCAAATTATGAAGTAATGTGACTGAGAAGAGCATGAAATAAGTTGAGTGAAGAGAGCAGAATGTCCTGTTCTCAACCCAACTGGAACTTTTTCCTTCAATCTGGCAGTCACCTGCCGTGGCTTGAAAAAACATCAACCTGCATTTTACCTACAGCCATTTTACTCATAAAAACCTGCTGGAATACAGAAAACATGCCAATAACAGACAACCGGAGACATATGGTTCGGGTCAGCGTGTCCTCATTCCATTACTTTAAATGTTCCCTCAAGAAAAATCATTGAAACAGGTCATGCAGTGAAATATTGTGAAATTCTAGGCCCAGAGATTTTCCTTTTGAACAGATTTTGGCCAGTCCAGTCGGTAAATTTCCTTCTCTGCACTAAACGGCAATCGCTTTGCTAGCTCAAAATTCTTTAGCTTCAAAGTCTGTATTGGCTTCACCAAACATTATAGAGCCAAGAAAGGATGCCTTGTCAAGAGATCGGTCAAGGCTGCGTTGCTCCGGGCCAAGGCTGACGGATTTCAGCACGACATTCCTCTTAGGAAGAACTGAGTCCTAAAATTGAAGGAAGAGAAAATAGAAATCCATACCGAAAGGAATGCTTTCCAGTTAGAGTCGACGCTAAAACTGCAAAAAAATTGCTGTTTCGTCTTCACTGCTGAGATTTAAGGAGGTATGTCGGTACAAAACATAGCGTGCTCATTTGTGGCAGGCTTGACAAAATCTGTGCACACCGTGGCTCTGAGTGCGTGCATGAGTGAAGCGTTAATGACAGTTCTCAGAGGGCCCTCACAGCTTCAGATCCATGTTTTCATTCCCTGGTGGAACAACGTCAACAGCCAGTGGATTCTCAACGTTTGATGTCCTCTGAAACACCACTCCCATCCACACACACACACACACACATACGCAAGTGCACAGACAGCCTTCACTTCTGCTTCTCCTCAAGTCATCTTTGTGCATACCAAATGTATGTGCAAATACTGCATATTTGCGAATCGTGTGCACTCTGTGCATTTAGCTGTGTGTTAGCACGCATGTGTCAGCATCCACACTGCGCCTGGTCTCTGTGTGAGGTAGCTCCTAATTGAGGATTCAATACAGCTGTCTTGTCTCTTACGTTTCTCTCATTTTTCTGCCTCTCCACTAGTTAGACTCAAACAACAAACATAGAGGGAGGATGGAGAAAGTGTATCTCTTTCACAAGCCTTTGAATTTCTTGCCATATGTAGTTTAACATCTTCAGGCGCTTTTGAAGCATCGGAAACCTCGGACTGATTCCAGGACGAAAAGCAATTTACTCAGAGTTTAGAAGACGGCTTAATTTCACCGAAACATTGAGTTTAAACACTAGAAGTGTTCTCTGTGAAGTTTTAATCATAAGCTGGAAGGGATGCGAGTGCAGTGATGTGTACTAGAGTAGGCGGTAGGTAGGTGGTCAAATGCTTTATGAACATTATACAATAAACAATCGCATGGGGGAAAGAATGCTTTTGGTTAGACTGGAGTTTCATAGAGGAAAGCCAGGAATTCACAGGGATCAACCACACATAGCCAGAGCATAGCTCAGTGCTACATTTCTGGCAATGGAAAGACAAGGATTTGGACAAAGTCAACACCCGTAGAGAAGAAGTTGAAACAGAGGAAGATGCAGAGGGCATATACCGGTTTCCATCGTTTCAACATCACCAAGACGTGGTTTGCGACCCGCAACAAGATGCTGATGGAGTTCCTCTTCATTCTTTCACTCCAATGAGGAATAGTCCTCAGCATGGTGATGGAAGGAACAGGAAGACGGCACAGTAGTTCAAACAGCGGTGCATGAATTGTCTTATCTTCCCATTTCGGAGTGTTTCGTCCTTGTGCTCTGCAGTGCTGCCTTTTCATCTCTGTATCTCAGTGAAATGGTCTGTCAACTTCTTTTAATGAAAGTGTAACTGTGAATCTTGTCCGGTCTCTTGCCATTGATCAGCCATAATTGCAATTTACAATACTTGTCATCAAAACTTTAGCCACAGTTTACAATCACAACATTCCTCCAGTTGGTATGTCAGATATTTCTAGAGACTCCAACCTCTGTTATCCCAGTCATATCCTCATTTTCACCCCTGTCCATATTGGTCACTTCCAATAAACAACATTTAAATCTGCAGCACTGAAACTGCTAAACCAGAGATAAAAGCAAGATAGACCTCCCTTTTCACTTATTTTGCTTTCCACTCTTCCTTAACTATCGTTTTTCTTCACTTCTCTTGACGGACCTGAGTTACTTTAACTCATTCATTCGTTCAAGAAGAGAAACCTTCAACCTCTTGTTTTCTGTCTTTAGTCTACTGACGTCTTTGTTCTTCCAAAGCAGACCTTAATATTAATTATTAGGATTTTGCCGCTCAAACAACAGTGTTCATAGGAAAATGGATCAATGGCAAACAGTCTATAGAAGAATTGCTAAAAAGAAAACCGTTTTGAGGCTGCAAAGCTATTAAGAACCAGACAGAGGTTTACTTTCCAGTAGGACTAAGTCCCTAAACTAAATCGATAAAACTATAATTCTGTGGTATGCCACGGTGTTTTGCAGATGAATAGATAGATAGATAGATAGATAGATAGATAGATAGATAGATAGATAGATAGATAGATAGATAGATAGATAGATAGATAGATAGATAGATAGATAGATAGATAGATAGATAGATAGATGTGACAAGTGTGAGGGAGGGAGACAGACAACAAGTGTGAGTTAAAGCCGGAGAGTGTGAGTGAAATTGCTCTTGTTCCTCGCTTCAGATTCTGCTCACGTTCTGCTCTGTCCCCAGACGTTAAAAGTGTGTCCATAGTTTTGGCGACCGGGGGAGTGATTGGAAATGTCAGCTGACAACAGCACTTTTCACTGACACTCTGAGAACTGGCACGAAGACAGAGAGAGGGAGCAGGAGAAGAAGGGGAACTCAGAGCGAAGGATGGAAGGGGGCGGATGTGCCCACAAACAATCCGAGCCTAGTAACCGAGGACGAGGATGATATTGAGGCCAGAGGAGGAATTTGTGAATGTGTCTGTGTGTTATTGGTGAAATATTGTTCTATTATCTTACTGTGTCAGTGTGCGCATACAAAAATGTCTGTGAACTGGTTTCTGCGTGCATACGCATAACTTGTCATGTCACCGAGTGACAGGAAACTGCCACTTTGTCTATTTCTGAAAGCTGGAGAGTGTATTAGATCCCCAATGCTTTCATTGCTGTCCAGCAGCCCCCACTGACAACCCTCTGTCACTCTGACCTTTTCTAAATGTTACTGGCCACTTGGCAAGCTGACTTGGCCCCTAATGCAGCTTTTATTGGCCCCTATTTTTCACTCAATTTCCCCAGAATGCCTGCAGGGCTACACTGACATACAGCTGACTTGAACTGCAGCTGACACACACAGGAGCAGTGAGAGCCCATCAGAGGAGAGTATTAACCAGGTACATTTACTTCTAACATTCAGCTGAGAAACTTTTTGAAAAAAAAAGAAAAAGAAAAGAACTTCGAGAAGAGGTTTCACCGTTCTCTACTTTTAATTCCACTTGAGTAATATTATGTTCAAGTTGTGCTGCAGTAACTCTGCTCTTACTGAGTATTGTACCTCACCTCCAGTTACTTCATTAAATGAAGTACCAACCTGTTCCAGCCAAAACTTGAATCAGACGCAGCGTTTTAGTCAAAGTGAGACTTCTTGTTTCTCCATGAGCTTCGTTCTGTAATGCCGTGCTCCATCTGCTGACCCTGTGGCAGCATTTGGAGGTCAGAGGAATATAAAGTTAGCAGGATATATTATCTCTGCTTGTACTTGTGCAGTGTACACACACATTGCAGCCACAAAGTATTCACAGTACTTCCCTTTTTTTGTTAGGTTACAGCCTTATTCTTTGCTTAAAAAGGAGCTGTTTCCACTGATCATCTTGACCTCAGACCAGGGTGACGGTTCATTTTTCAACAGGACAATGACCCAAAGCACTCTCTGAATGTCCTTGAGTTGCCAGAGAGAGATCTGGAAATGGTTGCACAGCGGGCTCCCATCCAACCGGATGGAGCTGAAAAAGAACTGCAGACGAGAATGGATGAAACTACCTAAAGATAAGCATCCATGCTAAGATGGAGGCACCATTTAGAAAAAGACTTACAGCTGCAACTGATGCCAAAAGTGGATCTACAAACTATTAAGTAAAAGCTGTGAATACTTACATAAATCAGGTTTCTTGTTTTGTTTTGGGTTTTTTTTTATAAATTTGCAAAAATCTCAAAAACTTTCCTCCACATTGTCAAAACGGCTTATTTATGTGGAGAATTTTGAGGAAAGAGATTATTTTAATAAGAGGAGTAAAAGGATGTGAGAAATGTGAGAAAGGTGGTGCCTTATGAATACTTTATTATTATGGAAGAATAAACAACATCTACTCTCATTTTTAACTTGAAGGCAACCAGTTGATAACAACTTTTATTAATTCAGTAATCCTGAGAATTACAACTAAAATAATCAAAAATCTCTTATTGCCTTGCCACTTTTTTAGAATACCTCTTGTATTATAACAACGGCAGTGTTTTAGAAGGTGATTAATTTTTAATATAAAAAAGAAAAAAAAAGTTCAACAAAAGAAAACAGCTAATATACATATAAACGTTAAAATTTTGTTTTGTGCGACAAAGAATTAGCTTGTTCCAAATTTTGTAGCTAAGGAGTGATGAAAGCATGCAAACTGTATCAACCTGGTGATTTCAGTTTCTAATTTACTTACTTACTATCACTATCTTATAATTGACTTGGGAAATCTGGGAGGTTTCAAAGTTCTGTTGAAAGACAGAGGGGTGTTTCATTTTCTCTCCCGATGTGAGCAAGTGGCACAGTCCACAAAGGAAAGGAAGGGTTAGGCCCATGTGGATTGTGTTGCGTTTCTGTTTCCCCCGAGGAAGCCGAACGGAACCCATAGGTCAACAGCACACTGCTGATGCTCATTAGATGCTGCTGCTGGACTCACACCACACTAATTAAACCAGTGAGAACTGAGCTGAGTGGTAATGAAGTGAACTGCGAAGATGGTGGCGAGTCAAAACAAAATGGAAGAGGACAAAACTCACGGCTGACAGAGTTTGATGAGGTCCTGGTCTGTGGTGGCAGGTGGCAGCCCCCTGATGTACAAGTTGGTCTTACTAAGTTGCTCCACCAGCCCACCTCCATGACCTCCACCCCCTCCTCCTGTTGTGCCTGGACTTGGTGGAGCCATGGGCTGAGGAGGAGGAGCATAGGACTGCTGCAGAAAACAGGGGAGAAGAACAGAATGAATGAGAAAGGTGCATTTTGATTTCTGGCTAATTTATTTTCGGTGCGCTGTCAAGTCTGCACACAGTTCATTTGGGTTTTAAGAATGTAGCCCATTTCTACCTAATCAAACATCCTCCTTCCACCAAACTCATCCTGCTTAGTTATCATTTCCTGTACCACTCCATTTGCTTGATTCAGCAGGAAGCACATCAAATTAAGAAGGCAGGATATGAGGCGAATAGATTAACAAGCCTAGATGGAACCGCGTTTTACCACAGAAACTTGCACAAATCACAACACCAACCATTTCCAGTCCCTTGCTAAAGGATTCGCACCCTTTCAGCTTTATAAAATGATACAACCACAAACTTCCATGTCTTTTCATTGGAATTTTATCACATTTAGGTCAAAGTAGGATGTTTGTACACCATTAACTGCAGGTCTTTTGGAAAATATTTTAGAAAAATATATATCAAAATAACAAATAAGGTCTTGAAAGAGCAATACACTGGAATGTAATAATTCCTTTATTATGTTTGTATCATGGTCATAAACATTGCATTTAGACATGGTTTGACAATTGCAGCAAGTTCAAAGCATTTATATAGTTTTTCCTTTTACTTGAACAACTGAATAATTCAATTGTCATAATTAAAAGCATCCATTGACTTTTTAAGTCAAGATAAAAGTTATTTGTTGAGCATTTTTAGTTAGTTTGAGCTAAATGCTTCAATCGTTTTCACCTTTGGGTGTTGGTCCTTGCTTCAAATGTAGGAAAATACTTTTAATAAGCACTGATAAATAAAAAAGAAAATTCAATAGACTGACATATTTCAACATATTGTTGCCATGCCTTGTGGCTATGTGGCATCAAAACTGGCCACACAAACTTTAATCCTTGCCAGACCGTTATGTCGCTCTTTAGCTTCCTGAAACATCTCATATCGGCCTCCCCTGTCCAATAATTCAGCTCAATACTGGCTAAATGGCTCAATAAGATGACCAACTCTGGCAGGGAGGAAGGCAAGTGTGAAGATTAATGAGTGTCTGGCACTGATGAAACATCCATTCCTGCTTTGGCCCAAGGCAAAGTATTAAATGAAGTCTGTCGGAAGTAAACATGACAATAGTGTTGGAAAGACTTTGTCTTGATCTTTGAGTGAAGCGACGCTCTTTCGACACAGAGGTCGTCTAGTTTTAGACGACACAGAGGCTGGTGCTTGTATTTGCGCGAAAGTGCATCAAGCAAATTCAAAGACGGGGAAACATAGATGTAAGCGACAGAAATGGAGGAGAAAGGAAGAGTTTCTGTGTATGTATGAGGCATGAGGCATGTGCACTCAAAAATCTAACTGATTGTGTGTGAGTCTGTGCATGTGTGAGCCATCAGTATTGTTGATAATGACAGGCTGTCACTGCAGAGCAACGTGAAGCCTGAGCCAACTCTGATATTAATCCATTACCTGAGTGTTCCTCACATCACACTCCGATGGATGCACACACTCACACACACACACACACGCACGGGTTTACGCACAGGCATGCTGAACGCTCAGAGGGACGTTACTAACAGGATTCAGTACATGTAGAAAAGAAAAAACGGATTTGAAACAGAAATATTTGATTACGAAAACACTTGGATGTTTTTTTTATAGTACTTTTACAATGAGAGCTCATACACAACAAACCAGCGAAGATTTAAAACACAAGAAACAGCTGCTGTGTGTTGGACTCTTCCGGAGTGTTTCATTCAAAATGTCATACTTAAGATCAGAAAACTTGTACAATCTTGATTGGCATGCTTGTGGCTGCGATGACTGAAACCTCACAGCATCAAAGCCTGACTCAATCTTTACATTTTACCAGTGGGACTGATGACCAACTGCCTCTGACAGAAAACATGGAAATCTAAGTGATGGAAAGCTTCAAACACAAACAAATCTAAAATCTGACATATATATATATATATATATATATATATATATATATATATATATATATATATATATATATATATATATATATATATATATATAATATATATATATATATATATATATATATATATATATATATATATATATATATATATATATATATATATGTGTGCGTGTGTGTGTGTGTTTTTTGCCTGTTTGCATTATGATCTGGAGCAGAAAACATATTTTGCGCTTGTGTACAGATATCAAGGCATGGAACAATGTGTAAAATCTTTTTCTTTTCTCTTGTCTCACTGACACAGTATAACACAAACGCACACACACACACACACATATATACATATACATAGTTGATCAAAGGCCTTGCCCAGGGAACCTCTTTCAGCAAATTTGTGCAGCTGTTGGGGTTGGACTGATAGTGAGCTGTGTGTCAGAGGCTGTGATATGGGAAAGTCTTTGAAACATTTTTAATATTTCTCTCTCACTCGTAACAGCACTTCTTCCTGTCTCTTTTCCTCTGATCACACAGCGTTAATAGTGACCACACATTGTCTCTGTATGTCCACTGTCCTTTCCTGTTTCTCCCTTCGTTCTTTCAAGGATTAGTCTTCAGTTGTGTGTGTGGACTGAAGGCTGCCTCTCAGCTGGTATTGTTGACACACTTAGTACAGTGGAGCAGCTCTCACAGTGGGAAAAAGGCTCAGAGGCAGTGACACAAACTGTCACACAAAGCAAACAGTTACTGGATTTTATGCATGACTGAGCCGTGAAGGAGCAACGCATCACAACACAGCTCCGCTGTGTCATGTGTGTGTATGTTGCTGACTCCCCCGGTAAGCACATGTCCAACCTTCTTAGTGACATAAGAGGTGGATTGTATTAAAAGATATTTTCAAGTGAAACCAGGAACAATTTTAGGGGGAGAAGGATTAATATAGATTAATGCTAGGTTGAGCACAGTCTTATCGATATCTGCCCCTGAAAGTTTGTGATTGTTCACATCCACAATGTGAACAATCACTAGGATCAAACAGGATCATTTCGATTCATAATATTGAGTTGCCTTTACTAATTTAAGTAGAATAACCCTTTACAGTCATGGAATGACAAAGCATAAAATGCTCAAATCAGCTGGATCAGAATCAATAAGAAACAAGTAGCAAATTTTGTCTCCTTTCTTTTACTGTTTTTCCTTCTTTTTGTGATCAAAAATCATCCCTAATCTATCACAAGCATTCCTACATTTTTTAGTTGTCAACAAGGGAAAAAAAAAACACAGAAATGTTCCTACATTTATCTTGAGGAAATAAATATGACCAGATGCTAAGTGATTTTAACTATGGCTGCTTTGTGTGCCTCTGTTGTTGGTGAGATAACCCGTAACACTGCAGCTGGGAGCAAGTTCAAGTTGCTAATATCAAGAACGCTTAAGGAAATATAGATTTAATGTGAAAATACTTCTATACATCTGAAGCATACAAATCTGCTCCCATTATGGGCTTTGCTCATGAGACTAATTTCAAATACAATTCTTTTTTAATTATTTTCACCACCCTAACCTTCTTTTCTAACCTGACACTTCACATAGAGACAGGCTAATTTGAAACATCCTTATAATTGCAGAAAGCAAAAGTGTCCAGATGTAGTGTAAAATGCTTTGGAGTCCTCTGGACTTGATACAATTTTTTACAAGTATTTACCATCACTCATAATGGCGTTTTTATTATTATTATTAATATTATTATGATTATTGGACAAAGACCTGAACTGAATACATTTTGTAGGTAATTCTGCTAACAGAAATGTTGCTAAAGGGGATTCACAGTCCCCAAAAAGTTTGAACTTTGGGTGACACTCTGGGCTAAAGGAGCAAACATAAATGCTATTGGTGATGATAAATCTAGAGCATATTAGTGGAAATAACATGGTTGATAAGACAAAGGAAAAGCAGGGGGATATGGGAGGGGAGAGGGGCAGGAGGCCTGTTCCGGCCTCTTCTGATGCTTCCTGAAACACAGAGGAAAGAATGTGGGCTATTTTTGGGTCCAGCTCTGAGATTCTCTCTGACTCTCTGTGTCTTTAAGCACAGTGGCGGAAAGGTTTAAGGAAGAGCTTATGAAAACAACAGAATAAAAACAGGGTATAGATTACAAATATACACAGCTAAAATAAGCTTTGGCTATTGCTTGCCAGACATTTTGAGGAGGCAACAACTCACGGGTTTCAGGATGCTGCAAGATCTTACAAGAACCAAAGAACAGTCATCATATGCTAGAATATCCTGGGGAAATAAAGAATAAACAAAGACATATCATGTCTTGGCCAGAGCATTCACAGCTCTTGAACTTCTTTGCATCTTGTCACATTATAATTACAGACTTTAGTGAATCTTATTGGGATGATTCAATGTAATAGACCAACATTACATAGTGCATGATTATGAACAAATATACATGTTGGTTTTTTTGGGGTTTTTTTTCTTTAAGTTGAGAATTTGCTAAGTGGGAGTGCATTTGTATTCAGCCCCTTACAGTGAATTCTTTGTAGATCTACATTTCATTACCGCTCCAGTGGTAAACATATGTGTTTCTAACATTTTTCATGTTCAGATACTGAAATCTTTTTGTCCCCTATTCTTTACAAAACAGCTCAACCTCAGTCAGACTGGATGGAAAAAAGTTGTTAGCATTGAATATCAGATATTTCCACAGATTCCATATTAAGTCTAGACTTTGACTGGGCCATCCTAACACATTATGTATCCTTTAAACTGAGCTATTCCACTGTAGTTCTGACTATAAGTCCAGTATAAATATTGTGTACAAGAAAGAAAGTGAACCCTCACCCTAATCTCATGTTTTTCTGAAAGTTACTGTTTTAATGTTATCAAATGTGGCAAAGTGTTATAATGAATATTTGATATTACGGTTTTCAAAAATAATAAATAAAGTACAGGTGTCTGCTAAACATAATAGCACAACATGAAAAGAATCTGGAAAGAAAGTAGAAAATAGTCTTTTGTTCTTACATGAGGTTCAGTTTCACTGATATGATTATGTGATGAAAATATCTGCTGTTCCAGGTATTAGCTGCAGCTTTTGATGTTTTATACCAAAAGTAAACAATTTGATCTTTCTGCAAAGACATTTCTTAGAAAAATTCAGAAAAAAAGATGATTTTGCTAAACTGAGTCTGCAGCTGACTCTCTCACTTTTTCAAAACTGAAGACCACGCTGCTTAATAATACCAGTTACCAAGTAATGTTTCATCCCTGTTTAAAGCCAGATTCCTGTGTTCATTTTCATTTAAGTTTTTTTATTGCTTTGCTTACTTTTGTAACCCAATTTCATCTTTTACCCCCTTCTATAAATGTCTGAGCACATTCTACTTTTTTTTTTTTAAGAATCTGAAACGGTTTGATGGTGCTGGGTGCTTATGCACATCACGGTATGTGGCCACAATAAGCAAGAGTGCAAGTACTGATTTCACAGATGTTTTCAGGTAAAAACAACAGCACTCAATTTATTCAGTCTGTGAGGTTTTGAATGGTCCTTTATAGCTATCCTCATCTTGTGTGAAAGCACTAGTTTGTCACATTTCTTAAGGAAGATGTTATAGCTTCCTTTTCCTCATTAATTAAAAGTTTGAGCTTTTGTTGGAACCATGATATTACTATGATAATCTTCTCTCTCTGGACAAACGTTGGATAGAGCTAGGAATAAATTACACAAAAATAGCTCTGGACTCACTTAACACTAAAATAATATAACATTAATGGAAACTTAAGGGTTTTCAACCCTGCAGGCACGATGCTCGTTTTCAAATACAAATGAGTGGATAGGAGGGTTTACGGGGGTGTCTGCAAATTTCATCAGCCGACACTTTAGATGACTTTGAGGTCAGTCCGAATGGAAAAGTTGCTCTTTAATTAAAATGCAGAAAGCAGACTATCTGAAATGTACCCTCTATGACCTATTAAATATAATCAAAGCAGTAGTGTGAGGGGTGTCTGCAGCGTTTTGAAGGTTGTCAGAATCAAATTAAAGTCGAAATCTTAACCCAGATATTAGAGTTATATTTCATTTTGTGAGTAAATTCTCTCCCCTTTTGATGACGAGTTTTTAATTTTACCAAGTGAAACCTTACGATGGAGGGCATACTTCAACTAAGAAAAAAAATAAATCAATAAATTTGCAACATCACTGCTAACAGGTTTGTTGGTTTTTCATTACCTTTCTCTTACTTTCAGTTTATCTCACTACTTTTATGTTTAAGCTACTTTCACTCTCGTCGTCTCTCCTTCCGCTTTCTTTCCAACTGACTCCGTCC
Source organism: Poeciliopsis gracilis (assembly GCA_911649635.1). NCBI lineage: Eukaryota > Metazoa > Chordata > Actinopteri > Cyprinodontiformes > Poeciliidae > Poeciliopsis > Poeciliopsis gracilis. The sequence continues at coordinate 3,340,183 of CAJVRI010000287.1, forward strand.
GCGCTGCCCCCTCAGAAGATCAGGTCGACTGCACTGTTCCCCGGCGGAACGGCGTGTTCCAGCATTCTACCTCTCTATCTCTCTTGTTAACACTGACAGCAACAGCATCAACACGCTCTTGGGATGTCATAAACAAGTTGCACAAACATTCCCTGAGGACACCCAGTTTGCACTTGGTGCTCAGTGACCTGGCTAGAGATAAGGAGGTGATGGAGAGTGACTGCGGTGGGTTGCTGAACTTTCGGTGAATTCCTGTGGCAGTGATGCTGAGAAGGTCAGGAAGAGGTGAGGCGTAGGCTGTGCGAGAATGTACGCGTAAGCTGTTAAACTTGAGACTGATCTTAATCGGAATTAGCCTGGTCAGTTCGTCGCTCTTGGGATTAAGGTTCAGTGAGGTTTGTATGTAACTTTTATGAAGAATATGTCTTTACATATTTGTTGAAACTGCAGTCATGTTGTGACAGTAAGCTTCGAGACAGAGAATCTATGAAAAGATCGAGCTCCTCCGCCTCCTCCCTGAGCTACTATTGCTGTCTGAAGAAATGCACCAATCCGGGCCAGGAGGAAGGGCTCAGCACTGTCAATCTAACTCATGTACTCCCTGCTAAGTGCGCTAATGGTGGAAAAACAACGTACCGTTTCAAGAAAGTCGTTTATCTGCAGTGATCGGTGGCCATTCTAGCTATCCTGAGCATTGACAACAAACTATGCTAGCTGTAGCATAGCACAAAGCAAAAGGTGTGGGATTATCTGTCTCATACCTTACTGTTATGACAAAGCGCAATTTCAACACATATCTACAGAGAAATATTTTTTTTATAAACATTACATATGTCAGCTATAAAGTTCTGGAGAATTTTGGGTAACTTGAGCGAAATTATTTGATATTATGCACCTCTGGATTTGTGTGGGCAAATAATGTAGTTCCAGAGATTTGAATATTTTTAAAGATAGTGATTAATCTTTTCAGCTAGATTGAAAATAGAATGTTTTATGTCAACAAACTGGTTTTATAGAAAAGAGGAGTGGGGGGAGGTGCACCAGGCAACATTTGCAGGTTTGTTTTGTTTGATGACTTCATCAAAGTATCTGAATGCTTTTATGAAACATTTTCTGCTGCATTAAAAAAATGGTTTAGAGAACCTGAATGTATCATTTTTAACAAATTAGCTAATAACTATTGTACATTAAGAAGGTTTTTACTTTATTTTTTTAAGATATTCTGTTCAGGGATACTACAATAACAATAAAATTTGTGACAGTTTGTGTAGCCCTAGCATTGTTTTGTTTTTTTTATTGGCATCGTAAAAACAAAATCAAAATAAAATCCTCTACCCTCTTCCAACATATCTAGCACTGCAACATGGAGCATGTATTCACCCCATTATCACCATTTTTGAGAAAATAGTCTTTTTTTTGTTCTTTTTTTTTTGCAAAATAGCAGTATCAGTGCTTTTGAAATGGTAAAGTTTGTGTTTGCTCACACCGTAAATCTGACTGACAGACATTCACATCTCAGGAGGTGGGAAAACACACAGCTGATTAACCATCTTTGTTTTGCCAATTGCAGGATTTTGTTATTGGTTTTGGCCGATAAGCTGCGTGTTTGCAGGGAACACGCAGCTACTTCACATCACAAGCACAACATTTGAAGATTGTTCCTCTTTCTGGAACATTTCTTCTAGATGTAGAAGAAATGAAGAAATGAGAGATTGTGGAAAATTTGGGACACAGTTCTGTCCCCAGTGGAGTACATGTACAACGTCCAGATGGATTCTGTAGAGCACATTAGAAATGCTCGAGCTAACAAAGTACAGTCCTTACTTTAAAGACGACAAGACCTACCAGAAATGCCACACTGACTAACGGCATATAAAACCTAAATTAAATAATTATTTACATCAAGCAATCTAATAACTGGAAATAAATATCATCTAGTATTTTGTCTTGGTTTAGCTGGACTAGATTTCAGGGTTCACAGACGACTCTATGACAACGGCTCACAAGCTCACAGCTTGAACTGAACTGGATAAATTAACTGGTTTCAAATGCGGTGGATTAAACTAAATGATAAAGAAATGATCAGGAGTCTTTGTTTGCTGTGAACTGAACTGGATCTCTAAAATAAATAAACTTTATTAACTTGAATGGAAATTAACTGAACTTGAAGTTGAGCTAAAAACTAAACACAGTTGAAAATAGATCAAATGAACTGTGAACTCTCCAACTATAAATACAATTGAATTAAGCATCTAATTGACTTGTTGAAATGAATTTAACTGAACTAAAATGAATTGAATTAAAGTAGCAATGTGGAAGAACAGCTTCCAATTTATTTCCCTAAGAAAACAAACCCTGTCGAATTTCAAGCCACGTGCTCGTATCGATGCCACAACCTTATGACCTGGAATAAATGTAAGCTGACAGAATTTTTATATCAAAATTTACCACAGACTTTTCCAAAAAAAAAAAAAAAAATAATGATAAAAAAAAGAACAAACCAGTTCAATAGAAAGCCTTGAATCTATTTAAAATTCAAAGCCACTGATCATATTCTTATGCTGAGTCCAACATGTTGCTGTTTAAATGTGGTCTTTGCTTTGTATATAGCAAACAAAACAACTGTAACCACAGCGGTTGCCCTACAGTACACTCTTCCTAATGAAAACCTTTCCTGCGTCAAATCCAAGGAAAACATTTCACCACTTCAGACTTTTGAGAACCCACCCAGATGATTGTATCGCCACTTTTTTGAATCAGCTCCAAAAAACAAGAAATCGAAACATTCTTCTTTGTGGATTGAATGACCTCTGGCTCGCTCGTTACACAAATTAGAGGGAGAGGATTCCAAGAGCTCTTTTATTATGTATATTTATGTAAATGCTATGTGAGTTTATTCAGCAAGGTCTCTCTCACTCCTCCTCTTATTGGCCCTGATTAGTGTTCAACCCAGAGGTATGTGCCTGGACAGCAGCAGAGGATCGGGCTTTGCAGACGTGATTGGTCTAATGAAAACTTACAGAGGAGGGAAGAGCACAGATGATTCATTCTTATGCAGGAATCTTTTGTAGATTTTAAATAAGGCTTTATTAACTCTTGTGTTATCTTGCGGGTCAAAGGTGACCAATTACCATGTTTATTTGTAGAAAAAATATCCTGAACTATCTTTTTCCAGTTTGAATTTTATGACTTTTCCTAAATTGACCATATAATTAGGAAAAAGTGATACTTTGTTTTTGTTTATATTTCCATGTGTGCTGTACACTACTAGGGTACAAGGATTGTCTCATGGGTCATTTTTTACCGATGCATTATAAAAGCATTTAAGCACCAGAAAAAAGGTTAAAAGGTCACACACAAACTCTCTCTACTACACCCTTTTACACCTCCCACACACACACCTGCAGCCCCTCCACATCCACCTCCCCTCACACACATGTACATATAACAGACACTGGATCGATGTACAAATTGAACTTGCATTTGACCTCACATCACACAAGTTCCCAAATACAACATAAAACAATCTCAGACATAATAAAAACAAATTAGGTATAGAGGATATGAAAGTACCGCTGGATGGTTCCTTGGTGACGCCATGAGTCGACGTTTCACTGTTCAGCATGTCCTACGCTTGCACATACTGTCCTACCTGTATAAGATGTTGAACAAATTCTTGTAAAGATATTTAAAGTAGGAGCGTCTTCATATACTGAAGAACATCTTCATGTTTTGAAGATTTTCTTGAACGTCTTGTGTTGAACATTTTGTGTTCAATGTGGAATGCTACATTTTTGTTGTAGTGTTACAAGAGGTATTTTTATAATTCACTTCCTAAAAAAAATATTAAGGGTTGAACCATTGACTAAAAAGTTCAAATTTTTATTTTTTTTTTCCCTTTCAGTATAATCAATTCAGAAGTAATAACTTCACATTAATATAATTGTAATAATAAACCGTTAGTATGTAAAAGAAAACTGCTACAACACATGGCTTGTGGTAAACAGGAAAAAAAAGAGTTGTCTTTTTTTATTGTATAACAAAATTACATGACAAAAAATAATTAAATTGAGTTGAATTGAATTGATAAATAACAGAATGTTTCACCATGCAAAATAGATTTGGGATTTAAAATTAAATTAATTTGCTCTATTTTGGGGCTTTTGTCAGGCCGGGTCATTTTTGACCAATAAGAATGTCAGGATCGCACGAGGGTTAAAATATTCTTTGTAACAGCAAATAAGCTGAAGATGTCTTCTTATAAAATGCGCATCCCGGTTCGGCCCCAGCGGCTCTCCAGCCTCACATAATAACAATCTCATCTTCTCCTCTCATGTCCCTCACCTATTCAGTGTTCTAGTTAGTCATTTCTCCTCCTCCTTCATTTTCCTCGTCTTTCATCTTTTAACTTTCTCCACCTTTCCTTCCTTCCCTCGCCTGCCGAAAACCTCTGCCCTCCTCTCTCTTCCTCGACCACCGTGTGGTTCACTCTGTCTAAACCCCCACGCCCTCCACCTCCCTTTCCGCTCAAACACATACTGGAGATTAAAATATGAGGAAACAATCAAGCTCTGGCTCATTAGCATGTGAACAGAGGGAGGGAAGACGACGGGCTATTGCAGACATGACAACGGAGCCCTGGAAATCCACCGCAGAGCTTTTCTTTTTCATTCTTTCTTTTTAATCCCAGGAATGACTTTTTACCGTATTTTGTTGAATGAGAAGGAACAATCCTCCGGCAGTCCTTTCAGGCAGCCAAATTACCATGAGAATAAGAGGGCGCAAGGAAGAGAGAGAATGCTTATATAGCAGCTGGTGAAAGAATGGAGACTATAGACAGAATAATGTTTTTCCAAGGCAACAATGAGAAGCTAAAAAGATAGGATTTAGTGTGTGTATCTGTCCTGTGAATGCGCTGGCTCGGGTGTGTAATGAGAAACTGAACAACAGCAAGTGACGTGTTTGCGTTTGTCTGTGGTTATATCTGGGGGTTGAGGAATGTTCTAATCAGTGAATCAATTAGAGTGATTGCACTGCACAAGCAGAGCAACATTATTTGAGGAAATCCTCCGCGAAAATCCTAGCAGGAAGTGCTGGTGAAAAAGGTGTCACATTACAAAATATACAGGAGAGTCCGAAGCTCTTTAACAAAAAAAAAAAACAAAGAAAACCCAAAAATGTTCACATGGACACAAATGATCTGCCTCCTCCCACCAGGCCTACCACAAGTAACAAAAGCATGTCTTTCACATGTGTGAACTTTCATACATGAACCACAGGAATGTTCAGTGGAACTCAGTGGGGTTAAAACTGAGCGCTCTACATAAACATAAATCTCTATTGCATGAGTATCTCCAACATTTGTTGGCTCATATTGCCTGGAATTCAATGAATACAGAAGGACTAATATATGTTTTTATCATTTTCATTTCCCACTTGCAAAAAGGTGACATAACATAATGTAAGACACTCTTCTCTCCACATCCCTTTGTTTCGCAATGGTGAAAAAGATTCGGCTAAAATTGGTGAAATGGATTCTGTCAGTTAAAAACTATAAGTATCTGGTAAATGTACAAAATAAATTTGACAAGTAGTGATTTAAGGTTTGTAGCTTTTGAGCTACAAGCTGCATTACAGCCTTTAGTGCTCTTAATATTTATGCAAATCACATACATTTCAAGATTGGGATTTCAATAATTACAAAAACACATTCATCTCTCATCAGTAGCAGGAAGTGTGTGTGCAGGCACTCACTAATGGGAACCAACTGAGCTGTTCTGTACACAAACTCAAGGTTGCTGTATCCTTCTCCACATGCAGTTAATGGGACCCATCTAAAAAGCTCATAAACAAGAAGTCTTGTTAAAGATCACCTCACACATGCAGTCGAACAGAATGTGAAACGTCGAGGTGTGATGCGGTGCACAGATTACCCTTCACACACGGTTCTTCTGGGCACTGCGGGGGTTTTACGGTAATTTCAAAGTGTGTGTTTCAGGGTTGCACCACAGAATCTATACTGCCGCCACTAATTTTTGTTCAATATGTCTCTCCTCTTCAGACTGACCAGGTCTGATTTAAACACTGTTATCTTTGCCTTCCTTGCTCTAAGGGTCGCTGTCTAGTCATTATTTCTCTGCCGCCTTCCTTGACTCCTTTCCCTTTTTTCTCTTTCTCTCTCTCACCTGTAATTAAATTCCTTCATCAAACCTGAGAGGGGCAAAATATTCACAGAATGAAAGAAGAAAAGGGAGGGGTAGAAAGTGTGAGGGTAAGTGGAAAGGAGGGAGGGAGGAAGAGATCAGAGTGCAGGAACATATTGAGTGGAACCCAAGACTGTTCACTGAGATCAGAAGATGACCTGAGGATATCTGAAGGGAAAATCTGTAAAGAGTATCTGAACAACGGTAGAACCAATATATATATATATATATATATATATATATATATATATATATATATATATATATATATATATATATATATATATATATATATATATATATATATATATATATATATATATATATAGTTTAAATCTCAGGTGGAAGATTAAACAGAAATAGAGAGGAAAAATAAAAAAATAAAAAATAAATCCATTTCACAGCTGGCCAGGATAGCATGATAAATCTCACACACAGGACCTGAATACCCAGATTCAGTGTTTTATATATGCACTAAAAGTATGTTAACTCAGCCAACGGCATCTGTATGATGAAAAATCCCGATGCTCATCAAAAGCTGTACACATGACATTGGCTGCAGATTTTACATTTCAAAACAAATTCCAATTTCTCCCATTTTTTTCCCCTTTTTTTTTGTGCCCTTAAAAGCGGCCACCATTACTAATTCAGGAACTGAGCGATTCATCACATCCAACTCTGCCATGCTTTGCCCATTTCAGAACCTAAAGCCGAGCAGCGAGAGCAGCTCTCAACATGCTCACTGATCATAACCCAGGCACTGTGCGTGCTCAGATTGATTTAAAGGGTCTGATCAAATTACCCGGAAAAGGTTAAAAGTATCCTTTACTGGCTAACATGCTTTTGCTGTATTGAACACAGGGAGATAAAGGACAAAGCAGCAGCATACAGCAACAATCAAGCCCGACTGTGTCCTGGAGGCATCGATAATACAAAAGATTTCAGCAGGAAACCATGTTCGGAAAAGAGGTAAAGCTTCAAAAAGACAACAAAGGAGGTTTACCATTCTAAAGCAGACATCTTTCTTTTAATTCCTTCAACTCATCCATCAATTTGCAAGTTGAAAAAGTAACTAGAGGGCTGTAGAAAACATGCATTCATGAATTGAAATTGAATATAACAGAGAAAAAGACCAGAGTGTTTCAAATATGCGTAATAGGCATGTTACTGTAATTGCATCTAGGTACACAAAGGTAAAAAATAAATACATAAATAAACATTGCTTCCAAGCTACCAGAATTTTCCTCTATTATGTTCCAATGACTTATTGTCATTTTGATAACATGACAGAAAGAAATAAAGTAATGAGAGTTTGCTATATACAGTATGAAAGGAGTCAAAGTTGCACAATGCTTTTCCATGTCCTAATACAGCTGCACAGAACCAGCACACGCAAAAGAAAGCTCCGACCCTGATCTCTTGCAACCAGGAAGAACAAATTCATATCTTTACGTTCTTTACATTACAAAATACAGCCTGTCAATAAGTGAAAAATAAAGGAGCAGCAACTATTCATATTTTTAAAGAGAAATTTTTGGATTTTTGATGCAATAGTCTGTTCAGGAATCAAAGTGTAGCACTTCCATTATGCCGATGTTGCATAACAGTGAATTTATAGAAGTGTAAATGATCTACCACTTGAAACGATTTCCACATTTTAGAACAACTTAAACTGGAAATCTTAATTTACACAGCATATAAAATTATAGAAGTGGATATTAACTTTGTACACTTTTGCAACAGAGTGTTTCTTGCAAGTTTTGTCTATTCTAATGTTATGTTGGTGATGGCAACGGGCTTTATCGACCAGTCAGATCAGATGCAAAGTGTAAGTCTACTCCACTCTTAGTAGTCTGAAAACAGACTTACATGATGCAATAGAGCAAGTGGACTGATGCACCCAAAAGATGTAAACAATGTAACTTTAGCATAGCATTGCAGAAGCTTTTCTTTCAATGTCAGACTTAGAGCTCAAACCATGGAAATAATTGTCAAAATACAAGGTAACACGTCCAGATAGCTGCTAAGCTATTAAAAGAAAGTATGATTATTGCAATGTCATTCTTTAACACAAAGCCTGTTTTATGATCAAGACAGAGAAAGCTTGTCACATTTCAGATCAGATACAAACTTCTTGGTTGAATGCAAATAACTTTACATCTAAAATCTGCCAGGGGGTAGGAATAATTTTCTGCTTATCTGTACTTTTACATTTTCACTCAAGGTTATCATACCACAAGAATCTCATACTGTCTATGGCCAGAAGCATAGCAATATAAAATGGTAAACAGTAAGCACAACAGGCCTGCTGAGGAAACGGTACAGGCAAGGAAAGAAAAGATAAAACAGACGCAGGTTTGACAAAGGTGTGTGAAGGTTGGAGAAACGAAAGTGCGTACAAGTGGATAGCAGAGCGGGGAATAAAGGCCACCGGAGAGGTCACTTCTGCTGTTAATAATTTATCCTTTAAAAATCAGTGTGAGGCTTTAATTGGTGCTGTGGCTAATCCTGAAACACACACATACACACACCTCGGGGAGCCTCTTAGCAGCTGTTCTCCAGCTAAATTGGCTGCAGTGTAGCAGCGACAGCAGCGAGTTCCCTCCAGGTATACTACAGTCAGCCAAAACAGCAATATCGGCCCTGCCAAGCACCGTCTCACGAATCTGGGCGTGACACTTCTCACTGTCTAACGCTCGCCTGTCACGCTCTGAAACGCAATCTAAGGGCAAATCAAAACGACAAGATGTTTGTCCCCAGGTGTGGTTGTTACTGAGATAAATATTTGGCCCACTTCACTTGTAATCTGCCATTAGCCGGAGCTGAAGATGGCCCCGCGCAGCGCCGGAAGCCGGCTCAGAAATCATCTAATGATTTACGGCTTTGCTTAGTACAGACAGAAATGACAGCCTGTAAATCGAATTAGCCTTTTCAAGACCCCTGGCTTCGCTGCCATTTGAATTTTGAGGAAATAATAAGAATGGAAAGTCATTATAGTCACGTAATAACCAGAGAACCACGATTTGTTCTTATTTTTTCCGTGAGAGCAAATGTATGCGACCTCCAGTGAGCCATTAGGAACAATTTAAGCACAAACTTTATTAAAAATACACATAGGTGGTTTTAAATTAAATGAAATTATGTTTATTGTTCTATGCCTTGTATAAAAGCTATACATCACGCAGGATCAGATACACATTACACGGTTATAATTAAATAAATATTGCTTATATTTTGGTCTCTTTGTTTGAGATTTTTAATCACGTACAAAAGTTAGTGTTTTCACCTAAAATGTGAACGTTACTGAAGTTTTTCTGAAGAGTTCAATCAACAGATGAACAAAATAGGAAGCTGCAAACTTCTGTTACTCATCGTCTAGTCATCTAAAAGTAATAAGCAGCAGATTGGTAATGATAAATTAGATTAATCCATAATTAACATAAGAGGAAACTCTTGGTTAACATACGAACAGTGATATACTTAAGAAGAAATGATAATATTTGAAGTCGTCGTACCTCTGGGTGAGAGAAACAATTTATCTTGTCCTGATGTCGGAGGAAATCCCTGATACTAGAGTTAGAGTAAGAAATTAGCATGACAGTAAATTTAAGTTGTTTTTTATTTATAAATAAACAAAAACTAAATTCAATATGTTCCCGAGTGACAACAAAACTAAGAAATGTGCATCTTCGTTTTCACAAAGGGCATAAAGACGTCAAAAATTACCATCTGTATTGTAAGAAATCTGTAACTAAGTAAAAAAAAATTATATAGTATTTTTTGTGCATATTTAGAGACAAAGAAATGCTTCACAAAAAAACTCAACAAAACAGACAGCAACATACAAAATAGGACACCAACACAAAACAATCATAAATGTGACACAAACACTCGAGATTAACTAAAAGCTTCTCAGAATGGAAATTTGTTTTATTGCCTTTTAAAGGTATTGACATAGTTCTAACTCCATAGGAAGCTTGGCTGTGCATTCCACAGTCTGGGTGCAACAGCTTGGAAAGATCGCTCTCCTCCAGTGGGTGGAGACAACTAAATAGCTCAACAACCTCAGAATACAGGAGGAGACATATCCTTGGATCGAATCTGTAATATACAAACACACCTCTCCATGGACAGCTCTTAAAGTTATGATTAAAATTTAACAATAAAGATCTGAATAGCAGCCAATCTATGCACTGTAAAACAGAGGGGGGGAGGGCGGACGATTGCCTCAGTTAGAGCGAGTTAAAAGTCTCTCAGCAGAGTTTGGAACAACCTGGAAATGAGCCAGAACCTTTTTAATAAACTAAGTGAACAGACCATTACAATAGTTCAATTGTGCAGAGGCAAAAAGCATGAATTATCATCTGAAGTTCAGTTGTTGACACCGTTCATCTAAGTTTGGAGACGTTCTTCAAATAATAAAAAAAAGGGGGGACGGTTTTATGGGTTTAAGTGATGTTCCAGTAATAAAAGCTTGATCAAAAATAACACCTATATCAGTAAGTAATAGTAATAGGTTTTAACCACTGTTTTTTCAATCAAAGAGGACAATCTGTGAACCTCAGGATGTGCAGCTGGACGCCATCGGCTGTAATGTGTCTGCGACCAGTGTGGAATAATCCAGAGGCTCATGTATTGCAGTTTTTATGATTGTATCGTTCTAAAATGGTTCCAATCCTCAAAAGAAAACTTAAAGTGATATTTTTGGTGTTTTCATAAATAAAACAAACACTTCACCGATCTTAGAAAAAATATTTTGCTATCAGAAACTGAGATTAAAAGAAAAAATAAAAAAATAAAAGTGAAGATTTTTAATAGCTTTGTTTGTGGTGTCCACATGGACTGGATGTCAACAGATTTTTTTTTTTTTTAATTATGACAGGCAAGGGCAATTTAAAAATGCATTCTCTTGCCACTTGATTGTTTGAGTGCAACTTTTTTTCAAACAGAACAACACGTTCTACAGATCCAGTCGTTTCTCTGACTTCAACTTACATGTTAAAGTCAGACATTTAAACCTTTCTATTAAACTTTCCCCTTGGATGAAACTGTTGTAATATGTAAAAAAGGAAAAATAGGTTTAAGACTTGAGTAAGTGAAACCACTTCCTTCAAAAGGTATGATTGCTTGCATCATTTCCTTGAGAATGAAACTTTCTAAATTAATCACTTCATCTCCTGAATAATCTGATGGCAGAGATGCTTATTTATTTTTTGCAAAACACAAGACGCTTCTAATACACGTCTACGGAGTAAAGCCTATACATCCCCACAATGTGTGTCGCTCTGTACCTATGATGATTTCAGTGGCAGTCACCTTTGTCACCAATTCAAAAAAAAAAGCAGTCAATGCCACATTAAGTCTGTGCAACATGTGTTACTAACAGCATGTTTCTGAATCCGAGAGCATGCGTGACAGCAGAGACTCCTGATGTGTCACCTATGCTGCCTGTTTTGTGGGGGAATTGAAAACTCTGCCTTGAGAATTAGATTTCTAGAGTGAGACAAAAACTGGAGTTGCAGACTTACTGCAGTCCCGAGTCACGCAGTGGGTGAGGTTATCACACAGACCCTGGCAGCATGAGAATCCCTTGCATCTCCCAAATGCTATTGTACCGTGAAATGTCATGGCACATTAGCTACGAGAGGAATCAGGCTTGCTTGCTTGAAAGCAAAAACAAAAAGGAGAGAAGAGCGGAAGGGGCCCAGTGAATGGACAAACAATAACATTTTGAAGAAAAGAAGAACATAGAAAATTTGCACCTTTACCTGAACACGTGGCGACGCGTCCAGGTAAGTGTTGAGTTATAATTCAATTCCCTTCCCTTTTCTTTCCTCCTTTTGTGTTTGAGCGACTCAGATTATGTTTACATCTCCATTTGGTTACGCCTGTGAATTATGTCCACACACACACACAGACACAGAGCCTGACAAAAGCTTATCTGTGGCAGAGGAGTTGAGCTGGGCTGGCAGACTCCGACCAACAGCTTGTGGTTGTACTCTGGAAGAAAACAAAAAGTCTGTCTCTGCTGCTTTGTCTCTGTTTCGCCACTCCATACTTTTGTCAGCTTCTCTTCCCTTCTATCTGCGTTTCCCTCTCAATCTGCAGCTCATTTAGACTTCATGTCTCTGGGTGAGTGGTACAAAGTCCATATTTTTGTGCTTGGGTAAAATATGACTGCAGTTCAACTTTACGCCTGCCATGCTGTCCTCAAAAAGAACAGAGTCTTCCATAGCGGTTCTTTGGGGATATCGGTCTTTCAGGGATAAGGATGTTGTACACCTCAATCCTGCAGAGGTAGGAAAGTGGCATTGAGTGTGTGTGAAACTCGCTCCTTTAAAAATAACTGCAAAAAATGCTTTTTTTGTTTTTTTCCTGACCATTTTTCTCTTATCACTCATCAGGTTCGGTCTGAGAATCTTACAGAACAATTGATCCCATCGTAACCTTTCTCTACAAAATGGAGCCAGACAATATTTAATTGAAAGAGTTCAGTTTGTACTGACTAGGAAGCCATTTCATGCCTGCTTTGACAACTAATGTTTTAAAATAGCTGTTTCTTTATGACATACTCAGAGTTTATTGTTGGGAGATGTGGTTATACTACTCTGATAAATTATATCTACCAGCAGAAGAGTTCTTCTGGGTTATTCTGTTTGCATCAGCGTTCATAATCAGAAATATTTCATAGTCTATTCTACCCTGTGCACAATAAATAATAATAATTAAAAAAAAAAAATAACTGTACTATCAGGGTACATCTGTGTCATTTTCAGTCCTAGCCCAAAAAGAGCAGCAGATACTTGACACCTTGTATGAAAACAGGTTTCAAACAAACCAAGCTGAGTGTCCCCCTCATCAATGTTTTTTTTTTTTTTTTGTAGAGAGACAGGAAGCTCTCAGGAGACATCTGTTGAGAGGATAATTCTAGGGTTGGTATTGGTAAGAGTGCTACAGTCAGTATTTTCTGTCACAGTGGTGCACTGAACCTGCCTCCTATTGGACCCGGAGCTTCCAGTGCAGCTAATGCCACAGTTGGCAGCTGCTCTCTGTGTTGGTACTTCTACCAGATTGACTACTAGATCCTCAAACTGAAGATGTGATACTTTTCTTTTTTTAAGCAGGGCTATTTACAGGTTTAAGGCAGATTTTGAGGAATTTAGCTTTATGACAGGGTTATAAAATGTCTCCCAGCAGTGTTCCTGTGTGTTGGAAAATAGCTGACAGGAAGGGTAATGCTTATGGGCCTGTAAAGATGGCTCTCCCATGCATTGTCCATGCTGAATGCACAGCTTGTTAGAATAGATAAAAATATAAAATGTAACAGAAGCCAGCCATATTCAGCAAGGGCCAATCAATTTCTACGAAGCAGAGTGTCTTCCCGTCAAATGCAACATTTGTTGGATTCATCGGATGTAAGAAATGAGTTCAACCTGGGATGGACAAATAAGGTTAGAAACATTCTCCTCTACATCCTACAATGTCACTGGTTTCTGTCTTTCTGATTGGTTTCGTGTGACAACAAAAATCAAGAGTGATGAATCTGGCAACGTTCTAAAATGTTGACCTGACATTTTTGAAACAGTTGCATCTAAATGACAAAAAACAAATAGGAACATAAAAGAAAATATTTATTTCTAAAAAGCAGTGAAGATACTGGATCCCGTTGTATTTTTTTTTTCTTTTTTCGAATCCTAAAATATGTTTTGGTCTTTTTTCTGACAATTCAGTCTTTTATAGGAAACATCAGGAACAACAGCTCTATAGCACATAAATCAGTCCTGCACACATAACAAATTTGATAGTCAAATCTTGACAAAGACATATTATTCAATGCAACAGAATGATAACAATTAATAAAGCTTATTCTACATATGAAGTCTATCAAATATTAAATAAAATAAAAAAGTCAGTTATTCTTGAATAACCTTTAGCAGCAGTAGCAGTACTTTCTGCTTTTCTGTTTAAACAAATGCTGTTAGATAAAATAAATATTCAATTAAATTCATTAAATATCTGTGGTTGAAATACTGGTATTGACATTTACAGTCCCGATGTCTCAGTCAAACTATGGTGGTTTTACGCAAGGTAATCACCTATCTGCTCTCCTTTAAAAATTATTTTAATATACACAATATCTGAATGAATATTTTAAGTAACTACAATATTGGTTTAGGGAACAACTTGACATTTTGGAACTCATTTAAAAATGCAAACCAATGAGAAATCACTTGAGAACCATTTTCATACTGTTGACGCAGCCTGAAGGAAGCAGATGGGGTTCAGTGGCAGCTCAGACAATAAAGAAGGGCAAACAGGGTAAAATGTTGGTAAAAAAAAAAAAAAAATGAACAGAGTAAGGGAAAGAGCGACGTAGTAAAAATAGATTAACAAGAAAGCATTAAAAAAACAGAAGCTATCAATTTCCTGTCAGGTACTGCAGCAATAAGGGATTAAAATAGAGCCGGATATCAATCCTACTACGGTCGAAATTATGAATTTATTGCCCCATATGTTTTCTGTAGACCAGGATGAAGTCATATTTAAGAGATGTCTTTGACAGGCATCCAATAAAAAATAACAGAATAGCAACAAGACTAATAGTTAAATAAATTAAAAATGCTATAATGCTTTTCCTCTCATAATTACAGCCACTTGCAAATGATCCCCTTTATAAAATCTTGTGACAATCAACTTTGCAACTCAACCGGAATCACGGGTCAGCCCCTAAAACTGCACAAATTACAGCAGGAAACTCTCTGAAACACCCGCAGACACAATTATGCAGAGTCCTCAACAAGGTGATGCTTTGATAAAAGTGTCTTAATGCTTGATAGTACATTTGCATGCCTGTAAAAGCGTGCTGCATAAAAATACACAAAGTACATGCTAATGAACTTCTGAATAACATCCACAAGGACAGACACATGCACATACATACTAAGTAGGCCTGTAAATACACACATCCACTAGGCACTACTTTCAGAACCAGACAACTAAGCATATGCAGACATAAACAAGTGCATGATTAAAAAAAGAAAAAGAAAGGACGGTCTATACGGTCTTAATTATTCATGAAGGTAGCAAAATCAATGAAAAAAGCAAATTGCTCCTGAACTGAACCACAGGTGGCGGGAAAAACAAGTCTGTCTGCTCCAATTTTTCTGTATGTTTTGCTTGCTACTGAACTCAAATCTATTCATATGGTTCCAATTCACACCAAAATCATTCCAAAGCAGGACAAAGACTTCCACTTCCTTCTGGAAAACATAGAAATATAAAATCAAATCAACTATATCAACACAGCCCAAACACACAGTGGCTCAGATTCCATAATATAATGTCCAAGTTGACCGTGACAATATTACAATGAAGACATGTTAAATTAGCCATTTATTGGCAATTTCTAAAAGTGTTTTAATTTAGAAACACTTGTATTTTAATAAAAAAAGAAGAAGAAGAAGCTCATGTTTGAGAATTAACCTTTAATTATATTTATGTAGCAAAAAAAGAAATTAGCTCTTCAAGACCTGAGTTTATTAAGATATTCCTGCAAGTTTAACAAAAAAACTATATTCATTTAATAATTTTTTACCTACTATGTTTATTTAGTTTTCTGAAAAAGCTATAGCTTAAGATGTTCAAGGCTAATTTGCTAAAGTAGGCATTAGGATAAAAGTTTTAATTTAACATATGGGCTTGAGAGACTTTGAATGGAGACTCGATTTAACATTGCCCACCAGGATTGGATTATTTTCCAATTCAATAAGTTTGTATTGGGAAATATGACTTGTGAACTTCTCTGCTCAGAAGTCATGGATCTCTATTTACCATAATGTTTTTTTTTTGTTTTGTTTTGTTTTTAGCTTTACAACTTATATTTAAAACACCCAGCCCTTAAAAGAACTGCACCTGCCATTCTTTAAACATCTGCTGCAGAACAATAGAGTAGATGCCTGAAATATGAAAAGACAAGACATTGCATCGCTTGTCATTTTCAAAAACAATACTATCTGAGCTGTTTCAAGCTGTTTTTAGCTTTAGTTAAATCAAACAGACCTAGACCTGTTAAGACTGTTTCTAGTGCTATTTTTACCATCGGCTGTCAGACTCCGACTCAGAGGGAGAATAACGTAGAACGACAGATCTGAAACTGATTCAGGCAAAATCTGTTGTTGCGAGGGACTACTTTGACTCGAAGCACTGGGCTCTTCGAATGTTTAGAGTGAAATATCTGGTACTACACCAACAAATATGCAGTAAGCGTAAAGTTATAGGAACATTTCAAAGAAGTAACTATGAAAACAGATGCACTGTCTGCAATTTATAGATCCAGCGCAGACATTAGGTGCGAGCTGTGTGATCGTAAAACCTCAGAGTTTCTCTCTTATAACAGCACATCCCGGGGTTAACTGCACTATGTGCAGGACAGAATATTGCTGTGATGTCAGAGCAATGATTAGTCTTCTCGGTGGTATTATAGTTGCTCTGGTGGCTCCGCTAATCTGCTGATTTACTGTGCAGCTGCACCAATATCAGCAGCAGAGTAACTGCATCCAACAGTTTACGCACAAACCAATTTCGAACTCTGTCACACAACTACTCATCTCACACACACGCACACACGCGCACACGTACACGCAAGCTTGGAGCATTCTGAAAGGACAGGCAGAAAACACGTCTCAGTAGTGTGCTCCAACCTAATCTGGAAAGGCCTTTTATCCCATCGCCTCCCTCCACTTCCACTTAAATCAACAATTTGCTGAGACCCACACAGCTAGATTACACCCTCTGCAAACGTGGCCTGCAAACACATACATGAGCTTCACTTCTTCTTTTGGTATTAGTTTCTGTTTATCTCTCACTATGGCTCCCATGACCTATCTGTGTGTGTCTCAGGCAAGAGCAGAAACGCGTGTCACACATGCAGAGGCTGGCGTGGTGAAACCTATAATATACGGCTCTGAAAAAGGCAGTGAGCCTCAGAAACGAACGAGCAGTGTGAATGGATAAACTTTGAATGCAGATAAAAAAATGTTTAGAGCAACTCCAACGCAGCTGAACTGGCCACTGGCTGGTACCACCAAAAATAAATGCTGTTTTTGAATTTTTACAGGACCATATTTTCATTCTGTTTGGATGTCAGTAGCTCAAACAAAACACTAGAATCACTCTCATTGAGTATAAGCTATACTGTCACTAAAAAAAAGAAAGTAAACCATTTTTTTTAAGTCCAATGGTTTATGTATCTGGACAATGCAACATAAACCCTGGTGTTAACAAGGTTCTCAAAGTAGTTTTTGAAAGATGATGACAGCCTTTCCAACCAATCTACGCTTTTACGATTTCACTTTTAATCTAATGTCTTTAACCTTACCTTTGAAGATGTTCTTTCAGGCCTGTAAAGTTTTAAAATGACTTCATGCTTTCTGTATCAGGTTCTTTGAAAATCATATGGTGTGACCTTGGGGTGAATTTGCTGGGCTCGCCCAGTTTTGTGAAGATTGCCCACTGCCCTTAATGTTGGCTACTGGTGAATAAAAAATTCTCATTCTAGATCGGTAATCTCCAAGGTCAGCCCGCAAGGGCTCGTGTCTCACAGATTTTATATCTTTCCCTGGTTTACCACACCTGAATCAAAATGACGGTTCATTTCCAGGTCTCTGGAGAACTCGGTGACATGAAGAGAAAGTAATTCAACCATTTGAATACGGTGTGTTAGAACAGGGACACATCTGCAACCTGCAGAAAGTGAGCCCTTGAGGAACGGACTTGGACAACCCCTGCTGGAGCATGATGGATTTCAAATTGTTTGGGAATAAGTTTAAACTCTTTTCACATTCACAGGCTGATGTCTTTCCTTCTTGTACAGTTAATCGAGTGGGTGTAATAAACAGCACGTTGCTGCTATTTAACCTTTTTCAGTGCTTAGGTTTTTTTAATCCCAAATTTCTATTTCAGTTGTGTCTTAGTTCAATAGTTACTTGTCAGTGTGAGATATGTTGTGGGTTACTGAGGTTAGACTTTAATAATTTTACAGCCTGGGAAAGATACGGTTGTTTTTTATGATATTGAGTTTTAAAGATGCTGTAATTTATTTTTCCCATGATTGCATATATAGGCATGTGTGTGCTTAAACGTAAAGTTATGGAGTTCAGATTAAAGCATGAAAGCTCCCAGAAGTAATTTGACTGGAGACCAAGAAAAGAAGTGTTTTCATAAAGTAATCCCCAGCTAAGATTGTACGGGTTCGGTGTTTGTACTTGTGCAATGATATGTGTGCGTGCATGTGTGCGTGTGTGTGTGTGTGTGTGTGTGTGTGTGTGTGGGGGGTGTGTGTGTGTGTGTGTGTGTGGGGGGTGTGTGTGTGTGTGTGTGTGTGTGTAGTGAAGAGTTTTATTCAGGATTTCATTAGCAGGGAATAGGAGATGTTTGGCCTGGCCAGCAACCTCTGGCTCTGAGACAAGAGCCTGTCTGTAACCCAGCTAAATTGTGCTCAAGGGCAAATACTGTGGCAGTTTTATGGAGTTTAACTGCGCTTCTTTATATATTTTTCTTGAAAAGTGAGAGATAAAGCATGCAGAGGGCAAACTATGTGAAGTGTTTTCTTCATGGCGCTGTCCCTATGAGCTTCTTGATTAGAAAAATGAAACAATATATATATATATACACACACACACACACACACACACACACACACACACGCAAGCAATTTAGAATTGTATTTGCAAGTGGTTAAATTCAGACACTTCAGGGATTAAAGAGAAGTCCCAATTACTGAAGCATGACATATCAGGAGATTTGTATTTTGTGGAGAGAATCTGGTATTAATTTGTTTTTATTGCTCCTAGATCCAGCTGGAAATGCCACTTGTTCAAAATATATATGATTAAAGGATGGAATACAAATCTCTAAAAGGATATTTGTGGGTGATATATATATATGTGATATATTTGTGGGGACCGGGTGGCTCAGTTGGTGGAGTGCATGCAATATGTGCAAATACATTTCTCAGTGTGGTTGAACTGGGTTTGATACCTCCCCTTCTCTCTTTCCCTTTCCTCTCTGTTGTACTGCTCCAGGTACTGTTAAATAAAGGCCACTAGAGCCTAACAAATGACTACATACTTGAGACGCAGAATACTTCAAGAAATCAGGTTGTAGAGCATCTGTCATTTTGGCAAGCAACATTCCGTTTGCTCATGTCCAAGTGCTTCATCCAGCAATGTGATGGATTTCTTCATGCTGAGTTTAATTCTTGCATGTCTTTCTTTCATTGAACACGCTTGAGAAAGCACAAGTATGTGTATTTAGGCACTTACGCAACCACTCCCCCCCCCTCCAAGTCATTTACTTTTTGTTGGAAGGGTTTAACATGTACCCTGGAACCTTGAAGGATATTTTAATTGAAAGATATGAGGGAGATCAGTTTATCTTGTTTTAATCACCAAGAAATAAAGAAAATGGTTTATAGATTACGAAACTCCACTGCACACTATGCAGAGAAATAGTCAGCATCAAAGACTGCTGCACACTGATTAGGCAAAACATTTTGACCAAAAGGAGGCAAAGCATCTAAGTGACCTATAATGTCTTGATGAAGACATCTATTAGTGGGATATATTAGTCAACATATCAATGTTTTCTTCTCACAGTTGAATCAGAAAAAAGGGGCAAATCGAAGGATTTGATTGAGTTTGACAAGATCCCCGATGTGGTGGCCAGAAGATTTAGTTCTCAGGTATTCAGTGGTCAGTGTCTGTCAGAAAAGGTCCCTGACATTGGCAGTGAACTATTCTCAGGGTTATGGAGGCCAAGTGTCCTTGATTCTTCTGCAGAGCAAAGACTTGTCCCTGTTATCTGACTCCAATATACCTCTAAAAAATGGTTACACTGGCAATGTTAAAGCTCTAAGGTCCAATATGGACCAATATGGACCTAAGAGAAATGGAAGATGCTAGAAACCATTGTTGTTTTACATTACATCACCGGCATCTGCGTGAATTTTGCTTACCCAGGGAAGAAATGTAAAGAATGCAAGTTGGTAAAGGTAGTCTGATGATTTGGGTCAAGTTTTTTCTTAGAAACCATGAACTATGAACCCCAGGTGGACATTACTTCGTCTAACACGGTTTCATGAAAACAGTATTCCTTAAAACCACTTCCCGGATGTCATATGCATTTAATTCTGGCTGAGAAGACTTTGTCCTTTTAAATAAAAGACAAATACTTGATTGGCTGTTCTGCACATGGAAAAAAAAAACATCTAATTTAAAAATCTAATTTAAACTCAGACTTGACTAAATATACAATTTACAACCCCCAAATAGGAAACATGAAAGTGAGTTTAAACTTGTGGAATTTTATTTTAATGGTTGTACTATATTTGTTATGTTATTACAAGGATGAATGTAAAAAAAAAAAAAAAAAAATGCAAAGAGGAGAGTGAAAGAAATAGAGCAAACAAAGAGACATAGGCTCACTGCAGCGTTGCATGATGAAGGGAAACAAGTAGGGAAAATCCCTCAAGCCGTTCATTCAATTATGCCGATGGTCCCTGGAGTGGAGATCACCCACCCACCAATGAAGGAGCCCTACCAACACGCCGATCAGGGACTTCAGACAATGAATGAAAAATGAGAACAGGGAAACACACAAATTCCCCATGCTGATTGCTGTAATGAAATATTTAACGCGCAGCATGGATACAAATAATAACTGCACCATCCACCAGTCCAATAAATTCACATATTTAGTCATCCACATGTAAAGTTTTTATTATTATTAATATTATTAATTTTTAAAAAAAGTTTTCTGACTGTAAGTGTTGTGTGAGTGGGTGACAATGAAATTCAAAGTGTTGATTATGACAGGATGTAGGTGTACGTAATAAATATGGAGAACATTTGCAAATATTTTAACTGAATCATTTATTTAAAATTTGTACTTAGTATGCAGAATTTGACACGGGCACTTTATAAAGTCTAAAGGTTCAAGTCCATCAAACTTTTAAAACAAGGACATTGATCTGAATGAATCACAAGCTTTCTCACTTCTGGTGGGAATACAATCTTTAAGCAAGTTAATTGAAGAGTTTGTAATTAATTAATCACATTTTAATCAAAAACTACATACTGACAAAATTTGATTCAAAAAACAATTTTTGCTGCTAAATTATTAGTGAATAAATAGGCACATGAGCTTAAGAAACACAGAAACAGACAGACTTGTAGTTATTCACTGTGCTCCAGAAATAAACCCTTGATATTTGAATCAAGGGTTTATTACACCATGGGACATGTTTTATATCGTTTGAGTTTCATGCCAAGTAAATATTTTGCAGCTACAGCATCTCTGAAAAAAGCTTCGGAGACCATGATCTGTTATAATTAAGGCGGGTCTTAAAGGTAGAATATTGTTGATTCATTATAACAATATTTTCTTCTGCACATTATTATGTCTTATGTCTGTAAATAGCAAAAAACTGGAGGTCATAGTCTGTCATTTTGTTTAACTTTGACCTGGATTTCTAGTTGCCTTCACATTAAATTGGATTACAGTACAGCACCTTTCCCTTCAGCCCTTATTCAGCACTTTTTTTTCCCTGTTATGCATTCCCTTCTTCTGCAGGCTGTAGTACATCTTTCTTACTCATATACATTTCATTCAGTAACTATTACATTCATATGAGACGCCTGTTTGCCTGACAGCTTACAACATCACAAACAGTAAAACCAAGCCCAGACAAAATACTGGCTGTTTTATTTTTCAAATACTTTCCCAATCTGCAGAGTGGATGGAGGCGTCCTCCTTTGAGGACGGTCTTGTTGCATCTTGCAGAGTTTGCAGGGAAGCAGCCCAGGTTAACGCAACTCTGATTGCAGATGAAAATACTGACGGTCCACAGAGGTCCACCAGGGAACTTAGCGGACATGTCTCATGCAATTCGCTGTCCCTTCATAACATATCAGCCCTATTATCTGTTTGTACCTATATGTCTTGAACCATTGCCTATCAGCTTATTTCTTCTGTTAATTAACTATTATTATAAATTATGGAAACATTAAAATGCACGAAAAAATCTTTGATGAATATGTTACCTTGTATATATTATCCAAATACTGAATATATTTTGTAGTTCGGTCCTTTGTTCGGACCAGTCAGCTCTCGTCTGAAATATCACTGCTGACAGAACCAAGATACCCAGGAGCAACCTGTTGTTGGTAAACATTATTTATTGGAGAAACATCATGACATTTCCTTAGTGAGGACTTTGGAGAAAATTATTTTGCAACACCAGTTGTCAAAGCAGGTACAAAATGTACCCAGAGCCAATTTGAATTGTCCAGTCATCTGTACAAACTGGCTCTTGTTGGAACCCAAAAGAACAAGAGCCAGTTTGTTTGGGTAAGAAACAAACAAAACAGAACAAAAATGAAAAGGCCAAGGAATAAAATCACCAACAACCATCTTAAACATCCTAAATATCCATTCTGAACTACAGAAAATGTATTATTTCAAATGTGCCCTGTTGTAAAATACAAAGTGGCAGTCAGAGCCTACTACCTGAAGTTTCTAGTGGCTTCTTTTTGTCTCCTTCAGTGCTTCTCAAACTTTCTCTGACAAGAGTCATTTCATCTTTTTTGCATAGTCATAGATCCACACTTAGTTACACTTTGTTCTACAAAGAGAGAAAGAAAGACAGACTGCCACAAAGACAAATTCAGAGTGAGAGAACCAGTAGTTTCTCCCTGACCTCTAAATTAAATATGGCTCCCTTGTACCTAAAACAGTGACAACAGCAGTAAAAACAAATAAATTTGCTGCACTTATGACATTTCTTAATCTCATCAAATCATTCTTTTGCATAATACCAAACAATGCTCCTTGGTGGGTTCATTGCTACAGTGTCTGAAGGTATAAAACACAAGGAAATATGTTGTTCTCAGCTTGTTTGGCTAATTGAAATTAGCCTGGTCAGCCAGCATATCAATGATCATATCTTAGTGGACCTTCCCTGAATTGGAACACAACTAAATTGGGTTTGATGTTATTCTCGGTTCCAAATTTCCACTTCAAAGGTAAATAGATCAACGCATGAACATCCAACGACATGAGCTCCTGGTTCACCTTTCTCCACTTACAGACCAGAACATTTTAAATGTTTTTCACTGTGTTACTCTTTTAAGATGGTTCTGGGTTTCCAAACTTCACATCAAATGTTTATTTGTTCACAATTACCTTCAAGATAGCTGAGCTCAATATTTCCATTGGGCACAACCAAGGGCTCTCCAATTACCGCAAATTGTGCTAGTATCACATTTTGAAAATCATACCTCTTAGTAATCTAAGCTTTAAACACAACTGCCAAGACATCTGTGTGCAAACTAGACCTGTGGCATGTTGGCTACCAGTTAGATTACTGACGCTGATATGAGGAAGTGCTGATGACTGTTGAAGCTCTCGGTAATTTCCATAGAATAACTATTTGAGGTTAAAGGCTCTGACAGGAGCTTTTAAGAGGAAGAGAATCCATTAGACAAGGGTCGCTACAAAGTGGCCAACTATTAAAAATGCAGCAGCCCCATTATTCCCTGACCAAGTCTGCAACTTCAATCTCTCTCACAGCATCACTCTTATTTCCCGTAGGAACATTATCTGCCTTTTTTTTCCTCCCTTTTTTTGCCACCACCATCTGTTCTCTTTTTTTTTTTTATTTGTCTCACTCTATTTCCCTATTACTTCAGATTTTTTTTTTCTTTTCTGCTTCATTCTCTCTCTTTCTCTCTTGCCACATATCTTTTATTCCCGAAACTGCAACGGGTGAGATCCTCTCATGGCTCTGTGCATGTGCCGACCTGCCGAAGCTTTTCCAACGCTGTTCTGCACAGTGGGGCAATGGTCAGCATCCACTACTGAACACTGGTACCAGAATAGAACAGCCCACAGAGAGTAATAAATGGACATATATGGGTGGTTAGGAGAGTCCTTTTTATGCAGTAAAAAGTACAGGCAGCGTGAACAGATGGCAGGAGAGAGGGAGAGAGAGCCCAGAACACAGTGGGAGAAAGACAGGGAAAGGGGCATAGAAAAACCAGGGTGAGTGTTTGGTTGGGCATTAAAAGACGGCAACATAAGGCCACTCTCTCGCGTCTAAACTGGCACACAACGCTATTGAGATCAGGGCTGAAATCCAAACAGAACGGATGGCTCCTTAAACAAAGTGCACATGCTAATATTGTCAGCTGTAAAACTCCAACCGATGCAGACAGGCAGATGTGTGAGAAGAAACAGGGCTTGGGCAGAATGCATGCTCGGCCATAAACCCTTTATCCCCTGTTTACTTTGCCTGCTAAACACACACAGTTCCTTGTCGGTGCATGTGCAAGATGTGCACTGCATAATTTATAGTCACACTTTCAGCTGAGGCGTAGTTCTTTATGTTTGAGGAAAAAGGGCGTAGGAGGGGGTGAAGGGGACACAGCCACAGAGGGAGTCAAGGAATGAAGGAGAAAGTTAATATGAAACGGAAGATGAGACGATGAGTTAATCAATTTCTTTGTGCCGTCCTTGTGTTTACAGATTTGTACTTCCATCTTATGAGTACCCCCCTCCGCCTTTATGTTTGTTCATCACAGCCAAGCCAACCACTGACCACATTTATCCAGAGCATGATGGAGAGTAATTGAATGTGAAAAGCTCATTTTTGTAGACAGGCGATATTCCACTTGGATGTCCAGGCGTGTCCGCATGTGTCATTACTTTGATATCAGCTGAATGCTGTTTCTCATTACCTTAATTAAAGCTCCTTGTGTGCCGCTGAGCATATTAGCACACTGATCTGTGGCAAGCTGATGATCGGCTGGTTGATAATTCCACTTTATTTCCACCCACTCCCCCCCCCCCACACACACACACACACACACATCCCCCCCACACACTTTAGACGCTCTAATCTCACTCTTTGTGATATTCATCAAAGATTCACATCTCCATCCAATCATCATCGGAGGGTGGAAAGATTTCAAACCGGTGGGAAGAACAGTTACATTCAGATGTGCTTCACGTGTGCTTGTTCTGATGAAGATCTGCACACAGAAATATACAAGGGTCAGTAGCACAGATTGACGATCAGAGAAATGAAGACTTAAAGGGAGATTAGAAGAAATGTCAATATTAGTATGAGAGCCATGAAAAGCCAATTCCAAAATATGCTTCTGCAGTTGTAATCATTAAAACTATTTGCTGCGTGTAAGAATACTAGATTGTAAAACGTAAAGTGTTAGACAAGAGGTCCAGTCCTGAAGAATTAGTGCTCTGTATGTTAGATGCTTTATTGCTGGATGACACAGTATTTAAATACTTGTGCATTTAGGAGGCTACTACAGAAATTAGTGCTAGTCTGTATTTATATTTACACCAATTTAATGAAGTGTGCAGGAGCTAGCCAAGGGTGTATTGACTAGTGCTGTAGCAGAACACAAAAATATGATTTGATTGGCTGCAATCAAGAAAAATAAACAAATATGTATAAACATGTATTTTCTTTCCAGTCATCCCTTAACAATGAGTGGAGTTTGGGCTGCTTGGATTTGGACTTTAGCTAATCTTACTGCAGTATCTGTGATGTTGATGCTCAGCTTGTTGTTTCAGGTGAGTGAGCTCCACGTTACGACCTAAAAATTTAAATAATGCAGATCACGGAAAATTGCTTTAAGTCGTTAGTAGTGGAATTGGCTCAAAAGTGTTTCCAAGCCAGGTAGGAACTGAAAGTGGAAAACTGATCTGTTTCTTATCCAAAAAAAAAGTTTATATATTCTTGTGAAATTTCAAAAACTTTAATGAACATGTGCTTTCAATGAATCATTTGGTAAGATTCCTTTTTTCATGTTAGAAAGACTTCTTTTTATACAACTTACAGGTTAGTTCTGCAATACATCCATAAACAAGCTCCTCCGTGTGAAAAGGCACGGCTCCATTGTTTGACGTGAACTTTGCCTTCCTCATGCTGCTTCTACAGCTATGAAACCTAATTTTGGCAAAAGTGTTTGGACTTAAATTTGTCTGGATGATGTCACTCACACATTTAATATGAGTCTAAATGCGGTTTAAATGAGGTATCCAGCAGGTTGACGCTTCACAGAGAAAGATTTCAATTTGGGTACCAAGCAATATAAGTGAGTAATATGTAATACCGGTGCGCCAAAGGACATTTACCTTTTCCAAGCCAGAAGTCATATTCATAATGAATTCCACTTTTTGACTTCATAAGAAGCCAAGATCTCAGACTTTATTGTTACTGCCTTAAAATTTGCTGTGCCAACACATTCCAGCACAGCCACAGGACAACACTAACAAAGATCACAGCAACAATAACAAGCCAGCAGACTTTCTTATGGGATTATTCGATGTGCTTATTATTTTTAGTAGTAAGATGTTTTCATTCAGTAATTTCTTATGATTGGTGAGGAGGACAGCGTGCGTCAGAACTGAAAGCAGCTCATGTGGCAATTAGGAAAATCCCAAGAATCTCTTGTATCCCCTGAATAGATTTAGACAAATCATAGAGCGCTATGCAAGCATCAGCTCTCAACTGATCCCCTCCTACCCTCTTATAGTCCTGATTAAGGAACATTGAGTTTGTACATGAGGACATGCCGTCCCTCCACACTCCCTGCTAATGTGCAATGAGTGAACCTATAGCCCATTATGGAGGCAGAGCAAGAGCAAACTTGTGTTTGAGAGCAACCCTCTTACACAGGCTCCGTCATCTGGCTGGCTTATCGTTGTTGGTTTAAGCTAGTCATTTCATAACTGCGTTCATAGCAAGGTCATGTGTTGTGTAGCTAAGTGTGAGGAGCCAAGTGTGTTAGGGGGCTTGCACTCTAAAAGAGAAAAGAAGGTTTATAGCAAGAATAATTATTAATTAAGTTTCTTGCAGAAGTATTTGAACCCCATGCAACATTCTCACATTTTGTCATGTTCCATTCACAGATTTGAATGCGTTTTCGTGGGATTTTAGGTGAAGGACCACCATGTACCAATGCATGAATGAGATGCATTTTAACTTTTTTACTTCAAACATCTAGGAAACGTAGCATTCATTTGTATTCACCCTCCTTTATTCTGACACCAATAAATAAAATCCCGTTAGAAACAATTACCTTTAGCGTCATCTCATCAATAAATTTTCTCTAAATTTTATTCTCAGTAAAAATTCTGCTGTTCTGTAGAAAGCATCGTAATCAGGCATAAAGTTATGCAGAAATATTAAGCAGGGTTGGGTGATGAAAAAAATATATATCTCCCAGTATTTGAACATTTCGCAAGGTGCTACATTAGCGATGCCCTTCCTTTGCCATTCTTCGTTTTACTATACGGCTCTTTTCTTTTATCACAATGCCCCCCCATCGCTCTTTGTGATTTTTGCCATCTCAGCCAATAAATTATGTATTAGGAGTGAGCATCAAGGATAGTGGGAGTCGATGCAAAAGAGCAAATATTTTACTGGTGTGCAAAATACTCATGCATGTGAATTAAAATTTATTATCCCTCCAAATATGGCATCTTTGAAGTACAAAACGTATGTGGAAAAAGGCAATGTGAACAGATGAAATCAGCACTGAACATCTGGCCAACATGTAAAATCTTGAATGTTGCAGAAAACTAACACTGCACCAGCCCCACTACAAAACATGAAGGTGTCAGCATCATGATGTGGACATATTTTTCTCAAGGAGAAACAGTTCAGAGCTGATGGGAAGATGGATGTGTTACATATAGAGGGGTCATGTTAGAAAACTTGGAAAGGCTTCAAAAATCGTGAGGTTGGGGCAGAGGTTCCCTTTTAAGCAAGACAGCAATGCTGCACATGTAGCCAGACCTATAATGGAAAGGTTTGGAACAAAACATATTCATTTATGTAAAAATCCCAAGTTATATCATTTTTCATCCTATTATGTACAACTCTGTGTTGGCCCGTCACACGCAATACACCAAAAATATTGTGTTTGCAACGCGATAAAAAAAATATATATATTCCTAGTACAATAGGTCAAATGTGAGCAAAACAAAAGGACCTGCTCAACACAGATCGCATAGTAAATGCATGTTTAGTCTGTTTTTGTTGCGTGCTCTTATGAAAAAGACAAACAAAAAAACCTACTGTACACCTACACACACAGACTTTTTAAGTCAGACTAACGCAGCTAGATTGATCTACAAAGCCACCGCCAAGATCCATACAGACGTATAAGCGAGTTATTCTTAGTGCGCTAAACACACAAAACTGTTTGGGACCCACTGAGCTTTAATGACAGCAAGCTGCTTTGTGAACAGGGTCAGGCGGGGAGGGAGTCACTTCTCAGACCCGCACTCATGTTACCTGCATCATAGGCTTCCGTGCTTCATCCACACAGAAGTGAGCAAATGCATTCAGTCTCACACATGAATTGTGAGAAAAAGTTGCCTTTTCATGTACAGTCACGGCTTCAAACCGTACACACAGAAGCAGCTTTTATTCATCTGCAAACATATTTGCTGAAACACACACGCACACAAGCACACACACCCTTCACAGTACAACCACAGCTGAGAGCGTACACTCGGTGGAGGTAGGATCCAATTTGATTTGACCTTGACAGCAGAAAGAAAAGCAGAGTGGGCTGGTGGGAAGACCGGTGGATTGAGGGATGGATGGGGTGTAAGAAATGAAGTGATGGTCCGGGCCAGATGCCTGTTGCAGATACTTGAGAGAAATTACATGACCTTGAATAGGATGGAGATAAATCATGGAAACAAGAGAGCCATGTGGGATGGAGACATCTGTACGCATAAAACTGGGTGACAGGCACGCATCAAACACCGGAGGTAATCCCACCTACAGGGCCATGTGGTGTAATGTCTTAGGTAATAAAAGTACGGATCACTGAATAAATCTTCAGATTTACTGAAATGATGGTGAAATACTGCTTTATTATTTATGACAGAAAAATAAACAAGAGACAACTTTGTTTGCTGTAAACCTAACAGGGTAGGTGAGAAAATGGACTGTATCGCCTCATTGCCTTTAGGTATTTATCTGCTAAAACTACTCAGCAGTTTTGGCTGTTAAGTAAAAAAGTGGTGGCACAATGAGGAACAATGATAACCACTGGGTAGCACAGCAAAACAAAAACTATTAGGCACTGACAATTTCTATTTGCTGAATGTTACAATAATAGAGAACTTTTTTTTTTAGAGATTTTATTTTTTTTTACTTTCTTTTAAGTCACAAGTAATTGGCTGTTTGAATAGTTTCGGGAAAGTCCACATCGCTCTGTCAAAACAGTACCGTATGTTTTGTTTTGAAGATAAAAAATTGTAGGTAAATTCAGGAGTTGAATATTAAACATAAATTGACCAAAAACCCAACTCACAGAGTTATAAATGTACAGCACTAATAGAAGACAAAGGCAATACCAGCCATATCACACCTGTAGTAGGTGACGTCTTAAAAACATGTTTTTTTTTTTTGCGCATTTGCTGAAACTGTCATTATGTTATGACAGTATTACATGAGACATACAATGTGTGAAAAAAAATAATAAAATCAAGCTCATCTGTAGTACTACTGCCATCTGCAGAAATGAACAGCTCCCAGTCTGAGACAACTAATCAGAGCCAAGAGAAAGGCTTTACCTCTGGCAATTGAACTTGTGTATGCACTGCTCAATGTGTTAATGGCAGAGACACAATGTACTGTTACAGGAAAACCATTTATCCACCATCATCAGTTCCCATGTTTGCTAACCTCCTCATTAGCCTCAGGCCCCACTGTGGCGACAGACCGTTAGCGTAGCAGAAAGCAAGTGGGAGAGTGTGAGCAGTGCATACACATTCTTCATTAACAGTGCTAAGACCCTCCTCCTGACTCTGATTGGTGGTTTCTGACTGAGTGGTATTTTTGTGCAGGTTGCAGTAGGACCACAAGTAGAAGGCAGAGGAGATTGATGTTTTCAGACTGTCTCCTGTTATACTGTCAGGACATAAGTACAGTGTAACGAATTAAAAACATTTTTTCAGAAAAAGTTACCAACTACAGCTTTGAACCTGAACTAGACAATAATGAGAATTTTTCACATTTATTTTGAAGAACAAATGATTTTCCACGACACGATCATTATCTCGACTGTCTTTTACATGAAGGGGAAATCTAGTGGCTGCCGTTACTGCTGCCGGGAAGCTGTCTATATATGTACCCTTCCAGTTTAGAAGAGAAAACGGCACGCCTGTCATTAGAGATGTTGTTTATGTCAACCAAATCCCTGATGTGCATTAAGAAATTATTCCCAGCTTCTGTTTGTTTGTCTGGATTGCATCCTTAAAAACATCAGTCATCTAGCAAATGTGAACACAGACAGCCTGGGATCATCGGATGAGTGGAAGATGTTTTTAAAATAAAATGAAAGTGATTGCCAAAATCCTGTGAGTAATTTTTAGATTAATTCAACTGTTGGCAAAAATATGTTGATGTGGTTCAACTAAACATTTCAGAGCCATATCAGTATTATCCAAAATCTTGCTTTGTCAGTTTACCTAATACGGTAATTATATATGCATTATTTCCACCAATCAAAGCATTGTTTTTGCTTTAGACTCTATGTGTCTTTCTCACCAATGTTATAAACTGACATTATTCACAATCTGTTGCAGTGGGATTCAGGGAGCTAAAGAATAGTTAAAATCTCTACCAACATGAAACCATTTTAAATGAAGCTGTCAAACATCCTTTACTTTGTTTTATAACCTAACCCTGCTTAGAAATTCTCCACAAGTTTATCCCTAATCTCTCTGCTTGTTCCTTGGGCTACTTGCTATCAAATGTTCTCTAACAACCTTTGAGGCTCTCATAGAACAGCAGATGAAATTGCACACAGGTTAACTCTACTTGTAATTAGATTATATCTAAAGTTTACCGATTGGAATTTTTATAATCAAGTTAGTGTTTGTAACCTAAAAAGTTTATAGGTCATCGACATTTTTTGCAATGCTCTTGTTTTAGTCTTTGAAAATGTCATATTCCTTGAAGCTTCTTGCTTTCATTGTGGCTATAAAATCTCCAGTCTTTAATGTTTGTCCTCCTTTCTCCAACAAAACTGTAATTCTGAAATGTGCTGGATGGATCACAGTTCAGTTCAGCATATTTTTATCAGCTGAGCAATCATTTCTTTTACCTGCTCTTCCCACATTGAGTCCACTCAATAGCGTGATCTCTCTATTTTCACAGCATCCGACTCCTACACCGTCTTCCTCTTTCTCCTCTCCCCATCTCTCTTGCCCACTGACACATGCACGTTTGCTAAATATTGCTGTGAAACTGCCAACTCCTCACGTTTACTATTGTGCAAGAGAAAAACAGATGAATAGCGGCAAACAAAGGGAACGGCGGGTGATATGATGCAGGAGTAATCAATCAGGCCTTCGCAATCCATTTTCTGCTTCTTGGTGGTGGGATAGTCAGAGTGTGTCAGAGTGTGCTTTTGTGAAATGTATTTATCAAGACAGCCCCATGCAAGTGTAAGTAGGAGAACTGGAATAAATCTGAAAGAACCCAGAACGAAGTGAGCCCGTTTTCCTGCATTCCAGGTAACTTGGGCAGTATATAAGATTCAATCATTTCTGCAAAAATGCCATCAATGACCAGTAGACGGAAAGGGTGCACGGTGCTGTGGAGAAAGGGAAATTAGGAGGAGGTGCTGACAAAAAAGCACCAAGGGGGAAGTGTGGGCCCCCTGCCCTGAACTTGAACTTCTAGCTGGTGGGAGTTGGGGTGGGTTGGAGGTGGGAGGACAGGGTCAAGAACCCAGAAAGGAAGAAGAGAAAAGATCCAATTGAACGACATTGGTGTCCTCTGGTTACAGGACAGATGGAAGACAGGGGAAGGCATTGTTTTGCTTCATAAACACATCCAGCGGTTAGTCTGACACCTTCCAAATTGTTTCCTCACAAGAACTAAAGTGTAGAATTTCAGATATTTCCGTTCCTTTCAGGATGTATTCTTCAAAAAGCTTCATTTGGTCCATTTTGGGGCAAATATCTACAACCCCTTGGGGGACTTAATTAAAAACTTTAGTTTATGTGGATTTATATCCGCTTGAGCTTAAGCTTCAAATAGTTAACATAAAAAAAAACAAATAAACAAATAAAAACAGGTATCAGTAATTGTAAAGCGAGTTTAAGCCATTTACAGCATAAAAGACAAATTTTGTGCAGTCGAGTATTAAAATAGGTCAACTTGGCTGGATCGTCCTACCTTCGTCTGGAGATAGTGGGGGTAGTAGTAGGTGTAGTGGGGGTACATTGGCTGCTGCTCCAAACGTTTTCCCATGTAGCTAGAATCCAACTGAAGGTCCTGGAGGCTGGAGATAGAAGCTCACAGGTGGGGCACAATCACTTCCAACCACTGGGCTGGATCCTTCAGGAGGGCTGTTTCCAAGAGTGGATGCAGAGAGAGCGCTCTACTCTTGCTTTCAAGGTGTTAGATGTACAAGGTGGACAGGAGGACGCACTGTGCATGGGATTCCTGCCTGACTGGAGCTTGCAGAGAACTGTCGCTTTGAGGGGTTTGGAAAGCGTGGAGGCAGGGTAGCAGAAGAAGGAGGTTGAGGTTGCGTGGGGTAAGGAGAGCAAAAATTCAGAACGACAGCAGCAAAAGAGGGAACAATAAAGAGAAACTGAAGCGCAGGACTAAAAGGGAGTGAGAGGAGAGGGAAGAGAAGGATGTGGAATGAATGGTTGCGTTCTGCTTGCCGGTTCTTGACACTATGTGGACTAGATATTAGACTCACTCCTCTTCTCTGGTGCCCTGAACATGCCCCTCAATTTGTCTTCCAATGTCTCTCTCTCTCTCTCTTGTTTTGTCTCTTTTATCCGTTTTTATCCAGTCCCCCTTGTTTCTTTCCCTCTCTTAAATCTTACGAAGAGCCTGATCCCAAAGGGAGCCCAGCTGTATCCTGAAGAACACACGGCGTCCTTCTCGCTCTATCCTCAAAAGACACTGGAATCAGCGATGAACTCACACATGGATGTGGAACCGGAGAGAGAGAACAGAAGGAGGAGGAACAGGAGCAGAGGAGGAGAGAGGATGGTCTGGAGCTGAAGCTGTGACTGTTCCCCCCCACCCCTCCTCACTCCCTCCCTCCCTCTTTTGTTAAGCTCCAGGGATAGATAGGTAGATATCGCTGGAGTCTTGCACGGAGGATGAGCAGAGAGGAAAAAAGCCTTGGTAAAAGGCAGATAGCCTTACCCAGACGTACACTCTCACACACACACATACACACACACACAAAAAAAAGAAGAAGAAAAAAAGGCGGAAAATCCCTCCTGATCCACAAGGTGCCCCTCCAACTCTTTTCTCTCTTCTTCCTCTTCCCTTTGGCGATCCCTCTTTTTCTTCTCAGGCTCTTTCCCTGACGGTTTGCTTCCCACTGAGCCTGGCAGCCGTCACTGTGTCTGTGACTGTGTGTGTATGCGTGTGTGTGAGTAGCGGTGGCGGCGGCGGTGCGGTATGTGTGTGACTGTGCATGTAACTGAGAGGGGAACGTGTTTGTGTGGCTGCTGGCGTCTGCTCCGCTCTGCGTGCGGAGGCATAGAGGGGCTCGGCTTCTGCGCGGCGACGCTCCTCCCTCCATCCCTCTCTTCCTCTCCCCGTTGTCTCTCTCTCTCCTTTCTCTCTGTCTCTCTCTCTCTTTCTCTCTGTCTCTCTCTCTCTCTCTCTCTGCGTTCATCGTGGAACTGTCGGAGGGTGGGAGTGGTCGGTCCTGCCCCTCCTGAAAGTTTCTGTGAGTGCGTTTTGCGCTCAGAGGAGCCTGAGAAAAGACATGCACTGACTGTCCGGCTGGGGAAGCAGATGTGGAGGAAAGAATGAAGAGTTCGAGACCGGCCTGGTGCGAAGGCGACACATAACTGGGAATCAGAGAGAGAGAGAGAGAGAGAGACCCCCCCTGCTGGCACTTTGTAGGCGCAGCAAAGCTTGAATCAAATTTCTCAAGATGTTTTAATACCTGAAACATTCCACTCATGCAAGAACTCTGACATGTATGACCGGGCAAAAAGCCCACAGCAACACTCCACTCGCGTGCCCAGTAAAAGGCCACAACTTGGAGAGGGTGCAGAGTTAAGTGGCTGTGTGGCACAGTGACCCACTGACACAGTGCTGCCTGTTACATCATGTAACCAGGTTTAAGCAGCCCTCTTACATAAGCGCAGTGAGCCATGCATGAAAAGGTTCTTCTGCCCTCTGACTACAGCAGTGTGTGTGTGAGTGTGTGAGAAGGGTTGCCAAACAATGCAAGCACACTGCAGAGGAAAAAGGGCACGGGAACAGAATGCAAAAATACGCCCTTCTCCAAGATAAGACCTTCTTTTCCTAACAAGCCTGAGATCACCCTCTGTCCAACGTCGAGTTCTTGTGTGGGACCTTTTGTGACAGCAAAGTCATGTTTAGGTTTATGTTTATATCTTATCTGAATTTCATCCGTCTATAGCTGCTTGTCCACCTACAGTCATAGAGAGGCTTGTGCCTATAGGAATTGCTTTGACCTTGTTTTATATCATTATTGGATGGGTGGTTTTTATTGGCAGAATTACCTAATGAGGGTGCAAAGAGTCTTCGTGTCCTCGATTAATCGTTTGAACTTCCGTTCTGGGTTGGTATTAAGTTTCTTTAAAACAGACATAGAGCCAGTAAAAGTTGCTAATTATTATGCAACTTGATGTCTTGTGAAATCAGTTTCTGCAGAAAATCAATGTCTCTAGATATTTCAACAGCCTGTCATTGTCATGTATTAACTCCATCTCTGTTATAATCAAGTCTAACCAGCTTCCTGGTGAATATTGAAGAAAAGCAGCCCCATAGCATAATGCTCTCACCACTATGTTTCACATAGAATGCTGTGTTTAGGCTGATGTCCATTTTCAGTTTTGGGCCACACATGCATTTGTCATATACTCCACAGGTTTGCAGTTGTGCCATACTCTTTCCATCTTCACATGATAGATAGAACAGCAATCTGTGAGAAGCTAAGTGATGTTTTGTAACCTAAACCTACTTCTACACTTTACGACAACTCAGTCTCTGATGTGGTCACTGGTCTTCTTTTGCTTCCTGCTGCTAGTTCACTAACCTTCTCGGGCAATAATGAGATTCTCACAGATTGTTTGCTTATATTGAGATTCACTTACATTCATGTTGATTTATAATTAGATGACTTCTGGAGGCAAATTCTGCCACTGGACTTGATTTAAAGTGACAGTATCAGAGTAAATGGCACTGAATGCAAATACAAGGTATTTTTTTTCAGGTTCTTAAATATAAACAGGTACTTATTATTATTTCCCTTCACTTTTGAGTTGTAGATTATATTATATTCGTCTATCACAAAAAAATCAAAATAAAATCCATTAAAGTTGTGATAATCTGACAGCATGTGAAAGTTAAAGGAGTAGCAATAATGACAGAACACACAATAGGGCACACACTGTCGCTGTCACATTGCACCATCCACTACTGTTTCCAACGTGCCACTTTCAATTTTGCCCTGTCAATAAAAAAAAAAGAGTCAAGGTGTTGCAAGCACCAATATCTGAGTGAGCTAATTAATTGAACTGCACTACCTGTCTGCACACATAGCAGCTCTGCAAATAATTCAGAAAAAGTGGAGGTGACAGATTAAAATTGAACATTATGCAGGGATTGTTTGCCTAGTTACAGGCGACATGGTTAGGGTTGAATAAATAAATGACATTCATGAATATTTCAACCACCGTTCTTTATAATTAAGGCTTCTAAGATACTGAAGTTTAATCAGTAAAATGTGGGAATGAGGAGGACAATAAGCAAAAGTATGAGCAGGTTGTGCAAACCAAGCGAGGCCGTAATATTTTTTTTTTTCATTTCTGTTCATTTCACCAGAAATATCACAATTCCTGGATTTGGCAGTTCAGTGGGTGGATTTTGGCTAAATAGATGAATGACATGTCTAATTCAGGATCCCCCAAACCCTAGATGTTGCTATGGTGAAAAATATAAGACTTACAAAAAACTAACGGAGTAGATATCAGTAGAGGCAGGGGAGGACAATGAATCAATGCATTGACCTTCTCTTGTCATAGCAAATTTAGTCAGGGAGGAACTGTACGTGTCTATTTCAGGAACTTTTTTGTAAGACAATAGAGTGAATCAGGTAAGTATAATTCGATCCACATTTTAGCTGATTTGACCTCAAAATATATATTTTTAGTCTTCCAGTTGTAAAGGGGCATAAATAATTATGAACTGGACTTAAAACAGCATTTTCCCACTTCTCCTTTAAACTGACTTTTGTGTTCTATATAAGTGAAACCTTAGACATACCTAAGACCAGAAATATGAAAAACATCCAAACATTTCCAAATCCAGCATCTTCAATGACAGACAGATGTTAAAAGCTGAAAAGCATAAAACAAAGAGGCGCGTTATTGCACTACGTACAGTCTCCCCATCTCATTTCTCACAATAAAACACCTTAATGTTTACGTGAAAACATTGAGACCTTCAATGTTTACATGAAATGCCTTTGATGACAAAATGGTGCAGTTAGAAAACTAACTGGTATGAATGTCACCAGGTTCGATGCAGATAAATATAGCAAATAAACCTTCAAAATGAAATTCATGGTACAGCAACCAGTGTGGCAAATACATAACGGGGTGATGAAATTAGCATAAATGCTACTCTAAATCTGAGTGGTGAGTAAACACAATGATCACACTCTTCACAACTGTGTGTTTTGTCCTAATTGAGATTTCAGTAGATTGACGGGATTCTCCCCATCCGCATCCCCACCCCCTCGTCTTCTCTATGCACTGATGTGTGAAGTGAAGGCAGCTCTGAGTCTCTGTTGTAACATAACACAATGTCAGCATCATGCCCGCAGGCAAGCCCGGACAAAGCACTATAATTTGCTTAAATATTATTTGCTGTTATCTGTGTTGCCTTGTTAATCGTTTCACAAATTGGACTGTCTTATTTTTCCTCATGACACAAGAGTGTCTGAAGTACCGCAAAAATAGCATGCTGTAATTTCTGCATCATATCTTTTAGCTATTTGTAATGTATTTTGTTGTTCTGAAAATGTTGAAACGTAATGCTTTGAGGCGAATGATCCTGATGCAAATAGTTAAAAATAATGTCAAAATCTCTCTAGAGGACGGAAGTTGCTCATCGGGAAAAGGGCTACTCAGTTTAAACTTAGTATCTAAATAGGAGTCAAAGGATGACTAATTCACAATTGAGAGCAGCTGTAGCGGTCAGGCTGAAGCCATCACCTGACAAGTAGTTAAGATAAGTATAAATACACAATATCAAGCGTGGTCTAAAGTGACGCAGGTTGCTGCGTTGTCAGGCACACTCATCAAGTAAAAATGCAGCTTTGATCGGAGAACAGCTGCGCTACAGAAAGAGGAGAAGAAATTGCCAACTGTAGGTAGAAGTGAGAGAACAGAGCAATAATTCTGTGTTAAATGGAGTGCAGCTTTGAGCTGAAACATCAGCATGTCTGCCAGAACAGCATAAACGAGCTGTCAGTTCGCAGATATAATTATCAGTGTGTTAACCATCTTAACATTTTCCATGTGGGAATTTGTGATCAACCTTAAAATGCATATAAGTAGTCATAAAGGTATTTGGTTGTCAGTGAAACCAAAATGTTAATGAAATGATGTCGATGGTTTCTCACTTCACAGAAAGTCAGATGGGCAATAAGCTATATCCCAGTTTACTATCCATGTGGGTTCATTTTCAAATGTTTTTCCCCAAAACTAAACACCATAACTTATGTGCGAGCAACTGGAAACTCATTGCTGAAGGAATGTTTGTGAAAACATTATTGTCTGTATTTCACAATAAATCATTTTAACCTAGAGAAAATATTTGGAGCATATGGAGAATAAAGCTGTGCTTTTCATGAAAATCTCACCGGAATAGTTAAAGGTTAGAGTACAATTTTCAAACACACTGTAAAAAAATTAAGCTAAACAGCATGTGGATTATCTGTCAGACAGAAACTAAAGTAAAATTAACTCCAATTCTGTTAGACTGCTGTCTGAAACAGAGTTAACATCAGCTTTCTGGAAGTGAAGTGTCAGACTTGTTATTTATTTTCATTTAGGAAATGTTTCCCTGAAGAGGAATTTTATTTTCCAAAAAATGAAGGCATAACAAAATATTCTAATGAGCTGGGATGAGGATATTATCTATTTTAAAATTTTCATCTCATTCATTGAAAGCATTCATCCTGACCTTATGGAAAGTGACATAATCTCAGGGACCCATTAAGCACGACTTCCAGATTCTTTTCAGAAATGTCTACTTTTTCTCAACTTTTTCTACTAAGACTGTTTGCTTTGAAACAGGACAAACTGAATGGTAGCTATCGGTGGAGCTAGTGTATCCAGCTGTATTGCAGAATCAGAGAGGTTCTTTTGGAAAAAGTCAAAGACAAACGCACAGCCTTGTTTCACTTGCAGCAGTGTTCATACTGCATGTCTATTTTCAGCTACAAATTAACCAGAGTGGTTTAACAAAGCTAATTGAAATTCTAAAGCATTGTATACAGGCAACGTTTAAAGTTCTACATAGCACTAATCACTGTGCTGGTTTATCTAACAATTATTCAAGACTGACTTTAAATTGAAATGTTTAAAAAGGGGCAGTATTGTATCTTTTCCAGAACCAGGATTGCTCTATTTTATAGCACAATCAAGTAACTATGTTGCCTTCAGTTGTTCTTTCAAACATGACTTAAAAGAAATTTGACGTGGTTATTTGATGACTTGAAAGTAGGCCTT
Source organism: Poeciliopsis gracilis (assembly GCA_911649635.1). Lineage (NCBI taxonomy): Eukaryota > Metazoa > Chordata > Actinopteri > Cyprinodontiformes > Poeciliidae > Poeciliopsis > Poeciliopsis gracilis. The sequence goes on from CAJVRI010000287.1 coordinate 3,379,254, forward strand.
TGTCTCTTTAAGAAACTAATCATCTTTCCTACAATCCACTTCCAAGCTCGGCTGGAGTCGGCGGCTCCAAGGAGGATACTTGTTGAAAAAACGTTGTGAGAGCAAGCGTTCAGGCACCCCCCGAATGGCTGTGATGAAAAATTCAAGGATTTCTCAAACGTGCATGAAGGAACCAAATCAACACTTCAGGTATATTTTTGTTGGGGGAATAACATCATAACACAATCTAAAGCTTTAAAAAGTAGATTTTACATAATGCCCCGCTGTTAAGCAAAACTAGTGTGTGGAGGAAATCTGGGGAAAATATTCAAAACAGGAATCATTCTCTAAAGCTTTGCACTTAGAGAAGTTACAAACACTGACCAAAGCAGTTTGACAGCCATTCACCAACTCCATGCACAGAATACCAACCAACCAGGGAGTTCAGGAATGTGTGTGTGTGTGTGAGTGTGTGCTATAAATGAGTAGCAGAAGAGGCAAAGTTTTCCTAGGGATCTTAAGATTCAGCTGACAGTGCAGTCTGGAAACACAAAGAGAGAAAATTGACTCCTTTAACTGCATAACACAGTTCTATTGTAAGAGGAGCCATCGCTACATCTGCTACCAAAGTAAAGCTTCCTAATTACCATGTCTTGAGACAGGGCAGTCACAGCGATGGTGGTAAATACACAGCGAATAATTGCTTTAATTTTAATATCAAATGATGTGTTCAGTACAACCATTAAGCAGAAGGTAATTGTGTGTTGCAAGTTCTTAAGGAGAGTATATGTAGCCTTTTCTAAAGAGAGACAGATTTTTCTAGTCCGTCGTTTGACAGATTCGAGACAAAGCCCGACAGCTGGAGCCAAATATCAAAGGGTTTGCATTGACACTGTGTATTCGTGATGCTCCCAGTCATCAAAGCAGTTTTCAAATGGAGCAGGAAAGGCCATGCTGCGTCCCGGGGATGTGTTCCTCTCATCACTGACCACCAGATGTACAACAAACACAGGGACAGAAAAAAAAAAAGGAAAAAAAAACCAGTCACGTAAAAAAAAAACCCCCAAAAAACTCACATCTTAGCTCTGTTACAGCTGGGAAAACATAAGAGGTTATAATAACCAGAGGCCTCCTTTACAGAAGCTGCTCTGGTTTTCAGGGAAAATACTGGCCGAGATATCATCGCACACGCACAGCGTGGTATTTGCACAGAGCAGATTTACACTGGTAAATGGGCTATTACATGAAATTGCCACACACACAGCATGAGGGGAACCAGTTTTTTCGTCGGTCTCGTGGAATACAAGCACAGAAAAGAATGCTGGATAAACAGTTTTAGTTTCTTCAAGTCAACTAACGCAAATCAGAGTTTTTTGTTTTGTTTTGTTTTGTTGAACCAAACATCAAACACATTAACACGGATGGAAACACAGACCTCATCCAGCAAGACGAGGTCACTGAAAGGTAAGGCTCGATACCTAAACCATCAAATAAATGCAAATATAGATGAACTCTGAACTTTACAGAGTTCAGAGAAATGCTCCTTGAATGGCCTCTATTTAGTGTTGATAGAGCAAAGCTTCACAATAAGAGACTTTTTGAGGTATGAAGTTCTCTGAGCTGAACTGAAAATAACATAAAGCCACAGAAAACCTTTCACAGAGTCCTCCCTGATTATAAAGACACACAGCTGTCCGAATGCATGTGCGGGCTATAATGTGTCCCCAACAAAGTGTGGTGTGAGTGTGGGATGAAATTATGAAATTACTACTACCTATAAGAATAGCAAAATTGATTTTGATTTAAAACCGATATGACTGTGATGAATTTGCAACTATATTTATGGCCCAAAATTACCATAATGGTACAACATTTAATAGGTAGCAATAGTGAACATTATCTGAGAGATGTTTTATTTTGGAATTAAAATAAAAAATTTTAACCTCGCTAAGTGAAACCGTTTTCAGCTTGTATTAAAATTTGTCTTTGATCACTTTCAACAAACTGCCAGTGATGCTTATTTAGCAAGGCTGTTTACACTTTTCCTTTTATTTGCTAGCAGTCCATGTAATAACTCTTCTTCTTGAGGGGAGTGACATCAGGTCAGTGGTCCGTTGTTATGTCCCAGGACAAATTAAACCCACAGTGTTAATCTAATATAGATAAAAATGTGCCAGAACACACTTGAAGCTGGTTTAAGTGAAAGTGTCTCAGAAACATTTCGAGTGCTTCACACTTGCATGTCATCAGATCGCTTGAGAGAGATGTTAGTGCCAGATGCCGACAAGGTCAAAGAATGACGTAAGGAGGATGGATCAGCTGAAGATAAGAGCACTCATCAGAAAAACAGTTCTGTAAAATCCTCACAGATTAACCAATAAAGCAGTTTGTTGTTTACCCAAAGCGATATGAAGTCTTTAATATACACCTTTAATATACACCTAACATGAACATTTAAGAATTCATTCAAAAAATTGTAAAAAAAAAAAAAAAAAAAGTGAAACTGTCTTCCGATCTGAGCTCAAAACTACATATTTCTGTCCTTACATCATCAGACTCTGATGTTGAACTTCAATGCTAGTTGTCCTTGTACATTAGTTACAATGGAAGTGATCGGAACAACTCAATTCAGTCATTTGAATGTGTAAGTGAATACTTCAGGGAATATAGTGCATCTGAAATGTAAAAAATAATAATAATAAAAATGAGTGTAGTTTACAACTCAAATGCCTAATAAGAAAACCTTATCAAGAGACAAACTAAAAAACAGATGGATATTAAAATTTTAAGACAGGGAGGTAATCCCAGAACATTTTTACTATAAATCACCATCAAACCATAATAATATGTATTAGATGCACATAACGACATTGGTGGAACTGATGCTAAAATGAAAATTGTCCCTGGGCAGATACCTCTTACTCCATTGCTAAAATGTTGGGTATTAAATGTTCCAGTGAAAATTTTACAGAGGCACAGGTTGGTTCAAAAAATGTATTCAAGAAAAGAAGAAGAAAAAAAACCTTCTAAACATGGAGCACCTACTGGTAAGAAGACATGCAACAGTAACTTTTATTACCTTGATTTTATTGCTCAAGGTATTTCCTCCCAAATTAATGGCTTATTCATTTTACCTTTATTTATGTTTGAACTCTCTTCAAACAAGTCTAATCTGTTCATGGTCATCAGAAGACTTGCTTACATGCATTTAAAATGTACAACTACCACTTTCATTTTATTTATATGGTGGCAATTTGGGACCCAGTGAAAAAAGGGAGAGGGGGGAAGTTTGATGGACAAGATGTAATTTGTGTTTACTATAAGCACAAATTACAACCAAGCTAGCTAAACGGAGACACATTTTCATCTTACTAGAGTGGACAAGTTAAAGAGTTTGAGGGCTTTTAAACCTTGTGTATAGAGGAGGAAACAAAGGAGAATTGTCTTCCATGATAGAAAATGTCCCATCAGACCAAAAAGGAAAAAAGGCATTTTAATGCAGTGACAGAGACGTCACCCAGAACTTTCAGTCTGTTTTGTGATTAACAATCAATGCTATCAAAGTCAGCCCAGAGATCATGTAGACATCCGTGCATCACTTAAGGGTCACTTTATACTTTAAAACAGCTTCTCTGAACAGGATCTCAACAACCTTCACCAATAAATTACAGACAAAAGGCATAATTAAAACGGAATGGTCCAGATGGAGGTGGCATAACAATTTGGGTTCTTACCATAAACTGAGTCAGAACATACTTTGCAGTGGACATCATAAAAGGTATAAGACCAAGGAAATACTAGGTTACAGTTTGTGAGAGCCGCATTTAAAATGATCTTCATTGCAATGAGAGCATTTGAAGTATCACTTCAATCCAATAAGCCCTTGTATAGCAGAGCGTAATTCATTGCAGAACGGAATCAAACTGGAGACAAATCACCTTAGGCCTTTAGCAAATCCCTCTCCTCCCATCGTCTTTTCCACTCCATCCCGCCTCCTGCTTTTCCTCCCACCGTCTCCTCTCAACAGTGAGACACATCTCACTTTTACACAAATCTTCACTTTATTAAAACAGATGAAAAAAAAAAAAAAAAAACGTGTGTCAGTGGATTCATTTGAACAATTATGCAAAACAGACAGGAGATGAAGCTTTTATTAATGTTAGAAAAGTGTTGCATCAGATACTGCTGAAGTTCATTAACTGACTCTAGCTGAAGACGAATGCATTCTTATTAGTTTGATGTCATCATGGTCTGTATCACATTATCGTCTGCGTCAATGCAAAGCTCCCCATGGAACGTATGCCACAGTAAAAATATGGGAAAGGAGTGGTAACTCACAGCTAATACTGTGCAAGTTCAAATTGCTTTGTGTCTTTGTTTTGTTTTGTTTTTTCCTGGGGACTTATATTGCTTCCTAGAAACCTCAGTACATTTCATGCCATCATTTCTTAGTGGTAATAGAAAAACATGCCTCTGCTTAATAGTAATCTCTTATTTAAGATTTTTTTCATTTTTTTTCTTTATTCCTTTCTTTGAAATCAGATTAAGTCCTTTTGTCTGCCGCCCGACTCCTTGTCTTGCTGCAGGTTCAGAGCCTGGGAAGTGATGGACCATTACTGACTGACAACAGCCCATGCTTTCTGAGGCTCGAAGGGGTAATTAATTTCAGCAAACGACCGCCACGTCTGTCGGCTTTTATAAACGAGCGTTTACGCGCTATGGACAATTTAACCACTCCACTGAGCCCGCCTTGACAGAGATGTGTAAGGTTATGTGTGGGAGAGAGAGAAAGACAGGCAGAGGTGAGGAGAGGGGCTGGGGACCATGCGGAGTGGTGACTGATGGAAAATTTAATCAATAGAGTAAGCACATTTACTCTCATGATGCGCGCCCAACATTCATATTCATGGAGCTAATTCTCTCAACGCCTACTCTGTTGCTCACCACAAAAATTAGAATGCATGGAAGATTTCACTACATCTCATCAGACCTCATCAAAGACCAACATCATCACTGCTAATTATGTGTGGCGTGATGGACTAAACATCATCCTGGTACTCTTGTTAGATGATATTACTCTGGATCGGAGCTTAATTTGATCACCCAAACTGACTGCTTTCTCCTCCACTCTGGCACATGTACCTGCTCTGGCTAATTTTCCCTTTGTTAAGGTCAATGGCTGGATTACGCACGCTGCATCAACCTCATCGGGGAAACATTGACAGCATTTAGAGCTGTAATTTCCCAACAACAGACCGCCCGTTTCCACAATAAATTTTCAGGGTTTCATTCTACACTCTTTTATGTATGTTAACTGTTGGATCCCGTTCACTTCACACCTGGCGCTAAAACGTGTCTGACGGAGTTGATGAGGGAGTTGATGATGTCCAGACAGCACTAAATAGAGGTGTGGACACACTGGTGAAACACAAAAGTTTTCTTTAGATCGTCACAATTGTGTCTGCATTTATTGGCTGAATGTATTGCATCCTTGGGGCACATCAAAGGACGGCCTAACAGCATGATGTGTTTCCTCATAACGCCCTCACTCTGATGGGTCTTTGTGCCAACAAAAGAAGAAAAAAGCAAATCAAAACTAGCGCTTCTGTATGCTAATTAAAACCAACTATTTTTTCCCCCAATAAAAGTTTGACTTGTTGCAAAAACAAACTGTTTGGTTACCAGATTGGATTTTATTGATCAGTGGATAACAGGATATTTTATGGGTACATAAATTTTTCTTCACTTCGCTTGATTAAAAAAAAAAAAACACTCTAATTTCTGACCCAACAATGATCACTCTATTATACAATTACTCATGCAAAGCAGCAATCTTCAGTTACATTTATGCGGCACATAAGCTAATAAATTTGTACAAATGAATGGTCAGCCGTTATATTCTGGTTCCACTATATCTGTCCACTGATGCTTAGCTTTGAAAAGTTATGCTATTTTTCAATTTTATATACTCTCTTGCATCTGTTAAGCTACACAGTTAAGCTCAACGCTACTAAATTGTGACAAAGATGAATCTCAGGGAACCTTCAATTTAAGTAATGATGCTTAGCAAAGAGCTAACAGAGACATGGCTCTGTGTTTATTTTGCATGTAAAGTGGGGAGAAACTGTAATCAGGATAACTTTTAATGTGATAATGTGATGATGATTGTTGTTGGGCTGTTCTACTGGCATGTTGATGCCAGGTCTGAACAGGACTCACAACAATAGATCAATGTTCCCTATAAGACCTCAGACAATCTATTTTCAGACTTTTGGCAGAATCAGACAGATCTTTCTCTAAATGTTCTGATATTTCAAAAGGCTCATAATGCCATGTATACTAACAAGGTTTCCTTGGAATATAGCCAAACAACAGACCCAAAGCATTACAGATCCTCCACTGTACTTAACATTAGAGAAGAGGTGCTTTTCCACACATTCGTCCTTTGTTTCACACCAACTCCACTTGGAATGTTTCCTGCCGAAACATTTCAAGTGTTACTAAAGCAGATACTTTCAGTTGAAGTCCCATTGTAGATCAGCAAACACAGCCTTTTCTCCCAAACAAATGCTTGACATGTAAATACCATCTAGTGGTTACTTTTTGCTTATCTTTAACATTGAGCGTTGAATATTTTTAGTCCTCCTTATCACCCTGTTCACTGTTCGTCTTGGCAAGATGAACATGGATCCTTGTCTATCTGAAGGACTGCGGTGTCTGCGTCTCAACATATTTAGACTCCAGGCAGACAAAATGATGGATTGCTCAGTGAAAATTCCCCAAAACCATTTGCCAGGGGGGCCAACAAAATAGTCAGTTTGTGCACAGAATACCATTATAACTTTGTCTGCAAGATAGATACATCTCTTTTGAAGCAACAACAAAATGTCAATAATACGTGCCTTCTACAGGGGAGCAACAAGGTGGAGAGTAAAGTTTTACAGTTGTATTTTCCAAACAGCTGAAAAAAAAAGCAATTCAGAAAAAGCTCAGCTGAGGTTGAAAAAGACCCATTCGCTTACTTTTGCAAAAAAAATAAAAAAAATCCATCTGATGAAGAGGGATAGTGGTACAGGGTGTTTTACAGAAATGGAGCTTTTTTGATATTTTAAGCTGATAACTAAATTAAGCTCGCAAAAGTTTTGGTTGACGTGTTGTTAGGAGCAGCTTTCACCATAGCGCAGGGTTGCAGTCTTGCACGCTCTTATCTACATTTGTGAAGTCTCTTCATTTATATCTTCCAATACAGAGTCAGCATGTCGGTAATAATTTCATGATTGATGTCTGCAAAGTGACATATCAAATAAAGTGAGGCATCTCTGCAAATGGCTGATACTTTAACTCAACATCATGTGGCATCGGCACTACCCCCTCTCCTCTCCTTCATAATTTCCAGACCCAGAGGAGTGCAGGGCCACACTGCAGTTACCCGGCACTCGGTCAGCCAAGTGCTGTGAAAACCTTTCTGTTTGCCTCTAACAATATCAGGTTGCCAGACTATTAGAGCCTCAGCCCCAGTCGGCTTTGTTCCCCCTGCCAAAGCGAGTTACACAGCTTGCCTCAATGTCGGTGTTTTCACAGCTAGACATACATTACTGAGTGACATCAAGCCTGGGGGTTTATAGATCTGCAGGATTGTATGACAGGACCCTTTATAGCTTTTGCAGGACCATATGACAGCAGTATGCCAGCCTCGGCGCTTGGCAGCCTTAACAATAGTAAACCACAGAGAACAAACTAATATGGGCATTTGAGGGGCCCAACAGCAACAGTTGTTTCCATAGCTACAACAGTAATAAGACATAGTTTACTGTCTGGGAATGGCATATTAACAAACAAGTAATTTTGGATGTTAAGTGTTCTTTGTAGATAAGCTCTTCAAATAATCTGTGAGGACATATATATATATATATATATATATATATATATATATATATATATATATATATATATATATATATATAAATTAATTTTGTCCAATGCAGTAAAACAGTACAATAAATAATTACTAAAAACATTGTGAAAATGAGGCACCAAAAGGCATAAGAATTGAAACAAATAGATAAAACTTGTCAATATTCCACTGGTGGAAATTCACACCCACTTTTCTCATAACTGATAGCTTATAAAAAGACGTACCATGGTCAAGAAGTGTATTGTAACGAGCAAAAGTAAATGGCTCTATCCAGACCTACACAGTCGCAATTGTTACAAACAGAATTCAAAACTTGTCAATGTTCCAGTGAGCACCACAGTGGCCACAGTTTGTACGTGGAAAAATCATAATTTCAACAGAAATCACGAAGTGGTGCTGCTTGAAAGGTTTCTAACAGAACAGTAAAAAAACAATCAGAGGAGTTGTCCAGAAGCCAATGGCCACTCATAGAGAGAACTGGAATCAGCTGGGCACAGACTGGTTCCAGTGAAAACAGTAACTAATGCACTCCATCACAATGTGGTCCCTGTGCACACAAGAGCCCATTACTGAAGAAAAAGCATTTTGAAGCTTGTTTGAAGCTTACTGCCAAAAGTCAGTGATATACTGGTGAAATATAATCTAGTTGGATGAGACAAAAATACAACAACAAAAAAACCTCTTTGGATGTCATTTCACACTTGACGTTTGAAGGAGTACCGCTGTATATTGTTTGAAAAGAATGCTATGCCATTAGTGAGACTTGGAGGTGGGTCCATCATGGTGTCTGCAGTCTTTCAGTAAGTGGTTCTGACACTTTATCTATTGTACAAGGAACATCAGCATTTGAGCAAGAAAATATACCCCAACAAACTAAGGAAACTCTCAGTGGAAAAGACACACACAAAAAAAAGAAATAAAATAAAATAAAATAAAGCTGCCCAGTCAGCAACCTGACTTGATTCCAGTTGGAAAGTACAGAAAGAATTGAAGATCAGAGTATAAAAAAGAAGCCCAGCATAGATTTTAGCACTTAAAGACACATTGAATAAAAATATGGGTCAAAATTTGGAGCTAAGCTAAAGTTGCCCTCACCGATAAAAGGCTTTTCTTCTAAGTACGGAATACATTTCAGTAAGCGTATTCAGTATTTTGCCCTTGTGGTATTCCACATTATTACGCAAAATTTATGGAGTAATTTGCTGTGTTTTCTTTGTATGTGGGTTTCTTTGGGTTGTCACCCAAAACTTGTGTTAATTTCCTGTCTCATAAGAAATATATGTACAAAAATATGTATTCAGTAGAAATATATGTTCGATTTATGAGAAACTCTCATAAAGGTGTATAGGTTTTTGCATTAGTATAAGCAGAGATGCAGGATTTCTCACATAGAAAGGTGCAACAGGAAAAGAACTAAGGAGAAGTGAACAGAAGGGATCGGTTCCATCATAATGCCAACAATGCCATGTCCAGATGATAATCAATGAGTCAATTGGTGAAGGGCAATTTATACATGCATGTACACCATTTAACCATACTATTATTTTGTTAATGGATGAGCATTAACAAAATACCTGTGCAACAAATATGCATTTATGCTTATGATGTAAATTTAACTGAGAAGACCTTTTAAGCATTTTACCATTTTAGACTACCAGGAGAAATTACAGATACTTAAAAAAAAAAAAAAACGGAGAAATTATGGCACCCTATTAGAAACTATTCAGTAAAATTCTTTTCTCTGTGCAAAAGCTCAAAAAAAAAAAAAACCCAAAGGAATATAATTTATTATAAAAAAATAAATAGATGTCATAGGTAAAGTGATACAAATGTCTTCCACAATAAAATGGTTTCCCTATACCTGTGGTACCGCACTGAACTGTAGCTAAGCTCAACCTCGGCTGTTATTTCCACTGCCGCCTCCCTGCTCCATTAAACCCAACAAGCTTAACTCAATGGCTTTCAATCTACACAGCAACAACTTCGGCCTCATACCCTTGTGGCTTTTAACTGGAGAGAGGCGATCAGAGGTGGGACAGGAGGCTGGAAGAGGGGGATTGAGTTTCGCTTGTTAACACAGAAATATGTCATGCACTGTGCTTGTTAACTTGAAAAGAAGAATCAGTAAAAACAGTTTCTTTCACGTTTCCTGCTGCTGAATATCAAGGCATTGCTCTGCAGGGACCGTCACAAAGATTTACTATATGTAGTAAAAAAGAGGCCATTATGTTACACTGTCCCTATCATGCAGTAGCATTTAATCAGCAGGATTTAACATTCAGCTTACAATCAGAAGTCCGACAGCATTCTGTGCTGCGTCAGCTATTATTGATGAAAGTAACTGAAAAGGGATCTGTTTTATTTAAACTCCTCCTTGTCTAAATGTTTTAAAGCACTGTCCTCAAACTAGATGTGAAACATTCAGTTTGAAAGAATGTCTTCGTATTCTGCAAAAGCAGCAGAGTATTTTTTTTTCTCATACTAGTGACAATAAACCAATGAATACTGTTACTGTTATTCAGTAACTGTACACCAGAAGCGTTCGATAAAATGTAACATCTTTGGCAAGACTGCAGTATTTAGCAATTACTGCAGATGCTACAGAAACAAAAAAGAAAATCATCAGCAACAAAGCTGCAAAACAGACCTGAGTAGCATGGACAAATAGGTGGGATTTTAAAAGAGAAACAGTTTGTGTTATAACAATTTCAGGCTAATTTTTAATAAATGTTTCCTTTAGTTTAGCCACTTGTGGCTTCCGCCTCACCAAAATTAGAATTATTATTCCTCTAATTAAACTCATCCCCTAGGCTAATACCCTAAATCATAATCTCTTCATCAGCTTCTTGGAAAATCTGAACAGAGACCTATTATTACATCAAAGGTGTCGCAGTGAGATACATCTCTTTCCGGAAATACAGGAAAGCAGCAGAAGCTTCTGAATCTTTCAGTTTCCAAAGGTGATCCTGAATGTCAGAGCTTCACAGTGATAAATTACACTATGTAGTTATAATTAAGTTTCAATTAGCTCAGTATGACAAAGGCATGAATTTGCTAGTAACTATGATTCTTTCATGGATGTTTGAGGGTTTGAAAGTGCAGGAGCTTTTTAAATATAATTATTTGTATATTGTGCGCAATACAGAGAGCTTATAAGACAATCAAAAATGAAGCAGTTTCAAATTTAAAGCTCAAACAGGCAGAATCAACACATAGGTTTTATTCCTAGGACAAGAATCCCGAACATGGGAGAGACCAACTGGTTCCTATGCAGCTGCAGGAAAAACAACTTCAAACCTTGTGTGTGCCAACCAATATCAACCACCCTTTCATCGAGACCCAGTATGTCTGATTTATGAAAAGCTTTCCATGTCTTCTCTTGAAAGGCTTTTGAAATTCAAGTCCTATAACATTGGTGGATCAGATAGTTACATTTTCATGCAACAGTTTTCTGCATTTAATTTTATATAAACAAAATCTAGAACATATACAAGTCCTTGACTTGTAGTGGATTGCTGCATGAATGTGACTCAAACACAGAATGCACACAAAACTTTTATTTGTTTTACTGCATGCAGCCTTGCAGTAGTATTCATTAAAATATGTCACAAGATGATTTAAACATTTTTTTTTTTATATATATATATATTTCAAATATGTCTTTAACTTACACATTTTGCTTGACAAAACTCACAGGAACTAAGTTCACTCTTTATCTCACAGATAGGATCTTGACTTTACAATATATTTCACAACTGAGAAACACCATCCTGTTAGTATTTCAGACCATGCACTATATATAACACCCCTTTCATGGACAGTCACAGTGGACAGCTGTCTAAAAGCCATTTTCTTGTGTTTATGTGGGTTTTATTTTGTAAACACAGACCACAAAAGTGAACACATCAGAAAATACACTGCCAACTATTTGCCATTCATTGCAAATGCAACAGTTCCTCATTCTACTTTAGAAAACTCTTGCAGGTAAAAAAAATTGTTGTGATATGAAGCAATGACGTGTGGACTAGGCAACAGATAGGTTCGAGTGCACAGGTTACAAGCATGGAAAGATTTGAGAATTGGGACAGTAAGACCCATGGTCTTAAACTTGGACATCCAAAATGGTGGGACTGGTCACTGTTCAGGCATTTGAGCTGCTAAAAACCTCAACAGCAAAAGTAATATTTTACATGTAGAGTAAAGGTATTTTTGGTTTCCAAAGTCATCCCTGGAGATATTAGACTTTTCAAATGTGGTTTGTTTTGACTAAATTTACTAATCACACATGTTCATTAGAGTGAAACAAAAAGTATTTAAATACTTTACTTTTGGAACACTGCCATATTTCCAAGATGGTAAAAAATACACATTAAAATGTGTAAATGTTCAGTTTAACAAACTGCAATTTGCCTAATCAGAGACGTAATTACATATTCAGCTGTTACTTGGAAAAAAAAAAGCATCTCTTTTATGTGGCTAAAAGTTAGTTTGGTGTAAAGTGGAGCTAATGTGCTAACAAAGATCAAGTCAACCCCTTATCTCTCCTTCTTTGAGTAAAAGAAGGAGAGAAGGTGGGGGGAGGAGACCGGGGGGCCTAGAGTATCATTAAAATGGGGGGACAAAAAGAAGAGGGGACAGGGAGGAGACTTGGGGTGATTAGTGTACCATCGGGGCGAGGCGGTGGTTCACATAGAGGTGAAAAACCAGAGCCCAAGTGGAAGGTTTTAGGCTCCTACTTTGATCAAAAACTCTGGAAAGAAACATATTTCAATTCAAGGAGGCACCAGTAGTGTTATTGGTCCGCCCTTCCGGTTTTATATGCATAAACTATAAATGTATTTTTTAGAAATAAATCTGCTCCATCATTGATGCACTCAGAGCAACAGCGACACTTGCAGTCTGGTTTAAAAACTTAAGTGACTTTTAAAATATAATTCTACAGCAGGGATCCCTGCAGTAGGGATTTGTGAAGCTTGTTTTTTTTCATAATTAGTTAACTTTAAACAGGACTCATATGGTTCTCAGATGTGCGTGTGTGTGCGTGTGTGAGCTACTTAATTGTGCTTCACAACTGCACCTATAAGATGATGATTTTGTTATTTTGGGAGTCTGTGAAATTCATGCTTCTTTCTGACTGTCCGAGATCTTACTGTGAAAGGCTGTAAAGCTGCAACAATTCACTAGGGAGGAAGTACTGGGCTCAACTCTAATGCTCTTCTTCTTTGTAGCCAGAGATGGGCTTCCTGTTCTTTCAATCAACACACCAATTAGCATTTCTGCAAACACGCAGGATGCCGGCATTAAGATGCACTCAGACGCATTCTAATGCAAGTCCATGCATATGCCTAGAAATGCAAATATAAGAATGACATCAGAAAAAAAAAAAAGAAAAACATAAAACAGCAGCTTTAATTCTTCTTTTTAACCATACAAGGTATTTTGTTCAGTTTAACAAAGAGGGGGGAAAAAGTCAGCACAGCGAGCAGCATTTTGCCATAGTATTTTCCTTTCTTTGAAGTGGTACAGCTAAATGAGTTTTTAAATCTCTGTAGGTTTCGCTGCCATAGAGATATAGAGTCACAGTTGATAGGCACCAGTTACATTCAATTATGTCTGTTCCTCTCAAACACATATACTGAGCAAGCATATACACAGAGACATCAGTCATTTCTTTGCAGAAGAGAATTGACTCTCATTACGAACCCATTGTGAACACTGAGGCGCCGCTTCAGAGCCTTCTATCTAAAATTATGCAGACACGCTGCTCTGCTGTGCTTCATATACATCAAGTAAAGAAAAAAAAGATACATTGGAATTCTGTAGGGCTGGTAGAACAATGATGGGAAAGCTACAGTTTTTGTTTTTTTCACTAATTTGATGACTTCAGTCATTGCATAAAGTTATTATTGTCTCAGTAAGACAAGAGAGGCTTAAAGTTATTTCTTATTTTGCATGAGCAAGAAATTGCACAGCAAATGCTGAGTAAATAAAATCTCCTGGGATTATGTTGTTTATACAACATAATGCCATTTCAAATGTTTATGCAGAGATGTTTGACGAAAGGTGGCAGCACAGATACAAAGGAGTAGTAAAATAGGAACTATAGTAAAACTGGTTATGAATAGAGCATGATGAATTTCAGGTGCAACATTCAGAAGAAAAGATGAGCATATACTGTAACATATTAAGATTTTATGGGGAAAACCTATTTGTTTTCTTAAATCTATTTAAAGTCAAAAAAATGGCGTGGAATCTGTAGGAATTATCTATTTCTCTAATGTTACCAACCTGGACCCAAGACAAACTGTATTTGTCCCTTCAATAAATTTTAATCAATTGTCAAATTTATTTTGAGCATTTCTTGATTTTAACTTGAAATGCATCATTCCAAAATTGTGGAAAATTTGCACGTTTCAAGCTTTTTCCTCCCTTTTTTCTTATGTTTCCCAGAAAAACCTCACTTCAAACAGGAAAAACGGTTCAGATAAACAAGAAAAAAACTTTTTTTTTCCCCCTATGGATAGACTATGATTGTTTATTTTAAACGCAGGGGCGGTCATGACTGTGTTTCTCTTTTGAAGAGCAGGTGTCTACACTGTTCAGATCTTTTCATCTATCAGTGTCCAGTGCCTGCTATCTGTTGCAGACATACATATGCCATATTTGCACACATGCAGGTGTCTCAGCTGTGAAGGCTCTGGCACACCTGCGCGGCTTGGGTTTCAAACGGAGAACTAGTCACGCCAGCCTCATGTCTCCTGGGTGCAGAAAGTCAAAAGCAATTACCAGCCTAAGTAGACTGTTGCCTGCCAATAATGTGTTGGAGGAAGCGAAGTTTGTCTCACACGCCACAGAGAAGCCTCTCAACATATACAGAAATGACTTTATGGAGAATAATGCTCTTGATGGTAGAACATATGCAGTTACAATCTTGGGGAAATATTTCTATGTTTTTAAAAAGAAACAAAAAGCTTGCATAACGACAAATCATGCGCTCAGCTCTTTTCTGAGAATTTATCTGCTATAACAATGTTACCAACATTGTGGCTCAAATGCATTTTTATAAAAATGTAATAGTTTTAGGGATGCACTGATGCGAAAATATCTCATATCCAGGCATAAATGCACAAATGCCTAAATGTACATTTGTGCATTTGTGCCTAAAGTAAAACTGGACCTTACAAAGGTTAAGAACAAGGAATGATTTCAAACTACTCTGTCAGTAAATCAGAAGATAAAAGATAAAACTATTTGACTGTTTTACTATAGATCTTCAGTATAACAGTTTAAATTACATTTTCTTTAGTTTTTCTTTGGATTTAGCAACACTGTCTGTTTCCATCTCTGGATGTTTGCAACTTCTAAATTTGATTACTAAAATAGATTCAGCCAAATTATGATGTATTATTACTAAAACTGTGTGGTAAAAAAAAAAACAAAACAAAAAAAAAAAACATAAATTATGGCTGATTTGGCGGATGTGTTCCTAGTTTGTAGCAACATCAAGTGAAGCAAGTGCAGAGAACATTGTGCACACTGTAATAAAAAGCAGCAACTACATCATCAGACAGAAACTAAGGCTAAGTGGACATTTCCCTGTACAGCAAAGTTTAGTTCACACCTTCTCTAACTTCTCTAAAAGTTTGCCAACGAGTGCTCATGTGGCTTTTGACACCAGCTGGGAGTTCGACTGTAATTCTTGGATCCTGGACAGTGCTTGATCACATCTGTTCTGCTAAGCCTCCTAGGCAGCTCTGAAGGGGACACATCTATAAATCTAACACTCACAAAGCAAGAAAATTTATGCGGGCAGAATAATGGAAGATAGGAGGAGCAGATGCCGAGAGCGAACAATTTGACTGGTAATGATTTAAATGATCACACATGGAGGAGGATGTATCACAAATCACTCTCTTAAAAGCTAAACTCATCTCTCAAACTACAATCTGTGTCAGTTCTTTAAAAAAAAAAAAAAAAGAAAGAAAGAAATAAAAGCCTGACAAAGTCCAGACAGTAATCTGGACAGAGAAAAGATGGCATGCCAAAACTTCTCCCTGGGGAGACTTTGATGGCCTGCATCCTCTCAATATGCAACACTTTCTAAAAGGATTGTGTGCCATATTTTCAGTCTGATTCATTTTTTGACACAGAACTTCAATTTAAAATGTAGTAATTGATTCAGTACGGCCAATAATTATCTCTGATTTGAGGAATGATTTATCCCTAGTCACTGCAGTGCATCTGTGCAGTTTGCATACAATATGATTGATAGCTAGTATCAACCCTGCTGACTCATTCTCCGTTTGATCCACTCAGGAAACGACACACACATGTAAACTGCTGGATCGTTTTCCAATAGTTGGCTCCTATTTGATGGTGTTGAGCATAAAGTGAAAAACAAGAGGCTTCTTTTAAAAGTCAGTGACTACAGGCACAGATTTCAATCAGGGTGTAATGGATATGGAGCATGACATTTCACTATTTTAAGATAAACACTACAATATTTATTTTTGAAGCAAAGTCAAAGCACTACCTAGCTCCTTTCTTTTATTCCAAGATTTGATTATGCATACAGAATATGAGGGTTAGATATTTAGGCTTGACACAATGAATCTATGCTTATGACTTTGAAGAAAAGTAGGATCCACAATAACTCCAGTGGATTTTCAGTTATTGCCTGGTTGTATGACGTCTGGTTAGATAAACACTAAAGATCTCCCCACCTACATTTTACGCTTTCTTGAGGAAAAAGATGCTGAACTAGTGGTACTCTTACTTCAGTACAACGTTCGTGTATTTTACACCTCTGTTTTTGGGGGAAATATAAACCTAGGGCTCTGAACCAAAGGAGACAAACCACAAAGATATCAAGACACAAAGCCGTCTGACTCCTGAGTGACCTCCACAGGGCAGAGAGAATATCTGTGGAAGCCGAGGCCGACAATCTCGCTGCCCAATAGAGAGAAGCCAGAAAGCTGACAGAGACTGACACAAAAGCCCAATTGGGTCTCAAGAAAGTAAGTAGCCTTTTTCTATATGCTGGAGGTACACCTGTTCTGTACACCTGTTGTAAATCATTGGTTAGAAATGATTTAGGCATCAGATCTTACAGAACCTCAATTGTTTTCTTCTTGAATTCCGAGTCAGAACTCCAAATCATTCAAATCAACAACTTAGTATAAAAATTTGAGCCATAATACTGAACACAACTCAGTAGAACAGTGACCAGAACCAGAATGAGATACCTTCTCAGTTTTTGAGAAAGAAAGCAGACTATATATCTGCATGCATGTGCACTCAATGTCATTTAACAAATCAATATTTTCAGATTTTGAATCATACATTTGTCCTGTGCTATACCTTTTACTTGACATTTGTTGTGACATTGGTGCTATAAGCATCAATTACATTGAATTAAATTACATAATGGCCACTCAGGTGCATCTAAACTGCAGATTTTTACGTCGTTCTGTTGTACGACAATTATCAGCATGTGGTCTCCACAAAAAAGATAAACTTGACAAAAACAATTGAGAAACAGACTGCTGATAGTGTAACAGACCCACTGTTAGAAAACAAGAAGAGCGATGAAAAAGATGGCAGAAAACAGCAAGTCAGAAATAGAGAAAAAAAAAAGCGGGTATGATGGATGAAGCGGAGGTAGAAGAGTACGAGAGGAAGGAAGTGAGCACGTCTTCCCCCAGCTACGGCGCCCTGTCAGGCTCTCAGCTGTCCTGCAGGAGTGGGCGGCTGATAACAGGTGACTGTGTGTGTGTCCTTTCCCCAGCATATGTGTGTGTGTGTGTGTGTGTGTGTGTGTGTGTGTGCCACATGTTCCCTAAGTCTGGGGACCACAGGGGGCTGACAGATTATCTGTCGAGATGCCGGGTGGAGGGTTTCCTCTCTCCCTCACTTCCTCTCTCTCGTTTTCCTCAGTCACTCTCTGCTGGCTCACTTTATCTTGCACTGCTCAAGGTCACTGCAACACTGCGAAAGTTTGGAAGGTGCACGATACCAGGAGCTTGACAGTGAGTCAGCACTTTGAAACTACTCTGCTTGTGTTCGGCTGCCAGACTGGCACAGGAGCAAGCGTGACTCCTGTTACACGTACAGTATTTTCAAATCCAGCTCTCTCCATCAAGGTTAAATGCATCCTTTGGTAATCACATCATCGCATCAGTTGCTGCTTTCACACACAACTTGTAACCTCCGGCACTTGAAACGATTTAAAAAAGGAGTCCTGTTTTGCATTAACTCTGGTCTGTGCACTTCCACGTATCATAAAATTTCGGCTTTATTATCCGCAGTTACAGTAAAACCTTACTCACTATTTGAATCCGTCTCAGCTTTCCATCTCCCATAATGTAGCTATGATTACACTGGAACATGGCTAGTTAAAGAACTGCAATGCTCAGAAAATGTAATCAAAAATCCATGGGCAACCATCCAGCCACAAAGACCTTGGATTACACTTCCTTCCAGCTGTGTGTGTCCTGTAACAGAAGAGAAACAGCCTGTTGGACTCGAGCACATCCCGGGCCTGTTTCTGGATTCTTGCAGCTTGGCAGCCAAACAGACAGAACCTGGAGCGTAGGCCCAAATTACAACATAGAGCAAAAAGAAAGGAGAGGAATATTCCATATTTAATTCATTCGTCTTAAATTAGCTGTGTTATTGTTGTACAGTGACCCGCCAAAACATTTGTGATAGAAATAATATAATAAAACCAGTGGTATTGTTTTTGTTCTGCAACTAAGACCGAATTTCCTAAAACGATACACAGTTTTGTGAAAGATGTCTAATCTTACAGAGAGGTATTGATTATTCCACCACAACACTCTCGAAAAAGCTTTAAGCTCTGAGATCGCTCTGGAAAAACTGCACCACTTTGCTTCTTTGCACCACAAACACATACAAAAGATATACAGAAGACATTACACACACAAAAAAAAATAATTGTTATGACCTTTGAAAGCAAATATTCTGGAGTGCTGAGTTAGAGGTTTTTGGCTCTGGTCAGTTATTACTGTAAGTCACGACACATCATGAAATACTCATTAAATATTTCTTTTGGCTTTCACCATCTAACCACTGTGAGATTACTTTTTTGTCTTTAGACCAGAGGTTTTTAAACAGCCTGCCTAAATGAACACACCAGTAGTGTTAACACACATCTGACTGGATTTTAGTTGACAGAAGCAAGAGAATATTAGGGCTTAAAAGGTATATTAAGGTTTTGAAGAAGTTACTTAACCAAAACCACTAAATAGTTCCTGTCATACAGTTCAAACATTTCCTAAGTCACTTTAATTGTTTGCCTAAAGAGTGACCGGAGTTTTCTTTGGCTTAATGGAGCTCATAGAGTAATTTAGCTCACCAACATGACCCCAACACGATGCGGTCAGCGGGCTAAAAGAAAGAAATGTCCAGTTGTAAATATTTCTGGACTCTAAAAACATGGAGTGTCATATCTCAGAACAATGTTAGAGATGACTTTGAGGACTGGGGAAGGATACAAGCTTATCAGGAGGTGAAAGTTAAAGGTATTTGGAGTACTTGAAGAGAGGAGCCAATGAAAAGAAAGAAATTGGAAAAGGATGATCTTTCCTTTTTTATATATAATCATAACTCCTTATTCTGCATTTTGGATTTAGAACTAATGACATTTTTAAACTTTTTTTTCTTACCTTATGAAAGAGAGTATCAGCCTGTCATAATTGTGTTACTCTATCAAGAGTAGTTTACTGTGCAATAATGACCTGATGTTAAATGTAGTTTTCACATGTAGCCATAAGAAGAACTTAGAGAGGCCAATCAACAATCATGGTTTTGGTCTGTGCAAGGAAGCCGGAGTACTCAGAGAGAACCCAGTGCAAGCACAGCGAGATCATGTGAAATCCATGCAGAAACCCACTACCTTCTACTGACTGCACCACTGTGCAGCCCTGTTTTAAACACCATCTGATCATATATATAGTATTGTTTTAAACATGGGTGTTATTACTATGATGTGAGAAGACAATGGTATTTGTTTTTACAGTACCAGTGACTGCCTTATGTTGGGCCAGCTGACATTAAATATCAGCATGTATTTGCTATTAATCTTGCATTGTTTCTTTTCATTTGCAATTGGATACAGCAGTGAATCACAGGCTGCTCTAAATGACATATTCCTGTGGTTGCCTTTCCCTGTTTCTTTTTGTTGATTTTCATGCATCTTACGCTCATGCTTTTCCTCAGCATCTCTCTGTCTGTCTCTGTGGGTGTGTAGTCCAGCCAACTAATGTGGGTTTTTAGGGATTTCTGTGGCTGAGTCATCTTACATTCTGTTCTGTATCGTCCAAATTATCATCTTCCCAAAAGTCTCCCCAGAGTTGGATGCAACTGGCTTAGTATGAAAGGAGATTTTGATTGTGTTTGGTGGTGGGGGGGGGGGCACAGAGACCCTCTTCACATTTGGCCCTCATGCCCAAAATAGTATCAACTGACCCTCATCCCAACTCTCTCTTTCCCTCTCCAAGGCCCCAGAAAAGCTTCTGAAACAGACAGGCAGCTATGCTCTCACATGTTCCAGCTCCGTTCAAATTATTTCCCAGTTTATCTGTAATCCATCTATCTATTCAGTACAGCTTCAGACACACCAGACATTTTGCAACAACAGCCTTCGCTTGGAGCTCTGAGCCAGAGAGAGAGAGAGAGAGAGAGAAAGAAAACACAACTCGGTGTTCACAAACCTCAATTCATGGGCTGTAAACCACCTCCAGATTTATGCTCCACCACATTCTCCACATTACAGGAATACAAGCCGTTTCCTCAGCCATCTTTCCAACACCAAATCCTGCTATAAAAATATTGACTTAGCATTAAAGTGATTTTCTTTTTCATTTATGGCCTTGATCAAACATATTGAAAGAAGAGCCAAAAAAGCATGCTTTGATTGCAGAAACACAGAAGCTTCACTGTAATTTCAACATTATTAGTCCAGCCTTAGCTTACACATGTCGCTCTCTGTAGCATTCAGATATCCATGCCCTCCTTCTCTCAACTCAGGACCTTTCGACTTGCAAGCTTTCCGTGCTTCCCAGCTCCACATCCTCACCCCTGCTTCACCACAGCTCTTGTTCCCCATTCACCATCCAGAGCTCAAATCCGTAACCCCAGTTTATGTGGACTGATTTTCTCCATGCTGAAACAACAAATGTCTCAGGCGGTCACACTCAATCTTTTATTGTGTGGAGCAAGAGGGAAAATATCTATTGTGTTTGAAAGTCATGGTGAGTTCATCAGCGACTATACATAAAGCTGACTTTATAACTAAACTCATAGATGTGTATTTAACAAACTATGACAACCTTCTCAGTCTGTTGTATGACAGCCATATGTGTTAATGGCATATGAGGATACAAACCTTTAAGTAAGTAGTAATATTCCATCCACCTTGTACACATTTAATACTGTAGAAACTACAATGTGATCCCCATCTAAGACAACCTGCTTTGTATTTTGTGGACATGTCTTGGACAGAAAAATGCTCCACTGCTGTAAAATGTATGCGAGTGTGAAGATAGCAATAACTTTATAGAAATGTTTCTTAATCTCATGTTAAACAATATTGGTGCTTCAGATCCAAGTTCCCTAACACCACCATGCTTAATGCTGGAAGTACCCAATATGACCATAGACCTTGCCTTGTCTTTACTGATTTAGTAGAAAACTATGCAAAACACCAGATAGTAGATTCACACATTATGTATAGACCACTGAAGTGTCACTCTAAAAAGGCATTCAGAATATCAAACCAATTTAAGTATTAGTCAAAGACAACACAAGTAAACAGGAAAAGTTCACTTGTGTTCATTTCAGTTTTTTTTTTTATCAATGTGTCTATTACTATGTGAAACAAAACAAACAAAAAAGAAAATATATATATACAAAAAATATAAAAAATAGGGGCGTGCTGTGGTGGCGCAGGGGTTAAGCACGCCCCACATTTGGAGGCCTCAGTCCTCGACGCGGACGTCGCGGGATCGACTCCCGGTCCCGGCGACCTTTGCCGCATGTCTTCCCCCCTCTCCTCGCCCTCCTTCCTGTCAGTCTACTGTATAAAAAAAAAATAAAAAATACGAGCCACTAGCGCTGCAAAACCTCTTCGGAGGAAAAAATAAATAAAAATATATAAAAAATAAACCCTAGTGATTGCCTCCAATACATAATAACTGGCCGGGCCACCCATAACAGCAACAACTGCAATCAAGCGTTTGCAATAACTTGTATGACAGACCTATATATACATTTACATATAAAAAGATGCTCCACATAAAAAAAAATTGTTCAAAATAACAGGAGTATTACAGCATTAATAGCCAAATCTGGCACTGTTTTTGGTAGAAATTTCTTCAAAGCAAATCATTTTCTCCATTACACGAGTAAGTGAAATAGAGCAACAGAAAACCAACTGACCCCAAAAGCCACGTTGTGCATGCTGCTGATTCTGTGTGCTCAGTCACTCTGTGATGAAAGAGGAGGCCCCTGTCTAAAGAGGAAGATAGTGGATCTAGTAAATGCTGGTTATAGACATTTTTTCTAACTATCAAAGAGAAATGGTGCATTTCTGAGACTGTTCAGAAGAACAGCATCATTTTATCAGAAGCTCCAATGCACAGGGGAGCCACATAAAATGGCATGGAAAAATTATTTACTCCTTCACTAGATTATCTGAATAGCTCTAAAATAAAAAAATATATATAATTAGAGAGACAAAAAAAATAATACCACTGAAAAGGCTTCTTATGATTGCAACATTTTAATGATTCCAGACACAGAACCTACACACTGGCACCATAACTGATCCAATCAGCTCTCAGAAACAATGGTTATGAAATGAAATAGAAAAGTCTTCAAGCATGTTCCATTTTTTGCAGTTTTTGTAGTTTTTGTTTGCAAAGAAAAATTCATGCTCTATTTTTCTTACTTTTAAATTAATCTTATTCTTTTTTATCACTTGTTTTAGATTAGATTGTTCATGCTTTAAAAAAAACCTGCACATTTTTAAGCCTCACTTTAATATCCACTCTTTTGCCTTTACTTTAATAATTTGAGCCTGTCTTATACGACAGGTAACTAATATTTCAAAAAGGCGTTCATTTGTTCATGTTTGGACCAACCGAAAAGGCACTTCAAGAAATGGACAACATTCTTGGGAACAAAATCAGAAACAGTGTGACAGCAAATTAATAATAAATACGTCAGAGAAAAGTTTAGATACTGTAACTTGAAACATCAAGACCGCAGTGTACAGAACCCACAAATATTTACTCCGGCTCAAATATAGTGAGTAAACTCACAGGAAATTGAGCAGATGGACTTTATTAACCCGCAAGCGCCCACTGTAATATAAATAATTTAGTGGAAAATAAATGTTATTTGCCTTAGTGGAACAATCTGAAATCCAAACAAACACCCACACGACCATCAACTGAAGACTAAGCTTTTAGCAAAATGCCAGAAGCAAGTTTCTCTCTATTTTTCCATGGAACCTGTTGCTGTATTC
Source organism: Poeciliopsis gracilis (assembly GCA_911649635.1). Classification (NCBI taxonomy): domain Eukaryota; kingdom Metazoa; phylum Chordata; class Actinopteri; order Cyprinodontiformes; family Poeciliidae; genus Poeciliopsis; species Poeciliopsis gracilis. Next base: position 3,402,698 of record CAJVRI010000287.1, read on the forward strand.
TTCCTTTATGGCGATGGTGCTTGACTCATCGAGAGGTCAGATTATAGGAAGTTGGACATAAAATCCGAGCACACAGAGGATTTCGGAGAGGATATAACACAGCTGCAGATCTGAGAGTCTATCCTGTGTGTACCTCCAAATCGTTCAGTGACTCCACCACAGTCTGCTTAAGGGGAATTAAGCAGAATTTAGGGACGCTTTGCCCTAAAATCCTCATCATAACCTGTGCCGTAAGCATTTGGAGAGACTACAGAAAGAAATCACTGCCCCAGCATTTTTTAACTTAACTACTAATCTCAAAGCAGCAAATAAACAGTGACTTTAATTTGACTGCATAACTTTTTACTCTATCTCAGCTTTTAGCTGATTAGCAAATCAGGGGCTGAAATCAATCATTTTCTTCTTTTCAGCAGTAGTTTTACTACACAACAGGTCTTCTGGTTCAGGTCTGCTCTGCAACTACAGAGAAACAGAAAAAAACAAGGAGAAGTAGAAGCTTCTTTTCAGAAATCAGCTTCTTTGCACCACAAATCTGGAACAAGCTTCCAGAAAACTGCAAAAACAGCCGAAACACTGACTTTCTTTACATCAAGACTAAAATCCCACCTGTTTAGAGTTGCTTTTGAACCATGATAAATTAAACAATGACCAACATATCTGATGTGTATGTTTCGGTGATGATATTCATCAAAATCTAATGTTAGTTCACTTGTTGAAGTTCTGGTGTTTTCTTCACAACTTTGTAATTTTCTGTTTTTTATTATGCAAAGCATCTTGAACCGCCTTGCTGCTGAGATCTACTATGCAAATAATCTTGATTGATTGATAATAGGAAGGATAAACATATTACACTTGCTCTGTTTTGTTCTTTAATTTTTCACATCAGGGATCCAGGGATGAATTGAAAAGATTTCCAGGTTTCTGAATGTTTTTTTGTCATGCTAGCTGCAACTTATGCTAATTAAAATGGCAAATCTAATCATAGATTTTTAGGTTGTAGTAAACCTTTTTTACAATGCAATTGTTATTTCACGTATGACTCTCCTCCTAAGTCATAAATGCTGATAGCACGAAAGCAAACACAATAGTTTGAATCCCAGTATTAAATGCTGTACTCTGTAACTTATATTGGACTTAAATCAATCAAGAATAATTTGGAAAAACCAGAGACTGAGAAAAACACAAAAACTAAAATATGTTTAGTGCCTTTCCAACACTGACAAATGTTCTTTTTTTGGGGGGGGGTTATTGACTCTATTAGCCATCATTTGAGAGTGGTCAGAAAAGAAAGTGACAAAAGAGAGGGGTAAGACATGCAGCAAAGGTCATCAGACCAGGACGCCACGCTGTGACAGCTGTTCAGAGCCCTAAAGCCTCCATACATGGGTTGTCCTTTATCTCTGTGCCACCGCAGCAGTCCTAAATAAACGTTCTTTTAGCCATCCCACATTTTTAAGAGATGAGGTCATGTGGACCTCACAAGATTCGTACACTGTGCCCGGTCCAGTGCTCACACTTTCACAAAGTTTTCTAGTTGTGTGATTTCAGAAACGGATCTCTCACTGTCTGACCGTGACAGAGTAGGATCCTCCTGAGCGTGACAAATGAGACTGCAGGAGGGTTAAGAAATTAGGTGACGAAAGAATCTGGTAATAGACTAAAATATATGAAAAAATAGTTACTCCTTCTAGTATAAGAAAAGCTTTGCTTCATCACAAAACAATCCCCCTGCTCTTTGCTGTGACTACACATCCAAACAGACTTCGCTATAGAAGTTGCAGTCAATGCTCCACCATAGGTCACTGCTATTGGTTGTGTTTTCTTTTTATTAGCTTTCCTCATGCTGGTATGTCGGCTCCCATTGCTGAATAAACTTTAAAAGCAATCCATAAATGGCAGCATCCATTATTACTTCTGTAAACAGTGTGCTGCTGTGTGACGCTGTTTTGGGGTTATAAATTGTTCACACAGAAGTCGAATTTAATTAGGAGTGTGAACAACCATGCAAAAAGGATTTCAGACAACAAAAAAAAATGGAATTGATAAATAAACAAGGACATGTTCTAACAAAATTCTAAGGCTCAAGAATCATAAGTTTTTATTTTCCATTTCTCTTCTGATCTAACTTTCGAAATATCTTAAAGACATGGCTATATTGGGGGTGTTTTAAACAATTATTTCAGTAATCAAGTATTTGTATTGATTATTCTGACTATTATTCATGTAATTGAAAAAAAAAATGTGATAAAATGCAATATTGGTAAATACTGCCATAACAGCAGTATTAATATCGGATATCAACACATCAGCCCATATTTTCACATTTGTGCATCCCTAACAATTACTTTTCTGTAGAAAATCAACCTGTTACAATAGTAGCTCACTTTTTAAGATAACCTGGACAAAAATCACACAAAAATGTGAAATTTTATTCAATTTAACAATGAGGCATTTGGCTCAGAAAGCCGCTTCTAAAAACTCCAGTCTTTAGTTTATTTTTTCATCTTCAATGAGGTGAACTCTCACTTTGCCAAGCCACTTATAGCTTTTGTGTCGATGCTGGTGACGGGATCTTTGGCTCCTTCATCATACACAAAAACACACATGACAGCTGTACCGCCATGGTGCGCTCTCTCACCCATTGGTTGAGGCTGGTTTGGTATGAAATAATTTTTTCCAGTCGTCAGTAAAACTGCACTTGTGCTAAGCATCAGCTACAGCACAGCAGCCTACAGTGTTCAGTCTCTCCACTGCACCTGCATGGACACGTCCGCCGTGCACGAGGCAGGAGAAAGGCTGCCGTATTCCATGCATTACGCCAGTGATTTTAAGGATGTTTATTGGTCCACCGAAAATGATAAAACTCCAGACATTACCATCTGTCAATGAAGTCCCCCTGGACCAAACATGAACATTGGAAGTTATGGTGCTAGCATTTAGCCCTCATCAACAACTCATAATCAGAAGTAAAAGCGATGCACAACACAATTAATCACCTGACCGGAACACTAAATAATAAAACACAAATCAACGAAGCCGCAAGGTAGATAATTTGTCTTGAGAAATTTTAATAAGATTCTTGAATCATTCGAGGAATCATTACAGCCCTACCGGATGGGGTGATTCACTGAAAGCTTTGGCTTTGCATCCATCGTTTTGGTCAATAAAGATGGCCTACTATGAAGTCCATTTATCAAGATGAGCTAAACTTTTCCAAGCTTTTCCGGTTCAAGTGTGTCTAGCGATTCGCCAAAATGCATGAGCGAGATCAAGAAAAAAAAAAAAAAGCCCTTTTGCATTAAATTTGAAATACAACAGCAGAGTTTTATTTCCTCATTACCTTTTCTGTTTTATAAATAACAGCTTGCTGCTCTTAAATGAAAGCTTGATGGCAGGAAAGCAGGAAAGAACGAGAGGCGCGCCAAAAGAAAGGAGAGACCCGCTGAGAAGCAAGCGCTATGGAGCAAATGCAAATGTGAGAGGGAGGAGAAGTGCAACGAAATGAAATCAATAATGAACGGCTCCATAACAGGAACTTAATCAGAACAGCAGGTCCCTATATTGCTCCTGACTAGCGCACGCATCACCGGCGTCGATTCAATTTACTCCCAGAACCCTGAAAAAAATAAATAAAACATGGAAAATAAATTGAGACGCTCATTCAAATTCATTAGAACCCGTCCCTGTGTGCCTACAGTACATAATATCCCTTGAAGAAGTGGGGAAAAAAGAGAAAATATGCCAACTACTCAGTATTGGTTTTGGAAAGAGAATACTGGAAAGAGAACTCTGTTATCACAGTTTTTTTCCTTTTGTCTACTCACACTTCCCAATCATTGCATTTAAATAAGCATATCATCCAGCATTTAAAACAGTACAATCTAAGTACAACGGGTAAGAGTTAAATAGAAATTGTTTTCTTTACACGTTTAGTTTAATTAGCCTATTGGTAAGCATTTCACATCAAATGTCAGTAATGACCCAAGTAATCCCTACATAAAAAGACAAGGGCAACACGTTCCACTAGTCCTAGATCCCTTTAAAAGAAGCTTCAATGTGCCTTTTCTTCAGTGCTGGAATCTTGCACAATAACTGTGTCCAGAATCCATTGAATGCATTGCTTTTTTTTTTGTGGCCCTCTGATAATGTTTCCTTGGCTGGTGGAAAACTGATTATTTATTTGACTCTTCTGTCAGAAATCTTGCATAAAGCTCCTGTTTGTGGCTTATTTAAGGAGGAAGGATGTTCTTATCACTTCCAGAGTACAGGACAGGCAGTGTTCAGTGCAACTTTCAGAAGCTTAAAAATACTGGAAATAATCATATCATTATGATTTCCAACAACACATTTGTGAAAGCTTTAAGCCTTTATAAATCCATTACTAGACACTTCTTCTTCGATACTTTATTAAGGAGATCCCTTTTTAGAGGTCCGTAATTGAGACTAATCTATCTGATGGTATGAGGCAAGATTGGTTTGTAAATACTGATAGAGCTCAGATTTCTTCTTATTTTTCCATGCATTATTGTTCCTTTTCCTCAGTTATTAACCTGCGTTATTCCACTTTGTTGTATAGCTTAAGGAATAACTTGAGTTTATGTCTGTATGGGTTCCTTTGGTTGCTCCTGATATGAACACGCTCATTCAAAAAAAAAAAAAACTTCAACTTCAACATATTTTCCCGACTGTTTTAGCAGCAAGTGATGTCATTCTTTGAATTAAATATGCGGTAGTGTCCTCTGTTTAATGTAATTCTAGAGTGGCTTCATGATATTGACATGAAGGCCCAGTTGGGGCCACACCATCTGTTGCACACGTCCTTAGTTTCCTCCTTGCTGGAAGTGGGTATTCATGACTGTGACTGTACGTTTAAGAATGTTGTCAAGCTTTAGAAATAATTTGCGATTTATCAGACGCCTTGGCTCGACCTTTTGTAGCCACGTACCTTAAAGTGCTTTGGATATTTCCACAGTAGAAGGGCCTCTCCACACACACATGCGCATACACATTTCTCAACAATCCAATTACATGACTAAGCCACTCAGAAAAGGGGGGAGGAAATCGTCAATCTCATAACATTATACGGCAACAAAAGAAAGGGAAAAAGTGAAAACAGTGAAAAGTAATGTGGCATAAATATGCCAGCAAAATGACGTGCAGAGCTGGGGTGTGGGTGGTGATCCAGGCATAGGAACTTTGTCCTCGTGGCAGCATTGGATTAATGGCTTAATAGTTAGATCTGCTTTCTCAGATCTGCTAACCTATTTTACTAAGCACCCTATTCTCGAAGAAACACAGAAAATTAGATAATTTGACATTTTCACTAATGTCACTAATGCTATAACTCATTTACTTTCTTTTTTTTTTTTTTGTTTCCATCACTACTTTGGCCCCAGAGATTGAGACAGCTTCATAAACGCTGACACCTCCTTAACACTGTCTCTAATTGAAAGATGAATGAGTTATTTGGGCTTAATCCATCACTCTGCCACCTGAAGAGAGGAAGAGAGTCCTAGAAGTAGTAAAGAGGCCAGGAAAGAAGATGAGAGGACCCAGGGAAGGGAGGAGAGGTCAAACCCAGTGGAGAGTGGCAGCAGGAGACAGAAGCAAGCAAGGACAGGACGAGAGTTGAGGGGCATGAGGGCAAATACGAGGCTATAAAACTCTGCTGTAAAGATGATGTGTCATCCAGTATTGTAGTCATAAAAAGAAAATAACTGGAGACAAATATTTTATTAAGGCATTTGTAAATACTCTGAAATAACTACAGAGCAATTTGTCAAGAGCAAAACTGTTTGCAGTTTGTCTGAGCAGGACTGAGTTCTTGTGCTTAAGATGAGCCAAGATGAGAATATGTCTCAACCTTGACAGAAAAAGAGGCATTCCTCTTCTTCTACATTGCAGCAGTTGTTTCTTCTTGAAGAGCCAACGGCAGAATCTGTGCATTTACAACATCATAACAGTTCTTTTAAAAGGCCAATACATCAACGCTATACTGCCATATGTAGGCTCCACTATGTGTCTCAAATAACACTTTTCTTTTCTTTTCTTTATTAATATTTGAAGGTAGGATTTTTTTTTTTTTCAACTTACCGAGTTGAGAATTTCTAGCTTCAAAGTAGGCAAAGAGTTCATCACATTAGTATGTTTACATGCTGAACAAAGAACAGAAAAGTTTCAGTTTTATAGTTTTCGGTTTTTAATTTCTATCTGAAACACCGTCTTCAGGTCCTTGAAATTTTTGGAAGGACATGGTTTAAATATTTTATGGAAATCACACAGACACCTTAATTTTAATGCTAATTGCCGATTAGTTTAAATATCTCACTTATTGTTGTCTTTGTTTCAAAATGTCAGTGAAAGATTTCATCACAGTTTTTCATCTGGTTCTATAATAAGGAATTGATCATTCAAAGTTGTTAGGTGAGAAGACAAACATTTGTTCTTGGATCTTCGACTTTCATATAACCTGGTCAGATATTTAAAAGGACTACTGAGAAACAGTGAGGCGCAGCAGTACTTTGACTCATATGTTGTGGCGCATTCTGCAGATGCTTTAATCAGATTTGAATCCAAGCCATTTTCAGGGATTGTCACAGCTTGATTTTCTTGTACCTTAGCAAGAATACATTGCTTTGCTCTGGTTGTTTTTGCCAGAGGTGCCAGGAACAAATCAGAAAGTGTCCATTTTCAATACCTTTGCTCTGTCAAGTTCTAGAAATGGATGTGTGCCTCCATCCCTGAGATACTCTCCCTATGATGGCATTTTTTTGCTCTATGGCCTTTTGAGAAATGGTTATCACGCAGGGACAGTCAAGCTTGGATGATTTTGTAACTACCAGTCAGAACTGATTTTCTTCATTTTCCATTTTCAGCTCAAAGACAAGTATTGCACAAGAGCCTGATATGACATGAAGTGCTCTTTTTTTTTTAAGCAAGTGTTCGGTTCAGACAAACATCCTCCATCTGTCATGAAACCATAAATTGCTCCCTGACAAACTCCTGAGTAATTTGGAGCTGAAAATAGGGGTCGATACGAGCACTAAATATCCGGGGAGAAATTGTCTGAGTGACTATCTCTGTTACACGTATGTTGTTGATGTCTGAGACAAAACCGCCTGTATCATTTGACCTGGTAAACAGAGTTTCACCTACATGAATAGAATTTCCAGGGTTGCATTGTCTTGACTGACCTTCAAGCTCTGTTTGTAAGATTGATGTGCCTCCTTTATGCTGCCATATGAAGTTAGTACTCATAAAGCAAACCGGTTTGTTGTACCTATGAGGCGCCTGCAGAGTTCAGGGTGTATTGTCTCTATTACTGAGAACTTAGGGTGCACCTGTAGTACTCAGTCAGTTCCCACAAGAATCTCATGGTATCATAACGGAGCTATACGTTACTTACCTGTTTCTTATAAAGTAACTACAACGCACATGCACTATTTTTTATATACCTATGACTTGCCATATGCAGCCTGGTATAGTGGGTATGTAAGCTATGATACATCGTCTACAGGTTCAGGGGAGTTTGTGTGGTTTCGGAAAGTGACGGATCGACTGGACAATCCCCTATGCTGCCCCAGTCCTGCTGAGCATTGCACTACCAGGACTAGAAATAGTTTTATTCTGCATTGTTTTATTTTGCACAGATGCCTATTCCAAAACAATGACTTTGTTATCCTATGACTATTTTCTAATTAACTCGGCAGTACTCTTTGGGATTATCATCTATTTGGAAGACTACTTTTGTGCCAAAGCTTAGACTTCTTAGCCTGCTGTCTCGGTTGTTGCAGAGTGTCCTCATAATGTTTCCTCATGATGCTATTTAGTTTGTGAAGAGTATCTTATCCTCCTTCAGCAAAGCAACTTCACAACATGATGCTTCCACCTATGTACTTGTAGGAGCCATTGTTTGACCACCAGAGGGCGTTTTGTGTTTTGTGTCTGAGTGTCTGGGCAAGGGGATGGGTTATTTAAGGTCAATCATAATGGTGTTCAGGTGTGGACATTTGGGAAAGAGGACACAGTTTTTTACTGTGTTTGGTTGAGGGTTAGATGACGAACTTATATGTATGTAAATGGCAATTATAATAAAAGACTTTGATACAAAGAAGACGGCATTCTGAATCTTAAACCGAACGCACGTATCAAACGAACTACCCCCAAAGTCGACCATCAGTAGCTCTAAAATATAAGGTTTTGGACGCTACATTCATAAGTAAAAAACTTTCTTCGTTTGGAAGTTCGTTTGAAAGCTCGTTTGGAAGCTCCACCGAGGCTTCTGCACTGTGCTCATAGGTAAAAAACTCTCTTCGTTTGGAAGTTCGTTTGAAAGCTCGTTTGGAAGCTCCACCGAGGCTTCTGCACTGTGCTCATAGGTAAAAAACTCTCTTCGTTTGGAAGTTCGTTTGAAAGCTCGTTTGGAAGCTCCACCGAGGCTTCTGCACTGTGCTCATAAGAACGCTGAGACGGACACCGGATGCGGAGCTGGTCGAAAAGCTGCAAGGATCGAGCTATTGGAGCAACTGGGATTCGTAGCAGCGGCCATCGACGCCGGAACCAGCGCATCGGAGCGGCAGCGCATCGGGGGCAGCGACGGAGGAGAGGCGGAACCAGCGCAGCGGCAGCGCAGAGGAGCCGGAGAGGAAAAGCTGCAAGGATCGAGCTATTGGAGCAACTGGGATTCGTAGCAGCGGCCAGCGACCCGGACGTCGGAACCAGCGCAGCGGAGCTGCAGAGGAAAAGCTGCAGGGACGAGCTAGGAGCAACTGGGATTCGTAGCAGCGGACATCGTAATGCAGATCATCATTGCCGACCAACGCATCATTGGGGTATGTGGGTCAGCGCTGATATCAATGAATGGCCATTATGAGCGCACACCAAGATACAAGCTTAATGCATAATTAGCAGCCTGAAGACTGCTTAGAACAAAGGAGAGCGCTCTACAATTAATCTACGATTTGCAAATAAGCTTAAAGCTGTTGCCAAATATGGCAGAAGAGGAAAACATCGCTCTGGACCAGGAGGGTCAAAGTAACATTGTGGGTGATAACGAAAGTTCTCAATGGGAGACTGAAAAAAGACAAGTGAAAATAACAGCTAAAGCTTTGTTGATGAAAATTAGTAGTTTAGAAAGGGAAAGAAAGGCAAAATTAAGTCAACTCTCAAATTAAGACAAGCTATTACAGAGTTGAAAAATGACAAAGGGTGTGTGAATGACATTAAGGGAGAATTTAAAAGGTTTTTGGGTTTGTCTGAAGAAACACAAAAGGTTCACCAGGGTTTGTTAGGATTACTACCTGTGGATGAAGCACAGAAGCATGACATATGGTTTCAAGCAAAAATGTTGAATGTTCATGATTTTATTGCGGCTACGCATAAATGGTTGGCTGAGGCTCAAAGTGGCTCAGCTGGTGTGTCTGATGATATTAAAGAAAGTAAAAATAACAATGAAACTGAATCAAGAACTTCCAGTAATGGCAGGATCATGATGGACGATGAGCAGATTGGACCTCGTGACAGCATTTCAAATGTTTCAGTAAGATCTTTTAGAAAAGCTGGGAGCCAAAGGGGTTCGTCTACAGCAAGCAGCAAAGCTTCGACACTTCCGGAGCAAATAAAAGCAGAAGCAGAAAGGGCTGCACTTTTGGCATGTGCAGCCGCTTTAAAAGAGAAGCATATGCTGGAGGAGCAGGAATACCTGTTAAAGAAAAGAAAAGAACAACTTGAGATGGACACTAAAATAGCTGCTGCTAATGCCAAGCTAATGGTCCTAGAGGGCAGCACTAAAGGCAGCATCACATCTAGGCATTCTGATGGAATGGATTCATATGTTCGAAAGGGCGCTAGACCCAAGCTCAAACCTGCAAAGAAGCTTCCAGAAGGTTCTGGACTGTTGTTGGATAAAGAGGTTGAGTCAGATCTAGACGCAGCATGTGAAAAGCATATTTCACTGCAGGTAGAGGACACTGTTTTAAAGACTTTGGTGTCACAAGTGGCTCCCCCTGCTGTTCGAACTTCGAAAGCTTCCATTATGTTACCCAATCCCAAGGCTACAGCTCTAACCAGTCTGTTTCCATCAACTCAAAATCAACCTACTGAAGAACTTTATAAGGTGTTGAAACAGCAGAATGATATAACATCTCGTCTGGTTCAAATACAAACAAGCCAGTTACTGCCACACAGAGAAGTTCCCATCTATGACGGCGATCCTTTACAGTTCAACTCCTTTATGAAAGCCTTTGAACATTGTGTGGAAGCAAAGACCAGTTGTAAAGGAGACTGTTTGTACTACCTTGAACAGTACACCAGGGGGCAGCCAAGAGACCTCATACGTAGCTGCCTTCACATGACTGCAGAAAGAGGATTTGAGGTGGCCAAGCAACTCCTCAAAGAACATTTTGGCAATGAATTTAGTATTACTGCAGCCTACATGGAAAAGGTCACTCATTGGCCAAACATTAAAGGTGAAGATGCTAAAGCACTAAAAGCATTTGGACTGTTCCTTCGTGAATGCTGCAATGCAATGGAGGAGCTGCAGTATTTGTATGAGTTAAGCATGCCAGCTAACATGAAAATCTTAGTTCAAAAGTTTCCCTTTAAACTAAGAGAAAAATGGAGAACAAAAGCCAATGAGATTTCTGAGAGAACTGGGCTAAGGGCATGTTTCAAAGATATGGTCGTGTTTATCGAACACCAGATTAGGATAATCTCAGATCCGGTTTTTGGAGATATACAAGACTTACAACCTGCTAGGGGTATCATAAGACCTAGCAAACCTCAAACAAAGTCACAGTTTAAAAGAAACAGCTTTGTCACACATGTTTCAGTGAACGATGACTGTAACTTGCCGTCTCTCAAAAATGAAGTAACTGTTGTTGACAAATCAACCGATTTATTCTGTCTGTATTGTACACAGGATGGTCATGTATTGGAACAATGTCGACAATTAGGAAAGAGACCACACAGAGAAAAGCTAGACTTTCTAAAAACCAAAGGTTTATGTTTTGGTTGCTTGGATACAGGACATTTAAGCAAGAACTGTGATAAGCGCAATACTTGTAAACACTGTAACCAAAAGCATCCTAGCATTTTACACATTGGACAGAAGGAAAAGACCCCTCAGGAAGAGTGGGTTCAGACGGCAAAGGGCTGTAAAACCTCCTCCACATGTGGTCATACTGGGGCTGGCCACCATAAAGGGATTCTTCCAATCCTACCTGTGAAAGTGAAAAGTTCAAAGGGAACTAAGATTATTAAAACATATGCCTTTCTGGATCCAGGGAGCACTGATACATTCTGCTCTGAAAGACTTCTTAATGAGCTCAATGTCCAAGGTCGAAAGGCTCAGATTCATCTCCGGACAATGGGTCACAGTAAAACAATGACAACCTCCATCATTAAAGGCCTGGAGATTTCAGAAATAAACGGAAACCATTTCTATGAGCTTCCCATGGTGTTTACACAAAAAGAAATGCCAGTTTCCACCGACAATATCATCAGTGAGGAGGAGCTGTCAAAATGGTCGTACCTGAAGGACATTAAACTTCCTCGCATACATGCTGGGGTAGACCTGCTAGTGGGCACAAATGCATCTAAACTAATGGAACCTTGGGAGGTGGTTAATAGTAGAGGTGAAGGGCCCTATGCAATCAGAAGCCTCCTAGGATGGGTTGTGAATGCTTCCTCAGAAGGTTGCAAGGATCTTGAAAATGGCTACCCTGCAGTTCAAGTCAACAGAACAACAGTTGATAAAATTGAAGAGCTTCTGATAAGCCAATACAACTATGATTTTATTGAGAAGTCCTTCACAGAACAAGAGGAAATGTCAAGAGAGGAACAAAAATTCCTGGATATAATGGATGGTTCTGCGCAGCTAGAAAATGGACATTACAAACTAAAACTGCCTTTCAAAAGGGAAGAACTTTTTATGCCAAACAACATTTCAGTTGCTCTGCAGCGCATATTTGGTTTAAAAAGAAGAAAAGAATTGCAACTGGCCAATTCAAGTACATCTGAAGCATCAACATTGGAGTTGACAAAAAAAGCAAACTCTCAAAAACTCACTGGGAAATCAAAGTGTGTCTCTAGAAGAGCTCACACAAGCTGAGACATCCATAATTTCCTTTTGTCAAAAGGAAAGATTCCCTGATGAGATTGCTGCATTAACATCCCGCAACTCAGAAATACCCAGAAGTAGCCCAATTTATAAACTAAACCCTGTGCTGCAAGATGGGCTGCTGCGTGTGGTGTTCAGCCACTTGCTACTCATGAAGGGTAAACCAGCCTTTCCGCCAGAACACTTCGACAAAAGGGATCTCTATGCTAAAAGGAGATGGAAACAAATCCAATACATTTCAGATCTCTTTTGGAAATGGTGGATTCGGGAATATCTACCGTTATTACAAGAACGACAAAAGTGGATAAAGAGAAAAAGGTGCTTAATTCCTGGAGACGTGGTGGACTCCACAACACCTCAAGGGTCTTGGATATTGGGGAAAGTTATTAAAACCTTTCCAGATAAAAGGGTCTTGTACGAGTCGTTCACTTGCGAACAAAAACAAGTGTTATTGAAAGGCCTGTAACAAAAATTTGTCTATTATGTGAAGCTACAAAATGAAAAGTTGGTAGAATAATGACTGTATACCTGATTTAACTCTGTTGTATATTTGTGTAAGAAAAATAGCTTTATTTGGCTCCTTTATTTTAAGTTTGATAATTGCTACGGCTTCTGCCACACGCAATTAGGGGCTGGCGTGTAGGAGCCATTGTTTGACCACCAGAGGGCGTTTTGTGTTTTGTGTCTGAGTGTCTGGGCAGGGGGATGGGTTATTTAAGGTCAATCATAATGGTGTTCAGGTGTGGACATTTGGGAAAGAGGACACAGTTTTTTACTGTGTTTGGTTGAGGGTTAGATGACGAACTTATATGTATGTAAATGGCAATTATAATAAAAGACTTTGATACAAAGAAGACGGCATTCTGAATCTTAAACCGAACGCACGTATCAAACGAACTACCCCCAAAGTCGACCATCAGTAGCTCTAAAATATAAGGTTTTGGACGCTACAGTACTGTATAATTGGGTTAGAGCAGGCTATGGGGTCAACATCAGGTAAATCATAAAAATAAAAGCAACAGCAAAGAATATAGAGCTGAAAACTGTTTGTAGGTTGCAGCTGGTATTAAGTATGTCTAGATGTAATAGATGTCTATTTGCTTGGAAAAACGGGGAAAAAATTGGTCTGCTTTAGTACAATGAAAGAATATAAAGCTTATGGTGCTGGCTCGAATAGGGAAAAGATGATCTAATGCTAGACAGTAATATTTCCTCACAGAGAATCTGGAACTGTCCACCTATAGTGACAATCTGTTTGAATCAAAGACTGAAAGAGAAGACAGGATCCTCATTAGGGGTGCCATAAAACCAGCAGCTCAGCCAAGACTAGCAGCCTGAGGTCACAATAATGCCAAGACACTTTACTATGAGCTATGCCTCACTGATGACATATAGAGTCAAAGCACCTATTTGTTCTGTGTGTGTGAATACTGAACCCATTACTTGAAGTTTAAATAGTATGTTAGTATACTTCTCAACAAAGCTCACTCCCAGGGTGGAGAGGTTTTAGGAGCTGGATCTGCACAAGTTTAAGTACATTTTCATTGAATGTTTTTTCTTAGTTTCGGCTGTTTATGGTTGGTAATTTAGATTATTAAAACATATCAGTGCAAATCCTTACAGTCTAAACTCTGGAAAGCCACATGGAAGCCCCAAACACAGATTTTCCTCTCTAAATGAATGAGCAAGAATATCCACGGGTAAACCTCCTTCAACCCTGGCTTTATTTCATCAATAGGCTCCAAGTGTTTCCCCCTTTTCTCCACCATAGCTTCATTTTCACAATTCCTAAGATTTTCAAGCACAGACAGAAAATGTTTCTTTCTATTTGATAGCCTGGAGAGTGTGGTGTGAGTGCTGCCAACACTTCTATAGAAAGTGATATAAAGAGTGCCAGTGCTGCCAGATTTTGGAGGTGTTGAGCTGGTGGATGGGTGTAGTGCAAATGCTTTGCCAATAATGTCTTTCCTGAAACCATCTTGGAAAGGGATTTCAACTAAAAACAATTTCTAATACCATCATAGCACTCATCTCCATTGTGTAAAAATGGTCTTGTCTAATGTCTTTGTTTGAGACAAATAAAGACAGTCAAGGCTTTTTTGGAATCCCATTATGTAGGATTAATAATTGAATTTATTCTGCTGAAAATAAAAACTGTAAAATTACAATTAAAACAGATATAGTTTATTTCTATAGGTTTTCCTGTATTTGGACAGATAGAGGTTTAATGTCTGTTTAGTATTTGGCATAGTCATTTGTTTATTAGACTTACATAAGTGGTAAGAAGCATAGAGCTTTGTGGTTGCAACAGTATATGCAGACACATAATTCAATAGTTCAGGATAAACAGGGGTTTTCAGATTGCAGACAGAAAAAAAAGAATTAAAATAAATTGTCTGCATATGTTTTTTCTTTTATAACAAAAAATCAGCCCTCTTAAAAACAGTCAGGCAAACACACCATCTGTCTTTTAGCATATGCTGTAATAAAGTTGGCTATTTATGGGAGTAATTTGTCTGTCTTTAATGCATGTTTTTAATTTGCCTGTTGGCGATTAAAGTTTTGATTAAAAAGTGTCTGTTCTATAAATATAGTGGAAAATAAAGCGATACGATGAGAAGTGACTTTTTGTCTTTATGTAAAATATAAGGTGATGTAGAGAGATAACTTTGGAAATAATAAAATAGAAAAAATAAATGCTTTACAGTTGCTACCAATCTAGTCACACACCACAAGGTGGCGCTTCTTAATTGAGCGAATGTAGAAGTTTATTCACCATGTGTTTGGATTATTTAATTACAGATAGTGTAGGCTATTATTTATACTACGGTCTAAGATGTTGCAAAGAGGAAAGAAAATATGACACTTTGGCTTACCATATACCCATCAGTACTTCCATTCTGAAAAAAAACAAAAAACATAAGTAGTTTGTCCTTCAAACTTCTTAATTTAAGTCAAACCAGACAATAATCTTGCTATGGAGCTTTAGAAGATATATTTCTGTCATGGAGCCAAGCAGAGTGCAATGAAAGCATATGTGCCAGAACTCTTGTAAACGTATTGATTGTGTGTTGACGTATTCAGTCAGTCTCTAACTGCATGTGACCATGGGTGACGTCTGTAATATAATAGGCAAGTACATATATACCATTTGCAAAGCTTTACTGTTACAACCCTACAAATTATCCTTATAGACTTCTGCTTTAGTTTACTCAAACCCTGCTGCACAATAAACTATGCCAAACTAATCCATAACTGTTTTTGCTTCACTGGTAGAAAAAAATATAAGACTTAACTTTACTGTTAGAGGAATAAAGAGCTAGATAACTGTTCATTCTGATCAGGAAGTTTGCAAAGTCTGGCAAAGTCCACAAACTTTTTCAAAGCCAAAGGCCATTTATTGCTTGATTTAACGGAAAACACAAAGGGCAAAGGAGTAGGTTGGACAGCTTTGTCTCATTTGTGTGAGCCACCAGGATCACTGGCTCTTATCAGTGAGAAGGAGAACGAGGGTGGAAAATCAACGCAGAAAATATTTTAATCGGTCATTTGAAAGAATTTTTGACTTTCATAACTAATTAGTTTTTCCTAAATGTAAATATCTGCTGGAGTAATTCTTCTTTTTATGCAGACACGCTTAACTAACTCACTTGCTTTTGATGAATCAAAGCTATCATTTCACAACTCCTTGTTCTACCTTCTCTTAAAACTTTGTGGTTGCTAAAACTATATGACATTGCATGCTGTGCCACTGAATGAAAAACAACAACACTATGCCAAAAATATTCCAGAAAGGAACCAAAAGATAAATTACAGCACACTCTGTCAGAAATAAAAGAAAATATCACTGCTCTTTTTTTTCTGCCAAGTAAATAAAAGTATTGCTCCATGTTCAGCCAACATTTAACACAGAATAATGGACAATTGAAAACAAATAAGTTGTCCATTAATGGTAGGAAAGCCTTAAGGGCCTCGCAAATGTTGAAATGTCAAACAGTAAAGCAGGAGAGTTTCATCCAGGGTTTTCTCCTTCATCGTACTCCTCTGCAAAACCTGGCAGATTAGGTTTCTTAAAGCCACTTCTGCTGCTTCCTCTGGATTTCTGTCCAATATGGGCTCCCATTCTTCGTGTGTTCATCTTCCACCGAAAAACCTATTCTCTTTTTTTTTTTTCCAAACAGTAGCTCCACTGATCTTTATCCTTTGTTTTAATTCACTTTTATATTCTCAAGACAAAACAACAACAACAACATTGTAAGGCATAAAACTAGTAAACACTGATTAACTTTGACAGCACAGTTGCAATATCATTTCTATTACCATTGCACTGGCTCCCAAGAGACTGCAAAAATCTCAAACTTCAACAAGAACTGAATATTTAATTAAGTGTCCTCATGTGTCGACATGGAAGTAGTTGTTTAACAAAACAGCCCTTTACAGTTAGTATTTTTTAGAATGAAAACACTCTCTGCAGATACAATCAAATAGTCTGTCCATCTCCGTTTTGAAACAACGTCCACAAATTCTTGAGGCTGAACTCTTTCAGTAAAAGAGGGAGGCGGATACAGTCTGGTCGACTGGAAAGCTGAGCAAAGTTCTAGCCACTATTACTGGCAGACAGAGAAACACGTTCCAGCAAATAGGATAATGTACAGCATAACGATGAGTTGGCTCCAAATACTGTTTGCCTAAGCCCTGTCTTTTATAACAAAGAAAAAAACTGTTGTTCACACACCATAAATCCACTGGTCCTTGGTGGCTGTGTGAGTGCCTGTAAAATGAGAACAGGCTGTTTGTGCATGCATGTGTGTATTTGTTTGTGAGATGTTCACGTTGCACATAACAGGAACTCCACAGTCGGAGCAGTTGCATCAGCCCTAATTCTCGAAAAAGGATTATAAAAATGACACGGCTGCAATATTTTTAATATTATGCGCCAGATGTAAGTGCAATGCGTCTAGAAAGTGTGGGTCATTGAATGTCCCACTGCAAGCAATCAGTGTAAAAACAGCCAAAGCTCTGAATTCGTCTGGCTGCAATGACATATTACAAAAGTAATATGGATCACTTTTGTCTGTGAGATGATTATCGTACAGTGTCTCGCACAAGTAGAGGGGAAGATGATCAAGACATTTTCCCAAGTATTCACTTAGGGGAGCAGAATACAAAAGCAATCAACACTTTCGCAAGTTTTATTTGTTGGATTTTTATTTTTTTTTTACTTTTTTATGCACCAATATGAGTTGATTTATCACATAAATTACAAATGCAATACTTTGGGTTTCTGCTCGAATAGGCACTGAATAGGCAACTTGAAGGCAACTCAGACAGCTTTAGAGCAAATGTGTAAAAATTGTACTTTTGGCATTGTGCTCCAACATGTGTATCCATCACTACTGCTCTATTTCAATACCCAGAAAAAGGAAAGACTTTCATGATGAATCTCCCTGACAAGCTTTAAGGGGTCTGCACGTCAGCTGACATTTACACATCTATGAAACTCCAGTAAAATCATTTAATAAATGGGAGAGGGTGTCTCAGCAGACTTAAATCCCTCCTTAGGGTTCTAGAGACTGAGTGTTGCTTCAGAATGAACTAAGACTCCAATTTATCTAGTCAAGACTTTAGCAAATGCACTCTACACTATGGCAATCCTTCTGTCTCACTTAAAGTCCCGGTCTGCTTCGGTGATCAGTCCACAGAAGAATTTCTCTGATTATGTAAAAGAAATTGTTGCAGTTTGACAATGCAAAAAAGGCAACAAAGTCGAAGGAACTGGTGAATCCCTGACCGTTCCTAGGATTCATCATTCTTTGAGGGAAAAGCTTGGAACCCTTTTGTGTATTTTGACACTCACTCATCTGCTTGAAAATATGGCAAAAATTGTCCAAACAGAAAGGGTGAAAAATTACTGCGTTAGTGTGTATGTGCTTTTGCCTCAACCTATAAACTAATTTTCAGAAGTGCCTCTTTTCATAATGATTTAAATCAAAATCTTAAACCACTTTGCAGTCGGGCCAATGAGTGCACCTGGCTTTAGTTACTGTATGTCAAACTCAGGATAAATCAATGCAGACCTTGTTCAACAGTTTTTGTATTCAGATATCAAGTAAAAAATAAAAAATAAATTAAAAAATAAAATAAAAAAAAAAATAAAAAAAACTCTTGAAAATCACTTTTTTAGACCAAACAATCTTTAAAGCAAGAAACTTTTAAGGAGATTCTTCAGGTTACAATAAAATGGAATAACTTATATAAAAAGTTATTGGTTTGCTATAGAATGAAAGCCTCTTCACTACACCACATGAAATGGTTTATATTTAAAGTGGTCACTAAAGTAGTCTAGAAGAGACAACGCATGTAGAGGTTTACAAGTCGGCCATTCACAATTATTGCAACTGCTGTTGCTAATGATTGTCGTAGCTACATGGCTAATTACCAATAGCTGGGCAGCCATTGGTAATTAGTGCCACACGTAGACATGAGCCTGTTCCTGCTGTTAAAGTATGCACTAGCATCAACGCCACAAACTTTCATCATTCCATTTCTAAAATTCTTTCAGTATTTCTGGATGTTGTTTGGGGAAAAGTTTCACATATTGAGAAGAACATGAATACACCTTGAATCCACTATAGTTATTATGCGAGGCCACTACGTGGCACTGTGATTTTAGAGTCTCATTGAAACAAGCATGTGATTTTGACCCTTCGCATCCATCTCATTAGTTTTCTCCTCATTTAGAAAACAGTAACCGTCTCTGATGAACCAAGTGCTCACGTGACACATATGTATCCCTTATAAGAAGCTGTGTTAAATTGAACAGGTGGCTAACAAATCAGTCATTCTCACAATCATCGACAGGTTTTCTAAGGCATGCCACCTTGTGGCGCTGCCTTTGCTTCCTTCTGCTCCTGAGACAGCCAGACTTGTTTTGCAGCATGTCTTCCGCCTGCACGGCTTCCTGTCTGAGATTGTTTCTGTTGCACATTGATCTCCCATCCAGTCAACTTCTCAGTAACTCACCTTTCTGCCAGAGCGAATCGCCGACCGCTCCTCACCTCCTGCCGTCAGTTCACCTGTCCGTCCCAGCTGCTATTAAATTAACTCTGGACTTACCATAGACTGTTTTTGTGTTTGTAATTGTCCCGCGCCAGAGTCAGGTGAACCAAACATGACAGGTTCCAGTTCCCCACAAAAGCATTCTTATGACAAAGAAAACACAGTTACTTGACTGTGCTATAAAATGATACTATCTAACTGGAAAAGACAAAGTACCAACCACTTAAAATAAAGTAATTAAATCTATGATGTTTGTTTTTCATTAATTTTTGTGTTATTAACATGTTACTTTGCAAGCATGATATATTCACTCATTATTGTCAAACATTGAAAATCTTGTACCGGTTTATGCAAACTCATAATGTCAAAAAATACATATGGTTTTGTAATGCTCTAATGCTTGCAGGCACTGGAGACCTTGAGAAAGTGACTGCGTACATTTTATGTCTCTTCTCATTATTTTAGCATTTTTTCATATCTTTCTCTTTTTCAGTCGAGGGAATGATCTGTAGTCTAATCTTTATTAGCTGACCAGTGTTACAAAATGTAATTATGACAAAAACAAACAAGGCTAAATATTGCTCTAATTAGGTTCTTAAACAGTTAGCAGAGGGAGTGGGAGGAGAAGATGCTGGATGATGATTTGGCAGCAAATCTTGCCTGCACTGCTGGAGGTGTGCTGCAGTGTAACCCTGTGGAGTCCACTGTGTAATTCTTGATAATGCTTTTCTTTGCCATTATTTTCTCTCTTCAATTTTTTTATCACCCCTTTTAATCACAATTTTCTCCTCTCCTTTAATCTTTTGTTTTACTGTTCTACTAACAGCCCCTCTGTTGTTCTCTTTGCTATCACCATGAGCTTTACCAATCAAACGCAAACTGAACACACAGAGCTGCAAATGATGCCGGGTAACAAGCCTTTGCATATATTCATTATGGAGATAGTGAAAGAAATCATTGTTTTGGCTCCATTAAATCCTCTCCAAAACGCAGATAACTCTCTCAATACACTCTGTTCTTTGATAAAGATTTTCAATTACAAAATGCATAACCTTCTGGTGCTTTGCTGTACCACTTCTGAATACTCTTACATGCTAATTTTGAAAATCTCCTTTTCAAAAAAAGTCTGCAATAGTTTTGCAGATTTTGAAAAATGTTTGAACAATGGTATATGAAAAATAAAAATAAATTTAAAAAAAAAGAGCTTACTGGAGGCTATCCAAAAAATAAGCCATTTTTACCATATCCTTATGTCTATTTATTAATAGCAAAACCCACCTTCCTCTGATATTGTGCCATCTTTTTCTGTCTCTTTGTGAAAATTCGTACAATCAAGATTTCCTCCACAGTTTCCATGTTTTGTGTTATCTGAGAGATTCCAGAAGCTAATTCTGGACTGTCTTTCAGAGGCTGCACTGCCTGAAAACCAAGCGAATTTAATAAGTTCATTGAATGTATGGAAAGCAGTGACGGTTATTTGAAAAGAAGAGACCTATTCACGTTTACGTCTTTATGTTTAGCCAGTCGTGTTTCTCCTTTAGTGCAAACTCAGTTTGCATCTGAATAAAAAGTGTTTGTCCTCTCAGTCGGTTTTTCTTGTGTTCCTTGATAAAGCAACCTGGTTTGTTTCTTGGGTTGACTTCGAACAGTTAATCTTTGAGTTTGTTTTTCAACTCAACTGGTCGCTAAAGTTTTTTGGCTACTGGGGATATGTAATTTGTGGTGCAGGTGAAAGGAAATAGACAGATGGCTCCATATCTTAAGGCAAACCTTAGTTAGGGAGAGCATTTTAAGTAACAGAAGACTTCCATTGGTTGCTTGGAAGGCAGTAGTTGCTCTTTGCCAATGGAGCAGCCAGGACTTTTATCCCAAGTCAAAAACCGGGTGATGGATTTTTCAGGTCAGGCCATATGAAATCTCAGCTGAGGTTTTCTCTGTGGAGGTAGATTAGAAAAGCGAGATTCTCTTCACGTGGAAGCAGATGAGAAAAAGGGAGATGGGGAAACAGCAGAGTTAGGAGCTCTTTTCTGTTTTTCAGCTGTCTTGGAAATTAGAGCTGTGAGCTGGAAATTACATCATACCTGGACTGTGAGGCTTCTTAAAATTCAGAAAACACACATATTTGCTACCAATTTTACTATAAGCATCAACTATTAAGCCATTAACTATTGTAACAAAGTGAAAAAAAATTGGTGCTTGCAATCTATACCTGGTAAATTCTATTTTGATTTTATTTCACTTACTGGTTACAGTACTTGTTTTTACCAGAGGGTAGTGCTGTTCCTATTTATAGAGGTTTAAACATCCAGGAATTGGGAAAAACTCTTGCCTATGTGCTTTAGTGCACTCTGATTTGGAAAAGGCAAAAGAGTAGGAGGACATTTTGAGCCGAGACTGGTGGGAGAATGCAATGTTTATGGAAAATATGGGCAAAGATTCAAGATTCAAATGAATTATTTACCTTGCTCAAAAATAACATCATGATTTTAACAACGTGACATCTGCTTTGTCTTCTTTTAGAGATGCCACTGCCTCTTGTGCAGTTTTTTTATTGTTTTTATTTTGTGGACAATCTATTTTCATTCAAATTTGACCCAGGTGGCCCTGTTGGACTTCCTGTCGACTTTCCAGAATAGACCAATCAATATTTCAGCGATACTTCAACTTCTGGATTGTGGATCTTAAAAACCCAATGAGCACTGGAGCAAGCAAAATCTGTCTGCTTAGTGTTTCTCCAGCTGGGCTGCTATGAAGCAACACAAATTCAAACAACAGCTTGAGACTCTCTCAGGAGACAAGAGGCTTTGGATGACGGCACCAGTGCTGCAGCTGTTAAAATTATCTGGATGAAAATGGTGCTAATCTGCCACCCTTCATGAGGACTTTACACCGATTAGGCGACATAAAAGGAAGCAACATGCTCTCCTGATGGAGAAAGCAGAGATGGAAGAAGATGTCACACAGAGGAAGGTGAAAAGTGAAAACGTGAAAGAGTTAGATGAGAACAAGCATAATAGCACAATCTCACACATAATCCTCTAAAAGAGAATTTGATTTCCCAAAATTGCCATATTGTTAGTGTTCCACATAGCATGTGGGTTGCTCTTGCTGGAAAAAAAAAAAAGTAGCTGTTGAAACAAACACACACTCATACGCACTTTAGTGGCAAGTGAAAACTGCAGTTTTGGGAGTTTTCAAGCAACCACTCCAGGGAAAGCGTGTCAACTAAATCATTTTTCTCATCATTTAAAACTGATTTTGCTGGCGTGTGTGTGATGTGGCTGAATTTCCCCCATAAGTAGGACACAAAGCTGAAGCCTGAACTCGGTTGTTGATGTTTTATAACTCCGACAATCACAGAGAGCGTGATTACTCGTCAGATCATTTTTCATAATTATAGTGGAGTCGCAATATAAATCTTGTCACATCATTCCCCCCGGCTCTTTACTTTCCTTGACCTAAACAATATGGTAATATATCTCCTTCCAACAGATCCGTGTCGTGGTTCAACACTTTGTCAAGCTGCGCTACATTTCCTGGCAAATCAGAGAAGCGAAACCAGGAATGATTTGACGGAAAATGTTGCCGCAAACATCAATAAATGGCAGGCATCACAAATTTATGAATATTGTCTAATATCCCTAAACTCTGGGACAATAGGGTGTGTTATTGCAAATGTCATATTGCCTTTCAATAGCTCATCAGACTGAATGGGAGAAGTGTGTCATCGTGTATGCTTTCAGCAGCGCTCCCCCCAGAGGACACTGGATCTCCCTCTATCTTTGTATGTTTTGCTCTGAGGCTGGCTGACATTTAGACGATAGCGAAGGCAGATGGCATAGAGGAAGTTATAGAAAAGGATTCTCTTCTGAAAGGGGACCGAATACGCATTCTCTATCCTCCAAAGGCCTGACCTGGCCACCTGCATCTAAAATCACAAAGCTTAGCTCAGTCATTCACACTGACAAATATTTTAAATCAGTAGAAAAGGGAATGCTTTCTTCTCTCTTTTTCTTCTCTCTTTACTCTCACCACAAGTATTTAAAATATATTGCCTACAGGGACTCTTTTTGCAAAGGTTGCAGCTGATAGAGTTTCTGAAAACAATCTGAACTTATTAAGCAAGTTTTAAAAAAAGAAAATTTATCTTACTTTCATAAAATACTTCACTCTGTCAAACTGCTATGTTTCAAAGAAAATGCTAGTGTGCTGAAAACAATGTGTTACTTGATTCTAAATGTGAAGAATTCAAGTCTTGCTCAATCTTTGTGTTGCTGTGTTCCTGTTCTCAACAGTGCAGGTGTATCAAGATCAAGGCTACCTAAAAAAAATAACAAAAACAAAAGCATTAATTGGTCATCTGAAAATTAAAATGTAATTACTGAGTGCCCCCCAAGCACTCAGATCAGTATTAACCAAAATAATTATAAAGTAGGTCATGCCTTCAGTTCCACTTCCAGTTGCAAGCCAAAGTCAGTGTTAGTAATATAGTATTTGTAACTATGTAAAGGCTGTCACAGTGGTACATGACATATATATGCCACGTGAGAACTCAGGTGGTGAAAGTGTTCAAAATAAGTGGTGACTACAGATATCTGTTGTTTATATTGTGTGTGTCCTTGTGTCAAATCTGTATGTACTCCTGGTACTGTAAAGATCCGACACTTTTCCCTCATATTTTGACTGTACAGAAATATACAGTCGCAATAAACACAGTAGGTCTTTGCAAGGAAACTTAAATAAGCACCAGCTAGTAAAAGCCCTTCTTAAACTGCAGGGCCAGTCTGGCCACAGACCTACTGGTTGTGTTTACACTGAACAAAGCGGGTGGGGCAGCAGCTGGTCGATAGAGGGCAGAAATCCCAATGGATGCTACATATTGCTAGGCAAAATAGAGTGAAAAAGTACAGAAGACTGTACTGGACCATTTAGCATTACAACAATGAAGAAGCAAGGGCGACAACATACTGTAGAATGGCAAGCTAATGTAGCTGCTATCCAATGAACCAGTCAATGTCTGGGTCATAAAGGGCTAGTGCAACTGTTGTATGCCTGTTAAGATGCTGAAACTGTGACATTTTCATAACGTGCTACACCTTTAAACCAAAAACGGGCCTGTGCTTACCATGGTAATTACTTTCATACTGTTGTAATAACATTCGTAACCGTTTGTATCTCAGAAATATCCTTTCAATTTTCTTTTTGAAAACGAGATATTATCCTTCTAAAAATATAAAACAAATCGCTGAGAGTCTATAAAAGATCTTGATATTCTTTCATGCAACCACTTTACATACACATATCTACTGAATAAGCAGAATGAACTGTAAAGATTTAATGGATGCAGGTATGCCTTAAGGTGGCCTGAGGGTGAAACATCCTGAACACCAATTCACATAATAACGGGATACCTCAAGTCAGTACTCATTTAAGCAAATGTTATCCTCTGGGACTTCCACCAGTTAGGGAAACCAGCATTCAACCCAAATATGTTGCATGCTGGTCAACGTTCATTATCTATTCATTGAATAAACAAAAGTTCTGACCCCTAATTTCTTTCCTTCCACCCATCTCTCTATTTTAACACCTGTTCTCTTCTTTCCTCCAGCTCGTCTATAGATAGACTCAAACCTCTTTCTTTTTAATTCCTTGCAGCTTCCATCTACCAATATCCTCCCTTCATATCTTCTGCCACAGCAAACACCTAGCTCCTCATAACTCTTCATTAAAGCCTTCCCAGGCACAATGTAGCACTATAATGTCCAACACCAATCCGAGGCAGAGAGAACTGAGCCCCGGGGACAATTAGCTCACCATAGAAAATAGCATCACACTGCGGTGTGCATGCGGCGCATGTGTGTGTGTGGGTAAGCAACAGCGCTGTAACTGGCTTTGTTTTCAGTCACAAACAGCAAACATACACCAATAACATGGGGCCAGAGGCATATAATGACACAGAACTGGCATAGGAATGTGCCTATGCATTGTGTGTGTACTGAATGAGTGGGACATAACAACATATTACACAATACATATGGGTGTGTGGAAAAAAATATAAATTAGGAAGAGTATACAGAATCCACCAAAAGTGCTGCAAATTTCTAACTTATTCATTTTTAAAAAATATTTTGAGTAATTATAGCCATTTAATTCTTTAACAACTTTTTCCCATGGTATTTGAACACATAAGTTCCCTTTTTTCTTTTTTTTTTTATTCTTAATAATAGCAGGGATGTCAAACTCATTTTCATTTTGGGCCACATCAAGCCCAAAATGTGGCTTGATGTGGCCACATGAATCCCCACATGAATCCCCTCGAAGAGTAGGTTGTGGCAGAACGTATTGATAAAACCCATTAACAAACTGTTAAAATAATAATAAACAGCTGCCTCTGTACTTGATGATTACTTCCTAAAGTTAAATAATATTGAACATGATGTAATTTGGCAGAACAGCTTTGAATTGATTGATAAAATAACATTTAATCTTGCAACCGTTATCTTAAAGGCTCTATTTATGTGGCCGTCTAAAGTTTAGTGAGGCATGTAAATAGCTATGGCAGGCCGGATTTGGTCACTGGGTCTTGAGCTTGACACATGCTCTCTATTGCCAAAGACTAGGTTCTATTTAATATCATAGCATATATTAAATTTCAAAAGTATTCACAGCTCTGGTACATTGTCATATATTATCACGTTACATCCAAAAGCTTCAGCGTGTTTTGTTTTCATTATATTTTACAAGCCCACAAAAAGTTAGGCAGAGTAAATTAGTCTGCAACACTAATTTTCTGCAGATTCAAGCGTATTTTTTATTGGAGTGTATATCTGAGCTTTGTACATCTAATGACTAAACAGTTTCTCCTTTGCAAAATAGCTTGTGCTTTGTCAAACTGAATAAATAGCATCAGTGTACTCGATCTTTTAGGTCTTGGCTCAATTTAATGTATACAGAAAGTCTGAATTTTGATTGGGCGTATAATACCTGACTATGCTTTAATCTAGCCATTCCATAACTGTGCTATGGACACGACACAGTTATCATAGCACAGGTAAATTCTGCTTAATAAGAGATTTCTGGGACAAAATAGTTCAAAAGGGTTTCATTTAGGAATTATAGAATGGAGGGGACGAAAGACATGTTGTGTTTTTATTTGTAGAAATGTGAAAAACATTAATCTTTTTTCCTTCTACTTCTACGTCTTGCACTCATTTGTGTTGTTATATCACTTAATAAACCAACAGGACATAAGACAGTTTGTAGGAAT
Source organism: Poeciliopsis gracilis (assembly GCA_911649635.1). Taxonomy (NCBI): domain Eukaryota; kingdom Metazoa; phylum Chordata; class Actinopteri; order Cyprinodontiformes; family Poeciliidae; genus Poeciliopsis; species Poeciliopsis gracilis. The sequence goes on from CAJVRI010000287.1 coordinate 3,429,142, forward strand.
TTTATAAGATACAAAAAGGTTAATACTGTATGAATACTTTTGCAAGGCATTGTCAGAATCTCTTGTGCACATGTCTAACTCAGAAACTAAGCTTCATCCAAAGACCAGAGGAATAATTCTTCCACTGTGAGATTATGAAGAACACATCGTTCTTCATGTGCCAGTAGGCATGGGATGTCCTGGTGGGTAACTCCGTCCATAGAAGCACAAGAATTGGGGAAATTCCATCATAACCCAGCTAAATGAAAACTGATTAGTTTATCATATGCGCTGATGTGTAAGCTTCGCTGGATTTCCCCTCAGTGCTGTTACAACAGCCTCTTTTGTGATCAAAGGTTATATGTGATCAAGTCTTTCATTAATACACTGCCAAGGTCATAGCTCTGTCATCCTTACACACGTCCTCTTGTTCTGCTGGGTTCATATGTCATGTACTTTACTGGACAAAAAACATTTCAATGGGTCACACAAACCTGCTCAGGTAACACTATGCTCTTCTTGGATCTGATTTGTTCTTAAATCCTTATTAGCTCCCTCATAGCATTATTCATCATGCTTAACAAAAGTAAATCTAATATGACAAGGTACATTACTCTCATTTGTTCTACAGTTTGGATTACAGAGCATATGTACAATTTATCTGAAACAGTTTCTGAAATTAAGTGTGCAACACACAGTTGGAATATAGATTGTCTTGCTCACAAATACTTTTTCACTGTATTCACCGTTTTACTGTTGTCCCAAAGCCCCTTTGTAATTGACTTGGTGGTATGCTTGGGGTCAATCCCCATTGAAGACCAATAGCCTCTGAACATGGGACACCTGCTCTACCACTGCACCATGCAACACCAGGCATCCCTGCGATGCCATTTTTTGTCCCATTCATGTGTCTCCATGAATAGGACACACGAAATACACAAACTTTGTTAGGCAAAGAAACATTTAAACGAGATAAAATGTTAACATGTTCATGCTTCTTCTACTTTCTGAACTCATTTTTTTACCAGTTGCTGTGGATCAAACGTAATAGTTAATGATATTTAATAATATATCTAAGATCGGAGTCATTTCAAATTACACGTCTCTTGCCTCAAAGATAAATAACTGGATTGCCACACGCACCCACACAGAGAGAAATCAGTGGAGCCAAGACAAACATCTCACTCCTGCTGACATCACCACACAAGACTGAGGACGTCTCTGCACTGTTATCACGCTGTCAAACTGTCAAGAAGAGACAGAGGAAGACAGACAGGCAAGAGAGGAGAGATCAAGGGTGCTTCACAGACTGGAAGAGAAAAGCTACGACTTCGTCCTGAGATAAAAATGGCAACAGCATGTGATCTTCAGAAGGCAGTCAAGTTATACTGGCTGTTTGATGTTTCTGACAATGAACACGGCTGTGCTGATCACCAACTGGCTTCACAAAGCTTCTAAAACATGCACCAATTACCGAGAACAATTATTTGAGGACATGCATTCAACATAGTATCAAAAAGGGCCAATCCCTAAAATTTGAAATCTGTTTCTATTTTTGTCTCACCCTGTTTTTCATTATAGCCACCTGTCAAATGGGTGAGTTCATTGCAGTCCTTACAGTCCTATAGTAGACAGATGCTTTTTCAGTTCCTTAGTGTTTTTTGTCTACGCTTAATAAAGTTTTCTTTCATATTCATGAAATCCATCTATTTTTGAAATGTCTGTTTGAATAACAATGCACCCTTGTAGTGTTGTCAAATACTACAAGGTATTAATTCTCACACAATTTATTGTCAATAAAAGCCCAACTACACTCACAACAGTCCTCAAAGGATTTTAGATTTCCAGAGACTTATGCTTTCATATGATCAATATCAGGATTTCAGAACGTGTTAGAATTTTGACGCGTTAACAATGATCACCCACTTTTTGAAGTAGCTTCATCTATAAAGTGGTCTGCGGTCAGTTATTCACACTATTTCAGAGGTGAGGTTAAGGCTTCAAGCAGTGTCTCTGCAACCTGCAAGGGCAATCTTAATGAATAGTGAGATACATGATAAATGTGACCATATGGTGGAGCCGGCTGGTCAAGACAGGGGTGCTAGCAAGCTCAGTTAAACAGATGCACACACACACACACACACACAAAAAAAGGTACACACATTGTAACTTTGCTGTTTCACTCTTCCGGTAGGGACAAGCAGTCATCAAACTTTGAATATCTAAAAACAGCAGCAGGTAGAGGTTAATGGCCCCAGGGTCTTATAGACAGAGGAATGGACAACTGTGAAATCGCAGCTGCACTTCCTGTCAGAAAGTTCCACGGGCATTAAAACGAGGGCTCGAATTGATTCGACGTTGACCAGACTGTCACTTAACAGCAGCAACTTTATAATTCCAAAAACACTGAATTTCCCTTGCTCATGAATGTAAAAAGTCTTCCTTATTTATATTTGTCTCCCTGTTATCTCACAGCAGATGAAGCCATATGTTGTCTGTCGTCTTCTGCCTCCTCATCCTCTGCTGCGTCCAAAGCTCCTATCTATTATTGTTATTCAACACACACACTCCATATGTTGTGGCGACAGAAACACGCAAAGTATCACTAACTACCCTGGAGACACACCCACGCAAACTTTATGCGTATTTACACGCTGATAGCTGTGACTAAAACACACAGCAAACGAGCCATTGTTCTCCTTCCACAGCAGATGCTATCATTCTCTAATTGGCTGAGGAAAAAACAAAGGAAGAGCCTTGGATGCCCCACCACAGCTACGTTTTTTTAGTCTACAGGGATGCCCTCTGTTGTAGTGAGGCACATAAAGTGGTCCTTGGATGCAGCTGACCTTTCTGCTGTATAAAGAAGGCCAGATCTTGATTACACGGCACAGTTTCAGGGCCTGTAATGAATCAGTAAGCAGAAAGCGGACTTCAGTTCACTGCACTTTTGGAATACAATAAAAAAAAAAAAAAGAGAACAAAATGACCTGTAAAGGCTTCCTGGATTCTATGTAAAAAGATTGTTTTCAGGCTAGTGCAATACCATGTTTGGTTGAGCCATCTATGTCCCTCATGAAATATATTTCTTGAAAATCAGCCTCAAACAAAAGTTAATGACACCGCTCCTCCCTTTGCACCTTCACACTGTAGTTGATGGGCAATAAGCCCTCACAGCCTCCGATTCGCAGCTGTCAAACATCCCCTGTGCCTGGAAACCGAGAGTGAGAAATCCAAGTGTAGGTGTAATTTGTGCTGGCGCAGTTTAGTTCAGCAGTGTGAAACAACTCTAAGACAGCAGTGTGATATATGATCCTACCACAGGCGTCATTGATCTTAACTTTAACTGCAGTGGCGCGGTGGTACTTGATGGGGTGTTATATTGCAGAGAAAGGGACTGTGGAGGGTATATGCGCTGACCTCGCCATCCATACGCATCTCAGTGGTGATTAATAACGGGCGACACACAACAGACATAATTGAATTTACGCCGTCTGTTTAGTGTGTCTGATAATTTCATAATGTTCTAAAGTTTTACAGGCCATATGTCTCAGAGTCCAACTTTGACTTAATCTCTGACAAATTAATCTGATAAGCCTTACAGTATCTAATTGACATCCTTTGGTTCCTCTAAACACCTGTTTTGTCTCATTTGATTCATTCAAACGAGACAAAACAGCACCCTCTCCTGGTAGAAAATGCTCATGACAGCCTCCTTCTTATGTTACAGTCTTAGCTCCATGAGTCTAAACTTCTTGGCAGCAGACATTTTCAGACAGATAACACCTCTCAGTGCTGAAAGTAGGCAACTGTTGCTTCCAAATCCCCAACAAAAGTTTTCTAAGTTGATAAGAGCCAGCTCACTCAATAGTGCTCGAGTTTTTCAGGTCCGCCAACATGTAATTACAGGGGCGCAAACATAAATAATTCATGCCACACTTTAGCACAAAAACATGACAATCAACAGTCGAACTGCACCTTCAGTCATCTTTAATTCACCATCCGCTGATTGCTTTACAACCACTCTTTCTGCCACTCAGGCTGATTGCATGATGCTTATTATGCATCTACTAAGAACGCGTCTGACTGAACGTTGCATGTCCACACAATTAATAATTAAATCCTTTCCCCTTATTCTCATAAAGAAGAGGGCAATTTATCTCCATGCCTCTGAATGGTTGCTAATTTCGATTCGGGCCTTGTTTGCGTTCCAGTGACTGTGGCTTGCGGCTTTATGTAAAAACTAATTAGATTTTTTTCAAGTGACCATTATTTCTGTAATATATTGTCATAGAGCTCACTCTTGAAAACATATCCCAAGTGCTCCTAACAAGCACTTAATTTAGACTCTGAACAAGTACATGCATTAAAGCAGATTTATTTGCATACATTATGTTTGGTCTGTTTAGTATGTTAATGCTTAGTAAGTTATGGCTTTAATTGTTCATCAAACATTCTCATTGGGACTTTGTTAATTGGTTACACTGATGCTTTGACACTTGATTTGCCCTCTGGCAATTCTCATTTGTTGTTCTCAGAACAAAACTGTCTACAGGATTTTTGATTGAAGACAAGCAGAGATGCAGAACTGATTCATTTTAATAAAATGCACTGTATATCTTTATAGCAACAGATTCCTTGTTTATTTAACTTCACGAAAACAATGACATTTATGTACGAAGACATTGTGTGTGCAATTGAATTTGTACAGCAGGACTGAAAAGCTGTGGTTCTATCAATGTACCCCTAGCTGTCCTGCACAATGTGTTATTTAATACAAGAAAATAACTGTTCATCATCAACACCACATTAGGAGGTGAGTCAGTGAACACAACACTCACAAAATAAAAAATCTCAGAGGGAACCTCTGAGTTGGACGTTTTAAAGGAAGAACGCAAAGTCATTTTTGAAAACCTAACCAGTGAAATACTAACTAAAATGAATATCTCCATCAGAGTGAAGTAGGATTTGGAATATAACAACATAGAGCAAAATATAATTTCAAGTTCTGAAATATAAGCTCTGTTAAAAACAAGACAAACTCAGCTCTACAATAAACTTGTAGAATATGAAGAATTACCACAAATACCAAAACATACTTTCACCAACCATGTAGTTCAACTTAGCTTTGGTTCCTTACCGTATACGCACACAAGAATAAACATGGCATTGGCATCAAATCTAGCATCTGATGCCAATGCCATCAAATGCTAGATGGCATTGGCATCAAATGCCTAGCATCAAATCACTTTTTCCGTCATTTGAGCCTTATGATCTTGTGAATCTAATGTTTATTCCACTCCAGCCTGTGAACTCAGCCTCTCCAGGTCCTCTTTGCTTGCTGCATCCACAAACCTTAAGCCATCTATGACCAAGGTGTCTCCGTCCTCCTGTATGTCTGCCTGACCCTCCTGCAGAATGTGTCAGAAAAACAACTTAGGCACAATAGACCATGTACAGCGGCTATATTATGCCTCAGCAAATAAAATAATGAGACCATTTCTACAGCTATGATGAGAGAACCCAGAGAGAACCCACGCATGCACAGGGAGAATATGCAAACTCCGTGCAGAAAGATCCCAGGCCAGGAACCCAGGACCTTCTTGCTGCTACCAACTGCGCTACATGGTTAATTTTCTTGATGGAAAAAAAGAAACTCTTTAATGTTAAAGGGAAAACTGATTTCTACAAAATAATGACACTTCACTGAAAATGTGTAACATAAAAGTAGTGATGCACTAGTTTGTATGTATTTGTCATTATTTTGTAGAAAACCGTTTTCACTTTAACAAAAATAGCTTTCTGTTGATCACGATTGAATTGTAAAGCAATCAAAACGGTGAAAGACGTAAAGATGAAATTGTTTTAGGCACTGAAAAACTGCAGTTATCTATGCAGAAACTATGCTTCTTTTGGTCCTACACTGGAAAATATTTGAATCAGGTTAAATGATTTACATTAATTTTTGCTGGCTCACTTTGATGGTAAAGTATATAAAATATAAGTTGGGCTTTAAACAGCTAAGCACCTCCTATTACAACCATATATTACACTTATCCAATTAAGGTTTTACAAACCATTGTTTTTGGGAGCTAAAAATGCCAGTAATAATTGTCAGATTGCAATAAGAACTTGTGGAATTTGAATAGATCTAGCTTTGCTGAGAAATAAATATAATAATCTAACATTAAGTGAAAGCGCAATACAATTAAATAAGATACATAGATCTGCCTTGGTGACATAGAAAGTAAAACCAGAAAGGAAACCAGATAAAGAAAATGAATGGAAACACACAGAAGCATGACAATGTCAAGTTTCCTCAAGGTTATGGCCGTAAGCTAAAATATCTGATTGAGATTTAATAATTATCTATATCATAGTTGAGTTATTCAGCGTGGTTTGACCATGCAGTTGCTTTCCCGCGTACCACTTCATGCCATCTGGGTCTGGACAGGGTGGTTTTTGTAAACCAGTCGAGCATCTCCTCTATGTCTTTCAGAAGCGACTCAGCCTCTGACAACACTGCAACGACAATGACAGAAACCTTAAAGTGGTATCTCTACAATTCATCTTCTTCAACAATCCCACTTAAATCTTTCATCATTTTGAAACGTCATGTGACCTCTCTGTAGCAAGAACACTCAGAAGCTTCCATAATCTTATAAAGCTGTCAATAACAGCACAAGAGTTTGGGAATAAAACACTTCAGACTTTGATGAAATGCCTCTTGTGTTGTGTGGTATAATAATAAAAACTTCTAGCATTCTTACACTTTTTAAATCAATGCTAAACAATGTGTGTATGTATCAGCATCATTCTTATCTTTGTACAAACTATGTTGGGAACTGACATTTGAAAGCAAGTTTGAAAGCGTCACACAGCAAGAATGTCATTCATGAGGAAATGATGGTAAAGTATATCTGATATGTGCCAGAGTTCAACTTACATCGCTGTGTCTTTAAGGTGCACATCTCCAGTTCCTCTTCACACATTGTGGCATTGTTCCCTGCAGGTATTTTTAGTGAAAATATATAATATTATTTATATCATACCACACCTCTCACTGTTATTTTAGAAACATGTTTTAATTACCAGGAAGCTGATGGCGGCATGCAGCTGAAACGCGTCCTATTTTTGCCTGTCTTAAGACTTTGGGATATTTTAGGAGCGCTGGTTATTCCTGTTTTTTTTTTTTGTGTGTGTCAATAAAAATGGACACATACAGGTTAATATTAATCTTTCAAAGGCATAGTAAACTAAAGGAAAAAGTCCTTTTTAATTTTTTTAAAAGAATTTTAATCACTTTATTTTAGTACTTCTAAAAGGAATACCAAGGACTAAGTCTTTGGGAGAACAAAATCAAAAGAAGCAAGTGATAGCCAGTAGTAGTTTTCACTTGGTTAGTTTGCACTATTGACCTTTTTTGCAAATTTTTGCAAATTTTGGTATTGATACCAAAATTTGCAATGACACCTAGGACTAATGGGTGGAAAGATATGCAGCACCACATCAGGAATGTATTTCCTAGCCTTACCTCATCAAAATAAAGAGGTGGAGCTAACACAGCAGCATAAGGTGATTGGTCTGCAATTTGATAAACATGCAGAATAAAATTTTGAAAAATTTACAGTTCACATCATTTCATGATGTGCTGCAGCATAAAAAAATGAAATAATGAAATAAATATTGAAATAGTTCTGTACTATTTTACCACAAAATATAATTGATGTTTTTATTTCTCCCTTTAATTATCAGTGTACAGAATGAATCCTAACATGTTCCAACTAATTGTACTTTTTTTTTTTTTTCACAATTTAATTTAGACTAATTGAAATGTATTAAATAAATGAATTTGGTGGATTGTGTTGGTGACTGATAGTGAAGGAACCACATACAAAATGTGGTTTTTATTCGGCCATTTTAAATGCTAAAACGTTGCCATTTTTAAAGGACAAACATTTATGCCAGCAGAACTTCTCCACAATGCTGTATTTACTGCGTTCCTGGCTAAAGCTAGCAGCTAGCTATTTTAATACGCCTTCATCCTGTTTACAAACCTGAAACACGTCGTTAACATGTTACTTTCGTGTGCATGTGCGTGTTAATTTAGACTAAACCTACCGTCAGTCATACTAAGCTACTGAACACCAGACGTCAACCTCAACGTGGAAGCTGTCGCCAAAAACATGTGGGTCTCGGACGCATAAATAAAAAAAATATGCTTTTATTTTGAAAGGACCTGTTCAGTCAAGTGACTCCCGGAAGTTTTTGTTTCCTCACCTGTCAGTTCGGAGCAGCCACTTGCGAATGTCTAGCCAGCCTCGTCTCTTTGTGTTTTTCCCCCTCTCATACAGGGTCTCTCTTTTTGAGCATAAATGGTAGCTCTATGTGGTCAGCTGATATTTAATTGACGACAGCTTCTAACACGGTTAGTACGACTCGAGAGTGTTCAAATAATGGGCTCTTTTTTCATTCACCTAGCCAAAAGACTTTAGCAGAGCTTAGCTAGCTGTTATCATCACAACAGATCGTTCAGGTTTATTTTTGGGAAATGTAACAATGAGACTCATCACCCCATGACTGCGTTGTATTCTTCCGCATCATGTAATGGAGCTGTCTCTATTGTTACATTGCTGCTGTTTTTTAAATTATTATTATTTTAAGAGGATTGTTGAACCAAAGCTAACATCATAACGTTAGCAACAGCCTTTGTAAACGAGTTAAACTGATTGTTTACATCAAGATTGAGGCTGCTGCTGTTATGAAGATGTCTTTATTTAATTTTCTTTTAATGAATAAAATGTTGCCCGTTAGCTTTTCTGTTTCGCTAAAGGAAGTGTGATCAAAATGACGCCTCATTTCTCGTCACGGATCACTCACATTTACTTTCGTTTTCTCTGCTTGTTGGCTTGGCTTTATCTGAGTCGAATATTAAAAGTAAGCGGCTCTGCTTTTGAGGTTGCTTTCGTCTTTTCAGCTGTGATATCCTGCGCATTTTGTCATGCTGAGACGTGTCCCTGTGAAAACAGTTGTCTTTTTATTTGATAAAACTTGGGACGATTTGTGTTTGCTGCATCATTGCATGGTGACATCATCAACTAACATTAGCTGCAGTCTGTCTGGTGCTGGCCCATCTGAGGAAGATAACTGCTTTGGACTGCTATAGTTCTTGTTCTGCTCCTTTTGTTAATTTCAGACGTTTAAGCTTAGGTAGGTTAGGTTTTTTCTTGTGAAGAAAACCACACAGTGATAACAGCATCTGTGTCAAGACAGTAATTACTTAGGTTTCTATTTTCCAGACAAGAAGAGAGAAGACTAGAGATGCTTCAGTCAGAGATCAGAATTGGGCATATCTATTTTTTTCAGATCACATACTAATACTTGAATTTCCACCTTGTTCGGGATATAAAGGCGTCTACCTCCAGCGTTTAGTTGACATTTTAAAAATTAGAATCACATGAGAATAATTCAAACATGAGTTCATTTGATATGATCTGATGCATATAATCACATGGTTCTGGATTAATCCCCCTGTATAGATGGTCACTATAAAATAGTGACCATAATTCTAATATTCCAGTTCATTTTTTTTTTTTCTGTCCGATTTAAAGCTACTCCTTCAGTCAAAGAACCTTCTATCCATTTTTCTCTTTATCAATTGTAATTCTTGCAAGGGAAAAAAAAAGCCTAAATCAACAGAGAAGAGCTCATTATTGGTCAGGAAAAACCCGACTGGTGTTGTATCTGTAGATATTTCACAATAAAATTAAACTAAAACTGTGCCTGCCATCTTTCTCAGGTCTTCCCGTCTAAGGACTAGGCCTCTGTCAAGACATGGAGCCCTTGGCGGTAGATGATGACATTTGCATCCTTAAGCACGAGACGGCCTACACGCCCGCCGGAGAGAGCCCGGTGTCGGTGTGTGCCGGCGACGAGTCCGTTGCCTCTCACTTCGCCTTGGTCACTGCCTACGAGGACATAAAGAAGAGGCTCAGAGACACGGAGCGGGAGAACACTTTGCTGAAGAAGAGGGTGAAGCAGTTGGAGGAAAAGGTAGGGATGGAAAGAGGAAGATTGGGGTAGTGGGAGACAATCTTGAAAATATGGTTCAAGATGATATTTAAAAATAACCAAGTCAGCAAATACAACACTACACTATTATTATGCGCAGCCTGAAAAGTGTCTAGTTGAAGTGTCAAGTCATGCAAGTGACACAACCTCATATTATGATACTAGCATGATACTGTTTCACCACAGTGATGGGGGTTTTCATGGTGAGGTTTGGTGGGAGCGCTTTTCATGTTAGGCAGAAAATTCAGTTTTGGCGTCAACTGAGCACAGCACCTTCCTCCATGTTTGCTGTTCCAGCTACATGGCTTACAGAAAAGTCTATTAATCTGGCCCTAAGTAAGAAGAAAGTTATGACCTCAGCAGGCCAGCCGACCAGCTCTGCAAATCTCGGCAGCTCCTCCAGAGTGATCACAGGATCACAGAAGCAGGACGCTTACCTGCTTCTGTGATTAATAATAATAATAGTACATTTTATTTATAAAGCACTTTACATTTGACAGGCAATTCTCAAAATGCTGCAAAGTAAGAGAAACACTTAAAACAATAAAAACTAAATTAGAAACGCACTTTAAAAGTACAATAAAAGTCAGAGCATATAGAAACAATTGAAAAACTCTTAAGTTTTAAAAAAGTCTTTAAAGGTGTGGTTCTCCACAGAGCAACACTTCACTCTTTCTATCCTTGAACAGTTACTGAACAGAGCTCCTTAGGACTTTAAACAATTCCTGTAAATTGAGGTTTATTAAAATGCTTATGACTTGGAAAACTTGGAATGATGTTTTGCAACATAACCACACCTTAATCTTGTCCACAACATATTGGTTGTGTTCGTTGGATTTCATAATACCACTGATCAGAACATTGCTTGCAGTAGCCATTCTTGTGCAGAGCTCCTAGTGTGAAAAGTATGCAGAGTGAACCCTGCTCGCTGTTATGCTGATGCATTCTTCAGGTTTGTTATACCGGTTCAGTCTGTTGACAGTGTTTCATCTTTCAGGCTTGCAAGTCACAGAGTAGTAGAAGTCGTGAAGTGCATGTGAGAAAAATCTAGGTGTATGAAAACAAACATTTTAGAGTGGTTTGCTTAGTGTTAGCATATTCTTTTTGGAAAAAAATGAAAGAAATAGAAGCTTGATTTTTTTTACTGGCTGTGCCTGGTATCAGCATTAAAGTAAAAGAAAAATATCTCAAAGTCCTGTTACAGACCTTTCGCTAAAACCCTAAGAATGTCTGTCAGTTTGGCAATAAAGGCTGTTATGTTTCTCTTCTTCAATATTTCATATTATTTTTCCTCACTGTAGCTCTTCAGGCCGGAGGCTCCTCCATCAGAGGGTCCCCATTATGTGAACAAGGCCTTCAGTGCTTACAGAGGAATCTACATCGAGAAGGAGGACCTGCAGATGGAGCTTAATAAGCTGGTTTGTTTTTCATTTGAAACCCTCATAAGCTAACTTTATATTTATTTTTTTTACATAAAGAAAGTGAACAAACCTTGCATTCTATTATTATGTTTACATTGATTAAAATGTATTTTTTCTGATATTGTGCCAGAACAGAGAACCTCTCTACATACTAGACAATCTTAGACTGAGAGAGAGAATTTGGTGCATTGGTATTGATGCTGACTCGTCACCTCACTGCTGTTTGCTTTCATTCTGTGTCAGAAAAAGGAGAAGAGCGAGAGTGAGAGGTTGCTGACGGAACAACTCCAAGCCAAAGAGTTAGAGCTACTTCAGCTGAGGAGCGAGATGGAGACCACCCAAGGTACAGGCAGAGCACACAGGCCCGCTCTCTCCTTCACATACACAACCAAAGCAGAAACCAGATCAGAAATGCTACATGTGTGACGCAAAGAAAAGTAATGATGTGCACCGTTTATGCCTTTGTTTGCCTTTAAACATGAGCTCATATGCAAAGGTAAACAAAGTAATCTGTCATAAAATATTATAATATATGATATCTGAATTTACCTTGTTGGTTGTTGGGGGGCCAGTTTATCCCAAAGGTCATGTCACAGTGATACCATCAGAACCACATTTTTTGTGTTTCTGATGGAATGATGTTTTGTAACATAACCACGCCTTAAAAAACAATGCGTTTGCTTTTTCTATATATGTTTATATGTGTGATTTCAATTTAAAATGTACTTTTAATATGTTAAAATGATCTATTTTCTGATTTAAAACTACCTTTGAAGCTAAAATTTTGATAAAAATGTTATTGTAATAATTTTTTAAGTTGTCCAGTTTATCAATTGAAACAAAGCTAGTTTTACATGTTGGATAATACTTTAAGCTATTCACGTTGTCTTTTTAGCAATACAAATGAAATATCTAAAGGTGCCAATAGCTTTACTTAATTAAAAATAATCTGAAAATGTTTTTGTATTTAGTTAAATATTGTTTGTTGGACTTATTTCCAGTGATGAAGAGCCTAAATAGCCCTCAGGACTGCTGGCAGATGGAGAGAGTCGACACAGAGCTGCAGATCCGCAAATTGCAGGAAGACCTCGACAGGGTTATGCTGGAGAACAGCCGGCTGCTGGAGAGAAGCACGGTGAGTGAGGACAGGGTCAGACGATAGTGGACAGGAGAAGATGCTGAAGTAACACAAACAAAGACAGTAAAGTAGAAAAAAGCAGCTCTAAAGAGCAGGTCACACTGCAAGACTGTGCAGGTATTTCAGTGCAGAGAATGTATGTGATAGAAAAGTTCACTGCTAATAGAAGGACAGAAGGGATAGAAGATCCAGACTGACATGTGGAGTAAGAACTTCGAGTAATATGTAAAATATAATGCTATAGATGAGAAATAGAAATACATTTAAATATCACATTTTACCCAAAAGCAAGTAAGAGAAGGCAGGCACACAGTGAAGGTTGTTTCTACATCCTCAGTACAGAACACAAATGAGCTCAACAGTTTATTCCTGCTGTGTTGCCTTTTACTGGTGAATAGACTGTATAAAACATGTTATTTTATTTTTTAACTATTCTCTAGCCAGTTGTGTTTGATTCTATAAAGTTTTCTTATCTTCTCTTACTAACCTGTGTTTCAGGAGGAGTCACAAGGCCTTAATGGACCAGACTTGAACCAGACATGTGATGGAAAGCATAGTTCAAGGTAGTGTGTTATGTTTTGATGTTATTATCCAATCTTAAACATTTTTTTATATGATCACAAACTATAAATGTAACATTTGCCAAAAAAAAAATCTAACAAAAAAAATTTTGTTTATGTGATAATCCAACACAAAACGAATTTATAGTTTTCAAATTATTTGACCTAACATTTGCATAATGCTAGGTACCAGTTTCAGCATACTGAAACTGTTATAATACTGTGTTCAGGATGTTATGCCGAGGGAGTTGTTTTTTTTTTTTTTTTGTTTTTAACTACACCTAGTATTTGAATTATGTAAGGCAAGTGATTCATTGACGTTTCCTCTGCATCACACTAATGTGCTATTTTGTGTTGGTTGTAAAATAGAAAAAAAGAAAACTAGTGAAATTCACTAAACTCTGGCTGTAACATTACAAAATCTGATAAAATCCAAGGGGTATGAAGACTTTTGAGTAATTTAAGTTAAACATTAACATCCATTTTTCTGACATGTTATTATATCAGCAGTAAAAAAGTTACCCTATTTGAGTTTCTGCTTTTTTTCGCTGAGGATGTAGTTTTCCATCACAAACACACACTGTTTGTGTAAACTACTGGATTAGATGCTGTTGGGTTCAGATGAGATTATTAGATAAGCTGGTCATGCAAACTAAGGAGACTATTACACCCATATATTTTCAGGAAAATTCAGGAATAAATATTAATTCCGTAACTTTTTTTTTTTTTTTTTTACCTTCGTCCCTAGTTCATATAAGCAAATACAGTTAAATGAATAATTGTTGGACCCATAAACTTCTATTTTAGATGCTATGCAAACTTTGTACCTTGTTGCTTCAGTGTGAAATGATATTTAAAATGACATCACGCTATTACATTCACTGCTTTTAGCTACAACCCTAGACATATCCTTTAAAATGAATATTTAAAAAGCCATTATCAGTGATACTGTATTCTATGTAAGCTGTCTCTAGCTGTGCTTTCACAGGTGAGTGTACTTGTCCTGTTTGGCCACTAGAGGAGGGTGCCGCGTAATACACATCACATTCTGAAGAGCTATCTGTTCATCTCTGAAGCTCTCCAGCATTTAGTTAGATCATAATGAGCATCTCATCAAATTTTAAGCTTTTTTTTTCAGAAAGACATTTTAATAATATATTTCTGAGATTTTAACTTCAATTAATTTCTCTTCACATATGTGGTTCCCTGTAGTTGTTTTTTTTTTTTTTTCCCCATACAATGAATGTAAAATAAATAATTTTTCTTCTGCATTGATGACATGGAAATTTGTATTCCAGAAGAAATTTCTATGATCAGGAATCTTTAAATCTTTGAAAAGCGTGGATGGTTTTATCTTAAAGCACTTAAATAACACAGGACCAAAACCACCTTAAACACATTTAGTGTTTTTTTTCTCTTCCAGATTTAATATCAAAGCATTAAAATATCATACTGCGATTGTCCATCAATGACTGATTGGAGGTTCTTTAAATTTTTTGATGTATGTCCTCGAAGGCTTGCCATAATTAAGCATATTTTCACTTACTTTAAATTACCTTTCAAGTTTGCTCAGAATATGTATTTCTGCTTTGTGATTTTATTTTGAAAAAAAACTCAAATATAATTAGAATATCATTTGGCTTATCCATAGAAAAATATAAAACCATCAGATTGTTCCTTTTGCTGGTGACGCAAACTATTTTGCTTCAGTGTACTTTTATGTATGTTTGCCATTTTTATTGTTTTTAATCTCTGTTGTCAAAGATCAGGAAAACCATATGTTCTTTTTATACTAATGGAGGTTTTTATGTCTACAGTTGTAACTTTGTAAACCAAGGTGATCAGATGCTGATACCAAAAGTGAAGAGACCAAATCGAAAGTTCATTCTGGTCCTGCAAAGATAGAGCTTCCTTCTAAGAAGGTTGCTAAAAATTTCAGGCTATTTCTGCTAAAACCAAATAGTGTTTGAAGCTTTTTCACCTTGTTTTTTGTTTCAGTTTCTGCGTTTAGTTTTGACTCACAGGTGGTTGGCGGCTGATAAGTTGTGATTAGAAGAACTGTACTCAGAATTGGTCTCACATTTCTCTGACTTGCCCGTCTATGCGTCAGATGTTTCAGTTTGTCTTCATAAATTGTTCTCCTGTTTAGCAAACAAATGATATGATTTGGTCTCATGTTCCCAAACCTTACAATCAGTGGTCAGTTAAAGCATTTTGTTTAGTGTAGATGGCTTATGTCAATCCACTCTTAAATTATTTTTACATTTACAGTTTAAACTAAGAGTAAGACCATACTGTTAATTTATTAATGTTGTTTTTGCATATTTGCACAAACATGAAAAGTAATCAAATGTAAAAAAAAGAAAAAAAAGTATATGTCTGTTTTGTTTTGTGCATTTACTATTTACAAATTTGACATATTATTTATGTCAATTGATCCCTAAAATAATGTGTTAGTTTTCTTCATATATTAAAGAAAGCATATCAAAGTGCAATGGAATTTTGATAAAAGTGAAAAAATAAAAGTCTGGAATTACTATAATCTTACTGACAACTGAAATTAATGAAGAACATGCATTTTTTAAAATATCTTTTTATCAAATTTTAATTCCATCCAGTGGGTTAATCCCACTCAAAATTGGTTGTTTGAAAATTCAAACATGCATTTATAAATGTCCTCCATTTGTAACGTTTTAAAAATGAAAAATGTTGAATTAATTTCTTTTGTTAAATAGTCATGTGCAAAAATACTTGTGTGACTTTATTATTATTTAACAGTAGAAAATCTTGGGGTTTTTTGAAGGTGTGTTTATAAGTGCTCTTCTGTGAAGTTGTACTGCCGATTTGTTTTGTCTGGATGCTTTAAGGGCATCATAATGTATGAGTTATGTTATTTTATTTTTTCCTAATCGTGTTGTTAAATAAAATAGCATTAAATCCAGTAGTACAGTTCAACCATGGTATCACTGTTGTAGGTGAGGAATTGTTTTGTCTCAGAATCTCTGAGCTGCTACGAAAATGTTTCTGATTAATGTGAACTTCTGCTGCTAGTCGATTGTCCTCAGTGCAGGCACAGTCGCTGATGGTGTTAAATGTGTCAGCGAAGAGACAAGTCATTCAGCCGAGACACAGTTATCACAAAGAAAGGCACTCCAGCAGCAGGCCATCGCATGAATAATTGAATTAAGCTTCTTTTACGTTTTTTTTTCTAACCGTATTCCTCCTTTAGGAAGCTGTTTAGATCGTGAAAAAGCACCCCCCACCCCCTAATTTTAAAGACAAAAGGTTTCCCCCATTTTATTAGCAGTCCACAAGATGCTTCCTCTCATGTTTCTGACACCACCATGTGGTTTAAACTAAACGTCCCATCCGATCTGCAGGGAGAGGAACATCCAGCAAACGTATGCAGCTTTGTGCTGCGAAGTCACCCGTCTCCAATCAGAGATGAGGCTCCAGACGGGTCTGATCAGGAAGCTCAAGCCACTGATCGGCGAGACAAGACAAGGTGAGCAACACACACAGAGGAAGAAGGTGTATTTTATCCACCTTATTCCATGTTTGAGTTTTTGTTTCTGTTCATTGTTTGTGATATCTTGCATCTCCGCTCCCCTCACTCATTTTCACACCACCTTCATTGTTGCAAGAGAGAGAGAGCTCTGCTTTCACACTGTTGATAATAAAACTATACTTTTAATGCTTGTGGCAGGAGATAATTTTTTTTTTTGGATGCATGTCCAATTTACGAAAAAAAAAAAATATTAGTAACTTAAGTCAATTTTGTTTTTCAGAATTTATCACATTAGATAATTTGACATTTTTAAAGTGAGTTTATGTTGTTTGTCGTATGTCTTTTGCATTTGAGCACTCACATTTGAAACTTCTCGAAACAAAAACTAAAACAAAAAAATAAATTAATCACAGGAAGCGGATCACTGCTGCATCTGTCTGATTTTCCAAAAAAGTTCTGCTCGCTAAAAAGCAGGCCACGTCTTGTTTCGGTTTCTTCAGAGGTGTCATGAGAAACGAGGTGCCACTCAAACTACTGAAACATTTTAATAAAAGACATTATGAAACTGTTTGTTCCACCGCTCCCCTCCTTCCACACGGCCGCCAGCTGTCAATACCTCTGTTGTGGAGTGACAGGAGAAGAGGAGGCCAGGAGGTGAAAATTAGAACCAAATACAGCAGGAAAATAAACCTCGCTGCATTTATCCCACCGAACAGCCGTCTTGTGGCTCGGACGAGCCAGATGGAGCGAAAGAAGCGAAAAATACAGAAAGGGGGAGGAGATTGTGCTGTGTTATTTATTCACTCATTCTGTGCATCTGTATTCTTCTAATGCTCCTCCTTTGGAATCACTTTTATTCAAATCCTAGACTCAGGAGACCATCTCATGGAAGCATAGCAAGGCAGAGATGGATGGATATATGATGTGTGGAAGAAGAGAGGTATGGTAAAATTAATAACAAAGAAAAACAGTTGCACAGTGAGTCTCATTTAAACTTCAATATTTGCCCAAGGTGGTGATTCGAAATCAAAGCCGCGGTGTGTGTTTCAGATTAGAATCTGATTTGTGTATGGAGATGCTGTCCGGACAGAGACAGGTGGCTTTGTCTATGCAGGGAGGTTATTTTACTGTTGTTTTTTTAGTAAAAGAAATAAATTAAAATAAATTTAAAAATGACAGAAAGAAGCTGAAATACTTATTTTAATATTTCATAACATGTGCAGGTATTTCACAGTAACAGTGCTTAAAGTAATATGAACATAATTTGTATCTGAGTGTCATATTAAAATGTCTTCCAGCATTAAAATGTTTGCACTCACTCAATGTTGCCATGAATTTCTTTAGTTTTTCTAATCCAGAATAATCATTCAACAAACAACTTAAATGACGTTTAAAAGCAAGAGTTGGGTGGAAATATTTGAATTTATCAGAAATTTTCTCGCATCTACACAGGCTTTTATGCATACGTACTCAAATATAGACACACACCCACATTTACATTTCCTTTAACGAGATTTAGAGAAACTACACAATTTTGGTTGCATCTAAACTAAATTTTGGATGGTTGGTTGACCGCTTTTCCTATTGAAGAGGCTCTGCTGTTTCCCAAATTTTCCCTAAATGGATTGGTAGTCAACTTTTGATGAAGTGCATGGTCAAGGAGCACATCGACATCTAGAATGAAAGAAAATCTGCAATAAATTCTAAATGTTTACCCAGTTCTTGTTTTTAAAGATTCTTATTGTGGTACATTGTGCCTTCATCCCACCATTCAAAAAAAGGCAGGCCAAAAACATCAGTAAGGCCTCAAATTAATATGACATTGATAGCCATGACGTCTGTATGTAAAGTCCTAACAGACTATGCACAGTGTAAAACTCCAGGTCTTGGTATAATACACCAAAATAATCTCAAAACATCTAAATATTTCTGAGCTAAACCTCCTACTGAAATATCCTAAACATTTTACTGAATAAAGAGGAGTGCTAATGTAAAACACAGCAACAGATTTATCGGTTTCCATCACTGACATTGCCACCGTCACAGTGTTCCATATGTTTTTATAAGTTCTCGAATGCTAATTTTTTTAAATATGTTTTTTATCGCTCAGCTCTGTTTCTCTCTCACTGTTATCTCTCCAAATCTTTCTCCCTCCAGCTGCTTCAACCGTCCCTGTCCAGTGTCTGGACGACGTGGAAAAGAACAACAACCACCTCCCAGTCGTTCGGGCTCCTGGGCCCCGCCCCCCTAGCGCCCCGCCGGTCCCCTCGTGCTCCGGCCGTCCCTGTCCTGCTGTCGGCGGCCCGCCTGCCGGCCCCCCTCTGCCAGACAGCCTGAGGGAGGACTGCTGGTACAACGGGCCCTGGCCCTCCCAGAGCTGTCTGGTGGAGGCGCTGGTCGGCAGCGAGGCCTGCGCCGTGGTGCTGCCTCCGCCCCCCCTGAATCAGGCCTCCCTGGACGACAGCTCACGCTCCTTCCCCAGCCCCCCCAAGCCCACCGATGCCATGTTCTGGGAGGGACACTCCAACGGATCCAATTCGTCGTCGTCACTGGGAAACTTCACTCCAATAAGCCCCCCCAGTGCTGAGTGGGCCAAGCCGTATTGATTAGACCGATGAGTAATAACAGGGCGGAAACAAAAAGGAACCGACAAAGTCTCCAGCTCGGCCACACAGCTACCACCTAACCTGCCTTAAGCTAATTTAGCCACTCGTTGGTGGTGAACTGGTTTGGACCTGCTTCTTGTGGGAACTGAATAAGGCCAGAGGAGGTCCTTTTTGAGGTAAAAACTGTCGTCTCCACACGCCGCATCGGTGAACATATCCGACTTTACAGAGAAACATCCGACCCTTAAAACAATCCAACTCATATCGCCATTTGTATGTGTCCTTGTACGCACATGCATTAGTGTGTTCAAGCATGCATACAGGCAGTTTAATTTGTGTGTTTGTGGGTGTAAATGCACATAAAACATCGTGCCTGTGAATGCAGAAACGGTGTGCGTGTGTGGGCCTCTTCCGCCTGCCTTTTTCATCGTAATAAACATCGTAATAGGGCTCAGAGGGGCCTCCTTTCTCCACACATCATGGCCCCGATCACGAGAGCCACAACACTGTAGTAGAGTTTGTATAATTGTACCTCCGCAATGCAATTTCTTTCTTTTTTTTTTATACATTGGATCAATGTAAATTGTACAAGGTATGTAGCCCCTGTTCGTCTCATCGTGTTATGGAGATATGTAGGAATGAAGGCTTTTGTACAGTGATGAAGACGGACATATAGGAGCAAATGTAGATTTTTTTCTTTTTTTTTTTTTTTGTTCCAAATTTCAGCAGCTACCAAATTAAAACTGACCTATTTGCATCCAAAAATTACTTTTCATTTAAGGCCTTAAAGTCTTCTACTTGTGTGCACTGCATCTCTCTGGAGATTTTACGTATCAAGAGATTTTAAGTATCATGTTTCACCAACCTGCCTCCTTAAATTCGCCTGTGATTATTTTTTTTGAAAGAGAACTTGATGGGGTGGAGTTCTCGGTTGTACCTCGAATGTGCATCTGTTTGGTTGGCCGCTAAAGACCCATACACTCCTCTCCAATTTTAAAGGGCAAATATCATTTTTTCCAATTTTTTGATTGTGTTCAAGTTTGTAGATCATAATATGAACAGTTGTGCTAAGCTCAAGGCATCCAAGAAGGGGACCAAAAGTTGCCGGAGAGTGAACGCTGTACATTTATTTTCAGTACAAAAGTAGTTATAGTGAAGGCTGCAGCATGGTTTTAAGTTTATGAAGTGATTCGTGTGTTTACCGTCTCCAGTGAGTGAGGAGGAAGCCAGGAGAAACATCGGCTGAAAGCAGTAGCTTGAAGACCTAACAAACCGGAATCCTACCCTGGAACTTAAAACCACTGTTGCATTCCAGATCCAGGTGGAAAGTAGTGACGTACATTTATTGAGTGCTGTACTTAAGTACATTTTTGTCTACCGTTGCCTGCAATTCACCACAGTGGCAGATGACCTCTGATTAAACTGTAACTTGAAACACTAAAATTGTGGCAGAATTCAGATTAATTTGATGACTAGTTGTGAGATAATTGCTCTGGTTTCCATCAACCTTGTAAATCTGGTTTGGCAAAGGAAGCACCGTTAAGTCACAATAGCCTGCTTTATTGTAGCAAGGTATGTCTACGCAGCTCTCATTTTTCGCCACATAATCAGTCAGCTTTACTGTTGAGAGTTTTACCTCACTACATGTATGAGCCAACTGTGTGAGGACACAGTTTGCAGCTTAGACTAATTATCATGGCTAAACATGCTAGGGGATACCTCTGGAGAAACGGTTATTGATTTCAAATGATTTGCCAACATTAACAGACATGTTTTATTGACAGACAGCACAAAGTGTAAGATTTTCTATTCAGGAAAGCATTTCCCAAATCCAGTAAACTTTATGCTCACAAATAGCAGCTGTGGTCACTGTGGCGGTTTGTCTGCTTACTCTGTTCTGTCAGGTTCCTTGATGTTTACTTCCGTTTAGCTTATTCATCGATGCATAGATGATCTTTGTTGAGTGCTCTCTGTTTTTTTTTTTTTTTTCTGTGTTGCCAATAAATTGTTGTTTATCTATTCCACATATTTCTTCTTGAAAGGTATTTTTGTATCAAGAAATCACTCTGGTTTTCTTTACCCAACAGCAACCCTTCATACATGGTCATCGTCCACGTGTGGCTCTCAATTCCTGCTTAAAAGAAAGGCAAGACTACAGTCTTGTTTTGTTTAATTTTCAGAAATGTTTTAAAAACAATTTGCTTTGAAAAAACGATTTTTGGTTTTTTTTTTTATTTTATGACTCTTAAATATGATATTTGCCCTTTAACATCTGAGACAAGCTTTGTGAATATTATGAAAGTGTATCTAATCTTTGCACTGTGCTCTTGTTAATGTTGCTGTTAAATTAAGAGAATTGTGGAGGCGATTTCTATGAGGCAAGTTTAAAAGGTGTACAAATGCAGACGTACTGTGGGAGAGCACAAGAAACGGAATGTGCGTATCTGTATAAATGTAAATGGTGGGCTTCAGTACTTTGCCAAATGTGATTCTGCACTTCATTTTTTTTTTTTTTTATAATTTTTCCTCCCTGGACACCAAGACCTCTGATTTGATTGAGAGCCGTCTGTGATGGTCGAAAGACAATAACTTAATAACCTTAAGAAATGTGAGCTGGGACTTGGAAAATAGGGTGCACAAAACCCCATAGTTGTTAAAGGTTTTGCTTTTCATTTGTAATTTTTTTTTTTTTTTTTTTTTTTTGCAATTTTCTTAAATCAATTTCAAAACTTTGTTTTTTCTTTTTCTTTTTTTTCTTAAATTTTTATTGAAATGTTATTTTACAGCTGGACTTTCATACTTCTCGAAACAATTTGCAAACCAAAATGCAATGTATAGTAGATATGGATTATATTTTAGACTTTCCACACTTCAGACTGTTTGTAAATATGATTACATAAATAAATGAATGAAAGCTACCCACTGTGTGCTGCTCTCCGTTCCTATCTGCAGGCATTAGTGGGTTAAGGTACTACAGTGCTAAAAACATGCAAAGTAAAATAAAATCGTAACTCTGAGCAAATCCTTGCATTTCTGAAATAATGCAAGGATTATTTCCTTGCAAGAAATGGAAAATTGCACACGACATTTTTCCGTTTGTTTTTGTATCCGATTTTCTAAATTCACATATAGCTTCCTGTCATTTCTCGCCGGAAACATGAACTTTTTTGGGCCTGCCGTTTTGAAGATGCACTAATACGGACAAAAAGCACCTATAGCACATCAAAGATATGTTCAGTGCTTTGCAAACGCATTAATACCCAGAGACACATATTTCAACCACAAACTTCAGTGTACTGTAATTTTCATGCATTTGTACTGAACTCCTCCCTGTGTTGCTAGAACCAGCAAGGTTTCTAGGAAATATCACTACTTGCTTTACAAAGAGTGAAAGTTTGCCCATTCATCTTTGCAGAACTGCTAACCTTCAGTCAGCGTGTAGGTAAATAGCAATGTTTGACTCTTAATTGTTAATTGAATTTAGCTCTTGGCTTCTACTGCACAGGCTTTGATCTAAAGTCAACCACTCTGTTGTAATTCCGTCTAATAAGAAACAAGCTTACCCTTAAAATTTATTTGCTTTCTAGATTTTCCTGTAGGTTATTCTATCCATCAAAAAAACGTACCCAGAGCATGATACAGCCACCATGGTTTATTATAGACGTGGTTTGTTCAGGGGGATGTGGAAGGTTAGTTTCTGTTATGACTTTTTATAACTTCAATTCAGGGCAATAAACTGTCATCATTTGTACATCTTCTCCCACTTGTCCCTTGAATCTCTACAGCTCATCCAGTTCCCAGAAACATCTTAGAAATAGCAAATCAATACAGATGGATGTTCAAGTCTTGGTAGGTTTGCAATTTTGCCATCCTCTTTCCATTTTTGAACAGTGCTTGTCAAGATGTAAAATTTTACTTTTTGCATTATGTCACTGCTATAAACTTCACCTCCACTCCACCCCTGACCTGTCTGCTACGTTCGTTGGTCTTCATTATGCTGTTTGTTCACTAATGCTTATGAACAAACCTCTTGGAAACCAAGCATCATTTACCTTCCACTTTTCACTAATTTGTGTTGGCTTGTCAGACAAAATCCCAGCAAAATTCAGAATCTTTCCTTAGACAAGAAAACCAAGACATATCACAAGAGGTGATGCAGAGAGCTGGATGGAAAGGGAAACTACAGCTGGCGACTGCTTTACAGAGCAGAAGCATGTAGTGATATTCCTGTGTCTGATAAAACACAAAACCTCCAGCCAGGGAAGTTCATGCTTGTTGTAGTGCTAAGTTGTGGGAAGATTCAGCTAATTAAAATGCTAACTATTCCACTCATATGAACTTTGTTATTAAGCCAAAATGCTCAAATCATGCTTAGCTTTATCTTAGGCTAACAATGACTCACAATGAAACCTTGTTCAACAACAAAATAATGTTCAATCAATCTTTTTTTTTTCTACCTTATGCAGTTTATGAAACCTTAAACTTTTTTTTTTTTTAAAGCATATTATTAATGGAAATTGAAATGTGATTCGTACCTTGGTGTCTTCAATTCCAAATAATCATCCTCTCTGGTATTGTCTTTTTTTTTTTTTTTTTTGCCCATTCAGGGCATTGACTTCTCAAGATCATTATCTCTACATTTTTTAAACAACAAAAAAAGAACATCATTTAAATGGTCATATTAAAAAATATCTCTACCTATAATCTAATTTTATTGACATTTCACAGGACTTGGTTTTAAAGGAATGGCTGATAATCAGTTGAACTTTTATTCCTCAGAGTACACTGCAAAAATCACAATATTCAATGAAAACAATTGTATATAAAACTGAAAAAAAATCTAATTGTGTGGAATCTTTTCACACTGTGACTGCGACAATTTTACAATGAGTGTTGCATGCAAGTCACTTTTCCCTTAAAGCCATTTTTTTTACCAGACATTTCTACAGTACTCTTAAATAAATTACAATCTTATCGAGTTGACTGACATGTCTTTTCAAAGCACTATCAAAAGCCATAGTTTATTTTAATTTATTTTTAAATCTGGCAACTATTTTTTTATTGTATTGAAAACAAATTATGTACAATGTCACAAGTGGTTGTTTCAAGCTTTTCTCTTTGTGGCATTGAAATATTTTTCAGATTCTTCAAAAAGCAACACACAATATCTTGCGCTGATGACAAATCAAAAACAAGCAGACATTGATAAGATTAATGCAGTCAAATTACCACATATACAGCATTTTAACCTGGATATGCAACATCCAAGTTAAAATGCTGCTGTCCCAGAAATTCCTCAGGACTGAACCCGTGTACACACTTCACCTGTGACTCATTATACACATGGACTGGACATTAAACAAGATCAGTTGAATAAAATCCACTTCTGCAAACCAAAGAAATGGTAAATATGCCAGAGATTTTCACACGCTGCAGTCCTGTAGTAAGCATGAGTAGCAAACGTGGCTGAACTGCCTCCAGAATTCCTGGCGTCCGGGCACGCAGAAGAAAGACGTGTGGTTATCAGTTTGATTGCTACATGCTGGTTGGAAGTTTCTGGGTCCTGTTCTTGGCCGGTATCCCCGTCTTCTGAAATTCCAGTTTTTCTTGAATGTAGAGTCGTTTGCATTCTTCGAAAAACGCCGGATCTTGGTAGCTGGCGGAGAACAGAAGGTACAAAGTCACAGCTATTGGACAAGTTTGGGAATGATGAGACTGGGCAGTATGTATAAGGAAATCAGAAAGCCTGACAGCGTTCAGAGTATTGGAGCGTTTGTGTGCGGTGCTGTGGCATCTCGGGGTGCAAGAGCTGAGAGTTGTAGAAAGTTGTGCAAAATACTCACTGTTGCGTGAGGCACTCCTTCAGGGTCGAGTTTTCTTCTCGACACTTAAACACCATAAAGAAGCCAGACTCTTTGCAGCAGCTGTTGAAGGCTGGAAGGAAAGAAAACAGGAAATCATCTATTCTCAGTTCAGTTCTGATCAATGATCCAAAGGAAACTACTTTGTTATTCAATCAAAGTCAAAATCAACCAATTGCGTACACACCGATGCACCTTTCTTACTTCATTAAAAATCATATAATCTAGCATTTTCCTCATTTGATTCAAAGCAACATCTGTCCAAGAATATGTAGCAAATTTTTCATCTTTGACGTTACACTCCTTGGAACACAAATAAAAAAGAAAATCACAGAATTGACATCTCAGACTTTAAAGAAAACTAGTGCAACTTTTATAAAAAAAAAAATGAATTCATGATGCATTGATTAAAAGGGCCACTTTTTAGACGTTAGATGTGATCTGCACGATGTACAAGTTAACAACTAAAATGGCTTTAGGTTGTATAGTGATGTAGAACTGAAGTCAATACAATTTCACCCCTTCGCAACTCTTAAAATCTGTAATTGTGAGTCTTTTTAGACAAAATTACACCACATCCTTAACATCTAGAGCAAGACAGGAAACTGTGTTAACTTGTACGCCGTCATGTGCAAGTTAAACTACAAATGATCACAAAAAAAAAAAACCAGATTGTTACTGTTAAATTATTTGCCCTTATGTGAATATGTATGATGGTGGAGAAACATCTTTCTCCACACTTAACAAAGTGCAACTCCTACAAAACATGCTATGAGCTAAATTGTCTCGTCACATCAAAACAGACAGTAGGCTAGGGTTAGCATGTCACAACAGCCAAATCCTCCCAAAAAGTGTTAGAAATAGAAATAAAGATAATTTTTTTTTATTGTCATATGTTCCGAAAAACACGTGGGCGATGAAATTTGTACTCCATTTGCTCCCTTCACCAGCACTTTTAGAAAAAAAGTCACATGAATCAATGATAAATTAAAAAACACATTTTGTCACAACTATTAAGAATTACACAAAAACTTAAATGGCATTAAGTTTAGCGTCCTGACAGCCTGGAGATAAAAAGACTGATAAAAACTGTCTCCGTAGCGGAACAGAGCATTGAGCATTGTGTGAAGATAATGGGCGAGTTTGAATTGAAACACACTTTGTAGACCACATTAACCTGGTGACATGTTATAGGAACACTAAAGTCACTCCTCTTCACGTGCTCATGAACATAATTTTATCAGAGCTGCAACTGTTGTGGGAAAGCTGTTTGCGTAGTGCATTTGTGAGGTCAGACACTGATGTTGAACAAGATGCCCTGGCTCACCGTGTCCATTCTCATTCATTCCTGAAACGTATTTTCAGATTAAGGTTACACCAAACTCACTCATTCAGGGTTTTAGACTTAAATAGTGCACAATGCTACCTCCATATCATGGTGATAATATTCTTTGCAGTTAGCCAAGGCTTGTCTAGCAACAATATTTAACATGTTGGTTGCCACGATTTCCATCAGATGCAGGACAGAGAATGTTCATCCTGCAAGCGACTGAATAAAGGATGCCTCAAACAGTCCTTTGTAAATAGCGGTATTACACATTTTAAAACTGTGTTGATTATGATTCAAAATATCATGCATCTCTGACCCCGTCCCACCCATAATCAAGCAGCCCTAGATGACACTTTAGCAAGTCCTTCAGGGATGTACCACAGCTACTGTCACCCAACTCTCTACACACAGGAGCTGACTAGAAGGTGTGGAAGACCGAGTCTTCACCTTGTTAGCAAGTTCTCTCTCAACGGTTTAATTGAAAGGGCCGCCCTCACATCTTAACGCTGATATCAGTATGGTTATCACAGACGTTGTCATTAGGATGCAAATGTAAAAAAGAAAAAACAACTGAAAAACCAATTTAGAGAAGCAGAAGAGCGTGACTAATCTAATCAAGAACCAGCGGCGCCTCACCCCTGTCCCATGGTACTGATGGAGACTGCAGAGGGTTGCCTCTCTGACCATAACCGCAGCAGCTCTACCATCTGCACAGCTGTGTGGCCAGTTTATTGTCAGAGGAAGCTGATCTGAACAAATGTACTGTATGCAGCTGGGGTTGACATTTGTGTAGACAAAAAGAATAGAAGTGCGGCAGTTAGTGTGAAGAGGAATCAAATGGCATTTCTAAACTAAAGGAAAAAAATGTTTTAAATGTGCTGCGTGAACTAAGCCTGAAAATCCGGTTTAATTTTGACTTGTGTGCATGAATTTAGTAAGGAAGCAAGGTAGAGGATGTGTGATGCTGAGGACTGATTTTTTTTTTTCTCTCAAAGAATCTGGGACTTTTGTTAGAGTGGCATCCTGAGCTCTTTGCAAAGCCCCATGACAATCTGTTTTCAGTTTACTGTCAGAGGTATTCAAAGAGAGCATGACGACACAGACACTAACAAGATTAGCAACAAATCTGGAAGAGAAACAGGCCCACAGCATCACACATTACCTAGCTTTTTTCCCTCACTGAATAAATTAATGCAAGCCAAAGGTGTATATTTTCAAAAAAAATGCTGGCGTAAAAAAATGACAGTCGATCAAAGATTAACTTTAAGTATTTTTCTGAATATTTTGAGATTTCAAAGTTTTCTTCACCTGGACTGCCAATATATGTAAAGGATGCTACAAATTTGGGATTTTAATTTCAAAAGGGAAAGCTGATTATTCTTACTTAAAGGTGTCATCAAAGTTTAAGATTTGATAAAATATGCAAGCAAGATACATTAAGTTTAGAGAGAACATCATAATTGTTATGCTAATCCTGAAAGAAGCAATTATTGTGTACTTTAGATGCTTTTGGGCAGGAAGAGAGAAGCGACATGAATCATCAACATCGTGTCAGGTTAGACTGAGAAGAATCTGTACAGGTCAGTGGGACTCGTCTGAAGTGCAAGCTGCAGAGGCGTACACGAAGAGAAAGATAACACAGGAAAACATTCTTGCTCCTTGTGTTTTTCACCTTTTTTTGTACATCTCAAACAGACACATTCAGAGGCTCAGAGAAAACGAGACATAAAAAAAAAAAAAAAAAACCCACCCAAAAACAAGAGCACGAGAGGGTGGTGGATGAAGGTGTGAAAAATGAGTGAGAAGAGAAGCCTGTAACGTAATGGGGGTTTCCACTACACACGCACCCACTGACTGTCCCATCACCTCCGCCTGTGCATGTGCACGGACTCCCTCTGAGAGCAGCACCACGCCGCCTCATGCAGGCTGTCGTCGGATTTCTGCAAACCACAACAACTAGGTATCAGGCTGATGCGTCGCTGCAGTCATGAGGGCACATGAGAGCAAGGCGGCGACCACGGTGTTTTTTTTTTTATGCAGACGCAGTTTCAACAGCTGTCGAGTCAATTGGGAAAGGCTCTCAATTGACGCAGCTGAAGGCGACTTGGGATGCAGGTGCAGACAACGAAAGGAAAGAATGAAAAAAGGGTCAAACGTTCGACAGAGGAAAAAAGACAATATTAAAAAAAGATTAGGGAGGGACAGGAGCTTATGATTATTTTTTTCACGAACAAGGAATTGATTAAGTCAAGCATGCAAAAGGTAGCTTTATCTTAACATTTAACATGTTTTGGTGCCAAATGTGAGGATCAACCTCAGACAAAAAAAAAACAAAACAAAAAAAAAAAACAGAAGGCAATTTGATGACGCTATATGAAGCTGATGAGAGCTGGGGGTGTCATTACTCAAAGTAAAACGAGACCTGTGCCAATGTGGACTGAAAGACCATTGAGCGAGAAAGAAGTCATTACATAAAATACTCCAAACTCACCAAAAAGCTGGCAAATTTTAGACACGGGTCATTTGGTCTGATGAAGCTGAAAGCTTCATTCAAGTGTTTGGCCATAAGTTTGGGCACAACAGGACTTCCAATTGGACAATGATGCTAAGAATACCTCAAAAACAGTTACAACAAAGCCAGTATTTTGGAGTGGCTTTCACAAAGCCCTAATCTCAATCCCATGAAGAACAACCAGCAACCCTAATGCAGTTACAGCAGTTCTGTGTGAAGGAATGGGCCAAAACTCCAGCAAACTCTCATGAGACAATTCTGGAAGGAGAAGAACTTGTGCAAGTTGCCTGTTGTTGTTGTCGTTTTTTTAAGAAATGAAAATATCAAATGAATGTCTAGTAGCCCAATGTGTTTATTTTACAGGTAAATAGAGTACCTGTGGCTCAGAAATAAATGTATGTATCTACTAACTTAGAAATTGTCAGTTCAAGACTCAGTCACATCAAATTTCTCTTGAAGAAGACATTCAACACATTCCCCTTAACATAAAAAACTATATCTAATCACATGTGTGCATTTAGCTAAGAATGTGAATGAGCACTGAGTGGTCAGAAAAACCAGAAGACATTCACCGTGTTATTACTAATCCCAGCTACAACTCTATCTGATCTTTCACCAGTTTGCGCTACAATTTCATCCTTTCAAATTTTAAAATTGTCCTTGTCAATAAATCTGTTCCTAAACTTGTACCTATCTTTTGCAAATCAGTTTCTCTTAGTTTTTAAGCATTGTAAGAAATCACTGAGGGAAATAATCACATTAATTTCTAAAATAATTTAGTTTAAATATAAGATACTTTTAAGATTTTGCATAACAGCATATTTCAATTAATTGTGGCTCTGATCTTTCAGTTCAACCATGATCATTTGGACCATTCATGGTCCAAATGTTTTAATATCACAGTAGGGGATTCTAAAGACAAATTCTCCTACAAATAATAATAAAAGAACAATAGATGTAAATTATTTACCTACTCATCATTGGTCATCCAGTAAATTGACATACTACATGGTTAAAACTGACCATATATACAGATAAGCTCACAGTTATCTATCTTTATGGGACATGTTTATAATACTTTCATATTTATTCCAATGGGAATAATATTAACAGTTGGCAGTGGTCCAGGTAGAGATCCAGACTTTATTCCAATGGTGATTTTGTGCTAGGAGCTAAAGACTGGGCTGATTGGAAGGTCTTGAGACCTCAATGACCTTGAGGTGACGAATTCATGACCAACTCTTAATTTCCAAAAATCCCAGTGGAGACAAGCAAAAAGCTGATCAGTAATTATAAAAAGTTTTCAATTGTCGCTTAAGACCTCTCACTGAGATGGATATAAATCATACCCAAAAAGATTTCTGTGTTAAAAAAAAAAAAGGTCAATAATAACAGAGAATACAACTTTTTGCAAAACATCTTATGTTCAGGAGGATTTTGGTATTTTTTCAAATCAGAAACAAACATCTTTGATGAAAGAAATAAATCTAGACCTAAATCTGCCAGATGTATGAATATTTTTAGGTGAAACTCTACAAAGAGCAGTGAGAGTTCATAGTTATTTCCTGACTTGTTTCAAAGGTTATAAGAACTATGATCTCCTCTGGTTTAAAAGTACTTGATGGGATACATTTTGCAGGTGCAATGAGTGCAGCTGTGTTCCGGACTGTTTTATGAAAAAAGTAACTTTTGGTTTGGTTTAAGTGCCTGAAGATGAGTTTTCTCTCTGTCTGACCTTCAACTCTTTCTGCACACCGCTCCTTGGCTTTCTCCCTCATCAACTTGGGGATCAGGACATCCTTCTCCACGTGCCTTAGAGGGACTTCCTCTGATGATGCAGCTAAACACAAACAGAAGCACAGAAAGTCACAAAAACAATGGTCAGTGTGTGTGTGTTTCTGTTCAGTTCATTACAAACTACAGCCCTATTCTCGCTGTAGAAATCGGTGATGTTCGAACTTAATTCGAGATAAATCTAAAAAAGCGTAAAAGACTGTAATGTCAAGGACAACAGTACGCTATGAGGGATCGTTCATCCACTCGTACACACACATTGTTATGCTAACCTAGCTGCTGTAGCCACAAGCGTTACATATCATTTCTTGAAAGGGACACCGAGCGTCAGCACTCAACCATAATTACAGAAATGCGACTACAGCAAGGACCAGGATTAAGGAACGCAAAAGATCACCTGCGTTTGTTGCCTCCATCGTGGCAGAGCTGCTCAAAACATTACCAAACTGCACCAATGTGACCTAGCTCGCGAATGCTTCCGCTGACGTCATTTTGTGGTCTCCGAACTACAAATCCCAGAAACGCCCGGGGGATAAGCCGCTTAACCGATGAATCAAGAAATTAACAGATTAATAAATACATATATATATATATATATATATATATATATATATATATATATATATATGTATATATATATATATATATATATATATATATATATATATATATATATATATATATATATATATATATATGATTTGTTTGACTACAAACAAATCAATTAAAACAAGTCATCCTTTATTTGATGAGTTTGTCTTTTAGCTGTCTTTCACCCCCGAATGCCCACAGTATAATGTCCCAAATGAACAATGTAAAAGTACACACTCCTGCATTTTACTGATAGAGAACGGTAATTTAGCAGATGTTAATTCAACTCTTAAAGATTTTTTTTAGCTGTTACTGTAGGACTCTTAAATTCTCTGCCTTGTGCATTATCATTTCTATGCAGAAAACACTGAACTGTGCTTATTGGTAGAAAACCATTATATTACAATGGATTTTATCGTGGGTCCCACGCGGTGTTCCCGCTTCAGTTCACATTAATCCTTACTGTCATTTTCAAACATTTTCCCGGCTTTATTTTCAATTAGCTTTATTGTTTCCGGATCGTGACGCACCGAGAGAGAGTTGCGCGATGTGGTGACGTCATCAGAACGTACTGAGTGTTGGCTGTTTCATGGATTATTGTATTTTTTGGATTACAAGTTTATTTGTTTTTTTTCTCTTATTAATTATTTAAACCTTGTTGTTTAGGTAAAGCTCCTAATTTTCTTAACTAAATGATGCTGCAGGTTTATCTATTAGCATGTTTAATTTTGCCTGTACTTGGTTGTGTTCATTATTTTAAGTGTATTTGACAAGTTTACCAAAATATAAAAACTGCATTTGCCTTGTTTTACTTTTTACTTGTACTTTTCATTACATTACTTGAATACATTCATTTTTACAGTAATTTCTATACTTAAGTAAAAGATGTTTCAGATGCTTTAATACTTTAACTCAAGTAACATTTCAGTCAGTGACTTGGACTTTTACCAAAGTCATATTTTGGAGCGGTACCTATACTTTTACTTGACTCTGAGACTTCAGTACTTTATACAACACTGGTCTGGGATGTATAATGCTTACAGGTTGATGTGTGATTCAAACTGAACAAAAATGTTGTTCTGTCTGCTAAAAGTTTTACAGTTCACAGTTTTTGAAAACGGTAAATTAAGTCCAAGAACATATGACCAGTTAATCTAACAATGACAGGCTTTAAACTGCATCTGGCAATCCTAAAAAACACATAGAAAATGGATTATTATCATAGGACGTGTGCTATTCTGGTCTTCATTTGACATAAAATCATTAAAACAACAAGGGTTCTGTCAAAAGATAACCTGTTTGTAAAACGAATCTGCCCTACCGCAAGCAAAGAGCTAGCTTCTCTACATACCTGAAATACTTTGACAGGACAGAGCACCTGGGGGAAAAGTATGCATATTAGTCAAATTGAGAGGAATTCAATTTTGGGTTTTAAAAAGCTTCAATTTGAACAAAAAGCAGACACCGCTGTACCCTCTCCTGTCAGGCAAACACAAATCCTACACTAGCTGCGTGGGCTCCGAAAACCTTCAAACCATTTAACCATTTATTGATAAACATGAGGATCCATATTGTGGAAAAAAAAAAAAAAATCTGAAACCAAAGGTGCACAAAAAAAATCAGTGTTTAGGTATTCTTGTAAACGCAGTAAATAAGTCACCTTCCACCCACAAGGTGTCGGAGTTTGAACCACAGACTGCATAATGAGCATGGTAAGCCTGACCACAGTCAGCTGTGTGGCGGACATGCTGTCTGGATCCCATGCAAGAAGGATCCACCTGTTCAACCAAAGAGATAGGTACACAGTTACAGACAAACACACACACCTTGCAAGAAAAAAACGGTCTTCACACATTAGTCTTGTAGACTGTAGACAACATTGAGAAACAGGTGTAAACTCTGCATCCAAACCACACACTTACTATGTGCGCCTTGGCAAATCACACTTACCCACACACACACTAGCACAGACAATGTAGAGAAGGCATTACTCGTCTGCATGAAGTTCTCACGTATTGTTACCATGTAGTGCTGAGACAGGCGTTCTCCTCTGTAGAGAAGGACAGTTCTTCTTTCTGCAATTCAAGTGGCAGAAAGGTCAAACACAAAGCTTTCTACAGAGAAAAATCAAAGACAACGAAGAGAAACCACAAGCTATCACCTGTCTGCCCTTCACACATTTATGTTTTTCACAGGACACACAAAGACACACAGAGACATATGAGCACCAGTCTCCCCCAATCCAAAAAGTGCACTATTCTGCTGACAACAGGCAGCCATCTGCAGGTTTTAATACCAACAGATCTCTCCAAAAAAATGCAGAACTTGCCAAAATTTCACAACAGGGCCACCAAATGGAGCTCACATGAATGACTGCACAACCGCTGAACCAAGCATGATTAAAACAATATTCTAGTGCCCACAAAATATTTTATATTAATTAGTTGAGGTTGTTTTTTCATCCTGATGAATTGCAAACAAAACAAAAGACCATGCAAGCGTTCTACATACGTCTGGAAATTTCATTATATGCTGTTGCGAAATTTTAAAAGACAAAAGGTCTACAGCAACCTCTTGTGAAGAGGATGTTTGTTTCAAAGGACCTGCATACGGGCACAATGTACCGTTTGATCTTGGAACAAGATCTAATGCTTTGACGATGCAGAGTTTTGTCTTCATGAACCAGCTAGTCTTTCCTCCGTTTTTTACTTAAACCGCTAAGTTAAAAACTTTGAATTAATAATATCTTGGAACCGTGTATTTCCATGGGTTTTCTAAGATAAGACATCAGTCTAGGTTTGTTTTATCTGCTTGAAATCACAAATGTACAGTGCTTAGACTTTCGCTGTAAAAGAAACAAACCTACTGCTTTTTCAATCAACAGCTTAATGTGCATAGAGTGACGGACACTACTTCAGTATCCATCTATTATACGGAGGTATCAAATCATCTTTAATACCAGATTATTTAAGATAGTTTTTTATTTTTGGCTGCAAGGAAATTAAATGGTGCCACTCCAATAAATATTACCTAACAACAGGAAGTTGCTCAGAGTTATGTTAGGTTTGCTCAAAGTACAACAATTTATGAAGTTTTGGGGGAGGAGGTTCTGTACAAAATCGCTCAAAGGGAGAACTGACCCAAAGTCCATTCCAATGAACTAACAATCTGGTCTCATTTCTCCTTTGTCAAAGAAAATATAATTCTTTCATGGGTTGCCTTTAAAATATTGCCATCGCAAGGGCAGTAACTGTGGCATATGTTGGAGATTTTAAGAATATGTAGGTCAAGATAGGAACTAAACACTGACCAAGTCCAGTTGGCTCCTCAGTGCAATGAGATCTCTACCCCAGGTAGCATTCTGGCTGAGATGGTGAGGGCACCGACTCCCAACATTGATCCAATACTGCCCCAACAGCAGGTTCCCCTGAACCTGGCAGAAGGAGGTTAGCAAAGTTAAACCCTTTTACTGCATGCCTCACTGCTCTGGGCCAACCACCAGCTCCTCCAACTGTCCACTGATGGCCACAGAGCAAGCTACCAGTCACAGAATGTGAAAAGCCCAACACATAAATCTTTTCTAGAAAAATCCAAATTCTGTATGTTATATATATATATATATATATATATATATATATATATATATATATATATATATATATATATATATATATATATATATATATATATAATTGTGAAAAGCCCAACACATAAATTTATTACACTTATAAATTACACTTATAATTTTTTTTTAAAGACACAGGCCAGTACTGAATAATCACAGTTATTCAAATATATGTGAAGCAAAAGGGAGAAAATGGATTTCTTTTATTAAATATATATATATATATTTTAGAAGCTGTGTGTCCTTCTGGAGTATATTCTGATTTTCTTGGCTGCTTCCTTTCCCCACTCCTGCGTTCAGAGACTTTGCTCAGCCGGTAGATGGAGTGTGGAGAAGAGATTTCAGTGAGTGTTTAAGGCTGAACCCCAGGGAGCCTCTTCAGGGTCGTTGGAGAACTGATAGTCCAAAGGCTCGGGTGAGGGGATTACAAACCCACAAGTAGACCACCGCTGTTAAGTCTTGCTGTGGGTCACCTTCTGCAAATCACCTCTGTGACATTTGGCTGAGGTCAGTAAAAGCACAGTATTAAAAGCTGAAGAAGTGACAGCTTTTATTGCTTTCTAAGGATGGCAAAAAAGCACCAGACAGACATTTGTGGAGTCTCATTCTGTCCAAAAATTCACATGATTTCCTGCATTTTGATTGGTCGGGGTCAGCGGAAAAAGAAGCTTGATGAGGTGGAATTGTCTGTCAAACATGTGGAGCAGAGTTGGCCTAAGGCAAATAAATGCAAGTTAAGCAGCAACTTAAGACCCCCACACATACCACCACGAGACCTCCCCAAGAGTGCCAAGCTAGCATTACAAAAATATATTTGCATATTTAAAATACATTGACTAATACAAACTAAATCTTATTTCACATGGAAAAATTATTTCTATATTGTTTTCATAGTTGGCACACAAATAATAGGTCAATCACTTCCTGTTGTTTCCTGTTGCTTCTGTTGGGGAAATAAGAAATATTACCTTTTTACTGTAAAATTAGGGTTTGACAGCTGATGTTACATTTAGATAATTAAATCATTATGTCACATTTAAATACGACTCTACATTTTAAAATCCCAGTTTGCTTCTCCGGTTAAAATCAATAGTCACGGTAATATGATGTCTGCTGTTACAAATGATGCTAATGATAGTACGTATGTTTCACATACTCGTACAGTAGCATGGGAATGATATTGCATCTGGGGTAGACAGGGAGCCCCAAATAAAACTATGCTTTAGGATCCTAAAAAGACTTTGTCCGGCCCCGATATAGCATGACAACATTTCTTTTCCTTACATAAATTATTTGTCTGTAAGGCTAAAAAAAAAAAAAAAAACATTTTAGTTGCTGTCAAAAATTTTATTTCTGTTACTATATATTGTTGTTTTTAAAGGAAAAGTTTAAAGGTGTCATCTAAACAAAAACTCAAGATCATGAACTGGTCACAAGACTCTTATTGGCACATTTCTAGCTGCGTTCATTTAATTTAGCAGCCTGGGCAACTTGCTCTTTCTGTCTTCACCAAGGCTTCAGAGCATTCCTCAACAAACAACCAGTCTTCATTACCGTCCGATGTCACTTTCACCTGTTCAGTGTCAGAAACAACATTCAATTCATTTATTCTCCTTTGTAAAACACCATGGAAAAAAAGTAATTTGTGATCTTCCACTGTCCACATATAAAATTA
Source organism: Poeciliopsis gracilis (assembly GCA_911649635.1). Classification (NCBI taxonomy): domain Eukaryota; kingdom Metazoa; phylum Chordata; class Actinopteri; order Cyprinodontiformes; family Poeciliidae; genus Poeciliopsis; species Poeciliopsis gracilis. The sequence goes on from CAJVRI010000287.1 coordinate 3,465,813, forward strand.
TAGCATTACATGAAAATGGCTCATGTAGAATTTTTGACTCCCTTTGGCCCTTGTTTTGTTGGCATTACCCAGAATATGTCAGGATGCATTTTTACTCATGCAAGTGAAGGGGTCTGCCACTGTGCCACAATCTGCACCCGCTTCTCAGGCAGGCTAAACCCTTTGACACCACAGTTTTTAATTAAAATTACATTAAGAGTAATCAACCAGAAGAGTTAGCGATGGAGGTCAGAAATATCAGGGGGAGGGGCAAATACATAAAGAAAGGTTTAAATAGATGATTGCTGCCAGACCAGGAAAAAAAAGACTGACTTGTTTTGAAAAGTTTTCCAATTTTCTTATCTATCTTTTCTGATATATTACATGTTTGTGAACCAATGTGGCATAATAAGAACCATTAAAAGATATTTTCCTGCCTTTTTCTTTTCATTTTTTCTTTCTTTTGCTCAGTTGAATAGTAAGTATACTAAATGGATCTGAAAGCTCTGTCTAGATGCATCAGGCTTCAGTGCTCTGTAATGGCCATTCAAATAATAGTTTTTTAAAATTAAGTTGCTAAAAGTTTTTTTTTTTTTTAAGGAGAGGCTCATCTGGCTTTCTCGCCGCATTTGTAAAAGGCAGACCCGATGTTAATATGACTTCCTTTTTTTTGCAGAAAAAAGGAAAAGAAAAACTGAAGAGAGGAGGGTACAAAGACCCTATTCGTTCTCACATGAGGGGCTCTCGCCAAGATAATTATAAGCTTTATGAAAGTACACGGCAAAAAGTAGAAGGAACCCGCCAAAAGAATGGACAGACAGGAGTAGAAAATTACTTTTCCCCTCTGCTTTCGCTTCATGCCCCCTTTAACAAGGGACGAGACGGCAGAGGATGGCCTTCTTCAGGAGGCATCCTGTGGCTTTTCCTGCGCCGAAGCGATGAAGGGAGAGGGGACGGGCCTTCTTGTGTTTTTTCCACTCATTAAGGCAGAACACCTTTGACCACGGCACAATGACCAAAGTTTCCACTCATTACACGAGGCCATCTCGGTGAAAAGATGAAGAGGAGAGAGATGAAGATGGGAAGGAGAAGAAGATAAAAAAAAAAAAGAAAAAAAAAAAAGAAGAGCGGACCATTTGAATAGGTGTTTGGTATAGAATCCGCTAACGCTAAACAACACCAAAAAGAACATCTTGTCTTTTGATCAAGTTCTTTCTCCATCTCTCCTCCCTTTTTACTGGAATACGATCCTCTCCGGGCTTCTGCACCCGTATTTCCTACGCCATACCAGAGTCTCTGAATGCAGTTGATTATCTAAAAGGAAAAGTTTGTACCTGTTGAAAAGCTATCCTTGGTTTCTTGGCTTGTTAATGCCAACAAAAAGCAGCCATAGCAGATGGTCAGAGGACACCACATGCTGCGGAGAGCCTTTCAGACATGTCCCTAATAAGAATGCAGCGGTGAGAGCTCCTCTGAATGCATGTCGGGGGAGAGGGAAGGTAGGTAGGACAGAGAGAAGAAAAGAAAAGGGTAAAAAACATCTTTTACCTCTCCATCTATAATTACTCCAAATGAAGAATGGGCTGGGGTGGGGGGAAATGAAATAGCCAGGGAGACTTTCCATTATGACCGAAGAAAAAAAAGGAAAAAAAAGGCCTGTTAAGGAGAGAAGGCAAAGCACAAGATCGATAGTTTTTTTTTAATGGATGAGAAGAAAGAAGATTTGTAATATCTCACAAGTAACAACATATTTCCTCCAGCGTCTGAGTGTGCGTGCTTGTCTAAAACCACAGCTGTAGGTTCTAAATGCACAAAAGTACTCCATATATGCATCTGTATAGATCGCTCCATCTGTCCTCAGGTCAGGATGCTTCATTACTCTCCTAATCTTTGTTTTATGCTTCTGCTTCTTTGCTTGTTTTTAAGACACTCTGTTTTGCGGCCTTTTTCTCTTCCCATTAACCTGACTGATATAGCAAGATAACAGTCAGATTTCCCCCATGCCTGATTTCCCCCATGACTTAGAACATTAGAGATTGTCAGCTCTGTTCGTACAAGAGGCCATGTGTGCCTCGCTTACCTGGGGAGGAGGTAATCATCTCGGACTGCAAATGGCTTCTACAGTAAATGTTTTCACACTCTCACAGTGGGAGAGTCGCGCGCGCAAAACTGTTGGGTGAGGTCGACTTTGGCCAACAGTGTTCGTCTTGTCATCGGGCTTTTCACACGTTGAAATAATACACCGAATTTTCACAGCAGTGACTTCAGGGCAGACACAGAGGTTCCAGCATGCTGAAACATGAACTGCGAAGATGAGGTCACAGGGGTCATCGCCATGTTAAATCTATTTCCAAATAACATCCAAAATAACGACTACGAAGTCGGCTCCAGAGGAACAACTTGAAGACAAATTTAAAGCTTTAAAAATCTCAACACTGGTACACAGGTTCACCTTTCATCAGAATAGTGACTGTAAGCATACATCCAGAGTTGCAGTAGGTTGGTTTAGGACGTGTTAGAACCCACCAGGCAAAGCCACGACAGAAATCCCATTGAGAATCTGCGGCAAGACTTAGGAAATGCTGTCCGCAAACACTTTCCATCCATTGTGACTGAGCTGAGTGATGTGTCAGAAAAAGACATTGGTTTTATGTTAAGTCTTGATACCTGATGAGAAATAACATATTTGCGAAAATACTTTCACAAAAAATTATGATAATAATAATAATAATAATAATAATAATAATAATAATAATAATAATATAATAATAATAATAATAGTTTTTTGAAAGGTAATAAGAAGTAGTCACTTATGACAACAAAAATCTAACTCTTGCTAAATCCTTTAGGCTAATAGGCCTGACATAAAAATTTAATAATTACATAAAAACATTCATCCAGAAGGATGGAAATGTTCGAGACGCTCTAAGATGGCAGCCTTTTGAAATCCTTCTTTGAAGATTAGTGAAGAATTTATAGATTTTAACACATTCGCATGAGAGTCTGTTCAAACCATATTATGGGCTGTTTACTATCTCTGTATTTCTCACATGCAGCGTGAGTGGTAAAATGTATATTCAAGAAGTGGTGCACAGATGAAACTCAGTAATAGACTGTTAGATAGTGAAAACACAGACGATTTCCAGGCAGACCTTCAAGTTTGGTTTCAAGCTTATGTGTGTTGCAAACTTAAAATTGACTGGAATCTTGGCCAAAGTGATGTACATAAAGAGCAAAAAAACAAACAAACAAAAACAAGTCGGTGAGAAGAGGTGTGCTTTTGGATAAGACTTAAAAAGAGTGATATGGGGCCTGACTGATGTGCTCCACATATTATGACTTGCAACTCCAAAGGCAAATGAAAATTATAATTTTACTGGTCCAAGGTTTTATAGGTCACTAACTTTGACCTCAGTGAGACACTAAAATACTGGTTGAAAGGAAATGAAACAGTTGCGCTTCAACTGAAGACAGAGCACAGTACCCAAACAGGAACAAGAAGAAATTGTACACTTTCTGAAAATGAAACCAGCATTTATCTAGAAAATAAAACTGGCCAGAGAACAAAACCCTGAGGAACTACAAAAGTGACGAGGCTCAGAAGAACTGAATTCTTCATGGCTTACAGAGAAACTCCTGTTAAGCAAACACAAACCTTTGATGCCACAAAGCACCCATTGAACGTTTAGGATGACGACGTCAGTGTGATATGAAGTAATTACTTTTCAAGTACATTTTAAATTGTATTTAGAAAGACTCCACTTATGTACATAAAATAAATGGACACCATAATACTGAGGTGTTTTCTAAAAGTGATTGTAAATTGATTTGACTTCAGTCTTAGCAGGCATACACATTACCATACATTAAATGCAGCACCTTTTTCTTTGTTTCCTAACTTGCTTAGCTCTCTGTCATCAGTAAAATATCAAGAGACCCTTTTTAAGGGTTTCATTTAGCATATTATCACTTGAGTAGTTACACTTTTGACATCAATTGGCAGCAATTTTGCAGGATAGACGTGTGTGTAAATCTCTAGCAAATTACCCTAAAATGGGTAACAATGGGGTAAACCCCCCACCCCCCAAAAAAACCCCACTAACAACAACAAAAACAACTTGCAAAACTGGATGCCTGATTACAATCAGCAGCCTTAAAAAGACAACGAGTTTATTGGGAAAGCCTGTGTGAGTAAACTCTGTGTGCTGAGTGTGTGTGGGTATAGAGGGAAGTGAGTGGGGGTACGGGGAGAACATGGAGGGTAGGTGCTAAAATATACAGTGAGAAAAACTCAGTGAGGCTGTGAGAGCTGAACAGCAGTGAAGAATAGGCTGCGTATGGAGGAGCTGTGTGTTGTATTGTAACCATTAGCTTTATTGGAGCATTAAGCAGGTAGGGCTGTAAGTGTTTCTCCTGCTCATCATTGTTTCAGTTACGAGGGCTTTTCTTAATCCGCACCATTTTTGCCCTTTTCTACAACAAATTTTGATTGTAAGCGTAAAGAATGCGCAGAATTGTCAAAAAATGCCACGTTGAAGTCTGCCATTATTCCTTCTTCGAGATTTTCGCCTTTCTCCCGCAGATTAATTAGACACCAGGCAGACAGCTAAGTACATACGGACACACACAATCACAGCAGAGGGAGCGTTGAAGCAGCCTCTCCGTTATGACCCTCTCCTCGTTGCTGCTGACACCTCATGTTACTTGCGTAATGATTGGATTAACACACTGATTAAGATGCACTTAACCCACAGACTGAGGAACCCACTCACATTCCATCGATGAGCCAATTAAAGCTAAACCAAAACTAAAAGCTCAGCTACTGACTGACAGCTCTGTGCTGTTTTATCATTACAAGAATTAGGTTAAAGAAATACATTTACAAATTCTTAGTAGTCGTTAGCAAAATAAGTCTTCTTTTTTCTCCTGTTTTTTGCTAAAAATGACAGAATGCAGATTGGGATAGAGTATGTTGTTTTAGTTATTATCACTGGAATTACATGTTAAACTACATTCAGATTGCCATATAAATTAATCTTACAAAACTATCTACTTGCAGTTTATTGAAATGATGATTATCTTGATTTCTATGGTTATGTTTAACTCGTGTTTTTGTTTGACATTTCTTGCTGTATCCCTGACACCAAAACACAACAAAGAAAATTAACAGAGTGAGAATTTATCAAAAATAAATCCAAAAGTCACCCGAACATAATTATGTCTGTGTACCTGATCAGTTTTGATCTTCTGGGAATCTTGAGTCTCAGAGACGGTTGCCTTCTTAGCCACCGCCAATTCAGAGGGGGCATTTTTATTTCAAAGCTCCCAAACAAAGCTGATTAATTAGCTCTCTGGCTTATACCTCTGAACCATAAAGAGCCAGCAAATTACCTCAGGGTGGGGGGGGAAATGATTACAACCATGGAAAACAATAAATCAATCAATGAATCAAATGAAGCTTGCATTCTGTCCCCAGCGTTTCGCTCCTCCATTCAGGCATTCTCGGAATAACAATGTGAAAGAAGGGGATCATAGTTAAAGTGTTAATCAAAAGGTGATGCCGCCGTCAGCAGATTCCCCACATGAGGAACGGATGATCAGGGTCTCGCCGTTCTTCTGCAGGAGAAGAACTAATGCAGAAAATATTCTTTCCACCCCACTGGAGAAAGGAACACAATTCCAGTCGATGTTAGGAGATTCCTTTCTCTTTTTTTCTGGTATTATATTTGTGAATGCGCACGATCTGCAGCCCTGAAATACAATGAAAGGGAAAACCAAACTTCTCTGAGCCCATCACAAAGTACAAACATGTAATGTGCTGAGAAGACTTCATTTGAAAGAAACGGGTGTACTATGCCCGAGACGCCAGATAAACATATACACCCTGAAGTATTGGCCTGAATTTGATCAGTATCTGTGTCAAAGATAATTTACGTCTCTTTTCTTATTCTTTTTTTAAAGGTCACATATCAAGTTGTCAGATGATATCAAATCCTGTCCAGTAATTTAAAGAATATTCGAAAATTTATATTCATGTAAATGCCTTAAAGAAGACACCAACTTCCCCTTTGAAGAGTGTAAATCAATAATTATTACAACAAAATTTCAACAACTCACAAATATTGTTCTCACATTGTTGTAAGAAGACAAAGGAACAGCGAGAAGATGTTGCAGGTTTGACTTGGATAAAGGCTGCTTTATACATGATTGACAAACAATTAAAATTAAAAGTGCAGCAGTTTGTCAGCATGTGGACCTATCAAGTGTCAGTTGGATCAATTACATGGAACCTGTCTGACAACATAAAGTAGGCTGAAACATCTAACAAACAAACAAAAAAAAAGAAACACATCGTGCACAGATCTCATGATGCTGAGGAAAACGATTGTTAACAATGAGTTTGACATTTATCTGTGTAGAAAATGTGCAGAGTCATTTCTAACATTTTTATATTCCAGTGAACCACAAGGTTACCAAAAATACTCCAAGAGTGCTCCAATGGCTCATTCCAGAGGTCATGAAATATACATAAAGACGTAAGGCCTAAGGGGGGGACTTGTAACAATGATGACATTTCTTTTTATGTGCTCCATCTGCACATCTGGTCTTATGTTGAATGGCTCAATATCTCCATGGACACACATGTTATTTTCATAAAGTCTCTAGCTCCTTATTGTGACCTAACGTCAAACTGTGGCTGACTTTTTTTTGGAGCTATGCTGACACTGGCAGATTGGTGGGCAAATATTCTTAACAGTACAGATTGGGTGATAATAAAGAGGGACCGCTCTGAACAGGCCTCAATTGGCAGCGGCTTCAGAAAGACTTCAAGAAGTTCCCGTCAGATGAGTGATCCAGGAAGCCTTGGGTCTTGAATGAGTGAGTCTTCTGGGAAGATGAATCTTGTGTGAAGTTGTGATCAGGGTGAAGAACGAAAGACAGATACTTTGCCATTAGTGAAATATTTTCTAGTTTCATATATAATATATTAATAACAGAAGCATTAAAACTTAATGTGATATTTTTCTCCTGCAATAAAATGCAATACCAGAGTTCCAGCATCAGTATTTTATTATTTTTTTAATTGAAAACCCACCAGAACACAAAGTCTATTAAAAAAAAAAAAAAAAACTCACGCAAACACAATGTGCTTTTTAGTTTGCCTTCACTTTTCAATTACCCTATCTTGGCCAGATAATTTCCTGAAGAGGACTTCCATAATCTTAATGGGACTAACTCAATACTCCAGCTTAACCAAATAGGACTCCATCCTGTATTTGGAAAGAGATATTCTGAGATAGCCTTTCCAATATAAAGTCATGCAAACAGGATGTCATTAGCAAATGCAAATGAGAAATCACCCAATCTTCACAGAGAGGCAGAAGTGTATCTCCATAGGATAGCTGGAACATGACAGTTCACCAACCGCTCCCACGCTGAGCACCAAATGTGATGGTCCGCTCCTGCTGCTACTCTTAACAGGATCTAGGACAGAACCATAAATGTAAGCAAACAGGGGAGACAAGGACGCGGGTCACTAGGGGCCCTCACCTTCTGCCTTTGGAGGATTGCTATAAATACACTCTGTGTATCGCTTGTGTGCTTAAAGTTAATTTACACGCATTATAATATTATAAAAATTATTTGTCTCATTTTTTTATCGCATTTGGATGTCACACTGAGAACAATACCTCAGTATTGTGCTTAGATAGATTTCCATCCACTGTTTGATTTTGGTTAGGTTTGGAATGAGACAAAAACTTTGTGAAGTATTCAAATGTCAGAACACGAAAGTTCACTTTTGGCAAGAAAAACTTTGAACAAATGTTTTATGCAGTGATATCTAATCAGCAAAAGGATTTAAAAAATGGGTTGTAAAATCTGTAATTGGTGAGATTAAATCTGATTAGGCTCTCATTTAGACCACTTTTAAACTCCTCCAATGTCAGCGGCTTCATATAAGTGCTTAACTATACATCCTGAACTGGCAGCTGATTTTTTATAGATGGTGAAAAATGTAAATGGTTATGAAGTTTATTTAGTATCTAGATCTGCTATGGGGGGGAAATCTTTATGGGGTGAGACAGATAAGTCCTTCATTGCTAATCATGCCTCCCCACCACCCTACAACCCAGAAGGCGTGTCTGTCGTGACATCACAAGCTGTGTGGAAGCTCACTTCCTGGCGGGGCTCCAGACGAGCAAACCTTCTGCTGCCCGCAGGGTGGCAGCGGCCTAGGGCAAGGCTGCAATGGCCAGGTCACCAGCTTTTTTCTTCCTGCCTGGCACCGACACTGCAGGGGTAAGGGGATGGCAGGATGTCAGAAACAGCAGAAACAGCCCTTTAGACGTGCTAAAAAGCAGGCACAGCTAGAGGAAGCTGTTCATTGAGCGTTACAGAGTGACAGGGGAAACCATTCAACAAACTGTCCGTCCAATAAACATAAAACGCCATTAAATGGTCAGACGCGCATTTTCTGCTCTCATATGCTCAGATGTGAGCAGAAAATGTTTACCTTTGGAGATCTTGCAACCACAAACCTCTGTGAATTTTTTTTTTCTACGTGACGTAAAACAAAACACAGTAGTGAAGAATACCGTAGATATAAATAAAAGTCTGAAAAATGAGGCAAACACTTATGCTTAGCACTCCTGTCTCAATGCTCTTTGTTCTGTCACCTTTCATTGCAGTTGCAACTCCAAGTCTTGTGGCCTATGTTTCAACAAGCTGTACACATATAGATACTGACACTTTTTTATTTTTTTTACCAGCTATCCTCCTTCATAGTAACTTAAACTAAGTTAAACTGGATGAAGTTTAACTATAAACATTTGCACAATGATTTGAACTTTGACTGGACATTTAAAAAGAGTCAGGTGAACCTCTGTTCCAGTTTCAAGTCTTTTGTAGCTTATTTTCTTGGATTTCTGTTTCCCTGTTTGCTTAAGAAAAGCATCCCCACAACATGCTGTCACCATGTTCATGATAACTTTTGTTCTATGATGTTTAACAGCCGAGATTAAATTATGCAGGTGAATCCTGCCGCTCGCACTAGATTTTATCCAAGCATTTGTATCAAACTGAATACAAATGCACTCTGCACATTTCAGCTTTATTTACGTTCTGTCATATAAAATCTTGGTGAAATATGTTGGAGTTTGTGGTGACGACATGACAAAAACAAAAGAAAAATAGTTAAGTAGGATGAATGCAATAATCCAAACAGTATTGTGCCCAATTGAGCTAGAAAGCATCATGTCTGTTTTTCATCTGTACACTTTCTTTATAATCAAACCTCTTAAAATATGAATCCTACTGTAAGACAATCCGGGGGTTTTATAGCGCCTGTCATGATTGTGTAAAAAGAAAAACAAGCCCTGTGAAACTGCACCTGTCCAAACCCTCCCTTTTTGAAGATTCATCCAGGTAATGAAAATCTGAATGAATCTGAACCACAAAGAAGCTTTTTTTTTTTTTTTGCTCTTTCTGTCTTTTAGTGAAACCGTGAAGAGATTTGTGAAAGAAGATATGTTGTGTGTCACTGAGTTTTTTTTGGTTCTGACTAATGCTTTACCATCATCTATGTCACCACATGTGTAAGACTAAGAATTTGTGAAATAAAGAAAGAAAAAGTAAGCGTGGCCAGGTGTAGTGATTTGACTTAAGCATGAATCTGGGATATGGGAAACATAAACGCACAAATAATTCTGATTTATGCCACACAAAGCACTCATAGATCATTAATTCCCTTTAGCCTCAAAAATGTTATCTTCTCTGGATTTTTTGTCGTTTTTTGATATAAAATATAAAGAAGCACATTCAGGTAGAAGAAAAATAATACATGGACAAATGTGCAATATGAAGTTCATTTTGCAGTTTGATGCAAGCAGGAAAGCTAACATGTGGAAGTGGACTTTAGCTGAACCACATAAATGTTCTTTCATGCAAACCATTCGCTTGCAGGTATAGGTGTAGGTTTAGAGTCATCGCAGTCTTTGTATCACTCTCAAATCTTTCGAAGCTTGAGAGGTTTTACTCCACTACTATCCTCCATTTAGCTCAACCCTTACAACTCTAACTCGTTTCTCCCATCCCTTCTGAAAACTCACATCTCCACACCATTTTGCTACTACCACCAATTTTTGCGACTTTTATTGTGTGTTCAGAGTAACATTGACATTTCGTTTGGCATGTTGGCTACTGAAATTGTCATTTTTTTTTTTTGTCTCATCTGACTAAGACTTAAAGTATATGTGTTTCTCTCCATCTGATCATACTGAGCTTTAAAAAAAAAAAAGGCAAACATTTAATGTCTAGATGTGTACATGTATTTGCAATGTGATATGTTTCTCCAGAAAACCTCCCGAAATCCCAAAGTTAACAGAAGTTTGAGGTTGTGACATGAGAAAACTGGGGAAAAAGTTCAAGTTAGGAAAAAACCAAGCAGTTGAAAACACTTTTGCTTCAAAGCAGATTTCGCGGCAAAAGCATGCCCACAGCAGGCCCACAGCAGGCTCTGTGAGTCCCAGTTCCATATTCATAAAGTTCTGAAACAAATCAAACAGCCCATTGGCCTGATCGGTGCAATCCACAGAAGCGTATTAGCTGGAGACTGCTTGCGGCTCGGTCAGTTTTGATTTGTCTCATTTGATGTGCAGTGTGTTTATTTCAGAGGTGGCGACCTGCTCAACTAAGTCCCTCGTCTCCTTTATCATGGAAACATCCCCCTTCAAGTAAACAGCAGAGGCTGAGCATCGTCTGGGGCTGGGAGAGCACAGGGGTCTTTAGGCGGCTAAAAGGTGTGCCATTAACACAGCAATGCAGCCCAATTCAGACAAGGAGCTGGGCTTCCTTTGAAGCAAAGAGCTACAAAACAGTCAAGCAGGAAAAGGCTGATAGGAAACATAAAGTGCCCTGAGAAGTCTTGTCACTTTTGTGACAAACTGAAAAGAAACTCGCCTTCTTTTGGTGTTACTGGGATTCTCAATCTCCGTACCGGCTTTCTCTTTTGAAAAGAAACAGTTTGTCGTGAAAAGACAATGAAATGTGTCGATTTTATCGACTTTCCAGACTTGTGTCTGTAAATCACACAATATGCTCGTCCTCCTCTACCTGATGATTCACAAAATTTGATCTGACCTGAAACAACAGGGCGTTCACATTCAGTGACTGACCTGGACCTAATGGGAAGGTTCACGTGTGAAAATCTCTCTAAATTGACTATGTTCAGGCTAAAATTGCAATTTCTTTATTATTATTATTATTATTATTATTATTATTATTATTATTATTATTATTATTATTATTATTATTATTATTATTATTATTATTATTATTATTATTATTGAATTAGAATTTGAACCATGAAGGTCTCATAAAGCACTTGATACCAGATGAAAGTCTTCTTATCCAGGCCACAATCCACTCACTAGGAATCTGCAATAAATCTTGAGGTGAGTGACTGATGAGGCACAGATTAATGCCCTTTGTGTGAAAGCGATGCATTGGGTGAGGACGCAGGCTCCCTCTCGCACACCGTGGCAGCGATGCCGAGGATCCCCAGCCCCTCCCCTGGTGATCAGACGTGATAAAAGGCTGTCGTCGCTGCGTCATGGCCACAAGGAGAGATCTGCGGCGACCGCGCCTCCGTTCCGCCCGCCTCTGCATGGCTCTTTGGCTTTATTGTGAATTTCACATCACTGCTCTTCGCACAACATGATGGCACTCTCTGGCGTGGTTTCAATTTGGCAGATCGTTTGACACGTCGAAGTTTTTTTTTTTTTTTTTTCCTTTTTTTTTTTTTCCATTTTGAATAACATATTTTATTTTAGAACTATCGAAGCTGACGTCTAATCGAGAAGCAACCGCCTGGTAAGTTTTGAATAGATTTTTGACTTAGTTCAAAATTTTACAGCTGAAAGAAATATGTAATTTGCACATGCAGATTTTTTTTTTCCATCTTAAATCCTGCATTTATTGTTGCAGATAAAGTTATGTACAACAGAACAACTATTAAAAGGTTTAGTCACAAAATGCAAAATGTCATGCTTTTTTTATGGTGTTGTCGCTATATGTTTGAATTTAATCGCTTTCCTTTCACGTGTCTGATCTGTCTGATGCAGGAAGCATCACAGGTTTCTTCAAACGGAAAAATAATTGTCTATTTCCACGTTTCTTATCGGAAATCCCGTTGGGACGCAGGAGCGCATCGGAAGTGAATGAATGTAAATTCATGAAAAAAAAAAAAACAAGAAAAAAACAGGAGTTTCTGTTTCAAAGAAAAGCAAAAGAAAAAAAAACGGGTCGATGCATATTAAAATTGTTAATGTGTTTTTGTAACCAAAACACGCTTCAACATTTGTTTCTTGAAACAAAACAAAACAAAACAAAAAAACACTAATTATTTGTTTGTTTTTTGTTTTGTTTTTTTAAACCGTCTTCTGTCTGCAGAATTGCAATTTACTCCTGAAAGTGAGTGTGTCACAAATTTCGTGAGCCGTGATCGCGTTTTCAATCATGCTCACAGATCAAATCTGTGCATCCCATTTCGGGTTTGTCATATGATTTACAAGAAATTGGCTGAAGCAAATGAACACTTGAAAAACCACACAATCTGAAAAAAAAAAGAAAAAAAAGGATCCATCAGATGATTGTATCTATAAGCTGTTTGACTCACTGGACTGTTAATAAAACCATTTAGTACATTTTTTACTAACTGTTATAGTAAATCAAATGAAGTTCTGTAACCCCTTGAAGGATTAACATCCTACTTGAAAATAAAGGAAAAAAAGAGAAAACGTCATTTGTTTTTAAAGTTTCTGCTGTCAGAGAAATGCATGTTTCAGTTTCCATTTGGCATCACTAATGACACCTTATTTTACTACCATTTCACTGATGTCAAACAACTGAAAACATGCAGGCCTTTCATATCACCTTGTCTGTTCTTAACTGACTTTAACTTAATGCCTCTGTGTCTCGGTTAACAGAGGACACTCCCGAAGAAGATTGAGCACAATTATTGACTCCAGAGGTGAAAAAAAAAAACGCGTCCCCGAAGAGCGCAGACTTCACTGGAAATCCAAGACAGAAACCAAAGCTTGCGAGGCTTCCTCCCTGAGAGGGAGACGACAGGCGCGGTCATGCTGGGCGGTGAGGGAGAAAGCGGCGGCTACTCATCTGCAAAAGACGCGGCGGACGAGAAGCGCGCCTCTCCAGCCGTGGATGGAGACGAGCCGGCGGGCAACAGGTATCCGGAACACGGCATGCCCTCCGACCGCTTCTACATCCCATCCACGATCACCAAGCACAGCCCAGAAACGGCGAACCCTTGCTCCTTTATCCCCTACACCCCCAGCGGGGCCGTCTTCCCCCCGTCCGGCGCAGCCAGGTATTCGTCGTCTCTCCACCTGGGGTCCGTGTTGCCAACGGCGGGGTATTCCTCCTCGGCCGCCGGGCGCGGCCACTTCAGCGCCTCCTATCAGCACGGGCAGAACCTCGGCAGCATTTACAATCCATACACGGCGTCGGGTTCCGCTCTGAGCAACGTCGCCCTGCCGGGCTCGGGGCCCGGGATGAGGGCCCAGGTTTACCTTTGCAATAGGCCGCTGTGGCTCAAGTTTCACCGGCACCAGACCGAGATGATTATCACCAAGCAGGGCAGGTTAGATGGCAGGGGGCGAAACGCAAATAAGTACATTTAAAAACCTTTACAGTGAGAATTACCTTGCTTATGAATGATGGTTTGTGTTTCCAGGCGGATGTTTCCCTTTCTCAGTTTTAACATCGCTGGTTTGAACGTGTCAGCGCATTATAACGTGTTTGTGGAGGTGGTGCTGGCAGATCCAAACCACTGGAGATTCCAGGGAGGCAAATGGGTAACATGTGGGAAGGCGGACAACAACAACCAAGGTGAACCAGGCTGGGGGAAAAATAAATAAATAAATAAATAAAAAACATTTAAAAATTTTTCTTATATATTTCTGTTCCTCGATTAAAGCAAACGAATAAGCAAAGCATAAATACAATGCGAATTAAACGATTTTAAGGTATTCGTTCCTGCTTGTTCTATACACTTGTATGTTATAAATATTATCAGGGAACAAAGTCTACATCCACCCTGAGTCACCCAACACTGGGGCCCACTGGATGAGACAGGAGATCTCCTTCAGCAAATTAAAACTCACCAATAACAAGGGGACCAGCCACAACACGTCGCAGGTAATAACGCACAGCCAAAAAACGCACATGTAAAAGTTTACCACATATTGATGTGTAATTATGTTAATATGTCTAGATAATTCACACAAAACTGTCCTGCACAAAATGTTTGTTTTAAATGTTCATGTAGCCTATAACTTTTTTTTTTTTTTTTTTTTTATTCATCTGCAAAAATGATTTAGATAGAAAACAATGTGTTATCAGTAGGAAGATTGTTTAGAGTTCAACACATGTTTTTGTGCAGGTTTTGGGCAAACACAAAAGCAGCATCCTATTAAAGTCATCAAATTATTACAGCTAATAAATTTATGAAATGAACAGTGCTTTTAAAAATCGATTCGTTTTTGTTTTTATGCGCTTTCATTTTCATTTTTGTTCTACAAACAGATGATTGTGCTCCAGTCGCTTCACAAATACCAGCCCAGGCTGCACATTGTGGAAGTGACGGAAGATGGAGTGGAGGACATCAACAGTGACGTAAAGACCCAGTGTTTGACTTTTCCAGAAACCCAGTTCATAGCAGTCACTGCCTACCAGAACACTGATGTGAGTATATGAACACAAGCCATTTTATTATTCAACTGGACTGTTCTCACTTTCACTTGGTAAAGAGGGAGTACAGTACCTATAACTTGTTTAATAATTTAGCAAAATTTAGGATTTTTGTTTCATTGGACTTCATGGGTGTGTAATTTATTATTCTATGGCAAAAGCAAACTATGTACTTAGATTTAGCTCTACTGTATATACACATTTGCAAAGCAAAAATGTCTAATCCTTACTATTCAAAAGGTTCAATTAAAATATTTTAGTGATTATTTTTTATTTTTACAACTAGAAAGCAGCTTTTCGACTGAAACAATGACTGAGAAGAAAATATTGTGTCCCCCCTCAAATTATCTGTGTTCCTCTGAAAGAACCAACTAGAGACATAGACATAGTTTGTTAGACAATTTCTTCTCTGAGCTCTAGAAAACACAGCTGAATTTCTGTAAATACTAAAAATAAAATCTTAAATTTAGACACTATTACACTACTTAAACTATGCAAAAATACAACTGGTTGTAAAGTCAATCAGTGTGATATTTGCTCCGTTGCGAACAATGTCATTTTAGATGTCATGATGAATAACACTTGAACATAAAGGCTGTTGTGGTTGGAATGTCCCTGCTTCAATTGTGTTGAGGGTCCCATACTTTCCTGACTCTAACCATTATGGGTATATGTTTGACATTTATGTTGTCCAAAAAATACAACGAGGATATAATCTTTGATCTAATTCTTCTGCTTTTCTTCTCTTTAGATCACACAGCTGAAAATTGATCACAATCCTTTTGCCAAAGGTTTTAGAGATAACTATGATTCGTGAGTATTTTTTAAGTGTATAGTTTTACATCGCGTTCATGTCACTTAATTGCATCTGGCAACACATATTGCATGAGTTCTTCCGCCTCACATCTTTCACACACACACACATGAACACACACACTCACATTATATTTAACTCATCAATATTTGTTTCCAGAATGTACACAGCTCCGGAGAATGACCGCCTCACCCCGTCTCCGACCGACTCGCCCCGTGCCCACCAGATTGTGCCCGGCACCCGGTACACCATGCAGCCCCTCTTCCAGGACCAGTTTGTCAACAACCTCCCCCAGAACCGCTTCTACAACTGTGAGAGAGCGGTGCCGCAGACCAGCAGCCTCCTCTCACCTCAGACAGAAGACGGAGCGTCGCAGAGGTGGTTTGTCACTTCTATGCAGCAGGGGGGAAACAGCAGCGCCTCCGGCAGCAAGCTCGACTTGACGCCGTATGAGGGGGAGTACTCGAGCTCCCTCCTTCCTTATGGCATCAAATCACTGTCCATGCAAACCACCCATGCTCTCAGCTACTACCCAGACTCTCCTTTCACCACAATGTCAGCAGGGTGGGGGTCCAGAGCAGCCTACCAAACCTACCAAAGAAAAGTCCCTCCAAGTCTGCCATGGTCACCCCGGCCCAGCCCTACTGCCGGTTTCTCAGAAGAGTCAGTAAAGGTTAAACCGCAGGTGCAAGATGAGGTGACTGGTAGTGAATCTCTGATCGGTTCTTGGACAGAGACTCAGTCATCAGCCCTCTCTCCAAGCAAGGCTGACTCATTTTCCATCGCCTGCAAGCGAAGGCGTTTGTCTCTTAACGGCCCAAGCTCAGAAGACTCACCTGCAAACAGCAAATGTGAAGAGTTGGCCACTGCTAACATCAGTAGCCCCTACAGTAAAGAACCCCCACCAACAAAAAGCATGTCTTACTATCCTTTTTACGCAAACCCCTAAATTCACATTTCGTTTCCTGTCAAACTTTAAAAACAAGGGGACTCGTTATGCTTGGTTTTCATCTGCCACAGGAGTTAACATTTTGCTTTTTTTTTTGTTTTGTTTTGTTTTGTTGATCTTGTTTTGGCTATTTCCTTTGTCATTTAAGTAAAATGATCAAGCACCTGTAGGACAATTTACTAGACTACACGAAAAAGCTTTACCATCCAGAAATGAGGTCATTCAATCTTTCAGTCGCCTGAATTATTCCTGGACTAAATGTTTTCAAATGCCCCAACAAGGTTTGTGTATTTGGAATTTTGTACTAAAGCATGTGATTAATGTAACGATTTTCTAAAAAAAAAAAAGAGAGAAAAGAAAAAAAGTGGAGAGAGAAAGAAATGTACTGCTTATCTGTTGCAGACATTACAGCATCAACCTTTGCAGTCATATTATGTGTTTTCAGATTATTTATTGAAGGTCTGTTTAAATGAAAAGTGTGCTCTGCTAAAACGTGAGAATATTATGCTATATATTGCTTCAAATTTCGGATATTTGATAATAAAAGGCTTTTGTGTTCTGTTGTGTATAGGAGAGCTGTTTAAATCCTTGGTTGTTTTCATTCTCTATCAAGGATTAATGTGTGCATTTCGCACTTCTATTCGAGCATGAGGGAAGCTCATAAATTTACAGGTACAAGACGCCCGCGAGGCATTGCGATTGGTCAGCCGCGCTTCATGCAAGGTTTGTCGTCTTGTGGACTGCGTCGCACTCTAGTGGCGACATTATGTCATTACACAAGCCGCCACATTAAATCCCTCGATGTTCATCGAACATTTTCCTTTGTAAACCAAAAATGTCTGCCATGATATTGTGAATCTTCTCTAAATTAAAAAAAAAAGAGTGAATATCCTCCAGATAAAAAAACAAAAAATGTCTGAATATGTTAACATCATCCTGCATATTCAGTGTGTCAGACTTTTTATTTATTTATTTATTTATTTGCTATCAACGATACCATTGCTGATTGTGTGCAGCAGTCATAACAGACTGAGATGTTGAACAGAGGTGCATTGTAGTTAGAGTTTTGTTAAATCTAACCACAATGATCTTTGGTGGAAAGCCAGAGAATATGATTTTTCTCTTTATTCAGTAGTGTAGAGGGTTGATGAACATATGAAGTGATACACTTAGCACATATATAGACTTATATAGATAAATATCAACATTATGGAAGATTGAACTTATTTCGGTAATTCAGTTCAATAAGTGAAATATGACGTATTTACTGCACCCAAAGTGATACATTTCAAGCACTGTACCTTTGTTAATTCTGATGACAGATCCCACTTAACAGAAAAAATTGTAACAAATAAATATTCCTCAAAAATGTTGTTTTCTGACAGCTGCAACAGGTGTGGGTAAGTCATAAATTGTTAATGTTAAAGAAGTGGACTCCTCACATTGTGTTGCATCCAGGCATGTCTTTGGAAAGTTGAGTGGAAAGAAAAACTGGGTTGAAAAAGGTATGTAACCAAAAGCAGTATCTTAAGCCAGAAATGATAGTGAAGCAAACTCATTTCACAGTTTAGAGCAACGTCTCAAGGCATGAACTTCATGTTCTGTCTGCTGACGAATTACATTTTCCTTCATGAAATGTCATCCTCCACACTGCTTCTTCTGCTGATTCAGTTATAGACATGTATGTAGTTTAACAACACACATAAGCACAGCTATAGCTGTGAAAGGAAAAAGAGCAGTGGATGCACATGATTTGTGATGATATATTTACAATGCATTGAAATGTATATTCCATGATTCTGTTCAGGGGTCTTCAAAATGCAGCCCAGGGACCATCTGTGGCCCTCGGAACAATTTTGAGCGCCCCTTGATGACAATTCAGGAATGGCTTAAACCAATGAATCCCAAATTTTCCCCAGACATGAACACATTAAAATCAGATGTCATTTATAGCCCTTTGAACTAATCAAGGGGAAATAATTTTTATAAAATTGTGGAAAAATATATGAAAAAGTGTGTTTTATGTTCGGTTACAATTGTGACCAGTGGGACAATATGGTGTTTTTACTAAGATGAGCTAAAAATTATTTTACCAAATAGAAAAGATCATAAAAGCTGAACATTGTTTCTGTATTTAAATATACCTTGCCACAGAATTACTTTAGTGAAACATTTGCTTTGTAAAGTACAAATTTGTCTATTTGTATATTCCAAACTAATGTAAATTTGAGTGCTTGAGTGTTTGTGTATAATTATATTGAACTTCAGTCTGTTGCAGTGTCATGTTATCATGTCAACAAAGATCATACAGATAACATCTATGGTAGAGGCCTTCATTTATATTATTGGAAATCATGAACATCCGTCAGTCACGTTGTCATACATTGAAGAATTGATTTCTGGGGTTATGCATCTTTTCCATTCGTCTGTGCTGCAGTGCACCTGAGTCAGGTGATGAGCAGAACTCTGGAGAACTGGACTCCATACTGAGGAGGTGATCCATTTGATTCAGGTGTGTTGGACCAGAGACACACCTGAAAGTTACAGGATACCGGAATCCAAGGCCTATAATCCAGGCCAGTTGTATGCCTCCATCTCATCATTTTGGTGACTTTGGTATTCTTCAGTTTTGGGTTATTTCATCCCCTCTTTATTTTCCATGATCTTTCTTGAAGCACTCAATATGCTTCAAGAATTTGAAGCCTTAAAAATCTCCCAGGCACGTGCGGTGCAAAAGCAACATCTCTGGAAATGATTCTTGCATTGACTGACCAGTAAGTGTGCTGGTCACATCTTGAAGAAAAGTGTCCGTTTGAGATCCATTTCCATGACATACTGATTTTGTATATTTTCAAAAGATAATAAGATAATTCATGTTATAATTTACTCTAAAAATGTGACACAGCATAAGTATTATCAAAACCCTCTAAACTTTCAATATTTGCTGAACATTAACTGAAAATTTAATCAGTAAGCTTTTTGGAGACTGTAGCAAAAAAAACAAAAAAAAACAAACAAACAAAAACAAGTTCTAATGTGTTTGAGTTTCATCCATGGAACCAAAATGACATTAAATGTTTATACAAACGTGAGCTGTCACAGTCTTGGAGGGTAACTTTTCAAATTCATCCTCTCTGTGCCCGTTTCCGGGTTATCCTGAAACCTGGCAACCTGATGGTCAGCCAGTAAAATGAACGGGGACTTGGCGTGGGCTACATCTCCCTTCTGAGCGGTGTTTCTACACAAAGATTGCGTTAGAGAAGAAGCTACCTCTGGGCGGTTGTGACCTGCAGCTTCCCCACGAAGTCAGGTCTCCTGTAGGGAGAAGTACCATCCGTGTAAGTCGCAGTACTTGTCACACTTTGTTTACTGAGTTTATCAACTGTTCCAGTTAGCGTAAAGTTGGCTAGCATTGGTGGTAGCGCCTTAGCTTCCCCGCTAGCGCGTGCGCTGACGTTCGTACACGCAGATGCTAGCGTCACGGGGCTTTTTTGTTTTGAATACCACATTGCTAACGATACTCGTTGTGTTTTCTCATGAATAGCAGCGGCGACAACAGTCGGAGTGGTCTGCAGCTAAACTAGACTAAGGTCAGTGAATGTCTTTATTGTCCAGAAATGCAACCAGAACGGAGCGAATATCGAGGGCTTTTCATTGTGACAACATAACACGCTGACAGTTTGAGCTAGCGAAAATGGTAAACACCACTCGACACGAGAGGGTACAAGGCCCACATCAAGAGTTCTGGGAGAAGTTGAAGCTCATCAGACAAATTGGCCTTTAATGAAAGCGAGCTGTTTAGATCGCGGAGATGTGGCTGGTTGGCGCTGTTTTGGGGGAGTGTCGTTAACTATTGTCAGACGGATTCATTAGTAATACATCTGTGCAGTAACTCTTCAAGTGTTTTTTTTTTTTTTTTGTCCATGAAATGATCAAGCCTGTCTCTGCTCAGCGTGTTGTTTCTGCAGAGTGACTGTTTTGTCTTGTGATCGTGTGTGATCTCTGTCCCCACATGACACGTTTGACACTTAACGTGCTCCAGAGCAGCATAGCAGCACTGTTTAGACAATTCGTATTTTTGTCCTCAATTGTAAGCACATTATCTTTGCATATTCAGTTAAAGTGCGCAATGGAAATGAAACACTCAGAGATTGTGTTGCTGATTTCCTATCAGTTTGTAAATCTCTGGCCTCAAGAGACAAGGCAATCCTACAGGTTATGGTACTTCCACAAACACAGCTCCACAACAAAAAGAGAGAAGAAAACCAGCTAACGCACCCTTTTCTGGAAACGAGCATGATATCATTTCTTATTTCAAGATTTTTTTTCAACAACACCAGTGTTAAATCAGTTATTCATATGATATAACTACAAAGGAGCTTTAACTTAAGAAGGCTTTCTGTCATAAACGATCGTTATTTACATTAGATCTGGGGAGGCTCAGTGAGAGCTGGCGATGGATGGATATCACTTTGAGCCCCTGTGAGGGCAAATATGAACTGAGTTGGCGTGATTTTCCAAACCAGTGCGTTACCTGGGCCATGCCCTGTAAGTCTTGTTCTAAAATGTTGATTAAAACATACCAAAGTTGTGTTGATTGCAAAAAAATGTAGCTTGAAACAATGCAAAAAGTCAATAGAACAACAGATTATGATCAATTTTAATGATCACTTACGAAATGTTACTAATATAATAACATCCAATCTATTTTATAGGTCGTTTCTGACATCCTATCACTGAAAAATGCTTTGCTCTCTGTTTAACTTGAGAACTCAATCTTCTCTGGTGACTGTTACTGAATGCACCCAGCCCTCAAACTGTTTCTAACATCTTATTTTATTGATGTTAATATTACAAATTATAAATAGCAGGCTGTGTGTATAAATCAGTACCCTTATCTTAAATGTGATATTTCCCAAACATTTCTCAGTCCAGCATGTGTCGTGAAACACAGAAATGGACTCTTCCGACAGATAAAGCAGGACAACTTTCCTGTCGCACCTTCAGCTTCCTGTTACCTGTTGATATCTAACTCTCCATTGTGCCAGCTGAAATGAACAGGTGATATGCCTCTGTTGAAAATCCAGTTCACAACTGATACTCCCTTTTGTGCCATGCCTGCATCGTAGCTTTTGAAATTCAAGCAGTTAAAATGACTGAAGGGTTTGTTAATGAGATCATTGGGTTCTGATTAACAAACTGGAGTGTTTTTCTATCGGTAAAGAAGGTAACTGGTGAAGCAGATGCACTCATTTCTTTGCCTTGTCTCCTCTCCCTCCGTTGCTTAAATACAAAGCACAAGATTGTGATCAGATAACTGATTGACACATGACATGACTTGTGTGAGGTCATCGATAGTCACATGACCAACAACTGAGTGTTATTTTTATTGTTGGTGGAGATTTTTTTTTGTGTGTGTTTGTGTGTGTTTACACTTATCTCAAATGTTTTCCCTAAACTCCACTTAGCTCCCGTCCCAACCAAAGACAGAAATATGCTGGACAAAGTTTACATGAACATTCCTGGCATCCATAATTTTCATGGAAGAACTCGATTCGCTCTATCAGAACAAATTTCCGAGCCTTCCCAGCCAGCATTCTGTCTGCTGATAACAAGCACCAAAGCACTGAGAGGTGTAGACAGATGAAACTGCAGTTCAAGTTCTGTGTCCCCAGGGAGCCACATTTATCCTGTTTGTATGTGTTTGGCGGTGGGGGAGGGAAATAAATTTGTGCTTTGCCGGTTCTCGTGTCAATGCATCTGAAATCAAATTTTACATCTGTGGACTCTGTGTTCCTTTATCTACGTCAGTAATTTCAGAAGACAGTTGATTGCATTTTTTTTAATCAATACCAATGGGACTGAATATCCAAAACAATACTTAAAAAACTTATGTTATTGTCCTTCCAAATGACATTTACACACTAGTTTGTGTTACTTTACCATATAAAATCTACTAAGTATGTGGTTGTAATCTGGTTGTAATCTGACGGTGAAAAGATTCAAAACATTGTGACAAGGAAGTACACAGTGTAAAACTAGTTTCTGGTGATACTATTTTCTATATGTGGAGAAGCTCATATAGCACATGCATTTTGTCCCTATGATGCAATTCTCTGCATATTTGTGCATCAGGTAGATACCATGTACATATCAGCCTCTCGGTGCCCAAATCGTCAGGACCATATGGTGCTCTGGTGGAAGCAGAATGCTGACTTGCCGCATGTTATTCCCCATGTGGAGCTATGGGGCTTTATTATGAGTTCTGGCCTCTGTGGGAGGGGCAGCGTTGGCACAAGGAGGCGGAAGTTCCTGGTGATGCCAAAGGAAGTCTTGTCCTTCGCCCTGTGTGAGGTTTGTGCGCACTATGTTCAGTTATACAAAGGGGGGAAAAAATCAACAGAATTTCAGCGCACTGATGATGCTGACACTGGTGTTGGTCGGAGAGAAGCTTGAGCAACATTGAGGATGTATGCTTATGGTAATTTTTGAGTTATTAAGGCCTTGTTGAGCTCAGTAGGATTCAACAATATTTTCTGTTTTCTCCTTTAGGGCATGCTGAACATGCAACATGCTGGCTTATTTGACTTGAACAGCTTGAAGAAGAGTTAAAACGTGGCTGTGCTTCGGTGAGAGCTTGAACCTACAGCTGGCGAAGACATGGGGAACACTGCGACCAAGTTCCGTAAGGCTCTCATCAACGGGGACGAGCTGCTAGCCTGCCAGCTCTATGAGAGCAACCCACAGTTCAAGGAGGCTCTGGATCCCAACGCCACATATGGAGAGTCCTACCAGCACAACACTCCACTGCACTACGCTGCCCGGCACGCCATGATGCGCCTACTCAGGTCAGAACTCAAATAAAAGTTGAATTGTAAAGAAAACTTTTTTTCCACATTGTTGATTTAAATTTCTAGTCTCATTTTTTTTTTCACTAGGTGAAGTCAGTGAGGATTGATTGATGAGGAGATAATTGCCTTTGCTTTATTTGAATAGTTGTCTGCCATATCATTATGTATGCAAAATGAATGTATTATAAGAGAAAAGTGTTGGTGTTTTGTCTCTATACGTCCCTTTCCCATCTGTCCTGTTGTACAGCCATCTGTTCTCAGGAATGCAACATGCTGTGTTGGAATAGGTTTGGATTCCAAGAGCTTCTCCATCTTATAAGCTTACAGCCTTGTATTCATTTGTTGTTGACTCACTAAGACCATTCGTTTTTTTCTGTAACTAAATTGTCCGCACTGTGTGGCATTCTTGCCTGTCT
This sequence comes from Poeciliopsis gracilis, assembly GCA_911649635.1. NCBI lineage: Eukaryota > Metazoa > Chordata > Actinopteri > Cyprinodontiformes > Poeciliidae > Poeciliopsis > Poeciliopsis gracilis. Next base: position 3,489,591 of record CAJVRI010000287.1, read on the forward strand.
AAAATTATTGCAGGGTTGTAAATTTGTTTAGTTTTGTAGTTTCCATATAAACTAAAAAGGAAACTAAAAACAATTTCATTTCTAGTTTTCAAAAGATGTTTTTGTAATCAAACTAGATGTTTCTGTGAAGTCAAGCACAATATCAACTTTTAAAGAGCTTGATTTACAATTAATACCAGTGAATTAAACGGTAAAAAAATAAAGTTTTTGATAGAGGGGCTTAAATAATAAAAGCATAACAATGGGTATTGAGAATTGCAAACTGTTTCAGGGTTTCCTCCAGGTTTTTTTTTTTTAAACAACAAGGTTTCAATTGTGTGCATTTCAGACTGAATGTTTTCTGAAAAACACTTATTCACACTGTACAAATTGTACACTGTGAAATTACAACTGTGCTCTAGTAACTTAACACCATAATTTGCAGGCTGGCAGAACATTGTATTTTTCTGGATTTCTTGAAAAAGAGCTCTAACTCCATGTTTTATGAGAACTCATAATTTCTATATTTCTCAAAACTTGAGAGAACTGCATCCCAGTAAAGAACATTGAGCATCTCCATCCAACCTCAATGTTTTCCTCAGGTCCCCTGCTCTTCTGAAAGAGAGCAAGGGACTATTTCTGGATGAGAAATGAGTCTCAACAGAAATATTATCAGAAATTAAGCCTTGAAGCCTTTTCAAAGTGTATCTGAAACATAATGCATGAAGGTCAGACTCCATTAATTAGCTACTTTACTGTCATTGAGATGTGAACTTAACATCAACCAACATTGTGAGGGACCAAACTCAAAAGAGGACAAAAAAGTGTTCAAAATTGAAAAATTGCATTTAATTCTTCAAAAAAAATAGTGAACAAAATTAAAGATTCCGTACAAAAGTAAGAAAAATAAATTTGAAACTAATTTAACTGAGGTCAACTGAACTCTAACCAAACACAAAACAAACTGACCTAGCACAAATAAGTAAATATTTAAGTGAAAAGATTAACTAATTCAAATCAACTTGAAACAAGTCTCCCCCTCCAGTCTTAGAAAAGTGGTTGGTTCCAGTTTCTCCTCCAGCTGGTTTATCAGCAGCACCTCAAACAAAGAACAAGTGTAAATAAACCATTCAGACAGACATTAACTAAAGTGTGCACCCATTAGAAAATATATGTCTAAATGAAATAACCAACATAAACTATAAACTGTAACTAATATAAAGAAAAATACTAACACTGTGCGTTGGTGGTAGGAGCATCCACCACACACTCCCCCTCCTCTGAAGGCTCGCTGGCACAGCGGGACAAGTAGTCAGCAGTAATGTTTTGTCTGCCAGGGATGTGACGCACCTCGAATTTGTAGGGGCTGCATGGCAAGGTACCAGCGGGTTATTCGACTGTTGGTGTCCTTCATCTTCTCCAGCCATTTTAAAGCTTTATGGTCAGTTTCCAATACAAATTGTCTTCCCAGGAGATAGTAGCGAAGAGAGTCCAAAGCCCACTTTATCGCCAGGCATTCCTTCTCTATTGTGGAATAACGAGTTTCTCTAGGAAAAAAGCTTACGGCTGATGAAGGCGATGGGGTGACAATCATTTGGAGAACCCTGAAGCAACACAGCACCAAGACCTTTATCTGATGCATCAGTTTGTAAAATAAACTCCTGCTGGAAATCAGGGCAATGGAGCACAGGATCTTTACTTAAAGCCTCCTGAATGTCTTTGAATGCTTGTTTGGCTTCTTCAGACCACTGTAGAATGTTTGGGCCCCGAAGACTGGTCATATCGGTAAGAAGAGAAGCTCTAGCAGAGTAATTCTGGATAAATCTGTGATACCAACCAGACATGCCCAAGAAGGATTTAAGTTGTTTTCTTGTCTGGGGGAAGGGGGAGGATTGGATGGCTTCAATCTTTTTTAATCTGTGGCTTCACCAATCCTCCTCCGATGACAAAGCCCAGGTACTCCGTTTCCCTCTTTGCTATGGCACACTTGGCTGGATTCACTGTCAAACCTGCTTTCTGGAGACACTTAAAGATCACTTGTAGATGTTGCAGGTGTTCATCCCAGCAGCTACTGTAGACAATAATGTCATCCAGATATGCAGAAGCAAAATGTGAAAAGCCATTGAGTACCTTATCCATAAGGCGTTGGAATGTGGCAGGAGCCCCGTGCAGTCCAAATGGCATTACTCTGAAATGATAAAGGCCCCCCGGGTGTTCTGAAAGCCGTCAGCTCTTTGGACCTAGGGGAGAGTGGCACTTGCCAATATCCTTTGGAAAGGTCAATGGTAGTAAGATATTTTGCTTTGCCTAGTCTTTCAATAAGATCATCAATTCGTGGTGTTGGATAAGAGTCAAACTTTGAGACTGAATTTAGATAGCGAAAATCAATGCAAAATCTTATTGTTCCATCTTTTTTGGGGACAAGAACAATTGGATTGCACCACTCACTCTGTGATGCCTCAATAATCCCAAGGGAAAGCATCAACTCAACTTCTTTTTTAAGTGGTTCGAGAAGTCTCTCGGGTATTCGATAGCTCATTCGTTTTGGAGCAGCATCCTGTTTTAAAGTAATGTCATGCATTATGACATCAGTGTACCCTGGATTCTCCTGGAACACATTCAAGGGACACACAGCCCTCACCTCTGACTGTTGTTCTTCTGACAGATGATCCAAACTGAGCTTGGAGGCCGCTGGAACAGGAAAATATTGCTCCTCAGGTTCTTCATCATCTGCCCTCCGGATGTAAAAGGAGGCAGGTTTCTCTTGGTCCCGGGAAACCCACTGTTTCAGCAGGTTCACATGTAGAACGCGAGTCGAGCGGCTTTTACCTGGAACAGTGATTTTGTATGTTGTTGGTCCCAGTCTCTCCAGTACCTCATAAGGTCCTTGCCACTTGGCCAGTAGCTTGCTGTCCTCTGAAGGCAGCATAACAAGCACTTTCTGGCCTGGTTCAAACCCTCTCTCCCGGGCTGCAGAGTCATACCAGGTCTTTTGTTTGCGTTGAAAAGTCTTCATGTGCTCCTGTGCCAGGATTGTCATCTTCTCCAACTTCTCCCTCATCTGAAGCACATAAGATACAACATTTAAAGGCTCTTTGTTAGTTCGTCCCCCTCCCACAGTTCTTTCAGAACAGTCAGGGGTCCTCTCACTTCATGGCCAAATAATAACTCGAAGGGAGAAAAACCAGTGGAGGCCTGGGGAACTTCTCTATATGCAAACAGAATATATGGGAGCCATTGGTCCCAGTCAGAACCTGTTTCGCTCACAAATTTTCGTAGCATTTGTTTAAGTGTTTGATTAAACCGTTCAGTGAGGCCATCCGTTTGTGGATGATAGGGTGTTGTTCTCAGACCTTTAATTCCCAGCAGCTGATACACATCTTTAAGCAGCTTGGACATGAAATTGGTGCCCTGGTCTGTCAGTATTTCCTGAGGAAAGCCAACTCTAGAAAAAAATTGCACCAAACAAAATGCAACATTCTTTGCTTTGACCACTTTCAAGGGGAAAACCTCCGGATATTTAGTTGTGTAATCCACAATGACCAGCATAAACCGGTTACCTGCTTTACTCCTTTCCACCGGGCCCACTATGTCCATACCCAAGCGTTGAAATGGTGTACTCAGAACTGGAAGAGGCTGGAGAGGAGCTTTATTGGGGAGTCTGGCTGATGTCATTTGGCATTCTGGACAGCTCCTGCAAAACTGCACAACATCTTTATACAAGCCAGGCCAAAAAAAACAGCGCTTTATTCGGGCTAAGGTCTTATGCTTCCCTAGGTGGCCAGCCCAGGGAATTGAATGGCCCAACTTCAAAACAGTTTCTCTAACTGCTTTGGGAACCACAAGCTGTTTAATGGGCCCATTTTGTCTATAAAGGATGTCATTTTGAATGACAAAATCATTTTTATTGACTTTGGCTTCTTTAAAGCATCTCACAAGACTTAAATCCTGGTGCTGCAGCTCCAATATATTACCAGGGATTTTGAAGTCTTGGAGTACCTCAGGCTCTGGTACATCAGAAGGAACAGCTACGGTTCCTTGGAACTTCTCCCTTCTCCGTAGTCTTTTGGATTTTCTGTCTTTAGTGTCCTCTGTGCAAAACTCCACATTGTAAAATGGTAAAGTACTGAGGTCAGAAACAACTTCCTCAGATCTCTTTGCTTGGGCCCGAGTTAGAGCAACATTGCACTGAGGAGATTTCAACAGGTCAATAAGCACTGGCAGGTCATTGCCTAGAATTACTGGAAAGGGCAAGTTATCTACTATCCCAACATTAAGCAGGTAAGTTTGTCCTTGTAAAGTCACATAAACATCTGCTGTTGGATACTCTCTTTTGTCACCATGGACACAGCAAACTGGAACAGTCTCACTGGTGCAAACAAACTGGGGGTGAGACGTACCTGCTCTGGACCAAAGTCTGTGTACTCCCTGTATCAATCAGGGCTCTCAGTGCCCGACCGTTGAGCTCCACAAAAGTCTCCATTAATTGGTTATCTCCACCTGTTATGCTAGGAGATTCTGTCTCTTTCCTGGGCACAAAACACATCTGGGACAACTTTACAGCATTTTGAGGGCACCTTGGTTTAGTATGACCCTCCTGTCCACATAAGTAACAAGTGGGTTTTTTCCATTGAACTTTTGAGCCAAATTTCTCTTTTACAGGTAGCTTACCCACAGCTGAAACTGGTTGGATGGAAGATTGCTGGCAGCCATCCTTTTTCCAGCTTTGAAATGCCCAAGAGTTTTTTCCTCCTCGCTGCCACAAACACATCAGCCAATTCAGCAGCCTCCTTTGCAGTCTGTGGATTATGTTCTTTTATCCACACCTGAAGTTCTGGTGACAACATTCTTAGATACTGTTCAAGAATCATCATTTCATTTATTTGTTCAACAGTTTTACTATTAGGATGTACCCATTTGACATACAGCTCCTTCAGTCTTATGTAGAGCTCCTTTGGAGTTTCTTCTGGCTCCACCTGAAGCGAGCGAAATCTTTGTCTGTAGGTTTCACTATTAATGTCATACTTCTGCAAAACAGCTAGTTTAACTTGATCATAATTCATAGACAAGTCAACATCCATGTGTACAAAGGCACTTCTAGCCTTGCCTGTTAGCAGAGGTATTAAATGGAAAGCCCAGTCAGTTCTTGGCCACCTGCAGGCAGAAGCTATTCTTTCAAAAGTAATGAGAAAATGTTCAATATCATCTTCTTCACTCAATTTTTTGTAATTTAGGTGCATGAGAAACATACGACTGTACAGAAAGATCACCTGATTGACTGCGCTCAGGCAAAACAGCCCCGCCAGGCTCTGGTGGCTGTGTAGGCCGCACTGGTGATGTTGTCCGTGAAGCAGCGGGCGTGGTCTCTGATTGGCTTTCCCTTTTAAACAATTGGAACTCTTGCTGTAGTTCCTCAAATCTCTGCTGTTGCTTTGCAGTTTCCCTGGTCCAGTGGTCCTCTTTGGCCTTCTGATGTCCTATATGGGCTCTAAGCAGGTTAGCCAAGTCTGCCAGTGTTGGTTCACTCTGCTCCTCTTCCACGTCAAACACTCCACCAACAGCTCCACCTTCCTCAACAGCCTCTCTTTCATCAAGCTCAGAACTGGGTACTCCTTTTGTCCGTCCTCTTCCCCTTCCAGGCATTGTGGAAACTTGTTCTCTCCGAGAAAAAAATATCCCACTTCTGACACCAACTGTGAGGGACCAAACTCAAAAGAGGACAAAAAAGTGTTCAAAATTGAAAAATTGCATTTAATTCTTCAAAAAAAATAGTGAACAAAATTAAAGATTCCGTACAAAAGTAAGAAAAATAAATTTGAAACTAATTTAACTGAGGTCAACTGAACTCTAACCAAACACAAAACAAACTGACCTAGCACAAATAAGTAAATATTTAAGTGAAAAGATTAACTAATTCAAATCAACTTGAAACAAGTCTCCCCCTCCAGTCTTAGAAAAGTGGTTGGTTCCAGTTTCTCCTCCAGCTGGTTTATCAGCAGCACCTCAAACAAAGAACAAGTGTAAATAAACCATTCAGACAGACATTAACTAAAGTGTGCACCCATTAGAAAATATATGTCTAAATGAAATAACCAACATAAACTATAAACTGTAACTAATATAAAGAAAAATACTAACACTGTGCGTTGGTGGTAGGAGCATCCACCACAAACATCAAACATTTCTTTTGACTTTTGTCTCTCCCTACTTCAGAGTATCCAGAGGTGTTGGATTTTCAAAATAAAGTAAACTTTAAAGTTTCATGATACTTATATTTAAATAAAAAATGAATCAATTCTGGGTGTGGCATCTTTTATTTTGCTGTGGCGGTGCGCCACGATCGATTACATGTGGAGGAAACGCTGCGCTTATTGAAAAAAATACCAAACCAGAGCCAAGCCACTGACGTTCTTTGTTCATATTTTCCTTTCTCTTTTAGGTCGTTTCTCATAAACAAAGATGGCAATCCTAACAAGCGCAATGTGCACAATGAGACATCTCTGCACCTTCTCTGCATGGGGCCTCAGATCCTGACCTCTGAGGGAGCGCTGCAGCCACGGATCTCTCGGCCCTACGAGGACGAACAGCGTCGGACGGAATGCCTCCAGGTCATCTTGTCTTGGACTGGGGCAAAGCTGGACCATGGAGAGTATGAGAGTGCTGAAATCAATGCCACTGACAACAAGAAAAACACCTGCCTCCACTATGCAGCCGCCTCAGGCATGAGGAACTCAGTTGAGGTGAGGTTTTAAAAACTTAGTGTCTGAAACATATTCCCAGCTATAACCATAATTTAAAAACCTGAGCTGCGTGTTAAATTGCGTTGTTTAACTGATGTTGCTCATCATAAAAGTAAGGGTAAGAGTAACTTTGTTTGGTCTTCCAAGAAAGAAGAAGAAAAACATCTATCTCTACAGTTCCTTTCAGTTCTTTGTACACAACAAGTGCACACATGCAATTTATTTATGTCTGCACAGCTTATTGTTTATCATAAAAAAACACACTGCACTTTCTAATTAATCTGAATGATGTGTACTTGTAAAATTATATTGCAGCTAAATGTTGCATTGTTCTCAGCTTATTATCCCTTATACCTCTGAGCTGAACCAAAAAGATTTGATGGAGAAGCACCAGGAGGAAGAATTTTTAAAAAGGCATATTCTGACGAGATGAAGTGAGAGTGACTCCTAATGGAGCACATAGATGAACCCTGCAGCTGGATCGCTAATGGATGCAGGGCACCACTTTAAGTCAGGCGCCAGCTGGGTTGGAAGATGGCAGTTTTCATTAAGAGAGAGCTTGTTGGGCATTTTTAGGTCTGAAAAGGACTGAAAATCAGCTCCCAAATCTGTTGTCAGCATCTTGAAGATGCTGCCCTGAAGCAGTGGTACAGGGGAGAAATGTGCAGCACTCAAGAGAGTGGTGTTTTTTATTTCAGGACAGTACTCTACCGCTTGTCTACCTCTTGGATGGGCTGTACTGATGACGTCTGTTGTGAAGTTGCAGTAGTATGTTCTTATTTTTGTTCTGCAGTGGTAGAGTAGCACACAGAGTGCTGAATTAAAAATATTCTGGTTTTATCACATATGTATTCACAAGACAAAGGCCAAAATCTTGACAGAGTTGAATTCAAATCAATCAGACGGATTTAACACTTAAGCGTTGCACTACGTGACTCGATGCCAGTTGTAGTTCCCACTAAAACAATGCACTTACCAAGTGTCGGATTTGACATTGAGTTGTTGCGAGACTGCAATGGTTCTGCAGAAAGGAGGAGAGAAAGAAAACATTTGTCAGATGTGGAGGTGTGTCTGGAATCTCAAAGAAACACATACTGATAGAATGACTGCTAAACCACATTATTTAGCGCCAAAAATTTAGTGCCAAAAATGATCAGCGAGAAGCAAAGAAATACCAGATAAGCAAAACTGTAGTCCGATTCTCTTAGGATGTTATCATTTTCTTTATCTACATTGTGCTGGGAACTAGAGGGAATATAACTGTGCCAAGTATCGGCACTTTGGAAAACTGCATTTATTTCTGTTATAGAATCACCAAAAACCATTAGATCTGTTTGTGTTGTAAGTCCTGACCATTTCACCACTCACAATCCCAGAAGCTTTTTGCATACCTAAATGTCTATGTCATCGGGACATTTAGGATGGGCTTTGAGTTAAAGTAACATTTTGTCATCTATTGGTGTTCAAACTTTTTGCAATGGGGGCCAAAACTGGAAAATGTAAAAAGTTCCACAAAGTTCACTACATTAAAAATGCTAAAATGTATTTGTGATGTTTTTTTTCCTCCTTTTTTTTCTTTTATTTGCTTGACAATAAATAAATTTTTTATGAAATTTAAATATTGTTAAAAATCCAAAGCAAATAAAGGTCTTTGGACTGTCATCTTATTAAAAACAAACAAAAAAAAAAACAACTTTGACCTTTCAGGGGTTGAATAAAATAATTTTAAGCGCCAAAATCTGGCCACTGGGAAGAATAATATATTAAAATAGGGTGTAATATAAATCCAATACTATTGGATTTCATTTTACATATGATTGGATTGCAGTTGATTTGTCAAGATCTGATATAACCAACAATCCCAGTTTTCTGATTAAGCTGAACTGGTTGCCCAGTTTTAGGAGCTCAAGGCCAAACACACCGATGCTGTGTAAGATGTGTAAAGTGATAACAATTTGCATTGCTTGTTGTGCTGTAAGTGTTTTCAGTCATCTCCTATAATTCAAGCCATTTATTTTTTTTTATTTTTTTTGTTGCTTGCTCAGTTACTGCTGCAGAGAGGAGCAGACCTGTTTGTGGAGAACGAAAACCGCGAGACTCCATGTGACTGTGCCGAGAAGCAGCACCACAAGGATTTGGCCCTGAGCCTGGAGTCGCAGATGGTCTTCTCTCTGGCCCCTGAGGCGGAGAGTATAGAAGCAGAGTATGCAGCCCTCGATCGAAGAGAGGTACAGAATAAAACCCGCAGAAACAGTTCATTTTGTTTGCCACTGCCTGATTTGATTTACAACATTGCCTGGACCATTGTCTAGTGTAGCTTTGTCTGTAGTGCTGAGAATCTAACAAAGCACTAAAAAAAAGTGTCAGCTTTTTGCTCCTGCTGTTCTTCAGACACAGCTCTTTTTACAAGTTAACACGTACTGAGTACCTTCCACTTGCTAAACCCAAATAGTTGGTGTCACTTTGTTTGTTGGTGGTGTAAAATTACTATTTATTTAGACCTAGCATTTCAAATGTTTTCTTATATTATCTATTATTTGGTGTTACATTAGTACACCCATGAACCCTGCTGCTAGTTAAGACAAACATCAAATACTAAAAATACAAATTTCTGCCATATTTCTGTATCAGATGCCTTGTCTAGACAAAATTAGTCTGTGCTAATGTTTGTCATCTGTATCTTCTGTCTATTATTGTGTCAATGTACACGACTAAGTCGTGTCCCAGTAATCATTTACAGAGATTGCTCTGTTCTCTCTTTTTCTCAGCATTTTCGTGGAACTTTGATCTGCTTTTGTCACCTATTATCAAACCAACTCTCTTGGTTTTTATTTGGCTGCAGTCAAAGTTGTTGTTTTAACCTTCTAACCACTTTCAACACCTGTCTCTTCCCTTCCCATCTGTAAACTTGGTAATTCTTCTCTTGTCTCTGACCTTTTTTCTTTTTCAGTTGTATGAGGGTCTGCGGCCTCAGGACCTGCGGAGGCTGAAGGACATGCTGATAGTGGAGACGGCGGACATGCTGCAAGCCCCTCTCTTCACTGCAGAAGCTTTGCTACGTGCCCATGGTACTGTGAGACACAAACACCAGCACATATCTGAGACCTCTGTCCTTTATATTCATGGAGCAATGGATCTGAGCAAGTAGCTTATATGTCTAAATAGATTGCATGTCTAAAACTACAAAAACAGGGAAATTTTATTGAACATAAGCTTGTATTCGGCTAAATGGGTATGTAAGGGACAGAAGTGTATCACACTGTGCATATTTGAGAGAAGTTCCCTTTGTGAAGGTTTGCAAAATTTTACTATTTGTCTCTGAGTATTCACATAGAATCCTATCTTAATTTAGAGATTTTCTAAACATTCCTGCTCTGTGACATTGGCTGAATTCTCAAAAAGATAAGAACAGACCAACTCTGGGGTCAGTGTTTCTGTTATCCCCTGAAGTTCTCTCTGCAGTAGTCATCCCTCTAGTTCTTCCTGTCAAATTCATATTGTTTCTCATACTCTAAAAGTCATTTCAAGCCAGTCACTAATACTGAAAAAACATTTTTCTACTTTTACACTGTAGAGTGATGTTGCTAAGTTGAAGTATTTGCTCAGCTATATTAAGTTCATGGACCAGATTCTGACCAGCTGGGAACACATAACGTAACTCATACTGACTATCGCTTGTTTCCCGTCTCCAGCCTATTTTTCAGTTCCCCCCTGCAGCACCATCCAACAAAAATACCGATCAGACAAACGACCTCAATCAATCTCTGACTCAAATGCTCAACTCTTCTATGCTGAAAAATCCTGCTCAAATATTTTTGTTATTTTGCTTGTTAAAAAAATCTGGTTCACCTAACATGTTGGTGTAATTTGTAATCATCTCTTCACTTGAACCATTCCTTAGTGGGTTTGTGGATATGTAAACTATCAACATTGTCTGATACAAAGCAGAATTATTTGAATCCCTGAGAGCAACCTTTACACTTTCATGACATCATAGTAGCAGCGAGATTGCGACATCTGAAGTTTCTTTCTAGTCAGATTGTTTTCAATAACAACCCAAACCTTGTTGAGCAAACTCTGACCAGAAATGTTTAAATGTCTGTTTTTAATAGATTTGTGGAAAAAAAACATCATCGCAGATTACAAATTTGACTTTCCGAAAGTAAGATATTTATGGGTATCTTACAGGTTTTGAAAATATTGTTGAAAATTTATGATTTATTGTTTATTTCTAAACTTCTTTCTAAACTTCTAAATTTCTTCATCTTCATCAGATATATTTGTGGTAACAAATGTTATTCAAATTAATCAGTTGATTAGAATATTATTGGAAAGTTAATACATTTCAGTAAATGCTGTGTTAGAAGCCCAGCATTTGTTTCTTGCTTACAGATAATAACACATTTAAGATGAGAATATTACATCACACTATTAAATATATATATATTAATACAGATAAATGGACTTAATGAGAAGTATATTTAATTTAGATATGTTTAAAAGTTATTTTCAAAATGCAATTGTAATTTATTGAATATGAATGTACATATATTTGCCTAGGTATGTTTCCAACTAAATTGTCCTACTTTTACATAATTACAAAGAAGGGAAGATTTTAAAAACTTATTTGGCTTATTTTTGTCAGTATCTCTGAACTAGTTCACTCATTCCCTTATCAAGTTGATTTGGACTAACTACTGAGTCGGTGTGTTAGAGCTCAGATTTAATTTGCAGCCTTTAGACACCAATTCTCAAAGTGGATTCACTTAACATCTGCCATTTGATACGACTTCTAAAAAGCTTGTAATGTTTAAAACATTATTCAATTTGAAACTTTTCAAAACTGTCGTCTTTTTTTAATTGAACCTGGTTTAAATGCAGTAGCTGTCTGTTGAGTTGCAGACGCTACATGCAGGACATGCCTGTGGGAGCGCAGAGAAAATCAAGCAGTGCTATATTTACTCGCCTGTGTCATGGGAATACCGCCTGTCGGTCGGAAGAGGATGAAACGTTTCAAGATTTTTGTTAACGTCTAAAAGAACGGCTTATCGTTTGCTGCTTTTGGAAACTTTCACAGATTCCCACACTTACTGACTTCTGTTTCATTATCAGTCTTTTTAGTAGACTTATCAAGTTTCCTGCTGCTTGCCTGCTTGTCAGTCTTTCTGTGCTTCTAATAATTTACATTTTCTAAATGTGAAACAAAACTTTTAATTTCAGACTCATATTTAATAGCTGACGGCAGGAAGATAGGGTTATGCTCACTGATTGGCTTTAATTGAATGGAAATGGGGGGATTGTTGCGACATTCATTATCTAAATGAGGCCATTTGGAGTCGGAGGCATTTGATTGCTGCTGAAGCGTGTCTCGAGGCTGATAGTGTCCTAATTGGAGTTGACCCGGTCATGTTCCTTATTTTAAGAGGGGAGAATATTTGGACTGAGGCACGGTCTGCAAGTCACTCCCAGTTTATCCTCAAAGTCTCTCAAATTGGTTTCTGTGTTTCTATAAATTGGGGAGCTGTTCTAAAACACAAAACCAGGTGGCAGCAAGTTTCTGTCCACAGAAAACACAAAATTATGTCAACTTTATTTTAGCGTCGCCTGAGCAAAAGGGCTAAAATGAATGTCTTAAGATGACTTTTTTTGTGAAAAAAAAAAAAAAAAAAAACTAAATTGGCCAACCCAATTTAGTTTTGTTTTTTTTTGCATTGTAACATTTTTCAAAACACTTGATTTGTTTGTAATCTTGTTCTACTTCATTATGTCCATTTTATTTGTAGAAAATTATGTAATTGTGAAGAATTTTGAACTTAAATTGTAGCTTGCGCTATTAAAAATAGTTTTTGGATTGATATCTCTTTGTTTAGTCTGTCCTTACAATTGCTTATAAAAGCTTAAAATCATTTATACTCTTAATTCTTCTCTTGCTTACTTTACTTGCTTGCTTTTTTTAGAGAAACAAGAATCCTGACCCATCACTTAACCAACTGTAATTTGTGATCGTACGTAAAATGCAGAAAAAATACAAAATGTTTTCCCTATTTTTTAAATGCATCATTTTTTTAAATCAATTTTTGATCTGTAAATGCTGCGACCATCAGCCTGTACTTGGATACCCTTAAAGCATAAATGAATAAATACAGTATATGGAAATTGGACATTTGTTTTCATTGTCAGTTTGATTAAAAACTACCACAGCAACGAAGGAACCTCAGTTTTTCTCTTTTGTGTGTTACTGCCTTCAGAATAAGAAAAATTGATTGTAAAAGTCTGAATTGGGAGGTCAGAACTGAAAGAAAGAAGTATGATGAGTTCATCTCTATGTTTTTGTCAGATTGGGATCGAGAGAAGCTTCTGGAAGCCTGGATGAGCAACGCAGAGGAATGCTGCCAGCGTTCAGGGGTGCAGATGCCCAACCCACCCCCTAGTGGCTACAATGCTTGGGACACACTGCCGTCGCCACGGACACCTCGCACCACCCGCTCCTCCATCACTTCCCCAGACCAAATCAGCCTTTTGGCTGGAGATGACGATTCCTCTCTGGTGAGAAATTTACAATTTTTTTTTTTTCCTTTTCCTCCCAGTTTAGACGTTTGTGTGGCGCTGATCCGTTTAATACAGAACATTCAGGTTGGAATAAGGTTTCTCTTCAGTACACACTGTGACATAAAGGTATTACAGCGCCAGTGTATTACATACAGTGCTTATGGAGGCTTCCATTACATTTCCTGTCGAAGTAGTTCTCTATGTCTGTCATCAGCAGACTCCATGGGGATGAGTAAAGATTTGTTTAAAAAAAATCTGGAGAATAAATTGGCTTGCACTTGCTTTAAGGAGGCCGTTTGGTTTTTTCTTTTTATTTTAATTCAGAAAAAAATCAGCTGTAGATTTAGTGGAGATGTGCAATGCACAAATGGCAGTCCGGAGAGAGCATAAGGCTTTGCTGAACAGTTTGACAAATGGCCCTGAGCATACTAGCCTCAGTGTAACATCTGGCTGATTTTGGATGAAGTCTCCATGGTTCCAAACACATTATTTTTTTCCCAGTCGATCATATTTATATTTGCTTGAAGTAATTGGTGTGCTTGCCAGTTGTCTGACCCACAAATATAAACACTAACAGAAACCATCCTCATCTTTCCCCCAAAAAAACAAAAAAAAAAACGGTTTTGTTGATTTTGGTTTAAACAAGTTGAGAATCGAGTAAATATTGACACTCTTTCTGGAAAATGTTAGAAGGGCAAGATTTGGGTTTTTATTGCTGAATGACCAAGATGGCTGTGCTTCTAATAGAAAGATAAATGTGATGAAAGGCTACCTTATGCTACAGTTAAAATTGATGGCTCTGAAAATTTAAAGTTTAGAGTGTTACTATAAATCAAGAGATAGAGATATATTTATACGTAGTTGGCTGGGACACTCAACGGCAGTCCAAGCTCACCTTAAAATGAATCAGTGTATAATTACAGTAGCTTCTTAATGTAATTTATTAATTGTCTGGTGAGAAATTGTTCCATTTGACTCCCACTATCTGCACTCTTGGCTCTTCATGAGCGTAAATACACTGTGCCAAGTGCACTCAAGGACTCATTTAAGTCTGCTAGTTGATTTTTATTATGCTCTCCATCCTAAATCAATAGTTTCATTGTTGAACTACACTGCCTCCTCTTTGTCTTTTTGTTTGGGGCAGTCTTCCAGTAGAACAGCTCCTGTATGTCTGGCCCTGTTTGTTTTTTTTTCGTGGGTGTGAGAAAATACATCTGCTAACAGAACAGTCATCTGTGAAACACGTTGATTTCGAGAGGTCGGAATCTTAGCATAGTTATCTTTCATAAACCAACCTCTGTTATTGTGTGGACTCGCACCCACGGACATGTCTGATTAGTCACAGCTTTCCTGTCCATTTATATTCCAGAGGATAATGAAGTCTATTTACACATCTAAATATTGTTTTCTCAGAAAGAATACTCTTAGTGTTTAGGCTTAAATAAAACACTCAAAACAAAACAAACAAATAAAAAATAATGACAAACCGGTGCATGTGTTCTATGCTAAGACTTCAAAGTTTCATTGTGGCCTTGTAGTCATCTTTCTATCTCAATGTTTTGTCTCTCAGTGTGGTATCTGCATGTCTTCCATCTCCTTCTTTGAGGAACCTGTTGACATGTCCTGTGGCCATGATTTCTGCAGAGCATGCTGGGAAGGGTAAGCAACAGAAATCCAAAAATCTGGGTTTGATTTAAGTGTGGGTCTCCTACCAACACCAATGTCAAGGCTGACATGGGTAGATAAAAGCTGTGCTGTGTTATCAGACAGGAAGAGAATGGTGGAAGGAAAAACAACCTGCATGTGTATTAATCAAGGATGAGTTCCATTGAACATTGTACAGTTTTCTTTGTACTTTAATTAAAAGTAATTATTTTTAGTGAAATGATTATGTTAATTATAACATGCCAATAATAATATTCGGTGATTCATTTATTCTAAATCACTTTGTTTAATCTGGTGTGCTGTTGCAGAGCAGCATAAGAGGGAAAATCCTGCTATGAACTGCAGTGTTTCTATGGACATTTTTTCAGGATAAATGTTAATTATTATTTAATAAAAAATAAAAAACAAAGATGCAAAAATACAAATCCTCATTAATACTTCAGATATTTTTTCTCACTTGTGAGTTTCAGCACAAAGGTGAAGCATTTCTTATGTGTTTAGTGTAAACTCTGAAGGGTGAAGCCGAGGTTTACTCCCCTGTCAGTGTTTACTCTGATTATTATGTGAATAAATAACTTCTGGTTTCTTCATATATTGCAAAATATATGAAGAAATTGCATTTGTGTCAAAATTTGTTTTCAAGCTTTAAATTAAAATGTCAATCTTAAAGAATTGAAGTGGAAGTTTTGTTGAAGTTAAGATACCAGTGAAGTTTTCATTAGTGTTTACATGCATAAATCTTTGATCTCTGTAAAACCTGTGTCCTTTTCAAAGGTTTCTCAATCTAAAGATCCAAGAGGGTGAAGCGCACAACATTTTCTGTCCAGCCTATGATTGTTACCAGCTGGTACCAGTAGAAGTCATCGAAAGCGTGGTCTCCAGAGAGATGGACAGGCGATACCTGCAGTTTGACATAAAGGTACATTTAATTTAATAAGCATCTGTATTATTCATGCAGATGAACTCTGAGGAGAAAACCTCAGAGTTCAGGTCAAAATCTTGGAAACTGTTGTTAGTTCGAAACTTTATTTGTACTTCACATTGATTTCCATAGATAAGCGTTTCTTCTCAGAAACGAGCTTTTGTATATATTTCTTAAGAAGTATCTCTCAGAACTAAACAATAATAACTCTGTCTTCACCTGTCTACATGTGTTTTAATCAATACCTGTCTGTCCTTAATTAAAAAAGGCTAAGATCTTCTATACAACCCAGAATAGATGAGAAATCTTTTCATTAGTGATAAATTCATTCATAGGCCAAGATTAGGACTTTGTTCTCCTGAAATATGGCAGCATTTCAGAGTCTGTTTTAATCTTTAAGCTTGTACAGTGGTTTCATTCTCTTTAACCTCATCAGCTAAAGCACCAATGTTTTGTTGAACTGCTGACCAATTTAAATCTTCTTTTCTCTCTCCCTTTTTAAGGCTTTTGTGGAAAACAATCCAGCAATACACTGGTGTCCTGTTGCAGGATGTGAGAGAGCAGTACGACTAAACGCTCAGGGCCCAGGAACCTCCAATGCGGACCCTCTAAGCTTTCCCCTACTTCGGGCCCCGGCAGTTGACTGCGGCAAGGGCCACCTCTTCTGTTGGTCAGTAGATGAATAGTGCTGCTTTAGGTTTATACTGCTCATAAAATTGGCAGACTTTAGTTAGACTTTTATGGCTTTTCAAAATTAGCTGAAATTAGCTAATACTGGTGAAAGAAAAGTTTGTTTTCTGTTTTAAGAGCACTTGTTTTACATTGTTTTTCTCTTGTTGAGAAGATGGCTTTCTGTGAACTGAAGAAAACCTTAAGATAAGCTCATTAATTGCTAATTCTTTTTGAAAGTTTGGAGTTAGTTCTGTTTTTCATATTCATCACTGCCCTTGCATTTACCTTCCTGCCCACTGGTCTAACCTCTAGCCCACCATGATTAATCCTACCTGCTTATAATGATGATAGCTTAGTGCACCTCACTTCATTATAGCGTTCTCGAAAGTGGCTGGTGGGTACCCTCAGGAGTTTAATTGACACAACATTTGTTAGGGGAAACGGATCTAACATGGGTTCAGCTTTAGCCATTTCCTTAACAAGGACAGTGTAGAGATGAAATGTAGATTTAGCCGTCTGAAGGTGAATCAAGGCTTTTGCAGCATCTTTTTTTTTTAAAGACCTTTCTTGTTTGAGTGCCTTGTTTTAGATTTTCTTCATGTTTATTCACAATATCAACTATGCTCTTCTTATTTTACATTTTTTATGTACTTTATTAGGGAGTGTCGAGGAGAGGCACATGAACCCTGCGACTGTGACACATGGAAGTTGTGGCTTCAGAAGGTCACTGAAATGAAACCTGAAGAATGTGAGTATTTATAGTTATTTTTGATCTTCCATTAGTTTCCAGGCGTGTTGCATTGTTTCAGTTTTAACAGCTCATACACATTTCTGGGTAATTTGTTCTCTTATTAATTTCTAAATGGTGGTACACAATAACTACGGAGTGTGTGCAGTCTATTAATATGTTTTTTTAGCTCGTCCAATTAATCTCTGTTCTGGGAAACCTATTAGATTGCTGGGTAGTACATTATTATTACAGAATAGTTGGTGTGTTATCGCTTAGATCGTTTATTTGTCTGCAGAATAGTGATAGATTTGGGAATAAATTGCCTGGTACTTCTTCATAGTAATTACAAGCAATTTGGTAAACAAATTAAATTGCACCATTTTTGTGACAAATTATAAATGAAAAAAGATTAACCCATGTATTGGAAAATTGGTGCAATGTCTAAGAGCAGTAATTGGACTGAAAGCAATGTAATAGATGATTTAAGATGACCCAAGTTGCTCCTGAGTGCCAGTTTTGTTGATGTGACAGGAGAAAAATAATGGCAATTATTTTGTTTTGGTGCCATCTCCTGTTCGATTTCCCCTGATTCTCTTTCATGCTGGCATTTCAAATGGCAGATCAGAGATGCTTTGTTAATGGCCAATTACACTGTTCAAATGTGTGTATGTGTTGAGAGTGGGTGCATTGGCATCCTGGGAGACGAATGTGAAATACCTGAGCAGCACACATTGCTCAAGCAGGGCAAGTTCCCATTGAAGGTAGTAGTTTGTATTGATGCTGGTGTAATAATCTTTCTCATTTGATCTCATTACGTTTTTATTTGTTGTGTTTACTCCTCCTCTTCCCCCACTCTTGTTGCAGTGGCTGGCGTAAGTGAAGCTTATGAGGATGCAGCAAATTGCTTATGGTTGCTCTCCAATTCTAAACCCTGCCCCACCTGCAAGTCTCCAATACAGAAAAATGAGGGCTGCAATCACATGCAATGTGCTAAGGTATGTTACAAAAGATGGTTTCCACAAACCTTTTTACCAATGTGCCGTAACACAGCGTCTACTGAGCATGAGCATGAGTTCTGTTTTCCTTTTGAGTTCTAGAAGTATATAAGAAGTTCTTCATACTCTGTTTTTGTTTTTCGTTGTACATGGCCAAAATTAAGGGATCAAGAGAAATTATTCATAATTTCATCTTAGCATAACTGCTTGAGAAAATTTTAAAGTAATTTGGTACGTTTGCATCAATCTAACAATGATCCAAACTTAATCAAAACTGGAATATAACTGGACGTATATTTCAGTTATAAAGCCGATTAACATAAACCTCTTGGAGTACAACTGGATTAGACATTTAACCGAATATTAAAGGGCAGGTTTGCAAATATTTTGGCTTTTATGTTTTATTTTGTGCATTTAATTCCCGTTTTTAAAATTCATTGAAGTAAGGTTGTGCAGTAAATTGCAAATATATGATCTTGATAATATCAGTCGGTCCAATATTCGCATTGCAAATGACTACATTGCCCAGTATGTTCCAACTGCTGTGAATTTGCATTTCGAAGACTAATGTAACATTTAACCAGTTGGCGTAAACACCAAATGCCCACGGTTGTAGACGTTCACATCAAATAGAAATGACATTGTTCAACATGCTAAAGGTCACACAACGTAGGAAACGCAGATGAGATGGGGAAGGAAGAAGATAATGAAGATCTGAAATAGGCATTGCAAGATTTTGCAGCTCTGTGTAGAATTGTGTATTTTATTATCAACTCAAACTGAAATAAGAACATCATAAATGACTAAACCTGATGAAGAAGATAATGAGCGGATGTAAATCTCAAGATTATATTCAGAAAACAACTTAGTCTGAATAGATAATTCATAAGCTACAACTACAGCCATTTGACATCTCATATGCTGGCACACTTCTTCCTGTTTCTGCAAATTTAGGATCCCTTTAAGCTCTAAGTAGAATATTGTTTGATACCAATACATTTAATTTTTGCTTTGATGTTTTATTTAAACCATCCAGGTACATTTTTCCGAGTTACACTATTTCAATTACACTATTATTTGCAAGCAATGTGTTTAAGAAATGAGAAGGTTTATTTAATCTTACGGAGCAAATTATTTACCTGTTTTAACATTTGGAAAAAAAACAGAAGAAAAAAAAAAACACTATAACAAAACCTTACATAAAAAATAGTTTTGGAGGTGCAGACTAAATACTTTTGACTCTGCTGAACACCTATCGTGATTCTGAAGTGTCGATCGTCTTTTGAAGTCTCTTGATCCATTTTCACACATACAGATTCCATCCTTGAAACTGTTGAGATGTTCCAGAGGGGCAAAATGTGGGAATACTACATTTCCTTTGATCCTCTTGAGAAGTCAAGTAATAACTCTGCAATGTTGCAATATCCAAAGGAGTCAGTGATTCATACTTTTTTCTTCATTTGTCTTATCTGTATGCAGCTCAGTTTCTGCTTAGTGCTATTCTGGCTCGTCTAGTTTGGAGACACAAAAGATAAAACTACCAATGTGAATTATTAACTTTTCCCATCTCACAGCTCAACTTAATAACAAATGGCTACCTGCTGACTGTGAATCAACAGCCTGAAGAGGACTTCAGGTTTACATGTTTACAGAGAAAATGATTCTAGGAAGAAACCAATTACACAAATAAGAGGAAGAGGCTACTGAAGGACCATCCACTCTGGCAATGACTAACGACAGTCTTGTATGTAGTCAAGGCTGAAGAACTGGTGAAAAGTGTTTGTCAAACAGATGATCAAACTAAAAAATTTTATTGCTAAGGCAACACATCTAGCTGAAGATAAATGATGGTTTGGGGGTGTTTTGATGCAGTTTTAGTTGATGCTTTTAATAACATTTCAAGGCATATTCAATCAACATGTTTGTTACTTTGTCAAGTTGTGCTGTGTTTTACCTTCAGGAACTTATCTGAAAGGTTTCAGTGTTGTCAGGCTGAAGGACAGTGAACTCAATCCAAACTCTGCTGCACAACAAGCCTTTTAAAAGGAGGGTCGTGTTCTGTTAGTCATCTGACCTCCACCTTTTAAAAAGGCTTTGGGATCAGCTTCACCAAAATGTTCACATCCTTCAGCCAATAAATCTGTGGGAGGTTTTTTGCCAACACACTTGCAAAAGTGACGGAGAGACTGCTTCCTTTAAAATTCTCAGCTTTGTATGATACTTTACAAAGCTTTGATCAGATTCAAGGGTTGTAACTTTAATATTTACACTGTTTATACCAGTAATCTTATTTAGATATTGGCTCTCATTTTCAGAGAGACTTGTTTTTAACAAAAATACAACATCACAACATGGTGAAAAGTATAACATATGATTATGAAGACTATAATTCAAATCAAAAATACTTTTCATTTCCATTTGGGATAAATAATATTATTACTTATATATTTCACATTTCATCAACAAGTCAGATGGGGATTGTGTGGGCAGAAAGGATCTCCGGTTGCAGACAGTCTCACAACAGATCTGTAGAGAGCTCAGACTGAAGACTTTCCCTAAAAGAAGCAAACTCCAGAGAAAACAGAGTCAGCCAACTAATGTAGCGAGCCAAGCTAAAGATATGTGCTTTATTTGAACCGTTAGAACATAAGAGTTTTAGGTTCTTATTTGAAGAGTGTTTATTTTAGTTTATAGTTTTTAGAAGATAGAGTGTATTCACTTTGTAACATATTGGGTTTAAAAGATAAAAGTTGTTTAGAAATTAGATGGATTTCTCAGGGCTCTCTATAAGCCAGATTCTGTGGATTTTTCTGTTTTTTGCAGATAAGATTTTTTTTTTTCCCTCTTACTTTTGCAAATTAATTTGTGCAACATGAATAGCCTTCTACCAAGTGTTAGATTTTACACAGCTTGTGAAAATTGCACAAATGGATGAAAATCTAAAGATTTGTTGGGTTTTTTTGTCTAAACTTTCAAGGTTTTTCGTTTCAAGTATGTTTTATGAAAAGAGAAATTGTGATGGCATGTGACCTGATAAGTCCAAACTACAATCCCTGCTATCACTGTTGCACGTTTCCCTAAAAGAAGCACACTACAGTCATACTGGCGGGATGTTGCTTATTTTACTTTGTGACAATCCTGTTGCTTCCTCAACTGGGGCTGACTAGAGATTTGCGATTCACTTTGGTGAAATGGAGCTGCCTTCGCGTGCTGAAAGGCCATCTGAGGCCGAGCCTCTTGACCTGTTATTACCTCGTAAAAAATGGTTTTAACCTCACTACTGGGAAACACAGGAGACAGTGTTGCCAAGGAACTGCCATCTTCTTCCTTCTGTTCTTTCGTTGCACTTTTTTTCCCTCCCCTTTTATCTGTCCATTTTACTCCCTCTTTGTTTATGTGTCTGTACTTCCATTTACCACCTCCCCCTTCGCCCTCTCTACCCCCCAATTCTTAGCTTTCGCATTGGTTTTTCTGAAGTGTCATGTAAGTGTAGCGTTACCAGGACAACACAGATGTCAGCCCTTTGTGTCGGCTAGCTTGTCACCCATAGAAGCACTTGTGACATGGAGAGAAATTACTTAGATGCAAACACGCTGCAGATTCAAGCACTTGATGCGTTTGTTATTCAGCAATGCCGATGGGACTGGTCGCTAATGTTGTTGCTGTGTCTTCTGGTGGCAGCAGACTGCAAGAAACTACGACATCCTAAGAGCTACTTTTATGATGCAAAACATATTTTCCTTTATCCTCTGTGTTAAGACAAATAAATGAGAAGCTTAGTTCAAGTAAATAATTTTACCTTCTGTCCTAAAGCCTTCCATTAGCTTATCGTTTGTAACTGATTGTAATTCAATTCATTTTCAAGGTTTTAAAGTGGTGGGGAAAAAAAATCAATAGTTAAATCAATTGAGCTGTAT
This sequence comes from Poeciliopsis gracilis, assembly GCA_911649635.1. NCBI lineage: Eukaryota > Metazoa > Chordata > Actinopteri > Cyprinodontiformes > Poeciliidae > Poeciliopsis > Poeciliopsis gracilis. Next base: position 3,511,760 of record CAJVRI010000287.1, read on the forward strand.
CTCAGTTTCTAATTTACCACAGGGTAGGGCAAATGAATATTATTACTTTGCTCTCTAGTCTCAGGAGTAGCATCTAACTACAGCAGAGGCTGTAAACGAGACGTTGCTTTTCTGCTCCCCCAGTGTAAGTACGACTTCTGCTGGATCTGCCTGGAGGAGTGGAAAAAACACAGCTCGTCAACCGGCGGCTACTACCGCTGCACCCGTTACGAAGTCATCCAGCAGGTGGTGGAACAGTCGAAGGAAATGACAGAAGAGGTACTGTCACACTGGAATTGGATTCTGTTATATAAGAGTTGTACGTTATTTGCAGTGATTCCATCCCAGTAAGATGTACTGTCTTAAATAAGATTTCACAGCCATGTGTGACAACAGGGAGCAGACACGGTTGCGTGACGGCAGCTGTTATTTGAGTAGCCTCCTGTTGCGATGATGTAAAATAAATATTTTGCAGGCATCCCAGGCTTCTTCTCCGTTTATTAGTTTTTTTTGTTTGTTTTTTTTCTTCATGAAAGCATTAAACTGTAGATCAACTCAGTATTTAATTTGATACTTATGAACAAATGGAGAGAAGGTACTGCTTGCACTGTTGTGGTAAAAAGAACTAGAAAGGGGATTATGAGAAGGCAAATATATGTGCAATTGATATTGTTCATACATTTAGTCCAAGCACTCAACAAACTACGCCAGCAAAGGCAGTGTTTTGTTAAATTATATTGACAAAAAGGCAATTGTAATACACTGGCAGGGTTTTTCTTAATCCTCTTATTTATGAAACAGAAAGAAATATGTGGTAAACCACATGAACCTCATATTTTATTCATTAAGGGGTAGTCAAGGGCAGCTTTTGTTGGGAGAAAAAACTGTTGATTTAATCATTCAATACCTCATCAAAAACTTAAAGGAGTGCTTCTATTTTGCTTAATAGTGTGAGCGTAAAGTCATTGAAAACACAAATTACACACGTATCCCGTCACAAAGTCTCCCATCTCACAGGTGAAAAGAAGCTCATTCTTAGTCTCAGTTTGCATTCCTCCCAATCATCAGTACAGATTTCTCCATTGACTCCTCGGATGCAGGGTATTAACACTTTGTCTGTTAGGGAGAACAACATGTTCAGGAGTTTATTGACTGTGACTGTCTCGTCACGGTTTTGCAGGCAGAGAAGAAGCACAAGAGCTTTCAGGAACTTGATCGTTTTATGCACTACTACACACGCTTCAAGAACCATGAGCACAGCTATCAGGTAAACTTTGCCTCCCTCTGTTGTTTCATTTGCATATTATACTGACAGGCATGCAGGCCAAGAAACCTTGGGGGAAACTTATCTCGCAGACAGGCATTCATTCTTAAGTCCTAATCTACAAAGGTTAAACCTTTTTGTGTTAACCAACTGTAATGTTATAATGTACAATGATATTAAGTAACAGCTGAAGTAATTAACGTTCTTTTTTTTAACCTTGGCATTTGTCATCTGATACCATGTTAACATCTTGAGAAATCAGTGTACACAGGTCATTGTAATAAATGTTGCAGTAGAAGCTTTTCTTTATTGTCTTAAAAGCATAAAGAAGAAGGAACGTTTCAGGAAACAGTGGCTGGTTGTCATTTTATGGCGTGTCAAGTCTATAAATCAATCTTATTACCGAATTCATCTCTTCTCTGCACTGCTCCGTTTTAACTTCATCTCTGTCCATTGTTTGGTGAGGCAAAGTTCCTAATGCTGTTTAATGCAACAATACAACATTGTGTCTTCCTCATAGCTTGAGCAGCGCCTGTTAAAAACAGCCAAAGAGAAGATGGAGCAGCTCAGTCGAGCCCTCAGTGGAAGTGAGTGTTCAGTCTACCATGACAGTGCTCATTTTTATCACACATTTATCTGCAAATTTGTCTCCATCTTTGGTAGTAAACATTGGTAAACTGCGGTATGAGAGTAAAAATACCTAGCAACGACACTTAATTAGGCACATTTGTAGTATTTAGCAGGGTATACTGAGCTTCTGCACAGGTTTGAAAAGTACAGAGTCGGATTTTCAGATTTTTTTTTTTTTTACTTGGACTTTGCGATTTTCCAAATTACAGCTCTAGAGCGTAATGGAACACAGTATAAATAGCTAGAAGCATTTCCTACTGATTTACTGCACAATGCTGTGTGTTCATCGGAAAAGCTCAAAATATCATCAGCTGCATTTTAAGAAGATTCCAATGATGCAATGACTGATGCTTATTACCACTCTTTCACTGTTTGCTTATATTTACTTTGCAGATAATTGCACCCTAATTCCCTGTGAGCACCGCTGAATGTGTCAAACCTTACCACAGATCCATGACAATTGCTCAATTAACTAAAAGACAAACATTTTTCTTTCAGATTTAGAATTTAACTTAAGCACAGTTTCTAGAAATCATCAAGTCACATTTTAACTCAAATCTCTAAAAGATGCTTCTGGTTAGCAAAGATAGGTTTTGTTCTAATACAAAGCAGTTTAGTTTTATTATAATTTGATGCATGAAATCATGTTGTCCTTAAAATCGCCACCCAGATAGTTGGAGATGGCATCTCCAGTCATCATATTTATCTATACATGTTCCACTATATACATAAAGATTTGAATGATTATTACATTCTGAACTCCAATAAAAGACTGTGCCTTCTTGCATTTTTGTCTTTTTTTGTAATGTAAAATGTAGAGGTTTTTTTTTCCCTTTCGGAGCCCTCTTGGGCAAGAAATGTATTCAAATTAGACAATTAGAGTCAGCGTAATGCAAGAGAATTGAAATTCATAACACATAAATGGCAGTGCACCTCTTGACACTACATATGCAACTTAAAAGAACGAAGCCTGGAATTGATTTTGTATAGGTGCTTTGTTTCTCGGATTTCTAAAACTAAAGTGAAATAATGGAGGTGGGATCAAAAGGCCATGCTAAATTGTGTTTTCTGACTCTTCCTACTTGTCTTGTTTAGGGAATGGAGGCCCCCCTGATACTACGTTCATTGAAGATGCGGTCCTAGAGCTGCTGAAGACCCGCCGCATCCTAAAGTGCTCTTATCCTTACGGGTTCTTTCTGGAGCCCAAAAGCACAAAGAAGGAGATCTACGAGCTTATGCAGGTTTCAGAGCATTTTATTGAAAAGAAATACCAACTTCCACAGCAAGTCCATCTTACATGGGCCATTACAGATGGGGGGGCTAAAGATTTATAGCTCATGATCTTCCCCACATACCACCGTTAAACAGCACATCACATCGTTTTGTTATTGGGTGTATGAATACCAGTACTGACACAGAATGGGCTTTTCTAAAGTATTGCAATTTGACTTGTACTACAAATGTATGATTCTTGTATACAATTAACAGGGTCTGAAGAGGTTTTGATCTCAAGGCATGTTGGGCATTAAATGGTCGGCAGAAGAATGTTTCTATACTGCCAGCATCTGATGTGTCAAATGTAGCATTGGGAGGGAACAAGGTTAAGTAGTGAAACTCCTGACAAACTACTTAGTTTGCAACAGTGGTAAGATTAATAAACTAAAATACTAACTTAAATGTGACAGTATAAAATTATTTCTTTGGGAGTTTTGAAGATGCTACAACTTCAAAACCCTTGTTCTAGCTATTCTCTTGTTTGCTCTTAGTTTTTTTTTAAAATCAAAATTAATGATTCTGTAAAACAGAACATTTTAAACCTTTGCATCTTAATTCAAAAAGTGTTAGTAAAACAGCTAGCATTAGTAAAACAGAAGACTCTGTGTTTATTCTAAAAAAAAGTGTTTATTTCCACCTTCACTCTGACTTTTCCAAAACACTGCTAACCTTTTCAAAACATGTTCCATGGCACAAAGATTAGTCATAAAAACAAAACAGATAACCTTCATTGTTCTCCAGCCTTTCTCAAATATGGGGAAGGTCTTGCTCTCTTGCAACCTGAATCAGTTTTAGACATTTTTCTGTGTCAGAGACACATAAATACAGTGTAAAATTTTATGTTTTAATTAGCTTCCTACATTTCTCTGCTGGCTCTGAATTAATTTTGAGTACCTTCCCAGTAGTGAAAATGATTCATTTTTAGTTTTCTATGCTTCGCACCAACCCGTTTACCACAGTGCTGTTTGGAGTGACCTTGGGATGCATAGATATATTGAACTTTAAACTAATTTCCTAAAAACACTTAGTTCACTTTCCTGGGAAACCGTCTTTCAGCCAGCTCACCATCTTTTTGCTTCTAGACCGACTTGGAAATGGTGACTGAGGACTTGGCTCAGAAGGTCAACAGGCCCTACCTGCGAACTCCTCGCCACAAGATCATCCGTGCTGCATGTCTTGTACAGCAGAAGAGACAAGAGTTTCTGGCCTCAGTGGCAAGAGGAGTGGCCCCAAATGACTCTCCTGAAGCTCCCAGACGCAGGTAGAGTACAGAAAGGCAGCTTTAAATATTTTTATGTATTTTTATGATGTTAATTGTGCATAATTATTTTATTAATATATATCATTTTCTGTCTTTTTCCCAACAGTTTTGCAGGTGGAACATGGGACTGGGAATATTTAGGCTTTGCATCACCTGAGGTAAAGGAGTGTTTGTTTAAAATACCTACTTTGGTCAAGAATATACTTGTTTTACTAAATAACAAATTCAGCCAAATAATCTGTATTCCACTGATACATCTAATTGAGCTTTACCATAGAACTGTTTATGTAATTTTCTTCTGATATTGTTAAACCGTGCACTGTGACAGCTCTCAACTGAGAAATTGTCATTTTTGTGGTTTCATTTCTTTTAAGTGTAACCCTAGACACCCAGATGATTGGAAGAAATCTTTTGACCTTTTGAAGTGACTTCTAATTATTGTAGTACATCTTAGCACTTGAAACCAAGTCTTGCGTGTCGAGACAAAACAAAAAGTACAGCACAGGAAAAGTTGTGACAAGAAATCATCTTTTATCAATCAGTAATTACCATTCTCATATCTTGGTTTGATGTATTGAATCAGCTTTATAATATTTTTGTCAATTTAGATATTTAAGTCCTTTTTTTTTTTTTTTTTTTGGTCTGAACATATTCATTCTTGCTTTAAAAAATGCTGAACGTACTTTATGGAAACCATAAAATACAAAACTTCAACATGCAAATCAACAAAATGTAAATGTTTTTGGTTGTTTGACCTTAAAAACGTCTAGCAAAACATGCCAACATTAGCCAGTGTTTTATTTCGGCTCAAGTTGTTATGTGAAAAAGTCAATGGTTGACCTGCAAATTGATTATTTTGACCCTAATAAAAGGGCATGAAGTAACAACGGTTTAATAGGTGTAGTACACATTTTTTACAGGTTCCAGTATTTTTATTTATTTATTTTTTGTCATTCAGAGCTTGATCACATCTTTTTAACATGTTTGCATTTGTTGAAATTGTCTTTAGTAATAATAGTTGGCATTGTCTTGTGATTTTCCAAACCTTAGTGTCTTCTTGATAGTAAGAAGGGTGACTGGTGAATGGTGTTTTGGAACCGACTGAAGTGTTAGGTCTGTGTTTGTTTGCTGGCAATTTCATCTTAAGAGGAGGCCTCTTCTAAACTGATCAGTTTCATGTCTCAAACACTTTGGTAGCTTGTTTTTCTTATCGGCTACTGGGTTGTTCAGGTTATCCTTTGTTGCTTTCTCAGAGGTCACTTTCAAAAAGGCATATGCTTTTCTTTCTGTAGTTCTTGGAGAAGCTCTGTCTGTAGCAAATAAGTTTTTCCAAAAAAAGTTGGAATTATGTAACCAGACAGAAAGCTGGCTAATCTCTTAGAATGATTTGTTTGCTGTAATGCCAGGAAATGTACACTAATTTTCTTTTTCTTTTTTTTTAAAGGGTATAAACAATTTTTTATGTTTTTTTTTTTTTTTTTTGAAATAGGAACATTCTGTTAATTTTGACATTGTTCTTTCTCTTGAGATGCAGGCTTCATTTTCTATGAGAAACTTCTTTGCGAATGAAAATATTCTTCAATTAAAAATGTCGGGGGTGGGACAGTATTGACTTAGCCCAGCACTCTTTATAAACTATGTCCATTGTGAGTGTTGAAGACAGTTGCGGTCCATCCAACTAGCCAAATATATTATATTATTAATATAAAAGTTAATGTACAACATCTTTTAATTATTACACCCCACCAAATATTGAGTCAAAGTAATCCTTTGCAATTTTGCACACCGATTTGCTGATTTGACCTAACCTGCCACAAGCTGCTTCACTCCAACACCTATGATTTCTTAGTATAAATTATTTTTGATTTAAAGGTGCTTCATTTTCTTAATGTATTTGTATCACTACTCTATTAATACCACAGCTAATGACAGTTAATAAGTTAGTGATTACTGGAGCTCAAGACCTTATGAAATTAAAACAAACATCTAAACCTTGTGCCCATTTCTGTATAAAACATGTGCTTTGAAGCAGCACTGACAAACCATGACAGTCCAAAGATCCCCATTGCTTTCTGCACACTGGAGCAAGCCAGATGGCACAGTGTTCCCCTGTGCGCTCTTCAATGATTAAAAGTGTTACACTAATGCCTAAGCCTGAGTATAGGTCTCTGGGTAATAGCACGCTAGTTACAGATATTTGTGATCAACACTTAGAATCATAAAACTATCTGCTTTGATTGTCATCTTACAGCCTTCACCTGCACAGTTAGGTCAGCACATTTTGTTTTTAATAGATTTTGTCTTCATTTCTCTACAATGTGAGGTTGTCATTCCCCTGTCGAAGTTTTTTATTTTATGTGTAGTTTTAAATTTATGGGAGAAAAAGATCAATTTCGATGTTTGATCAGTTCTATTACATGACTTAACAAGCTGTTTCAGTGAAAACGTAGTTACAAAGAATGATCTCCTCTGTCTAAACTGTGTCCATCACCAATACCTCAGAGTTTTTCCCTCTCCACTGCACTGCAAGTGAAAAAGGTCAGCTGACAAAAGAATAAATGTCAAGAATTTTTCTCTGGTGCTTGTTAAAAACATATATTTCCCCTGGATGCTCAACAGAAGCTATAAATGCACATGCCTGTCCAAATCTGCTTAAAATATAAAATGAAATCCCAGGATTTTTTATGTTGAATTTTCATGTGTTTTGTTTTCAGAGAAATCTACTCCTTTACGACAATTCTGGTCTGAAGTCTAAATACAACCAGTATGGACATGATTTTTAGATTAATTATATTCTCCATGTATTCATGAAAAATGTTTTTTTTTCATGGTGGATTGATAATGTACAACTTAGGGAAGTTTTGAAAATAAGGAGGTTTAACTTATTGTGCCTTTCTCCAATCTACTGAAAGTTAAAATTATACATTTACCCTGATTTGTATTAAATAGTCCCTTTATATTTCATAACTTGTTTCCTCAGTTATGAAATATAAGTTATGTGTGTTAATAGGATTGAGGACAGGGGTCTGTGGAGATTGAACGAGAACCTATTTTTTTTATTAAACCTTAATTTAACCAGATAAAAACCTCGGTCACATTGTCGAGGTCAATGTGACCGAGGTCTTGTCTGGCCAGGAAATCACAGTAGACAAGAGAAATGGGCAACAATAACAAAAATAAAAGTGGAATATATAACATGAAAACAATTTGACAATAAAATGTAAGCCTTTTACAACAAGAGGAGATGCTTTATGACTATAATTTGTTTTTTAAAATAGATTCAGTTTCAATGTGAGCTAATATTTTGTGCAATATACAGATTTTTTTTTTTCAAAACTTCTACTAAATTAGTAGTCACCTATCTCAGATTGTTCTTTGGTCTTCCATCACGTTGTACATTTCCTGAAATTGAAAATACATGTAATAAGGCAGCCTATTGTTTCAGCCACCAGACTAATAATTGGTCTCAATACTTAAATACTGATTTAATAATTGCTTATTTTAAGTAGGTGGCTGAAGATAAGCAGTGATTTCAAAGCACTATTATCTTGCATGTGTTTATGTATCAAAACATGAATGCCAATATTAGAACTGTAATATGTTTTAGTTTAGCAGCCACATAATAAATAATGTGTGTAAACTGTGTGTTCCTGGATAATGACAAACAGAAAATCTGCCAATAATTTCTTTGCAGTTGTCCGTAGATAAAACAATAATAAAACCCACAACCAGAGCTTATTCAGCTGAAAGCTGGTATCAAACAGCTCCCAAAGAAATAAGGGGAGAAAAAAAATCCTTTGTTGCTATATTAACATCGTCTTTCATGTTTTATCTCAGCCTCTCCGCGGTAAAACTGACAGCAGAGTGTTTCCATGAGGAGGCTCAGACATTTTACTCCTTCTCGCCGTGCATCTCCACGCAGCACAGGGACTGTAATCTTCTTTCCGTGAGAGCCGGGTTTTGAAAAGTGTGGATCACTTCAGTTGATGTTGGGGTAGAAAAATGCCCTCCAAATTGACATGTAACAATGTCACCTCTGACTCGCCTGCCACGGCGCTTCAGTTTCCCACAACGCATCAGTCACCGTAAATCCACCAGAACAAGATTTTACAAGACTATTATCCATCACTCTTTAAGGTCGTTATGATCATTTTTATTTTAGTAAAGTATTCTGTAATCTGAAGGCCATTTGAAGCACAAGTACACAAAACAGGAGAACAGATTTAATGAGGCAGAGAAGCGTTGCTCCTCTTCAAAAGAACAAATTACCAGTGGTCACGTAGATCAGATGGTCATCTCACCTCCTCTCCTTGTTCTCTCATGCTTCTCCACAACAAACAGGGTTGGAGGCTACTTTGTTGTCAGATTAGTATGGGCTTGTGTTTCTAATAGCACAAAGTAAATATTCTCACCAGATGCTTTTTAAAATATCCGTCCCCTGATTAAGAGCTGCCGTTTCTCTGCTGCAGCAGCTAATTGGAACACCGTGGTAACTAATCAAAGCTGGCTGACACCGCCTCACAGGCACCGCTACAGATGGGCCCGCTCCATGCTTCTTACAATGCCGGCACATCGCTTCATAGTGGGGCTATTTTTAGCACGGTGGAAACATAAAAGACAGAATTTGGCTGACAGCCTTTTGATTATATATGAATGTGACTTGGTGACTTTTGCTAATGAATGAAAAGATTGACTGAGAAATACTCTTGATCGTTTTTTGAAGTTTTAAATATCGGGATCTAAAAAATGCAGGACGTGTGACTTATTCATGAGAACACTAACTAGTTATGGGAGCGTTATGGCAGATGTATTGAAATTTTTATTTATTTAGCGTTCGACCATGTAACAGCTCCCAAACTCAGAGCTTCAACTCCAAACTGACATCAACTTGAGATTACTGTGAAAGCAAATGAACATTATTTTTTCATTACTTTGTTGAACACACACACACACACGCACACACACACACATACACACACACACACACACTTACTGATCAGACATGTTGTTTGTTATTGAATCACTCAGTAATATTTATGGGAAATCCTTTGATGTTCTGGATTATACAATTTTTTTTTAAGTTTTATTCTATTAAATTAGGTGCATTACTCTCATAAAAGACCTACAATTCATATTTGTCATTATTGCCTCTCAGTCCTTTTATCCTTACCATATTAACATTGTTCAATTGTTACTCCTCAGTAAAACGTTTATAGATTATCTCCCAATTAAAACTGTGCATTCACATTAAGAGATTTGCTTAATTGATTCTGCAACATTTATGCTCCAGTGAGTGGTACATTTCATTAGTATCACTTTGCACTGTATTTTCTTTCTATAACGATCATCTGCAGCACAGTTTCTCTCCCTGTAATAAAGAGAAATACTGTATTAGAAGATGGCTTTTTGGCTAATTGAACGGTGGGTGCTACATTACTTTCTGCCCATTAGAAGTGAATCTGTAGCAAATGTCAAAGAAATGGTACATGAATTGTAAGGTTGGATGTTCAGTTTATGACCATTTCATATATCAAACGATAAACTCCTGGCCCGGCAGCTGCTGCTGCTTCTTGTTTCTGAGAAAGAGGGAAGTGTCTATAGTGCATGATTGCTATATGCAAATCATCAACCATCTGGAGATGCATTCAATATGTTTTTCCAGTTGTAAAATAACACCAGTTAGAAATAAGTCAAAAAAATATTGAGGTATTAGCCTCACTGCTGAGATGTGTTAGTTTTGCACAAGTAGACCTTCCCAAACATTTTTGCTCCACTTCTTATGTTCTGGATCCAGTAACTCCAGGCTTGTTCTGGAGATCGAAAGGGCTCCAGAACAAGTGAACATCGGTCCTGTTCACTTTCAGAACAGGACCGATGAGTTTAAAGCCCATCAAACTCTACATAGAAATCAAAGTGGCCAGTTTACAGCTTGTTTTTGGTTATCAATGACAAGTGCTACTCGGGTTAGTTGTTCTCATGTTAATGGCATTGCCTGGTTTTGCTTAAAGGAATATGCAGAGTTCCAGTACAGAAGGAGACATCGGCAGCGAAGACGAGGGGACATGTCCAGTGTCCGAAGTAACACGCCTGACCCTGATGATCTCAGCGACTCCACTTTAGGTACTGCTGTTATTTTCTTGTCCGCTTTTGTTATGTTTAGTGTTAAAAATCAACAGAGAATCATCCTCAGCTACTAGCAAGATTTATTCTGTGAATTCTTGATTTGCTCGCTTTAGTTAAAAGAGTTGCTATTTTTGCTGCTGGTTTTCACATCAGGAAATATTTTTAGACTAATTGAACACCTACTATTGATAAATATATGTATTAAAAAAAGAACAAAGATATATATTTGTGGAGATTTGAAGTGAGTTCTGTTATATGATCACTGTAAAGTTGTAGGAAAACAAAAAACCATGATCCCTTTTTTTTTTTCATTTTTCCATCTCTAATGTGATATTTATTGGGATTTATTAAAGAGAAACTAGAAGAAGTCTCTAACTTAACTACTCAGGTTTTAGGACACACTCTAAATGTTACCTTTTGGGTGTGTCCTACATATTTCTAAGAAATGCTACTTATTTTTTAAATTCCCTTTATTTAACCAGGTAAACGCTATGGAGATCTGGCTCTCATTTTCAAGAGGGGCCTTCTGGGCAGAAGTGTGCAACACACGGCAAGCTGACCACAAAATAAAACCAATTAAAAATACCATTACTTTCAGTGTCATACATGTTGAATTTGTAATATTTTAACACACTATTCCAGAGACTGTAGGTTTCTTTAGAGTCGAAAGACTTTAAAGAGTCTCTAGACTCTTTAAAGGCAGATGACGACGACGATGCTTCGTTGTGCTTCGTTTAAAGAGTCTCTAGACTCTTTAAAGTCTTTAGAGAAGTAAGAATGTGGTTACTTCTAAACCATATTTAGAAGTAAATATGGTTTACTTCTAAGCCATATTTTATTTAGGTGAAGACATTTAACTGTTTATTTCAGATGTAAACTTGGGCATGATGAGCTTTACTTTCATCCTCTCGGACCAACTAATGTGAATTTGTACAAAGTTTAGACTCCAAGAAAGTTTCTACTGCAAGTTGGATTATAACTGCTTATAACCATTTAGCACTTCTCTTCAAATATCCTGAACTTCAAAGCTAATTTCCAAAGTAATCCATCATTTTTTCTTTATTTGAATAAATAAAATCAGAAAAATTACAACTGAACAGCCCTGTATTTTAAATCAGTCAGTCTTGTTCATCACATTTATTTTGTTCGTGTGAGGTGATTTGCCATTTTTGAAGGCTGCAAAGAGGCACTGCTGTGCCAAGGACCATTTATTCATTTCAGTTAAATACTCATAATTAGTACATTTTCTGCTTAAACTCTGAAGGTCAGTAGTTTGCCAGGTGGTTGTAGCCATGTGCTCTAAACTGGGAATAAATGGAGCACATGTGATAATTGCTTCTGAATTAAATTGCTTTATAGGAGCAACTGTAGAGTCAGCTTAATGACTGTAATTTTGACTCGTGTATGTGTTTTTTTTTTGTTTTGTTTGTTTGTTTGTTTTTTTGTCTATTTATTTCCAACAAAAGAAGCCCAGGATGTTGGCGGTGGCCGCAGACAAGGTCATTTGATGGTGAGTGCACATTTAACAGGGTTCATATGAGCTCAAGGCTTTCAGCTGGGAAACCATGTCAGGTTAAATAATCAATATTTACAATAGGTGGCATGCTCTCTTTACTTTGGCATTAGCTTAATTAAAATGAAAAGAAAAACTGGCTTAAGCTTGAGTTACTATTCTTTAGTAAAGCTTATATTTGCAGACTTGCTTACAGAAACTCACTGAAAAGTGATGAAGGCTTCCTACCAGGTTCCAACTTTTTCCATATCAATAAAAGTTTTGGAATTCATAGCCAAAAACTAGACATAGAGGAGAACATGCAAAACATGTTAAATTTTTAAAGAAAAATAACATTTTCTACAAAATGGCATGCAACCTTTACAACCGAAAGCAATGATGCCCTTTCGAATGTGAGCTGAAGCTCATTTAGACCCGCAAATGTCACATGACTTTTTGAAAAATGACAACTGGCAAATATTAGACGAATATTTACCAGCTTTAAAAAAAAAAAAAAAAGAAAAAACAGTTCATATTTTTTTAGGATTAAAATAAAGAAACATGAAAAATGATGGCTACCTGTTTTTTTTTTTTTGTTTTTTTTTTTTTAAATCAGATTTCTGTAGTGACGAGAGACACATCCTAAAACATTGCTGGTACTTCTAGTGTTTTCTTTTAAGAAAATTCAGTGCAAATGTTTCAGAAAAACACAGTTAAAATCCTGCTTTTGTTATTGTATCTTTATTTAAAAGCATTAGCTTGTTCCTGTCCATTTATAGCCAAAGTCATTAAGAGCCATTGTGGAAAGTGCAAAAAGCCTCTTGTGGCTCCAGAGCTGCAGGTTGCAGACCCCTAAAACAGACAGTGTTTTTCAGCTGGAGTTGTTGACATCCTGCATCCTGTTTGCTCTTGCAGGGTCTCGACTCCCTGGACGAGGATGACCCAAACATTTTACTGGCCATTCAGCTCTCTCTCCAAGACTCGAGGATGACGGAGATCGGCTCCAGTCACGATGCCCTTGCCAACGAAGCCTCGCTTGGTGCGATCGGTACTTCCCTGCCTTCCAGACTTGAGCAGTCCGCTCTGGGCGTCGACGCCCTCCCCAGAGCTTCTCTCAGCAGCTCAGAACTGCTGGAGCGAGCCGATAACTTGGCCAGGCTGGGCAACATCAGCGGCCAGTACTCTCCCGGCCCCAGCGGCACCCCGTACATGGAGCACTGTGACATCCGTCTCCAGGTGCATAAAGCAGCCACTCGACTGGGCAGCAACTCCTCCACTGGCCTTTTCTCTTCCTCCACAGACTCGAACACGTGCGGCAGCAACGAAGCGTCGTCGTCGTCGTCCGCCTTGACAACAAATGCTAATCTGCTTGGAAACATCATGGCTTGGTTTCACGACATGAATCCGCAGGGCATCACCCTGGTCCCACCGACCGACCCCGACGTGGCTCTGCTTCCTGAAGGCAGAGAAGGATGCGCACAAGACAACGAGAAAGGCGGCTGCATTGTCTTCCCCAATGACAGGAAACCTCAGGAGGCGATGGCAGACGCCGGGTTTTGCACGCAGAAGTCAAGCAACTCGGAGGAGAAGGAGAGCGCCGTCGCCGAGAGGCCCACTCAGTTGGATCTGGTGGGGTTGGACACCATGCAGCTACCTTACGCGGCGGCGCCTGACAGAAGTGGAGAGCATGGCGAGTGCGCGAGCTCAAAGAGCTGCCATGTTGACAGTCCACGGTCTGACTATGCCTCTGACCAGCTGCCCAGCACCAGCTCTTCTGAGTGGGAGGACCACATGCACTTGGTTTGAGTCGCCTGGCAGGGATGGCGAGGAAGTTCACTGAAGTCCAAAAACCACTACAGATCGGAAAGCAGCTTTGCTGGAGCTGCGGGTGTAGAATGTACTGCGAATGAAGAATATATATACATTGGGAGGGAGCATGTAAAGAAGCATTTCCAGTTTAAATTCAGTGCAGGAACTGTAGGCCAGCAGTGAAAACAGACCACTGATTATTTTTTATTTTTATTTTAGTATCGTGAGCACACACTGCAATGAACGCACTAAGATAATCTGAAACAAATTAGAAATTGTATCTTGATGAAAATGAAATATGTTGCTGTTATATTCATTCATACATCAACTTTTTCTATAGGATGCAGATGGAGAGATGGTTCTCACTGCCGTCCAAATCTGCTTTCTTCATAGGTGCCAAACACTGACTAATAAAAGCACAGTTTGCAGTCACCAAGTGGATTTTTTTAAAGCAAATTGTGCCTGATTATCACATACTCAGAAACCCTAAATGTGAACATCCTGAGCCATATTTTTGTTTGAGCTTGTGGTTCAGTGTTCTTTTCAAATCCCGCTCACTAAAAGCTTTCGTGTGCTGTGTGACACTGAATAGTTTAACACTGCAGTGGTAGTGGATATTATGTGAAACTTTCAAGAAGAGAGAGGAAGAAAAAAAAAAAAGGTTATTTCTTCAACTGAAAAAGCAGGTGGCCTGCTCAAAAATATTTCACAATGGTCTTGACAATGGATATTCATCTCCAAGGATCAGGCTGAATAGGAAGCGTTCTCAGAGCTTAAAAAATGAGAAACGCTGACAGATCCAGAGGAGGGAGGGGGCGAAGGGGAGCGCTCCGTTTGATTCAGCTCCCACGTTCTGTACAGAATGCTTTGAATTCGGTTGTAGTTCGTGTGAAAATGATGTTTGAGCTGAATGTTTAATGTGAAAGAGCGATTGGTCCGGTCCATATGCACCAGGGAAGGTCAGCCAATAAGAAAACAAGGCAATCACTCCCAGTCTTATTTTCATTAATTATTACTGCTCAAGTTGTGCTTCGGTGGATTAATCTCTGCAGGGTAGTGCATAAAGAAATTCCCCAGCTGTGTGAACGGGGAATTCATATCTTTGAAGCACTTCTCTGTGAAGCTGAAATTACAGTGCCTTTATGTCAGTCTTCATGATTCGGTTCTTTTTCCACCTTCTTCTGAGTGCTATTCACACAGACACAAAAACACCTGTTACCTTAAAGAAGTGTCTCTCTCGTGACATTTGGCAGGAAAACAAACTCCTGTCTTTTTTTTTGTTTGTTTTTTTTTTTTTGTTTTTTTTTATTAAATCCAGATCTTTGTAGCATGAGGCTTTTTGTTCATTCACACAATACGCTGATGGACAAAACGGATGGTTAAATGGTTTGGTAAAATATGTAACTGTTAAAGTATTGTGAGTATTCTGTGCCCTATGTTTATTTGATTAAAAAAAAGGCAAATTATTTGTATCATTGAAGTACATTCACAGACTGTATGTGCATCATGTATCTGAGGAAAGTTGCAATATAACGTAGGTATTTCTGCTTTTATTAATGACTTGTGAGTAACTCCACATGCAAAACAATCATGTTTGACTTTAAAGAACTCATTTTGTTTGTGTACAGACTCCTGTCTGATTCGAGTAAATTATCTTTTGTAAAAGTTGACACATAGAGGAACACTAAATCTAGCAGCATTTTTTTTTTATATGTTTGTTTTTTTTTTTGCTTTCATACAAGGCTCAAGAATTTAAACTGTTAGTGCCATACGGATGATGGAGCGATGATAGATTCAAGGGTCCTGACCACAGGAGACATGTTTGTTGGTCAAATAGTATGCTGGGTTTGTGATGGTTGCAATTAAAGAAGAAGGTCCTACTTTACTTATATTTCACCTCTGATCTCTAGGTGACTTATTTTAAGAAATGATGACTTTTTGTAACTCATTTAAGATTTTCTATTGTAAAGCAACTAATTCTTAAAATGCTGTTTGCACTTTCATAGCCTATACTTGATACATTTCCTCTTTATATGAAAACTGTTTGGTGTGTGATGCCAATAAACTGTTAAGTTTTACTGTGTTAATAGTTATCACTTTTTTTCTTTTCTTTTTTCTTATCTTTGAATAGTCAAAGAAGTCCTGTTCAGATAAGTCGAGTTCCTTGAGGGCAGAAATATTTTAAAGCCAAGAAAAAAAATCTTAATAGGGGGAAAAAAAAACATCCTCAGAATTGCTAGTCAAATCAGACAAGTTACTTTAAATCATGTTTTTTGTTTGTTTTTACATAAAAACAGCCTTTTGAGTCCCACTCCACTGCGACACATGGTTGATGACTTGTCATCGAACCACAAAAGGTGACAGCCTATTGTTGCAAACTAAAAACAGATTGTTATCTTGACGGGGGGGAAAAAACGCCCTTTCAAAAGGAGTGGTGTCAAATTGGCACCACTTACTGGCAACGGAGGAAAAAAATAGAGTGAGCGCTCTTACTTCCCCTAAAATTTCTGTGCAGCAAAAGGCAGTGAGATTATTAAAGGTGAAAACAACCACGCTTTGTGCCCAGAATATGAAAATACTATAAAGTTGGTTTCAAGGGAAGGAGCAACCCAAGGATGAGGCGAGAAACTGCAACACGGCCCATGCTGCAGAGGACAGACTGCTCTCAAGAAGCCGAGACCAACAAAGTTTCAATGGATGTTGTTTGCAAAAACATTTTTCTAATGTGTAAAAGCCACTATAAAAGTGAGGTATACTTTTTACAGTAAATTCTTTTTACAAATTCACCATATTAAATAGATCAGAGGCTTACCTGAAATGTTCCTCCTACATGATTGCACACCGTGTGGTGTGCAAAGTGACTTTTTTTTTTATCAGTGTCTGAGCCAACTGAGTGAGAAAGTGTTTGACTGTATATCAAGGTTGTTTTTTTTTTAACTTCTCCCATGTGCATAGTCATCGCTGCTCTGAAACATTCAGTTGTCTCAGATGCCTTGTGCTTGTTTTTTTTCTTTTCTTTTTAGTGTTTTGATCTTTGAAACATGGATATAAAAAACTTGCAAGCCACAAGCCTGATCACAAATTAAACAAATAATAAAAAGGTTTTAAAAAAGAAAATGCATTGTTTGAAATGTATTTTATTTTTAAGTTTTTACATCCATTTATAAACAAACTAGGATATCAACAAATATTTAAAGCTTCAGTAATGTTGCAAAGCGTACCGTATTCAATATGACTGGGAAATATTTCAAAATTTTGATGCATAATAAAAGCTTCATCATACCCACACTGGAAATGTTTGAATTTAAATGTGACATGACTGGCTTTCATCATGTAATATGAGGTATATAAAATGTATGAGAAGGAAATAAGTTCAACGACAGAAGTTAATGATTTGCAGCAGGAAGAGGAACAAGGTAACGATGTCCAGATAGAGGCTGAGAGCAGCAAACACGTACTCCTCAGGAGAGATTTCATACTTCCTGTGTTTCCCCCCGAGAATTAGCTGAGTGTCAAACACCAAGTACTGCAGAGAGACGGGCAGACAAAGACGCTGTTACATCCCTGACATCTGAAGACAGTGTACTTACACGATGAAAGAGAAAAGGGTATTTATTAGCTAGGCTCTGTAAACAAACACAGACTTTTTTTTTTTTTCTAGGGATGAGACTGTGCATATAAACAACAGACATAAATTATTGTGCAGCTTGAGTGTTGCAGTTGAAAATGAGTTGTGACTTGCTGCTGACAGCATGTTGGGCTTTGCATGCAGGTTGCAGTCTGTTCCGCTAGTTGACGGGATGGGTCACAACATTTGCTGTTAATGCCAAAACCACTCAGGAAATGTGGCTGCAAATAAAGCCCACTGCTGTTCTGAAGTGCATAATTGAAATGAAAGGGCACAGGGGGGCATATGAGTTACGCTAAGTACAGGGACTAACACTGGTGGCAGCCCGCGTGGCCTGTGGCTTCAAAGCTTAGCCACAAGCATTTGCTTGACTTTAGAGCTTCTTTAATGTCAGTTTCTGTCTTTTGCAAAACTTATTTGCATGTGATTTTTGATGCTGACCGCTGCAGACAATCTCTGGCTGTCACGGGGGTATGAGTGTACTTACTAAAGAAAACAGCACAGTTCCCAGGAAGGCGTAGAAGATGTAGAGAAACTGCCGAAAGAAACGAGGTAAAATAAGTGGGGATGTAACAACACATCTCTCTAATTACTTATTCCACAAATGCATGTTAGCACATTTAAAATTCAAATTACAACCAGAACAAAATGCCTTTTCAGTGTGAATGCTGTCAGCTGAATGAGTTTGTTGAAAATTTGAATAGATGTTGGAAGGAGGGTTGGAATTGAACTCCAACTCAACCCTCTTTCCAACCGTTTTTCCAATCCTTATTCCAAGTCAAATTCCAGTTCCAATTCCAACCCCAATCCAGGCTGTTCTTCAATCCTCCTTCCAACCCTAATTCCAAGTTTCCTTCAAACCATGGTTAATAAGGCTCTATAAAAATCAGTCCAGAGAATTTTCTAGCCTCAAATATGTTTTCTTTCAAAACTTTGTGCTCCTGTCATTGACAGGAATTTCAATAGCATTCATCTATTTCTGTGTTAGTTTTATAGTGATATGCATCAGTCGGAGAAATGTGTCACCCCTTGGAGGTTTAAGAAGGCGTGTGTCCATCTTTATAGGTCACTGGCAATACAGTCAGATAATAAAAGCAGGCAGACTGTAAAACATTTCTCCTGCCCTGTCTGGTCTTCCCGCAGACATGCATGAACGCGACATTGTCACCTGTGATCGGATGATGGCACACATCAGTAAGAAGGAAAATAAGGACCAGGCAAACATCCACAAGCACCCAGCTCCAGCGGTAAAGTCCCACTGATGACAGGAAACAAAGGAGAGGAAAAAAAAAAGAAAAAAATATGATGAAATTTTTTTTTTTTTCATTAATAAATAAAAGCTGCACAGGAATTCTTTCATTTATCCTGAAGGCCATCTGTGGTATTGCGGCTAAGCTGAGGGGCTCTGCAGGGAGAGAAATGACAAAGACATACTGGAGCTCCACATAAAAAGAACATCCTAATAGCTCTGGATATAATTGTCCAGAGCTATTAATCAACAGGCTGCAGACACCGAGGAGGACAGTAGATATGACCTACTGGCCCGTGTGGCCTTTTCATACGGACAGCAAAAAGAAGAACACAGATCACCTGAGGAGCTACGAGCTGAACAGGTGAGGTGGCCTGTTTGACATTTATTTCGCAGTGACAGAGATCAAGAGGCTCTGTGCATAGTGTGAACTGCAGTGAAAGAGGTGTTGGGAGCTGCAAGATGAACGACCAGTTGTAAAACTTAACTGGTTGTGACTGTGGCCACTCACTCTGCCAATACAGTCCGAGCCGGGTGGTCACTTTTTACACCAATGAGTTTGTATTCATTTAGATCTACATTGTTTTATTCTTAATATGAACCTGGAACATTTTGGAAACACATACCAGTTTTGTCCTGAAGTATTTTCATAAAGATGCCTAACACTTTTTTCCCCCACAGGATATTTATTTTCTGAATACTTCATACTACAAACGTTTTCCATTGACGTTTATCTTTTGCGGATTCTTTAGATGTATAAGATATTAATGGCTGCTGATCAAACCAGAGAGTACTTGAGTGATCTTTTTATCTGTGCGACAAAATCAGATAACATAAAAGCACTTTAAATCGTCGGTGGTCAAACTGGGTAGAAAAAAATAACCCCGTCAAAATAAAAGGTGTTGAGGCGGATGGCTGCGTTTTGAACAAAAAGAAATAAAGACATGCAACTCCACTAACTGGCTTGAGTTTTTTTTTTTTTCAAAATTACATTTTCTTATGTAACAACTCAAAACCTTTAGCAGACACAAAATAACAGCAGCGCCATTCGGCTCCACCACAAACTAGAAAATTAGCTCATTTAGGAAAATATGAAGAATCTGCTTTGTGTGATTTTTTTTTTTCTTTTTGTTTTGAGGCATTGTGTATCTCACTGCACAAATGTGTCTAAACAAACACATTTCTTTCTAAAGCAAAACAAAATCTGCGTCCAGGAATTCTTCAGAAACTGAATAGTTGCTGTGTTTTCCCGTTGAAACGCAACACCGTGATAATTTGAAGCGACGTTCCTCAACCTAACCAAAATGAATCCCCAAAATAAAGTTATAGCAACCGGTTCGTCTCTATTAGGCCATGATTTTCAGTCACAACATTTACAGAACATATAAGTATCCAAATAGGCTTATTAATCATATAGATGGACAGTAAATTTCCATCCCCATCATAAAGTCACAAAGAAAACCCACACATACACATAAACATATATTGCAGCAGTCTTCAGGTAAATTCTATGACTGCTCGCATGTGAGTTACTAAAGTAGAAAAAAGTCATTTTTTGAGTAAATAAATTAATGAGCAGAGTCATTATAAATGCTGTGACTTTGCAAGTAATCACAGATTTACAGTGAAAGCCTCAGCTCAGAGCAAGCTGGTGGAGGGGAGAAATTATTTGACTGACACAAACACCGATTTCAGCAATAATCATAGTTTTGCCTGGACAGCAATCCCATCGAAGCATTAAACCTCTCGGCCTGCACTGCATCAGGAAACCTGGCCAACATGTTCCAGATGACTGCAACGGAAACGCATCTCGCAGCGCCGGTATTTATGAGAGGCCGATAAGCCGCTGTAGTTTATAAAATGTCACTTTTGGCTGTGCTGCAAAACACAAGCCCAGAGCGTGTGACTGATCTTACCTTTGACTGCATGGCAAATAGACTCATGCCAAAGGAAACAAGAGCCGTCGCGCCCACGGCCCACAGAACTGCCTCGGCTTCATAGTACCTGCAGACAGATATATTAAACAGACGCTGCATGCTGGAAATGCATCTTGAAAATAACCAATTGTCAGTAAGTAGTTGGCATTTAGCAAACACCATTTATTTTTTTTTTTTACCTGGGATTGATGTGCACGATTGACTAAGACTAGGATATAATTGTGAAGAGGTATTAAAATGATTTACTGATATTATTTTTTGTTACTAAACCAGATTTGGAAACTGAGTCAGAAATTTGGATCCGGCCTCTGGACTCTGCTTGTAGAGCCTCTTATCACAGCAATTACAGCTGAACATCTGTTACGATACGTCTCTCCTGGGGTTTTTTTGTTGTTGTTGTTGTTGTTGTTGGCCATTCCTCTTGGCAAAAAAGCTCAAGAGCATGGAGACGGTTTGTCAACAGCAAGTTATGCAATAAAAGGAGATGTACAGTATTAGTTTTTTTTCCCCACAGCAAGTGTTTTGCATTAAACTAAAAAGTTTAATGAGCGCTTTCTTAGTTAAGAGGATCCTAGAAATGGCTTTGAAGTTCGATTTCCACAGGTAGATTGAAGAGTGATCTGAGGGTTGTTGTTTTACAACTTCACCTGACTTTAAACTCCACAACTTTTCTCCCTGACCTGTCTGCTGCGATCCTGGATCTGTTGTTGTTGCTTTCTGATGTAAACCTTTAATGCGTTTAAACACCAGTATTTACACTAATATACAATTACAATATTCAAATTGAAGATATCAAACTAAAGGCGTCTGAATTTAAATGCATGCCACACTTTTCAGAATGCTTAAACCCGGCATTATTATCACTCCACAGTTATGAGGTGCTTTGTGCTGGTCTACAACTTAAAGTGCCAATAAAACTCATTACAGTTTCTAGTTACAATGTGACAAAATGTGTGAAAGTTTAGAGCCATATATATATTTTTGCAAGGCATTATATCTAATATTTGTGCAAAATACTATAAATATGATAATTTCACAGGGTTAGAGATAGTCACTCCTGGGCTGATATGTCTGACAGATTGACTTGTAGGTAAGAAAAGAGATACCAGACTGACAGAATGTAATAAATAAATAAATAAACAGACAGATTCTTCTGGTGCAGAGAAATTGGTTTGAGTCCGTCATGCCTCTGGTTTATCCCCAGCCAAAAAGCTCAGAAAATGTGATACCGCATCCTTCGTTTTTGGATGGCCACCAAAAATGATATCTAGTTTGATGCCTTCAAGCTTGGCGTCGAGCACGTTACCAGATTTGGATCAAATCGGATTATTATTGTGCAAATGAGTTGGTATCATGTGGAGGTTATCCTCTGAAACAAACACTCACGCTGCCACAGATCCAAGCATCAGGCCCTCTGCAACAGTCTGAGAGCGAAAAAGAAGAGACAAAAAAAAAAAAAAAACATTAAACAGAGCAAGGATGGTGGTGGTTTAATTTGCTGCCTGGATGGTGCTGCTTCTACTCACAAACAAACCCAGAGCTATAAAATTGAGGGGCACTTGGCGACGGATGTTATCGCAGCAGGACAAAACCAGAATAAGGACCAACACCACTGACCTGCATCATAAATATCAAATAAGCAGCCTATAAAAAGACAAATGCAGTGAAACTACCGCTTTGTAGCTGGTAGCTCTTCGGGTTGCCATGTGGAAGGTTTTAATTAACTAAACAGGGCATGGATCAAGGATCAAAACGGTTAAATCAGAGTGTCTTGACTTACATCATGGTGTAGGAGAACCAGGAGTTCTCATGAACCCACGTCTTCAGTGTGTCCCTGTTATTTCATAAGAAAAACAGAGCACAGAGTTTAATAGAGGCATCATTTATTTAATAGAAGCAGAGGAACGAGTGTCTGGTGCAAGTGTAACACAGGACAGAGCATTTCACATGCAGGGTAAGAACCATGTCAGAAAATGCTGTTGCAGCCTTTCGCTGCGAAACACAAACGTGTCAATCTTATGCAAACTAAAACATAATCTCTACTCTCTCGCACCATTAGGTGCCACTGTAGGATATAAGCCACAATGTTGCTCATACATCCATGGTGGCAACTCCGCTTTTGTTACTTTTGCGAGAGGCATGCTTTCACACGCAGGCAGGCCACGCGGCAGCTATTTTTATGGAGGGACTTCTGACACGGATTCAGGGAACTCCTTAGAGAGTCTGTGCCTCACCAGTAAAGAAAGGCGCAGATGATCCCAACAGTAAGCAGCAGCTGAATCATCAAGGTCAGGTAGACTTTCCGCACAAAACCTGTTAAACAGAAGAGAAAATGGAAAGCAAAGCAAAGCAGAGAGAAATGAAAAAGACAACAACACGGAGTTTGTCAAAGGAATGCAGGCTGAAGGATGATGTTTATGCTGTGCACTATTAACATTTTTTATTTGTTTTCAGTGACTCTGCATCGCATCTTAAAGAGCAAAACCCTTGGTCGTGAGGAAAACATTCATCCCTGTGACCTTCTCTTTCTCACCTCTCCGTATCGCCGCGACACTGAAACCAATCTCCTCTGATTCGCTGGTGTATAGAGGCGGAGCCTGACCACCATACTGGTCACTTCCAAATGCAGGTGGGTCCTCCGGATGGATCATGTTGTTGTAGGACTCTGGAGGAGAGATGACTGCAATGTTCCCCTTGCCAACCTACATCGGTCAGAAGTTTACATAAATTCATCATCAGCATATAGTAGGTCCAAAGTTTATAAACTCATGTTACATTGCAGAAATATGAGATTAGTAAATCATTTTAAAAAGTCCTTCTACTAATGCCTTGTTGAAGTATTTTTTTTAATTTGGTTTCTGTATTGATTTGATATTTGATATCAAGCTGATGAGTCTTGGTTCTCAGATTAAAAGTACTTTTTGAAAACACCAATCCTTAAGCAGGTATTAAACATTCTTTTTAATAAGCCCAAAGTTCTGTTTTTATTTTTTCTATTGGTCTGATGTCTGATCTTGACTTTGAATGTCATGTTTTCATTAGCTGTTAGCAGAAAGCCATTTTGATTGGGAAAATTAAATTAAGTGAGTTTCTATCCTAAAAGTTCAGCTGTCTTCTAGAAATATGAAGTCGTTTAATTTTTCAATATCATTCAAGTATCACACTAGTTGACAATTTATGGTTCGTGCTTCAAAGTTGGATGATTGACAGTAAAGTAACCGCTTCAAAATAACTCTACATATTTCCTGTAAAAGAGAGATCAACTACTGAGCCAAAGTTATGTTAATATACACAAAACATATCACATTTCTCTCTAACAAAATATTTCCCTGTGTGGTAAATGAATAAACTTAGATCTGGGCACACAGTTGCTGTTTACAAAACGCAGTGCCATCATTTCATACCTGAAAAAGGATGGTTAAAATGAAAGCTTGACAGTCATTTTCAAGCTATTTGTTTGTATTTACAAGCAGTGTTTATTTGGATTTAATAAATGTTTTATGATCTCGTGACGATGATGTGTTTTACTGAGATTATTAACCTTTAATTAAAATACAGTTTACAGCGTCCATTACAAGACTGCCTCTGGTATTCAGATGTCACTAACCTGGTATGTCACTCCTGTGTAGGAGTTTTGCTCATAGTTCGAAGGGCTGTAGGGAGGAGGGCGAAGTTCATGTCCTTCACCAGTGCTGCTATTTGTTTGCTCCATTTCACTAATTTCAATAACCCGATTTTTTTCCATCAACAAAACTGACAAGAGAGAAGACACAACACACATGAAGGTAAGTTAGGGTGATAGCTCAGGCCCAGAGGCATCCTTTCAGACAGTATCTGGGGTTTCATCAGCGATGCTAAACTGGCAAATGGGGCGCTGTCAGCAGGGAACAAATAAATGGGTAATTACAAAATGATGCATTGCACAAACACACAGTGAGCCATGACTAACATCCATAATTACGGTCTTAACCCCCCCCCAACTTAATAGAGCTGTATGTATTTTTAATGGTCAGAGAGAACGTGGTTAATTGATCTCAGAGGAAATCCAGCTGTCGTCATGAAAGACACCCAGAACAGATAGAATAACAATAGAAATATTGGGAATTCGGTTTTATAAGTAGCAAGGAAATAAAAGACATGTTTTCCCTTTAAGCTGGTATTTGAGCAAGTCATAATTAGGGCATCAATGATCAGTGCTCTGCAATATAAAATGGTGGGAAAACAATGACGACGAGCAGAGAGCACTCTGAATAGCTTCAAACAGCAGCACTTTAAAATAAACCCACCAGTGATACAATAACATTAATTCTCTGGGGTTGTGTTTGTGAATTAATTCATCTTTTGCTCTTATAAGGAATCATCTAAGAGATAAAAATCCTCTTCTATTCTCTTCTCAAGCTTCGTCAGGCAGCCGACACAATGAAGTGAAACTGCACGATAAGACATGAAGTGGACTCGGTTTCTGTTCATACTCAAAAGCGTCATTATTTCCAGAACGAGAAAAAAAAATTCCTTCATTTTCATTTATTTAAAGAACCCTTTGTGCATTTAAAATCTTCTAAGAGATATTTAATTAAGGATATTTGTTGAAAGAAGCTCAGTACAACTGTAGTTCATAATGTATTGCCTTACCTCTGCTGTGAAAACCAGGAAGCAGTTGTTCCTCTCTAGGGCAAAGTCTACCTGCTATCAGCTGGTTCCCACAGAGACGGGACTTTAGCTCCTGAGGGAGAAGATGGGGTGCGACATTAGGCTTAATGGGATATTCAGATGAAGAAAGCTGACACTGAGTCAGAATAAATTAAGCTTTCCTTTTTTGTCTCTCTCTCACCAACATCGGTTTACTATGACCTTTAGAATAATTTCATATGCATCGCTTATGCTTGCTTTAATAAAGGTATGTTTTTTTGGAGTCAATATCCTTTCATCCGACAATGCTTCCTGTTTGAGATAAGTCTGTGGCTCTGCTGCTTTGCAGAACAGAGAGAGAAAGAAAGAGAGGGAGAGAGAAAAAAAATAACAATGGCCGTCTTTGAAGTTGTTTGAGTCATCTGGCCTTCATGGTTCACCTTGGTTACCTATCGATAGCATTCTGCCTGTGGAAGTCATCCACCAACAAGGAAATGGATGAGTGATGCATGCCGTCCTGTTTTAAAAAAATTACAGCTGTTGGGTCACAGCAGGGGAGAAGGATAGCTGAAAGAACGACTTGAAGCCAAAATACATGAAATAATATAGGTCAGTGCAGTCTTAGTGCTTCTTCACGGAGAACTGCCGCTAAAAGGGTTATGCGGAGGAATCCATCCATGAATCAGAGAGCAGCCAAAGCGCCGACCTGCTTTCTATAAAACCGTCTACGACCGTTGATCACACACAGTTTAAAAGACGTGTAGCAGCAAATGTTCAAGGAAATTTCACTCAATCCCATTCCAGCAAATCTGCAGCCTGAGCAGCTCAGGTTTTGATTTCACATTAAGGGGTGTGACAGACACGTGGGGATTACACAGAGACCTCTCAACAATTACACTGACGATTTCAGAGCAGCCAGGTGCCAACGCACAGACGATCCCTTCCTTCCAGGCAATTCCCACCCAGACAGCCATGTTTATGTATTTATACATCAAGTGAACACTTGGGGGCACTCGTCTCCTGCGCTTCCTCTGCTAATTGCAGTCATTTGATTGTGGCTGTGGCCCTTCACATGCTGTCACCTCCCCACCCACCCGACAGCTCCAAAATCCTCCAGAGAGCTCTCTTAAAACCCGGCCGCCTCTTCATCTTATCTGCCGGATCAAGTCCTTCATTTCAGTCGCGAAACATGTGATATTTGTGCTCTTCTCAAAGCGTTGCCAAAGTACAAAAAAAAAAATAAATCAATCAAAAATACAAGAACAAATCACATCGTTTCCTGTGTTCACAAAGCGATAAATAAATAAATGAATAAAGAAGATAAAGCGAGAACAAAATGCAGACGTCATATTTGGAGCCGCAGACAGCGTTTTGCGCCACAAACAGGCTCTCGGCTCCTGCTCGCGGCTGATTGGCGTGTCAGTCAACACGGGCCGGATTTTGCGCTGCCTGCTCAAATCTGATGAGCCCCGCTGCCGCCTCCGCGTCGGATCCCGGCTGGATTTGAATGGGCGGCACAACAAACACAGTCACATTTGAGCAGGCAGTGGAAATCACGCCGGTGTCGACATACCAATCAGCGGGAGGCCACGTTTGAAATGGATCGTCCGAGCCAGAGATACGCGGGGGCCCGTGAAGCATAATGTGTGATGAACAGAGAGATATTGTGTGTCCAGCCACCCATCCATCAGGCTACCTGTCGACATGTAAAGAATAGGAAGGATGCAAAAAAAAAAAGATGGAGAAAGGGCGATAGAAATACTGAGGTGTATCTCTAACGTGTGGTGACAGTCCTGTTTTGTCTGCTGTGATGCTCTTTGGGGCTCCTGGGACTGGCAGAGGATGGCAGAGGATAGTGTTACAGTGTCAGCGGAGGAGAAGAGATGTAGCCATCATGAGAGTCCCTCTTTCTGCTTCCCTATGCTGCTGTGACTAACTGCTTCCTGGCCCGGCCTGCCCGCAGAAGGATTTATTTGAAGAATTGAAAGTGTGGCTTGTGTGGCCTCGGAGGGCCCCCAGCGCCGGTCCACGGATCCCTGCTACAAGACGCCCCTTCATTTCTAATTTACGGCCCTTCCGGAGCCGCTAATGTAGAATTTCTCCAGGATGTATTGCTGATGAGAAAGTTCAGCGAAGGCTCATGCTATACAGTGTGTTACTGTAAATTAGGTGGCATTCTGCGCTAATTTACGCCTCAGCTCCAGCGTGAGGAAGGTTGGGTTTTTTTTTTTTTGTTTTTTGTTTTTTTTGAGTTCAAGCAAAAAAGTTTAAATAACTCAATGAAAGCCAAATCAGCACAGCGCTGTTAGAAAAGGCATTATCTTGTTAAGCAAATGAGCATAACACAAAAGACACAGCTGCAGTTTAACAAATGGGCATGATTAAGTGAATAGATGGTTGTTATCAATTATTTTAAGCTGAATATATTACATTGTGGGAATGAACACTGAACTTAACAAGAATTTATCCTCATTGGATACAACATTGGTCTATGGAGAAGTCTGTTCGATATATAATTCTAGACAAACTTAATTTAAACATATTTAACAAAATGCTCATTGGATTATCATTTACTGTGCTAACATATGTAGACAGCATTCAGTGAAAGTTGTTTTTTGTCTTTGAAAACAACTTAAGAAGGAAATCATGGTGTTTTTACTAAAGTATTCCAACCACGAGAAAATAGACTCCACGGCTTTTGTCAAATGCCATTGGAAAAATCAGCAAGCAAATACGCAAATATTACTTCTAATCAGAGGCGACTCTGACCACGTGGGTCTTAAAAGTCCTGACTTGAAAGAATTTTTTAATGCTTTGCAGTTTTCTGCACGTCCGTTCCAGATTTGTGGTGCACAGAAACTGAATGCTGTTTTTCTATGTTTAGCCAGGCACCCCGAATGGTTGCCACGGGAGATTCAAGGATTTTTCAAACATGCACAAAAGAATCAAAGCAACACATCAGCTTTTTTTGTGGGTTTTTTTTTTTCTTTCTTTTTGATAAGGGCATAACATCATAACACGATATGAAACTCAAAAAAGTGACATTTATACAGTACCTCAAACAACCCCAATAAACCAACCTGTTCAAAAGAAATGTGGAAAGCCCTTCTTTCTGCTAACCCCAAAATAACTAAAAGTTAAACAATTATTACATTTTTTCCAACAGAAACCAGGCAACCTATTCTCCCAGCACTCAGCAGCAAGCAAGGGAAATGTGCATGCATGCAAGTAGTAGCAAAATTGTTCAGGGAACAACTAATAGATAAGATATATTCATTTACTGGTTCTTAAGTGCTCTTCCACACTCCTTTTTGAGGCCTCCCCCGGGCAACTGCCCATATAGCCCATAGCAAAATTAACAACTGAGTGGAGGTGATTTGCAGTGTTAGTTATTTTCTACTATGTTTCTGCATGCATAAAGCCAAAAAGCTACATTTCCGTCAGCCTGGTCAGAGCAGTTTCTTTCACACCTTTAATGTATCCTCCATGGCTTGTAACAAGATTACAAGAACTTTCAACATGGCCTTTCTTTCTGCCCTTGATGCTGTTTGTTCAGTAATGTTGTCTAACAAACCTCCAAAGTCTTCAGAGAACAACTGTAATTTACACAGAAGTGGTTTTCTAATTAAGTCGAGTGAAGTTTATTTGCATAAAGCAAATTAGTAAATAAGTAAATCATTACTTATTAGGGGATTTCTGTCAGCACCTGTTTCCTCTATACTGTATTCATGATTGTCAGAGTAAAGGAGGCTGAACGCAGCCTCATATTGTATCATTGTTATGCTCTAGTTTGTTAGTCTTTTACCTAAAAACTTGCTCAAATGTACTCATGGTTGATGTTGTAATGTGGCAAAAATATTAAAACGTTTATACTTTTGCATGCATTTTGTCAACAGTGACATTTGATCAGTTTGAAACTGATTAACTGACAGAAAACACTTTTAAGGAAACCATTTACAATCTCACCCCTAACAATGTAAATGTAGATGGATTCAAACTGAGAGCGCTTCTGACAACAAACTTTTCTGAATCACGGCAACTTGGCTGACCTTCAACTTTAGTACGTGAAAGGAAATACTGGTCCAATACATTTTTGGCACAACCCTTCAGTATTTAAGCAGTGAAAATTAAGGCTGTTATTCATTTGCTCATGCATTATGTAATCAAAAAGTGCCAGAAGGAAGAAAATTGTGGAAAAAAAACCTTAAATAATGAGGATTGTACTAGAAAATTTGTGCGGGTCAAAAGCTCAGTGTTTACACACTGGGGCTGTCTGCAAGTTACAAATATGAAGATACAATGTGTATAACATAGGTTTGTTGGTACGTTAATTACAGTGGGACTATAAAAAGAGATGAGTAGAAAAGCTGATGCTGTCCAAGTCTACCAAAATGACAAAACAAACACAGCCACACAGAAACACTAGTTGCTGCAAAAGAAACCGAGCTCATTTGATTTAACCTGTTATTTGCTTCGTATCTGTTCAATTCTTCCAAACATCTGGTCCTTGAAAATTTAACTCCCACTCACAGAGTGTGCCCATCCATTAAAGTGACAGGATTCAGTGCCGACTTGTGTCGCGATGAAACCGAGGCTCTGTCTGACACATTAAGACTGCTGTCACAAGCTGTAGCAGAAAAAGCACCATGACGCTCATTTAAACATCACATTAATATGTTTCGTTGCCGCCAGAGTGATGGAAGGCACGGATGGGCCTTTATGTTCTAGTTGATGCTGTCAGCTCTAATAATCGACTCTTGGTTTGGACTCGGGCTGCTACAGATTCGAGAAATTGCCGTTTCCAGCAGTTCTGTTTCTTGGAAGGTTTAAATTTTGATCTTGAATTTTCTGTGAAGGCAGGAATAAGTTTTCAGAAAGTACGAAAGGGGGAGGGAGTTTGTTTGCAAAGATGAGCTGACAGAGCTAGGGTGCGATACTTCTCTTTTCTTATTTCTCTCGTGAATCACATTCCAAACAAGCTCAGGAATGAAAACACTGACCTTGTACTGAATTTATTAAGCAAATGGCACTTGGTGCCTTCGGATATCTGAGTGCACATGACATGTCAGAAAACGGCAACGCTGAAAATGATCGATCCTCTTCTTTAGTGCACCAGGTAATACATACAGCAGCAAACAAACCCTCAAAGCTACACAGAACGTCGATACTTATAAACATCAAAACAAACGCAGGAAAAATGAAATTCTGAAACTGAAACTTAAGTTGTTCGGAGTCAGGTCAACAAGATGGATAATCTGTGTTTTCGTAATGTCACCATATGCTTTCTG
Organism: Poeciliopsis gracilis; assembly: GCA_911649635.1. Lineage (NCBI taxonomy): Eukaryota > Metazoa > Chordata > Actinopteri > Cyprinodontiformes > Poeciliidae > Poeciliopsis > Poeciliopsis gracilis. Next base: position 3,542,324 of record CAJVRI010000287.1, read on the forward strand.
TTCATTCCAATCATAATTATTCATTTAGGCCCAAAGATTAACATGCGTTTGTTTGTATTTATATAATCTTGCTGGTTATTACAGTGAGAGTCTCAGGAGGACGTCTGTAGTTTAGGTCGATGGAAACAAGAGGAGCTCCATCCCTGACCGCAGCTGGGACAGACTGTAGCTGTGATCATGACTGCAGGCTTGGGGGGGTTGGTTGGTTGGGGGGTGACACAGCTGTCACCACGACCGTAATAACGACAGAGCTTTGGCTTGTTATGATTCTGGCTGTGACATTCGCTTTTTAATGGGTGTCGACGACTACACGCAGCAGCTGTGTGAGGTTGCACTGACTGTGTGTGCAGTCGGATCTGCTCCTGAGCTCATCGAATAAAAAGGGGGGTACGTCGTTGAGGCCCCGTTGGTTAAACACGGACATCTGGATATCTCTAGATCGCCGATGAGTAAAGGAAAGCAGCAGCTGAAGTTCAGAACATGAGTCGTTATCCGACTGCTGCTTCGCCCATGCCGATGAGTCGGAGCGGCTACACGGAGCTCGGTTAAGCAGCAGCTGGTAAATGAGTAATGAGCAGTGTCACATCACCTTTGCTTGATTTTTCAGTTTTATGCTTCCAGACTGACAGAGTATCAAAAGCCCACAGGAGAGTAATAAAATAAAACTTTGGATGGTATGCAGCACTGAAGTTTTAATAGACTTTGAGTTCAATTTCCTTCCAAAAGGTATCAAGAAGATATGTTCTATATTTTAGGTTTGTCAGTCTTGTCTTTTTTGTTTATATATAGTTATATAAACAAAAAAAAAGGCCGAGCTAAAGGGGGTAAGAATGCAAGGAACGGGCTCCGATTTGAGATACAAGGCGGTGGGCTTGGGGAACAGCGGTCCCTTAAGTGAAGCTTGGTTAAGAGTTGGCCAGGAATGAATAGATCCAACTCTGCATTTTCTGCTAATGCTCACCCCCTGGATAACTTTCACCGATCAAATGTAAAAAAAAAAAAAAAAAAATCAAGTTTTCCATCTTAAAAACGTCATTACAGTTCAAAGATTGGGAAGGATGATCTGAATATGCAGGAATAAGGTGAATATATTACGCTAATCTTCCACACCATATGGGCAACATGACTAACACATCTGTGACTGCATGCTGCTTCATAAGTACCCTCTCAATTAATTTGAATGGAACATAGAGAGTTGCTTCAAGTTTGAAGAGTGGGCTGAAAAACTTAATACTTTCAATGTCAGAACATCCTCAGTGTGAAAAGTATGAAATATTATTTATAAAAAAGAATCTGAAATGTAAAAATGGAAACTCATAAACAAATGAAATAAAGTCATTCAAGCGAAATATGAAATATTTTAAATTCACAGTCTGTAACTAGATGAATTTTCTTCACCGTTGCATTATTTTCCCTCTTTGAGATGCCGGGAGAACACCACCTGCATCAAATTAACCTAACTGGTGTTGAGAAATTTCAAACTTCTTGTTTATTCCACCAAAATGACATCAACTCCAGCAATGAGAATGCAAATAAATATGACTTTCCATGTTTCAATCATTCTGAGTCACCCCACAGAAACATCTAAGTCTGTTGATCAAGGATTTAGGACATTACGGACATCTGGTCCCCACTTCATCTGTTGTTTGGGTGGATAGTCGAAGATAATAATTAAACTGGAATAACATCAACTTTATTTAAGAACTTTTCCCTTCGTTTCCACTGGCATTATTGTGATTTTTGCTTCCTTGTTGAGACAGTTTATAATTTGCAACAGCATGGCATCAGCCTGATCTATGAACTCCTAATCTGACCATCTGAACCAATTGTGACTGCTTGCTTTTCCAACCACGTCAGGATGCTGAGCTGCTGAGGGATGTTTGTTCTGACTCAGAGTGGAATGGAGTGTCATGCTACAAAAAGGGTGGGGGGAAAGTTTCTTCAAAGCCACTGCAGAGTCTGACAAGCCGAGAACATGCTGCCAAGTCAAATACAGGCTGGAGCTTTGCGAAATCCCTGCGGGTCGAGCCCAATTGTCATCACGGATAATTCTTCCCCTTACTTATGCTCCATTTTTATGCAGCACACACACAAAACAATGATGAAATTACTGATGTTTGTTACTGTATGAATGGCAGCTAATGATATAAAATCCAACAGTCAATAGTAACATTAAAGGACATAAGAGATGCTGCGCGGACCACCCTCACGCTGCCAAAACATAACAGACCTGTCGAGGTTTGAACTGCGCCAAGACCTCAGACGATGTCGGGCACTGTGATGTTCTGAGCACTTCCTTTAAGTACTAGAGATGCGAAGTGGGATCTCCATGGACTGGACTTGTTTTCCACACACTCCATCAGGCTGAAGTCGAAGGAATTTAGCAACCAAGTCAAACCTTTCAGACATAGTTTGAGATTGTGTGACAAGGTGCATTACCCAGCAGAGAGAGATTATAATCTCCGGGGAGGAACTGTAACTACAGCGCGCGTCAAAACAACATCCTGTGACGGATTCCTTTCTTCCACTGGTGCATCCCACTGTCATCAGTTCTCCAGATACTCGGTGAACAAAGAGTGACATACATATGTTAAAAAAGGGATATTAATCATCACACTGAAGCACTAATGGTCGTGTTCTGACATTTGCATGACCGTAGCAAGAAGCTAAAAGGGTCAACATGGGCACTCTTAAGGGCTTTCTGGAAACACAACCCACACAGCTGTGTTGCACTGCCTTTCATTTATTATCTTTTGTTTCCTAGGTTTGAGATCAAATTTCTAGGACAGTTTTAATTATTTCTGGAGGGAAATCTTTTTAATGATACAAAACTGATGAGGCAATAATTACATCTTTTGTTTAATACTTATAAAGGCTTATTCTATCACAAGATTTGTTTCCATTGACCATATAATTACGCAAATTGTAATTATGAAAGTAAATTTGATTAATGGAAGCATGTCAATTAAAAAATATATTAGAAAAATATCCTGAGGTTAGTGTGTTTTCGGCTGTATCAAAATTTGTGTTTTTCACAAAACTGCAAAGGAGACACTTTTTTCGCATCACACAAATCCTGGGATCAACAGTGTAACGATTTTACTACAGGCGGAAAAGGCAAATAAGATGGCAGAAACTGTTGGGAGGATGATTTTGTGTGAACAAACTTGCTCACGTAATTTTAATTGCATTTCTTATATAGTGGAAAGACTGCATTTGCAACATTTTGTTTTTCGACGTTAGCAGAATATCGATAATATTCACCTAATTCCTACCTACACTAATTCCACAGTGTAGGAATTAAAAATGGCCACAGAAAAAAAACAAAAAACATTATTGTCTTTAAGTGTCCTAATAACTGAAATTGTATGGTATTTGTTGTTTTTCACTTACGAATGTGGAAGAGCCAAGGTAATTTAGAACTACTGTAAAGAAATGAAGCCTCAGTGAGCGCTGGTCAGTAGGCCAAGGACAGATGGACATCTCATCTGTGAAGAGGCCATACAGCCATTTGCAGTCCAAAGCTCTTTGTCCATAAATGGGCAGATAAAATTTGAGTTTGGTTCTTTTCTCTGCCTGATAGTTTCTTCAAACTGTGAAAATGGATTTCCCATAAGTCTTAATCACGACAGAACAATAACAGACAGCAGCTTTTTTCACTGCCACAACTCTGACAGGAAGAAGTGCTGTTGCCGCTGTATGGTGGTAAAATGTCGGTATAGGAAACAAATAGGAAACACAGGAGTACAGTTGTGTGGAAACCATCCAAGCAATTGTTACTTTATGAAAATTTAGGATAAAAAAAAAAGATTTACAGGTACCTGTTTATACACTTAAAAAATGTCCGGCACATCTTGCAAGTTCAGAATTTGACCATTAAGTTCCTTAAGAACTGCGTTTATAAGATGTGCTTGAAGCTAATGGGTCCTCTGATATTTTGGTCCAGGTCTGGTAGTTTTAATTGAAATTTCACATTACTTAGCCCCTCAAAATATTTTAAAACCATTCAAAATTTTTAGCACAGAAATTGTTCCTGAGTCTTCTATCACGACACATGACCAGCACAAAGAAAAAAACAGGGTAAAAATATCAAATAACTGGATGATTTTACTGAATTAAATTTCCACAGTAATGTTCATGTGAAGCCTCCAGTTTCTGAAACAGTCAACAAGAAACCAGCTCTTTAAATTCAGACAACGGCAGGTTCATGATGACATAGGGTGAAGTGGTCATTAAAAGCACTTATTTTTAAGTTAAATATCCACAGAAAATTCCATGGTAACCTAGTCAGTAGTTATCAAGACATCCTGAATAATCTAGTACTCGAACTGACAGACTAATGGAGAGCAGAGCAGATGAAGAGACTTTACAGATCACCAGCTGGCAGCTTTGCAAAGTGTCCAAATCATTTTGCACCCTCTGCTCATTAATTCCATTGGGAAAGGATTCTTTTTTTCTTATTTTTCCAAAGCAGAGCATCACAAACTTTTTTGATGCACCTAAGAGCTACCAGAGGAGGCCTCGCACATGTTCGCTTTAAGCAGCCAACTTCTTGAAAATTTGAGCACGGGAAGAGTTGTGGTGTTGCATTAGAGTGCAGTATCCCAAATGGGGAAGAAAAAAAAAAGACTATTGAACAAACAGAGGTCAAAGAGAAATACTGGTCTGCAGCAGACCAGAGGAGGAGGAGGACCAGTTCAACTAAAGATCACATTCAACTTCCATCTGCGCCTGCAGTTATGCTTCAGCAGAGGGAATAAACACTGTTTACCTGCAGTGCTGAAGCCACAACCTTTCAGTGAGCTCCAAAGTGATATTGAAACTTAAAGGGGGCAAAATAGAAACAATAAGGTTTTAAAACATATTTATAGAAGTAAAACACGCGTCATAGTTGTTACTGCAAGTAAACTCCTTAACAAAAATAACTTTGTAACTTGCGGAAGTGGCTGTCATTTGAAATCAAAGCACAGATCCCATCTCATTTAAACTTCTGACATTGTGTCCTGGAGTCGTCTCTGCTGTGTTCTGGAGTCGTCTCTGTGGTGGTATCATCAAACAAAGATCTGAAGAGCTCACCAAGGCCTTAAAAAATAAAATAGTGGAGGACACAGATGAGTTTTGGCACAGGACAACTCATTGGATTAAGAAGACATCAGAATTATTTGAAATCATCATTTTTGTGGTTTGTAAAAACACGGACAAGTAGCAAAAATTTGAGGTGACAGCTTGCAAAGAATTGAAAACCTTTGAACTAACTTTATTTTTAACCTTTTACTCATAGTACTGCCAGCAATGTGACTTTACTTTATTCATATTTTATGTTAGACCAACACCTAATCTGCATTATTGCATCTAAGCTGCATTATTGAGAAGTCGAAGAAAACAGTCTTCCATTTTATCTAAATCTGGACTTTGACTGGACTTCTCTAATTGATTCAATAATTCATGTTCTTCATCTGTGCTGAAGAAAACCATCCTCTCAATACGTGCTGCGACTACTAGGTTTTATCAAGGTGATAGTGGATTCCAGTGTGATGTGGAGTGTTAGTTATTTTCCACACTAAGCATTTTGCATGGAGGCCAAAAAGATCATCTTTGGTCTAATCTGACAAAAGTGCTTTTCCACACTTTTGTTTCTGACAGCGTTTACGACAGACTACACAGAGGACTTCTTTCAACAAAGTCTTCAGAGAATATCGGATTTATGAAGAGCATGTCTTATAGTTGTACTGTGAACATATTCTCAAACCTCAGTACTTGAAAGTCACAGCTTCCTGGATGGTTTTCTCTTTAAAGTACTCCTCGCCCCACCTGTCATCTCAGGCAGATGACTTGCAGTTTGGCAATTTTCAGATGCAGGTGGAATATCAACCCATTTCCAATCCAGATATGTCCTTTTTGACATTAGGTGTTTTTTTTCTGCATTCTTCGTAGCTTAACATTAAAAAGTTCAAAATGGAGGAAATTCTCATCAATAAGGTTTAATTAAAAAAAAATTTGTTGATATCTGAGCATATGTCAGAAAATAGGCTACAAAAACACATTCAGTGGATTGGAGACAAGAACAGCAGAAAAAAAAAAAGAACATTTTGTCATTCACCTCTGTTTCGGCAATTTGCTCTTCGGAGAACATCATGATCTCACACTTGAAGCAAGGGCAGTTCTTTGAGACGGTCAAAGAGCTGGATCTTGTTTCATGGCCCAATCCTGCATAAAACATCTCCGCTACTTTATCTGTGACCGGTCTCTGTGTTCCTTAGCTGTTGTGATGCTGTCTGGTGACTAATCTTCTCTGGCACACTCCTGGGGCTTTGGCAGAAAAACCAGGTTTATACAGAGTTTAGATCACACACAGGCAGACTATACTCTTACGAATGACTTCTGTGAGGCCTAGATTTTATTTACTATATATGAGGCAGTGCAAAAGAATATGTCACGCTCTTGTCAAATAGTTCCATGTAAGGAAAAAATATTAAAAATGAAATCACCTTTTCTTTAGACTTCACAATTATCAGCTATTTTTCATATGTGTTGAAGATAAAAAACCCAATAACAAGATATGGAAAGTCTAAGAGTAATGAGTACCGGTACCTTTGCAAGACACTGTAATTTGATGCAAATTTTCATTGTAGAAGTTGCCATGCCAACTGACAGAAACAGCATAAACAATTACTATTTTTATAAACATTTCAAAGTGTTTTGATAAAGTTTTGAACTCATCACCTGTTAGTTTGTTTTAACAATGCTGCCATAATTTGCAAGTAACATACTGATCTGTTAGCCGACTAAAATGATGCTTTCAAGGCTGGAAAGTTTCAACACATCTTTAAAAAATAAAAATAAATTAAATAAAAGGGGAGAAATATGGGGCAAAGATAATATAATCATCAGTCTTTGTGCTTGTAAAATACTTCTCTGGCTCACTACATGGTGTCTTTCTCTACATAGTAGAAAGAAACATTTTGTCTTGCAGCTTCTTGCAGTTTGGCAAAAAAGAAAATAAAAAAACCCCAAAAGGCATACAGAAAATGCTGCAGATTTTCTGTATGCCTTAGCAGTAGCTAAGTAGCAGTTTGGATCGTCCAGCATATTCTCTCTGAAATCTTAAAAAAAAAAAGAAGAAGTTCCCTAAAACCAATTCTGTGCAATCCACCGCATGAACATGTTCAATGAATCAGCTCAAACAAACAAAAGGAGGCAAGATTTGTAATTTGGATCATTTGCTTAAAACGCTCTCTTGTTTGCCAAATTGTCCCTGAATCCTAAATGGAGCCAGATTTTTTTTTTTTTCTGCTTTTGACCTTATCTGAGCACCCAGCCAGTCATCCTTGACACAGAAATTGCCCCTCACCAGATACTCACACACTGAGCACGTAGCATCCTTCCTCCCACAGAGACGTATTTAGGTTCACGCTTAGTGACCAAAATGTTCCGCCTGAGCTAAAGGAGGAGAAAATAAACCAACATAAAGACAAAAAACAAAACCCAAGCTTAGTCTTTCCACTTAGTTGACACAAATCCCTGCTGTGAAAAGCCAGGAGTTTTTGCCCCAGTCTGTTTAACAGACAAGTTAAGCTGTCCTCTCTTAAAAGTCGCCGCAGGCAACAATGTGGCACATTAGTGTCAACAGAGGACTGTGTAATTGTTCCACACAGGACAGATGTGCTCAGTCATATGCTTAGATAGTATCATTTGTTGCACACTTTTCCCTGCTCTTCAATTTTATGGTAAAATGAGTTGCATGCCCGATAACAGATCCAAAATGTCACTGTCCGATGATTCATGCCGCGCTGCTTTACTGAGAGGTTGTACATTAAGCCCAAACTTTTCATTGACAAGATTAAATGTCACATATTAATTCATGGCTCATAAATGCAGCCCTCCTGTCTCCTCTGTGGCTGTCAGAATGATGCAATATGAATATTCTGATCAGGATTCAGAGTGTTTATTTCCTTCACAACTCTGAAGTATAAAAGACATGCTTCATCTGTCGTCTGATGACGTCAAAGCAGGATTTTCGTCATCTTTGTTAACATTAAAAATGTAAAAATAAAACACAACACAAATTTAAAAAAAAATTGTGTTGTATTGCAATAGCAAACTTCCCATGAAGAATATTTGAAAAATGCAGCATTTAAGATCAGTGCATGCATTCAGTGCGCTAAAATATGTAAAAAAAAAAATTACTAAACAAAATTATTGGTAAAATAGTTTTTGCTGCCCTTGATAAAAATGCATAACTAAGTAATTCTTTGAAGCTGCATTATGTAGCTTTTAAAAGGATTCTGATAATTTGTTCAATAATCAAGCTCCTCTGTCTCCTCCCTGTGGTCCTACTGCCATTCGCAGAAATATAAAACTTGGTCTCAATCAGCCAGTCAGAGCCAGGACGAGTGTATCAATACTGTCAATTACACTCGTGTTAATGTTGCAGCAGTGCTAATGGTTGAAAAACAACTTACTGTTACAGTATACCATTTTTACTACATGGGATAGATTTAGCAGGGCAAGAGGCGTGTTTCTTTTTGCCGTTGGTTGGATGAGCACACACACACAGATCTTACATCTACACAGTAGTGACCAGGAGAGTAAAGAAAATTAAAAACTCCTTCAAATCTGAAGAGGATTGCTGCAAAGATTGACATCTTGGGGTCCTGACAACAATTCGTTGTTATCTACTGGTTGTCAAGGAGCATTTATGTCCTGCCAACACAAACACAAGCATGGAGTTTTCTAAACATTCAAGGTGAATCTAACATGAGTAAAAAAGAAAGTATGTGGAAAAACAACACCTGACCACCAGCAAGTATGGTGGAGGATGTATGATGCTGTGAACCTTGGAAACATTACTAGCCTGCCTGAACTCTTGAAAATAGCTGAATGTTACCAGTATGGCAAAAATGGGTCAAATAAAACATAACAATAGGATAAAAATCCAAAACAAAATGGTTCATTAGTCTGAGAATTAACCTTCTTTCATGGAGACCATTGTCTCCATCCTTTATTGTTGGCTGAGCTGAAGAGAAACAAGCATAACAAAGCAAAATCCACTAAGGAGAATGTGAAAATAGGACTTGTCAAAGAGAATTATTGTGAAAACTCTACATAGGTGCTGTCCATTCGGCAAATCTATTAACAGCAGGGCTATCAGCCATGATGCCAAATGAAATGTTGGATTTTTTTTTTATTTTGTATATTTCACTGTGAGATTATGTTACGACAACAATAGATTGATTTTCTTCAAAGATTTTTTTTTTTCTTTGCCAACAAAGCTTTCTGTGTATTTATGTAGTCCAATTAGTCCATCACAAGCTCAGGGTCTTTTGTTGTGTGTTTCCTTTCTGTGAATAATTCTGGGAGGGAAATTCTTGAATATAGGACATATATTTTTCACAGGATTGCTGTTATGGCTAAGGCTTACAGAGCATCTCAAAAGTGTATTTTATTTTATTTATTTATTTATTTTTTTTTAACTGAATGAAATTCTTTGTAAATGCTTGGATGTTACAGCAGTGTCCATAACCACTTTACAATCACACCGTGCAGGGATTTTATGTTACACCAGTGCAGCACTGGATCACAAGGACACTTTTTTTTTTTTTTTTAAGCATTCAAAATAACAAAAAAATAACCTGCTGTGTGCAGCCACTTGTTTTTCTCCTCATCAGACTGACTCTGCTCCCTTCAGGTGCATGTCACAAGGCATTAGGAGCTAATTAAAAAAATCTCCACAATTAATTGCTGGAGACAAGGGGTGGGGGGGGCTTTTAAGCCTGACACCCTGTGAGCAATTAGATCGATGTTGTCATGTGCTGAAAGGAGAGATGGTGTTCACATTGTGAGGGGCTGCCGTTCATCAAGGTCACATGGGATTGGTTAAAGGCTTTGTGATCCCCTGTGTGCATTCCCTGATGCGTGCTGCCACTAAAGCGTGGATAAAAACGCCCCAGCAGGTGGCAATTATAGGTTTTGCAGGCATAGAATGCTTGAGCATATTGTCTGACTTTTAAAACGGTTACCGTTTCGTCGCAAGAGTTGCCATTGTCATCATCTGATCGGGGTTTCACTGTTATGCATCAAGTTTTCAATGACTTGGTCATTTTATGCGTTTCAACAATATGAATTTACATTTGGTACGGATGACCAATACGCCTCCAAAGCACTCAGAAATTGGCACAGACAGAATTGAGTACATTTATTGTCATTGTCTGTGCTGTGATTCAGTTGATTTAAAAGCCGCCTTTTAAAATGTCAGTCGTGTTCACACTATGCAGGTTGCGCCAGATACATCTGCGTCATACATCCGTTATGGAGCTCAACACATTTATGTAAATACTACAAAAATAAAAGAAAGTAATAAAGATGTTTGCTACTGAATTTTAAGCCAAAAACACAAAACACTGTAAAGACATCCAAAGTTTAGATAAACTGGAAAATTTCATACCTGTGGTGATTTCATGATTCTAAGTTTCACAAGGGACACTGAAGAAAAAGAGAGTTTTTAAAATAATTGCTGTTTTTTGTGTGCTTTCAGTCTCCTGCTAGGGAAGCAGTGAACAATGATGGACAAATTTAAAAGACACCATTCATTTGGTTAATTATACCAACGGAAAAAGTTTAGCAAGAAATTTATTTAACTTACTTTGCAAAGAGCTGAGTTACGTTACAACATCCACCAAATGTTCAGCAAGATGCTGTGTTCTTTTTAAAGAGATCCTGGTAATGTTTAGGCAAATCTCTCAACCGTTTTCTTGTCTCTTGGTGTCTAATTGCAGATCATGGGGTGGAAAGCCCACAGGAGAACTACATAATCTCTAAAACAGATGAAATCTGTTTTGATACAGTCACTTCAACCAAGAAGAATGAACTCAAAAATATATTCAGACATGTAATTGGTGCACAGTGTAATTATTGTGCAAGTGTTGCTTCGCTAAAATTGATCCACATTTATTCTAGCGTGAGAGACAATAGCCAACTTGCAGATTACTTAGATTACATAAATTGTATCGCGTTTAGATTTTAAATGTCTCTCAACTTATAATAATTTTTAAGAAAAACAAGAAACTCAAAGACATTCATTGCTGGAGATCGGGTGTTTCCTGTTGCGGAGGTGAAGGTTGCATGTTCTCAGAGAAGCTTCCTGGAGGGATCTAGAATAAATAATTCACTTTTCTTTTCCCTTCTTGGTGTACCTTGCAGAGCATGTCTGTTCAGTTCATCGAAGATTGAAAGTACAGTTAAAAAAAAGTCAAAAAAACAAAACTGAGATGTGTGGACACCCAACAGTGACAACCAGAAACAAGTGGGATATCCTCCCACCTCCCTCTGGGGAGGATATGAATATTTCCTCAGCTGTCACACTGCTCTTCATTGCTTTTTCATTTCAGCAAAAATCCCTCCTTTCTGGTTTACGCTTCAAGGTTAAAACTCCAGTGATACATATTCAGCTGAATATTCTAATTATTTCAGCTCAGTGTGTGATGTGCCAGTGATCTTAGGCAGCGAGGAGTTTTACATTTTGCATCTTTCTCCTGATTTATGATGAGAGATGCATCATTCTTAATCGTCCTGTAGGTATGGCCGAAAATCCCTCATGTTCAGAAAAACTGACGCCAATCTTGTCTCCCATCCAAGCACACACACACACACACACACACACACACACACACACACACACACACACACACACACACACACACACACACACACACACACACCCACCCACACCCACACACCTACACACACACACGCATACACACTTTGTGCCCCTCACTGGTTTAATAATATCATTCTTCATGCCTTTTGACCTCCGTTTACCGCCCCTCTATTTATTCTGACTTGCTTAGTATACTGTGGGTCATTTCCCAGAGCAATTTAACTGGGGGTTAAAAATTGATTTTCCTTAAACGGTAATGAAAGAATTTACATTATTCATCCACTTTAAGATTAAAATGAGTATATCAAATTCGACGCTCTTTTAAACTGCGCTTTTAGAAACATTTAATCCTTTTCGTCAAACAAAGCAAAATCCTTGCAGATTGCTGCAACTTTGTCTTTGCATCATTAAGCTTTTATGCTGCTGCAATATATCCCATAAATGAATCTGTTTGGTTTGATCCTTTAGCCAGAAAGGCCAGTCTAATTTGCTGTGGAAATTAAAACCACTCTCTGTCTCGTTTGAATTCTGAGTGCCTTACCTGCAGTTTGATAGTCATAAGCTGTGACTGATAGTTCCTCTGGGTTTTCTTTTCTCAACAGCTTCCCATTTGATTCATGAACAGTCCACCACCCCGAGGACATCTGGCCACTGAGTGCTGAGCAGAATGGCTCATTAGAGGAAGACTGAAATACACACCGAGAAAGCGGCTAGTTAGTCAACTGACAGTCCAGCACATTAGAAGCAAAAGATCCATGAAAGCAAACACAAGTCATTACGCTTTGACGTGCACATGGGAGGAAAACCAACAACTTGACTAACTCCGTCCTCTGACTGTAAACACAAGATGGTATGAGACACAAAAAGCCTGTCAGAGGAGTTTGTCATCAACATTTAGTCACACCAGGAAGTGTTGATGTTTTTACTAGAAATTAGTATTTAAACTTTTTATTATGTAACAGGCCAAAAGAAATAAAGAATTTGGGCAGGATCATTTGAATGTACACATGTAATCTCTGTACGAGAGCAAAACAAAAAGAAAACGCATTAAAAATATATATTTTCAATTAAACTGTAGACTGTTGTTTCACATATAAAGCAAGGTGTTTTTTTAAAAGTTGTACTTGTGGTGTATTTGTTAGTGATCATCTTCAAAGTGCCGACGTGATGACGGTTTGGGGAACTGAGGCTCTGCAGACACGACCCTGGTTGAACCGCAATGGATTTTATCAAATTGCAGCCGCCATCTATAAAAGCTCCCACAAAATATGACAAAGTGACCATAATGCTCTTCTGCTTCTGCTGGTCAGCTGGTTGAATGACGGCTACTTCACTTTTCCCCTTAGAAAAAACCCCATAATGTTTGCTGAGAAACACTTACAGGCCATCGTCATGCTAATCGTTATTCTTATTAAAGAAAAGCTGTTTTAAAATTACAATTCATAACCTGAAAATGGACTGAGCAGTCAACAGCAATTAGCAATAGCAGAGCTGACGACAATTCTGCATAGTAAGCACTTGAAAACCACTACAAAACTTTTAGCAAGGGTGAATCCTATATTTTTGCTGACATTTATGTATTGAACAATAAAAAATACATGCTATAGGTAACCTTTATGTATTGTTTTATCCAAACAATGGAATAGAAGCTCAAAATGAGTGAACAGGTCGAAAATCTGGGCTTAGTGATGGACTCAGATCTGAACCTTCAGAGACACATTAAGACAATTACAACATTGGTCTTCTATCACTCGGATTGAAGGCCTAATGTCCCGGCAAGATCTAGAGAAACTGTTTATCTTTAGTCGCATTGATTACCCAAGTCAATCGGACTTGCTGCAAATGATCCAGAACCGTGGTGCTCGGATTCTCAGTGAAATTAGGAAAGTAGAGCACATCAACACAGTTCAAAAGTCCTCTAATTTTATGTAGCTTAGAGAATAAACACTAAATAGACATGAAATACTTCTGCTCTGTTGGGACATGGTGTAAAGCAACTGCCTTGTTGCTGAAATGTGCTATGCAAATAAACTTGACTTGAAATATGATTAAAAATTATAATCAATTTTATATTATTTCACAAGTCAAAAATAGTTGTTTAAATCATTTACAAAAAACAATTCATTTTTTGTAAATGAGCAAACCACTCATCACGCCTTGGGGATCATCTACCGGCTCTGGCCATGTAACCATGTATAGACCAAACTGATTATCTCTGCCCGTCACTTTGCTTCGCCGAAAACCCACCAATGTCTGCATGGACAGGCTGGTATAATCAGCTTACTGCGCCATCCTGCTCAGTCACCACATCTGAATGGAGCATTTGTAGGGATGTCATGGTACAGAAACTGCTGCATGGACGTGTCATCGGGCTCCACAGGAGCCCCCTTGGAGGATTCCCTGACACAGAAACCGGAGTGCTAATGAAGCAGAGCGACGTTCGGGGAACAAACACGGGTCAAGTCCGTCTTGTATTACAATGAGTTGTACACTCGCAGTGAGAACACACCCTGAGATTTCTGACATCTCCACCTGCCACCAGCTAACCTCCATCATCCCGTTGGCCAAATCTGCTGGTGAATTGGAAATCCTTCTGGCAAATATTAGTAATGTGCACACAAATCCCAGGCTTAGACATTAAAGCATGTGCTTAACCTGAGCCTCAAATCAAACCTGTTCCTGCCATTCAGGCGTTTGACTGCTCTGCTCTTTTTAATTTTTTTTTTCCTCTGGTATTTCTATCGTGCTCTCTTGCAGCCTGTCTCCACTATGATCACCATAATTTGCTTCATCTCATCCCAAGACATATTATCCCGACAAACTATGAGCGATATGATGATAATACTTTCGTGGGACAAATCCATCTATTTTCATCCAGTCTGTCACAAAGTTTCAGCAGAAAGCTAACTATTTTCTCTCTGCTATATTTTAAGACTCAAATTACTTTGAACATTTTGCATTTTGAGCACCTCCTGAATGTAATGGCTTCTTTTAACTTATGCGAGCACACACATCAACGTGCGTGGCAAATTGTTTCATTTGTGGACAAAGTCCCCAAGTTTAATGAAATTCATGAACGAGAATGTTAGCATCACAAATGCTGAAAAATTATATATCTATGTTATTTGGAAAAAGAATGGTGCAAATATTGGAGTATGCAAGGTAAAGTAGATCCAAAAGTCATTTCATATTTATTTGTCTGTATATTTCTAGGATTTGCATGCATGCAGTCAATCAACCCAAAAATCCTATCACCTTGGAAACTAGAACGAGTTTGATTAACAAACAACATTTCATCTGGTCCCTGCATAAAAACAAATATGCATTTATTTTTCTTTTAACAGATTGCACTGAATTTCAACATAAAATGTGCAATTTGAATTGGTACTCTTTTAACATCGCAGCTTAGAAAACTCTACAACCCTTTGGGGTGGTAGAACAAATTACAAAGAGCTTTTATGCTGTTTTTAAAGAGCAGTTAAGTAATTTTTAAAAAGGTTTTATTTCCTTTTATTTATTATTATTTTTTTAACATAATTATAGCCTTTAGAAGCAGGCCATTAAAACAGGAACTCTATACCAGGGACAGGATAGATTGTGTTCCACAGACTAACCCATTGCAGAAAACAATAACGAGTAACAAAAACTCTATCCAGTCAACTGAACTGCTTTGTTGACTAAAATGGACAATCCCAAATGGATGCAAAGTCACTTATGGCAACACAGAAAACAGGATTGGTCGAGGCTTCTGAGTTTTTTCCAAAAATCCTGTAAACAAACAAAAGGTGAGTGAGATTCGTGAAAGTAGGCAGTTTTTCACCCCCACCCACCCAAAACTGTTCTCTGCTATAACACTAAGCAGAATCTTAACCAAGAGATTCTGCTTAGTGTTATAACAAAGAGTTAGTCTAGTGTTTTTATTAGCTGAACCATCAAGGAGATTGTAGGTGTTGATTGTGAGGAAGTTGGTGTAAAGGCACATCTTGGCAACATAACAAAAGAATTAAGTGAGCACTTGCACTCTTCAGATATCCTCAATGTAGAAAAAGTTGAATTATGTTGTCTAAAACACTAATTAAACACTGAATAGAAAGACAACGCCAGCGACGAAGAGTGCTGTTGTTGTTTGTGACCATCAAATTTTAAACGCGAGAAAATGTGCTTAAGGGTGGCTTCTCCTCCTTCTGCGATGTCTGGCAGAACAAAATGTTGGATGGAGGTTATGGATTGTGTTATCAAACTAAATCAATAACTGCTCTTTCCAAAATGCTCCCCCCTGCATGTTTACCCACAGTAATTAGCCGAGCAGTGACTCGCTTTTTTCTCAGGTTCTGAGTCGATGAATGAGGATGTGTCTGATTTTCTTATCAGTGTCTTGATTTCCCTTTCAAGCGGAAAGCAGCGTTAGTGTGAAGCAACTTTTTAGGCTCAAATGACATGTTTTGAGAAAGCTAACTTCTCAAAAACTGAGTTTTTGAGTGGCGTGGCAGAAGATGTGGATTAATGTTTTGGCAGCTGCGTCACTGCACTGCAGCTAAAGATGCAGGAGTAAAAACATGAAGAGATTATGAGTGGAAAAGTGAGGCTTTCAGCTGATTCCACCTACTACCCTATTTTCTTTCCAACTTGACATTTTCTGGGGAAACACTTGTTGCTAAAGTAACATTATTCATCAGAAAGTACATTGTTAGCCCAAATGATATCAAAATATTTTTTTTTTCCTCCAAACTATTTACATTTTAGACAAAATCCTAACAAACTTCTGTCTCCTCACTGAAGAATTCTTATATAACAAATACATTACTGAGCTAAAATGGCAGAGCTACAGACATTTCCATCAATTCTTTCCTCTTATATGGACATTTCATTATTATTATGTGTAATTAAGTGGAAGGTATTTTAAACATGCAGTGCTGTCTGACAGATATATTTATTTTCACTTTTATGCATATTAACTTCTGCTAAATGCAACTGTGGATGGTGCTTCTATTGGTGCTGGGCTGTGGACTAAACTGAAAAAAAAAAAAAAATAATAATAATTTCAAAAATTTTGAGGAGAAGATCATGCAAGAATAATGAGGGCACGTCTGGCACATATTGGCCAAAAGGTTTGGGACACAAAATATGATGCCAAATGGCCACATCCCATTCACAAATAAGAATAAAAACAAGAACGACTGAATTATTTTATGTTTTATATATAAATTAACGATTTATACATTGCTGATAAAGAAAAATACAAAATCTTTTTGATCTTACATGACATTTACATGTGAAATTTTACACAACATATTCAATAACTTACAAACGCTTTATCTGCATAAAAAATAGATCTCTTTACAAAAGTTTGGTAGTATGTACATATTCACATACACAGATTCTTGGATGAGATAACAATTGTGTGGCACATTTAAAAGCAGTGTACATTTGGAGTCCCCGGATACAAGGCTCGCTCTATATTGCGAGCACCAGATGCATTTCTTCTCTCATCCGTAGGAAAAGTGAACTCTCAAAATATAGTACATATTGATAACACAAGACATCGCCAAAGAGTGCCATCAAGTTATCAAAACTGTATAAATGTACAAAATGGAATAGCAATGATAGGAGTCAATATAGTGGTATAAAGTACTGTAGCAGCAGTTGCTATACAGGATCACTTTTTGCCAACATGCACAGTTATGAAACTATGAGCTGCATTTAGCCTTCTTTAAACCATCTGACATCACTCCACTAAATCATTGCAAACTGTGCAGATAGATGACATGAGTGTGTGCAGCTTTACTAAACTAAGTGTTGGGGTTTTCTCTTGAAACCTATGCCTATACAGTATTCAAGGCACTGCAATGATGTAGAAATGTGATGACAGTGTTAAATTTCATTTTTTCTTTTTTTTTTAAACATAGTTGAGAGATGGTGGCTCATGTCGAAGTGTGCAAATTCGTTCAGGTGTACTGTACATTTGTTGGCAGAAGCTGATGGCTGTGTAAGCCTCTCAAATGACGACTCGTGTCAGGGAAAGGGTTAACAAAATTAGCCAAGGCTGTATATTCACAAAGTGTCTTAGAGTAGGAGTGTGGTTCAAGAATTTTCTGTCTAAGGCACAGTTTCCCAAAGAAAACAATGCTAGTTTGGGAAAACCAGAGATGAGTTAGTGGTTGCACTTATTCTGTCTTTTGAGTTACTCTAAAATAAGGCAAGCAATTTGTCAAGAGCAATAAACTAGACAACGAGCTTCGCTTCACCTCAAACGGCCTGCGGATGCACCTTTTCATTAATGTGACGACATCCAAAGATGCAGTAAGTAAACCTCTGGGAAACCTGGCCAGCTGAATGGTCTGTGCACACTAGAGATTCACAACCTTGCAATTAAAAAACAAAAGCAAAACACTTGTAAAGGACAAGCAAGAAACTCCTACTTT
Source organism: Poeciliopsis gracilis (assembly GCA_911649635.1). Classification (NCBI taxonomy): domain Eukaryota; kingdom Metazoa; phylum Chordata; class Actinopteri; order Cyprinodontiformes; family Poeciliidae; genus Poeciliopsis; species Poeciliopsis gracilis. Next base: position 3,560,402 of record CAJVRI010000287.1, read on the forward strand.
GAGATTCGTGTGATATACAGGCTCAAGGCTGAGGTTATCCACTCTAGTTCATTTGGAACATAGAAAGTTTATGAGCAAAGAAACAAAATCAGAAAATGCATGACTAATATACAGGAATGAATAAATTGCCTCCACTATTCTATTAGGGTAGTCAGCAATTTCAAACGGTCATGGTTAAATTATTTCTGACAAATTAATTGCACCCAAGTTGATCGTAAACCTAATGCAGACTATGCCAGTGGAGGGGGAGATGTATTCTGCTGTTTTCAGAGAAGCTGCACTGTAACAATAAAAGCCCTAGCATTCCCAGTGGCACTCAAAAATTGTACTGCACTTCTGTAGTTAAATCCCTGGCCATATATCTCATCAGTAAGAGGTACCATCCAATTAAGAGGCATAATTGACCGTATAACTTTGAGCAGACTACAGCACTGACACAATTCAATGGGAGACAGTTACTTTTCTGCAGCTGCAGCTCCTCTAACACACCAGCCATTTGTAAAATAGAAAATAGATTACACTGATCAACTCACAGTTGAGAGTCTCTTATTCCCCTGTGTTTAAAAATAATCTTCATTAGGACTTAGGGGAGAGGGGGGAAAAGAAGGTAGATCTAGGTTATCTCTTTAAAAAAAAACAACAAAACAAGTGTTTATTTGGTATTGTGAAATAACGGCTCTATATTTATACAACTGAGCAGAAAATACTTGCTTTATCTTTATGCCAGAAGCTCTTTTATTCAAGGAGTCAACACTCACAGAGTGCAAAAAGACAAGATCCGAAAAGGTAGGAAACCTATTGTTCTTCCTTCTTATGAATGCTATCAGCTACTTTAATTGAAGCTGAAACTGTGCTTTATGCAACTGAGCAATTTCCTTGCTTTTGCTGCGTGCCAACCGAAAACGGAGAAAAAGCGTTTCCTGTGTATATTGTTCAATGAAGAAGAGAAAAAAAAATTATCAATTCTAGGAATAATTCTCCACCCATCTCTATGCGTTAGCAGACATCAAACCATGGTGCAGATGGTGTTGAGATTGGGATCGAAGCGGACGACTTTCCCCTCCGCAGCTTTTGTATTTGTGTTGTACATGGGGTTCTCAAATGTGGCTTGTCCGTTGTTATTCTCGTGGACGGAGCATCCCGTGTACTGAGCTTTATCTGTTTTCCTGTGCAACGAAAAAACAAACAAACAAAAAAAGAGGTTGCATGTTAGCAGAAAGACAGGCATCCAATTAACAGCCTCTACTTTCCCTCACATGCTTCTATTATCTTGGTGTGGACAGCTGCTAAAGGTAAATGAGGTTGTGCGGTAATTATTGGTGAGAAGAGCAGTCCGAGGAGGCCCTGTGCCATCTCAGTGGTAGCGAACATATTGTGAGAGAAATTTGTATGTCACAGACTCTGCACGTGTGAACTGTTCAGAGAGCTAATGGCTACAAATAAGACAAAATGTCTCCCTGTGCAAGCAGCACATGAACCATCAGCAAAATACATACAGCACTAAAGCGTTTCTCATTAAAATGCACTGATGTATGGCGCTGTGCAATTCCATTCAGATGGTAATGCATTGACTAACGTTGCATCATGCTTTGAAGTCTCTCACGAGTGTAAGACTGTTTCAGTGTGCAGCCCCACTGCAAAACTGCAGGCTGTGTGTGCTGGCCTCAGTGCATCATCTATATTATTCCAATACATTTGGTGAACACTGAACTCAAGGATCATTTATTCTGCCAAATTTTTACACCTTTCCAGATTCAAACTTCATATGTTTACAGTCCTTTTTAGACAAATTTAAATTTATAACCATGTCAGGTTTTATGTACAGGAAATAAAGGAAGGAAGGTGATTTTATGGTTGAATATTTCACTCTATGGATGGAAAACGACTGTTTGTTGAACAGACGGATGGATGAATAAATAAATAGGTGAACAAATAAATATTGGGCTCAACGGATGGACAGATGGATGGACGGATGGATGGATGGATGGATGGATGGATGGATGGATGGATGGATGGACGGACGGACGGACGGACGGACGGACGGATGGATGGATGATTACAGGAATAAGGGCAAATAAAATGGAAATAAATATATTTTTCATTATTTTATTTTTCCATACTATTTAAATTCAGTCCAGTTCATATTTGTAATTATTTATTAATAACTAAGCTTACTGTACTGTTTGATATGTGGTATTAATTAGAAATCATGTATGATAGCATTGAAATTATTATTATTTTAAGTCCCTCGAGATGACATTTGCTGTTGTTGAATTGCAGCTGTATATTTCAAAATTTTTTCAGATCCTACTTCAACTACATAGCCTCTCTAAAGAGAAAGAAAACTATATTTGTGGAAATCAGTTAAAAAGTTCCAGTAAAGCAAATTTGTGTTGTGCATTTCTCCAGAAGCGTAGCCTACCTTTGCTTGTAAAGATAAAAGCCGAGGCCTGCGAAGATGAGAGCAAAGAAAGGCACGAGGATAGCGACCGCAACAGAACTGCTGTTGGTGGAGCCGTTGGTCTCAGGGTCCGCAAGCGTAACGTTCTCTCTGACACTTAAACCTGCAGAAAGACAAACATTTTAAATCCAGTCATCAGCGTGTAACATATTTAATGGCACCATAAAGTGCAAACAGTGAAATTAAGGCGATGAAAGACGAATACGTTGGGATGGGTCGGGATGATGACAACAATGGTGACGAAGACGGGGATCATAATGCAGACAAGACTCAGCAGCCGTTTGATAAAAACGCCAGCCGTACTGATCACACTGATAATCATCACTGTGACTGTGATAATCGAGTTGAGAACAATCATGTGATAATGACAGCAGAGATGATGAGCACAAAGGAATGAAGCACAATGATGCTGAAGGGGATAATCTCCTGTCTGTTGCATGAATGTGTCTAAATGAGACATGGCTGACAGAAGTTACTGGGAACAAAAAAGCTGCAAATGTTCCCACTGTGGTACAACATTATTAAGCCCAGCCACATCTAGAGTGTTTGTAGGTGAATCTGATTCAATAAAAACCATGTGCTATAATTTCCAGTCATTCAGGATTTTTGCTTTACTGCAAGTCATCATGCAGTAAACAATTGGTTATTAAGAATGACCAACAGACAGCCACCGCATTTTAGTCTGTTATGTTATCAACAAATCCATTTATTGCTATTTGCACATTCCCTGCTAAAATCATTCTGGAGTCGCAAAGGACCGAATCTGTTGAGTAATTGTGTTACGCCGGCTTGTTTAATTTAGGAGATTTCCAATGAGCAGATGTTCCAGCAAATTGTCAAAAACAAAAATCGTGATACTGGTGCAAAATGACGACTCATGCTCCAGAGCTGTGTCAACACTCGAGGCCGGTAGCATCTAACTTGCCAACAAAACCATCTGGCTTGCATCTGACAACCAGCTAAGCTGAATTAATTTGCCTTCGCCACTCAAACGCATGTTTTTGCTTGATGTCTGATTTTAAGTCACAACTCATTCAAACTGCCTCAGGAAAATGGTCTACATTCTTAAGAGCAAAGGTGAAATCTGGGGTAGCAGATGTTAGTGGGTTATGCGCTCACTCAGAATCGGAGTCATGCTCTCGTACATTGTGAGGACAGGTTGACAAGTGCTTTGGTTGTTAAGAGACTGCATCAGCCCAGGGGAGCCGAGATACCAGAGCAGTCTGAGCAAAAGATCACTGATATCAGTGAGAAGAATCAGGACATCCAGCTCCACAAGGGACAACAAGATTTTAGTTATAATTTTTTGGGGGAAATTAAGAATCCATTTTGGTTTTATTTTATAACAGTAAAAGTTTCACAAATCAGACACTGTCCTTTCCCCTTTAAAGAATCTCTTATAAGCATAGAATGATCCAGTCCAGGCTTGTCCGATCCATTTGTAGCATCCTTCATTGTTTCTCATTCAGCTCACAAGCAGAATCATTCAGAGATCCCCACCAAACCACAGTTTTAGATTAACTTTTTCTTTTTTTTTTTTTTTTTCATAAAATGGCCAGTTTAGTATCGTTTAAATTATAAATATAATTAAAAACTAGGAGTTGCTTTGCAAATATTTTACAGCAAAGATGCCATAAATATCTGCGCTAAAATCTCAAAATTTCCAACAAAGTAAATTGGTGAATATGGAGACTGAATGGTTAGCAGAGTGAGCCTCCTGACTAAAGAGTGGCACTAATGTCTTAGGACACTATATTTTGACTTGACGGCTGCAGCCTCCAGGGTTTGGGAGGCTTCTACCAACTGAAGGGAATATAAGAAAAAGAATGACAATCATATTTTCTTAGCATAAAGTCTAATCTGTCAATCAATCAAGCTGCCAGTTCAATTTACTGAGCTGCTTTGCTTGTAAAGTCAGCACAGGAAGCGCGGAAATGGAAAGAAAAAACCAAAGGAGCCGTCCAGAACTAATGACCAACTAAAATCAAAGGCATGTTAGGATTCAAGTTAGTGTGAGTGCTCCGCCAAATAGACGATCTTCGTGGGAGCGTTCTGGCAGGCTGACGCACCTGAAGCGGATTTCTGAAATCGGCTGCAGGTTTCTTAAGAAGCGGTGGAGCAGCCATTCATCGCTCGATGGTCCCACTTGTTGATTTTGGAAAGCACTTTTGGATCCCGCTAGGAACCACGCCCACCTGTACGCTAACGCCGATTGCTAACCGGACTGAACGCTCCCGCCTGCCGCCCGAGCTTCCACTACCATCTCGGAGCCTTTTTGCACTAACGGATCCTGTCTCCTCCTCGGCAACCTCCATCCGATCAACCGTAAGCCATCCTCTCCATTTCCCTGTCAAGATCCCCTCAGTCCCGTTCCTCTAACTTCTCCCCTCTCCAAGCAGCACCGGAGCCGGCCAGCCGCTCCCGATCCCAGAGGGCATTTCAAGACTATATCTTCTATATCACTGTTAATAAATCATTGAATCAAAGATCTTCCGGCCTAATGTCTGAACCTGCATGTGGGTGAAAAAACTCAAATCCAACATGACAGAACCATCGAGCCATGTTGACCCAGCAGGTTCTCACACAAGACCCGGTTTAAGTTCAGCAGAACTCTTAGCCCGTCACGACGCTATGCTTCGCACTTTATTAGACCAGCAGAGTTTCCAGGGCCAGCTGATGGATCAGTTGAGAACTACAGTCTCGGAACTGTCACACAGGCTGGAGCAAAACCCTCAGCCTCAAGTTACAGCCGGAGCAGCGGCCCCAGCCTTTCCTCCTGGGGTGGAGCAGTCGACAGTAGCGGCATCAGGTGGGTCGCTCCGAGGTCGTGAGATTTCGCCTCCGACACCAGAACATTATTCGGGGGAGATTGGAAAGTGTGGAGGATTCATTCTGCAGTGTTCCATTGTATTTTGCAGAGCTCCAGGCTCATTTCCGGATGACCCCGCCAAAATAGCGTACATGATCGGACTATTGAAGGGAAGAGCCCTGAGATGGGCAGAAGCCAAATTTAGCCTCTCATCTCTTTCCCAAACACCATTTGCCACCTTCTTAAACGATCTAAAGCAAACTTTTGGTTATGCAGAGTCCAGTTCAGAAATCTCGCATCAGCTTTGGAACCAGAAGCAGGGGACCCGTTCAGTAGCTGAATTTGCTATAGATTTTCGCACTCTAGCAGCCACGTCTGGTTGGAATGACGAAGCTCTAAAAGGGGCTTTTATGCAGGCTCTTAATGAGACTCTCAAAGATGAACTGGCTTGCAGGGACGAACCAGCCAGTTTGGAGAACCTGATAGCTTTGGCTATTAAGGTTGATAATAGACTTAGAGGGAGGTCCCGAGAGAAGAGAGCCTTTAAACCTGTGCCTTTTTCAGACAAATTCGCACCAGAGGTTGCTATGGAAACCATCCCGAACACGCCTCCTCCCGAGGAGCCCATGCAGATTGGTCGCACCAGAATTTCCCCCACAGAAAGACAACGACGACTAGAAGCTCGTGCCTGCTTCTATTGCGGTCTTACGGGCCACTTCGTCGCCGCATGCCCGGCTCGGTTAAAGGCGGAGCCCACCAGTGAAAACGGGAGTCCTGGTGGGTGGCTGTTCCAGTTTGATCTCCCGACTTTCTCTTTCTGCATCCCTTTTCATCAACCAAAGGTCAGTTAACGTATCGGCTCTGATTGATTCAGGATGTGAGCAGAACCTAATCGATGAAAATTTGGTAAAGAAACTAAATATTCCTACAATTTTTTTCTCCCTGCCCCGGTCCAAGTTTCCGCCCTGGATGGAGGAGTCTTGCCCGTCATTTCACAACAGACTAAACCCATTGAACTTCTGGTTTCAGGTAATCACCGTGAGATTTTGATTTTCTACGTGTTTCCCTCTCCACAGACCCCCTGTGGTCCTGGGTTTCCCTTGGCTGAGACAACATAATCCTCACCTTAATTGGAATGAGGGGAGAGTGGAATCATGGAGCAGAACCTGCCACGCAACCTGTCTACAGGCGGCCCGGACGACTCCACAATTGGACATCACCCAGGAGGACGAAGAGGACATTCTGGACCTGTCCAAGATTCCCCTGGAATATCACGATTTGAAATTGGTGTTTAAGAAAAATAAAGCACTGTCACTTTCCCCCCACCGCCCCTATGACTGTGCCATTGATCTCCTTCCTGGGGCTCCGCTGCCCTCCAGTCGGCTTTATAACATTTCTAAGCCAGAGAGGGAGAGCATGCTAAAATATATTAACGAGTCCCGCGCTGCAGGCATTATTCGCCCCTCCACGTCTCCACTGGGGGCTGGATTTTTTTTTGTTTCTAAGAAAGACGGCTCTCTCAGACCCTGTATTGATTATAAGTGTCTTAATCAGATCACGGTTAAAAACAAGTATCCTCTTCCCCTTCTCACATCAGCTTTTGAACCGGTACGAGGTGCCACCGTGTTTACTAAATTGGATCTCCGGAACGCTTACCATTTGGTGCGCATCCGTGAAGGTGATGAATGGAAAACGGCATTTAAAACCCCGCTGGGCCATTTTGAATATCTGGTCATGCCTTTTGGTCTGACGAATGCCCCGGCCGTTTTCCAGTCCCTTATCAATGACGTGTTGCGTGATTTTCTGGATCAATTTGTGTTTGTTTACCTGGACGACATCCTGATTTTTTCTGAGACCCTGGCAGAACACAAACGGCATGTAAGGTTGGTCCTACAGCGTCTTTTAGAAAATAGTTTGTATGTTAAAGCAGAAAAGTGCGAAGTTTCATGTACCTTCCATCTCGTTCCTGGGATTCATTTTTGGAGAGTGGGCAGGTGAAGCCGGATCCCGGGAGAATTCGCGCAGTCCTAGATTGGCCGACCCCATCTACTCGTAAGCAGCTACAGCGCTTTTTTGGGGGTTTGCTAATTTTTATCGAAGGTTTGTCCGTAATTACAGTCAGACTGCAACTCCCATGACCAGTCTTACGTCCCACCAAGGTCCAGTTCTCCTGGACTCCAGAAGCTGACGCAGCGTTTTCTGCTCTGAAAGAGAAATTCGCTAATGCCCCGGTCCTGATCCAGCCAGACCCCACTAGGCAATTCACGCTGGAAGTGGATGCCTCCAATTCAGGGGTGGGTGCGGTGTTATCTCAAACCTCGCCTTCTGATCACAAGATGCATCCATGCGCCTTTTTTTCTCGCCGACTGTCTCCTTCAGAGAGAAACTATGACGTGGGGGACCGTGAGTTGTTGGCGATTAAAATGGCTTTTGAAGAATGGCGCCACTGGTTGGAGGGGGCTGAGCTTCCGATTGTGGTTTGGACCGATCACAAAAACTTGTCCTATTTGCAGACGGCCAAACGGTTGAATCCGCGACAGTCAAGATGGTCTCTTTTTTTTTCCAGATTTAACTTTATCATTTCTTATAGACCAGGCTCAAAGAATGTGAAACCAGACGCTCTTTTCCCGACAATTCTCCTCTGACGATGAGGATCCTGTTGTGGACACTATAGTCCCTAGTTCATGCATCATGGGGGGCGTTTCCTGGGACATTTCTGACCAGGTCATCAGAGCCCAGCAGTTTGATCCTGATCCGGGTACTGGTCCGCCAGATCGAACTTACGTTCCTTCTTCTGTTCGCTCCCGTTTGATCCATTGGGCTCATGCTTCCCGTTTTTCTGGTCACCCTGGCACCAGTCGGACCGCGGCATTAATCAGGCGCTCCTTCTGGTGGCCGTCCCTTCATAAGGATGTGAAAGAGTATGTTTCAGCCTGCCCCTCCTGTGCTAAAAACAAGTCCAGCCATCAACTTCCCAGTGGTCTTTTGCAGCCCTTACCCTGTTCCGGGACGTCCTTGGTCCCATATTGCTCTTGATTTTGTCACCGGCCTGCCTCCTTCTAAGGGGTTCACAGTCATACTTACCATCGTGGACCGTTTCTCCAAGGCCTGTCACCTTGTGCCCCTTAAAAAATTGCCGTCTGCTGCGGAAACTGTTCTTTTGCTTATTAAGCATGTTTTTAGACTCCATGGGATACCTACGGAAATCCTGTCTGACAGGGGGCCCCAGTTTATCTCCAGGGTGTGGAAGGACTTTTGTGGCGCGCTTGGGGCCAAGGTGTCTTTATCTTCGGGGTTTCATCCACAGACAAATGGGCAAACTGAGCGCATGAATCAGGAGATGGAATCTACACTTCGCTGCCTGTGCTCCTCCAACCCCTCCTCATGGTCCTCCCAGCTGCCCTGGGCTGAGTATGCCCATAACTGCCACGTTTCTTCCGCTTCTGGCTTGTCCCCATTTGAATGTTCATTAGGTTATCAGCCTCCTCTCCTTCCATCAGACGAATCCCGGAATGCCGTCACGTCAGCTCAACATCACATTCGTAAGTGCCAGCGCATCTGGAGGGATGCTGCTGCGGCATTGGATCGCACCGCTGCCCAGAATAGCCGCTTTGATGGATAGGAAGAGACGACAGGCTCCTGCTTACAGGCCGGGTCAGAGGGTTTGGCTGTCGGCCAGAGACATTGCCCTGAAAGCTGCATCTAAAAAAACTATCTCCTAAGTATTTAGGTCCTTTTGAGATCCAGGCTATTGTGAACCCCGTTGCGGTCAGACTCAAGCTCCCACCTTCTCTCAGAGTTCATCCCGTGTTTCATGTTTCCCTACTGAAGCCTGTGAGATCTAGCCCGCTTTGCCCTCCAGATGGTTCCCCCCCTCCCGTCCGCTATATTGATGGGGGTCCGGCCTATACTATTAATAAGATCCTTGACGTACGTCGTAGGGGCAGGGGTTTTCAATATCTGGTGGATTGGAAAGGTTACGGCCCGGAGGCACGCTCCTGGGTTCCCAGATCTTTTATTCTGGACAAGTCGGTTCTGAGGAGGTTTCATGCCACCAGAGCTTCAGGTTCCTCGGGACCGCCGGGTGGCGGTCATTGAGGGAGGGGTAATGTTAGGATTCAAGTTAGTGTGAGTGCTCCGCCAAATAGACGATCTTCGTGGGAGCGTTCTGGCAGGCTGACGCACCTGAAGCGGATTTCTGAAATCGGCTGCAGGTTTCTTAAGAAGCGGTGGAGCAGCCATTCATCGCTCGATGGTCCCACTTGTTGATTTTGGAAAGCACTTTTGGATCCCGCTAGGAACCACGCCCACCTGTACGCTAACGCCGATTGCTAACCGGACTGAACGCTCCCGCCTGCCGCCCGAGCTTCCACTACCATCTCGGAGCCTTTTTGCACTAACGGATCCTGTCTCCTCCCTCGGCAACCCTCCATCCGATCAACCGTAAGCCATCCTCTCCATTTCCCTGTCAAGATCCCCTCAGTCCCGTTCCCTCTAACTTCTCCCCTCTCCAAGCAGCACCGGAGCCGGCCAGCCGCTCCCGATCCCAGAGGGCATTTCAAGACTATATCTTCTATATCACTGTTAATAAATCATTGAATCAAAGATCTTCCGGCCTAATGTCTGAACCTGCATGTGGGTGAAAAAACTCAAATCCAACATGACAGGCATGGGGTAAAAATCTATGCTAAATGAATGTATTAATTATTAAATAAAGAAATGAGACAAAACATTAAAAACATTTATGTTTCTGTAGGTTTGCAAACATGTTTCCTGCCCAGAAGCATACAGCGTTTGGATATGTTTCTGGGCATAGCCAAACAGGGGCATGGAGAAGTGACCCCAATCTAAGGTCACTTCTCCTGTTATTAAGAGTAAACCAATACACTCTGCTCACAATATGACACCAAGAGTGTCATAAATAGAGTGTCAAGAATGAAGCTTAAGCTTCCACATGAGGACAAATAAACAAAACTGACTTTTGGATTAAAATGTAATTCCTTCTCCTTCTCCTATTTGTGTATGAGAGACAGATGGCGGCGGTTGTTTGGGGTATTTTTTTGGAGTTGCTTACCAAGTCGTTGAAGTCCAAACTGTCCGTAGTCTTTACCCTGTATGAAACCCTGAAACACGTAGCTGCCACCCTCAGGCTCAGCCGAAACCTACCAGGGAAACATAATGGATGTTTCAACACTGAGAAGCAGTATGTACATTTGGAGTGTGCTTCAGGAAAGCACTTGAAAGGAGTGAAGTATGTTTCGCGCCTTATCAAAAACTGCAGACATACTGTATTAGGTATGACAGTCCACACATTTTTGTTCCTCTAAAATGTGAAATAACGCCTTTGTTATTTTTTAAATTGCATTCCACAATAGGAGTCGTGCAGTATGCCACCAATAGCTCAGTGTGGTGCGCAGTTGCCTGTCAAAAGGTTTTATTTGTTGGACCTTGAAGTTTATTATTGTAAAAAATAAATAAATAAATAAATCAGTTCTCACTAGAATTGTCATGCAGTTGTTGCAGGCCTGTCAAATGTCAACTTTGACACTTATTCAGCCACAGAGTACAAACAACAGATTCATAAGCAGCTAGCGATGCATTCAGCCTACTGCTAATTTGGATTAAAGTAAATCTAAAGACACTGTGAATCCGGAAATGAGCATCCCTTTAATTGGATTCTGACTTTCTTGCAGAGCTTTAAACAATATCAAAGTTGTAATTAGAAGACTTTGCAATAATTAGGTCCAGGAAAGGCTTGTTTTCTCTCGCAGATTATGCTTTGCTGCCTGAAACATCAACTTGAAAGTAACAAATTAAAAATAAAACAAGCATTTAGCTCTCAGGTATCGTTTCAAAATTCCTAATTGATATACTCACAAATCCATCCATTGCCCAGGACTCATCCATAATCCTGCCCAAAGAGCTGTAGGTCAGTGCTCTCATCTGATACAGCAAGAGCATTAACCGTGCCTCCTGGCGTTTGTACACACCTATAAGGTGTAAAGCAAAAAGGCAGAAAAGAAATGAAGTAAAAAAGAAGTAATTAAAACAACAAATTAAGCCTAAAAAGGAAAACAAACATCAGACTGAGGAACACAGAGGTTTTACACACAGAATAGAAAAAAAAATTGAAAAGAGGAAGAGAGCAGGCATAACACTCTTGACTGGGCAGACACTCGGTTCTGACTAATTCACCCGTCTTTAAAGCCAATAGTTAATTTCCAGTCTCATGCATGAGATCATTTGGTGATTGACTGATTGACACAAGGCACCCTGAAAATAAATGGAAGTGACATACAGAGAGGTGCTGGGGGAGGTGAAGGGCAGGAAGCAGGAGACAGATAATTTATAGATGACTCACCAGAGAGCAGAAACTCTGTGCTACTGTCTGTTAAAGTTACATTGACTTTTCCAGTTGTAACATTAAAGCTGGTGACTGTCAAACTCATTGGCTGTTTCTGCCCCTTGTAATCGTAGGAACCCTTCCAGACGAAATCTGGGGCAAACACATCGTCTGGAACTGAAGGGAAACAAGGAAAAACATTGTTAGAAAATAGAGGCAGGAAGGAAACAGAACCACATCTGTACAGCATATTGCTTTCTAGCATCCAGTGGGTGATCATTTTTCCATTCCAGTTGCATAATATCAAGTTATTAGTTCAATTATTGTTGGAGTAATAATTCTCACAATAATTCCAACAATAATTGGTATTATTACTCCATGACTTTGTTTTCTTATTTTCAGAAAGCAAAGTCATGGTTAGAATGATCACTTTCTAATAGATTTTAAGAGTTGGAAATTACTTTTGTAGTAAAAGTTGCTTAAAACCATTAAGACTGCTGTTGCTTTGAGTGAATTGTTTTCGATATTAATAATGATGCAGTAGAATGCAGTTGTGAAGAGAATAAACAACTTTTACGATTAATATTTTCTGTAATGATGATACAAGTGGCAAAGTATTTAATTATATAATTACATATATTGATATTAGATGTATCATTGCCTAAAGTCAAAGGTAATGATAGATCACCTTTCCTCTTGCAACAACTATTGCTCTTAAAATGGATGTTTAACTGTAGATGCACTCTGACACATTTATTTGTTATCTCTTAAAAATAATGGTTGAAAATAAGGTTAGAAACAAAAACAAGGATCCAAAGCACCCTGTTAGTTTTTAGGGTTCACACTTGAATAAGACAAATGTTTGCGCATGCAAACTATTTTGCAGAACTAAAAACAATGAACTATTTTGACATGGAAGGATTTAGTTCAGTTTTGTCGCTTTCGTTTAAGTTAACGCAAATGTCATGAGATGACATTTTACAAGAGAACCAGGTCAGATTTTTTTAAAGTTATAAGGAGACATATTCCACTATAATGAAAACATCTAGCCATATACACACAATGGAAGTAAGTTAGTCACATGTCAAATGGTGAAATCTACACCTAATGAAGTCCACTGACTTCACACAGTTCCTCCGATTACATAAACAAATATAACAGTTTTCTGACATTACATGCATGTTTTAGCTAAAAGTTACACAAATGACAGCATTAAAATTGAGTTATCTGTCATAATGTTGTAAACTTCACATTTGATGAGGATTTTTTTGTTTATACCGCATATGGGTCCCAGAGGCAATTCTCTCTTTATTTCCATTACAAACACTATTATTACCAGTAACATGCATAGAGTATAGTACAATTTAGAGGTAAGCTAATTACCATCTTGCACTGATATTTCCTAATTAAAAAGATCTTGCTTCTTCTGTGACCTTTTCATATTCCCTCCTGATAACAAGTCTAGCACTAATTGCATGTAATTACCCTTTTGTAGTATTTTTTTCCTCCTTGATGACTTTAAATTTCTAAAGCAAAACTGATAAAGGGGTGTAAAGTTAAAGCATATTGTCATTACAGAAATTAAACAAAGTCCATTAATCTGCAGACTGTTGAACTCATTTATACTTCTAAAATATATCCACAAAGCTGAAACAGGACAACAGTGAAAGAAAGCTTTTCTCTACAAAAATAATTTTTTTGTGGCAAAGTCAGAGTACTTCACCTATCAAGAGCATAAACATGACTGCACATCTTAAACAAAGCACAGTACAAGCAATAAAATGGTTACCAATGTAAGCGGCTTTAAATGTAGCTCCTCCCAAAAGTCAGCATGTCTGTAGCATTTTTACACAAGTAGCTCATGCATTTAAATACCCACCCTTCATCTTAGGGCTTGGTGTCCCTGGCACGGGTTTGACTATTTTCTCTTGGGATTTAGATCCAACTGCAAATGAACATAAATATGCATTGTCACTGAGATGTAGCGATGCACTGCAAGGCTTAAAGCTGCAGGGACACTGATATAACACCCTGCATGCATTAAGCTTCCCCTTATATTCTTGCAGCTGCAACCTGAACATCCACATCCAAACAGTCTTACAACACATCTAGTACAATAAAGCACTCGCCTACTCTCTGCATCCTGCCATATGCATTAATTCAAAGCTCTCCCCTGAACATTTTTAGTTTTACTTCACCACCCTCTCCATTCATCTTGCCCCTGCAGACCTCTGCCGACAGCGTACCTCTGCACACAGGCACCTTGCCCGTCCAGCTGCCGTCAGAGCGGCAGACGCGGTGCTCTGAACCCCCGGAGAGGAAATAACCTGGCTGACAGGTGTACACCAGGGTGTAACCGTAGGAGGGCAGGTCTAGACCCATAACGTCAGCGTTGGCTGGGCTCCTTGGCTGCTTGCAGGAGTGAGCTGGAGATTAAGCAGAGGGCAAATGTGTTATTACACACATCTACAGGGAGACACAAATATCAAGCAAGCCAAATTCACACACCACTCTGTACACAGTGAGGCTTATACACACACACACACAGACACAAGTGTAAAAATAGACGAATGTAATCAAGTCCTCATGAGGAAAGGGGAGAGAAGTTGAGGTTTAAAAGAAAAAGATCGGACTGATAGAGGAGCCTCTCAGTGATTTGATATTTTCATAATAATAACACCAAAGTGAAATGGCAGTATGAAGTTCAACTGGTTAGTGTTTGCATAATTTACCAATACACAAACACTCCATCTCACATTGTGTTTCTCTTCCTTTTCTGTAGCAAAACATGCAAAAATTTGTTATGCAAATTTTATTTGTTTAAAAATGCACCACTTAAATAACAAAAGTATGTAAACTTAGAGAGATTAGGATCAACTAAGTGGTCTTTTAAAAGTTAGAAGTGATTCATATCTGCCTTGAGGTGATCACGTCGGCACTGAGAATGGAGGAGACAGAATGACACCAGCGACCTTTTTGAGTGAAAAACATGCTGAAAACAGTACATGCAAAGCATTTAGGATCAGAGGAACTATCCAATAAAAGTGTTGTAAATAGAAAAAAATATTAAAGTTGTTTGAATTAATGCTCATTCGTTGATGTCTATGCTGCCTTTCTTGTCTGCAGTTGTTCTCATGAGAAAAAAGGTTCCTGGATTTAGCAGCATTTCACGAATCAAGAAGGGCATACAGGTCTCATCTACGGGTGCTCTGGTCACATGGGCTAAACTCAAATGTTTGTGGTTACATCTAGACCTAACAAGGCAGAGGTTAAGTTATTTTGCAAAAAAAAAAAAAAAAAGCTGCCAAGCTCAAAGAGACATACAGCTACACTTGCATGAAAAGTTCTACACAGTATTAACTTAGGGTTACTGAATTCAGTGTAATTGATAAAGAACCTGAAACCCACACAACCCTTCCCTTTACAATTGTAATTAATTTATTAAAAGAAAAATAAGTGAATACTCTCACAAGACACTGTTAAAATCTGTACATGAAAGTGGTTATGCTGCAGATAAATGAGGTAGAGAGCGATAAATTACTAGACCAGTCTAATTGGACTAAAGTGAAATGTATATTAAATTCATATAATACAATCATATTAAATAAATTGGAACATTACTAAGAAGCTTATTTATTTCAGAGCTTCATTTACTAAATGAAACACATTATATGGATTAATTACACACACATTGATTTTTTTCAAGTCTTTCTTTCTGTAAATTATGGTTATTTCTACTTATGGGTGCTAAAACCTTCAGTCTTTACAATTAGCATATTACATTTTAGGGAAAGAAACATTTTTGAAATGTGGGCTTAATTGGGTTTTTTTTTTCTCAAAAAGGTACTTTTAATTTGAAAATCATACCTAATCAGAACGCATCTTCTAACTGATTAAGTAAGTGTAAAATATGTGGGCTAATTCCTGAATGCATCTTCAAAAATGATTATCATTACCAGGATACGACAGCACCTCTCAGCTGAATGAGCAGTGAGAACGGTCAGACTTGACAAAACAATGACAGCTCTGAAAGCAGCCCACACAATGGCAATGATGCATGTACTTTCATTTTACCAAGGCAATAATCTTAAAAAAGCAAAAAAGACAAGAGACTTTTGGGTAGGTCGTTTTGTGTCCTACAATAACCCTTCACTTTAATCCTACCAATCATTTCTGCTGTTGGATCGAGATGGCAATTTAAATTTTCTCCACAGATAGTTTGATGGAACTTGACAGGGTCCTCAGGAGAAATGGGATAAACAGTCCAGATGCAGGTGCCTAAAGCTTGCCAAGGACCTCAAGCTGCACATGCAATAACCCAACACGGTAAGTGAGCACTTTCCTGCCTCACATTTCTTTACATTTCATGTCAAAGTATTTTTTTATGCAGTACATCATATGCTAGCTTTTTTGTTATATATATTTGAGTTAACAGCTCTCATCAAATATGACAAAATCTTTTATTCTTTTAGAGGGGGAAAAAAAAAAGCTTTGGCTGAAGGGGAATCTTGACAAGTTGAATTGGCTGCCTTCTCAAAACACAGCCCTTTTATAGACCATGTTAAATAAGTTCATTTTCTCTCAAGTGGATTTTGTCTAGTTTAATGTTTTCCAACAACAACAACTCTCAACCAAATGAAACCATATGCAAATCACCCAACTGGAAGAACATTGCAGGCTTGAACATTCGGGCTCCAGGCCATCAACAATAATGTGAAAATAGTGAAATAATTTTGATGCTTGCAAGTGAAAGTGCACGCTGCCAGCTGTCAAATGGGAGACAGCTGCACAGTACCAAATCGGTCCTTCATGGCATTTTAATGACATTAGTGGAAATACGATGCGCAAGGAATGCCAGGATGAAACGCAATTTCTAGACTTTATGGAAGAAGATTGTGACTGGAAAAACGCTCGTGTTGGATATGACTTTAGTGCTATCTAGCAACATAATGGATGTTTGGCCATTCGTGGAGACGTTGTGTTCATATAGCAACCAGGTGTTTCAAAGTAAAAAGTTGGAAAACCAGACATCTAATTCATCATAAAAACTGTTTTCAAAAGGACGAGTGTAACTTCAGAACAACTGTTTAATTTTCATGTAATAGTGCACATAAAACGTTAGCTCCCACCCCAAACCTCTGCGATGATTGACACTTTTGAATAGCTTTTACAAATCAATAATGACAAACAAAATTTGGCTTTTTTGACAACAATTTGCGAAAACCCCCCATCTTTGTCCATAAAGTCAAATTTTGTTGATAAACTACTTTAGGTCTCACCAAGAGGACCCTTGGTTTGAATCCCACCTAAGGCTTTTCTGCATAGAGCTTGCATGTTCCCCTGAGGGTTCTTCCAAGTGGTTAAGCATCCTGGAGTCCAAAAAAATAAATGTTAGGTTGATAGATTTCTCTGAATTGGCCTATGGTTTGAATGTGTGCATAAGCTGGTGTTTGTCCAGTGTGTCTCTGTTGTCCTGTTTTGGACTGAGAACCTGCAGGGTGCATCCCAATCCTCACCTAATGACTGCTTTAAATAGGCAATTCTGAACATTCTGCTTCAGGATTTTGTTGCTAAAGTAAAATTCATGGTTACATAAATCACAGCAAGTCATCCAGGTCATGAAACTGCAAAGCAGCTCCAGTCCATCAGACTGCCACCACAATGATGCTCAACTGTCGCCGTTATGTTCAATTTCTGAAACTCTGTTAGTTTTGTGGCAGGAACAATAGGATCCACACGTTTCAAAAATGTTCAGCTTGATCTCGTCAGGCCACAGAATATATTACCAAAGGTATTGGGGATCATCAAGCCCCTTTTTTTGGCTAATGTGAGATGTTCAATGTGTTTCTTCAGCTCAATAGTAATTTTCACCTTGGAACTTTCCCATTTATGACACTTTCATCGAGTCTTTCTATTGTTGTTGAATTGTGAACGCAAACCCAGCAACCTAAAGTAAGCGAGGCCTACAGAGTTTTATATATTCTGGGATATTTCCTGACCAGACACTAGTAAGCCAGACTCTCCTGGGGAAGTTCATCAGTCTTCTATGTTTTGTGACAAATGGTTCTCATTGTGGTCCGCTGGCACCCAAAGCCTTAGAAATAGCTTTATAATCCATGTGACAGTGAGGTTGCATTACTGGTGCTCTTGAATTTCTTTAACTTGAGGCAAAATGTGTCGCTCTTTCAGCCTTCATGTTGTCTCATCAACTTGATCTAAGTCATTTCTTTGTCCTTGGTTCATGATACAAGAGGAACAATTACATCTTATATGTAGTATATATATTATAGCTAATAAATGAATGATAATTAGAAGTTTGCAGTTACTGAAGTTATTGTCTTCTGATGTCAAAATTTGCTTAATGAGCTGAAACATTTTGTGACACAAACAAAGCAAAGATGTAGGATATATGTATTACTTTTCATAGATCTGCACTTAATTTCTCAAGCGGTTGCACTAGAATCTAGAGAAGATCAAATACATTTTTCCCTAATAATTTCAGCAGTAACAATGACAAGACAAGGGCAGAGGAAAAATCAATACATTGTCAAGGCACTACATGTGATGGAGCAATGCTAGAGAGCAGCTCCAGGGTGCTTCATTTAAGATGACAGATATCTGCACCTGCCAAGCACAGAAGCTAAAACATGAAGTCTAGAACCTGGAAACATTAAGTCTTATTGATCTATTTATATATGTCAAGGTAGGCAGTTACTGTTGCTATTAAGGGATATAGGTTAAAAATGTCAATCAAAAGCTCCATCATTTAATGCAGTTCAATGTACCAATTACCCGATAAAAATGTCCAAAATCCTTGGGGGATTCAAGTGTTTTTTCAAATAATCTACTAGCACAAATGTGAAATGCAATCTACTAAGTCTAAAAAAAACATACCTTTTAGATGAAGAATGGCATAATGAGAGACAATCCAACAGTGAGTGACTGGTTTGACTTTTGATGTCCATTTTGAGGTGCAAGCATTAAGATACAGCTGCGGTAATACAACCTCCTAAATCAACATAAGTTGTATCTTGATTCGTATTTCCATAATAATGAGAATGCTATTACCTTGCACAACCTTTGCCTTGGGGGATATAAAGAGAAATGGTGTTCAACAACTTCAAAGTGATGGTAAGAGGCTTCCATTTCAAAGGTTCAGATTTTAAATTTAGGTTCAGTAATTTATGTTCCATTTTACTCCTGTGTTATAGTGCGTTGCCTTAAAAGAGAAGAAGAAAGAAAATTCAGTCCTCAGGCACAGTGTCTCTCGTACAGACTCGAGCCTCTTCAACCAGTAATAGATTTTAGCAGAAGTGAAAGGAGACTGTTTTCACCTCGTCTCTGCACAAAGATCCAAAGCCTAATATTGTTGTTTAAACTTCTGAACTAATAGGATGCTGGTTTTCTGGTTAGATTGAAACCTCCACTAGGTTTATTTAGGCACTTGCCACACATTTCACCTGGATCTAAATGGAGACATTTAGATCCATTTAGATCTAAATGCTGTTTAATTTGAAGAGCTCATCCCTGCTCAGCAATAAATGCCATTAGGGAGTCAGGAGTTACCCAGACTCCTGAATCATTCAAAGAGGAGTGTGATGACAGGGTCAACATTAAAAAGTGGAGGAGAAATGAGCAGTCAAGTGAAAGGCTGACAAGCAAGGTTTTTTTTTTGCATTTCTCTTTACTGAATCTAAAATAATAAAACTTCTGCAGATTATAAAATATGATATAAAATATATAAATCCTTATAAAATATGATATAATTACTGCTGACCTCGGACGGATGTACATTCGCTTGTCAAAATGTTTATATATATATTTGGACACTATAATTTTAAATTTCAGATTTGCGCTACATCCATAAAGTTTAATATAATAATAGTTATATATATATACTCTCTCTTTGTGTTAATCTATTTGTTGTTACTCCCTGTCACTTTGCTGCCATTACTCAGAAATTGCCCCCTTGTGGGACAATAAAGAATATTTCTATTCTATTCTAAGCAGAAAGAGGGAATAAGAAAAGAACAAACGGAAAAGTGGAGGTTTTACATCAGTTTATGCTAAAAACTTTTAAAGTCTGAAGTACAAGTGTGAAGAGTTGAGAGTAGAACAAATTGAGAGAATTTTTCCTCCTATGAAAGCTATACTAGTATAGTATAGTCCTCAGTTCTGCTAGACACTACAAAGCTGCAAAGTCTCAATCAAAACCACAACTAAATGAGAAGGGATGACACATTTATCACACCTCAAGAAGGCTTTACCACATGAGGAAAGACTCAAAACCCTTGGAGGGTTGAAAACCTTTTCCTAGAATACCAGGCTTTATTTGTTTTCCAGTATATGTATAAGACCCCCATCCCGTCTGCACGGCTATGTCATAAGTAAAGTACATTAAAAGAGTATTAGAAACAACTATAAGCGTAACATACTTTAATTGTCTAGCATCTAAAATCACATCATCTAAAATGAATCTGAAATTGAACCAATATGTTTTAAAAAAGACCATATAGTAAATATAGGGATTCAGTGGAGAGATGTCATAATACAAAGTATTAGCCTCAGCTGGCTCTACCCAATAAACCGGTGAGTGGGTTTATGCACAGTAAAAAGGCAGCAAGCAAAAATGAAAGGTTTCACAATCCCTCTGAAACTTCCTCTTATTTCAATAAAACACACACAGAGATACTTTAAAAGTCTCGCTGCAAGATGAAACCGACTTTTTTTGCCACATATTGTTCAGGACTCCTTGAAACAAGAGATAATGTATCACATGGGAAACTTTCACGTTGAAAATTTACTTTCAACGTGAAAGTATTACATGGGATACTTATATGTGATACTTTGTCACATGGAAGTGATAAAGTGTCACATGGAAGCATATCTAAATAAATGGCTAAATCTAGCCATTTACATATGCTAGGAAAGTGTAAGGATTTGGGTTTTCTCTGTGTTGATTTGAGTTTTTCTGTGTGTTTATTTTAAGTTTCTGTGTCTTATTGAGTCTCTGCGATGTCCGGTCTCCCCTTGATCATTCCCAGGTGTGTCTCGTTCTGTGAGACGCAACCTCTGTGTATTTAACCCCACCTGTGTTCCTTGTTCCTCGTCGGGTTCTTGTCTTTGTGTTCTCAGTCCATTTGTTTCCTCCATTTGTTACCGCCGTTGTGCCCTGGCTTCTTCTCACCTGTGCTGCCTGGTTGTTGGACCTTTTTTGGTGCTTCATCGTTAAAACATTTAATCTTTTCACCTCTACCTGGGTCAACCGTGTTTGCCTCACCACTCCACCACTGCATTTCATGACAGAAAGCAGGCCCATCATCAGCAGGAAGGTACTGTCCGTCTATCCTATCAGTCTGTCTCTCCCTCTGTGTTGAATGTTAACACTACAAGTAATTGCTAAAGGACAATTTTGGTCCGATTTGAGATGGAAAAGCTCAAGAAAAATTGCTTTAGCAGACAGGGATCTCACAGAAATACCGAATTACGCCACAACTTGGAGAGCCACTTATCTTGGCAAAGTGAATGGGATAAACTGCTCGGCCCTGGTCTGATGCTGGTCGACAGTTCAGCTTGTTCAAACAGAATGACAGTAATCTTGGCCAACATTTCAGTCTCAGAACGATGACAGGTTGATTGAGGTACGAGAAGCAATCTACTGGAAGGTCCCGGGTTAGATGAGGACTGAGCGAATGAGAGAACGTGGCATTGACAGAGGCACAGGGAGGGCGAGGAGGTGAAGGGCAGAGCACGAGCGTAAAGAGACCCTCCGAGTAAGCAGCGCGACAGATAAATAGTGTGAAGAAAGACTGAAGGATTGGAGACAAACAACGACAGGAGAAGTGATCTGAAGATACAGTGAGGGCATAAAGAGCAAGCACTTACGGACACAGGTAGGTTGGATCCCAGTCCAGGTAAGATCCGACAAACACAGCCTTGTTGTGGAGCCTTGCAGTATGTGTCCCTGTTGGCACTGGAAGTCTACTCTGCTCCCCACCTGGCCACAAACAGACAACACACAAAGAAGGAATCAATACACTGATGCAAATGCCAATAAGCTCCCAGCTTCAAATCTAAAGAGCTAGGAAATAATACTGAACACTAAATGTTTCTTTTCTCCTTAGTAATGATTATCTGTACGGTGTTGTGGTAAAAGGGAGAATTATTCTGAAGCTGATGTCCTATTTTTTGTTTTGCTTTGCTTTGTTTTCTTATCTGATACGGAGATTAGAAGAGCTTGTCTATTTTCTAGTGTGTAAATAATTTTGTTTATATTTTCAGCAGACACTGCAGACCACTCCTTAAAGACAGCACAAAGACAGATTATTCTCATTTGGAAGTGTCAAGATGTGGGTAAAAGTTTCTCAGTAATGCAGAACAATGCAAGACCGCACACCATTACAGGCACCAATCCGTGTAAACTGCTTCTGCCTTCATTGTGACACTTGATTCTGCTGAATGTTGTGAATAAATTATTTACATTTAAATAAAGTGAAATACATGGAGTGAGAGCCTTCAGGGAAGCTGTCAAGCACACATACATTATAATACAGATCTTTGTGATAATTGAACTTTTACAGTTTCTTGTCTCATGCAAATCTTAAAACTGCAGACATTTAAAAGTATGATTTTACTGTAATGTTTGTGAAGAATAGTCTCTGTTGTTGTAGAGACTAAAAGGGGATCCTTAAATAAACAAATATTGTTTATTGAGGAAAGTTGGGAAATCACACTAAATCTATCTCTGTTATCACCTGAGAAGCATATGTACAAGTTCTCTCAAAACTGCAGTAATACATTACTACATAAATTGTGTTTTTTTTTTTAATCAATAAATCCATCAGAATCAGCCCATTTCAAGATCTTCATAGCGTAAACAGAAAAATGAGGTGATCTTAATAACATTTTCACCCTAGCTTTCAGTAATCAGTCAGGTTTTCTCAAAGATTACAGTACATTCACAGTTCCTGTTGTATGTATGACATGTATACCAACCAAATATTGGTATACATGTCATCAACTCTAAACTTTAAATGATTCATTAAAACCATTTTTTGTGGTCAACTGATGATAAAACATAAAGTTTCAATACCTTTAAAAATAGCTGGATCTGAAAGTTTGAATTTGTGTGGATTGCCTCTAATTTTTGAGTTTTGCTGATATGGTGCATCTCAAAGAAGGTGGATAATGAATATTGTGAATTATGAGTACAGAGGCAGCATACGTTTGTGTGTTTTCTGTTACAATACAAACCAATACATTCAAATTCGATAGTTCAAACCATTCTATATATGGCTTTCACATTAGAGAAAATAGGGATCCTTCTGTAAAAACAAAGTGTAAAGTTGAGCCAAAGTAGTAAAGGAACCTCAGGTTTATGTGTTTATCATTTCCATCCCTGCCTAGGAGTGCTGACAGAGCTACCAGCAAAGTGTTGCCTCCAGTGTCTTTTTGAAAGATGGTTTGAAATGTTAGAAGATTCATAGATGGAACTGCCAATATTTCAGCCTTCAGGTGGCTGGAAGTCAAGTTTGTAAGGCTCTACTAAAAAAAAATTTACTTTAGTGTTGCCAAAGTGGCTGGTCTTTTCTCATTCTATTTTGTGTTTTGCATTTATCAGCAAAGCTTAACTACATAAAGAGATCACTAAATTAGTTTTTTCTCCCCCTCATCTTACCTTGAAACCTGTAGAGTAATTCATGAAGCCATGCTCAGGTATTCCTGGATTTTCACATGTGCTTCTCGTAGACTCTGCAACAAGAAACCATTGTGGCGATAAGGGATTGCAAGGGAGCAAAGCGGTCAGTGTGACAGAAAGAAAAAGATTGATAATCAAAAAGTCGTTTTTCTCAGGAGTGGCTTGGCTTGTACAGGCAGACAGTAACTGAAGTGGCTTGCTAACGTGAGCAGAATCATCTAGGAATGATTTATTTCTTTCATAATGAATTTTGAGCCTCTGAAATTTGTTGTAAAATGAATACTAATTTGGCTATTATCTGAATGTGATGAAACTTCTCTCCATTTAAGTCAAGCACAAAAATACATTAATATACTGCCTGCCAATGGACATCATCAAAACCATCTGTCATAAATTAAGATTTGAGCCGATGGGCATCTCACTGTGTTGCTCTTGTGCAAAAATGTACAAACAAAAATGATGTATGACCATTTTGTGAAGAAATGCAATACCTATACACCGAGGCTGAGAACCACTCCAAGTACCATCCTCCTGGCAAATGCGTGTTGTCACTCCAACAAGCACATAGGGGGCGCTGCAACTGAATGTCACCTCTGACTTGAATATGAAGCTGCGTCCTTCTCGCCGTCCTTTGGAAGGCACGCCAGGATCTCCGCAGAACTTGGCTGCAGATACAAAGTGATATCGTAGATGTGTAAAGAAAAAGGGAAACAGGAACAGATGTTTGCGCTCTTTATCATCGCTACACCTCTGAGCAAACTGGTCCATCTCAATAAATAAGAATCTTATTGAGAAGTTGATGTATTTTACTAATTAAATTCAAAAGTAGATCTCATCTCATTCTTAGTCTTTTCCCACTAAACATTAAATCAATTAATCGATGTAAATTAAAATAAATGAAAATGATCTCAATATTGATGTTTATTGCAATAACTTCTGGGACAATTTACTCTCCAGCAAAATTTTTTATTGTGACAGGCCTAGTCATTCTATAGACTCATTAAATACACACTACTAGATTTCACAAATTTGCATCTTGTTGTTTTGATGATAATTATGACTGATCCTAATCCAAAATTTAGCTTCACAGAAAATTGTACTACAAAAGACAAAAAAAGGGACATCTAAAATTCAAATGTAGACTGCATTTATATTGGTCAGAATACTGTGGGACGTGGACTCAGTGATTAATCCTTTTGCATTAATTACTCCATCATTGTGATGTGGCATCATCCTCAGAAGAGTTTAGATCACGCCACTAGTCTGACCAATCAAGCAAAGTGGTACTAAGGCCCTGAATCCACTTATCGGCACTAGAGGCAGTGTGGATGGGGCCGAATCCTGCTGGAAACCTGCATCGCTATCAGGCTTATCAGCAGAGGGACACATTAAACACTCAAAAATTCCCCAGTATTTCAGATTTGGCTGACTTTGCATTTTAGAAAACTGTAGCTACACATTGTAGTGAATGAAGATTTTTTTTTTCTTTCCATCAACTTTAGTAAGACTACAATGAATCTTGTTAATTGTGGATAATTTTCTACCATATTTAATATTTCCACTTAACTTTCACCTAATATCCCTAGATCAACCACTTGATGTTTTTTTTTTATCCCATTGACTATTTGTGGCTAACCGTACTACAGAGGATGCTAGTGACTGTGCATGAGAACCATCAATTTCGCGTTGCCCAACTTAAAAAGTGGATGACAGGTCTTTTCACTGGAAAAATATTAACAATAAGTGGAGTTTTTTTCACCATTTAATCTTTTTACACAAGTTTTTGTTGTTTTTTTACATCCATTAATTGAACAAGGTGAAACACATGTATGATCCAGACTATATTAAATACTATTCCCCTGAAGAGCAAAGGGACGATGAGTGAATACATGATCTCTACACGATCAACACATAAACTGTCAAGTTGCCAAGTAATGAAGATAATCACGTTCATTTTTCTAATCAATTCATGCACATTCAGGTTTCTGATTTTAGTCCTACAGCCAGGGTGAACAGAGGACTGTCTAAGATTTTTCACAGCTCAATATTTTTCAGGATTGAACTACTGATCGGTAATCAGAAGAAAACTATTGTGAACCTGAATGTTTTTGAATTGGACTCTGTTCTTACTCAGTTTTTACATTTGTTGGAAAAAACTGATACTGAAGAAACGGGTTGTCTTTCAACAGTTTCACTGAGCTAAAGCTACATCATTTGTTTAGGTTAACAGGCTTAATGCTGACTGTGCTGGTTGTTATGTCAACCTTGATTAACTCCTGAATAAGTCTCAGCTTGTCAGTGAGGGGTGATGGTGAGTCCCGAACCCTGATTAGTTAAGAATCTCAGGCCTTTTTCTGAATTTAATGTTCATGTTTCCCACCTTGTTGTCCATGAGAAAACTGCAGACTGTGACTGAATGGAGAGGCTTTAATTAAGAAATAATAAACTGTGTGGGCTTCTGCTGTAGCTATACATGATCAGAGACCAAGCACCTCCATTGGTTTCACTCAGCTTTGCTCTCTTTGGTGGACTTTTTATCCCATTTATATAACCGTCACAATAATCATCTTCCTATATAATTTGGAATGTCTTCAAAGAGGAAATTATTCAAATTGCTTCGGCGTTACTGGGGTTGTAGAAAGCCCATTTTGACAAATGTGGGCAGGTACATGGACATCTTTGTTGCAGGAAGAATTGTGCACATCTAATCACTTTTGTTTACAGCAATCAGTCTCATCGGTGAGTGGTTACAGAAGGTGTATGAATATTCATCTTGGCAGCATAGAGGGAGCTGAGGAAGGTCATGGCTCTAAATTTCAGATCAAAATAATTAGCAAGTGAAATATTAATTTCTCTGAAGGGGCCTAGGGGTTAACTCAACTGAAGCCATTTACTGCCACTCTTGCTCGCTAAGCCTCTTGTATGACATTGCTTTTTTAATGGGACTCTAGCTACGGCCTCAGCAGAAGAATCCTGATGGATTTCCACTGCTCCTCTGTCAATTTATTGCTTATAGACATCAAATAAAAGTGGCTCAAATAGTTTAGGATGAATGGGTTTGATGGTGGGACAAGTGAGCCATCCTCTGGTCTTCCAAATGCCTCTTTCTATTCATCCCCTTATTTTATCCATCCATCACTCCGCAATGACCCCAGTCATCAGTATATGTTGCTTGTTAGCTGTTGGTGGTTCTGATATGCTTGATGTAGGTGGGAGAGAGAGCAGAGGGGAGGGAGAGAGTCAAAGCAACCAGTCACGCAGCCAGAGCACCGCAGGATCAAGCTAATAATGAGGCAGCTGCTCCTCCAGACCTGACATGTGCTGCTGCACGGAGGTCTGCTAACAGAGACATGCTCCTCCTTCCATTCCTCCTACAACTCATGAACTAACAGGGTCTTCCCACAACCAATCCGTGATACGACCGATATCTCGGAAGAGAGATTAAAATCCACACAGTGCAAGAATGGCTGGGTAAACTTTAAACTGAAAATATCTCAAACATCTTCTTATCCAGCGCAATGTGCTCCCCTGGAAAATTAATATTGAAGCAGTGAGACCCTGCATTGTGCTTCAAGACCCAAGTCTGACTGGTTTTTCTGGGATGGCAAGAGAAATATGCAAACCTCTGGACAGATCTGAAAACAATTCTTGTCCCATCTCAAATGGCGCCGTAAAGCTTAGTATTCTGTTCGTATTTCTTGGAGCGTTGACAATGCAGGCCAAACAGGTGACATGCACATCAGTCATAAACTTCAAGCCACAGGAAAATAATGTTCTGTTTTATGGATATATAAGAAAAATGGCCCCAAGCCAAACCAAGCTCAGCATATTTAATGTGCCAGTGTGTATGCGTGTACGAATGTGTGTAGAAAGGGTGAGATGGAGACACGTCAAACTTTTCTATCTCTCTCCTTCTATCTCTCTTTCTCTCTTCCTCTCTTTCTCTCTCTCTCTCACTGCCTTTCCTCTTCCTTGATGAATTATCAATGCTTTGAAGTCATCAGTATGCAGAGGCCAGATTCAGAGATTCAAAGTTGGGATCACAGACTTATCCCTGCAGACAACTAAAAACTGGCATTCTCAAACACTGAATTTAGCTCTTCCCTATGTGCTGGTAGGAGCATGAACATGCATCTTAATCCTGTTTGGCTGCGAGTTCCGAGTAAAGATTTGTGTTTGCAGAATCTCACAGTTCTGCTGAGCTGTATTTAAATGCGCTGAGGTGAAAATGAATTACAATCATAAGTGAAATACTCAGTGATGCAGGCTTGCTATGTGAGGTATGGGCATGAAAGAAAAAGCAAAGCTGC
This sequence comes from Poeciliopsis gracilis, assembly GCA_911649635.1. NCBI lineage: Eukaryota > Metazoa > Chordata > Actinopteri > Cyprinodontiformes > Poeciliidae > Poeciliopsis > Poeciliopsis gracilis. The sequence continues at coordinate 3,588,023 of CAJVRI010000287.1, forward strand.
CACTTGAAAAAATATTTTTGCTCAAACAGAAACATCAATAAACTTGACAGCTTAAATTTTCCAGCAAAAACCTTCAATGTAAAATGAAAATCTGCTTATTCATGCTGTTAGTGTTTTTTTTTTTTTTAGATTTTGGGGAAGCATATATCTTAAACTAATTTTTACATTAATATAACTTTCCAACTATTTCATAGTTCATATCCATTACTTATGGATGTTTATGTTAAGTTCAGAATCTGACATTTTTTTTTACCTCAGTGCTTTTGCAGGCTTTCCATGACAAATGTATGTGTTCATAATGGAACACAAAATCCACAGAGTATAGTCATTACACACAGTCAACATTAATAACAAGGATTTAACTCGCCTCCATTCTTCACCTGAGACTGGCGCAGATGGTGCTTTACTGACATTCAAATACATAGAAAATAACCTCGTCCACATCACATATAATCAGCGTTTTTTTTATCCCCGTGTTCACTGCTTCCACTCTTATGTGTTTTGCTTGTGCAAAACTAAAGTGATTCATCACCTCTTTGCCACATTAAGTATGCAGCAGAGGAGTCAAGTTCTTTACAGAAACTTGGTTACTGAGCGCAGTGATATTTAATGTGTAGTCACTCATTTTGTGTCAGCTGGGAACAACTGTCAAAACCCGCATCTGTGTTATTACCGGTGCGGCTATTAAATGTAATTACTGGGTTAAAAAACAGACACACTAAGCAGCAGACAGGAACAGAAAAGGTTGCTTGCTCACGTCGCCGTAGGAGGTTGTTCAGAAGGTGCTCATGTGGAAAAATGATTGCGGTGTGTTGAGGGATGTCACTGCTCATCATAATTGAGGTGGACAGTGTCTGGACATGGTATATCTACCAAGTGGAAACTTATCCATTATATGACCAGATGACAAGTTTGGCTAAAGCAGGGAAGAGAACAGACACCTGAGTAGCTGAATGTAAACACAAGGCTTTTCTAAAAGACAAATCGGGACATCAGTAACTTGGAGTCGGCACAATCATGTATTAATCAGACAGCTGAGCTGCAGTGTTAACCTTCACAACTTTTCAGCTATTTATATTGTGTAACAAAAGAATCACAAATTTTAGTTAATTTTATTAATTGTTGATTTGCAGATCAGCGGTGCACAAGTCCAGTCCTGCAACTTTTAGACGAATCCTTCACCAAACCAACTTGAGTCATAAGTTATAAATGCAGTACATTGTTTTGGAGGAGTGATTTGTTTCAGACAAAGATCTCCCTCTGACAGTAAGGGGTTCAGTCAGTGGCAGCTCTGCACCTGCAAGATTCATTTGTACGGTTGATCCTGAGGGAGCCGGTCTGGCTCTGGTTGAGATGGGACGATGGGACTCAGCACTGGGACCGCGAAGGCGCCAACAGAGGCACCTGCTGCTTGTTAGGAATATGTGCTTTCACAGCTCTCTAAAACTTTTCAGTAACACCTGAAACTGTTCAGTATTGCCTTGTGTTTAGCACCTATATAATGTTAAATCAACTTAGACCATTTGCTACTGTCTTTCATCAATAGCTTTGTTTGTCTTTCTTAAACAAGGCAGATCCTTAGAGTGTAATATGATTAGTTGTCCTGGCTATAGTTATCTCTACTACTTTGCTTTGGGTTACCACATAAAATCCAACTAACAGGTTCAACTTTGTTGCCAAAACATGACAAACCTAAAATGGTATCCATTTGTTTTCCAAAGCCCCACACATGAGCAAATTGCGCCATACTGTAAGGTATAGTGTGTCTAGGTGCTGTGCAACAACAAAAGCAATCTGTTATCTGTGTCTTAAAAGCTCCCTCGTGGGAACGTGCTCGCTTCTATGGATGCACCAACATTCATCAACTTCTGTCACAGTCTGACACTTTTTGATTTGTTGTTATTTAATGACAGCTACTGGAAAACAACAAAGCTGTTTACCTCACCGTCTTCATCTGAAAGTCAAACTACTGTAACTCATTAAGGCAAACTATATTAGTTACCTCTATGCAATATCAATCAAAACAAAATTCACATTTTCTTTAAGTCTCTGTTCTGCTGTGAATTTGACATGAAGAAACAACAGACAGCCCCCAACTAAAGCTCACACTGTGATGCCTGAGTCATTAAAAAGCAACATCCTGATGTTGTTTGTGTTTAGATAAGAGACATTTCATTTGTGATCAACATTCAAGAGTCCTAACACTGAGAGAAACAAATACATGTAAGTACTTTACCACTTAATATTTCACTTCTTTGTGACACATTGCATGACTGATTCAGATGGCAGAGAGACACTGTTTGAGCAATCATGCATAACTGAGGTTATTAGTACACTTGCAAAGACATCCCTGAGAAGATATTAATGGAGTAGGGAGAATAGGAAAATGCAGTCATGAGTCTGCTCAGATCATCATCTCCATCAACACTGCAGCTCTCACCCTGAGGGTAGAGGGCAGTTCACTTCTTTTTAATCTACATATAAATTAGAGAATTTATTCTATGTAGTAATGACAAAATGTTCACTTTTTACTACGAACATTTGTGAATTTATATTTTCTTCAGCAGATCAAAACTTGCTTAAAAACATAAGGAAACAAAGACAAACAGCAACACGAAAAATATGCATTTCTGACTTTTAGATTCCTTGGAAATTTCTTAGTCAGCTCGTCCTCTTGCTTCATATCTGACTGATATTTATTATTCATGAATTACAACACTTTCATTAATTAGAAAAACAAATCATTGAAAATTGCAAGCAGTTTAAAGCGTTCTTATAAAAAGGTGTGCGATGCTAAAGCAATGACTGAGATAAGCAACACAATATATTAAAAATGCAGGAGCTGTGTACTGCTGACGAGGGACAAATAAAATGTTACCTTCTATGTCAAAAATTCCCAAGTGACAAATGAAGAACAGAACGACTTTTGCTGACTGAACTTCTGTAGTCCTGATTTCACTTTAATACGGGGAAAAGAAAGGTTTGTAATTGCGGTCAAATGCAGTACACCAGGTGAAACACAGTCCTTTTCTTTTATTTCGCATTACTTTTATCATACACGTGGAACTGCTTGTTTCACGTGTATGACGGAATACAAAAAGTTTGCTTTTTTTTTCTGACTGAGTTCAACTAAATGGAGAAAAATAAAAACATTTCCAGGCAGAACTCCTGCTCACGCACTCTGTTCTTTACACAAAGAAATGTATTCTGCAAATTTCTGTAATTACTGTCATAAATAACCAGTTAGTGGGCAGAAATTAAGGTAGAAAAGAGCAACTTACGCAAGCACTGAGGCAGGTCTCCGCTCCACGTGCCATTTCCTGTGCAGGTAAGCACAGCAGGGAAGGAGAGTTCATACCCAGGCAGGCAGCCATAGCTTACACTGGACCCCCACTCCAGGATGGAGCCCTCCAGCAGCCCGTTGGGGATGGACGGTGGGGTAGGACAGGTCACCACTGTGAAAACAGTCGGGATACACTTACAGACTTGTCAAAGAATGATTAACAGAAATGTAGCAACTCATAGTGTAACAGCAGCAAACATGATGGTTTGTGTTCATTTAAATACCATAATGATAATAATAATAAATAATAATAATAATAATAATGATAATGATAATAATTAAAATTTACCAAGAATGCAGTAATATTTTTGAGCTAATAGTATAACGATCTGCTAATAAACAACTGAACCGATCAATTGATTTCATTATTAGCATTATGAAAAATATGTGGCAGCCTGTGGAGACCACATTATGATTCTGTGCTTAAAACCTAAAAACTGGGAGCTTTTTGGTAAATAAGGTCCTTTTTTTTTTTAAGAAAATAAGAAGATTTAAAGGTTTTCTAAATGGCAGTTTTTCTACAGATCTAGACAAGTTGGGACATTTGATGAAAAGTGTTTACTTTAAATTTTAAAAATATACCCAAGGATAGCAATAAATACATCAGCTGCTCTGCATTGTGTACATCCATTAGTGAAAACAGTTTTATGCGATGTTAAGTAAATGTTTATGTTGATGATAAAAGGTTTAGTGATGATCTACATCTATTTCTCTTTCTCTCTCAGAACACTTTCACAAACAGCTAAGAAAGCATACTACCTGAACTTTAATCAAACTAAGTGCAATAAAGCATAGCAATATTTCAAGGATATGAAATAGGAACGAGTTACCATTTTACATACTGTTTACAGTTAAAACCAAATGGAAACTTATGTTTTGACTGAGGATGTTTTTTTCCTTTTTCTGTTTACAGTTTATTGAATATTTGTGAGTAATCTGGAGACATTTGGGGATCTGCAAGCTGCAAACATTCTGCTCAACAAATGTAATAAATAAATGCATAATAAAGCTCTGAGTTAGTTCTCACACACTAGCACACGGGCCCATGGGGTTGCAGACTGGATATGGGTTTTAAGAATGTGAATAAATTATGGCAGTTCTTTAAATCAGTAGCTGTCCTCTTGTAACATGAGTCTCACTGCAGATGAATTTGATCCCCAGCAGCTTCAGTAAACATTATCTAGAGGAGACAATCCTTTTATTCTCAGAGTAATGAACAGGTTTACCTAAGATCTGCGTATGATGAATTTATTACATGACTACAATCTTTACTCCATGCTTTACAGTGTGTAGCCTGGTAGTTATTTTATCTATAAATATTGAAGCTTCTGTAGGTTTGAAACACAATGAAAACAGGCTACAATCCACATACCACCAAACTATTAACTGATAGCTGAAAATGAAATTTGAATTAGAACGACAAGAATGAGTTTGTTTTAGCTCCAGCTCTGAATTATGTCGTCTTGTACTGAAGTTTCAGGTTGCAGAACAACACAAAACAATGGATAACTTTCAAGAGAAAGGGAAAAATATGTTTATATATATATATATATTTTTATAGGTAAAACAATGAAAAGAGTTGTTCTCACAAACAACAATTTGTCATCTTTTGCTGCAAGGTACAGCTGTAAATTTTGAAGGGTGTCTTTAAGCTCTGCACAGTTTCTACAATCTAAAATTCTTTGATTTCACAAAACAGTTCAAACTCGGTCAGACTGGATAGCAAGAGGACGTGAACAGCAATGCTCAAATCTTGGCGCAGTTTTACAATTTGAATTGCCAAGTCCAACTTTGACTGGATTTGGCTATTCAAACATGAATATGCTTGAATTGGCTGTTTTGTCTGCTGGAAGGTAAACTTTTATCTTAATTATTTTGCAGCTTCTAACAGGATTTCTTCCAACATTGCTGTGTATTTCTCTCCATACATCCTGTAAATATTTCCAATCAATTTTCTTCTCCCTAATAAAGCAATGCATCAGTGAAGATTATCAGGAAGATGATACATTGTGTTTTGCATGTAAGCCAAAGTTTAAATTTGATCTGCCACATCTCTCATATATATATTATTTGTCTCTTTCTTTCCAAGAATATGGTCTCTTACTTTTAAATTATAATCAATTAAATTGAAGTTTATTGTTGTAAAATGACAGCAACTGTGAAAAGATTCAAGGATGCAACTACTTTCATAAGGCACAATGTTCTTGCCACATTTTTTGCTTACTTGTTTGTTTTCCTGAAGAATGAGTAGCAATGAATATGGAACAGACCACAGTGGGATATTCACTCTTTCTCTCTAAAGGGGAAGCGTCTTTTGTTCTTGGTTGGCTGTGGTTCCAGAGCCATTTCCATACGGACATTTACACAGCATATATGCTTCACAGGTATGCTATGTTTAGAAAGACATTCAGGCCATGGTGTAATTAACTGCTGACGTTAATAAGCTCTGGGCAAAAAATAACACTTAAAGATAGGTGGTTACTGTACATTAGGCTTCCTGTATTTTCCTACAGTAGATCTGTAAGAAAAAATCCAACAGTGACGAAGTCAAAGTAAAAAAGAAATGGTTATGCAAGTAGATATATTACACTGACTATAGAGGTAGGCTTTCTAATCTCATAAGCGCAGCTTTAGAAATGACACAAAAACAGAGAAGAAAAAAAAAAAGGCTGCAGGTCTGGGTGGCAAGCAGAACTAAATGAGAAGAAGAGAGTGGCCCCATTTTCCAAAGTAATTCTAAGCAGCATTAGAGCATTAGTCGCTCACAGCTAAACATGCCAAACCTGGGATTCAGACTGAATCCTATGCTGGGATCACACTTTGGATGCGTCATCTGTGTGTATGCACATCACACAGAAACTCAGCAGCTAGAACTGACATTCACACATTACGTGCAAAATTATGCACAGAGTAAAACCTCTTTGTCTCCTCGAATCTCCATTTGTCTCTGTATGTCTTTCCTCCTACTTCCCCCACCCGCCAGCTTTTTAGCTCATACCCTTTTGGCACGTTATCCCAATCTGTGACAAGATGACAGATGCCCAGCTTCTTGTCACTTTTAAGCAGCTCAAACTGCCTGACTGCTGCACCTTTAACTTCAAGCCAGTCATGCAAAATAAAAAGGCAAACAATTCTCCTAGAATAGCCAGTTTTCTGATTAGAAGAGAAATGCAGATTTCCCTCATGCATTTCTAAAACGTGCTGCTGTGCAGGCTTTGGGAAAAGTTGTGAGACAAAAGTTCTGTAATTAGAGGACTGGATTTTCATCGCTTGTTAAAGATGGTTTTAAATTACAGTGAAAATAAAGGAGGAAAAGGCCTCGTAACATCTGCGTTTTGCTTTAATATCTCATCCATATTGAGAAATAGTTAGACATAGAGCACCCACTTAGTAATCAAACTTCTCCCTTCTGCCTTTCTTTTATTCATTTACTTCCTGAGATAAATAATTGCTACTGGAGAGCTGAGAGTGAGAGAAGAGGCAGCAGCGACCCTGGGGGTCACTTATTAATGTGTGCAGGTCAATGTAAGTGGACAGCACTACGGACAGCAGTGATGATGGGGAAAAACAAAACCAAAAAAACATGGGTATGTATCAAGAATCTGCGAATAAGTATGCATGAGAGAGAGAAGGCCATAGCTGCAAGAGGTCTTTTGACCGTGTGAATGCATCGTGGTGTGCGTGACAGGAAAGCTTAGAGTCCACAGTTACCTCCTCTTCAAATCAACCCCAGGTAGGATAGCAGGAGCAGGGCAGAGAGTAAGAGCTGCAGCAGGAGCTGTCAGCTGGAGGTTAGATTTAGAAACTTTCACATACATGCCTGTGCACATGTAGCACACACACCAGCTCAGCCTCCCTCGCCTTCTCTTGTTCTCTCTGTTTAAGCAGATATGGGCAGCAGTTGGGCAACTATCAACTCATCAGACGTCTTCGGCATATAATGGAAGAGGTTTTGTGAATAATGAAAAACACGAGTGAAATAATTCAACTCGCTGTCAGTTTGGATGTTGTAAACGCCTCAGCAAGGTAAGACGAGGAGCTTGAGAACAATGAGAAGCAAGCGGCTTCAAATATAAAGGCTGAGCAAAGGAGAGAAAATGGCTATTTAGGTTCCAAGCTGTATCTTATACACAGGCAGCTGAAAAACAACAAGTAGCCTAAAGGTAGAGGGGGGTGGGGGGAGACTGTGTTTGATTTTCAACAACTCTCTGCCATTCTATGCGTACATATCTCCAACAAGTCGTTAGGTTTGTATGTGTACATGATAGTCTCTCAAACTCTGCCTCCTTTTCTCACATTTAATTTGTCCCTTGCCATTTCTCAAGAGGCAAACATAATAACAGTTTGCCTCTCTGTACAGTCACTGACACAGCAGCCTGCAAACAGTTCCTTAGCAACAATAAGCCACCCTTTGCCTTGTAGGCTCTTTTATTTCCCGGTGTACATCTGAACCGTTTTCTGCACGAGTTAATCTTTCCTGCAACACCTACTTTATGGTGTCAGCAGCCGAAATGCTAATCTATGCCTCCACTCCAGGATCATAAATCATAGACTGATGTAGAGCTGATAGGTGTAAAACTACTAAGTTCGCTTCCTGGATTTTCTACCACTGCTAGAATGTGCAGTAACTTTCACAAAGAGAGACAATAACTTATTCTTTAATTACAAATTGAGAGATCCATTTTGTTTGTCTAAACACAGAAACACAATCTTTCAGTTGGACATGACATTTAAATGATAGGGTCATTACTTGGTCATGCACATTTTAAATGCAACTTATTAGTTTTTTTATGATGCACAAGTTAAGAATTTGAAGCTGAAAATAAAGAACTTTCAGGTAACAAAAATGCTGAATTTACCTTTCTAGTTTTTCTATTATAAATAATACTAAGTAACTGCAGTAATGGACTGAAACTATAAACAATTACTAGATGGCTCTGTCGTTTTTATGTTATTTATTAATTTTCTGCACTCTCAGTGTAAATCTGAGTTGCTATGTTTCCTCAAGTACTCTAAATTGTGCTTTAACACTTTACTTAGAGGTGTGAGAAAAGTTTAAAATTCTGAGATTGTAAAACACCTTCAAAAATTCTTCTAACAAAAGCATTCACTTTTTCTCCTTTTAGTTACAGCGTACAATGTTGCCTTCACCAACCCGAAGTGCATCATTTAGGACCTTTAGCATTGGTGGCAACCTCAGAAATACCCCAAATTTGATCAACATCCTGCCAGTTTGCAACAGATGTGTGCTAGCGCAATATCAAGGATGACAGACATCAGAAATGACCGTAGAAAAGCAATTGTTGCTGCTCATTAATTTTGAAAGGGTTATAAGGTAATTGAGAAACAATTTAGGCCCGTCATTATACAGTGCAAAAGATTAATTATAAGTCAAACACATTGCAAATCTCTCCAGGCTCAAAATTAACTAGCAAATTCACTCCAACATCATATTGTGTGATTCTCAGAAAAGTTGCCTCTCCAGTCCTTAGCATGTTTGATGGAACAGTTCATGACATGACAATGAGGAAAAGGACTTAAATACATCATTTCTGAAAAGTAGTTCTCTCTAAAAATAATACAGGTACAAAACTTAGGTTTGCAACATTACAAAAACTGGAATGATTGCATTTAGACAGATGAAACCAAAGTACAGATGTTTTGCTGTAACGGAACCAAACTTAGAATAAACTGGAAAAAACATTTCAGCACAGACTTCAATGAACAGAAACAATTTTCTCAAGGATTCTTTCACAACAAGACCGATTACAAAAGGAAGACGCTTGAAGTTAGTGCTGGTAGTTCTTCAAATGCAGCGATTTCATTTTGACCTTTTTGTCGTTTTGTCCTGCTCAGTAAAACTGCTCGAAATGAAAAAGTTACATAATTCAGGTTTCTAGTAATAATAGCATGAATACTTTGCAAACTGTTGACTTTTGTGAACTCGTAGACATCTGATGTAATGTGTCAGGGGCCAGCGCATGAAACAAACACTCCACCACTACCTGAACACACAGGAAGTCCAGTGTCACCTTTCTTGCTAATCTTATCAAACATCAGGAAGTAATTTAATGTGACGCTGTGATAGTGTGCCAAGGTTGTTGTAACAAAGCCTGATGGTTATCAAGATTGACTGCATTGCAAAACAAGTATGAGTAGACTACAGAACAAAATGGGCTTACCTTGGCATGATGGCATTGTTCCGCTCCAGGTCCCATTGTTGGTGCAAGTCCTAGAAATGGCACTTTCCCCTCCCATGATCACAAATCCTGGTTGGCATGAGAACGTCACATTTTGACCCACTGTGGCATCGTCACCAAATCGTAGCCCATTTGCTGGGATGCCAGGATCGCTGCAGGTGATCACTGTCATTGGTCGACAGAAACAAACGGGCTGCATTAGAACATATTCTGAAAACTGTAGAGTGAATAAAATGCATTGACTGATTTACATAACAAGCTCTTCTGCCAATTGCACATTGAAAAGACTAAGGAAAATTGATGATGCTACATATTCTCTTTTTTCCAGATTTTTATATCCAGGAAGGTCTGAAGAAACCCATTTTTTTTTCACTATAAATTTATAAATCTTCCTCTCCATTAATTTGCTATGCAATTTGTGTGACGGCTGGAAGCCCGTCACTCATCCAGCCGAGTGACAGACTTAATTTGTGCAAGTGAAACTTCAACCTAGCACACCTACATGTGCACATGTCGCCTGGCAACGCATGCACAACAAAGTTTATTAGGACTGGCAGTCCTAATAAAAATATAAAACAAAGAAATCAATTTAAATAACTTTAAAGGCATTGTAGAAATGCGGAAGAAAGGGGAAAACCTTTCTCTTCCTTTTCCATTTTTCATTATTGGATGCAAATCTTTTGTTTTCTATTATTGTTCTTGCAGTTTTTTGTGGGTAGATAGAGTTTGATGATACCCTAAACATTTATCTGACTGGCTGAGCTGTGTAAATGTAAATAACAAAACTGGTTTGCATAAATCAAATTATGAACAGCACCTATGCTAACAGTATATATTGTAAGAGTAAGGAATGGCTGAACAGTAGAATTTTGTACAGCGACGTTTATCAATGAATAGGTGGTAATTATGCTGCGATGATTAGTAAGTGCTAATTGCTCCCCTGCAGTCTGTCACTTCTGCGGTTAAAAGTGATTTAGAGCAGCTGTGAGCCACTAACAGATTCATCGCTGTTTCAACATACTGTATGCAGTGCTGCGCTGGGTGTCGCCTTTTATGTGCTTTTGACAGGTCATTATTCAGCTGCTGGAAAAAAAAATGAGTAGCAATTTGTTGACCTATGGGAGATGTTGCTCTGCAACTATTCTATGACAACAAAGAAGTTATTTACTTTCTATCAACACAGAGTATTTAAGTAGCACACAGAAGAGGATAGGAAGCAAACTGATGCATTTTAGTTATAAGCAAATTAACCTCTGTCAATTATTTTTATCTGACAGAGCTTATCTGACAAATCAAATCATTGTAATAGCAAAGTGAAAGAAAAAAATCTATACACAGGATAAAAAATACATCTACAGTTAATATACAATATTAATATTGCTCACCAGAAAAACTTGAATGATAATTTTTAACAATTTTGCAGGTTTTAAAACCTTCACGAGTAGTTAAAATATAAAAAATTATTTTATTCCACATGTTGTGAACCGAAGACTTGTGCTGGATGAAATTAAATTTTAGAATGCTTCCCTTAATAGGGAAACTTAAAATTAAAAAGTACAGAAATGCAAGAACATAAAAGAAGGGGATTTAAGAATTATGGCTCTTTAATATTTGGATTCTTCAGGGTCAGTGCTCAGAAATGTAACTGGATTACTGAATCAAAACAGCCACAATGCGGCACTTGGGTTTTGGAAGTTATTGCTCAAAACGTTAAACATGTAATCAAAGGAGCTCTCAGTGCAACAGTGTGTTGGATCAAAAGCGCAAAAATCAATTGGAGAAACAGCAGGAGCACCACGAAGTGCCAAATAAATAGATTGGTGCACAAAACACAAAACAAAAGAGCAGACAGGACTCCCAAGCACTGAATGACAATTTATAAAATTTGTTGGAGTAGGGATGGATCCAAAAGTTGCATCCCTACTGCACTTGAGCCCTGGAGTTGCAGACCCATGGCTTAATGCCTTTATTGATAGAAAGAGTCGGGGTAATCCAGAATTTTCACTCAGTATTGATGCTTCTTCCCCACCTGTTGCTGGCAAGTTGATGAAAAGAGGGCTAGTAGACTTTTCCCTTTTCACATTTCAGGATGTATAAAAACACAGACAGTAAGCTAAAGCAGTGCCACTTGTGACTCAATTTGACTGAAAAAGTACTTAAATACACTATTATTAGTTTAAAAGGCTAACCTACTAACAGAACACATATAAAACAAAACCCACAAATTTCCTAATTTGGAACTGGTATGTTGTTAAACTGGTTCTGATGTCATTCCCAGATCCCACTTCAGACTAGATAAATTGAACATCGCATTAGGACTTGTTTTTGGTTTACTGCTGTCAACTTCAGTTAGTAATGGGGGTATTTGAAACTTTCTTCACTCCTACTCCTTATTTTTAGAAGGTTGTAATGAAGCAATGAAGAGTATTCTCAAACATATCATTCTGGCTACCACACATTAAAAATTTTCTGAATTATCCCAGAAATAATTAACACCAAAACTAAAGGCAGCCCAAGTGCCACTACAAGTACATGTGCCACAGTTTAAGAAGTCATCTAATATTCTGGTATATAATGACAATATATACATAACCACAGTTTTTAATTCAGCTGGAGCCATCATAAATTCTACTAAAGGACCAAAGACACTCAGCTTCATCTGTGCTGTTTGACCTGAATGAGAGACATCTGTGTTTTTAATTACAGACACAAGAGTTATGCTGTATTTTTCCCCATACGTCCTAATTTGAAATCTCCTATGGTTGATCTAATTTGTCTAATTAAAATTGAGGGCCCAACTGAAATAAAAATAGTAGTGTTGATTTTTTTTTTTTTTTTCACATGTTTGCTCCTGGCTCCTTCTCTTGGCTGAGCTTTCTCACAACAAGCAGATGGCTGAGTGTTGGACGGCTATGTTGTCAGGTCTTACCCGAGCGCCATCTCTGATTAAATTATAGTTGTCAGTCTTTGACTTCCCTTTTTCCGTGCTACTTGTTAAATCACACACAGGCTCTGATTTGTGAACACTTCTTAAACATTCTGGGGCAGGAGGGTTTTCTGTATGTGGCTGTCTCTGCCAAACTCTGGTCCCCTAAATCAGTTTGTTTATTTTCAATTGCTGACAAGGAGTTCAACACATATGCTGTTCATGATTGGAAATTACTTGCTTTCTGTATACAAACAAAAAATGACATTAAATCTTGGCAGTTAAAATTCCTGAAAGCTCAAATGAGAAATCTTATTTTACATACATGCATTTTTGTACAACTATGAAGCAGGAAATGATATGCTAATTAGTTATAGAAATCAGGAATAATGATTTTAGATTTACAATATGTGTTTGCGAGATAAGTACTATAAATCTATGTGCTGGGTGCCTTTTGTTTCTTTGGATCAATTCAACACTGCATCCTCCATAAAAGGTTCCTGAACCCAGCATCCTGTATTGTGTGTCAGAAGAATAAATGACTCTGCAATTGGCAATTATTTGATGCTTGATACGCAGTCATTTATAATATGCCTGCAGTGCACACAGAAACTAACCTGTCAGCCATATCTGATTTTTCCTTCCACAGCACAGGCAGTGTGGGTAGTAAACTACTTTTTTGCGTCTCTCACAGAAGTCATACATGAGCATATTTTTACACCCACACAGGACGGTATCTGTTCATTTATGAAGTAATAGTGGCTTGTTTTTTGTCTTTTTTTTTTTATATGAAGTAATAGTGGCTTGTTTTTTGTCTTTTTTTTTTTATCTAGCAAATGTAAAGCAGAAGAGGACTCGGAGGGACCCGCCCCCCCCGGTCCACCCAACACGCCTCAAGTTTCCCCAGCTGAGCCCCCTCCACCCTCACGGCCGGCCATGACCTCCTCGGCCACCATGACCGACCCCCAGCGTAACGGCTGAACATGGGTTTTGCTTTACAAAACCCATGTTTTCAGTATCAAATGGAGGGATTGCTCTTTAACTTCCAGTCTGAGCTCAAGTAATTGAACAGTACAAGCTGTGTTAACAGATGACCAAGTCTCTCATTTGTAAATTACAGTCATTATATCTTTGACAGCAAGTCATTGTTTACCCGTGTGCTCAATATCCCCAGCCCACAAAGATCTCAGTCAAGGTGCCATTTCTGAGCATGAAAAAAAAACAAAAAAACTTTTGTTTTCTATTTTTTAAGTGGAATAATTTCAAAGCTAGGCCAAGGTACCCTGAAAAATCAAGGCTATTGAAGGTTTTATAAATGTCCATAAAGCTTTACTCGTCTATAAAAGCAGCCTTTCAGGACAGAATGAAGGCTGGAGACTTTAGTAATGGTAGATTTACTTGCATTTAAGTAGTTTCTGATGGTCCTGCAAGCTTCAGTGAGCTAAAGAAGTACTGTTTTAATACAGACCTTGAAAACCAGGAATAACTTCACTGCCATTGAGCTAAAACTAATGCCTTGTAACAATTGTGTAAAATTATACATATTATTTTTCAACAAAATGAGAACCCATCAAAATGCCTAAAAAATCCACCCTTAATGTTATTACACAACTCAGATTTTTATATAGAAATGTAGTCATAAGTGCTGTTTCTAGACTTCATCCTTCCTGTGTTTGCTGTAATGGGTCTACAAGCCTGCCAGCACCAGTGAAATCACACATCGGCTTTTGTCTGATAACACTTAATTAAATCCTTGATTATTTTCCAAGTATGAAGTGCAGAATTAAGAGCTACATTTCTGATTCTCTTCTGATCGTCATCGCAATTAGAGGTGAAATTTTTTCTTTGCCAGGGCTTCGTGAATCAGATGCCTGTGCACCCTGCAACTGTTTTGCAAGTGTAAAAAATTGCAACCATTAAAACCACAAGCCTTTGTAGGAAGTGTTACGTCTACTTTTGCCCAGATGATCAACACTCGCAAACACATCTATTGTATCAGCAACGCAACCTCATTTCATACCATTCATTCACCTCCATTTTTGCTTTTGTTAGTTTTTGCAAAAGTTATACAGTATAAACAGCACAATGTAAATAGGCTTTATGCAATTTAACGTCACTCTAGGAACATTTTATACATACAACACAAATGTTCTGCCAACAAAAGACACAGTATGGATGCAAATTCTTTCAACAAAAATTGTACAACAGGTAAAAACGTTAGCAAAGGAGACAATTTTCATAAATAGGTTTCAAATTATCTGCACTGAAATATGGTTTTCTGGTGAGATTTGGTAATTTTCTGCATCTTTAGCCATATGTTGATGTGTTTTAGGGATTCAAATCACAATGACTTTAGCACTAACTCTAACCCCGAGCACTTTAAGCTCCATCAGAGAGTGTGATTTGTCTTGTTTTGTTGTTTTATATGTGTTATATTTAGCTATCTAGGCTGCATCAACAGTAGTCTACAGGATGACATCATTGTGAAAATTAGTTTAGAAGCCAGTGACATCTAAATCCATTGATCTAGGTATTATCTGAGGTTTTTCACATCTGTCTGTGCTGCGACATACTAAATAATATGAAACAGATTGTGAACATAAATCAACAAAGCCACAGAACATCATCATAGAAAAAAAAAGACTTCAGGAAGAGGTTTTATGTTTTCACATTTCATATGACATTTTCATCCTTATGACTTCTTTAAAATCTAATTTTGATTAGATGGTATTTCCCTAACATGCTTTATAAAAGTAAACTACACACAAGCAAAAGCTAAGTGTAAAAAAAAAAAAAACTTTTCTTTTTCCCCTTGAAAATCTTGTGTGACTTTGATCTGCTAACTTGCATGATCGATTTTCTGTGATCCATGAAAATGACTGCCTCCCTAGTGAAGGCACACTGAGCCAATCCCAGCATCTTAAGTGTCGATGTCCCTGAACTGACCAGTAAACTTTAATGTGAGCCGATAGTTAAAAGGGGAATCAGTTTGGTGATGAGCAAGCTTTCAAGTGAAGAAAAAAGAAAAACTCCCCTGGATTCCTGCGTGTTTGACCATTATTATTCAATCCACTTTTCAATCTTACTCTCCTTTGCCTTCTTTCCTGTGCATATCTCTCCAGAGACCCATTTTACTCCAAAATTGAAAATTATGCCCATACAATTTATCTTTCTTGTGATACAGTAATAGGCTAAAAGAAAAGGGGGAAAAGAATATGGTGATTTTCAGAGAGAGGAACAATGTAATTTTCTCCAAGAGTCATCCTGGAACAAATTAAATATAGACAGGCTTAGTTTTTACTAACTCAAAGACTTATTTGCTGAGGTCAAGACCACAAAAAATGCCAGCATTGATATTTAGTTCCAAGACTTGGGTTTTTCCAATGGTATTGTCTATTTTAGCTTCTCAGTTCAAACCTCCGATTGCCTCAATTTAGAAAAAACGAAGAAGAAAATCATCTGAAAGGAACCATTTATTGTCACATTGACTTTGATTATTCTGCTTCAGAGAAATAAAGGGAACTGTGCCTGTTCCAGATAATATAAAAAATGAATAGTTTCAAACAAAGGCTCCAGTGACACCTTTCAACATATGCCTAAGTGATTTCATTTCCATTTGCTTGTATCGATGCACAGTTTCTTGAACTCGAAACTAAAACACTATTATCAATGGTTAATCAGCAGCTGGCAATGATGTACTTAATGCCTGCATCAGAATTGAAAACAATCCTGAACATGGCTAAAGCAGTGCAAGACTAAAAATTCTTTCTAGACAATTATATTTCGTTTTCATGTATGTTTATTATCCTTTTCTGTCCGTCATAAACTTCTGTAGCTACCATTTGAAGGTAATTTCAAACAGTGAGGAATAGACTGAATTTCTGTTAGTTTTATTAAAGTTAAATGTAAGGAAGAGAAGTCCAAGCAACAGTAGGCATAGTCAATCTTTAGCCTAGCACTGCTTTATCCATGACCATAAGCTTGATACTGATTAAATGTTGGAAGTGGGGAAGGTTTATTTATTCTTTTTTTTTTTAAGTTGAGACCTAAAAATCTTCTTTTCTCACCAAAGACTGCAAATATTTGATGGTAGATGCCAAAAGAACAAAATACCCCAGTTTTGTAAAATGATATATGTTAAATACGACAAATTTTACCTGGTATGCATCAAAACCCAGATTTTCTACAACTTTTTCATTTGTCTGTATTAATTCTCCATTGATCTATGTAAATCTAATGATTATGGCAAAGTATAACCCATACAATTCATACATACAATAATACTAATCGTTCTACGTTTTCATAGTGATTTCAGAAAGATGATGTAACTCTGTGCATTTCACAATGTAAATACTAAGCATGGCCTTGACTATTACACAAAGTCAAAATGACCAGGAGACAGTTGAACACTCCTGCATCTGTGCGACACTTACTTGTACAGTTTGGAGCTGTGCCAGACCAGGTGCCATTTGCCAGGCATTGGCGAGTGGGTGATCCTGTCAAGAAAAATCCTTCCATGCAGGAATACACAATGGAGTGGGAGAAAGTCGTGCCGTCCACACGGGAAATGTGGCCATGAGCTGGGGTACCCGGATTTGCACACTGTACCGCTGCCATACAAGAGAGGAAACACAGGATGTGAAGGTCAGAGGTGTAAAATAGTAATGGATTTTCTATATCAATGATTCACAATCTGGGGGTTGGAGGCCCCCAAGGTGGCTGGAGGAATACTTCAAGGTGACTGAACTATCATAGAGCTTTTTCCTTCCTTTGCAAAGACTCATCAGTGAAATAAGGGCTGTTTTGCTGTTGGTCAGATAAATACTTTTTATCTGACACTGTGTTCTGCATTGATCTAGCAATGCAAACTTGGAGTTCTTTCTCCTTCACACACAATCATTTCTCAGTTTCAGTCACGAAAAATATTGTAATTTCTCAGAGTCTAAACAAAATTTAAAAGCAAATCAAATGTAAAGAGAGAGATAATATAACCGTAATTTTTGGACTACTGAGCGTACCTCAATATAAGCTGCATGCACTAACTTTGAAGAAAAAAAAATTGTACACATAAACACCACACTGACTACAAGATGCAAGTGTCCACATTGAAATATGAGATACTTGCACAGAAAGACGTGACACAGATTATTATTATTTTTGTTTTTTTATGTAATGAAATGTGTATTGGTAGGATACACAGATTCATGCCTGCAAAAACGGCTGCTTAAAAAAAAACAAAAACAAAAAAAAAAACAGGTAAAGTCACTGATCATATCTTCCTCCTGCACATTAAACCCTCTAAAGTTGCCTTTCTTAGTTTTGGAATTGATGAGCCCACACAGACACACGCACGCGCACGCACGCCCACTTTCCCTGTGCCTCTTTCCTTTTCCTCTCAAGGCAAATTTGCTCTTCAGTTTGTCCTATCCTCTTCATCAGACAGCAGTCCAGCCTTTTGAAATCGGTTGGCAAAAACCCATATATTAGCTGCATCATCGTGTTCAAAGTTTCTGAAAAAAGTAGCAGCTAATAGTCTGGAGGTCACGGTTATACAAATAAATAAATAAATAAAATCACTAGTTTTGTTCGCTCTGTATTTTCTATCAAAGAAGCTGAGACAAACCAGAAGAGACCCACCAATCTGTACATCACTGCTTTATGAAGAGAGACTAATAACCGGAGATGATGTAGTGATGGACAAAACACATTAGCAATCCTGATGAAGCCCCATTTAATAGCGTTACAGTTTTCATGCTCTCTGTGGTGACGTTTACTGCAGCTCAGAAACAAGGTGATTGGGGGAATAATTACATTCTGCAGGTACAGCGTGAAGATGCAAAAATCCCTTTAATTATGACTGAACTAACAACCCAGGTGTTAGTTCAAGAAAAAAGAAGTTAAGAGTCAAAGCTGCATTGAAAAAAAAAAAATATCTGCCCACCAAAATGTTTCCCCAAAGGGTACGAAAGAAATCAGTTTGTTTCATGTGCCTTTTTCCTCCTGCAAATCATGTCTAATTACAAAACTGATCTGCTCTCTCAATCACCTAATTGCCTGGAAAATCTGAAATACTGATTCTTTGTAGGAGACAGACGTGCTGTTATTGCCGTGGTGATTTCTCAATTGACTTTAATGCATCTGCACAAACTTATCACTGTGCAAACACATTGCTGGGACACATACTGGACCTCGCACTGCAGAGCTTCAGCACATTTATAAAACAGTGCTGTAAATGCACTCAGGAGCTCATAATTACACATGCAAACACATTACATGTAATTCAGTGTGCACACATATAAAACCAATCATACATTTTTTTTCTTTTTTGCAATATTTGAAATTACATAAAGTTGTCCTTGATAGCCATTTGAGCTGGTTATTAAGCCGAATATTCACAGTGACCATTTTCAATGCGCTGTAAAGGGCTGTGAATAATGGATGGATGGGCTTTAACACAAGACAGGGCTTTAGATCACAGACAGAGAGCAATAAAATTCATTCAGGCTCCAGTGAATTCCTGCTCCCTCCTCCCCGGAGTTGGAAAGATGGTTAAAACAATCTTTAAATCAGGATTTTAGCTGAGAGATGGAAAATTGGACAGAGTTGGAAAGACTAAGGAGGGGGTATCGGAAAAAAAAAAAAAAAAGAAAGATACAGAGAAAGACAGTAAGATTAAGACAAAAAAGAGAAGAATTGAAAAAGACAGAATGAACACAAGAAGGAATGAAGATGCAATAAAAACAGGTGCACCGTAAAGGAGTTCAGAGAGACCATACATTGGCCAGTGATATTAAAAATGATTCTGAAACTGTTCCAAGCCAATAGTAAGTAACGGAGGGGAGATCCAGTCAAACATTTGCCTCAATATCCGGTTGACCCTTGGGGGTAATTTATGCAAGATGTGAAGCTGGCCCTCTGAGAGTTGATATCTCGAATCCCTACAATGATTCATTTATCACAATCCAAACAAAATGTGGCTTCAGGTGTTTGGAATTAATGAAATTTTTGGTTGGAGTCTGGAAGACACTCTGACTCCAGCAGAGAGACATTTTACCATCTGGTGAAACGCTGCTTTTGTGATCTCTTTGCAAATCATCATTGTTTTAATGCAGCCAGTATGCTGTATGCAGTGTCTGTCTGTTTATTCTGGATCTTGATACTATTTAAAATTTCCAAAAGTCACAGCTGAGAAAATATTGGTACCATACCAAAAAATGGCTCTCTTTTTTCTGTTTTTGAGCGCATTAAATTACTTTTCCGGTTTTCATATAAATGCTGTGCAGCCTCCTAGAAAATAGCTTGACTATCTAGAAATTTCTAAAAGTCAACCTGTTCTCACAAAAAAGAGAAGAAAATAAGCTTCTCTACAGCTTATTTTGTTCTTTGAACTGTTGCTGCATTCCACTTGTTTGAATCGATAAAAAGACACATATTTTCAGATAAGAGTTCAGACCCCGAGATAC
The DNA here is from genome assembly GCA_911649635.1 of Poeciliopsis gracilis. NCBI lineage: Eukaryota > Metazoa > Chordata > Actinopteri > Cyprinodontiformes > Poeciliidae > Poeciliopsis > Poeciliopsis gracilis. The sequence continues at coordinate 3,607,955 of CAJVRI010000287.1, forward strand.
AGATAAATAACAGTCATGATGCAATCAGAGCAAAAGTAAACAGTTAAATTCCAACTTATTCATTTGAACTGGACTGCAAAGCTACCCATTCAGTTATTTTTAACATTTTGTTACAGAATAACAAAACAAAGTCACACGTTCTTCATTCTTTTTCCCATACAAAGATTCTAGCATGTTTGGTTTGTTTTAAAATGTAGCTTCACTTTTAAGACTTGTCCCTACAAACAATTTGGGATCAACAATGGGCTCCTATGTGCAAAAAAAAAAAAAAAAAGAACAAAAACAAAAAAACAACACAAATAGAACAATATATAATCTTAACAAAGATGTTAAAGTCTGCAGTTGTAATGTGACAAAACACTGAAAATACTAAAAACAGTTTTGAATATTTTTGAAAAGCACAGGGATTTAATATTGAAAAAAGAAGGCAACACAGAAAAAAGAAAAAAGTCGTGAAATTCGATGCCCAGCCTTGAAGCAACTATGCATCTGCTGTGCATGTGTAGGAGTGCTTATCTGTGAACAATTGTGTTTGTTACTTCCCTGCATGACTCCTCTCTGCTCTCACACCATTTATACAAAACATCCCACAGAAATGTTAAAGTGTCTCCTTACGCTTGCAGAATGGCTGTTTGCCAGACCATGTCCCATTGGGGAAACAGATCCTCTCTGCTGAGCCGTACAGCGTGTGTCCCACTGCACAGGTGAAGCGCACCTTGCTGCGCACTTTGAAGTTCCCCGCCTCTCTGCTGGCATGGGCTGGTGTGCCAGGGTCCCCACAGGTGCCTGAAGAGTCACCTGCAACAAGAGATAAGCAGATACGGAGCAATGAAACCCAGAGAGTGAAGAGTCCACCCACTGTAGCATGTATGTGTGTTTGTGCGTGTGCACATATGGATCCTTTTTAAATTGGCATGGCAAGAGTTTACATCATATGCTTCTTTTCTATCAAGTACACAGAAAGTACAGAGAGCTTTGGTGAGGTCACTTGAACCTTTAGGAAGCAGTGATACAATGCAAAATTCATCCAAGAGCAGGTGTGGGGCTTTTATTTCAGAAGTGCGAAGGTTAAAAGGACTTGCATAAAGGCAGAACATTTACCGTTTGTCACCATGCCAATGACCTGGCAGAGCAATATTTCTTTCAGCTTTGACACCAAAAGCTTTTCTGCCCATAAAAAATGAAAAAAATCAGCAGAGCCAGCATTAAGAGTAAACCAAATGTGGTTATAAGAAATTATGAATACATTGTGACCTCTGGAGCTACCAGTAAATGCATTTTCATTATCCTGAATTATCCCTACACTTTTTTCTGTGAAGGAACTTAAGTACTTTCAGAGTCACAACCTTGCACAATCTGCTACATTTGACTATGTATTCAATCAGATACAGACGCCGATGTGCCTTTTATAAATTCTCTTCATGTTCTTTTTAAGCCTGTCTCTTATGCGAGAGAGAAATAGGACATGTTCACACTCTAAGCCACATGAAACGAGAGAGAAAATAAAGATGACAGGTATGGAATCAGGGCAGTGCTGAAGATTTCATGTTGTGATGAACAGTTGAGTGGTTTGTTTGCCAGGAAAGTCTACGGGGTGGGGCTGTATTCAATGGGGTCACCCTCAGGGGAGAGAACAAAAGCACATACAGTAGCGCCTCACACCAGGCAAAAATATAACTGTTCCTGTTTCAATTCTGACAGATATAAACGAAAAAAAAAACAAAACAAAAAAGAAGACAATTTTATTACATCCAAATATACAGCTACAGAAATATAGAGATATTGAAAAATGCATTAAAATAGACTCTCTGTGAGGGATTTGTACCATATTGGGCTTAAGGCTGATTCTTGAGTTGTTAAAAACGTCCTGTCCTTCCTTCCCCAAGGGTCTTTAGCTGCTGCTCTTTCTGTGTACAGAGCACCAAATGGCTGTGGTAATACTGGACTTGTTGACAAAGTCTTTAAGCACAAACACAAACCTCATATCATCTACACACATCCTTCAGCGCATATGTCTACAAACTGCATTTGTCAGGTCAATGACTCACAGCAGAAGCGGATAAGTTCGTACGTGGCTGTGGCTGGTGCTGAGTGTTCATGAACGGCTGCATATGTTGGTGTGGCTCGGAGAGATTGAACTGTTTGTGCATCTCCCAGCATGTACTTGCATACATTTGTGGAGATGAGAGTGTGATGAGCACCAGTATGCATTTGTCTTGGTGTGTGCAGCTGTACCAGTAGATACTTGTAAGTCCTAGAGCAGCTGTTGGTGCCTCATTATTCTCTTTCGCCTGCAGTAGGGCAGCTATAATCATGCTAATTGGGATGGTGGTCAGATTTTGGTTTGAATATCAGGTAATGTCCATTCACCAAGATCCCTTTGTGAGGAAATAATAAGGTCTTAAAATCAGCCAGGCAACAGATGAGAACAAAAAGGGAACAGCTTGGCAAGCAGTCTGATGCACCATCTTACTAATTAACAAGGGAGGAAAAATGAGGGAATGGACAGATGCATGAATGGCTGCATGGATGAGAGCTGCTGCTGATGCTAGGTTGGATCTCTGAGGAATTCAGAGTCCTATTGTGTTGTGTTGTTGCTACTGAGTTATATTGTACCTTTATGTGTATAGCCCCTCGCAGACACAATATAGAATATAATACTTTATATGATAGACTAACACCAAATGGGCATTCAAATGTGAAGTAGAAGGAGTCTTAGAGTTTTTTAGCATCTTGCAAGTTTTCGGCTGAAAATTAACAACAGGTTTGGGTCTGGACTTTGGGCCATGTAAGCAAATGAAAAGGTTTGGTCTGAAACATTAAATTGCATCTCTTCTTGTATGTTAGTGGTCAATGTCTGTTGGAAGAAGAATCTCCATCCAAGCTTCACATTATTTGCAGCCTCTATCAGGTTTTGTTCCAGAATTTCCCCCTTTTTAGCTCCATCTACTTCTCATGAACTCTGAACTCATTTCAAGTCCATATGGATGAAAATTTCACCAATGCACTGTGCTGTTGGTCAATATGGATGGTGTGTTTTGTGTGAACACACCATTTTTCAAAGTGTCATCTGACCAGGGTACCATGTTCCACAGGGATTTTGTGTCTGCAACATGACTAGTGGCAAATTGCAATCAGCACTTTTAATGAAATGCTTTCACCAAGAGCTTTCTACTTGACACTCTTCTGTAAATTGATGCCCTTCTTGCCGGGCCTATCAGATAAGGTGGATAGCAATGTTTTGGCAGGTTTGCGGCAATGTCACATTTTTTCCATTTTCAGATGGGCTACACTCAATAGATTGGTTCATAACCTCATTCTTCTTTAAATCTTCCCCAGACTTAATTCCTGCACTGCGTATGTCATTTTGTTTATTAATATTCTCTAAAAGGGAAGAGGAAAAAAAAACAGATAAGCTGCATTTGCAGAGTTTAAATCCCAACATTCCACCACATTTTTCTGATTTTTAATTGTCAAAATAAAATTTGAAATTGTGTGTCCTTCTTCTACTTCATAACTTTGCAGTGCCTTGTGTTATGGTGATAAACCTACCCCAAAAGACACTGCTACTGTCATTTGTAAAGTGACAAAATGGTATATGAAATTGCATTTTTGACAAGTGTAATGTAATTTACAAAGGAAAAAAAAGAAAGAAAGTTAAAATCTTTATCCTTTATACTCACTTTAATAGATTACAGGAGACCAGCTAAAGACTTTTGCACATTATTGCATGACAATGACAAAATACAGATAAATGCAGATAAAATAGTAGAAGTGATAAAAAAGAGAGAAAGTGGAACAAAACATTCATAATATTTGACTAAAAGGTCTATTTCCTGTTCTATGGCTATCTTCCAGAATGATGAAAACTATGCACAAAAATGAACATTTGCACTAACTTCATTGCTCAAATGTGTTTAGCACCATTTTTTTCATTTTATTTTGTAAGCAACAGATGAGCTCCAGCTGCGTTGCGGCTCCAGTTTCTGCTATAACTGTAACAGATGTTTACTGCCAAGTGTGAATCCATTACATCTTTTAGTGGCAAGCAGGTGATTTACAGTGGCTTCTTCTCTCCATCACATGCTGCAGATTTCCTAGTTAATCACAAGTGCTGATGCGGTATAATCTCTAAAGATGATGCATTCACATTCAACATTGATTAAAATGTTCAGTTTGATACAGAGTTAATTTGCAACTGTGAAACAAATTATGCAAATTATCCTAAGTTAAATAATTATTAACTATAAATGTCCTCAGTGCATTCATTGCACAAACAGTTATTTCTCATTGCCTGTTTCAATACTTTAGAACAAAGTCAATACATTAATTTGGTTTAAAATAAACGGTTGATAAATTTCTGAACATAATTAATGAAACGTATCAAATCTGTTTGGTTTTTAGACATGTTGAATGCTTGATGTAAAAGCACATGCGCTTACTCTGTGTCATAAGACAGCTGGCTGCAGTAGGTCTATGTTGGCACACCGCTCAGAATGAATGACATAGAAAGATAAGATTCAGAATTGCTCATCATCATTATAAGAAAGACTCATCTGTCAAAACAGCATGATGTTGATCTAATCTTCTTAATTATGGAAACCCTTTCTTAACTTAATTGATGGGTGATTAAAAAGACAAAAAAAACAAAAAAAAAAAAAAAAACAAGCGGTTCTGCTACATCTTCATTTTTAACCAAAAAATCCATTACATTCTGAAGAAAAGCCAGAAATTAAAACTATCTCCCTAATAATATTCAAGTCTCCAAAGACAAGCAAAGCAGTCTGAACTCTTATGGGTACAGCTTCTTAAAGATTGATTATTGTAATAACAAGGTTTAACCAGATCTTCTTACATCAATTACAGAAGATTTATTTTCCAGGCAGATTGAAAATAAGGTCAAAAGGAATGCTACATTCTGAAAACTTTGTATTTTGAACATACAGTGCAGTTCTGAGTATTTTTTTGTTTCTTTTTACATCAGCATTTTATTGAGATTATTGGCTTTTTTATATACTTGTGGCATTTATCAAAAGTCAGAATTTGGGGATTATATACATTACTTGTAGAGAAAGAGTTGAGAAAATAAAGCAAATAAAGCAGTTCTTATGACTCTATTACTTCTAAATTAGTTCTTTAAGGCGTGTATTAATTTTATTCTAGGGACCCCATAACGTGAGACCAATGCACAAAATATGTCATTTTTACTGGAGTTTAACGACTGCAACATTTTAAATGAATGATGGTTTTGTCTTTTACACAGTGCTACTAAGGTTAACAAATTCCAATAAATTCTTCCATTTATTACCTGAACAAAAATATTAGCAGTTGATGAAAGCCTGTAATGTCAACAGAGCACATTACTGAGATTATTGAGCTTACACAAGGAGACTCTCCTGGTGAAAACATTTCTTTCAGCACATGCACAAAGGAAGTTGAAATGTGAATTGTACTTCAAGGACAGATTGAATAGTGACTAACTCAAAAATATGCAAAAAATAAAATAAAATCATAAATTAGCTGAATAAGCTTATTCACTAAAGTTAAAAAGTTCTTGTGTTTCTTGTGAAAGTCTGAAACCAGCAGACCTTCACTGCTGGTTTGTACTTTTGATGAAATTGTCACCAGACCATTTCAGGCATAAGATCTTGTTCAAAAACCATTTTGCCGGTTTTGTCAAAAATTCCCTTGACTGGAGTCTTGCAAATCCAATAAAGCTAGAATCTGTCTACCTCCATCTAAATGTGAACAAATTTAGCATATTGAACTTATTATGCTTCCTTGAACAAGTTAGGATATGTCTATAGGACATTCTAAACATGTTCATTACTTTTTCTTTTTCTTTTTATTGACAAAAATGAAAATAGATGCAAACAGATGTGCATAAGAAGCAGGCAAAGTTGTGCCTCTCACACAACAACCCAAAATCCAGCAGCGGTTTATGAAAGGTAAGTCAAAAACTTGCTAAAAATGAATTTTCTATAATGGGCCCCTTTTAAAGCAGACCAAATGTGTCAGATGTGAATAAACCCTCAGTCAGAGAGCAAGTTGGTTTGTTTCTGGAGCTCTGACACATCCTGCAGGATAAAAGGATGAACATATTTCCAGTGGACCACTATCTCTCATCTGTTCCTTAGATATATGATTAGACTGAGCCGTGGGAGGCCAAGTCAACACTGTAAACCATCAGCCTGCCATTTGGAAAAACGGTTATCCTGATAGGATGTACCTACTGCAGGATAATATTAAAATGGGAAGATAAATGTCAAAGTAATCCATGCAAATGTTAGGCACTCGGATTTTCTAACAAAATATTCCTTCCATCGCTTTTACAATACGATATCCTACATGGAACAAAGCAGGTTGGCGAATAGAAGAACAGTCCATGGAACTGCTTTGTCTCATGTAGAAATTTTACATGAGACAAAGTGCTTTTCTATTACAGCCAGAATACAGCACTCAGCAACTTTTGCCACTGTAAGTCTTTGGTGGGACAGAATCACACAGGCCAAACTTTGCTTCCCGGTGACGCTAACGAGTCTTTGGCACCCATGATTCTGTCGCCGCTGTCACACTCCAGCAAGAAATGTGAGGACAGCTCTGACAGTAAGACAGATTTGGACCGATACAATCAAGTACATTTCCTTAGCGCCTTAAGATCCTCTGCTTTCAAACTGCTTGTGTAAATCCAAAACATCCAAAGTGAGAAGAGAAATTGAACTGCCCTTTGACAGGGAGAATAACTACCAGTCAAGGCTGCTTCCAAACATTATTTCTGGGTCAGTTAGTTTAACAAACCAAGTGAAGGTTCAGATAAAAAGATCTACTTTCATGGTCAGGACTGTTTAAGTGTGATGAGGGGGAAGAGCATGGGAGGGCTTGAGGGGTGGAGGTAAGCTGTAGGTTGGGAGCTCCACATTACAAGACCCTTTTTCTTACTTTAAAAAGTGTCAAAAGGAAAATCTGGAACTTAAAATGTTTAAACAGGTTATGGCATTGACTTCAAAGGATTTATACTTGCAAAGGTTCCTCTTCAGCTAACATCGATTCAACTTTACCACTTATCCATAATTCTTTTAAGATGAAGACTCACTTTGACTGAATACCTGAGGAATAAAGGTCTGTAGTTGCTGTTTGGCACTGGCTCACCTTCTTTGGTCTTTTTCATTCAGCCAAATGCAGCGGCATCAGATAAACCACAGGCGTGCCAGTTCGAAAATGTTAAAAACCTTTTAGAGTAGACAGTGAGCTGCGGATAGCAAAAGGTCAAATATTTTGAGATAGAAGACAGTCTTCAAAAAAAGGGTAGAAAAGTCTATTGTGCAGCATTTGATGGTATTAAACTGGCACGGTTTCATTGGAGCTTGAATGTCTTTCTAACAATGCCAAGAAATCCTTTCAATATTGTAGGTGGGCTTCCGATATTAGTAATGATTGTCAACACTGCCAAGTTGTGACTTCATTTTGGTGCCATGTAGGCGTGTTCTGTCACTAAAGGAACAGTTTACTGAAAAAAAGCTAGACTGTATTACAATGCAATCTACAAAGTACAACATGATTAGTAGATCAAGTGAGCAGAAAAATAGTTCCACATTTCAGTCAGATGACTAAACCAATTTAGCATCTCTTTAGTCTCATTCCAGTGATATCGCTTTGGTTTCTATTCATGCATGAGTGGCATTTTGATTTGTATCAGCAAATATTTGAGGTTATGAACAAGGTTAAAGTGATTTGCTAGCACTTCATTTTAAATTAATGAAGCCATGCTGTACGTGGCCAATGCATCTAATGTGTGTATAACTTGCAAAAGTGACTAATAAACACTTACTATTTAAATAATGTCAACTTTTACTTTGTCAGCTTTGTAGAATTTAATTATGAGCAGAGTTTGCGTTAGACTTTTTTTTGTCGTCCATCATTTTGATCGACTCTGTCAAAAATAATCAGTTGCAATCTTTTTTTCTCTAGTTCTTTTTAAAATTAAAATAATGACAAGAGTCAAATGCGCATCACTGTCATTTGATTTAAAAAGTAGTCAAGAGTGAATTGTAATTTGTCAAATACCTAGTTCTATACATTGTATTTTCAGATGTCTCTCATTAGGAATGAGAGATTTGAAATGAGCACTTTGTATTATTTTCTAAGCAGCCTGTTCATCGCACATACTGTATAAACAATTACTGTACTTTATGTCTGTTTACTTGAAGCAATGAAAGCCGGCATAAATATAGAGCCTGAACTTACGCAGGAACTACATAGCAATTAGGATCTCTACCAGTTGAGAAGCAGAGAGGAGCAGATCAGCCCAATGCTGAATATTATACGGTGCTATAAAAATTTGATTCATCTTTGGAAGTGGGTGTACACTACTACTCCTGTAGAATAAGGGGTTGTATATTACTTTATATAATAAAGTACACAGTTGGTTGATAACATTTCTTATTAAGAACAATTTAAGTTGTCATGAATTTTGTGTATGGGTTTTATTAAGTATGTATTCTTAGGTTATTATATGTATTCAATTCTAGCTGTGGTTTTTAAAATATTAGACTGCAGACTACAGATGTCACCATCTTTCAGGCAGTGCGGAAAATTCTCTGTTGCACATTCACTCAATAACTTGTTTTCTTCTCATTTTTAGAGACTAAATGAGAAATGAAATGAGCCATTGGTGCTTTTTTGTGTCAGCTACAAATAGTGCAGTCAATCAGATTAAGAATTACAATTGACATTTTGTTCAATGGGGGGAAAAACAACAGATTTTGTAATGGGTGTAAAGTACCACAAAATGTTTGTGTGGTGCAGCGTACCTGAGCAGTGGGGCAGTGGGCCGCTCCAGTGTCCATTCAGTTGGCAGGTAAGCGATGAATCTCCGACGAGCTGACGGTCGTCGCGACAGGAGTAGCGCACTCTGGAGCCAAACGTAAACTTCTCTCCAGTGATCACAGCGTGGGGTGGCGTGCCTGGGTGCCCGCAATCAACCTCTGCATGAGAGGAACAGCAGAAGGACTAACTTAATAAATCCTGTTTATTTGTACAAAGACGCTTACAATATTTTCTAAGAATACATGAAAACTTCATATTGACAACATTTTTACCCCATCTTACAGCACAGAGAATGATACAGTAATGCTCAGGGAAGCTCTGTTAAATGTAGCAAGTATCCCTCTAATAAACTGCTTTGAATAGCTTAAATAGAGTAATTTGAGCACGCATTCACGAGACTATCAGATTTTATAGTTCACACTGTAAGTTCTTCGGACATTAGAACAAAGAGTGCTGTTCCTGTGGCTCTTCATTTTAAGTTAAATCATATAAAGAACACCTGGATGGGTCATTACATTGTCAAATAAAATTTTTAATTTGCATAGGGTTACATTACTGTCAGGGAAATGTGGTAAGAGCAAAATGTGATGCTGAAGGTTTCATCTTCATAAGCAGATGACAATTACGGTGCCCTGCAAAATTATTCTAACCTTTCGAACTTGAAATGTCACATTTTGTCTCACAGATTTGTGTAGAGAAACATCTTCTACAAATTAAAAGTTTATTCAAGTTAACAAAAACATTTCTATTCAGTCACCACCTGCATCAAACCTTGATAGAACCACCTTTTGCTAGAATTACAAGTAATTACAATTAAAAGCATATCTTTACATGAATATTTTTGCCCATTTGTTTTTGCAAAACATCCCAAGCTCAGTTTGCTTTGGACTGAGAGCTTCAGGGTATCAGTTTTCAAGTCTTGCTACAAATTGACTACAAGTTGACAGGGCCATTCTAACATGCAAATATGTTTTAATCCAATCCCTCCCATTACTTCTCTGTTTGGATTCATTCTTCTGACAAAATATGAACAGTAAACTAAAGTCAGAAAGACTTTGAAACTCTGAAACTCTTCCACCAGGGCCAGATTCTAATAAAATATTGGTAATGTGGCAAAATGTAGAAAAATTACTTTTGCAATAGTTTGTACAATGATATTTTCATAGATCATTGTACAAACTATCAGACACATTTAGGATATTTTACATTTTGGAAGAAAATGTAAAATATGGTGATGAAATCACCATAGTGATGAAATCTAAAATCCCTTAGATTTCATCACCATGTTTTTTTTTTATGAATAAAAAAAAAAAACATATTTAACATCAGATTTGAAGTGGGCTGATATCTGTCTTGAAAAGTTTCCTGACTGGCATGTCAGCAACTTTCAGTCCATCAACTCTTATGTGTTAGTTCCTTTATACTTGTACTAAATAATAATACCAGATGTGTTTTTTGTAAGCACTTTGCTTTAGTTCACTACATCTGACTGTTTCATTGATTTATTTGGTTTAGTCGAAACACAAACGGCTCTCTCAGACTCACAGAGATTTATATGAGCTCCTGCTACGTTATGGTCATGATGTGAGTGTGCAAATGGTTTTCAATATATTTATAAGGCAAAAGTATTTCTCTTGAGGATTTTTAATGCTCAAGAATAACCAAACACCATCTCAGTTGAGACAACACACAGCTTCTTAAGGGGGGAAAAAAAAGCTCTTTTCAAATTAAGTACTACTATTCGTGTTCAGAAGTGTCAACCTCAGTTCTTTTGCACTAAGAAAGTGACATCAAAGCTGAGACTTGTCGCTTTATTGTAGTATCTATCAGTTTTTTTTTCTTTCAAGAAGAAGAAACTGAAACAGTGCATCATCTACTGCAGTCACCTTGATCTTTTGGTTTTTCTTACTTGTTTATTAAATAAATTTATTTGTTTTGCAATATAACAAGCTGCATGAAAGTCTGTATACCACATACCAATGGAACAGTAGAGCTGGAATGTGAAATAATGCATATTTAATAGGTGCCAAACATTAAAAGTAACTGGATTTCTTCTTACTTGAGGTTGTGTCTGCTGCTTCCCTGGCTATGTGGGTCTGTCTCCAGTTATTTGGTCTTGTTAGAAATGAATTGCCAGTAATGCACTGATATTGATCAGTTGCAAAAGTTGTATTCAATGATTGAAATATTTCCCAGGCACTTAAAGGTGATGTACTTGTGTCTGCTTACCTGTGGATCAGCAAGCTTATGGGATTTGCTAACATCTCAGTCCAGATTTTTTTTTCATTTTTGGGTGTGAGTGGGATGTGGAAAGTATTGAGGTAAGAGGGGAGTTTACTGTTCATTTTAATACAGACTTGAATTCGTCTGAACATGGAAAGCAGAAAATATATATTAATATTTTTCTTTATTTTCAGCTTTGTTTAAAAAATAATAAACAAATTATATAATTGTTCTACTTTCTGTGCTTGTTTGCCTTTGGTCTGAGTTGTCCTAATGCAAAGTAAGTTTCTATAATTCAGTAAACACTAACCATAACCGAACTGTCAATGATGCCTGAAGCAAGTTTCAAAACATGTGATAGGCACTTCTGCGTGCCTCTTTAATTAGGATTTGATTTGATAAAATAAATGATGAGCTTCGTCTCTCTACCATGAAATTAAGTGCTTTTTCAGCCTGTGTGGAAAATGTAGAGCTATACTTCAGATAATTTCAATAGAAATAGGTGATTATTGTTGGTAGACTCAGGCATTAACAGAATGCACAATAACCCAGGAGATGGGTACAGAATTACAGAGCAAGGAAAACGTTGAAGTTCACACTGCAAAGTTGATTTAAGTTTAGTGTTTAGCTTTGGAAAAGCGTCATAAGAACTGATTCAAAAGTTTAAACAGATATTAGCAAGTGGAGGATTTATAAACTTTTTCCTTTAAAACTGGAAGCAAAAATCAACAGAACAAGGATGGGGATAACATGTTTTAGTTCTATCTGCTTATTAGAAACACTAAGATATAAATGTCCCATTAGTGCACTGGAAAGAAATGTCCATTTTACCAATGCATTCTGGGAGAGGTTTGTCCCAGTGGCCCATCGGCTGGCAGGTGAGCACGGATGAACCGAACAGGTAATATCCGGGGTTGCAGTCATAGAACACGACACTCCCAAATGTGAAGTTCCCATGTTCAATTTTACTCTCTCGGATAGAGTTAGCAGGAATGCCTGGATCTGTGCAGTTAACCACTGTGAAGAAAAAGAAATACATGCCATTAAAACCCTTATAAACTTCAGAATTTCTTGTATAGCCTAAACATGATCAGAAAAAAAAATCCTAAAAACCCAGCAAGAAAAAACCCTCCCAAAAAAAACAATTATCTTTTTGGTGAAAACATGTTTCCACCATAAAAGAAATTTCGAACGGAAAAACCTAGAACTCTTTTGTCTGTACATCGTTTTTCTTTTCATGAATCATATAAAATATGCAGGACTACTTTATCAGATGTGCTGTTATGTCCTAAACAGTTTCCATAACTATGTTGTTGCGGTAGCTCAGAGAAGCATATGGTGCTCACTGCGAATGCAAGCAGACAATCAAGAAGTAGAGGGGTGAATTCACAAGGCAGTGCAATCTTCTCTGTTGTTTAGCCCACACTGTTTGGTTCATTTCTGTACCAAACTTAAAAAGCTGAGTGCATCAAATACATATGCAGGAGAAAACACCCTTGTCAAGTCCACAGCATGCGAGCAATGTGCGCCGAGGTTTTGTGTAGCAGTTTTTGTCTTCTCAGCCAGAAACAACAAATGCAGATGTTAACAAAAGAAAACAGATAAATATTTTCTGTTTATATGCACATATTTTTATATGAATAATAATGACTTGATTAAGTACTCCTCAAAACTAAAAGAACATTTGACTTCATAAGAAAAGAATTACATTGAGAATACCTGTTTTGTTTAAATATAGCAAGATGTTTTAATGATTCGTTCAAGCATGTGACTTCTCTCCACAGCTTTCGTAAACTCAGGTATGGATGCTTGCTGTTTTACTTAATTTTATTTTTTCTTCTTCAGCAACAAAACTACCAACAGCTTTTAGTGGACAGTCCTTCATTTATTTATTGAATTTTTTCCAAATATGTGTAAGGCAAACGTTTCTGGTCTCGAGGACTGTAATTGACTCTGGCTGTAATTTACATATATAAACATGAACATAGGCAGGCTTTCCCCTAAATGCAGGCATATTGCATAATTTCAATTAGGGCGAACCAGTACACAGAGCCCATTTGCCTGGCAGAGCTTTTAGAGGGGGAGGTCTGCCATTGTGTATAATTTAAGAAAACAGAGTGTACAAACTCGTTTTCACACATCTAGACTCACAAATATCTTTATTAATTGGCATAAGAGATTATTCAATATACTAATGCTGTTAATACTTTATTTATAAACATGTATAATATAATATGAGCTTTTTAGTCATGTGTTTGATCAATTTAGTGTGATAGATGCATCTCTGTTATTAGTGTACCCTGCTTATATCAAGTTGCTATGAAACAGCCATTTGTCAGGAATAATTTCCATTTAACAAAGCATTAAGTGAAAGGACACACAAAATAGTAATGTGGCATTCTGCCTAAATCCCTTCACACATTTCACAAGGGATATTTCCTGGAAACTGTTCACATTGCATCTTTTGCTTGGATCCTAATTTGCATAAGTGTTATCTGTCAGCAAGCTTGCGAGTTAAAAATAAAACTGTCCACATGACCTAAACAGTGGCGTTGTCTTTATTTAATGAACAGAATGAAAGGTAAGCATGGACTATATTTGGCACCTTTGATAATAATAGATTCTCATGCTGCTTCATGAAAACCAAATTAACATATATTGTCTATTGTCAGACAAAAGCAACTATTTTAAATGGAGAAGAAGTCTCCAAGACGTCATTACTGACAATGTAGTTCAGCTGAAATTAGATGGAGGTGAAATTATTCCAAAGTGTCTCTTAGTAAAAATGAGTGACATCTTGGTTTCATGGGAAAACATATTTCTGGGAACATATTTCAATAAAGGTACTCAGCAGTGTCATATCCTTTATCGAATCCATCTTTGCAGTCGTATTCACGTGGAAAAGAACTAAATGCCTTAAATTCCAACAAAACCAACGTCAATAGTTTTTAATTGTCTGAATGAATTATCTGGCCTGCACAATCTCTGCTTTACAAGTTCCTGGTACACTAACCTATTAAATCACCGCTTTACTGGATCCCATATATATTGATTCATGTTCATATATAATACGTTAGTTATGTAAAATTGGCATGTTAAGAAATTCAACCCAGATTAATTTTAAATCGTCAATGAATGTCCCTCTAATAATTGAATGTGTGATTTTGTATAAAAAGAACTATCAGGAATGCATCATCTGAATGTTTGTGGCATAATCCTAGTCTTAACTTTATGTGCGGTACATTTATGCTATTTCCACGTATAAATAAGGACTGTTCTCTTGGAATGGTGAGGCAAAAACACCCATGCACATAAAATTGTCTGGATTAATTTGATCCTTTTTTACAAAAAAAAACCCCCCCAAAAAAAACAACAACTGTTGAACAAGTAGTTGGAATGATGATCATATTTCATACAATCTGCTATGATAACTAATATTTTTTTAGTTTTGATGCTGTGGCTTCATTTGCTACATGATGATCTGTTGAAAAAACAAGGTTAAAGATCATGCACAACACTTTTATGTAGCCAAATACATATTTGTTGCCTATGTCAGAGTAAGCAACAAGTCGCTGTCTACTGATTTGTGGTTGATTTTGACAGATCTGGAGGATGTATCATTTTATTGGCTACTCTAGCTGCAGATAACAGAATAATCCCAGAAGACCTGGAAAGACTTTCTCATTCTGCTCTTGCACTTGCTCCAGCCTGGATCCCATTTCTGTTATCTGGCAGCTACCTGCTTTCCTTTTGGCTTGCCTTACATAAATAGAGAAGCATTAGATAAAAATGGCCTTTGTTATGGAAAGAAATCCAATTGAAGAAACAGCTTTAGTAGATGTAGCACTCTGCTCTTTGAATATGCTCACTTTCTGATAGTATTTAAACTGTTTAATCTGGATCTAATTATTCAAAACCTTTCAAATATGTTCTCAGTTTGAGTCTGTTTTTTTTTTTTTTTTACATCCACAAACAATGCATGCAATGCCAACAGCAGATATGGTGAAGAAGGCAGAGTTAAAGTATCAAAGTGCAAACGTGTCCCTCTGGTACCTAAATGCTGTCAGACTGGCAGGTATTTATAAATTCAGCAGGCACTCCGTGGCGAGGACCTTACCTCTGCATGTCGGAGGCTGATGGCTCCACTGGCGGTTTGCCTGGCATTGAGCTGTAGAGGGTCCCTCCAGGGTGTAGCCTTTGTTGCAGGCGAAGCGCACAACATCATTGTAGTTGAAGCCATCGCCTGTGGTGCGCCCATAAATAGGGCTGCCAGGGTGGCCGCAAGTGACAGCTGAGTCGAGAAACACCAAAAAGGTATGTGTTGGAAAGAAAAAAAAAAAAAAAAACGAAGATAAAATGTAGCAAAGGAGCAACTTGTCATAATTGAGGTCACAATTTGCCAACTGTCACTGTACTTATAATTAAACTCAGAGGGTAATGAGGGAATAAGTATTCAAGTCATGAACAACTAATATGGAAAATTTCAGTGCACTAAAAATATGATTATACTGAAAACTACATTAGCTGTTCACATTTTGGCTCCTAATTTTAGAATCTTTCGAGCAAAAATAGAAGACCTTGGGGTAAAAAAGAAATACACAATAAAATGTGATATACACAGAGAAAGCTGAGTTTCAACTCGCTCAACTCTGAATGCTGAAGAAAACATTTAAAAACCTGATCTGATATTTTTCAATCAGTGATTGCATTATCCCAACAACATCACTCCTTGGTGTGAAAGTAGTTACTGAAGGAAGTGAAATTTAAAGAAGTCCGAAGCAGAACAAATGTTAGCAGTTATTCAAAATGATATTGTGCCATCTAAAACTTGTAAAGAATTGAAATAAATGTTATGAATCCACTTTGTGTACTTAATGGGTATATGTTATTGTAGCAGAAGAGTGGTCTAAATCACCTATAGTATATAAGCAATACAAAACCAGATATCAGGAACCAACCCCAAAGGTAGATCTTGACAAAACAAAACAATCTCCTATTTTTAAACCTATAAATATACAATCTATCATCAGTTTCTAAATAAACATAAGAACTCATGGACCCACACACTCACAATCGGGGAGTCAGCCATTACAAGAGAGAAATACCAATAATGGACTTACATATACAAACTGGGAGATGTCCAGACCAGTTGTGATCCTGCTGACAGATGCGAACAGAGGAGCCAATAAGCCTGAACCCGGGGTTGCATTGGTAAACCACTGTGTCTCTGTAGCCAAAATTCTCCCCAATAACCTGGCCATTCACAATCTGCTCTGGGATGCCACAGTGACCAGCTGCAGAAGAGTAAAGAAAAACAGCCCATTACCCTTTGTCCCTGCTCATTGTTATTTTTCTCTCTCAATTTATGGCTTTCTTTTTCACAAAGAGGACATTTCCTATGAAAGGAAAAAATAAATTACTTAGAGTGTGGCATTTGTGATATATAACAAAAATGTACACTAATAAGGTGGTGCACCTTTTGCCAAGGAATAAAATTAGTTTGAAAACAACAAATGCAATTTCACTCAGTCATTCATGTAGTGAACTGATTCAATTTGACTTTCTAACAGTGAGAACAATGAGCTTGAGCAGCTTTGCCACTAATAGATGGCAGCTGAAGGACACACACAATGTTGATTGCACTTTAACATTTAAATACAATTTTGACAACAATGTAAGAAAATGAAATGAGGGGGCATGTTTTTAAAAGGTCTATGATTTTTAATGCAGACAGGTTAAATTAGTTTAGTCATAACATGTATTGTGCAGGAAACACATATTTGAGCTTATTATTTCTGAAATGTTAAATCAAAATTTACACTGGCTTTGGCTTTAGTTGTTCAATATACAACACAAAGAAAGGCGCACATCTGCAATTCCCAAAAAAAACCTGTGCACATAATCGTGTTACTTACATCTACAATAAATTCTCTTGTTTTAGAGAAGAGGGATCACTTGGTGACACTTCTGTTGCCACTTAAAACCTGGAGAACCTTATTTCCCTAATTCATTCCTGCACAGAGAAATTCAGTGGAGCATTTTATCATCACACTCCAATTGAGAGCAGCGAGATTCTCTGAAGATATTGCTGAAGTAGACGACTTTACCAGAAGATGCTCAGCTATGTTAACCTCACCAGTCAGATTACAAGCCAAGCAAAAGGTGATTCACTTTTAATGAACTGATTGAGCCAAGCAAAGAGAAATGGTGCCACACAATTACAATGTCACTAATGACCAGAAAATCTTAACAGTCGGCTCCAACATGACACTGAATTCAGATAATCTAATTATGAACAAAGGTATGAGAAAGAATTCATAACCTTAACATTTTTTCAAATTATTTTCCCATTATAATGACATGTTCTAATGCCATTTATTGGAATTTCATTGAAGCACAAATAACTGAGTTGAAAATACCTGATTTTTAACATTATTGTATAACAAATGTGATGTGCATTAGTATTCAGGATGCCCCACCCCGAGGGTCAATACTTCTTGCACAATTTTTTATTGCAATTACAACTTGAAGAATACATTTCTACCTGCTTTGCACATGAGCAACCGTACGGCAGCATTACATGCATTACTTTTGCATTTAAAGTAATGCAAAAGACTTTGGTTTCAGCAGTAACTTATCTGTGGTTTTTCATAAATAACATAAAATGTATGACTCAATTGAAACATTTTTGTCTATCTTCTTTGCCTTAAGGCACAGAGCTTCACTATATGTTTGTTTGTCAGAAGTTGTCTCTACCTGAATTAGATTTCCGTGTGAGTGGAGTGATCTCATCGTTAGTGTCATGTTAATTGGCTCACAATCTTTTTATCATCAGATGAAGATTAAATATTGCTCTGCAATTTGTTAAAAGCTTGGCATATTGTTTTCTGACCTAACCCTGCCTTGAACTCTCAACAACTTTATATCTGATGTGTCTGTTGTGCTGTAACTTGAGAAAAAGTGAAAAAGTTTGGACTGCTTTGGTATGCAAAGCTGTGGCATGTTTTCCCAGTTTAATACTTTCTGAGGTGACACTTTGCCAGGACATCTTGGATGAAGTTCCACAAATTCAGATAGACTGTTACGATACATCATAAACTTCACAAATATTAATGGTGCCTAAATGGTAATATAATCTAATTCTCTGCAGGTAGTTGCAAAAAGGTGCTTAAACATTTGGAAACACAAAGCTTTCATTATTTTCTCTGCAGGCTCTGTAACCATTTAATGGTTTGAAGTGTAACAGAGGCCTCATTCAGAGCATATATGAAGTCAATAGTGGACCATAAAAAATGTACATCTTCCAGAGTTTTTATTGACACTGGCCATATAAACTTAGCAACAGAGGCAATTATATCCACCTACTGCTTCCCCATCTGTTTCTATTTTAGTTGGTCCAATCAAAAATGCTCCTATTTATTCTGAGACGCTTGCCAGCAGTTTCTGACCTAGGTCAAGAACATTTAGGACATACTTACCAAGACACTGAGTGTCCATCCCACTCCACAGACCAGACAGGAGACACTCTCTAACTGTAGATCCAGTTAAAACGTATCCAAGGTTACAGCTGAAAATAGCTGATCCTCCAAAGGTAGTCTGCGTCCCGATTTTCTTCCCATTAGGAGGAGTAGGAAGATCGCCACAGGAAATAACTGCAATAAGACGAAGAGGATGGTACAAGAAGACGAAGGGAGTTAGAGGACACCCCAGAAGAGTGAGTAGCAGAAAAAGAGTAAAGGATGAGTAAGAATCTGGCTTACATCTTTGGAGTCAATGGGAGAGCACAGTGATTTACACCCATCTTACCGACCTTAATGTGATAAAAGCTGACCTGTACTATTTCACTGGGAGGATAATGATGGTGTTTTCCTTTGTCCAAACATCTTTAATAACACTTGCTGGGATCCTGTTCTGTCATTACACAAGCTATTCAGTGCTTTTGCCTCAAAACAAACAAAAAAATGACAGCAGAAAAATATTAGTGTTCACCAGGGCAGTGAACGATGCCTAACAAAGACTGGGACCAGAATAGATGAAGAACACAAAAGAGAATCAATAAAATGATGTTTAGGTCAAATAAGACCATAGTATGTATTCTTGAAGTCTTTTGGTAAATTCTGTTTACTGAACCTTTATAGCTGAGATGATTTGTTTACAGTGGCTTTATTATTTTTATTACTTGCTTTCTAAAAAAAAATAAAATAAAATCTTACATGGACATTTTAACTGACATATTTTATATTAATTAAGTGGTGAAGCAGATAAACTAACAGAGTTGTTTCAAAACAGTTTTATAGTACATGTGAAATGTTCTTTTTTGGGGGGGAATTGATTAATAATACAATCAACAAAAAACAGCAATGAATTTCAATAACATAATCTGCTCATGGTTAATGTTGATCATGTGTGGATTAGAGAATATCTACGAGAAACTCAAAACCTTTTTTCTCTTAAATTCAGTTTTCTTTTTAAAATTAGTTTTTTTCCTAATCCATCCTAAGGTCTGCAAACATTTGCTTTTATATTGGAAAGCTAAAATTTACTCACTTCTACACCGAGGTCTCTCATTTCTCCAGCTCCAAACTCCAGTGGCCAGACACTGGATGTGGGCGGGGCCGACCCGATAGTACCCAGGGTTGCAGGTGAAGATTATTTTAGTTCCGTATTCATAGTGTGAACCGTTGACTATCCTCCATCTCCCGTGGTCCAGGGAGAAGGAACTGAGACTGGGGCACGTCATTACTGGTGGGTGAAAGCAAAGTGGGTTCAAAGACAATTCTGTTTCGAGACAAATTTAGAAGCAGGGCAATAAAACAATCAAAGAAAAAAATAAAATCACATTCTAATCCAAGAGGGTTTTTAAAATTCTGTTTCCATTTGTTACTGTGAGATAAACACAAACAGAAATAAACATTGGTCTCAGAAGAAAACAATAGTGTCAATCACAATTTGCTCTGACTTTCTAACTTAGTGCACTAGAATATCAAACCTGCACCCCGCTGTGAACAACAGATTTCCTCTCAACTATTATTCACCTGTCTCATCATTCTGCAACAAGTTAATGTTTTTTTTTAATAAATGTTTAAATCATTGTCCTCAAGGACTTACTCCATATTTATATGACAGACAGATTTGTTAAACTATCATACTCCAGTGGCTTTCAAGAAGTCGGAAACTACAGGAGGTTTATCAAGATTATAGCTCTCAATAAATTTAGTAAGATTTATGTATGTTCCTCATTCAGAGAAAATATTTTCCTATCATCTTCTCTCAGCTCCTTACTGCATATCCATGTGTTTTTTTGAGATTACCATGTCTTCCTAAATCACCCTCCATTCTCCCTGTCCCTTTCAATCCTCCAAGCAGCCTCTTGCACTCACCGATGCATCGGGGTATCTTGTTGTGATTGCTCCAGGTGCCGTCTGGCTGGCAGACTGTGGTCGTCAGTTCTTTGGAGGACAGCCGATAGCCACTGTTGCAGAAGTAGGTCACCCGTGTGCCGACAGAGTAATCAGCAGCAAGCACACCTCCGTTCACTGGCGCACTGGGTACACCGCATGACACAGCTAGAGGTGGCAAGAGGACCATTGTCGGCACATGTTTATGCAGAGCAGAAGACGTGCGTTAGATAGCGGCCTACAACGGGTGTGGAAGGTGCATCGGCTTGACAGCTAAATATTTGTGCAGAAAAACACTCGTTTTGTGAAAGCTCTTGTAGCACACAAGCCCTGTCAGGTTTTATAATTTACACAAGAAGTTCTTTCTTTTACTTTCTAAGGATAACAACATCAGGGTGTAAAAATTCAACAAGATATAATTGCTCAGCTTGCTCCAACCAGCCACTGCAGAATTTTGACAGCCAACCTCATTCATTGCAGACCCTTCAAGATATCACGGCAGAGACAGCTCATGTGTAATTAGCAGCATTAATAACATCTGCACTGAAGTAAATTGAGTCAGTGCCAGAGCCCCGGTACTGTGCTTGATACCTCAATGCGGTGGGCTTAGTGAAGCACTTACTGGAACTGAGTTATATCATGAACGAAACGAGTTGCACCTGTCAAAACTTCTATTTCAAGGTGTTACATTTCAAAGAATGCCATCCAGCTTTAACACCTGCTTTTATAAGGTGTTATAACCCACTCTGTGGGAGAGTCTGTGCTTCTTACACTTAACTCATTTGATTATATTATTCATGTATTTGGCCTCTGTGTCAATAAACCCACTCAAAATATCGGAAAAGGAAGAGAAACTAAAGGTATGAGAAAAATAACACAAAATGCAGGTGAGTAATAAAGTTTAAAATCAGCCAGATTAAAACTATTATGATATTTAACACTAAATATTAACAATGCTTAATTTAGATCTCAAAGACTTGCTCTTCAGCTGTGATTAATAAGGGTCTACATTCAGAGATTGGGATTTCTACAGCTCCCCCAGAGTTCTGTGGTATTTAGCTGATTTCATTAAAGTCAAATAAATTACATTTAGGTTTGTGGATGAAATGTTACAAAATGGGAAAATATGCAAAGCACTTTACTTTCTTGTTTTAGTATGAGACAGTAGGTAATTGAAAAACATGATGAAATCAATAGCACTTCCAGCACAGACTTTTTCCAACCTATAAAACTAGGAGCATTCAGACACAGCAAAACTAGAACACAGAAATACACAAAGTACATTTGGGACACTTTGCTCTCAGATATAGAAGTAATAGAAAACTTCATCTGGTTCGTTTTAAGGTTGTATCAGTGTCAAGTCAAAGGAAGGATGGGATTTAGATAATTTATGTTGGTTAGTGATGACTAATGTTGATTGGTTATTTATTGTCCCTACATGGTTACAGTTCAACAAATGCCAATGAAGAGTAGAAAACTTTTTCTCCATCATAGATTAAAATTTTTGTTTGTGTCATCTCTGAGATCACTAGTATATAATTGCTGGCATCTAAGACCCTACCAGACGGGCATCATCTCTATGAATATATCAGTTTATCTGCAGGGATGCTTGGCTCTACATGTTTTGGAAAAGCTGTGCCCAGTTAGCAAACTGATAGAATCGGTCACAGGTGTGAAATGTTTTTAAATATATCCGAAATACATATTTTGATTTCACTGCATCAAGATAAAACGCAATTGATGACACCATCTGTCAGTGTTCACAACTGTTTGACTGTGTGTTCGAGTGGCCGCAACCAGGAGGCACAGGAAATACACAATCCTGATATGTGTGCATGAAGGAGTGCAGTCTCCACGTGTTGATGGCAAGTTAGCAAGTAATTTAAGAAAGTGGAAATTGACAAAGAAGCGAAGATTGATTTTTGTTTAATTTCCACCTGACAGGAAGCTGGCTCTCAATCAGCTTGGATTCAGTTCAACCGTTAACTACACAGGGCTTGGATTAGAGCTGAGACGCTTGTGTGCTGTATGTGCATGCCATTTCACCTGAAAGGAACAGGGTTGCAGAGCCAATCACCAGAACATTGGATGTAGAAGCTTGATAATTTTGCAAGTAAAAAAAAAAAACCCAAAACAAACAAAATAGCCAGGTAGGATGAGCTTACCTTGACATGCAGGGACTGGTGCATCCCAGGCGTAGTAGCCATAGGACGTCTTCTTGCATTCTGCTGTGCTTTTCCCAATCAGCTTGTACCCCCTGTCACAAGCCCATGTCACCATGCTGTTAAGATGACCCCCAGTTTGTCTTACTACAGAGCCTTGGTGCGGGGAGTCTGGGGTACTGCAATACATCGCTACAATAGATGAAGAGATAAAGCCACAGTGGAGAGCAGGAAAGAAAAGAAAGCCAACGGAAGAGAGAATAAGGACAGAGTGAAGAAAAGAAGGTGGAAAAGTAGACATTAAGAGGAAGAAAGATAAATAAATCAGAGAAAAAGAACAAAGACATTAAACAAACTACCTCTAGAGTAAGACTCAAGTTAAGATATTTTTGCATTACGCCAGAGCTCCATTTTGAATGCAGACTCATATTGAGCGGAAAAGCCTTAGGAGTGTCACATCTTTTTAGCACTCAGGCTGTGTACCAAACAGCAAAGGCAGCCCTCAAAATCACGTTATTACAATTCCTTGCTAACCTATTGGCATGCACATATTCAATTTGCTTCAGTACACACAGTCTTGGTGCACCCTGCAGTTATTCATACCATAACATTCCCTTCCCTCATCTTACAGGCCATCAATCTAAAAAAATATATATAATTAAATACAAAAAAAAAAAGAAAACACTAATGTGATTTGATTTACAGAATATGACTAGTTAATGGCCGATGGGACAGAAATTTCAAGGGAGAGCTTTGTGCATTCCAATAGCTGTCAACCATTTCTTAAAATCTTCATAGCTGGGAGGTGGCGGGGATTTAAGACGGAAAGACAGATTGTAGTTGAAATCAGTTCCTATTAGAGTCAATCAAGTCAAAAAGGAGTTCCCTTTACAAAATTCATCACACCAACTTGCTTTCAGCGCAACACACTTGTGTATTAAAAATAATAGAGAAAAGAACATTAAAATATTTATTTATTTTCTGCTTTTTGCGCTGCTACTTATGCATTTCAAATAGAAAAAGACTTCTGTGCTATTCTTTCCGAGCAGCACTTGCTTTATTAAAGAATCAATTAAGAATTAAAACCCTCTGAACTTTAGGGAGTCCAAAACAGCATGCAGGCCTGGTAGCGACGTCCTTCCTGCCTTATGTGTTTTGTTCATGAAAACTTCTCCCATTGTGATCTATTATTTGTGGAAAATGTGTTTTTAAAAGTGGTGATAGACCTCAAAGTATAATATCTCTGTGTAATCACAGCAGACGGATTAAATTCATGTGGTCATATTGTATTCACATAAAAAAGCTGCAGCTAAGATGGTTCAATGAATATTTCACAGCAAAAAGAGACCACCTTGGTAAAAGTCTATAGAATATTAATTTTACACTGTAATTTAAAAATAGCCCTTTCAGTACAAGTCACTATTAATTCCTTGATGTAGAAAACCCATCAAGAAACCCTTTGGTTGATGAATATGGCTGATTTGATCAGCAGTGACTTTGTTCCAATTAGTTGAAAATGCAAATATCTGGTCTTCTTTTGATCAGAGAATGCACAACAGATAATCTCTTCATATTGACAAAATCCTTCTTTGATGTTGTAGCTATTACTGAGGGGAAGACAGCAAGTTAGATCATGTTAGCATTAGGTCAGTGTTTAAATATGAAGTCAGAGGAAGCATACAAATGTTAGAAACTGTTTGAAAGAAAACTGCATTTCAACTGAAATGACTGTGGTTCCTTTAAGCTGCAAAAAAGTGTGAGAGAGCAAGACTTTAAGCAGTTTTGCTCAGCTACCAAATTGACAAAGTCAAATTGACAAAATCATAAACTTTTGAAGGGCATCAGTTGTCTGAAATTGGGCCAGATTTACTTGGTTTACAACGAAGCAAAGTGCATAAAAACCCTGAACTTGTGCATTTTTTGTGTGCATTTAGGGGCGTGTTGGTACCGACTTTATGAACGCGTGTTTGGTCAGACATTTGATTCCTAAACTAAACTGAAGCAGATGAATTGAAATAAAAAGCTAACTAACATGAATACAATGTTTTTTGTGAGAATCTGCTCAACAGATAAAGTAGGAAGACAAAGTGTGTTTGGGGAGCAGTGAGCTGGGGGGAGAGAGGGTGATGTGTTATTCTGCTTTGCTTTTTAGTACAGGGATTTGTACTGTTGATGAATGGCTTATTCTATAATAATAAGCTTTAATTTCCTTGAATTGTAGCTGTTTATAGATCTTTTAGCAAATGCCAGACAACAGTCACATTTCTTGGCACCCCTGGCAGCTTGTGCAAAATGCCTCTAAATGAATTACTCTTGGATTGCAGCAGCACAAACTAACATAAAAAACTACTCAGAAAGTTCAACTTTTAGATGAAGTACATTTATTCAGAGGGGGAAAGCAAAGAATTGTTTTGAACAAAATCAAGATCCGCACAGCTGCTGAAACATTTGACAACTTGATTTGAATAAATATAAATGGGGCATTTTAAATCAAGCTGATCCATGCTTATTAGATCTTCCATTTAAAATATGTAAAGCTAACCACTTCAAAAGTGGGATATTGACGTTTCAAGGTCTTTATATCAACCCTGAGAACCGCTCCTGCTAGCTGAATTTTTAAGACTGATGCAAGAAAAGAAATGTTTCTGTCCTACCATCACCAATATAAACAAGCATAAAATACCACACCTGCATGAACTTTATTTAGTGCTGTAAGCTTTAGTAAGTTTGACCTTTTCAGAAACAAACACTATGTATGGTGGAGGATATTTGATGCCTTCCAAAAGTCCACATAACACACATCATTTTTGAAATACAAAGACATTTTAAATACAACAAATCTGGTGAACTCTACCAGATTATTTATTCAGAAGGAAAATGGCCCTCCCATATGGATCATATGGAAAAACTGTTCAGTGGAATAATTAAAGCTCTCGGTCAACATTGTTAAATCACAATAACTTGTTCTATTGGTAGAAGCATGTTTTATATTGTACAAAATATTATTATCAGATTGATTACTGTGTGATCAATAAAATTGTAAAAAAAAAAAAAAAAAATTTTTTTTTTAATTTTAATTAAAAAATTTGAAAAAAATTTATCACAACATTTATCTTAGAGCTTGTTAGCTATCATACTTAAAGGAAGTGGTTTTTCCTGCATTCCCAAACCAGAAAAAATGTTTAATCTTTCAACTGTACACTCCGAACTGGCAGTACCTCTACTTCTCAGCCGCACATTAAATTTCTTTGGTTCAGTAAATCTGGCCCCAAGTCTAGTTAAATATGACATTTGTAAAAAGAGAATATGATTATAAGAAGGATACATACTTTGATACTCACCCACATATCTGATGTGGAAGCCGCGGCGGTTGGTGGCGTGGTCAGTGGACCAGCGCAGCAGCAGCTGGTGGCCAGTGGTTGTCAGATTGAACGGGGTTTCTATGTCGCCGCTGAGTGTTGAGAGGCTCTGACTATAGATGTTAGGACCTGGAATTGAGTCACAGCAAAAAGTAAGCACAACTACACCAAATGCATTGACTTTTTAAATTCAGTGTAAGACTATTATTTCAGATCATGTTGTTACATACCATCAAATATTTCCAAGATATCAAACTCCTTTTCAGTCTCAAATAGTTCAAAGTTCAGAGTTATGTTGTAGCCCTTCTCTACGTTGATTAGCCAGGAGCACGTCTGAAGATTGGAGTAGTTTTCAGGGTAACCGGGACTTAAAATCTCTCCCGTTGAGTCGAAGCGGACCTCATATGCTGGACATTGCACTGCAGAAATAAATGTGGAGTTAAAGGTCATCATTCATTTCAGAAGAAGAAGAGCAACAGGGATAAAAAAAAATGTAGGCAAAAACACAGTGAGTACACAAAGACAATCAACAGTAACAAGAGAAATAGAAGACTATAAAGCAGAAGAAACTGGGTCAGAGAAAGGGTAAGCCAAATTTTTAGGGAAGAATAAATTACACATGGAAGTCATGAGTCAATCGCATTTTAGAAAACTGACTGATATTCCACCAAAGGCTAAAGCTGATGCTGTCACTGTGATCCTTTAAAATCAGTCTTTCGAATAATAAGAGTCAGCAGGTTAGACATTCACTTTTCATGGAAAATGATGTGTGCGTGTTTCATTTCCTGGTGGCTGGCATGTGAGAAATAATGACACTCTTGTTACTTTATTTTCTTGCTTTGTCGGTGCTAGAAGCTGGTCTTGAAGGCTGGTAGTGAAATAACATGGTGCATATAAAAGGTTAATGTGAACAACTACTCCAGATAAAAAGGTCAGGGGAGAAACGTGGGCATATATCAAAGAGAAGAATAAGAAAAAAAAATATTGAAAATACTGTAACAGAGAATGATCATGCTGCAAAGTTATTGGGAAACTTTTTACGTTTGGCTCAAAGGAAACCTGGAGGTCATGACCTCACCCAGTAGGAGAAAAACTTGAAATCACACAACACAATAATACAACACACTGTGGTCATTAGTGATTTAACAGTAACTGGTCTTATTGATTGCTGTGATAACATCTCTGTTTATGAAAATAACTTTTAAAATGATAGTAATATTAAGCCAGCAGGTAATAAACACAATATTAAAAGCTTCGAGCACATTAACACTAAGGGAAGAAATTTAATCATCACAAAATTTATATTTGTTATATTTTGATGTTTTTTGGACTTTATATGTTTTATTTTTTTTTAGGAGGTCTTGTTTTTTCAGCAAATAGTAGAAAATAAATTGTCAACTAAAAATTACAATATATTACAAATTATTCTAAAAAAGGTCATACATTTGAATAATTTTGTGCTCAACTATACTTCTGCTGAGAAGAAATGGTAAACTCATAAATAAAAAAAAAAAAAACTATGCTTTTTTGGATCCATGCTATCAACTTTAAAATTTAACATCAATTTCAAAACAGCAAAACAAAAACATTTTCTATACCCTGTTAATGTAAAGCGCATCAATTTTCTTAAAATACATGCTGCGCTGTGACGAACAATTACATTATAGATTAGCATTATAAAAAAATACAGCAAATATAACTATTCATCCTGTGATACCAAAACATGTGTTGAAAAGTCAATGACTGGGATAGGAACCGTGATTTCTCTCATGGCAGTTCAAGCACACAGAGAAGCTGGTTGCCTATCTGCCAGGGCCGATTTGCTTCACAAAAACAATATCTCCGTATGGTGTACTAATTGCCGGATTGACTTTTAAATCTAGACTGGATCGAGCATCAAAGTAAGGACGCCACATTGATGTAATAGCAGACTGGGTTTGTTTGACCTTCAATCATTTGGATGGCTTATATGCTTGCGTGTGTTTGTGCAGGATTACAACTCTGGCTGTTTGAACATTTTTATTTCTGCAATGTTTTCCAGGAAATTGTAAGCACAACCAGCATTAAAGTTTAAAAAATAATGACTCAGTAATGGGATGATTTTGTGTTAAGGCCATTCTTTTTCTTGACATAATGGTTGTATGCAGAAATAAATGTTTAACTAACCAAGATACTGTGATGGATTTTTAGATATTGATAATACTATTTTAATTGTAAATGGCAGATAAATCTTGGTGATACTATTGAAACAATATGTTTAAATACACAATATGCTTCTTATCGTTGACCTTAATAATAAGATCCATGACATCACTTTTACAGAGAGACAGAAAATGTTAATTGAAACCACCACAATATCAAATTACATCACTTGAAAAACAGAAACCACAGTCTGCATTTCATTTGCATAGATATACAAATTCAAAATCATTTTATCCAAAGGTTTGTAAATTACATGTAGTGCTTCCTGCATGTTTATAGCTCATTTGTGCAACTGCAAATTACACAAATAACCTCACAATAGCCTTTCATCCATGAAGACACACGTGTTACTATCTACAAAGCTGCAACCAGCTCCATTTAGGTGAGCAGCACTCATAATTTTTATATTCTCCATTACTTGTTTAATAAACTAACGTTGCCAGGCAACACACACCAAGGAATCCAGTGAGCCCTGTTGGGGCTTAAACTCTGTGAATTTAACTTTCGGTGCAGGGATTAAAAAATGAATCATGAGAGGCTTAAAATGTTTCAAACCCTCTCAATACTGCTACTTCATAAGATAGGACTATAAAGTACTGTAATATGGATGAGAAACTACCCTGAGAGCAGAAAAAAAACGTACAAGCTTGTGGTGGGGGGTGTCTGGTTGCACATAGAGAGCACATAAAAGAGGTCTGCTCACACAGTTATATAGAACTGTATATTCATAAGAAATGTTCCTATACCTATTTCATTCATCTCTGAAAAATACAGTAATTTGATTACAGGTAAACATCAAATATTCACATCTTAAGCAAAGGATTTCCACAAAAAAATTCTCACCTAAATCCAAATGACAATGTGTGGCAAGAGATTGTCAATTGGGAAAGTATGCTAAAGAAAGACTAGGCACAGATTTTAGTCTCCAGATCTACAAAGTGGGTCTGAGATGCAACCAAAATGACTTGCAATTGTAATCCCAGTAAAAGGAAATTCCACAAAGTATTGTCTGAAGAGTAAATATACAAATGCACACATCATTTTTTATATTTTTGTTTGCAAAAAAATGTTTACTTTTTTCCTTTCATATCAGTTATGTACTACTTTGTGTTGATGTGTTGCTCTTTCACATAACATCCTAGCAAAATACATTGTGTCAATACTCCTGGAAAGAACTGCATATCAGCTCAGTCATGACTGTATTACTAGACCTGGTATATAATATTTTTCATATGCTTCCTTGTCGACAGAGCCTGAATTAATATTTCTGAAAAACGAGGGGTATTTAGGCATACATTTCCACACTTAAACAAGAGCATTTTAGTGTTGTCGTTAAGGCATGAAATGACAACTAAAAGTAAAAATGGAATCAAAAAGCATAAGAGAAGTTTCTCTCCTGGCCTGCTAACTTGATGGATAAATAGCCCTCGTTACAAGCATGCAGGAGCAGTCTCTTGCCTGTGAATAGCGGGTCAACTCAAATCAAGTTTAACTTTACATGTCCCAAGGAGAGCAATTAGTTTCACGCTGGAGGTGCACAAGGGCATAACATATTCAATGCAAGGAAATGTAATGAATTCTTAAGAGTAAAAATTAGGTGATCCATGAAAATGTCAAGCAACAAATTACCCACCCTAAAATTGTGCTAACTATGTCGATGTGATCCTTGAGGCCAGTTTTAGGAAAACTCGAACAAGATGATTGGCCATCTGACATATAAACAGACAAGTCTATCGCCCAATTTAAATCTGTATTTCGCTACCTCTGCCATTCAGGTTCTCAGTTTAGGGCATGATTCTTTGTAAAAGCAACCCTTATTTGTTTTGCTTTTTTCTTTATAGGACATCTATGTTGTCACAACTTGTACGAGTTTTGCTGAGTTATTTATACGTGTCTTTTCAAACACTTTCTTTGAGAGAAGAAAACATCAAGAATTAGCAGCAGCTACGTGTATTTGGCAGGTTAATTTTAGCATTTACATTTGAATGCAGGTAATTGTCAAAAGTACCACTATGTGAGGTCTGGCTAATTTGAGCTGGATGATTTTGGCAGAGTTCTGAGAAATGAGCTGGGAAAATTCACTTTCCCAGTATTTCCATTTGACTTCACCTCCTTTGCCTGTTCCTGCTGCTTTAGTCGCTACGATGAGATAAAAACATCTTTATACCAAACAATAATTTAGCTTTCCTGACTCTTAAATTACCTTTAAGAGTCAGGAAATTTTTTCAATTTCCTGACTCTTAAAGGTAACTTGTGTGGCATACAACAAATATGTTTTAGGATCTCTATTACAAACATATGTTTAGCAAAATGAACAATTATACAACTAATTATGACTATTTATACTGATTCAGGGTGGTTGTATACAAATACACAAGACACTTTGCTCATATGAAATATTTAAAAATTTTAAAAATAGTTGTATTTATTATAATTGTAATTTGAATGCTTGAGCAATGCATTGTTATATTTCATTTTTCACATTTCTTTTTCTTTGCACAATCTCTTGCTAAATGTGAGTAAGATGTTAAATTATGGTAAATGAAAAAAAATGCTTTTGATTCATTGTTGCTGTGTACAGCTTTACTTGAGATTCACATATTAAAATAAACCCACTCAAATTCTGAATAAAAGGAGAATAAAATCAAAATACCACATAGATGCGAGTAAAAACATTCCAGATGGAGCTGCATCCGACGTCCTTTCACAAACATCAGATCTGGATATGTCAGCTACACATTTTTAAAATGTGTGGATTACAAGTTCAGTGTTACGAGATTTCACAGACAAAAATGACATCATAGTGAAATCTGTTGCTCTTTAATTGGTCTCAAATCGACCCTCAGCAGTCACATTAGGGTTCTTACAGAGGGCTGGGCCGGCTCTGTTTCAAAAACCTGCAAATCCCGATCCTAATGAAGAACAGTGATGCTGTTTGCCGCCAGGATACTGCTGGAGGGCGGCCTGCTGGCTGTCTGTCTGTTAAATGATGCATCAACCGTGAGTGCTGCTGACTGTAACCAACCCTGGCAGAGTGGTGTCAAGTGCACTCATAACAGTATGATTACGCATACACATGAATAAAAAAGCACACAGGCGCAAACATAAAAAAACATTCAACACCTTCGCAAAAACATATTCATTGACCCTTAAACATGCACTGCGCAAAACCAACCTTGACAGACTGGTGGCGGCCCATCCATCTGTAGCCTCTCTCCAAGACGGCAGGTCAGGATCTCGCTGCCCACCAAGGTGAAGCCCGGCTGGCAAGAGTACCGGATAATATCTCCTGCGGGGTTGTTTACGCCGGAGATCGTGCAAATACAAACACAAGAGGCAAAAATTGGACATGAGAAAAAGATCCATCAATTCGTCAACCCACGCACCCACATTCGTGGGAAAGCACACCGACACCCACTCACACACACACACAGGGATGTCGGTAGCATTCCTCAGCTCCACCACTGGAAACAGTAATCATCTGCACATTTCCTAATGAAGATTGACATCCTCTAGAACTTAAGGCACTTCATTAAATTACGCAGCCGTACACTTGCACACCAGCACACGCTAAAAATGAAAACTACACACAAATTCAAAGGCTCAAAGTAAGTCAGCCACTGGCCACATGACTTCCACTTCACTTTACTAATTACTTCTGAGCACTGAAAACACAAACAGCTTATAAGTACATCTAATTAGCCCTGCCTTCAAACT
Organism: Poeciliopsis gracilis; assembly: GCA_911649635.1. Classification (NCBI taxonomy): domain Eukaryota; kingdom Metazoa; phylum Chordata; class Actinopteri; order Cyprinodontiformes; family Poeciliidae; genus Poeciliopsis; species Poeciliopsis gracilis. The sequence goes on from CAJVRI010000287.1 coordinate 3,639,842, forward strand.
AATATTTTAATGCATGAAGCATGAATAGATGGGAACCCTTAAAAGGATGAGCAGAGTGAAGGAGACACAGACACCCGAGATAGAAAAAGATGGTAGAGGCTACAATAAACACATGCCTAGGTTCATTAATGTGTATGAATACATTTGGTATAATACAAATGCGGAGCAGAAAATAAAAGTTTCAAATCATCAACAATATTAAGAAAGACACCATAAAAACAACATTAAGACTGTAAGAAAAAGTCAAAATCCACCAAATGAATTAATTATTTTTAGATGATGAGGATTTCATATGCGTACGCCTGCTTGTTTTGTCCTTTGTTGGCTGTCCATGCAGATGCACCTTTTTCAAGTGAAAGCTGATTCTATTACACATTGTCCCAGCCTGTAAACGAGCAAAATACAATGAGACAAACCTATTTCAAACTCGTCATCATCGGTTAGGATAGTGGCGTTGGCAACGGGAGGAGGTGGCTGACAAGTTCTCAGCTGGTAAGCTGTTGGAGAGAGAACAAACAGTGAACTCTGCAACAAGAGTGTATGTGTGCACTAAAAAACATCCGGGAGAGAGAAACAAGAGACAAGCGCATTTTCTATTCGGCCCCACACGTCTTTTCTCTTCCATTATACCGAAATCTGATTAGATCATAAATTGCTGCCTATCACTGTTCATAATCATCAAAAACTATAACTAATTTAGCGGCGATGGGGTGCATTTTATTATTAATCAACTTCCCTTCAAAAGACGCTTTTATATTGCAGACAAAAACAGACATAAGGAGTCATCCATCATTTATCACCATGCATAACTGGAAGAAATACAATAAAAAAAATGACAAGGCCAGGAGAAAAAGGGAAATTAAGAAGGTTTAAATATAAGAGAAGAATGAGCAATCACTCTCTGCTCACTCCAATATGAGGAATATCAAGGACTAAATGAATAAACTCAAATAAATGTGGAAGAAAGTGTGTTCGTAGCTGGTATCAAAGGGAAACTTACCATAATAATGGAGCTCGAAGAAGCCGCTGGTGCTGAAGTCACTGTGAAACTTGATGAGGACCTGATTAGCTGTGGTGGACACACCTTCCTGCAATGATGTGCCACTGAACTGGCCGATCTGAGGCGAAGTTTGGTCGGGTCCATCCCTGATATGGAGACACAGATAGGTTAGGAACGGTGGATGAAGAGCAAGAGCAGAGATGATTTCTGAATAAATAGTAGCTGGGATCAAAGAGCAGGTCTATTTATCCCCAAGCGGCCTTGTCGAATCAGCAGACTCCCAACAGTTAGAGAAAAAGTTTCACAAACAGAAGTTTGCTATCGGTTGCTTATACAGAGGAAAGCAATAAAATGCCCCCATGCGCCTTTCAGCTGTACTGATAAAGGAAAGAAAACATCGACTGAACTTTTGGTTTTGTTTTTTTTTAGAAAAAAAAAATAAATGCGGTATTCGGCACTAAAAAGTGGAAAGGCTTGATGATTCAAAAGTAAACAAATAATTATTACCGACTTACAATTGGACAGGAGTAGAGCAATTTAAATTGTCATCAAGAAGCTATCTAAAGAAAACAAACCTGCACTTCTGTCTACGGTTTCTAATACAAGCCATGCTATTTGTGTCAAAGTCAAATTATTTTTTTATACTCCATCCCCAGTTTTACAGCAACTTCCTTCTCTACATGCACACATAAACATCAGTGCTTCACCTCTGCTCCTCATAAAATGAATTAATGGCTTCTTAAAACAGGAAGACAAGAAAAAAATAGTTCAAATGCTGTTAATTATAGTTCTTAAAGAGAAATCAGAAAAAAACCCAAAGACGGAAAAAAAAGCCAAAAATATTTGTTTGGTGCATCAACACTTGGATTTTTTTTTTTATCCTTTATTGATTCACAATAATGTGTGGCAACTTCTATGATCACGGAAACTTTCACTTGCACATAAACTGTACTTTGATACTAGCTCTCACCAGATTTCCTAGCACATCTATAATGTATAAAACAAAATGTAATGTCTACTACAGCCACTGAAACATGGTTTCAATGCTTTTCAATATTCTTTCACAGATAAAGTATGGCCTTTACTTATATTCACTTCCTATGAGTCATTACTTGCAGACTTTCCTTTATGATATTCCTACTCATTAGAGTCTGAATGTGTGCAAGATTGACTGAATGTAGTGTGAAGCTCCTTGAGGTCCTCTGGACTTGATAAAGTGCCATCAATATAAGTACAGTCCATTTACCATTTACAATCAGTTCCATCCACCTGTCAGCTCAGGCGAATGTGGTTGCAGACGGACCATACTTTCTATTTTAGATTATGGGTTATAAAATTTCTTTGAGATGTTTAAAACTTGACAGTGTTTTTTAAATAGGGCATGTTTTATAACCCAAAGCTGCTTTAAACTTCTCCATATTGTTATGCTTGGTCTTCATGACACTCTCTCACACAATAGGACACAAACAGAGTACTTCAGAAGTCTAATGGTTAGACTGTATTGTAAGGTAGGGGCTGACTACATATTTATGTTTGTTTTTTAGATCACACACAACTCTTACAAGATAGTGAAATTTGATGTTATACAATGGAAAAACAAGGCAGTGTAGATGATGTTCCAAAATCTGCTGAAGGTCAGAATGATGTTTTGAGCCAAATGATAGTAAATCCCAAAACACAATGTTTTGTGATGGTCAAAATGTGAATTTGTCTAAAAAAAGTTGGAAATAAGCCATTGGCAGAGTTCACAGAAGCCAATTTTTGGCACTGAATTTAGAGTAAGTTGCTTCAGTATTCTTTCAGGAAAGAACTTCTCAAGGACTTACAGACGTTTAATTAGGGAGCCTCTGGGGTTTTTTCCGAAGGGGCCACCTCAGGCTAGTCAGATTGAGAGGAAACCTGAGGTAAACCCCTAATTATATATTCTGTTGGTAAACAGACCACAAGATCACCCAGGTAGAGAGAAGTAGCACAGAGACAGGTTTTATAAGGTCATAAAAAAGTTTCTCTCTGGAAATACGACTAAGATCTGCTCCATAATTTTGCAAAACTCCCTCCCGAAACATAGAAGAATCAATCTCCACTTGCTTTTTACACTGTTAAAGAGTTTTGCTAATTAGTTGTATGGGGAAATATATTTGCGTCACAGTTGCAACAAAGGTCCAAATTAACAACAAAATACTGTCCCAATTCCGAATGAATAGCTGAATGAATGGATGGATTGCTTTGGAGTAATAAGAGACCTTGCCATCAGCAGTAAAGCCATTTGTAAGGGATGCTGCTGATTCCAAAACACAGAATCACCTCTGCTAATGAGATGAGGAGGAGTGGAGGGGTGGCATCTTTAACCTCCGTTAGACAGAGAATTAAGAACAACTCAGAAGTGATTTCTTTCTTTCACAACAGACAGAGAAATTCAAATGGGAAGAAAATCCTATTCTAAAAGCTTAGTAAGGAAAGAGATTACATCACTGGCTCTTTCAGAGGACTTTAGCCATCATCAGCAAAATGATGTACACAAAATACTGTTCTTGTATGTATGTGTGCCTTTAATATCTTATGTACTTAAAAAAAAAAAGCTTATGTCAGTTTCATTTCAGAGTCATCAGCAAAATTGGAGGCTGTGGTCGAGGAAGAAAGTGAAATGTTGCCGTCAGGGGACAGATTATTTATGCAGCCTTTCATTTAAAGCCAGTAGCACAAGTATTTCTCTCTTCATATAGTATGAATGGTGACCTCAGTGCTGTCAGGCATTTTTTTATTCTTTATCACCCAGGGGGACAGCTCCATAACTGCCTGAGGCTTACGACTCATCAGACAGGCTGCAAGGGAGGCTAAGAAAGAAGGGCAGGCCGAGTGGAAGGCAGCTGGTAAAGCGACAGAGGGAAGGTAGCATTGCTTACTGCTGTACAGCTGTCTGTTATCAGCAGAAGTTTCTACAAACCAACAAACATCCCAAGAGGCTCCAACCAGAAGTTTTTGTGCTGATGCACATTTCTGTCTTTTAGAGCAACACTCACTGGGATGTCCACTGCTAAGCAGAAGTTTTGTGAGTTTGATGAGACAAGGGAACTTGGGCTCCCTTTGGTTTCTTTTAGTTAATCGCATTCTCTGTGACAATAGATTTTGCTCTTGGGGGAAAACTGGGGAGAAATAAAATGAGGCCACCAACGTCAAGGAGGGTCAAAATCCTTGAATGGTTGTTGGCTCAATTAATCGCAGTGTCACAGCACAAGCTGTGAGCACAACATGTCCAAGTGGCCTCTGGCCTTAGCCCTTTGTCAGCTGTTGGATCCCTTCTGTGCAACTTCAGTTTGCATCGCGACATAAACATGATTTGCAAGTGAATATCTAAGTTACGTTCCAGCTTTACTATTACAAGATGGTGAAATTTGAAAACATAGGAGCGCTTCCATTTGTAATTGTATTTAAAGTAATGGTTAAAATAAAGTGAAACCATTTTAAATTGTATGGTTTTTAGATGGTTTATTCTTACCTATGTCATGGCACAGCATTTTCAAAAGGTTTGGTTTAAAAAATAAAGAGATTACAAAGTACATGCATTACTGAGATACGAGAGAAGGTAACTCATTAAGTGATATCAGTTTTTCTCCAGCTGTAAGGAGAACAGAATGATAAAGTAATTCCCCTTCTCCATGTGTTGTTATCCACTGCCAGAGCTTAACGTCAGCACAAAATATAACCATGGTGTGGAAGTTAAAGGAGAGTGATTCATTTATCATGACACTTTGGACTTTGAGGAGTTTTGTCACTTTGATTTTCACTGAGTTTTGTGTTCTTAGTAATCTCAATCTTCTAGCATTATTACAGTGTTTACTTTATTACAATGCATTTCATTAAAATAAAATAACACATCTGTGTTGTGTGGTCCTACACAGTTCACAGTCTAAATTTTAGAACCTGGTCACTGATAAAACTGTGAAATTGAAAAATGATAGTTTGCTTTTATAATGACTTCTTATAATACAACCATTGAACAACTTTGACATTGTTCAACTATCTAAGACCAATAGAGATAAATTATTTATTTTTTAATTTATTTGATATGAACAGACACAAAAAAAGGACAATATGAATAAAACCATAGTGCCCTGTTTATTTCCTTTTAGTGCAAGAAGGTTAACTATTATTTTTGGTTTACCTGATGTCTGTGTGGAATGATATATATACATTTTTCTATCACTAACATCCACCTTACTTGCCGCGTTGACCAATGCTCCTACATTCAACCGCATTTCAGGAAATTGTACAAAATGCAGATGAAGGTTAAAAATGTTGTGTAAACGGATATTGCATATTTGTTTATATCGCAGACATATTCATTCTTACCAATATGACCAAACATCAAACCAGACAAATATTAAAACATCAGAGAACACAAGTTCTCCCTGGCTTCTGTGCAAACGGAGGTTAAAGTGAAACAAATGTCAAAAGGGGAGTAGAAACAATTTTCTCTGCAGATCATACAACCTGGTAGCACTGGCAGTGTGGTTTTAAAACAGTAATGTATGCAGAATCAGAGCATGCTTCCAGAGGAAATGAAACTCACTTTTTGACAATGTTGACAAATACCTATCAACAAAACATTCACAACATAGAAAACCTAAGCAGTGAAAAATGAGCTCTCTCACCTTCAATAGGACTCAATTTCAAAGAAATATAGGCGATAAAAACTTCAATCAGTATTGTAAAAAAAAACAATTGAATTGTTTTACTCGACTCCTAAAAGGTGTCAGTGCAGAGGAAAGACTTGCTGCCCTTAATAATAAGGCTCACAGAAAACAAACAGGTTGTGTGCCATAGCATGACAATGAACAAATTTAACTAAAGGAGGAATTGCAACTCACCAAACTGTGATGTAGTCATAGATGGGCTCTGTATTGATAACAGAGAAATTTATGTAGATTCCGTATCCTGGAGGTACTCTGACAGTCCACATGCAGTCCTGAAAGTGTGGGTACTCGGCAGGGTGTCCAGGGGAGTAAATTGTACCATTCAAGGATGTTATATTCCCACCACAGAGCGCTGCGGGGAGGGAAGGTAGATAAAGATGATCGATAAAAAATAGAAAGTCTCTCTTTTCCTTCAGTTGTAAAAATTGCTTTTATATCTGTATTGTCCATAACTGTTGATAAAAACAAGCCATAATAACGTGGTTTGGTGTGTCACTGAGACAACTGAGAAGGAATGTCCCAATCAGATGCCACTGACAACTTGATAACACCCAATAACTTTGAAAATAAAACCTTCTCTGACATGATCTTACCTAAAAAATACTGCCCAAAGGACTGAAAAAGAAAATGCTGGGATATGAAAGAAGCAAAGCAAAAGCTGCAGATCCTAAAAACTGAGATTGACTGATGTTCACCTGAACGGTTCCTCTTTGCTTCGCTTAACTGATGATAGATATTTTGGCGGCCCAGAGTGACATCTGAGTCGACTTTTTGAGATTTACAATGTACCCAGGCATTTTCAGCTTTTGTCATAAAGGACTTGCAAATGCTCCACAAATCACTATAATGTGCTGTAGTTTATTTTTTAGCAAAGGGCTGGTATTTTTGGTGAGTCAGACGCTTTTATCTCCCACAATAAAGAATATCACAACAAGCAGTTACAGGAACCCCTTATTTATTTATTTATTTATTTATTTATTTATTTATTTATTAAGAATCACTTCAAGGATATTTCTGATGTAGTTCTTTATGACAGAATGACATATGCCCCCATTTTAGTCCCTTTTTGAAAATGTTAAATAATTTTCTCAGATTATTTCATATTTAACCACAAAGTTTGAAGCTGCCAGATTAAAGGTTACTCACAAAAACACATTTTTATTTCATAGAAAAGCTGCATTAATTCGGAGATAATGCTACCAGAGACTGATACAGTAACCGAGAAAACGCAGTGCTACTTCTTTAATGTTGTTTCTGTAGATGAAATTCACAAACAGCAAGACACAAACGCAGTTTGAAAGACACAGCGGGGTCTCACCTTCACAGCGAGGTATGGGGTGATTCCAGTTTCTGCTGACTCCATGCAAACATGTGAGAGAGGCCTCTCCGATCAGAGTGTAACCTGGCAGACACTCAAAGGAAATGGTCATCCCCACACTGTAGTCCTGACCGATCACGATGCCATTGCGAAATGGACGTGGGTCGGGACATCTCTGCAGCTCGTATGCTGTAGGTACAATTCCAAGAAGTTGTTAGTGAGCAAAGTTTTATACACGACATAACATGTTAAGTGAATTGCTTGAAGTTTTTATGCAGCGGTCACATTGCCACAGCAAACTTGAATGTATTTCAATTGTATTTTTGGGAGAAGTGCATTGTTGTGAAGTGGATATATGTGCACAAAACAAATGAAATAATGTGCCAAGCTTTAAACTCAAGTGGGTGTAGCTCAATCCATTATCAAAAATAGAAAAAGTATGACACAACTGCATACTGATGCACTTACCTAGCGGACCGGCTAGGCAAGTGCATTAGTCAGAGAACCACCCAAACGGCACCCAAAATTTCAGAAGGTGCAGCAATTATTGGTGATGCACCCCATAAATTTAGCCTTTTCGGAAAAATGTTGAGTAGAAAATCATTGTTAAAGTCATAAGAATTTGTGTTTAACATTTTCTACAAGTAAGATATGGGAAAATGTGGCCTGGTCATCTGAGAGCAAAATTAAACTTCTTAGCCTGCCATACATCTATTATGTGTGGAGGAAAACCAACACATTACACCACACCTACTGTGAATCAGCATAATGTGGAATGCTGGTCTTGATAAGTTATTAGACATCAGAAAGTTTAAATTTCAAGAACATAAACTTTATGGCTCAGAAGACATTTGTGGTGAATCAAAGTTCTCCATTTTTGTCACCCTTTTGTCATCCTCTCTTTTCAAGTCCATCTAAATGATGGCTTTTAACCCTTCTTCCACTTCACCTGCTGCTATTACAAAAACCAATTTCAACAAAACCAATCTTTGGTTCTTACCCTGGTAGACAATGTGGAAACCAGGCTTGTTCTGGGAATAGTCACTATGAAAGAAGAGTGTGGTCTCGTGCGTGGTGCTAAAGAGAGAATTGGGCACCACAGGGCCACTGAATCGATCTATCACTGTCCCTGTCTCCAGAGTCCCACTGCGCACCTCCAAATAGTCATGAACAGGCTCTGTGGAGAAGTTCAGAAACTGCAGGTGGATCCCTAAATTGCAAAAAAGAGGAAGTTAAAGTCAAAATGGAGGATTGTGGATTAACATTTGCAATAACCTTCTGATATATTAGTTCAGATTCATGAGTAAATCTTGAAAACTCTTTGTGGCTGAACTAAGGCAGTATGGAAAATTGTTTGCATGCAAATATCAGTCACACAGTGATTACATCACACCATTAGTAAGACAATTTCAAATGTTATCAGCTAATTTCTGTTCAGTAGAAGAACAATAAATGTCATCTCACACTACTTATGAAAGGTCTTCTCTGTCACTCTAATCTTTCAGACAAGGTAAAGTTTCAATTAGGAAAAGCTTGTTCTTTAAATAGTAATTTCCTACCGTAATCCACACATCAACGCTTTTCTTTGAGACTCTGACAAGGCATTAAGGGCTTATTATATTCTATCCATTCATCAAATCTGTCATGTCACAGTCAAAATATAACCTGACTGTTACAAGAATTTAAAGAAAGTAACATTCAGTAGCAAGAGTGGTGAGTAACTTATATCCCAATTTTGACAATTAAACAGTTGAACGTCTAGTAATTGGATTAATAAGCAGGAGTTGATGGGAATACAACAAACAAAAATACAAAGACTTATTCATTAAAATGTTTAGGTTATGTAGCTACATCTGAATTTATTCTGTCTGTAAATGAGCTAAAGTTTATTACTTCCACAGTTTAGCACAATAATCATGAGTAATCCTGTCTACTTGTTTTTAGCACAATAAAAAAGGGAAAAGACAAGAGAGAAGCACAAACAACATAAGGACTAGCACAAAAAAAATATGACAGAAGAGGAGGTAGAGGAAGGAAAACAGGAGGGGGATAGTGGGCGGGTTACAGACCGAAGCCAATGGGGAGTTGAACTCTCCAGGTGCAGTCCAGGCTGCTCTGGTAATTCCCTGGAAAGCCTGGACTGAGAATGACGCCACTGAAGTCTGTCATGGAGCCTCCGCACTGGGCTGAGGGAGACCAACCGAAGAGAAGGAACATGTCACATTTCCACAGAGCAGCTCAAAGGGAAAACAAAGAAAAACAACGACTAGTGAGCTAAATATGCATCGAGGGCAAAGAGCATAAAGCCTTAATGTTTAGGTGTGTGTGTAAATTCCTTTTCATGCATTACTGCTCAGTACTTGTACAAAAAAGGATGAGGGTGGGCCAGCTGTGTAAGAAAACAAAAGAAACAAAAATGGTTCATTCAGTTGAGCAAATTGTATTTCGTATGTGCTTGTTTTGTGTTAATTGTGCATTTCTTCTACTGGGGCCCCGTTTCTTTTGGACTGAATAAAAGTTGCTCCATTAGGTTGTTCATGCAAACATGCTTGGGCCCTGTCCTTGTTTGATGGGGTTTTAAATCGTAATAAATGAATTTAGCAATCTTCAACAAACCAACGCTGTGTTGCTCAGGAGTGAATGTGATTCCTCTATGCTCTCTCCGGGCTCTTTTGACTGCGTTGGAGAACACTTTAGCTTGCTGTGAAGGTTACAGTCATCTCTCTCTCTCACTCTCTCTCACTCTACCAAGCCTCACACAAGCAGCAAGGTGAATATAATTTTATTAGCTGCCTGCTAAATCATTTTCCTGTATTGCTGATGTTTTTAAAGGATTTAAGAGCCAAGGCAAAAGGAGCAAAAAAACTAATATAGTGGAAAAAATGTGTTTTGGTAGTGGGGGCATCCTGCTTGACCTACTTGTGTTTTGTGAAATGGAAGTAAAGGCAAAAGGAGAGGAGAGGCGCGTTTAAGGATGCTGTACTGTTTGTGCAGGGGCACGCAAATGCTTTGATGTGGGCTCATAAGCAACAAAATGAATACTGATCCCGGGGTGGTTGAGTGAGTTTATGTGCATTAAACAACAAAGGAGTTAAACCAACAAGTGAACGTGTGCAGCTAGGAACATGGCTGTCAACAGCAAAGCTGGGATTTATGACTTTGCTTAACTCTGAAGACCAGAGGAAGGGAATATTGACACGAGGAACCCAGTATATGCGCTGGTTGTAGTTAGTCAATGGTTTCAGCCTTTGGTAGAGTACATGTACAGTGGTGGGCAGAAACACTGGGGTGTTAAAAAAGAATACACAGTGCTGCCTTGGTAATCTTTAAACTCCATCATGGTGGCAGCTCACATCAAAGAAAGTGTCAAGGCGACAACAGAGTCTCAACGGGGAGATCAGAATTCAAGCAAAGTTCTATTGATTCTCAACTCAAGTGGAAAGCAGAGCATCTACCCTCTAAATCAACAGCACACAAACATCATCCCTAACAATGACACTGCTGCATGGTTTTATACAAGAAAGCCCACCGTTGTTTTTTTTTAAGGACATTGATTTACTATTTCATTGCACATGGCAGGAGGAGTGAGTTAAGTGGTAATGAGCGAGCAAGAAACAATGAGTGGAAAAGTGTGAATCAGGGTCTCTTTGATTCTGAAAACCCACATTAGAAATTCATTAAAATCATGTGCATGGTAATATATAGAAGGAAACATTACCTATACACAGAGGTACGGGGTAATTCCATCTCCTGACGGGGCCAGGCATGCAAGTAACATATGCATTACCCTGTTCAATGAAACAAAAACCATTTAGAAACTACTTTAAAAATGTGTGCAGTAATACAAAAAAGGACACAGTAGAGGGTCCTAAGTATATACATATATATATATATATATATATATATATATATATACACATAAGGTTGCATTTTTAAACTTAAATCACTGTATTTCAGTTTTCCATGAACTGTGGCAGGCATGTTTGTATTAGTTTGGTTGAGCATAAGATTTATTAACAATATCAGGTATCATTGCTGTAATACAGAAGTAAATTTCTGAAGTCTTGGTGCCAAAGTGTTGTATATATGTCTTAGTCAAGTTTTGATGCTGGTGCCAGTTTCTTTGTCCAAATATCTCCCAAAATTCAGTGAAATTAAGATATTTATGCCATGTCAAATGAAAATAAAAGACATGTTGGATAGTTGTTCACTAAAATGTAAGAGGCAGCTTTATCTGTGAAAAAATTATGAAATAGCCCATCTTAATAGAAAACCTACTCGGGTTTACTGTTCACCAATTAAATTTTCTTGTTTTAAACACATTTATATGGTACATTTTCCAGCAAAGAAATATGTTCTTACATTAAAAAACACCAATATTATACCAGATTTTATTTTTCCTTCAAAGTATTGATGCATTCTTTTAAAACAACACCATCCACCTCAAAAGATTCAGCTATTGTCGTGCTCCATTTTCAAGAATGGCCTCAAGTCTATTTCTAGTCCAGACACTCAGCCTGAAGATGTGTATAAGAAGTTGCTGGCTGGTCCAGAGGGAATGTGAAATAAGGTGAATGCCCGAGCCAGGAAGAGAAAAATCTGTGTGGGATTAGTGAGGCGACTGGTCTCACAATCCATTGCCTGTGGCCTTGGACAGTTCCACAGCTCAAAACGTTTCTGCTGTACTGTCTACTAAAAAAGACAGTCTAGAATGGGAAAAAGTCAACACACTAAACACATTAATTCACCCATTAAAGTCTGACATTCTGGCAAGAAAACATAAAAGCAAAGAAACAACAATCTGAATGAATGATTTCATCTACCTGCAAAGAAAAGCCTTGGTCACACTGGAAGGAGACCATGTCACCCACAGTGTAGCGATCCCCGACTTTTTGGCCGTTACTGGGAGGCGCCGGCTCTGGGCACGAATCCAAACCTATTGCTTATGACAGAGTCACAACACACAAGTGTGGACAGCAATCATTCTTCTGCATTACATATGACAACATAAATTAAACAGAAACTTGATCATCTTTGTCCACTGTAAATGTCACTGAAATATTTAGGGTGTAACTAATCTGTTTCTATCTATGGAGACAACAAGGTTCGTTAGAATCAAATGTACTTATAATTGAGCAACAATTAAGCCTCGTTTCTTGATCCGTTTCATTACAGCAGTGGAACCATTTAGAAACCAGAGAAAAGTATAAAGTCGTTCTTTGTGCATGTAATCACAAAGTCCAGTCGACTGTGATCTGAGCAATCAGAGCGAAATTACAAAGAGATCTCTAAAGTAATGCTTGACAGAAGCATTAAGCTGGATTTGAACAAAATGATTACAGTGTCACTTCCCAGGTACAGAAATGACTTATTAAGTGTTCTTTTGGCTTAAAACCAACGGCTATGATTTAGGTCACATAAGTGTAGGCCATTTTAGGTAATTTAATCCTAAATTAGCTGTTGCACAGACAGAGAAGCAGAAGTTTAGATTTACATCAAACCTTTTTAGAACAGCTACATTATAATGCTTCAGATGAGATTACTTTTTAGCATTTTGTTTCATTATTTCTACATTGGTAATTCTATTTCCATTTCAATGACTCATATTCCATCAAAATAGCCTCACAGTAGAAATGCACAAAGAAATCAGTTAGTGACCAAAATAGGAAGGAAAGGGATCTTTTCCCATCACTGAATGAACAATACATACCAACAAAAACACTCTTTGGTACTGTAGTTGCGACTAAGTGAAGAGCATCAACTCTGAGGACTGTTTATTATAAATACATGTCAAATATGCTAAAGGAGATGAAAATGCTGAATATTTTTACACAACTTGAATTCATTTTTAAAGTGTCGAAGTCTAGATATTATGGAGTAGGATTACAACATTTTGGAGTTCAGGTATTGGTCTACATTCTGCAGGTAATTCATAGACAGGTTGCTTCAGCAATAGTAACCACTCCAGCCTCTAGGTTAAAACAGCAAAAACAGTTGAAAATTGTAACTTTTATAATTGTATGTTTGTTAATGAAATAAACATAACATATATCACATTTAAATTCTGCTTAATTGCAGCGCTATTGAATATATTCATCTCTTTTATACACACAGCCATGGATTATGACAGAAATGCTCATATAAAGACATCTCAAACATAGAAATAATTTATTGAGTGGTTTAATAATCCAACAATAGTAAATCATGGCTTTTCTTATCTCAAATATTAACTTGAACGTAGCTGCTATTGATTTTGATCAGATGCATCAGAAAAAACAAATATCTTGTGATATAGTCCACTAGGGCATTTTGATCTATATTTACTGTACATATGAAAAAAAAAAAAAGCGAAACCGGAGCTCAAAATCCATCTTGTACAGCCTTAAATCAGGTATTTGGTTAATTGGTTTAGTTTTATAGATAATAATGTCCCATAAGCTGTTGGACTTTATTACATTTGCAAAGAAAGAGTTCTCCAACCAAAACGTTATTGTAACAGTCAACATTTTATTACTAATGCATGAATGTTTTTAATTTATTCCAAAAGTAGAAGAAAATATAATGACAAATGAAAACTGGAGTAAATTTTGTTAGCAAAACAGGAACAACATTGTTCTATTGTTCTGTTTGCAGGAACAAGCAATAGATGAACATACCATTGAAGGACGTTAAAATGCATATGATTGTACACTCTCATTCAAACCCACTCAGAGTGTCAACAAGTCCAAACAAGTAGGTGGATGGATGTCTGTAAACACGGGAGGAAATATAGCCATACAATATTCAGCACAGAAAGGTAACCCATCAGAGCGGAAAATAGTACAAGTGATGACTCCACTCAACACCGAGGGGAAGTTAGAATATTTGTGTGGGAGGTGATGGTAACCTAAAGGGGCATAGAGCATGGAGGTCCATGAAAGCATCCCCATGCAATAATTCGGTAAAAGAAGAGCTGCTGCAAATGAACAATGAGGATTCTTTCAACTTAGGATTCACATAAGAATATTACACATTATCAAGGAGATTTGGTTTTGCAATTCACAAAACTGTGAAATTGCTGTCCTAGTATGAGGCAGCCAAGAAGCAAGTGTAACATTAAAGTACAAAGCTGCTATAAATTAAACAGTTCAATGTAATTACCATATGTCCACACTGCACAGAACAGACAGTGGTCTGTTTTGCACTGTACTGTAAAAGAGGCAAACTGTTTCATAAAGCAGTGCTCTATGTTTTACTCCAACAGCACAAGCAACAGCGAAATGTGTTTGCAAGATAAGGTTGGGATTTTCTTTCTGTGCTTTAAATAATGAAACACTGAATCTAAATGTGTTCCGTTTATTAGAAATCAACTAAGGAATCCTGTAAGACCTTCTCACATTGTCTGGAGGCTTTTAACAAAGCCCCGGCTGCAGTAAAGCACTTCCCTTTCAGCACTCGTTTCCGTAATTTGGCATTTAACTGCAGGAGCACCATTTAAACCGCTGTTTAAGTTAGAAACAAGTGTCCACTAACATATGGAAAAAGTTCCAATGAAACTGGGTGTATCCTGTGGCAAATACTGTTAGATTTTTGCAGGAACAGACTCCCTGCTGTCAGAAAGTTGACGTGTCTCTGCATAAGCTGCCCTGTTTGGACCGAGTCCCGTCCTTGTTAAACACAATTGGTATTTAAACAGGAAGGCTTGCCAACTGTATTTAGCTAATTAATTCTGAACCATGTGTGTCACAAAAACTGCAGCCGTGCCAAAGGAGAGTGCGCCATAAAGAATGAGTTTATCTGTTTTTGTTTTCACTTTGTTCTTGTTTTCACTTTCACAAATTTATTAAGCCTACATAAATCTAACACTTACATTAACTGCTTAAAATGCATAGTACCAGGGAAGATAATAAGAACTGTTTAGCATTGAAAATAAGTAGCTGGAGGGGGTTGCAAAATATAAAAATAAAAAAATCAAAGTTAAGAAGATCTACCAGGTACATGAGAAAGCAAAGACTTTGCAAAAACAGCTTTTATGTTGAGGAAAAAAAAAAAAATTGCTTGTGCATAAGCAAATGTTATGACAGACTGAATGTTCATAAACATGGAGGCAAATATAACTCAAATTAAATACATTTAAAATACAATTTGAGCTGCTATTAACAAACACAAATTGAGCTACTATTAATTCAATCACAAAATGAACAGGTTCTGTTAGGGTATTGGAGAGATATTTTGGGATGAATCAGAAACTCAGCATGCTCAAAATTTCAACATGGAGTTTGTAGTGGTTTAATATTGAGGTAGCAGCCAAGTGCCTGGACGAAGCAACTCTGCAAAGTAGGGCTCCAAGGCAAGAGAGAAGCATGAACACCATCAAACTACACGAAGACTCATCTTGAATATGTAGAAAGAAAAAGGCCTAGCATCATATTTAGAAGTAAGGAAGGCAGAGGATGAGGAGGAAAGCAAGCGAGTAGTGGCTCACAAGGTTTATGATATATTTTTATAATTGTCACAACACAGGCAATTAAAAACACTTTCAGAGCTCCAGAGCCTCAGGATACAATTATTGTGCAAGATGACAAACTTGGAAGAACTCCATAAAAACAAACAAATAAAAGAAAGAAAAACACCCTGACCTGCATCCCTTCCCTCTGATAAGATGACAGAAATACAGATGGTGATTCCTCCAACACACATCCAATCCTTCTCCTTACATCTATGATCGAGTCAGACAGACTTTCCATTTATACAGGAAAGCATTCCATATTATAAAAATATAAATCATGCCTTATCTATGACATATCTATGACGTGTGAATTAAATGTCCAAGAAAGGAGCAGATGCATTTCTTTCTGATCACAAAGAGCTAAGATTGCCTTGAAACTGAAGTGTGATTTTTAAAAAATGTTTATTTTGGTTTATTTTTGGTGTTACAAATTTGCTTTGATTCAGCAATGTTCAGAGAGTCATGGAGGTCCTGGAGACTGTGGGGTGGTCTAATCTGGTGTGAAGGGGGCCTTAGGAATGGTGGTTTAAACGCTCTACATCTAAGATGTGCTAATGGGCAATAGACATGGTTTCTGTGACTGGCCTCACTGGAATTCAGCAATTACACAAAGGGGATTTTTGAACAGATGGTCTCCTGGTTGGGTCTAAGCCACTCCCTGTAGTCATTTTCATTTTCTTGCTTTTATGCTTGGTATTTGGAGCATTATAATGTTTCAAAAGTAGGGTGTGTAAAAACCCTTTAACCCAGCCAGTGATAAAATAATGTAAAAGGAAACAACTAAGTAAATACCAGAGTTAGGTGTTGTTGGAATTTAGAAGTTTTCTTGGTCAAATACATATTTGTGTCATATGTTACAATTGTGAAATTATTTATGTACTATTGAATGTTACTGCTTCTATTGACCACAGTAGGTAGCACCATCTGACTGCTTCATACCATATTTTATCCTCAGCAAATTTGACTTCTATGTTAGCAGTTTAACAAAAACATGGCTTATCTTAAGCAATCATGCTTAAGTAGTAAAATACTGCAAAAGGAACATCATAAGCAATGAAATTGTTCATATGTAGAGTTCCAAGTTGTTGTACAAAGTTAAAACCGCCTTGAATAAAAACATTCAAGGCGATATAGGTGGCATTCCTTGTCCCATTAGTGGATGTCTCAGTACTTTTCAAAACAAAGCAAAATTCAGAAAAAAATTCAAAACGCACAAATTGCACTTTACTGGTCTCATTTATTAGGATTAACTATAATGCATGATAGGAAAATGACAAAAGACAAGTTTTTTGAAAGAGCTGCTTGAAGAGACATTTTCCTTAGCAAAAAAGAAAGTGCTTTAGTTTGTCAATCTTTAGAAATGTCATGATTTCTGCAACAATGACCTTTAAAGAACAGACCAATGTGAAAACAAGCCACAATGTGCAGCAATATATTTGACAAAAACACAGCGAATCAGTATCAGTTTCTTAAAACACCACAGTGTTTTTAACTGTCTGTCAGAAACCTGAAACTGAGTCATGATTCCAGGGGCAGGAGGAAATCTAAAACAGAATTTCTAAAAAGGTAAAGAATCACACTGATGCAATGGTCCCATCACAGCCCAAACCTTAACGTGATTAAAACGCTGTGGTGGGGCCTGACAGCTCTGTGCAGATGAATGCCAGCAAGCTTCAAAGAGCTTAATAAATGTTGAATACAGGTTTATGTCAAAATTTCTCCACGAGTGCAAGAGAATGGCAAGGTCATATGGCTGACAGTCACTGAGAGCTACAGCAGCTAAAAGTGTGCAAAAGTTACTCCTAACATTTGAATGTAAATATTGTATCATCAAATGCATAATCAAAAATATTGACAGTCGTGTCTTTGGCTCATTGAAATCACTTTAAATTAGCTGCTGTCTTTATATAATATATTTAATAAATTTTACAAAAATATGTTGCAATATTATTTTTAGTTCTGCTTAAAGGTGCAGTTGCAAATGACTAATTCTAAGAGATCAATACCAGCAGACTATTTCTGTAGGTAATTCAACTAAAGAAGTTGTTTTTCTTTCATTTAAAAGTCCCTTCTTAACCACAAAGGTTGATTTTTTAAATTTCTCATGTGATTTCATGAGACAATATTATTGTTTAGTTCATGTCAGATCAGTGATCCAGAGTCCTGATCCTCAAGGTAAATTATGCATCATGTTTTAGATGTTGTCGTTAACGGGACCTGCTGACGGTGACGGTTTAGTGAAATCACTTGGATCACGAGTCCTGGAGCAGAGACGCAACTAAAACATGCAGGAGCGTATGCCCTCTGGGACACAGTCAGATATTCTTTGTCATTTTAGTAATTAAGATTATAACAGCATGGAAACCTCTCTAATTAACTTTTCTTTTGATATTGTCTTTTTCAATAAACCCCGAATCTCTTTATAAACTCTCTTCGCCTGTGCTTCCTTTGGGCATCAACTCACAGTCACAAAATATCCAAAAATTAAAGGCCTTTTTTAAGTGATAAATATACCTATTGAGGGTAAAATTTATAGCACTGGGCTCAGTCCAAAAGTCCAAATGACTCATTTTTATTATTTGGGATATATTTTCTCCCTAATACAAATTAAGCATTGACAAACATAAGTATCATATTTTGGACTCACATTTATGGTTCTATTTAATTAACACAAATGAGCAAAACTGAGTTGAAGAAATATTGACGGACACAGTCACTTTCCAAGAACCTCAAATTATCTGAAAACATCCACCTGAATAAGCACAGTGAAGAGAAAAGGGAGAAAATATACCAATTTTAATGTCAGTATGGAAATGAATTAAAATTTCACAATTAAAATAAATTCAAGAACCTTACACATGTGTTGCAGCAACTTTAAAGTTAAAATCACACAAAGAAAGCTCACGGAAAAACATGTCATTGAAATGATTCTCAGCCACTGATGCTGTGAGGAAGAGGGAGAAGAGGTAGACACGCACTACCAAATATTCATGCAATACCAAAGATGAACTGATTGAAATATGCTGGTCATGAAGTTATTCTTAACAGTGGCGTGTCGCTGAGGGACTTTTCTCACCGACAATGGGAGCAGTTTCAGTGATGATGTGTCATCACACCAGCAGTAAATTTGTGAAATTTGTTAAGCTGAACTGAGATCAGCAGTAGTGTTAGGAGGAAAGTCCCATTATGTCTTTCTGGTACTCGTTATTTCAACACCACAAACTTCTGGTAAGTCTTTTTTTTTTTTTTTTAGATGGGTATGATTTTTGAACTGCTGTCTATTTACATCCCTGTTAGTAGTTGGACTTTAAATCACAATGGCAAATTTTAAAAGTACCTTATGAATAAAAAAAGCTTGTAGGACCACAAATTGCAGAAGCAGATAAAGAGAAAAAACTGATTTAAAATCCATCTGAGGAATACACAAGGGAAAGAAAAGCACTTAGTATGTCAATACCAGTGGACTGTTTTATTAAGAATTACCCTTATTCTCATTTGCACAAATTTTTGACTTGAGGGGATGCAGTAAATGAGTCACTCCACAGGGACCAGCCAGACACTTTAAATGTTAGTACACAATGCTCCTTTTGGAGAAAAAAAAAAAGCCTTTGAGTGAATACCCCACTGAGAGATGAGCAAATTCAGGTCGTAAATGAAAAGGGATGTAAGTCCAGTAACTTGAGGCTATGCATGAATTTGAAAGCAAAAGCACTGGAGAATGCCAGGCTGGAAGAGAAAAAAACTCAGACACAAAGACTGGAAATTAAATTACACACAGAGTAAAAAATATACTCTCCGTTCTATTTTGTAGTTCATAATTTTTCTATCAACGACTCTCTGTGCCATCTAGACCAGCAGCATCACTTTTGTGTTTTAGCCCTGAGCAGCAGCTGCAACGTACAGCAGGGGAACAAAGACAAAGCGACAAACAAGCAGACATGTCATCTCTCATACCTGTGTATTCCAAGTGGAAACCAGCAGCAGATACACTGATGTCAGACTGGAAGGTTAAGTACAGGTTGTTGGAGGTACTGTTCAGCAGTTGGGGGATTGTTGTGCCTGAATTATAAAATAAGAGGATTCATTTACACTCAATCAAAAGCAAAAAGGGTTTTGCACATTGTATATAATTAGCACAATTTCAGAGACAGAACAGCAAACAAAAAGTTTATCCCTAGAACTTCCGATGGAGAAAAATCTTATGGAGTTATATGTTGCACGGAGATTTAATTGAAATCATTGATCTACTTTTAGGTTGGTTGCAACTTTTCTTGGAAAAAAGGAAGAAAAAAAATTCTGTGGGACCAAAGTTTTAAAAGCCCATAGTAGTAACATGCTTTCTGAATCACAATGTCTGTCAGTAAAATAAAACAAAAAATAGCCTAAAGTAGATTTACAAAAGGGGCAGGTTACATGTTAGTTAATATCAAATTGCAAATGGGTCACGAGACCCATAATATCTTTGCTAAAGTTATTAGCATTTTAATATTTTTTGCTTTTTGTACAAGGTTACACTTAAAGATTTGTGAAGTTTCTGATGAAGTATTGCCATAATTGTACCACCTATTCTACTGTTCAGCTGGACTCCAATAATCTAAGTTTTTTGTTCCGTTATTTCTCATCCATTTCATAAATTATTTACTGATAAAGGTGGCACAACTTAATGCAGTGTGACTTTTACATACAAAGTCTAAAATCTAATGGATTTTAGACTTCGTGCTTCAGAAGCAAAAACATGTCAATTTTCCTTGTTTGTAAATTTTAATGATATAATAAAGTGAATTCATGTCATTTTTGTTCAACGTTACCATTTTAAACAAATCCAACACCAGCATATCTCTGGTAAGCGTCACATTTCCTTCCAGTTAATTTGAGTACACCTCGTTTTGACCTTAAAACATTTTAAATGAAATCCTGAAACCCCAAAATGCCAAACCATTTTCAGACAAGTATGGACATTTGGCATTACTGATCTGAGGGACATCTTTTTTGTTTCCATCTGCATGTCTGTAACTTTGCCAGCAGATTTTGATGTCCAGTGTGATGACAATGATGCTCATTGGTTTAGGCCAGGCTAAAACTGATTTCTGTCAATCTATAATGCTTTAACCTTTTCACTCTGCACATCAGCTCTGCCTTGTTGGAGCTGTACAAGAGAGCTATTTTACTATTCAAAGAGCTTTGTTCTAAATGAAATATTCACCTCTTGAAAATTTTGACAGCTCATCTCTTAAAATGGATATTGCAGCAGAAGTTATTATGCTGTACCAGACCCTCCTATAGTATGATTTAGCATCTAAAATGATGGGATAGCCTGCTTCTTGTTGGTTACCATGTGGCAAGTGTACAATTTTCATCAATGTGTGCCCAGTGGCAATACTACATTTGTAAAATTCCTGACTGAACTGGGGCTCATATAATGAAAATATCTGCTGCAAAGACAGACTTGTGGGAGAGAAAAGAGTTTTTTTTTCTGTCTCTCTCTCTTGACTTCTTGAATTTTTAGACAGCCTTCTCAAAGGACATGCCAAATGTCATCAGCCCCATCACCACATCTGTCTGCTGCTGTGACATCTGATTGAAATTCAAGTGGGAACTGACAACTAAAATTTAGCTATATCAAATTTACCCGAGTAGCTCCCAAGCCTTGGAGCATTGCCATCCACGCCATCAAAAAAGTCCAGTGAATCCCAGTTATGTTCTGTGGCAAAGGTCACAACCTGGATCTGAAAAGAAAAAACAGTCTTAACACAAGTGTAAAACAGCACATATCCAATATGTAGCCCATTTGTAAATAAAAGAATCCTCTTCCTAAACTATTTTTTCATTAAGTGTTAAAAAAAAAAAACACTGCTTACTTGTATGCCAGCTCCTTCAGGAACAGATATTTTCCAAGCACAGTTCAGATAATTTGAGTATGTCTCTGGGTACCCGGGAGAGAGGATGGTGCCACGACGTTCAGTTAACACTCCACCACAGGGAACTGGAGAAAGGACGAAATATAGGGGGAAAAAATAGAAAATGGGAAGAGATAGTTCAGCAGTGATCACAGCGAGGGATCACTTGTGCTTGTGAAATATAAATTATTTTAAACATTTCATTCTAATAGTCTAAAAATTGTGGCGTACATTCATTCAATAATACCTTATGTGAGCAGTTTTCATTAATGTTACACTCCAAGTTGTGTGTGGGATATCGCTATCAATTAATAACCCCCTGAACAGAATGTTTTGCATGTAGGCCAAAAACATTCACTATAGCTTCATTTTACCAAAGCACTTAATTTTAAATGCTATTTGCCTGCTTGGTTTGTAGCTAAATAAATATGGGAATTTATTTAGTTTTTGGAGTAGGACTGATCGTCCAAATCTTCAACTTAAGCTATAAGTTTCTGTAGCTCCTCCGTAGTTACTATGGCTCTATTGGCTGCTTCTAATGCCCTACTTGGTCACCTTGTTAGTGGATGTATTTGCATTAGTACCATGCTCTTTCTGACTTGGATGACGAAACGAACAGTGCTCTGTGAGATGCCCAGAACACAGGACATAGTTATATATTCTAATCCTATTTTTAACCTCTGTATAACTTTGAGCCAGTTTGCTGCGTTTCTTGACCTTTGCGATGCTGTTGCTTCACTGATGTTCTCTAGCAAATCTCTGAGGCCTTCACAGCTGAATTTAAACAGAGATGAAAATAGAAACAAGATTTGCTAACTACGTGACTTCTGAAAACAGTTTTGTTGCACTGGACTTTAGTATTAGTCGTTGAATACAAATGCATGCCATTTTTTTCTCAGATTTTTATCTGCGGCAATTTTTAAAACCATTCCTTATCTTTTATGATTTTGGTGTAATTCGCATTAGTCTACTACAGAAAACCTTAACAAAGTATTTTGAAGTTCTGGTTCAACGTGATACAAAATAAAAAAATAAAAACCGTATGGTTTCGCAAATTCCTGCAAAATGTTCCTTCCATTTTTTAAAAGGCATAATAACTTTGACTTAGATGAGAAAATATAAAGCCTGCAGCATCAATAAATAGATTTTTACAAGATACAGTAGACATCTAGACTGTACTAAAAATCAGTTTTAATGGATCTATAAGATTAACAGTAATGTGTTCGTTCTTCTGCCCAGAAGTGAACATTTAAAACTCTACTTTGCATCAGATTTAAAACTTTGTGAAATTTCAGTCTTCCAAAGGCCAAAACAAAAAGTATTTTTTCTGGACTGCTAAAACACTTTTGTTGTGCTGCATATTTTCAGCAGTGCCACAGGTAGGTTTTGACATGCTGACATAGCTTCACACTGTGACAATTAAGCATTTGTAGAAAACTGTGATAGGTTTTCCTGTGATAAGCAACAGGTGCCAAGTGTGCATTTATATTGCTTCTGAGCTTCTTACCTGAACCTGATTTATCATATACAGAGCTACGATAATCATTGTTTCGATTTTTATGAGTTAGGGTTGGTCAGTAAATAAGTAATGATGAGATTGTCTCATCAAAAGTTCAGATTTTCAATAATTAGTTAGCATAAATACCAATATTTAAGAAAGACAATTAGAGTGCAGCTCCACAGTGCCAACTTTATTCTTTGTTCTCGTTTGACTGACAGAATTGAGAAAATTACTTTTGTTCTGCAGCTCAAGCAGCCACAAATTGGAAAGTCACACTTTCATAATATCACAGAATCAGTTTTTTTGCAAAGGCATATTGACATGCATTTACTGCTGAATTTTATTAACTCTAGGATCACATTACAGCTTACGGAGGCTATTTCATTTTATTTAAAGACTCCTTGACCATATTAAGATTAAGGAAGCTGTAATCTTCAGATAGATTTCATTTTTAGGGTTACTTTCAGCAAACTGTTATTCAAAATCAATTTTGTTACTGTGAACATTAGCTATTTTTTTATTTAATATCAAAAGATCACGTGGCTATTACCCACTTGCAACGATCAAAATGGGAAAGAATGAGTGGGAATAATGCTCTATCATCTTGAACAAGTCAACCCAAGTTCCTCTGAGGTCTGACATCAACGAGGCATTTTGTCTCTAAACAACTGCCTTTCACAACACTTTATCTGTTTGGCTCTTTCTCTGTAAAGCTGAGGGATATGTGTGCGTCAAAATCCCAGCAGATCAGGAGTTTTTGAAATACTTAGACCAGACCACCTGGCAAAAACAGCTATGCCACCTTCCAAGTAACTTAAATCTGCTTTTATCCACATTCTTGACTTCAGCACATTGCCTCCACAACCTCTAGAGAGCTTAATGCTTTGGTGTAGCTGTCATGTGATTGGCTTACTTTATGTTCGCGTTAATAAGCAATTGAACAGGTGTCTGTTCTGAAATGGCCTGTGTGCATGTATATGTGTTTGAATGCACAGACATATTGACAAAGTGGGGAACATTTTCTCCCTTAGATTAATATCATGAGTCATAAAGATTCCATAATAATCACCAAGTTCTTTTAAGCCTGCTCTTGTTGAGCCATTATTAAAAAATAGTGCAACTTGGATCCAGCACAGCTTAAAAGCAACTACAGGCTTATTGCCAAGATCTCTTTAATGTCAAAACATCTTGAAAGAGTAGTGGCAGAACAGCTCATTTCTTTTGTGGAAGCACATGAGACCTTTGAAAAATGTCTGCCTGTCTTTTGTAAGCTTCACTTTAAAGATGTTTAATCAGATTTTTTTTTTTTTTTAGCCAAGAAATTTTCTGGGCTAGAAATGATGATTCATATTTATTTATTTTCTTGTTTTCTTGATTGTTGCGATGATATTTTTATTATTTTGATTAAGAAAAATCTGTACCACATCCAGTAACTTCAGAATGTCACTGTAAAGATTTTAACCAAAACAAAAGAGATAGAACGTCACTCCAGTTTTAATCTTAATCAATAGGAACAAAAAAAAGTCAAGTAAACAGACTATAATGTACTAAAGTAATGTACTGCAAGGATGTCCTTCCTTTTTTTTCTCCTTTGGTTTAATTCAATTTAAATCTTCACTGGGGTTTGGTTGTATTCTGCAGGGCTGCAGCAAAATGTCTGAGACATATGTGAGAATATTGCATCAATTACGGATAATTTGATGATAACTTAATATTTTAAAATCGGTTTGCGAAGGATGAGTGCAAACTGAAAAAGACAAGTTTGATTATCCAAGATTTACAACAAGCCAAGTTGTTATGAGAACCATATGGCACGGTTGATTCATTCAATTAAGAAGCCATTTCTAACAATAAACCTTGTTGGTACCTGCAAACTTCTGCATCCTCCAAAGCTACTTGCTGAAGTTAGCAAGTGACTTGTTCCCTCTAGTTTGGAAAAATGTATTTAGCTAGTTTGTTGGTTTTCAAGATTCTACACCACCTCTAAATAATCTGACATATTTTTCTGTATTTCCAGTCTACACATATTAATTACAAACTTTCTTTAAAACACTATAGTAGCCCAGTCTCATGTAGTGGCAGTGAGACTGGGAAGATATAGAAGATCTCTTGGTAGCCAGAGTGAAAAACAGTTGTTGTGCGTAAGTATTTTTGTTAATCTTTGGATTCATATATATATCAAAATTACATATACACCGCCACATTACTGGCAAATAATTTGTAGAGAAGATACAGATAACATATGTCATTTACAAGAGGCAAACTCAGACTGAATCTAATCAGAGGACCTTAAAACAAGAAAAGAAAAGAACTGAGACCAAACATATGAGAACAAAAATTGTCCTCATCACTGTTTGCTTCAGCACAGCCATTGACAGCAGTGTTCAAAATGACCTGATGATTACGAGATTCAAACAAATAAGCAGAACTGACCAAAGCACAAACTCTTACTCTGTTTGGTGCTTATTGGATTCTTCCTCATACAAGTTTTGTTGCTGAGAGAACAACGTCTGACAGACGAGCTGAAAATGTTTCAGAATCCACTGTGAAATCTGTCAAAAGTATCTTATCCACTGAGTTGCTCACAACGCCTAAGTGATCAATTCAAAAGTCTGTGCCTGCTGTTGATCCCCATTCTCTAGTAACACATCCTAAAAGCTCCTTGTGATGTCAATGACCCAACTGTATGACATGTGGGAATAGTACTTTTCCACAAAAATTCATACTTCAAAACACACCCAATTACAACCATATAGTATGTCCCTGAAAGAGAATGCTTCTTTGGGAAATAACCAAAGCAACAAAGCTGTGAACTTAGAAAAAAATATATTAAAAAAAAGTGCAAAGATGCTCCTATGACAATCAATTAAAATGAGAAAAAAAAAAACTTAAAATATTTTGTAGCAGAACAATTGAAAAATTGTTTATTAGACAAGAAAAAAGGACATCAGTCGGGCGTAGTCCCACTCATTTCCCTCTTTTATTAATGAAACTTTCCAAATATTTCAAATATTGTGTGTCATCAGGAGCAGCGCTCTGGTCTGACCTTCCTCCACTTCTCCTGACTGAGACACTTTAATTGGTCTTGGGAGGCTCTTTCACAACAAGACTCACTGGTTTAAAAACAAGCTCTGTGCGACTCTGTTTACTTGTTGACACCTTCAAACAAGTGTTTCAACCAACTGTGAATTCCACGGTGTGGGCACGCTGCGCATGAATCACGGAAATATGTGAGGTTATATAAGATTAGACAGTGATGAATTGTTTTCAATTCAAAATTTATGCTTATCATGCTTTTGACATTTATTAGTTTATCTAAGAACAACAACAAAAATAA
Organism: Poeciliopsis gracilis; assembly: GCA_911649635.1. Classification (NCBI taxonomy): domain Eukaryota; kingdom Metazoa; phylum Chordata; class Actinopteri; order Cyprinodontiformes; family Poeciliidae; genus Poeciliopsis; species Poeciliopsis gracilis. Next base: position 3,666,077 of record CAJVRI010000287.1, read on the forward strand.
GCTGTGATTTAGTTCATCTTATCAATCTACAATAAACTCTTACACATGAAAGTTATCAGCATGAATACAATTCCTTTGCATTTTAAAACCTCTGTAAAATACTTTCATCCCAATTTCTTCGACATAAAAATATCAGTATGCGAAAAAGTGTGTGAGCGTTATGAATGCGCTCAGGTGGAGAAAATTTAATCAGTCCAAACTCTTGTTCAAATTCACCTAAAGAACTGTAATCTAATAACTTTGTTTTGTGAAATCAAAAGCAGATCTGTGCTGAATCTTGTGCCGGGTCAGTTACAACAGGCTGAGGAAATGCAAATTTGTCTTCTCAAACAACGCCTGATGCTGTCATATCTAATAAAGACCGCCTGAGTAATTTACCATAGTGTTTGTTTTTTTGTTGTTGTTTTTTTCCAAGTCCCTATAAGATTATATCCGTTATTCTGAATGAGTGCACTGTCGCTGAGGGAGATGCTGCAGCCAGATTCAATCTTGAAATAAAAATCACTGTGTTTGAAATGAAACTGCGCGTGCCATGGCTATTCCCTCACTGCTTGGCAGGAAACTCAGATGAACCCTCAGTTGAAATCTCATGCACTTACCGTCGTGGATTATTTGCTTGCTGGCATGGGGCCGTATTTCAATAGGTTTTGCCTCACTTCATCATAGCTATGCATTTTTCCAAAGCAGCTGCGTGGGTTTCTTTGTGAGACTGAAAGCATTGCTTTTTAACTGCGCACCTTTGGAAAACCAGCATGTGCAGAGAGAGAGAATGGAAACCACATCTACAGAGAGAACGTGATGAGTGCACAAGAATGTGCCGAAATCTTTCCGCATGCATGTCTTTAGGATGGCTGGTCAAGTAAACATGGAAAGAGAAATATTCACATACACTAGAGACACTAGAGAGCTTCAAAATTGCTACCTATATTGCCAAATGTTTTCTACCAGAGATTAAAAAAAGTTACATGAAACTAACTGTGAAACTAATTATCAAATCTAACATAATTATACAAACCTGTCTTTACATAGTGGTTGGAACATTTTACTGAGAAATGGGATCTTTGCTTGTTTTCAAGTCACAAAGACAAAATATTTTATATGTATAAAAAAAAACACATAATGGGTCTCTATTCTAAATGGAGAATTTTATAGGGAACAGAAAGTCATACAAATACAAAAAGTCATGTATATGGGGGAATTATTTTGCCATAAACCAGGAGCACACATTTTCAGTCTGAAAGCAAGATTTTATCTTTTGTTTTCAAAACTTTTAATACTTTTGCATACATTTTTATGTTGAGATAAGGACTTTATGTCTTTCTTCTCAAAACTTGTAATGGTTGTACTCAAAACTTCTCCTCACGTTCACGTTTAGTCTCTTCTCGGACTCTCTGCTTGCTTTTGGAAACGCCTTTTGGCATGCGTTGTTAAATGCATTGTTCTGCACCTCATACCATTCTTGACTGTTTTTCTGTTAAGCGGTACGAAATGATCCTTTTGACCACAGCCATCAGAGGGAAGAACTTCCTGATGTGTAGCCACACATGCAACAAACTGCAAAGCACAGTTTATTCTGAGAGCATTCTATCAGACCCATAAAGTGATTTCAGCTACAGCTGCTCATTTGTTGAATCGGACCAATGAGGCAGTCTTCACTTTCTATTTGCATTAGTGAGCCTTGACCATCCATAACCCTGTCATTTGCTCACGACTGCTCATTTCTACTCCTTCACTTAGATCCTTGTCCACTTTTTCTGCCTCTAATTGGAGTCAGTGTTATGAATAAAACGTTTTGGCCAGCATGTCCTTCATCCACAAATGTGAGCCATGATGATAAATGCTTCACCTGTCAGCGGTCATGACTTCATGGAGACCTTACGATCTGAGTAAAGCTAATAAAGTTATGCATCAAAACTTGCAGTAAATTGTAGAAAGTAACACAAATGATCAGTATCTTAACTATTCATGCTACCATCTTCATTTTCGTCTCATCAGAAACATAGGTCACTGCATAATGGGACCTCTTTCTGAGTGTCGGTGTGTGTCTGATTGCATACGGGGGAGCATAGCGAGAGCTGGGTGGTGAGAGAGCTTACCAGCACACGTGGGCACAGTGCCATTCCACTGGGCCAGGGCATTGGGCACGGCCTCACACCTGATGGCGTTGGAGCCGTGCAGCGTGTAGCCTGGATTGCATTCAAAGAGCACCACCATGCCGATGCCAAAGTCGTTCCCTATCCTCTTCCCAAATCGGGGCTCAGGGACTGAGCTACACTGAGTGGCACTGGTCCGAGGTACAGCTAAGGATAAAAGGGTAGGTAGCAAGAATCAAAGAAAGAAAGCCAAAGAGCGGTGGGTGTGTTAGGCAGACAGACAACAGGGAAAAGAGGAGATGGCAAGACAAAGAAGGCAGAAGGATAGAGAAAGCCCTTGTGAGTCTTCTCACACTTTATTTGTCACTCTCATCCTCAGTGCCAAGACAGGCTATTTGACATCACATCATTCTTCTCTGCTAAGTTATGCCCAGCCTCATCCACTGGCACTCTGCTGCTGACTTTATGTAATAGCAGCAAGGATAAATGCTTTTTATAAGTGGAGAAAAAAGTAAACCTTACCTTGGTAAACAAAATGAAATCCTTTGGCTGTGTCTGTTCCATTTGCAGTAAACTTGAGTGTTATCTTGTTTCCTGAACTCAAAGGAAGCGTCTCGCCTAAATCAGAAATACAAAGGAGATGCAATCAAGACAGATGTTAATAGCTTGATTCTGGGAACCGATTCAAAGACAATAGATGTTGAGCTTGATGGTGACCTTGTCTTTTAGGAACACGAGTTCTACGTTTATTTGTCTAGGGAAAAATGATTTGATTGGTATTCAGAAGACAACAGGTTTGTGCTCAGTCTTCTTTAAAACAAACATTTTAATTAAGTCAAATTCCAATGACAGTATAATGGAAGAAAATTAAATGACTTAAATCATCCACCCTGTAAGTCCGGGTGATGTGTCTACCTGAGTGAGATCCATATATGGAGGAGAGAAGGGCTGAATCTGTAGAAGGTCCATCATAGATTTCGACCACATCAGTGGGCAAAGTCTGAAATACCACAAACTGACCAAAAAGCACTGTAAAGAGAATCATGGAAAGAGAGAAATTGCAGAAGATAATGAGTCATAAAGTACATGAGTTTTAAATTATATGAGTTATGAGAAGCTAAATACAGCTGAAAACTCTTCACTCTGTACCTGGGTATGGGGGCTGTTCCCATTCAGTGACTTAATCATCATGTCTTTACTTCTTGCTTCCAAAGACACATATTAATAATCTCTTTAAAATGCTCTGGAACAATATCTCATTATCAAAGCTATTGAAAGATCTTTAAAAGTTTTTCTTTCAACTTTGGCTGGTTTTTCTCATTTAAATTCAGTTCCTTGTTTTATTTTATTTATTATTTCATTCTACTCTGACTTCTGGATCATTTATACAATAAAAAAGTTTGTTAATTAAGATTTGTACAAATAATAGACAACTTAATTGACAATTTGTTACAATTACTTAGTTGAATGTTCAAAAAGAAACCTAACAAAACACATCTGGTGTTTTGTTAGGCCAAAATAACAAAACACACAAAACACAGGCCAAAATAACATGAAAACTACAGTAAATTATCTAACTCATTTACATAGTCATGTCTCTGACTTTGTGTTAGGCTACTGGATTTTATCTCATTCCTTAAAATAAGGCACTTTTTTATTGGCTTTACGCAGCATAACGTTTTGTTCATTTGTCCCTTTTCCTCATTTAACCCACACAGTACCAATGTGATGTTCTTGTACCATGACGTTTAACATATGGAAAATAAACTTCAGACCACACAGATAAATTGTAAACATCCTTCTTTTATGTGCTACATTAAGGGAATGCACATACACTTATTGTAACACATTAAGGGTTTGTGCTACATTACCCTTAATGTAATGGCTACACATTAAAATAATCAAACAATATCTTTGTAACCAACTAAACTCATTCCATCCATCAATGTCGTTCTACAATGTTTAAGATGAAAACCTAAATATATTTTTCACCAGTGACACTCTCCAGCTTGTAATAGGGGAATGCAATATCTAGGCATTTTAAAAATATAATGTCTTCAACAAGTTTTGCTCTGAAGGCTTTTCTCAGTAGGAAAATAAGAATTGTCCAAGATGATTTACCACAACAGTGCTGAGTAACACTGAAGTCTCTCTGTTCATCTTCCATGCCATCTTCTTATGCTTTAACAACAAGTCACTGAGATATTTGAACTTCTGATCATAAAGCAAAGATCCATATTTTTGATTTCCACTGTGAACCTGTTGCCTATTGTTCCAGCACACTCCAACAAAACATCGTCAGAGAAAGTCAGCAGAAGGTTCAAACTGGACAGCATTTTTATCTACAGCTCCACCTCAGATACTGTCCATAAACACCAGAAGATCAAATAGAAGACCTGCATTCGTACCTGTATCAGAAAAAAAACAAACACTTTTTTTCATCAAGGCTGCATGCAGTTTTTGATTTGTCTGTGTGGATAATACTTTTAAAATGACCCTGACATTTTTTTGAGTGTTAAATATGCCAGTATTAAAAAATAATAATATGTCATTGGTCTTTTTGATCAACACCAGCAGGCAAGATGAGTGATGTGTCTTGCCCAAGGACACAACAACAAAGGCAAATGGAACGATAATCAAAGCAGCCACCCACAAAATGCAAGGCAAACTCCTAGCACTGTCGCCACCACCACCTGTAATGAACGCCATGCTCTTGGACTGTAGTCTGCAGTTCTACTTTCTCTTAAAGCATCTGATGATAATGTACAATCGAAGCTGTGGCTGTAGGTTGTGGACATCTAAGTGAAGAGAGGGGCAGAACTGTAACAGACTGAACTGAGGAGGATGTGGAGCCAGCAGAGGCTCGTCAGACCTGGTAAAGCCAAACAAGAAGTGACAGTAAAACTGGAAATGTCTTGTAGGTTTGTGAAACCTTTAACTCAACTGACAACTAAGTAACAATTCGCATAGGGAAAGGATTGACATGTGATTACAGGTTTAAGCATGAACAAGATGACAGCAGAAAGCATAAACAACTAGAACTTACAAAAGCGTCTGAACAGATTGAGTAAGCAATTCCTACTATGCTTACAAATGTATTAATGTAAAGCAGGTCACCGTATAACTTACTATGCTATCGCCTTGTCCGAACATTTCAGGACATTTTTAAATTAAATGAAAATGTAGGAGAGGACAAAGATTGTGCTGTCATTAAGAACTAAACAAAATTTGAGCCTGACTATGTGTTTATCATGAAAAGCAATTGTCTGCTTGTACATCCAAATATGGTCTAATTAAATTTGTTAATCTGTTTTCTGCTTATAAAGCACAAAGCTAACCTAAACATACTGATGGATTAATGCCAAAAAGTGTGCAAAACAAGAAAATTAAACTATTCTAATGATAATAGGCTTTGCTGTAATTTGCTGGAATCTAAACCTGTGCTGTTCCAGGTCCATTTTAAATTTGAGGTGTATAGCTGTCACCTCATATTTGCTGACTAGAAAAGATAATCACTGAAGGGATAAATGGCCAGAGTGGATGCCATGCACATTGCCCAAGCTAATATAGTATCGGCTTCTGTCCATGAGCTTTTCAGTAGGGGTTTTAAAGCAAATTCAAACCCAAATATCAACTATAATTCAGTCAAAAAACATTTACTTGATAAAATTGGAAATGAGAAGCTTACAATTTATAATTAAATTAATGATGAAATCTTACTTTCATGTTAAAAAGTGAGAAAGAACTTGCAATGACAAAGGAGGGATTATTTAAACAGCATCTTGTATAAATATTTCCAATGAAGCGTTCCAGATTATATCAGTGTGTACATGCCCTTGAAAATAATCAGATTTCCTAACCAAATGAGCAGACTTGCCAAAATGGATCACTACCTTAGAGACAACACATGTCTGGATTTGTGCAACCGTGCATGCCTGTGCACATAGAGATGCTGTATGAATGGTAATAATTCACAGCAAAAACTACAGCCTAAATCATGCTGCGTAATACACAGCATGAGCTGCGTGTCCCTTGTGTGCATCTCTTTTATTCGTCTCCACGTTTTGCAAAATTGGTGCTGAATGAATTATCACAAGTTCATTATCAGGTGCAGTTTTCATGCATTGTATAATTTCAATAGATTCTAGAGTTCAAACAGCAACAAATTTCTACAAGTACAGAACCAGACTTTGATTGAAAAAAGTAAACCTGACAGATTTGACAGAAAACCCTAAAAATCATGGCACCATTAATATTTTACACTAGGCCATTTCTGGCATCTGGTCCAGGCCTGCACCAGATGCTGTAGGCAACAATATGATTGTTTTCAGCTGAATATCAGGTACTCTAACAGAAATGACATTTTATTTCTACAAGGCATAAGCTATGAAAATAAATTATGAACTCCAAACATTTTTTCATCTAAAGAAATGAATTCTGTCTCATTTAATTTCAATTATACAGTGTACAAATGGCTGAAATAGATGAAGTTAACAAAGATTAATAATTAACAAAGACTGCTGCATGTTTTAATTTAGAGAAAGTATTAAAATCTTATTTGAAATGTCATGGAGCATCAAGTGTGGGGTAAATACTGGAAAGGTTATCTATCAGTCCTCGGACAAGCACAAAGACAAAAAGCAATGCATGAAATTTCTCTATTTCTGTTACGTTTTTTCACATGCATTTTTATTCTGTGGGGTAAAAATTGACATACAGAATAGATCAATACTGCAAGAGAAGAACATAATACTAGGAATGGAAACAAAAAATTTGCAATTCAATACGAAAGTCAGGAAATGTGTTATCCACAACGGTGCATGGCAGCCTAACTTATGTCAGATTGCCTCTAGGCAGCTGTGGCTACAATGTAGTAGCTCATCATTATTGGCGTGTGAAAGTGTGTAAATTTGTGAATGACTGAATGTAGAGTGAACACTTTTGGATTCTCTGGACTTAGTAAAGCACATCACAAGCAATTTACCCCCTTTTGAAAGTCTGCTCAGAGGCTAGTTTCAAGCAAAGTAAAAAGGTTATATATATACTTAAAAGTACATATGGCTAATCTCCATTTTCATTGGTAGTAACCTAGCATATCTTTTGTCGTGTCACTTTCAATTGCCTCAAAGTAACAATGACAAATTTAAAGATGTCAAAGAAACAACAAACAGCAAAAGGAAATAAAAAGTGTACTTACACAAGACACAAAAAAAAAACAATTTAACCATAAGAATGATTTACAAAATCTGAATAAGAGGGTTGTGTCTTTAACAGCAGCTCCAGTCTGTCATATAATTACGCCAGTGCTCAACTGGATAGTGCGCGTTATTTACTTTGTAAACAAAAGCACATAACCTCAGATATGAATGCTTGAATGCACACGTGCTCATAAGCAAAGCATTAATCAATTCTGCTTTTAATCCAAAACCAGTCATGTGTTGCATGTCTGAGACGCCATATATTCTACACATATTGTTCCACTTCTATGAAGTTTACAATGCAAATATCACAGTGAACAATAAATATTATCATTGTGCAATACAATGTTTTTTGTCAGACTCTCTATAAACTGATCAAAATTGTCTCAACTCAATATGATGTCCATCTTAACTGTCAGCATCCCACCCTGTTTGCTAATTATTTTTAGTTAATGCTTTTTCGACCACTTGAAGACATAGAGGGAGCAACAAACTTCAAGGACAAGATTTTTCTTGATGTTTAAAAATTGTGAAAACAATGATATGTTTGACATCTTTGGAAAAATAATGTATGCTTCACTGTTGCAATTTAAGGCTGAAATTTGCATTTCAACAGACAAACGTAAAAAACGAAAGAATTGAGAACATAATTGTCAAAGACGTGGCAGAATTTGATGTTGGGCGTTGTATGAATACTTTTGTTTCGACCTCATACATTGAGAAATGTTGTGAAGCCTTCTTTTGTTTGCTGGCATTCGTGAGAGAGAAATCAGAGTGAATTCTAAAACCATAAGAGCTCAAAGACACAGATCAAAAGCAAACTGTGAAAAACTTCTTCAAAACAGCTCAGCATAGAAACTTGGTTTTAGTTAAATAAAAGTTCAAACCAACAGTGACTTCAGATATTTGCCACCACATCCAGTTTGTCAACCAGGGTCTCTTAAGTCGTCTATTGGTCTGGGATCTGAAAACAGTGCAGACATGTAAAGTAATTTTATCAACCGTATTTAATATATACCTAGACTCAGAGGGTGGAAATCTTTGCATAAAGATAAAATCTATAATAAATAATTCCAGGCTCATACATCAATAAAGCCTTCTTATTCCCAGAGATGATGCCAAAACCAACAATATTTTGTTTTTGTTCTCTTCAATTTTAGTTAATGAGTGATAATTCATAGGTTTTAGTTAGCATTTGGGTACTGTAAATGTATGTCTTTTAATGATAATAGCTGTCGTTAACTCTGAAACTTTCTTGCTACATTTATCAACATTTCAGACAAAAAAGTTGATATTGTCCAAAATCTGAATCGTTAGATCAGGCTTTTTAAATATTGATCATCTGAAAACTGAAATTGGCTCACCCCAATGGATACTTAATTCCATGATAACAGAATCATATAATCGATAGGAAGAATGTGCGACTGAAGAGATAGCTAATGCTGCATCTACTTGAGTCCACGATCTGAAGTAAAGCAGAGACTCCTTTCAAGAAAAAGCGAGAGCAAGAAAGGAACAGATATCTGATTTGCTGAACTGTAACACATAATAAAATTTGGCTGCACTTTTCATCTGTTATCTTTATGATTTCAGCTTTGTTTATGGAGTCCTTTCAAAAAGCCCTTGTCAAAAACAAGGGCATGTGCTGCAGATAAGATCATTACAATATTGCAAGAAGAGAAATGACATCATAATCTTGCAAAGTCTATTTCAGTCTACGTCTTTTTCCTTCCAGCGGCATTTGATCTTTTATCTTGTGAAAGAATGAACATGGTCAAATGGATTATGCTATGTGTAATTTATGCTTGTTCACAAAACTTTTGTATCCCTGCCAAAGGAAAAACAGAAAAATGGAACTCATGGTTGAAATTTTTACTTGCCTTGCTGTAAGGTTCTGAAAGGAAGAAAAAAGAAAAGTTGTGAAATGATTTTAAATGGAAGTGATGCTTCTTTTCAGTTCTGGTGTTACAGAACATTGTTAATATTTTTGGTGAACTTTTAATACAACAAAGCAATTTTCTTTAGCCTTAAGAACCCACTCTGAGTGCAGTTCACTCTGGAGACCGTGAACAGCACAGCAGAACATGGAAACTCACTGCAGTAAAAAAACGATGGCTGGGATTCTTTAAATGAGTCTCCCAATGCGACTGAGATACCAACTACTCATAATTTCTCCTCTGAAAGTAAGTGTGGGAAAAAAACATGTTAATTTAAAGATAAATCACTGCTCTGTACTAATTTATAGACACAGTGAAGCCCAGAGCCTACTAGAGTATACTCAGTATGAATTTTATTCAGAGGCAACAGAAAGAATATGGTAATGTAATATCTGTTTACCATATGTAAAGCAAACAATACATTTGCTTAAAATGCAAATGTTTAAATCCCAACTACCCACCTAATTTCTGATTCACACATACATGTAAGAGAACTGAGAGTGTATTATATTTATGACTCATCAGCTGTTTTTTTTTTTTATTAAATAACCACTTAACTCCTCTTCAGTGTAATTTTTTCACATAGACCCCAGATCATGTTAGCAAAAATAGAAAAGGCCTCTAGACAGATTGTGCATACTGTGGATAATTATGTTCTATCTTAAATTATAGGCAGGAACACATATGGTTTGTCAAATACATTAATATTTGGGTATCTAACAGGGAACTGTTACACAATGATGGGATTTCAACCCCTTCAATCTTGCAAATCATATTGGAAATAAATATATGGTGATGCTGTACAAATGTGGCATAACATTATGTCCACCTTTCTATCAGTGTATTGGTCCCTTTTTTGCTGCGAATAAAGCCCTAATCTTTAGAGGCACCAGACCACAGAAGGTGTTCTGTGTATCTGGCACCAAAATCTTAGCAGAAGATCCTCTAAGCCTTATATGATGCGCAGTAGCGTCTCCATGGATCAAATTTGTTTCTTCAGCACTTGCCATAGAGTCTCGATTGGATTAAGATCTGAGGAATCTCAGGGTCAAATAAACAGCTCAAACTTTTTGTTCTACTCCTCCCGCCACTTCTGAACCGTTTTTGTCTTGCGGTATTTGGCACATTATTCTGCATTTTGTCCACTTTTTGTCCTTTCACCAACCTTTACTCAGACAGAATAAAACCAAAAAGGAAAAAGGCATGTACATTAGGATTTCAAGCTGTATTGCTGCATTAGCCAAAATGTAAAAGCATTTTATAAATAGTACACAGCTGCAAGATATCCCTTTTCTCCCTCAGCATATTGCCTATAGTGAGGCCAGTGAACTCTTTGACAGCTGAAATAACCAAACTCAGCCTGTCAAATTAAATGCTCCTTATTTCACTGAATATTCGTATTTCCAGAAGATTGTACAAAATGAAATGATGGCGGAAAACTAAAGAGAAATGCTGCAAAATGCAAATGCTTAGGTAGGCCATCATTATCCAACTGGAACATAATGCAAGTCCGTTTTGACCCGGAGCCACTGGATTAGTAACATGTGCCTTAAGGCAAAGCTCAGATAAGGTGTCAAAGACACTCACAGCATAGTGGATTGGTGAGCAGTAAAAAGAAAAAAAAACTGAAGCATATGTTTGCTCTCCTGGATATGAATTATGGAGAATGAACCTGTCATATTTGCTTTGTAGCAGCACAGGCCCTCCGAGATTCTGGCCGGTGACAGCATACACATACCTCATTGACAAAAACCAAGGGGCCCATTGCAACGGCACAGACGTATATATATTTAAAGGCCTATTATCGCAGTGCAATTGTATTACACCTTTTGGCAGAGGATATGGAACTACACTTGGCATCAGCAGCATCTAGTCCAATAAGCTTCAATCTTTGCCAATAACTCACAATATTTAATCTGTAAGTTGCTAGTCACCAAAATGGAGAGATACAAAACATGGAGGCAGTTTTTGTTGAAGTTTTACATACGATTGTTTCTCTTTATTATTGGGTATTTACTATTATTTGGACATGCTGACTTGAAATGTGCTATTTTCTGCAGGATCGCTTTTTGACAGTCAACACAAGGCAACGCGCTGACATGATAAGCTGCCAGAATGTCATCACCTTGAAAACTGCAGGTTGTCAAAATCAGTTAGGGCTTTCACTCATGGGATTGTTTGACACAGAAATTTAACAAAAGGCAAAATGTATAATTATACACCCAGATACACGTACCTGTGGAGAACCATTCAAAAAGCACCTTTCACATCTATACTGAAACAATAAATTGGTCTCTTTTCCTATTAGGTTATTTTACAGAGGAAGGTGTATACATCATAAACTGATGTAGACAAAGAAGTGTTATTCTGTGTGTGCCAGGGTTGCTCGGGGCATAATCTCACTCCTCAGCAAACATCACTGATGAGTCAACAGCTAGCCTCCGGGGTCACCGTTTTTATGATCATACTCAGCAGTACTCCATTTCCGTCTCATTCTTCTCATTTTCTGAGTTGTTCATTATAAATCTCTCACTCATTATGATGTTCTCCATCTTACTTGCATTGCACAAAGATCTATATTTCCCTTTCTTATTGTTCGACTATGGTACCCCCTTGCAGTCTCAACAGACTCTCTTGCTCATTTTCTGTCCGTCTTGTTACAGCCTAGATTTATTACAGCAATCAGTCAGCGCTCCTGTCCTGCCTCCTGACACATTCTGCAGCAACCATTATGCATATGTTGTTGTTATAGACATGTACGCTGGAGCTATAAAAGGCCTCAGGCAGATAAACAGAGGTGAATAAATGTTGTGTCTATAAAATCTAATTCACCTGGCCCCATTAGGGAAACATTTCCAAAGAGAGTTGGGTGAAATGAAACTTTCAAAAAACTGACAAAACGCTTAAAAAGATACTGAAGTGGTCATTTGCCATGCAAAAACATTTCTAAAATCGAGCATGGGGTAAGGTTGAGAATTCAGTTTAGGCACAACATTGTGACAAATATGGGCAACTTTGGAGTTAACCTGCACAAAAATCTGTGATGCATTGTTGATTGCATTGCATTGTGATGCATTGTTTATTCTGACATCGTTCTATCTGAGCCATAATTAACTTTGCGGGTGTTTAAAATCTTTGGAAAAATAGTTGATTTATTTGACTCAGGTTAAAAGTCGAGGAAAGTAATAATGGGGAATTATTTCATGCAACAATGCTTATAATAATCAACTTTTTCGAAAGATTATAGACACCCGTAATACATTTCTCCTTAATTTGAACATAAATGGATTATGTCTGCAATATCCCATGAGACAATTTCTAAACAATTAACCAAAAAAATTAACTTTATTTTAGTTTATAAACTTTTGCGCTAGAAGGTTCCACTAATTGACAGAGTAAAGTCTATCTTTGAAGCCATCAATGTTCATGTCTTCATTTATTGTTTTATTTATATTTTAAGGTCCCTGCATTAGTGCCCTGAGTTTGGTCTGTTGGTTTTCTGTAATTGTTCACCTCTACTGAACTTCTCTCACATAGTGATTTCACTACCAATCATTTTTAACTCAACAAAATCCACTCCATTCCTATATAAGCGGTGCTACTAATTGAGTCAGTTTCTTACATCTGTACAGTTTAATTTAAGCAGCTTGTAAATGTAAAATGTAGCCTAGTTCCTCAATGAATGTGCTCTCAGCAAAGCATTATATTTTGCAAAGAATATCCAAAACCAACGTTTTATATTGTTTTGTAGTTTGCGATATATTTATGACTCACTGAAATCGTAAACATATTGCTTAAGCACAGATTTAAAGCTGTTTGCTACTCTGGTCCTCTGATCACAACCACTGTAGTCAAAATTACAAGAGGTTGGAATTACAAGAGGCCAATATAATGTAGATTTTAAAAGATCGCGTGAGGGCGAGACACAGACACGAGTACAAAATAACCTAAAATAGCTATAAATATCCTAAACACTTAGTTTAATATGTCCCAAGATGAAAGTAGCTTCATCTTGGGACCAAATTATCAAAAAAAACAAAAAACCCCAAAGTTGTAATTTTTTAGGTCTGATTTTTGTGAAAAAATATCAAAAACATAACATACAAGTGGGAAAGTGTTTTGTTTCTTTTCATTTTTTAGCAAAAGCTCTGAAGGCCATGATTTCCCATGTAATACTGTATACTTTGTCTTTTAAGTTTCGAGAGTAGCGATTGTTATGAAAAAACCCCAAATTGCACTCTTAAAATCTCATTTGCTTCTTCTTCGTTTATGATATCCAATTAAGAAAATCTGCAACCTTAAAAAACGCATCCAGAGTTTAGTGAGTTGTGTGGTGAAGCTAAATAAATGATATTGAAACTTTAACTGAATTCAAAGTAAAAGCTTCAGAGCTTGCATTATAATTTAATGCTGTGAAATGATCATGTAAAAAAAAAAAAAACACTGCGATCTCAAAAGAAATAGACTCACATAATGATTTAACCCTCAACCCTGCATATATCCCTCAGGTTGAAGCAGTCAGGAGATGATTTTTATTTTTTATTTTTTTTCTGGAACTGCAAGCAAGCTGACACAATGTCTCAAAGGATTATAGTATGCCACAGATCATATGAAGGACAGAATAAGACACACATCCGACACTCTACCCTGGGCGGTTACAAATTTCAATCACCTGTGTACGAGCCTCTGAAATGTGATTCCTTTTATAATACTGCCTAAAGCTGATTGTCTACTGTCAAGCTGCGACAGAGAGGAAATAATTTTTCCTCAAAGAGCCCTGTCTGGAGGTTGAAAGTACCAACTTTACTGCTCTGGTTTATATGTAGATCTCAGGCCTTTAAACTATATGAGACACACATAATGGAGTAAAATAAAACAAATACAAATGCCAACAGGAAGAAAACATTTTTTTTAATACAGAAATGTCATCCTACAGAAGAGTATGTCCATGTACTTTACAGTTCACACACTGACATCAGCCTCTGGGTTGTTTTGATGCCCTTCATCTCTGTAATTTTGGTTCTGATGTCTCTTGTCTATGAAACAACAGTTTCGCCAACGCAATTTCGCTGGCCAATCAACCAGAGGACGCTGTGTTCTAAACTAGAGATTGGTACTTTGGCCAGTGTGAGCAATGTCTGCTGGAAAATTAAGTTAGAGGCACAATAAAGCTCGTCGGAAGAGGAAAGCCTGAAGTGCCTCAATATGTCCAAGTAGATGGCTCCACTGACTGTGGATAAAACTTGGTGGACAAACAGCAGCAGGTGACGTGGCTCCCCACTGGAGGCTCTGAACCTCAAACAACTTGGATTCTGTGCCTCTGTACTCTTCACCCTCCATTTCAAAATGAAATGCAAAATGTACTTTCATGTGAAAAGAGGACTTTGAATCATTGATTAACAGTTCAATTCTTTGCTGCATTAGCCCAGATAAGAGGCTTCTAAAGGTGTCTCTGGTTCATGTCCTTTGGATTTAAACACGATTCTCTCAAGGTAAGCTTTTATCCCGGTTTCTCAAGTACCTTTTTTCTACCACACTTTTCTTCCACTCAACTTTCTAATAATATCCTTGGATATAAGCACTTATGATTTGAAATTCATTGGATTACTGCTATTGTAGGAGGAAGCATTGACTTGAAAATGATTAAAAACATTTCCAGTGGTTTTATATGATATTCAAAAAACACACTGGGGTTTATATTAGTTCTATGCAGTAATCATCAAAACTAATAGAAGGAAATGTTTAGAATATATCACTGAGTAATTATTCTCCATATAACTCAAATTTTGAATTGGATTTGAATTGAACTAGATATTTTCTAAAATATAAAAATAGCATAAAAATATATGGGATTTTTATGTTATTCATAAATTGATTGAAGGATAAAATACCAAAATAGTTTCTTTATAAGGCTTAAGGATTTTTCCCCCTTTAAAACTACGCATTTATTTGGTTTTAATTTCATCAAAAAAAACTTGATGCGTTACCCTCTAAATAAGAGCTATAAACATTCACAACATCATGCTTTCATTTTCAGCCCAGCATCGTTACTTTGTTCCAACTGGGTTGTGGCTCCCAGTTGTTCAGAGAGCATTTCAATCGAGCCACATCACAGCTGTCTTGCTCATCATCAATAGGTTCGCTTTCTACAGCACATCCCCGAAAAGAAAAGTCAGAGGCACAGGTGGGAATATTGCTTGGCAAATTCTACACACCATTAAGCTTGTGCCAGCAATTTAGGAAAGACAGCATTTTGATGCATTATTTATTAAAAAAGACCTTTGGGTTCCCGGACACCAGGAGCAGCAGGAGATAGGAGCAAAAGATGTAAACAGTCAGAGAGGATCATCACACAAGGGATGAATGTGTATTTCATGAACGTGGGGGTTTAGTGAATAAAAAGCTGCCTGGATTTCTGTAGCTTGTTATGAATGCCAGGGACTGTTGAGCAGAAATATGTCAAGGTCTTCATGGGATCTCCGCAAAATTTTAGATAAGCAAATATGCCCCGATCAGATGACAATTCCTCTGCTCCTTCTATTTGGACACAACATTTGCGGTTTGACCGATCTTTCTATTACTCCTGCTGGGAAGACCATTTTTCATGTTAACATTTACAATTGTTTGCTCTGATTCAAGCACATCCATGATGAACAGTGACTGAGAATCACACATATCACATTCAAAGTAACTATGTACCAACAGAGATTTCATTTGTTATATACCAGCAGCTAATGTTTTCCATCAACTTGACCCTAAAATAATCCCTTTGTAAATAACAGTTCAGATTATATAGATTGAATAACAGATACTTCAGCAGAGGAAAAAACATTCACTCGAATGTAAATGGCTGATGGCATCAAACACTGAAAATGCACAAATTAACCTCTTCAGAGTAATGAATAATCCAAGCCGGGATGTTTGGATTGGTAATTCCTTGTCACCTATGACCAAATTTGACAGTAAGCTTGTATTTTCTCATGTAGCATATCTGATCCTCATTTGACAAACTTCACAAAACCCTCCACAAAATATTAACTCTGGGAGTTAAATATTATTGCTTCAGGTTTGAAGTAAACATGCTCCTTTACAACTTTACCACATAAACATGGACAGAAAAAGGTCGACATCATTTTTCTAGAACTTCATGCAAATAATGCTTAAAATGCTTACCAAAGTCTCCCGGGACAAAGATGTCATAGACACAGCTCTGACCTCTAGTGTAATTATGTGGGTAGTTTGGGGAGAGAACCGTTCCCTCTAAACCAGTGAAGTGACCTCCGCAGGGAGCTACAGGGAAAAAAGAAACACAAAAGCAAATTTAACTAATGTCAAGTAGTCATATAATATCCTGGGAGAAAACAGAATAAACTACATACAATTTATATGTGGAAGAATGCAAAATAAGCACTTAAAGAAAAGAGTAAAAAAAAAAAAAGAAAATCCTTTTTATGTTAAGCTGCTGACAAATATTCTTGCCAGCACAGTGATAACAGTTTTCAGAAATGTTTTAGAGACATTTTTATGAGTACAGTGTGAGCTGCATCCATCTGGATGAGGTGATCCTACAGGGGTACACACTTTTTTCATGAAACTAAATATGCTGTAAATAAGTTATGATTTATTCATAAAGTCTGGCCAAATTAAAAAGAATAGGATTTATACACAAACAGATCTATCCTAAGTAAATGTCGACATTTCAACAAAATGACCCAAAGCAGAGTTAAAAAAAAAACAAAACACAGAAATATCAAAAGGACAACTTTAAAATCTAAGATGAACAGTGCCCAGTTTTGCAGCTGTGAGAGCAGCTAAATAGAAATTAGTAAATGGACTATAATCAGACAATAGTCGGAGGTGGAACTGATTAAAACTGGCATTGGTGGTATATTAAACATGTGGTTTGCTCATCTTCTTAGCCTTTTTTAGTAATAATATTTACTGTTTTATTCATTTACATTCATCGCCTTTTTGTCATTTTGCACACATAACCCGTCATACTCCTGCATGTTTTTATGTACTATATTTTCTCATATTACGGCTGACAGGTATTTATTTGGCTAATAACTCAGTAACATAGGACTAAATCTGCCATGCATTTGTATCGCATTCTAGAATCTCATCTTAAGCTCCTCGTGATATACCTAATTTGCCAAGAGGCTCCCTCATGTGCTTATGTCAGACCTGACGGACGGAGCCATCAGGTATGGGACCCTCAACAGTAAACAAACATGCACTCATTTGTCAATGGATAGTTGTCACCAGCTGCTCTAGACCAACTCGACCAACACACACGGTGTGCCACCACTTCATATAGCAAAACACACAAGAAGCATTTAGAAAAAGTTATTTAAAATGATCCATAAGCAATTCAGTCATATTTGAATTTTGAAGAAGCAAGAAGCATGAAATTAAACATGTGTGATGACAGCGAACGGGACTCTCACTCATGCTATGCTGATGAACTCGTGGGAAAGGGAATTTAAGGAAACTGCTCTTAGAAAATACCCCATTGCTCTTGGTCTCTCATTTTTAAGAGAGACCTTAAATAATGAGTTTTCATGCTGTAATGCTGAGCATGAGATCCGACAAACTTCAGGTTGCTCTGTGTTTTCTTTGATTGAAAACACAGAACAAAGTAACATTTTTAATTAAATGTGGACATTATTTAAACTTTTATTTAAGGTTAAAGTCTCAGAGGTTTTGCTTCGAGAAAGATCAGATCTTCAGTGTAAGAGTCTGCCAGACAGCAGCTGTGAATAAAGATGTTCAGCGTTCCAAGACTTTGAGCTGATTAGATTTAAAGAGCCTCATCACCACTTAAATCTGAATTATTTTCATAGAAAAAGGAAACTGCTAGAGCAAAATTAAACAAATGTAGGAACATAAATGTGATTATTTCACATAATCTCATATCAAAAATCTTCTTGAACTCTGCCTTTAAGTTCAGCAAATTCAAATCACACCAGTGAACTCTTCCAACACCATGCAGAATTCATACTGTATAAAAAGTGGGACAACTTGTCTGGAAAATCCATATTATCTTGATTCAAAGATGACCATTTCCTGCTGAAAACCTTGTGTTCACTTTGGCAGACATCGACTGCTGATGCAAACCTTACATGAAGGTAAAAAGAACATGGTAGAGGGCAAAATGTTCAAATGGATTAGTGGCTAAATTGTATAATGTATATACACCATAAAATAATAATAAATTCACCATGAAAGAGTTAGTTGTGCCAGAATGTTTTGCACTTCCAGTTTTACAAAGAAGAGATGTCAAAAATTATTCATACTAATGACTAAGTGGTCATGGGAAGTTCTGTCAACTGTGAACAACTGGAGACAGTTCTAGAAGAAAATCCCAGTGGAAATGTGCAAAAAAGCTTTGAGAATATGCAAAAGGATTTCCATGGGGGTAAGAAGTGTGCCACTTATCATTGAAGGATATATGTGGTTAAAAATGTATACACTTTTCATTCATTAGAATAGAATAGTAAAAAATGATAATGGTAAAAATAATTTTGACAATCAACGCCACTGTTAGGAATTATTTGATATATATATATATATATATATATATATATATATATATATATATATATATATATTCCCTATTCCTTTTTGATACAAGTTTTAAAACACAAGTGGGTATGAACACATAAAACAGTGAGTATTTGAAAAGAATGCAGCTGCTGATAATACAGTTTGACATAAAATAAAGTACACTGTTAACCTTTTAAAATATGAAAAATGACAACTACATCAGCTTATCTCTAAATAAAATGACGGAAGAGTCACTCGACATTCAGTGCATTGGTGCATGACATTCAGCTCGGCTGGGTGATCTTTTCAGACTTGGTCTCTGAGTGACAACCGTTGCAGAGGGATGCTCATATTCTTTAGTACTGCTCTTATCTTCAGCACTGATTAGTGAAGTTTTGCACGTTCCAACTGTAAAGGTAATGAATTTCTCCCTGCCGTGAAAGAGGGTGATCCCATTTCCCAATGAAATAGGAGCTAAATTCTAAGTTAACCTTAGCAGATATGATACTTCAAAAATCCATTAAGTGTTGTAATTGTGGGGGGGATACTGTGTAGTTTCTTCCATCACCTTAAATTGTTTCTGTTTCTTTCTTTACTTTGTAACACGGACAAGCTTCTTTAAACATCTTTGAAATACATTCTTGGTGTAAGCACTTTCAAAATACAGAACAAGGCTTGTGACAGTTTGTTTTCTATGTTTGTATGTACATCAAACATTTGGGTTTGTGCTGTTATAATTTTTAAATTTAAAAAAAAAGTAGGTGGACATCTATTTTCGTCACTGAATGCTGAACTACAGATTCTGATAATTGAATAATAGGTCACCTCTTCATGCATGAAGAGCTCATTACAGGATTTTTTTTTTTATTTACTCTAGTCTGCATAATGAATGATGTTCATTTTCTAAAAAACAGACACAAAAAATTTGGACCTTATCAAAATTTTCAGATTTTGAAAATCTGAAAATTTCGAAATCTAGGCTTGGACTTTTCTTAAGTTCAAGGCTAAGAAAAGTTGGAAAAACTTGGTTTTTGCAACTAAACGTGGGATTGAATGTTCCGTCTCTGGCAGAAAAGACAGAAACTATGTGGAATAAAGCTGAGGTTTCTGGCTAGTGTAATGACCAAAAGAGTGTTATGTCCTCCACATTGGAGTTAAGCTGCTGTGTCAACATTGAGAGCTAAAATTCCTCAAAATCTTGTTAATGTTGCAACAAAAATGAAGTATGAGCTGGACAGGTGGGCAAGCCATCTGCAGTGATTTGGATGCTGTACCCCTGAGAACACCAAGAATTTGCTGGAGGGATTTTGCATCTCACTCAATTTGATCCTGGATATGTCTCCAAGAGAAGCTGGGAAACATTTTACCATGAAAGAATACACATTTTGGAAGAGACAAAGCCCAAAATATAAAATGTTATCGAGCTTTAAAAGGCAGCTTTCTAATCTAATATGGAAAATTGGCTGCAGGTCTTCAAATGCATTTTACTTAATTTTTTAGAAAGGAGCTTTTCCTGTGAGATGATTGTGATCTATGTCTGTAAGGAGTTTCATCTAAGCTAATGCTAATGAAATGATTGACAAGACTGTTCTGTGCATTCCCTTGCAGAAGAAAATACATTATTACAGTCCATGCTTAGGATCCCCATGGTGCATAAATGTTGTATAAATATTTTAAATACACTACAAGCTCCTATTTTATCCACATAAAGTCATGACATTAAAGTACTTTTCGTACTAAAGCTGGATCTAGTAGTAAAGAATTAAGCACCTCAGGGCTTTCATAGCTGACATGTCTCTTACCTTGACAGGTAGGCTTGGCTCGGTCCCATTCTGGTCTCTTGCTGTTGCCCATGACACATGTGAGTGTGGAGTGGCCCTGAAGCAGGTACCCAGCCTCACAATGAAATGTCACCATAGATCCCAGCTTGTAGTCTGCACCCATTCTAGTGCCGTTCATTACATTCCCAGGATCAAAACAAGCCTCCCGCAGTTTAGCTGTCAATCAAGATAACAAAGCTTTTACAAGAGGAATAACTATGAAACATAAGTAAGCTCGTACTTGGGCATAAATTAATATAAATGTAGATCATCAAACAGAGAGCAAGAGATCTGCCAGAATAATTAAAACTCCATAAACGAATGGTGTATTCATTTGGTAAACAAGAAAAAATAAAGGGATAAATTCAAGGCTAAATAACATCGCCGTGGACATTTCTAAATTCAAATTCCTTCATTTATAATTCATCACCGTAAAATCCCGCCGCGCCAGCACAGAAAATTATTCTGTAAAAATAGATGCAGAATCCCACTTTGCAAAGGCAATTGCAGTACCTTTGTATTCCAAGTGAAAGCCAGTGTAGCTCACAGTGCCATCGCTTCGAAATGCCAAGTACATGAAGTTGGAGGTGCTCTCAATCTTCTCTGGAAGTTTACTGTCTTGGAAACTGCCAATCAGATGTGCACTGCTATCAGGCCCATCATATATGTATAAAAAGTCATAGTTGGGTTCAATGCTGAAGCTGTGAAAAAAGTAGCAAAAAAGGCAAAAGATAAAAGTTATTGTTTTGCTAATGTCCAGCCACCAGAATGCACATTAAGAGATGGTTTTAATATGAGGCGAAGTATTGCTGTGCAAAATGTGAGTCAGGCCAAGAGATTTGCTTTGTGGCTTGATACAAAGAGATATATATAAAAAAAAAGAAGATATCTCACCAGAGAGGTGAGAGGAGATTAAATTGTTGTGACACTGCAGTGGTACAAAATCTTCCCAGACGGCGATGGCAATGCAGTGTGAAAAGATCGTTTCATATTGTAGCGCTGTATATCAAATCATACGCCGCACCAAGAGGGAGAGGAGCATTTGTTTTCAAAATAATGAGCACGGTTTATGACAAAAATGTAAATAGCTTGGAGATAATTGCGTTTGAGTTAGATCAAGGCAGCTCCAATTTAAAATCATATCTCCATTCTTTCATTTGGGATTCCCAAGAGGGAGCCTGGATTGTGGTAACTTTATTAGCGTTTCGTTTTGAAAGAAATAGTTGCAGAAAAGAATTCTGGAGACTTGTTTCTACTTCAGTGAGAGAAGACGGATGTTGCTGAAAGGATAAACCAATGCTGCTTTGCATGTCTTCATAGAAAAAACACAAAAAATAAAAACAATATACGTGAGAAGAAGTAGTCCTATGACATTTCTGGAGTCAGGCCACATTCTTAGTTTGTAATTAATAATGTAAGGTTCATGGTCTGTTTTTTTTTTTTTTTGGTTTTGGTTTGTTTTCAGCACAAGAAATGAGCTGCACTCATATCACACTTCTGCCACAAAGTGTTCACCCAAATATTCAGTGTCAGCATGTCTGAGCAAAGTGGACGGAATGTCTTCCAGCTGTCTACTGAGAAAATTCAGAATTCCATTATCTCCAAATACACCTGGACTCAAACACGGTTCTCTGCATAGCACACATTTCAAACTTTTCTCCATGCGGTTATGTCTTAGCTGGTTCCACAGCAGAAAACAAGCATTTCCATGGCACACGCTGAGCTGCTGTGCACCAAAGGAGAACTGGGTTCATTGACTTACAGCCAGGTAGAAACATAACAGGTTTGGAAAAAGCTTTATTCTTCAAGCCAGTAAACCATGTCCTCAAAAGACAGAATATAGTTTTTTTGTTTGTTTGTTTGTTTTCTTTTTTTTTTTTTTGAAATATCAAACTTTTACATTTTTACACAGTTGTCTGACATTCTTCTGTTATACTGTATATTGCAAAGACTTTAGCACAAAATTGTTATAGGCGAGAGCTGACCCTGAGACATTAATTTCACATATTGTTTTCTGAATAATGGAAATAAGTGGTATAATTCATGGTTATTCTATTTAAGTTGTACATGGTGCGATGGCTTTATTCATAAACTGTCTCTAAATTATGACATTGTCAGTTTACCTGATGAAGGCCAGAGAAATCACGTAGTCGGAGTGAACTGCAATCAGCCAGTCACAGTCTTTGCTGTGTGGGTACGGGTGTGGATAGTTTGGAGACAGGATAAATCCAGAAGACCCGGTCACATTCCCACCACATGGGGCTTAAGTGGTAAAGCAGGATAGAAGAAATAAATAGAAGAAAAACGGCAGGTACAAAAAGTTATTCAATGTTCCTGTCCTCCTGCAAAGTCTTTATGCAAGCAGACTTTGGTCAGAGGTGGGGGGAAAAAGGAGGACAGCAGGTCATTCAACGGAAATGACTGAACCTTTATAACCTGGTTTGACATCTTTGCAGCAAATGATTTAAAGAATAATCTTCTGGGCCTCTGTATAGACCAAAATTAGTGTTTTTCTAATGTTTTAAATGAAATAAATATCACATTATAGTCATTACCTCTAGTTTCTTATACATTCACAATGACTAGCTTAACATATGAATATTTAACAAAAAATTGTTTAGAAAATAAAACTATTATAATCAGCTGTTAGTTACTTTTAAAATGATAATATCTCAAGACAAAAGATAAACAGAAACTAAAATAAAAATTCTGATTAATCAGTCAGTGCTTTTTATTATGAATAACCTGCGATCTGCCCCTTACATTGATGCTGGCTTCTACACCTGAACAGGAGATGCAGGTTTGGATCTCATGTTTATGAGATTCACGTCTGAAAATATTGAGACCAAGTCTAAAGTCTTTGTTTTTTTTGTTTGTTTTTTTTGTTTTATGTGACATTCAGGCTTACGTCACAGTATCTAACAAACACGCAGAGCGAACAAGTATGTTTTAATACGATCAAAGTACTCTTACATATTATGTGCATCTAAAAATATATTAAAAGTCTTTCCAGGTAAATAAAAAATAACATTCTTATTCTGTAACTTTAATACAGTAATTCAGTGTTTAGGGTTCAAGCTTTTGTTGAATTTCAGTCCAAGAAATTAAAAAAAGACATTGATGGCAGCTGAATGTTGTAAACTCCTCTTACCTTTAAATAAGACCAGCTTTACAATTTTAAAGGATTTGTAAAAGACAAGTAAATGCAACAAGGTTCTTCAAAAGCTGAATACCACTGTCCTTAGATAAGCCACCAGCAACTTTAACTCCATTAAACTACTTGGTGTAATTATTTCTAATTGCATTGTTAAGTAATTAGCAGCTAAGCTCTAATAAGTCAATGTGACAGGAGACTATAGCCCTCAGTATTTAACAGGCAACTGAAGTGGATTTGTCCACATAAGAGCTGGCAACAGCTCAAACACATCTGAAGAGTCTTGTTTAACCTTCATGTATTTTAAAGACACCAGTGAGGGAGAGCTGCAGCCTGTTATTAAAGTAACTTTCACTCTCCTCTTCTTCTCACCATTTCTCATTTATTCTGATCCCCTACCTTCCCTCACTCCCTCCTTCAATCCATACACTCCTCTCTATCGCCTCTGCACATCCATCCTTTTCTCTCCAAGTCACACTATCGCCGCTCTTCCTCACCGATGCAGCTTGGAGGGCTGGGCTGCCAGTAGTATCTATTTTCCACTTGGATGCAGGTGATTCTGCTCTCTCCCTGCAATTCATATCCCGGATCACAAGAGAAGGTCACGGAGTCGCCGGGCTCCCGCCCTTCTCCGTTGCGACTGCCATTCATGGGAATACCTGGATCTCTGCAGGCTGTTGCCAGTGAACCTGAAGGGCAAACATACACAGAGATACACACATGTGACACATCAATACAGTAGCATATGAATTTCAGGATCAAACGTGCAGGAAATCAGTGAAGAACACATGTACCCAGACTTATATCTCAAAGTAGACAGCTGTTAAGCTGGAAATATAGGCAACACTGAGCAAATTACTGGCTGATATCAGTCAGACCACAGCTGTGCAGCAGCTCAAGGAGTGCGAGTGAAAAAAATGTTATTTCCCTCATATATTGCACCTTTCTAGACTATTAAGGGTTTAAATTGAAATTTGTGAGTTTTATACAATTTTGTTGCTTACATAGGAACGTGTAATTAGCTTAAAAAATAAAATAATCTCAAGGGTGAATTAAAAGGTGCATCCCTGACCTAAATAATAAAGACAAATTTAATGGGCTTGTGTGTCATCAATGCAGACATTCTATATTCACAAGCTATCTAAAAAATAACACAAATAATTGTCACCACAAAATCTACAAATACCTTTTTCTAATTACTTTGAGAAAGGGAATTTGTGAAATTCCAAATATATTAAATAAATCTGAATTTCAGTGCATTGCTGTCAAGATTAAATATTAAACATGTTCCAATGAACATTAGAAATTGCAAAATGTTGACCAAAGTGTCATTATGAAAAAACATACCTTGAATGCTGCTATAAGACGTATGTTATAGTCAGAATCAGCAAAACGTGATAACAGCAAGTCAAAGATTTACAAAAACTATAGATATCTGAAGACCAATCATGTTTTAATTGCTGTTTTTTTACACACAAAAAAAGAACACAAGTTTGGACTTGAGTGGTGTAGCAAAAGCAACAATCAAGTAGATTTGATGCAAGTCAAAAACTAAATGCACTGAAAGCATAAATGAGTAGCAAGAAATCAGGTGTGATGATTGTCAAATTACTCTGCAAAGAGCAAACAAAACAGAATAGGGAACAACCAGACATAAATCAATGGAAAGGCAGACCACAAAGCAGCAAACAAGACTAGAATAGACAGAATGTAAACATGATAAAAACATCAGAAAGGTAAAACAGAATTAAACTCTGCATGGATTTCTAGTGAAATTCTCAAACACCACTTGGAAATCTTTGAGTGGGTGTACTGTCGGTGGAAAAATTACACTTTTGCATTACTAATTTTATTTTAATCTGAAAATGAGTATCTTCGCCAAACAGTGATACGTAACAAGAAAATCTATTCCATTTTGGATTCACTGAACTCTATATAATTGATTTTTACATTTGCCAGCTATGCCTTTATGCTAAAGTGAAGGCATTTCCAACTTATCATCTTCTATACAGTATTTCATTTTCCACTTTCTTTCAGGTGCGTTAGCTTTTAGACTAGTCATTAGTAGAGCTCATGGAGGGCATTAATATCTGAGCAGCAAGCAGCAGACAGTCAGCAATGAAGTGTAAAACACTCTGAGCTTTCACTTTCACTCATGTTATTGATAAAGGGATGCTTTGCAATATAAATGCTGACAGTGACAAATTATAGCAAACAGGAAGCCTTTTCACAATCCCACTGCTTGGAGTGCCGTAAGTTTAAGCATATGGGTATTTTCTCTTTTATGATAACTCCAGGAGCAAACAAACTACAGAAGGCATACTTACTTGAGAAGTCAATAGCAAAACCAGATTTGGTGATGTAGAAGTCCGTCTCAAACTGAATGGTGACAATGTTGAGAGTGGAGTGAATTCCTTCAGGCAACAGTGAACCGCTGACCTCCTTCAGAGACATCTCATTCTCAGGAGGCCCATCCCAGACTTTCAGAATGTCATGAGACGCCTCTGTGTCGAACGCAAGAAACTGGAGACTGAAAGAGGTAAATTTGAAATGAAAAAGTGGAGTTTATTATGTGCATTTCTTTGAACAGCCCAGATCTAAAAAAGAAAATAAAAAAAATAAAAACAGTACAGGGAAAAAAGGCAGAAAAGAACAAAACTACAGTAATAGTAATATCTTGAAATACTGATTGTACTGACTTTGTTTACCAACGTTTTGGAATCACTGATCACTTTTAGACAAAGTTAAGAAGTCTTGTAAAAGACCAGAAACTGATTTGCAATTTCATGAAGTGATGGCCTAAAGCCGCTCCTCTGACAAGGAGCATCATCATGACCAACTTTATGAAAGTATAACATGTTTACTTCACCCTGAAAGCTAAAACGAGTTGTATTATGAAGTAACACAAGATGCTTTCAACCAGAACAAAGAGGCCATCATGTCCCTTGCAGTCCTGTGGCTCCATTGCTGTTCTTTTCCAATCATTCTTGAACGAGTTGCTGGAGGCCAACTCTTCTAAGGACATCTAACTGTGTTGGAAACTCCTCAAGTTTTTGAGTTCAACTCGACTCAAAAAGAATAAATAATATAACATACTTGTAGAATATTTAGATGTTTTGGAAAGCTGATCTTTGGCTATGAAAGATGGGCTTACAATGCAGTTTTAGGCAAAGTCTATGTGCTAAATTTTGAGGTCTTAAAGGATTTTAGGACCTCAACCACAAACATCTGCTAGATATTTGGATGGCATGGTGTTTATTACACATAGGTTGTATCAAGAAATATTTCTGTTTCAAATAGTGAGATTCTCTAAACAAGCCTGTTAATGAAATTTCTTCCCATCACTTCTAACCAGCTTCTCTGTCGTTGCTAAAAATGCATTGCCACAGCATGATGATGTCCCTACAACTTTAGCCCATAAAGATGCTGTATTTAGTGTAACATACAGCATCTTAAGGTAACATACAATTTTGTTTTGTTGTGTTTTTTTGCCAGATAGTGCTGTATCCAAACAAGCACAACTTTGGTCTGACCTTTTGGCATCTATTGCACTTGTTTGCTCCCTCACAGGGTTTTGGCAAATGCAAATAGTACTTCATGGATTTCTTTCAACAACTACTTTCTTCTTGGAAGACTTTCATAAAGCACAGACTTGTGGACTGCACTCCTAACACTTACCATGTAAACATGTTCTCTCATCTGAGCTGCAAATCTCATTAGCTTCTTCAAGGTTACTGTTGAAAAAGCTGAATGGTGACGATTCACCATTAAGCTTAGTTTATCTCAGGTGAAAAGAAGCTGAATTTTCGCTGGACATGAAGGGTGGCTCTCTGATTATTGCTCTCCCTGCCTCACTTATTAGTCTCGGTGGATGACCAACTCTTTGCAGATTTTCAGCTGTGCTTATTGGACTGAAAAAAAAAACCTTCTTAAGATGTTGAAACCTTGGGTAGGTTTTGATAAGTTGGGTCTGATTTCTACTTCTTCAAGACTTTATCCCTGACCTATCAGTTTTGTTCATTGGTCTTTAGAGAGTTGATGATTTACTATAACAGTTTGTAACAGGAACAACTAGAAAAAAGTTCAAAAGGTATAAATACTACTTACAAGTTACACATAATATAGATGCATGAATCTCAAAGAAGAGTTACCTGACAATGTTGCCAGGGCTGACTTCAATTGTCCAGGTGCACCTTAGGTTATTGTCATAGGGAAATGGATACCCCGGAGACAGGATTCGCCCTGTAGATTCTCCCTTGAAGCTACCACCACACTCCGCTGCAAGCCACAACAACAAAAAAAGGATGTATTTAGAGGAATTACCACCTTGTTATCCATGCTACAATTGAGAGCATTTAACTACAATGCTCTCAATTGTAATTGAGTAACAGTAACACAGTAGCCAAGTTGGAAGCTACTGCACTTATAATCAGTACCGAAACATGGAGCAATGGTAGCAATACCTGAGAAAGGATGCAAGTTTAGAGAAATGGAAAGAAGATCTTTTTCACATTGTACACAAAAAATCTCCTAATTATTGTTGCCCATTCAGTGATCCACCCTTTTGAAATAGAAAGTCAATAACCTGATTTAGAAGGGTCTTCTGTCGTTTATTTTTTTTCTGCCAAACTTTCTTTTTAGCAAACAAAGTAAAAAAAAAAAAAAGAAAGAAACATAGACGGAAGAAAGTAGTGCCATTTAAACCACGTTGAGAATTTGTAAATCATGTTTCATCTTAATCCATCACTGGTAGACACCAACATATTCTGAGCACATTTTAGACTCAAGCTGTGTGCAGGTAATAGCTTTTTCCATTTGTCTTTTTTTGTTGTTGTTTTGTCTCAGCACATACCCGTTTCAATACAGTTTTCACATACAGGTATCAATAAGGTACGCACACATGTAATTAGGTCTTCACTTCAAGAAATGTTGATTAAAACACATTACATTGCCTACAAACAATACAATGAAAGCTCAATATCAATTTCAGAGTTCTTCACTGTATGGTTTCTAATGATTCTGTACATCCAGTCCTGCATCAGAAACCACCAGAGGGATCAATGATAAACAATGAAATGCTGCAGCTGTTTATATCCTTGTATAAAATAGCAAGCAGTGTGTACTAATTCAACACAGAGTAATTAGGAGAACCCATGGAGAGATAAATCCTTTAGATTAACACCTGACTGAGCAATGATAGCTTGAAGTGAATGATAAAATAAAAAACTGACAGTATCAGTCAGTGTCTTATGACTGTAGAACATAGTCAGATGGGTGGACTGCGTAACACAAAATGACACAGTGAGAGTGAATAGAGTTGGAAACAGATATTTACATTCAGTGAATAAATAGACATTCCATCCTCACTGTCCAACGTTGGATCAGTGTACTATTTTGCAAATGAGGTCATCTAGTATTCATCCATCCATCCATTTTCTGACCCTTCTCCCTAACGGGGTCGGGAGGTGCTGGTGCCTATCTCCAGCTGCGTTCCGGGCGAGAGGCGGGGTACACCCTGGACAGGTCGCCAGTCTGTCACAGGGCAACAAAGAACCTCCCCGTTGGGGAATTGAACCCTGGTCTCCAACGTGACAAGCTGGGATACTGACCACTATACTAACGAGGACTGTCATCTAGTATTGCCAAATTTATTTTTGTTAGCCAAATAACAAAATGAAGAAATACATACTGTTTTCAAATTTCCATAATTGGAAATTGGCATACTTTTCATACTTTTTTCCTTACTATTTGGTGACACCGGCTTTAAACTGCATGATTGAACCAAGCATTCCAGTAGATGCTTTTTGGAGTTGCAAGAATTTTGGCCAATTCCTTCATGCAGAAGTGATGTAACCAAGTCAAATTGGACATCCGCCCTTTTTTTCCCCCCACATACACACCTTAAGTTCTGGTTCCAAATTTTCACAAACATTTACTAAAACAACTCTAAAATAGTCACTTTGTTGTCCTTAAAACTCTTTGTAGCAAATCAAAGTCTATGCTTAAAGCCATTGCCCATTTGAAACATAAGTTTTGGTTTAAGCTTTAGATTCCTGGTTGGTGTCTTAAAATGCTGGAAATATCTACATGAAGATATATGTTTTGATGTGCACCAGTCCCTCTTACACTTAAATTATGTCATATGTTAGAGAAATTGCCTTGTGATACACTAACAAGTGTGCCTTCAATTGTCTTAAGTTAATTGTTAATGAAGTTAACAAGTTAACTAACAGAAGCTTACAAACAATAAGACATTACTGAGCTTTTCCAGATTGTTTGAAGGCACAGGTAGCACATATAAATTTCACAATTGGCAGGAGGTGTTAAGAACATTTTTTAAAAGTAGCCTCTCTTCTTGTTCTGTCATTTAGGAAACATAAGTGACATTGATAATCCAACTTCGCCCTAAAATATGCATAGAGAAAAACAATATGGTGATGGGATTTTTTATAAAATGTACATAAATATTATTCAGATAAGCAGAAAGAGGCAAAGGCTGTGATAAAGACAACAAATTACCTATGCATGACGGGAGATTGTTGTCCCACGCTCGTCTCTCTCCGGTCATGCATTTGAGTGTGGGACTGCCATGGAGAGTGTAGCCTTGTTCACAACCAAATGATATGTCACTTCCAGCAAAGTGACCATGGTCACTCGTTTTAAAGCCAAACTGAGGCACTCCTGGGTCATCACAATGCGAAAGCTCAAAACCTGCAAACAGAAAAGTAGACAAACACAAACGTAATCTCATCATCATTAAGAAAAACAAACTGCATTTCACTATTTCAGGAAGACACACTAACATCACCCTTTCTGAAAGCTTATGACATATTTCCAGTGTTGTGCATTTTCAGAGAAAGTGGTAATGACAGGTCTATGTTAGGTAATTTCCAGTTTAACAAAGATGCAATCTTGAGGTTCCTTTGTACAGGAGGAAAAAAAATCCTTTTGGACACACAAAAATTAGATATTCCCAGTTAATCATTCCCTTTTCTGGGCAGAGTTACAACTGGGAAATGGCCTGTCCACTTGGAATACTTTAGGATAGCAGCCACAAACAAGAGAAGGATGCAGTAACTCTTTAGCTCTGCATTGTCTGGACATGGCCATGGCCTTTATTTGGGCTCTTTTGTTCCATGTAGAAACCCCAAGAGTTCTGCTGTGCAGCAACGCTCGCTGCACATAAATGTAGCAGGACTGATTAATAGTTTTTTTTTCGCAGTGAGGTTCGCGTCCATGCCAGGTGTTATAGTGCTGTGGTATTACAAGTGTCATGCCCATTATAAATCCCCAGCAGTTAATGTTTACGCTTAAAAAATTACCGCAGTCCTTTGGGTAGAAATGTCATGAAAGCATGATCAGATTTCGTGTTCAGGCAAGATTTAAACAGGCCATATTCCACCATACCCTTGCCCTGATGGCGATTTGCACATCAATCAAACCTATCCATGTTAAAAAGAGTCATTCATCCTAAATGAAAAGACCAAGAGAAGACACAAACAAGCGTACATTATACTTTTTACCATCTGCACAATCCTGGAAAAAAAATACAAAGACGCAATCCTATTACCCTCCATCTCTTCATAACCATTAATTTTCTAACTCAAACGGCAGCTACTAATTGCAGCTAGAGTAATATACAGACAGCCGTTAATTTTGTGGTTGCAAATTAGCATCCAGTGGTGATTAATGAACCTTTACTTATCTTTGTCAGATCTTAAAACATTTTTGCACCTGGCAAGATTGGAGTAGCCATCACAGACTAAAAATGCAACCCACCTAAAAGATAAAAAGTAATTCTTTCAAACTAGTCCACAACTATTGATTGGTCAAAAGAGAAGTTCTTGTTAACAACTGCATGTTGATTTCTGCATAGAAAGGGCAAAACAGGACTCTCAAATGCAGGTGAAACACAAAAACAATTTAAATTGGGAGGCAAAAATTCAGGCTCACCAGAGCATCCTCTTGCCACCAAAATAAATTAGAAATGGTTAGCAACAACACTAAGTCAGCAAGCCAATTATGGGTCAAACTTAATTCTATCTGTCTATTATTGGCTTGAAAATGCTCAATTCAGTCATGCGCTCATGCATGCAAAAAAACACAAAGTGTAAATATTGTATGAAATAATAGACATTTAACAAAGCCAAACAACCATTTACAAACATATATACATGCATGGAGAGATTCCAAACAGTCTCAGCGATAATTCACCTGTATAACAAGGTACAGTTAGGCAGACAAGGACACTAATTGCAGGAGTAGAGCCCAAAAAAAAAAAAAAGAAGAAAAGGGAATTCACGCAGTGAGAGACAGAGGAAGAAAATGGAAGGAATGAAAATTG
This sequence comes from Poeciliopsis gracilis, assembly GCA_911649635.1. Lineage (NCBI taxonomy): Eukaryota > Metazoa > Chordata > Actinopteri > Cyprinodontiformes > Poeciliidae > Poeciliopsis > Poeciliopsis gracilis. The sequence goes on from CAJVRI010000287.1 coordinate 3,698,169, forward strand.
CTCATTTTCCTGCTGGAGAAGGGCAGCAACACCACGCTGTGCTAAATGGATACCCTGACAGTGAAAGACATGCAGAGGCAGGGTGAGGGTCAATTAAAACCTTCTTTTAAACTCTGCTACTTGAAATGCCAGACTTCTAAAATGAGGCTAAATTCATTCATTTGGACAGGGTTTTGGGTCCTCCTTCCCCAGGAAAATGAAACGTGACTTACTGTGGTATATGAGGCGGAATCCTGCTGCCGTTGACTCAAGGTCTGAGTTGAATTCAAGCCACAAATAGTTGGAAGTGCTGGTCAGGGCGAGGCCTTGCATCAGAGTGCCTGAGAAAGTCCCAAGGAGGGGAGCCGTTCCATCCTTACCATCATACAGCTAATCAAAGACATACAAGTAAGAGGTTTTTTTTTCCAGATTCCAGAACAGAAAATACAGAAGTTGACTATATATTTTCATTTCAAGGAGATTTTGGAATTACATTTTTTTTGGCAAATTTTAGAGCTCCTAAATGTCCAATAGTTTTGATTCGAAACTACAGAATCAGCCTGGCTGAAAACCAGACCTTTAGAGTAACTTTTTAAAAAAAATTATGTTCATTACATTTCATTATTGTATGCAATACCAGAAAATAAACTGAAAATGTTGGCTGTTATGTGAGAAAACGTGTTTTGCATATAACTACAAATAAAAAAAAAACAAATTACATAATTTAACTACAGTTGGCCCCCTGTTGCTTTGTGCGTTATCCATGTTTAAGTAAGAAAAAGAAACAAAGGCATTGTTTACCTTAAGGATGTCACCTTGTGCGAGCTGAAAGGTGCTGGCAGTGATGTTGATGCCTTTTCCTGTTTGGACCTGTATGCTATACACGCATTCATGGCCGTTGTCATAGTTCATTGGATAGTTTGGCGACAAAAGAACTCCCTCATTGTTGGAGACTGTGGACCCACACTCCGCTGCGAAAAACAAACACACAGACATCATCCATTATATAACAACATACACAACAAATGAGATGAAATAGACACTGCCTAGCTGGATCATTACCTAAAGAGATAAAGTTGCAAGTTAATTGTGTTTCTTGGATGAACCATTATTACAGTCATAAAAATTCCTTTAAAACATTGAACAGCAGAGGATTAGTTGGCAGAAATATCAGAGCTGAAGTGACACTAAGCAAAGAACTGACTGTTTAAATCTTGTCTGCACTGCTTATATTCACCATAAATATCTAAATATGAAATTGCTGGACTCCTGGAGCCATAAAAAAAATAAATAAATAACGCAACACAGGATATATTCTTAACAACTCACTGTACTTGACTTATGTTTCCCGTAAATCAAAAGGCTCTCTTTGTGGCCATGCATATAGTATTAATTATGGGTCTCTAATTTTTATTGTGTGATTTCCAGGAAGAAATATTAATGCAATGGCAATCAACTTCTTGGACTTTAACGTGGATTTTCTCCTATCCACAAAATATTTGGTAAAGATTGTTTGGGAGTGGTGAGATAGATTGCTGCTGTGATTCTTAACATTGGTAGGATTTCTTCATAATTTGTTGGTTTTTTGTTACTATCCCTATAAACACAGTCCATTAATCAATCACAATCGATCTTGAAGCTTACTATTACCTTGCTTTAGCCAATCCCTAATCAGTTTTACTGGTGTTGGAAAACCCAACCGTGCCCAAGTTTCTACTATCCAGATGATGATTTAGGGAGGATTTTGGACAATTTTGCACCATGGTCCACTGGCAAAGAAACAGTCCCACAGCATGATGCTACGTTGATGGTACTTGGTGGTTAATGCAATGTTTTAAGTCTTGAATGCTACACCTCAACACTTTTAACCATCCTTTGTTCATAGGAGCCACGAAGCTCCATCTTTGTGTCATCTGACTATAACACATTTCTTGCATAAGAAACAAATGTGGATCGTCTGCTAAAAGTTTAAGTCTGTATAATTTTTAACGTCTATTCATTAGCGAAAATGTGCACAAATTTTAAATAAAACCTAGTTCAAGTTAAGATTGATTGAAGATGTTTGTTGTGTTATCATTCCACCCTTCAAATGTATTCCTTTAAGCCCAAAGTTAATACAGTATTGATGAGTATAAACATTTACGATGGAGCTGTGGATTCATTTAGCAGCTTACTCTGTCTGATACTCAAACTATAAAATGCACATTCAGAAACAAGAAAGGAAAAGTAGCTGAGCACGTACCCACACACCTTGGCAGAGGGGCACTCCACATGTGGCGGCCACCCCCCAAGCACACGATCTCCTTTGCCCCCTGTAGACGATAGCCTGTGTTGCAGTAGAACAACAGCGAGTCGCCGATGCCAAATCTGGAGCCTGTGTGCCAGCCAAACTGAGGCGTTCCAGGATCCTGACAAGGCTCAAGATTATATTCTGCAAACAGGATACAAAGAAATAATTGCATGCATAAATCTGTTTAGGAAAATACAAACGCCGTCTAAGAAATGTTAACACAGATGAAGTATTTTTTTAGTTAAACTTGCTTCTAAAAAGTACCCTGCTACCCGTTTTTCCTCTTCTTGTACATTCAGCGACAAAAAGAAATATTGCAGCAAGCGGGGATTAGATGTCTTGCTCAAGGACATTTTATCGAGTTGGGATACGTGCCTAAAGCTTAAGACCTCGACATGAAGGATGGTCTCTAAAAACTAGGCTACCAGGGTTTCAAACCCTTTAACGGTGTTGTTGTTAGTGGCCTTAAAATTTGAAAAGATGCAACAAAGGCTTTGTTTGAGGAGTAACAACTTAATACCATCTACATTTCCTTCACACAGAGTGTAACAGGGTGCATGGATAACCATATAGGCCTATTGATTTGAGCCCAGCAAAGCATTCTAGGAATCTGCTGTAGGATGTGGCCTGAGAGACTACGCTGCCTTTGATCAAAGGTTTTAAAAGGTCAAAAATTGAATTTTAATCAGGAAATCTATAGATGCTAATTGTAGAGCATCCAAGGACAAAAAAAAAAAAAAACATACACACAATCAGCAACTGCTTAATGAATATTCATGAATACATAAGTTATGCTTCACTTCAGCAAACAGCAGGCAAATATTTGGCAAGAACACTCATGAAACAGCCCCTGTCTCTTTTTTCTTCTTTACTATGCATTTCCTTCTGTCACCCTACCTCTGCCTTTCTCCGCCCTCGCCATCTACTTTACTCATTCAGTACTGCCATCTGTCTCACCTCCCCTCTATCTGTTCAAGTTCTATTTCCACTTCTATGTAATTATCCATTCCTTGGTCTCGGCATGGGGCCCATTTTTCTTTGCACTGCAGTCTCCTTAGTCCTCAGGTCAGTGGCCCACGTGCTTTGATGAGTATTATTATCATAGTCGGAGGCCGACTGCCTGCATGACCTCTCTGTGTGGTAATTATCCTCTTCTTACCAGCAAGCCCCGAGGCAGAGTTTACCTTCACCCAATGACCAACAAAACACCCATTAATGTTACTTTATGCAGGCTTCAGAGAGGCTTGGTGCTTTTCATCTCTTCTTTGAAAATATAGTTAGCATGTCTCTCTCTTTTTCAGTCTGCCTGTCACTGGTCTTCAGTTTGGCATCCTGTCTCACAAGACTAACCCCTCATGTTTTGCATTCTTTCTTGTATCCCTCTCGCTACGATTCATTCTCCATCCTCACTTAATAAATTCACTTCAATACAGCTACCAACACTCCTCGCTTGCGTTTCTCCAACAAACACAGAGAACATATGCCGTCTTACCCGAGAAAGAGATGTTGAACCCCTGTAGAGATATGGAGAAATCAGAAATGAAGCGTAGCTGGGCCTTGAAGTTCCCATACAGGCCAGCATTAACTGGTGCAGGTCTTTCTGAGCCAGTGAGTCGAGCCAGAGGCTGAGCGAAGCTGCCATTTTCTGTTATCAGAAGGTAGTCATGGTGATCCTCCAGGTGGAAGGAGTGAAAAGTGAACTGGACACCTTGGAGGAGAAAATCAAGTCCACAGTTGGAGGGTTGAAGGAATGCACAAACACACAAAAAGAAAAAGAACAAAAAAATCAGCATCAGAGCTGGAGACACTCTCCACAATTGGATGTCCTAAATATAATACCTCTATGTTACTATGGTGTCATAAATAGACATGTAATTTAAAAATGTATCTTGATTAGATATTTTAATTTCGTCCGTATATAATCTGCAAAATGGATATGTGATAACTAGTCCTCATGACCACGGTTTTGAAAAATGGATTCTGCCAAGATCGTCAAATGCATGTGATGATTTCAGGACTTTGCAGAAATATTTCAAAATCATGAAGTACATAAATTTCTAAGTGAGTGCACATATGTTGGTTGATTCTGATAGAAATTATGCTAAAATATGAAAATATATTCAATCATTTTCTTATTACTGTTGTTTTTTGTATATATAAATGTATGTTTTAAGCTAATCTTTGAGGGATTTTTGTCTGGGTTATGTCATCTTGCCAAATGAGTATTTTGTCCTTGCTATGTCAGCCTTGAGATATGCTTAATTGATCCCTCCCCCGTTTTATCAGTGCTCTAGTTTTTTCCAGATAATTAATTTTTACCATCAGTTTGCCTTTGAAGCCTTGATGGGATTTGCTCGAAGACAAGCAGGATTATCAGTTTTTTGCTTTTTTTATTTTTTTTTTTAATTTTTATTAGTGGTCTTCTCTTAATTAAGAAAAGTAAAAAAAAAAAAGAAAAAAAAAATCTTAAGATAGTTATCAAGATCAAAAGACTAGAAAAATCAATGGACAGTCATAACACATATATTTGCATTTGCGTTTTTAAGTTTTAACAATGAATTGTAAAAATTAATGCTTGATACTGTGAGAAGGCATGTGAGATAAAATGCCTTGCCTTTTCTCAAACCTCTAGTCCAGAAATATTTAAACTTTTTTCAAAAGGGCCAAATTTGGCCATTTTCAATTCTTTGAGCATCCCATTTTTTCTTCCAACTTAAACCATTAAACAGACATTTTTACCTCCTCAACAATAAATAAAATCCAATATTTTAATGAAAATAAATGCCATTTTTGGATCTGAAACATACAAAGGGGGTCAAACATGAACCAAAAACTTTTATTTTTGTGGTTAAATAATTTCAATTTTTTTTTTTTTATCTAAAAAAGGTATTTAGTCTATTCCTTAATCAATGATGAAGCTTGTTGTATTTTGTAAAGCTGTGATGCTTCATAAATGTGCATGTAGTAAGAGACACAGGACATTTGTTGTTTGACTTTCAATAACATCACACTGAAAAAAAAAAATTTGCATATTAAATGACTCAAAATGGCTGGCTTGGTTCAGGGTTAAAAAACTAATACATCTGATTATAATACAATTTAAAATGTATCATCAGTAGAACAGTGATTTCCTGGAGTAGCATCTTCTTCCGACTCCCTTTTACTGCTCATCATTTACAGCTAAACTAAATGTGCTTAATGTCTACACTGATACGACCATCATCAACATCATTACATGAGACGGTAATCTGACTCTGATCTGGTGAATAAACAAGGCAAATGTTGTTACTGTACAGATGTTGCGAAACAGTATAATATTGCATTGTAGGGGAACAAAATTACACCTATTATGGTATCATCAAGGTTGATGCATAACATAAGAGAAACTGATACCAATGAAGAATTTCCAAACATAGTTTGAACAGAAAACAAATTATGAATAAATGTTTTTGTTCATGTAACCTAGTTGAAAGTCGGTATGTAAACTTGACAAAATGTATTCTTCTTATTTATTGCATCTGAACACAATGTTGTTCAGATGCAATAACATCCTGATTCTCTCTATGAAGGCCAACTGGCTGCTTTTCAGCACAATCAGTGCTGCCATGTCCATGCCATCTGTTGTATCTGTTCCAGTGTGACTATGTAATGTCCTTCCCAATATTTAGCTCACTTGATAAAAGAAGTTTCAGATGACCCTTAGAATAATAACTAAATGAAGTGATTGATCATTTCATTACAGTGCATAAAGGCAAAAGATCAATTAATTAGGAGTCACCTCTATGTAGGATATTGTGATGATTAAAATACAGGATGGACTAGATGAAGAATATAAGGCTAATTTTGTTTCCCCCAGAGAGGTCAGTGGTATTTACAACCAAAGGAAATCAACCTTATTGATTTTGAAAACAGTTCTTTAACAGTTCTTTGAATTTATTTATTTCTTGGGTTGTTTTAATATATTTTATTTTATAATGTGTTTTTTATTATAGGTTATGCGACCTTTGTTTTTTCTTTCTATGTTCTTAAGATGGGGAAAATGTAGTTCAGAGTCATTTTTATGCTACAAAAAGCATATGACAAATGTTAGACTTGATGCAGACAGAATACCGATGGCGATATAATCAAAGTGTTTTCAAATATGTTATCTCATAGTTTGCTGGTATTGCTTTAAATATACAATGAGTTTAGTAAAGTACAGTTGTTTAGTACAGTTTTGTGGATTGAAATGCCAATAAGTCTATGTCTATTGTTAATGTAACAGCAAAAACAAATAGAAACTCTAATGTAGTTTTAACTTTTTAAAATTTCTTGTTAAATAATACAGCTTGACTCATGAAAGAAGAAAGAGGCATAAATGTTTACTGGGGAAAGTGGGAAATGTTACGATTACAAAGAACACATGCACTATAAAATAAGCTGAGTTGGCTTTTTCAGTAATTATGAACAAGGCCTCAGACAAAAGGTTATGATCTTGTAATCCACAGTCACTGCCTTCTTGCAAGCGCCAAACCAATAAATTAACTCTTAATTGAAATGAAAAATTAGAAACAAGAGACATCTTGACAGACTGACCTCTGAATGTAAAGTTTATAGTTAGACTGATGGATATTAACTGTGCAAAATGTTCTACTTTAAACAGTGTAACATTCAAACCAACTATGTTTAAATAACACCACATTTTTATTACAATTTCCTACCTTTCCCATGACTGACTTCAACAGTCCATGTGCAATTGAGAGAGTTAGGATAGAGCTCTGGGTAGCCTGGTGACAGGATGATCCCAGCAGGCCCTCTGATATCCCCACCACATGATGCTGAATAAAAAAGGAAGATAATGGATAGTCAGTGCTACCGAAAAAGAAAGTTCAATTGAACCAATAAATCCTTCACCTAAAGACAAAAGAGCAATTTCACATGAATAATGTATTCAAGTCATATAATCTCCTAATATTTTTATGAGCACCTACTCTGCAGCTGCCAACACAATGTTTTTCTTTCTTCATCTTCGCAAACCAGCTCTACCTTTTCACAGGACACTAAATCATTTATTAGGTCAACTATCCATCCAGGTTTTCTACTGTTGTGGAATCTTAAGCTTAACAAAAATATTATCAGAAAACATCATTAAAAAGCTTAGAAAATTTGAGTCATGTTGTGTCTGAACTCAATTCAAGAGAATCCATTTTCCTCCTATGCAACTCAATGTTATGGTCGTTTTCATGTACAATTACAATGCAATTCATTTAATACATATAATACAGTACAGTTAAATTCATCTGGCCATAACAATTATTAACAAGTTCTCCATTTAGCACATCAAGTCATTGACTTTGCCCAAGTAATTAATAAACCTCAGTCACAATCACTTCTTTAAAGGGATTTTTAGTGTATCTTAATCAGATGTAAATACTGTTTAACAACTTATTTTATTATGTTTAGGGTCTATAATCCAGCTGTGACTCTTTAAGACTGAACAAATAAAAATGAGAAGACAAGGAATGCTGTCAAAACTAATGCCGCTACCACAGTGATGTGACTGGCTTAATTTACTTCCAGAATGCATTTTATCCTCTCAAAGGAAGTTAATGAGATATTTCTTTCCTCATTGGTGGCTGATGGACACTGGGAGGTGAATGCCAGATGTGGCTGAAGGTTAAGTGGGGTAATTGGATATGGCTTGAACTCGTAAATGTTTGTTCATGCTGTCACTGAGATTTAACTACAAAGTCATTTCAGCTCAAAGACAATGCTTGTCAAATCAAGCATTTCTAGAATTTGTTGAGATTTGTATTTTTTTTTATGATTTATTTATCTATTCGTGTTGTGTTTTGGACTTTGGTATTTTCCTACTTTAAGAGTGAAAACAAAGGCAAATGCACAAATGCCTTTTAAGCAACATATGCATGCATATAGTATCAGAGTAATATGCATCAGCTGATGTTTGGGGGAGAGAAGTAAAAAGCCTTGGGCTCCACAGCTGCATGTATCCACCCCCTCCTGGTCCTTCCTTCCACCCTCTGGGTTTTTTAGAGACCACAACACATCCAGACTTGCACCATTACTTACAAACAAAAAAAAAAAAAAAACTGCTAATGTATTAATGAGCCAACATTACGTGAAGTCATTAAAAGTTGATAGGCATGCTAGGCAAATTATGACTCCACATGCAGCCTGCCAAGCTAGTTGGCATCACACAGACATACCTAGAATCTACCCCAATGTATTTTTAAGGGAAATTCCACTTTCAGAAACTTGGATTATTTATCTTTACCATCTCTTCATGGCAAGATAATCTTGAGTTAATACACTACAGATGAAAAAATATAAAAAAGAATACATACCATGATTTAATTTCCTATATCTACAATAAAAAAAATTATTACTACTACCGTTGCAAAATTAACATTGTTACAATGTTATTTTTGTTACATAGTGTTTATTTAGTTCAAGTTTGATTTTTTTATACATTGTTGAGCAAAACTACTAAAATTACATTTAATAAATTCAGTAATAGCATTCAAGTAAACGCAGTAGTTGTGCAGATATTAGCTGGTTTGTTAGTCTGGCTTTCTGCTTAGGAAGCCAGAATGATATCAGCTTCTCAGCCAATAGGAGGCTTATCACTTGTCAAATGTATTTTGAAAATAAAGTAATCTTATTAAGAGTGATAACATTGTATAGGAGGTAAACGTGCGGCAAACACCTTACGGTACACTACATGCCCAGTCCATTCCATGATTCTTTACAAAAAACAGTGTTTTCAAAACTGGGTGTCTTTTCTGATTAAAACACCATGTTATAAAGCACTGACAAGAATCCATTTGCATAGTCAATGCTGCTTTAGGCTACTCATAACGCTTCACACAAGGACTCGCAAATAAGGTTAACAATGCATGCAGAAATTAGTATTTGTATTTTAATGTTATTGACTTTCCTTTTTACAAATCATTTTTTAATTATGCTGTTAGCCTTTTTAATAGATGTGTTGCAAAAGGATAAATTAAAGCTGCACTTCTTGTATTTCAGTGTGAGACTGAACCTTTCATCTCAACATACCATCGCAAGTAGGCAGTGGGTGGCTCCAGAAGTGATTCTTCTCACAAACAAGTGGTTCTTCATGGCTCAGTCTGTACCCAGGGTCACACTGGAAGGAGACAGTCGAGCCAATGGACAAGTCATGGCTTAACCGCAAACCGTTCACTGGGATGCCAGGATCCATGCAGGAGTAAGTGTCCAGTGTAACCACTAGAAACACATAAACATTCCTTATTAAATATGACATGGTTTAATTGTTTTTTGTTGTTTTATTTTTTGAGAGATTATTTTCAGAAAGTGCAAAAAAAGTCAACATTTCCTGAATTTTTTGTGGTTCTCTGTCAAAGAGCTCCTTGTTTAAGAGCACTTGCACTTTTCTATGTGCAAGTGCTCAAGTAAGAATGACTCTGTGAAAAGGCTATTTTTCATACTGGCAGTGATGTGAAAAGTATTTGACCTTCTTAAAAATAGTGCTGTTTAAATACATGAAATGAGTTTTAAAATATGATTTAATCTATTAGCGCTATAAACTACCAACATGGCCCCATGTAAAGTAATAGAGATTGTAACACAAATTTCATGTATGGAAGATTTTCAAAGGTAAACCACTGCTGACAAAGCAAAAAAATAAATAAATAAATAAAATAAAAAATCTTGTGTTTTATGTTTCCCAAAATAATAATAATTTTGATTATCCCCAAAACGTTTGGGAAAATACTCTGTGGACTTCAGACATAAAACTGGATTTTCATTAAAATAACTTTATGCTTTCTACTACATCTAATGTAAGTATAGTGGCGGTGATGGGACAGTACTGAACTATTTGTTTTTTTCAAGACCTTGAGTAAATGTAATTTTCTTGCTTTTGGTTTTGACAGTGAAGTGATCTTTAGCACTGACTGAAATCTGATTGCAGGATTGTGCCATAAGCTTAAATAGATTGGTCGTGGTTGACAAACCACTAATCTAGCTGACTAAAACAATTTTGCAAAGGAGAATTTGCCAAAGGTCCCATTGCTAGTTATCACACATTCATGACTGCCGTTATTGCTGCCAAGGGTAGAGCAACCAGTTGTTTGGTTTGAAGGCAATTACTTTGTCACATTTGGTTGAAATGTCTTTTTGCCCCCAAATTATCATTTGAAAAACTACAACTTGCATCTAGTTTAATCATCTTTGCATACTTTAGCAAAGAAGCAAGTGACAAAAGACGCAAAAACATATGTAATTTGTTACATGTTTACTATTAAATATTGTTGAACTTTTATATGAAATATAAATGAATATGAAATGCAACTATTTTATGTTCTTTTTACAATTACATAAACTTCAATCCTTTACTTAAACTCTGGTGTCAGAACCTTCAGCATTATAATAATCACAACAAACATTACATGTCCTTCATAGTAGCTCTGAGAATTAGAAAATAATATCCAAGCACAATCAAATATTAACCTTGATATAAAAAAAAATACTTGATTACATTATATATATATATATATATATATATATATATATATATATATATATATATATATATATATATAAATATATGAAATATATGAATACATCAATAAAAATGATTAATGAAGCCTGATAACTTAACATGGGTGTTTGCACCTTTTCTGTTGTTTATTGTTACTGTTGATAAACCATCAACTAGCCTACAGAGAAAGGGTCAAAGGTGCATGTTGGGTTGTGTTCAGCATTACTGGCCACTTGTTTCTCTGGGAGGCAGAATTGAGGCTATGACCTTCAAGAAGCTGTACAAATATACTCTCTTCTGTTCACTGAAAATGTTGGACCTCTACACTTGGCTTTCATAAAAAGTACTTTCATGGCTGTTTTGCCTCCAGAGTGCCCTGGTGGAAATTTCAGCTCTATTAGGAGGGAAAAGATGGCCCCATTTTTCCTGTGATTTTCACGACTTCCACTTGGCTTTCTTCCAGGTAGGGTTGCTTTTGATGCACTAAAAATATGCAGATTTTAGGCAAATGACTGGCAACAGATGTGTAAGCAGTTGTCAGGTCATTGGCAGGGAGACTATTCTAAGAAAGCCTTTTCAGAACTTTTATTTTTAGCTCAAATACACAGAAAAAGCTACTTCCATCAGTCTATCTTTCAAAAAAAAAGCATTTGCAAAGTCTGCATTGAGGGCATTATTAGGAAAACAAAGCATTTCCTGTTTCAATTCAAGGTTTTATAAAGCAAAGAAATAAAGTGATGAGGGTTTTTTTTTTTCTAGGTTCTTAAAAGAATTAAATCCAAGCTCATATGTGCAAAAAAAACCCCACAGAAGATTCAAAGTCATTAGTGAAGGTGGTTCTGAAGAACATAGAACAGAATGCCGATACCATTGGATTTAAGAAATAACTAGCAGCAAGGTATTGCTAATTAACATACTTGATTAACTACCAATCAAATAGTGTGACAAAATCTATGAAACCAGGAATTTTAACAATTCGCCGGCCTGGAGAAAACAAGTTTGGGTTATGATGCTAAGAGGAATGACATCAGCAATGTCTTCAAGAAGCAACTTTCAAGACTAAAAATCTGGAAAAATCTCTTATAAGAAATAGTGTTTACAAGAAGTAAACATGAACGAGATTTGCCAATCATAAGAAGAGTCGACATCCAAGCAAATTCACTTTGTGATCAGCTTGTCCAAAACTCAGATAGACAGGAGAAATCCAAAGAGACACAAAGTGTACAGGCTTCAATTAGTACATGAAAATGTACAGCTTGTATTGTCCTCTCATTGTGTTTTATCTGTATCTTTGCTTTAATTTGTTTCTTCTGTAAACCGCTTTGTGGTTTTATCTATGAAAGTTGCTATATAAATTAAATTTACTGAGTTGGAGTACAATTTGAAAGAAATCTAACCAACTTCTTGTTTGGAACAGTTGAATGACGAACTGTTAAAAACATTGTGGTTTTATGACTTACTGTACATGTTGAGCTACATCTGAATGAGTCAGACTTCTGGAATAATGTCCTTTTGACAGATAAAGCACACTTAAACATACTTTAAAAAATTCCCACTTAACATAAGCAACTCTGTTTTGAGCACAAAATGTCTTGTTCTGCTAATACTTTAGTCAAACTCTTTTTTTCTGGTTGCTTTGTATCTAAACTAATTCAGGTTTCCTATACATAAAGGAATCAATGCAGTGTTACACTGCATCAGTTTACTTACTGCATAATTCACCCTTATTTTTTATAAATGAAGTTGGCAAGGTTTCCCTTGGTATTCCAGCAATTAGATATGTCCTAAATAGCAACAGAAGAAGCTAATATGATCTTACTGTTATTGCTTTTCAATGGCCTCATCAACAAAAGAGAAATGCACTTGAGAGCAAAACATAATAAGACAAGGGCACTTGCAGCCTGCTTTCAGTCAATAATACAGACATAATAGCAACCTTTGTCTTATGAATCAAATCAGAATGACACATATAATGGTGCTAGTGCAAACTGTTGTGAAAATAAATCACACTATGTCCGGAATCTTTTACTGTATGATTTTTCAAAGGCTAACCGTGTAAGCATAATGACCTGGGAAGAAAGAAAGCTTAGCATTCAAATTTCCCTAAAAGTGTACACCTTCGAGAGTAAATGCCTTCCTGATCCGGCAGATTTGTTGATGCAGCAGCAATGAGAATTGTTTTACATACAAACAAGTGTTCCTCATGACAAGCAGCAAAGTGCAAGAATACATTTTGACATTTGGATATTTGTCATTTGGAGTCTAAGCTGCAGGCATAGGTCGATTTTTTATTTTTTTTGTTTAAACAAGAACCTTAATATTGTTGAAACTTATTCCTACTTTTACATTTTGCGCCACAGTGCTCTACCCTAGATTGCTCCGAGGCTTGCAGGATAATTTTTATTTTCCACCACACAGCTCCTATGTGATGGCACAGAGTCAACAAGTTATGTTTTCTCCTTTATTCAATTGCAAACAGAAACTTATATGATTCAGTTGATTCAATAATGCACCAAGCAAGGAAACACCACAAGTGTTTCACTTTCAGCAGAAAACCACACAGACAAACATAGTAACTTGAAAACATGACAAACATACTGCTCCCCTAATTAACCCTACTACTTGTAACAATGACAGCTTTAGCAAGACCGGCAGCATACAGTGTACCACACGCCAAGTTGCATTTGTCATCTTCACATGAAAACAGGCAGAAGAGCAAAATGTTAACTCAAGAAACAGTTTTACCATAGGAAAAACAAAAAAAAGGTAAAAGCTCTGCACAAGCAGCCCAAATGAATTATTTCTATTTGATGAAAACAGGGCAAATGATGCAAACAATACGGCAATTAGATTTACACTCCAAGAAGAACTCAACATCTATTTCAGGAAGATATTGAGCAATGTAATAAAGATTCATTTTTTCCCTTCAATTTTTTTTATTTACTTGACTAGCTTCATCGTACTTAAGTTTCATTAATGCATAATACTTAAAAAAAATGTATAAATTTTATAGAAATGCACACCTAAATCTTCAGGTACACAGTGTAGTAAGTTGAAGTTTGCAGCAGAACATTTCGTGATAATGTTTAATAAAAAATAAAGTTATTTTATGAAGAACTGCAAGCAGTTTCAACGGGCTCCAAGCCTGACCATGTCAACCACTTAACCTCTTCCCAGCTGGTGCGCCCTCCGACATGCAAGATGTTAGCCTTTTTGCTAGCATTATTAATTGCATAATACGTTCCCAATTTCTTGGAAAACCACAGAAAGTAGCACTATATTCTCACCTTCATAGAAGATCTTGAAGCCATTGTTTGATCGACTGTTGTCAGTTGTAAAAAGCAGATATAGGAAGTTACTGCTGCTAAACAGGAACTGAGGGACCTGGGTTCCATTAAACGAGCCAATCAAAGGAGAAAGCAGGTTTGGGCCGTCATGCACTTCCAGAAAATCATAACTCAGCTCAGTTTGAAACCTTAGGGGTAGAAGGATAACAAAGATTAGTAGGAGAAAGAAAAGGAATGTTTGTATTCAGAACGATATCTACAGTTTGCTACAAAAAAAAAAAGACTACAGTAATTCTGTAATGAAAGATGAGACATAAATGGCAAGCAATCATGCTGATTATTGCAACAGCATAAGATCAATGGGCATCTTGGAAATATGACATGATATGAATCTGTAGCCACTCTCCACTCTCCGGTCTTCACATCAAACAGCTGCCATTAGTGCAGGGTTTCAGCAAAAACGAATCAATATTGTTGGGGAAAAAACAGTACAAATAAGTTCACAATGAAATTAGAGCTGCAACATTTTGTTACAAGAAAATGTTGGAGTGCCTGCATATGCTCACAAATGACATTATATTGTCACCTTCCTTAAATATTGATCTAAGTCATTTTTTGCCAAAACTGATTTTTTATGTTTTTTTTTGTTTTTTTTTATCATCTTCTGTCAAGAAAGATGTGGAGATTTTCTTTTGGCAAAGAGAGAAAGACTGATTAATTTCACAAATAATCCTAAACAAGATTTTTAAAAGTGTCTAATTGTGTCCAATCCCCATAGTAAGTTATAAGGTTTAATAAGTTAGAATATATCCTCATGGAATTACAGTGCCTTGCAAAAGTATTTCAAACAATTAAAACTTTTCACATTTTGTCACATCACAACCAAACCCTTAACACAAAGTAGAACCTATTTGTGAAGTGGACCAAAAAGCCTTCAAGGGTTTCAAATCATTTCATTAGTAAAATCTGAAATTTCCATTCATTCCTATTTTGAACCCTCTAAATTTGAGTGACACTAATTGCCTTTAAAGTAACCTAAATTACATAGATTTACTATTACTTACATCTCTCTAAATCAGTATTTATATGGCTCTTCCATAAAGTCCTCAGGAAAACGTTACACTACATAAGCAATGAAAAACAAACGTTAAGAACCCTTCAATCCGTCAAATGAACTTTCTGTCCTAGAAGCAAAGAAGACTGAGTACCGTATTTTCCAGACTAGAAGTCGCAGTTTTTTTCATAGTTTGGCTCGGGGTGCAACTTATACTCCGGAGCGACTTATGTGTGGAAATTAACACATCATTATATCATATCACATGTTATTTTCACACTAAACCGCAAGAGGGCGCTCTTGGCCCGTGCTATTCTACTTTTGCCGTTAGTAAAGTTGTTTACAAGCGACACAGAGGATGAAGATTTCATTGCGTTTAGTGATTTAGAGAGACACAGATAGTTTAGTAAACTTGTTAGCATGTTATTTATGCTATAGTTAATATGTTATGCTAACATACCAGGCACATTCTCAGTTCGTTGATTGTCATGTAACGTTAGTGTACCGTACAATTATTCAGCCTATTGTTGCCTCTATTCTATTTTTATTGCCTTTCAAGATGACATGTCTGTTCTTGTTGTTGGATTTTATCAAATAAATTTCCCTAAGAGTTGCGACTTATTCTCCAGAGCGACTTATAGTCCAGAAAATACGGTAATAACAAATATAAAATATAAGCAGGATGAGCTTTGTCTTCAAGCACAAGCAAAAATGAAATACTTTAGATGAAAGGATATTTATCTATCAGAATGGCCAAATTAAAATCAGAATGTAAATTAAATTGAAAATATGTTGCAAAATATGAACGTCAACGCTTCAAGACACACTTTCTAATTTATTTGACATTGGTAAAACTATTTGTAAAGAAGAATGAGCAATAACTGCAACAGACATACCCCGAAAGATTTGGATTTATAATTGTGGCAAAATTATCCATTTCAGCTGAATAATTGTATTCAGCTGAAATTAATCAGATGAATACAAACATATGTGACGCTTTCAGAGTTTTCTTTTGTGTAAATATTTTGAAAAAAAAAAAAAAGCATACTTTTCCATTTAAGAATTATGCCATTCTTTATGTGAAGCTTGAGGTGTTGACATGAAAAAATGTGGAGGAGCATTAAGGTGCTACATTTGCCGTTATTACAAATGTCTCGCCTACATCTGCGTTCTGAATTCAATTACAGATTTCCAGAGTGAAGGTTAAGCCATAAACACTGGGAGTATTTGTCAAAAGCTGTACGTGCAAATGTATTTACTTGACATGTATGTGTTTTCATTGCCTATGATCAATTTCTAATTGTCTTTGTGTAAGTGTGTGTTGTTTCAGTCGTATCATACAGACCTGTCAAAGCTAATCTTGATGGAGCGTCCTGCCTCGGCCTCAATGACCCACTCACAACTCAGAGAGTCTTTGTAGTAGCCCGGCCACCCCGGAGAGAGAATGACACCAGATGGCCCTGAATAGTGACCCCCACAAGGAGCTGGAGGAGCAGAGATAAAATGGGTTTTTATGATGGAAAAGATTGAGGGGAGGAGAAACATGGACATATTGAGAGATAATGAAGGATTTTTGATCCCACATAAAAGATGAAGGGAACATAGAGCATTGAACACCAAACTACTGCAACCTAACAAATTACTAGAAATATGTTTTCTGAGTGTGGTGAAGAAAGCCCTCTCAGATGTTCTTTTTTTTTTTTTTTTTCCTGTTCACCTTTCTTACTAAACTGCTGATATATCTATCCAAAATCCACATCACCATTAACTCGTCTGTTCCGGTACCTTCACATTTGGGAATTGGTCCGCTCCACATCACGTTCCCTTCTTCCAGTTGGCATGTGATGGTGTCAGCTCCCTGTGTTTTGATGAAACCTTCCTCACAAACCACAGAGATGGAGTTACCCAGCTGGAAATCGTCCCCAAAGCGCCTTCCATTTAGAGGTATGCCAGGGTCAGGGCACTCATTATGCCCAAAGGCTGGTAAGGAGAAGACAGAAACAAGATGTAACGTCAAAGGCATGAGTAAAGTTACAACAATGAGGAACCAAGCTTAATGAGAAAGAATAATTTCAGCCGCAGGTTTTAAAAAAAACAGTAGTCCCTTGCAGTAAATACGTTTATTACAAAGTTTTCCGTTCCAAGACTTACGGGTTGGCATCAACCAACGAAATATAAAAGAGACAACAAAGTTATCTCTTAGCATAAAAGCAAAGAAGACAAAATAGGATGGAAGTTTCCTTTTGTAATTATTACTGGGCTATTAAGTTTCATTTTTTGCTGAAGCTAGGTTGTTTGTAAATACCAGAACAACATTAGTGTATGTATTAATAATCAGATGTAATCTAATAATAGATTCATATTTACTTATATTGTCTAATTATTTTTGCACCCCCTGCTTTGAGGATAAATTAATTTCACCCATATAAGCTAATTAACTGAATTAATTAATGAAGTAATAAATATAAAAATGGGTTTAAAATTCTCATAATCTGGTTAAATAATGAATGTGTTTAAGTGTCCCTGCATATTTTCTCATGTAAAAACAAAATCCATACATTTCCAGACTCATTTTCAAACTTTCCCCTTCAGTGGATTGATATAATAATGTCTTGAAATGGAACTATTTTTTTATCCATGCGCCATTTTTCTTCGCTGTCTTTGTCTTGAAACTACTTAATTTGGATTTAAATCCATTCAATAAACATTACTGTTCCACTTTTCAAATAGGTGTCATTTTTTTATTAGCCTGTTTTTATTTTGATTGGGCAATTATAGCCTCTCAATTGAAAGCTAATGCTATGACCAATGCTGTTTTGTTTGGTACATTCTGAGAAAAAGAGAAGGCAGTATTGAGGTCGGCCACGTACACAGGTCCTGGGTGTCCATCAAAAGGCACCAGCATCCATCGTTGTGAAAAAATAAAGCCCTTACAACAGGCAGCCAAGAGAACAATACCCTCCAGGAGGTAGTCATTATCCACGTCTCCTATCAAGGAAGAACTTGAGAAGAGCAGATCGAGTGGACTCACCACAAGGTGCCAACCATTCATGAGTCTCAAGCCCAAAGAAAGGCTAAATGAGACTTTGCCAAAGAAGACAAAAAAAACATTCACAAAGGCAAGATCTGTTCTTGGAAAACCCTTTGAACAAATGAAATAAAAAAAAGGAACAAGTCTTAAGAATAAGTCTGAGGGGGCTTTCTGATGTACATTTATGGATCACCAGGGAACTATCTTGCAGTTTTTCTTTTTTTTTTTGATAACGTGAGAAAAGTCAAACTTAGGCACATTATTATTAAGTGTGTAAAGATTTACTGCATGACCAGATTTAGCCAAATGCAACCGCAGTTACGGACTGGCAAAGTATCCCCAAGGAGCCATTCTTTGTTAATGTCCATATGTTTGAAAACACAGCGAGTGGATTTTAGTAAGATGTAGCACGGCTTTGAGAATAAAGATTTATTTTAATGATTTGATTAACAAGTCCATTTAATTTGAGCTGCAGGTTAAAGATGTTTTCATATTTTATACGGTGGTGCAGGGGTTTTAGTGATAAGCATCTTTGTTTCATGGCTGAGGCATTTTTGTGTGAACATTTGCATATTATTAAGGTGAATCCACAAAATTTCTCCAGGTACTCTGGCTTCATTCCATAGAGCAGGACATAAAGTTCATTGGTAACGCCATATTACTCTGAAATGAATGCATATGTTAGGTTGATTTTCTCTGTAGTGGCTTTATATAAGTATATATTTATGAACATTTTCTCTTATTTAAATAAATAAGAAGAGGCAATGGAAAAATATAACAAATTTTGATAATGAAAATGTTCTCCATTTTCAAAATATTGATTTACATCATTTCTTTTGTCGGCTTCAGGAGCAATATCGTTTTTTTTTTTTTGTTTGTTTTTTGAAGTAATGAATAATGCATTTCTTTTAAAAAAGATTTTAGGTATAATAATGTATAAGATGCAAGTTTAAAAGATATATTACTCACTGCTGTAAGTGATGTTGAAGCCTCTTCCTGACATCGAATGATCAGCCTGAAACTCCAGCTGCAAAATGTTGCTGTTGGATGTAAGGTGTGAAGGAACTTCAGCCCCTGAAAAACGTCCCAGCATCGTTGCTTCTGACTGATCCCCATCTTTGACTGTGAGGAAGTCGTAGGGAGGCTCCAGGTCAAAGTCATTGAAGGCCAAGTGAATCCTCGAGCCAGGTTCAGAGATAATCAGCCACACACAGTTAAGGTTGTTCCCGTAGCCCTCTGGATAATCTGGGGACAATACTGTCCCCATGGGCGCAGTGAAGTTGGAGAAACAGGGGACTGTATGATAGAACACAGAAAAGACAACAGCAAGGATTTATAAAACTTCACTGATGCAACGATAGTTATTTGTCTTAGAGCAACTTTCACAGGCCACATTGCTCTCTAAAGGGTGCATTGTGCCATAACAGAATGGTGCACAGCGATTCCAGCAGAACAATGT
Source organism: Poeciliopsis gracilis (assembly GCA_911649635.1). Taxonomy (NCBI): domain Eukaryota; kingdom Metazoa; phylum Chordata; class Actinopteri; order Cyprinodontiformes; family Poeciliidae; genus Poeciliopsis; species Poeciliopsis gracilis. The sequence goes on from CAJVRI010000287.1 coordinate 3,717,793, forward strand.
CACAATTGTGTAAGTAGCTGAGAAATCAGGGGACAGCACAGCTCTCATGATATGGAGTAGCTGGAGAAACCTGAAACTGCATGGAGAGTGGCCATGTTGCAGTAAAACTACAAGAGAATATGGGAATGAAAAACAGAAATTTTGTGTAATGAATATTGTTCCATCTATAAACCAAAGACAGATTCTGCCATGACAAGTGTTGAAGTACTACATATTACATGTTGCCATTTATTTTCCATGGGTGCAGAAAAAACAATAATTTTCTTCTTTCAGTGCAACTCCAAACCCACATGTTGTTAGTTCACGACTATACATTTTGGCTCTTTACCAACTGTGTGCTACATTTTCAGTTAACATTAGTGTAATTATTATAGTTATTGTGAATGTTCTTAGTACACTAGTAACTGCTTTATTTGCCGTTATAAGAAAAAAAATATTAGTCCAGACTTACATATGCAGATGGGGATATTAGCCGACCACTGATTATTGTTTTGGCAAGTAATCATCCTCTCCCCAATGAGCTCAAATCCAAACTGGCATTTGAAGCGAAGAATATCCCCATTTAAAAATCCATTGCCCTCTTTGTAGCCATATAGAGGTGTCCCAGGATCACCACAACTATCCTTGTCAATCTCTGTAGGCAAGGGGAAGATAACAGGACGGATGGATGGAGGGTGAAAGTAGAAGATTCAGTCAGTTTAAGAGCTTTAAAAATCTTATATTGATATACTCTATGAGAAATAGATTTTGAAATCAGACAGACCAGAGAGTAACAGGGAGGTAGGTAATGGCAGACACAAAGACAAAGGCCATATAGAAGAATATCACCATTAAACTTTGTGTACCTTTGTAGTTGATCTTGAAACCTATTGAGCCCACACTCTCATCAGACTGGAGATGGAGCCACATCTGATGGGACATACTTACTATCAGGTCAGGGACAAAGCTCCCACTCAGCCTGCAGATAAAACACAAGAACTATGGGATCAAACAACACTTTTCTAACAACACGTCTTTGCACAATATCACTCACGTGCTGTATTGCATCTACAAACCCTTTACACAGGCCAATCATGGGCATAATGTCATATTAATTTGGAACTTTAAAATTATTAATTTGAATCATTCTTTTTCCAGGTTGGAATAATTGTAAATGTTGCTTCAGCGGAACAAGTATTATTCTTTTCAAAATCACATATGGTCAAATTATCACATGCAGCCTGGGATACGTACATACAGTTTCACCAACTACATACGGTCAAATATTCACTTACAATTTAAACCTCAGTCATATGGTTTTGCAATTTGTTTTTGCAATCTACTCCAACCATCAAACACTATCAGAAATATAGTAGTTTTGTTTCTTATGCTGAAGAACAATCTGAGAACCATCAAATTTCAGGCCCAGCATGATCTGGTAACTACTGGAACACTAGCATCATTGTCAACAGTAATGGCCAAAAAAGGCCCTTCTCCAAAATCAGCACTTTCAACTCAACTGCCAGTTCAATCTGGAGAGACTCAGATGGAGAAAGAACGCGATTAGAAAAGTTTATTGACATGCATGAATTAAAAGTATTTGGCACTCGGCGAATGAAGTGTGACTGAAGAGCCAGGAGAGTGGAGGTGGAGAAGGGGTGGAAGTGGGTTGAGCACAGCAGCAAAGCGGAAGACGCCATGGCTGGACGTCCTTATCAACTGGGACAAGGTCGGTGATTGGCTGTGACATGGCTTGGTCCAGGAGTGATAGGTCGTCGGTGATTAGCGGGACGCGCCGATTGGATGATGCAGGTGGGGCTAAAGAGTCTTCCAGTTTGAATTTACGCCTAGCTTAATTTTCCTAAATGCCCTTTGAAAATTTGGGGGGGTTAATGTGAGGTTTTCAAACATAGAAACACTCAATCAATGTTGTTGTGGAAGGATCTGTTTCACTGCCCAAGATACTAGTGCACTACTGAAAATATGAGCCTACCGAGTAAAGATGAATTATTCAGCTTTGCCTCAAATGGAAACCCTGACAGTTAAAATTTGGACACAGCAGGGTCTTCTACCAGCACAATGATCCAAAACACATCAGAACTGGTTTAAGATTGGATGAAGCATAGTGGTAATACAGAATAGCCCAACCTCAACTCTGTAAAATACAGAGGCTGCACTTAAAAGTCAATTTATGCCAGGATGCCAACTAGTTCACGTGTAATCTATCATTTCTGATAAATATATTTGTGAAATATCCAGTGGTAATATTGTCCAGCCAGAATTGTGTCTTTAGCTTGTTAAAATGTCTCAATAATTTGGCTGACATTTTGCCACCAATTTAAAAACACAATGATTGGCCTAATAAAGACAAAAATATTTCTTACTTACATTTGAATTATAGTTTTAGAATCTCCAACTTCTCCTCCATCGCCGATGGTTAATGAATCATAACCAATTTCTAAGTCAAACTCTTCAAAGTTGATCTGTATCACCTGTAATTAACACACAAAAAAAGTGTTAAACATCTTTTAAAAAGTCTTGAAAGTCAAAGAAATAATGGCCTTAATTTATACAAATTAGATTAAATTACTGTAGAGACAGTAAATACTGATTTATTGAGGATCATTCTTGCAGTCAACCTGAGAGTTATTCAGACGTATTTTGATAATCAAATGTTTTCAAAGCATATCCACAATAAATTAAATACATCTCTATTATCGGATAAGTCACCATCTCATTTGTATGAAATCCATATCAGAGCTGCTCATTTCCATAAATTCCCTTTTGGGAAAATGTTTCAGGAGATGGGTACACTATGAAAGGAATTCTACAAAGGAAAAGTCTATTAAATGCCATATGCATTTGGAAGTCTAAACAGCAACATATTTGATCAAGCAGCGCTATAACAGCTTAAGAGTTCTCCCAAACTCACAATTCAAATACTTGCATAACACACCGTACATTCTGCTGCAGCAAAGAAATATGCACTAACCATCCCTAAACTCTGATTGAAAAAGTTCAAAAACAGTCATGAAATTTAAAACAAATTTTAAATGGTACTAGATCAAGACTTTGTCAAAGAGTGTGAAAGCATCCTATACATCGCCGTAAATAAGTGTTCTACTAACAATATTCAAATTGAACAGCACCATAAATCAAACTGCACCAAAAAAATGTAAGTCATTATTTTTGCTTCTCTGCATTTCCCCAGGCACATCTTTTTTTTGGATGTTGTTGATATATCAATTTTAACAAAAGGTACAAATCATATATAATATTAAAAAGGATAGCATACTAAGAAATCAATTTGGCAACAGCTGCTGACATAATCACATTAATCAGTCTGCGGCAGAGAGATCTGCCAGTGAGCTACAATATTTGGGCCTGGACTTTGCCTGGATTACCAGTGGCAGGAAGAATGTTTTTCATGACACTAAAGTCGCATCTCCTGATGACAAACAAGATGACTGCCTGTTCATCCTAACGCCCTCTTTTTTCTGGCCAGGGGGAGGACAATGTCTGCGCACCATCCATGTATAGAGGCCTCATTACAATGCAGACAGAAACATAATTACCATAATAACACTAATGGACTAAGTTTTACTGCCAAGAAAAAGCCTTGTTTGCCTAGGAGAGAGCACAGTGGCACAAAGCTATGGTAGCCCACGGACATAGAGGGTTCTAAATGAGTCTTCATTGGTTGATTACTGGCTGTTGGGAGGGTTTCACTTAGTAAACACCCTGAATTATTCGACTTACTCTTAAGAGAGAAACTTGGAAAGATTTCTGTAGAGAGATGTTTATGACCATTAGCTGCAATCTCTTCCTTTCAGGGTTAAGCTTTACTCCTGACGGGCTTTTCTCAGTTTGTTGCTCTCAATGAATGAAGTAAATTATTCAACCACCAACAGCCAGGTCAAACAAATAAAATCCACAGCAGACGTTTGATGTGACAATGAACTTTATTTAACTCTTCATATCCCCTAAAAAAAACTGTGAAAAAACTGTTGCCGTCAGAAACCAGTGTATCAAGAAAAAGTCCACATGCATGCAATCTAATCTTAATTAATACAGTTATTCTGTGAAGCTCTGTAAGGTTTCTGTGCGAACATTAGCGAAAATAAAAAACATGAAGATCAAGGAAAACACCAAGGCAGGAGTAAAGGTGTGAAGAAACTGCATAACTGCATGTAACCATGTAAGGTACACACAAGAATGCATTGTTCCTACTGTGAGGATGCCTGTCTTTACCTTGCCATAAGTAATGGGATGATGGAGGAAGCAAAATAATGAGCAGTCCTGGAAGAAAACCTGAAAACAAAAGGCCGAAAGACACCTTCCAGCAGGTCAACGACCCGAGCTACAATAGAAAGCGCTAAATCAAAGCATCCTTGTGACAGAATGGCTCAGTCAAAGTGCAGATGGGAAGGCAATTAAGAATTGGAGGCAAGACTTGTATGATCACAGATGATCCTGATCCAATCTGACAGCTGTTTTGAGAACAAGGAAAAATACAAAGTATCAACTTGAGGGCGAAGAACACTAATGCATGCCGCACTGTTACAGCTTTTATTAGCAATGTTTGTGATTTCTGTTCCACTTCATAATTATGCATTACACTGTTCATATGACATGAAATCCTGACAAAATACATTGAAATGTTTTGTTTTAACCTGGCGAAATTTGGGAATGTTTAGCAACTGAAAATGTTTACTATTTCAATATTACAATGCTACGCTAAGTGGAATTTAGAAAAATGATTTGCTTTCATACCTGCTCATCACAGGATCTTCACACGAACAGAAACAACCAGAGTATTCACTACATCTAAGAGTAAAACAATAGAGACTGAAACTAATAAAAATTTGCTCTCCTACCTTATTTGGATCGCTGGCAGTGATGATCCACACACACTGGGAGTTGCTCTCATATTGGATGGGGAAATTTGGTGATGTAAATGTCCCTGACGGCCCCTGCAGATTCGACCCACATGTTTTCACTGCAAAAGAACAAAACCACAAACACGAAGACCTTTACAAAATACAGTACTGCACAATACTTCCAGGCTTTCCAAATGTTTAAAATCTTATCACACAACACTGTCAGGAATGCCTCTGATCATTCCCGAAGACATTGTTTGCTGCACGACAGTGTCTCCAAATACACAAAGCGGATCATGAAGAAACATCTTTAGTGACTGGAAGAACAAGGAGCTGTGCAAAAGATATTATAGCCCCAAAAGAGCCCTGAATGGAGTTTCGCCTGTTTGTGATTACAAGGAGGGGGGAAAAAATCCTTAAATCTTCCAATTCAGACATCTCTCCAAGACGCCTGGAACAACTTGTCAGCTTTGTGCATATTCACATGAGCACTGATGCTGCTCAGCATGAACTCAATGTTTTATTATTTGTATCTACATTACCAATCATCCAAGGTAATGTGCTAAAGAACCCAGAATCCTCTTCAAATCCAGTGTAAATATTGAAGGAAATGATGTCCAAGTAAGAGACTGCAGCCTTCTGCATTGTAATATGACTGAGGGATAATGTATTGTTTGCACAAGTAGAGAAAGGGTCTATTAGCTGTACTTCCATTAATCAAATTCTAAAGGGCGCCCCAGGTAATATGAAACACAGAAAACCAGGATAAAGCATTTTGGAATGGAAGAGTGCGGCAACAGAGACTTTCATGCATAATTACCAGAAATGAACTTTCCTCTATCTGCATAGAGCTTATAACCAGAGGCACTGCCTTAATCAAACTGTTTTATTAGCTCGTCGGAAAGCCACGCTCACCCTTGCAGACGGGCCTGTGGTCACTCCACGCAGCAAAGACTTCAGCTACGCGCTGGCAGGTAATCGTTTTAGAACCCTGCAGCACATGGTCGTCATCACAGGTGAATTGAGCAGTTGCTCCGATGCTGAAAAGATAACAGATACTATTAACACCTGAGAAAGCAATCAATTTTCCAAAGATGACGGCTGATTAAAAAAAAAAAAATTGTTATTTATCTCATGTCACTCACAGGTAATGACATATACAGTCACTGCACATCCAGCAGCTCTCCAAAGAGTACATATCCCCTGTTAACATTTTACGATTTTAAATGTTTTATCAAAGATGACTTTGATGAAACATTTCTAAACTTAAAATCTCTAATCTGGGACAGTTCAAGTGAAAAGCAAATAAATTAACTGGAAGAAGAAATATTAAATAATTGAAAGATCCAATAACTGTGTCTGCATGAATGTGCACACCCAACTAAACTTTAAAAATATTTAGATTCAAATTTGACAGCAGGTCTTTTTTTTTTTTTTTATTCACCACTGCTATTCCTAACAAGTAAAAGTTAGTTGTCCAAATGCGATTTTCCTTTCAACTCTGACTAAAACCACAGCTTGCATACAGGTTGTGAAGTATCATCAGAGTTTAAATACATTGATCAGTTAATACAGTTATTATAAATTACAAACGTTCCCAAAGGATGAGAGTGGAGACTTCAGAGGGACATCTAAGAGGCCAACAAAAATGCTAAAAAAAAGCTGCAGAAATGTTTTATATTTACGGGCAAGTGAAAATCTCCTGTAATTTTGGATTTCTGGACTGATGAGTTTGGCTGGAAAACAAACGCATTCCATCCAATGCAAAGTCAGAAATGTTATTCTGAATAGTTCAAAATATGAATCCGTTTTAAACAGAAAGCTTTAGTGGGCTGCTAGAAAATGAAAGATCTGTAAAAATTACGTCGTGAGAAGAGATGATAGGTTTTGAAATGGATTCATAAAATCTGCGGCTTCCTAAAAAGAGCTGTCATCAGAATCTGAGATTTTCACTAAACATTTAAAAGCAAAAGAAAAACAAAGAGAGAAAAGAAAACAACCACAGCAGAACTTTGTCTTAAAAAACACAGTGAGGTGAGAAGTCCAGTGTGAAACTTTTATCTCTTATGTACAACAATGACACAAAACCTACTTTGATCTTCTGATGAAAATTCACCTCATTCATTCGCTTCAGCTACTTTCTTCTTCTCCTCCTGTGAGCCGACTCTTATAGACTGTCACAACCCCGCCACCCAAATGATGCTTTGGTGGAAACTTTTCATCTCCAAGAAGAAGGAATCTATCAGCAGTATGTGCATGTGTGCCAGAAAGAAACGACTTGCGTTCATGGACATTGAGAGGTACCTCAAAATCTTAAGGGTGTGCACTTTTATGCAGTCAGATTATTGCACCTTTTTATTTATTTTTTATTGTATTTGTAAATTAAAAGAATGAAAATGGTTTAAGGCAATTTAACACGCTGTCATTGTTTTTTTTTACATCACAAACGCCTGTTATTTAGAAGATGATAAAACTGCACAGAAAAGATCAAGCATCCATCTAATGCTTTATAATTAAAAAAGGCATTTCATAAATATTTTTAGGCTAACGTGGTTAGCAAGAGACTGGACACATTCATGCTAATTACAACACAGATAATAGCTCCTGTATTCTTATTAGCCTCTTTTGACTCTCCACATCTTAGCTTATTTGCTTCAGGTAAAAAACATCGACTAACCTGAAGTCAGAACCAATTCGTTTGCCATTCTCCGGCTCCCCGGGGTCAGGACAGTAATTAGACACTTGTTTGATCCCCCCTTCATTCACTAAACAAGGGCAGAAGGACCAAGAATGTGGCATGTGAGGCACTTTGATTCCCTTAGACTCCATACTTTCAGAAAAACAGCAATTTCCATGACAGAAAAAACACATTCAATGTATATATATTTTTTTCTATTTGACCTCTCCTCTGAATGCAAGAGATGTTTCATTGTGTTTCATAGGAGGATTGTGCTGAATTCACAATTGTTTGAGGATGGAGCCAGTGCCGAGTTAAAATAAAACAATTTTACCTGAGCTAACAAAAACAAAGAAAAATCTATCAGTGCCCAGAAGGGATTAAATAACCTTGAGTTATTGATTGTGGGAAGAAACAAAACCCACTCGGTCACACTTTTTAAACATAATTATAATTGAGGCTAACTGGGAAAAGCCATTGAGAATTTGTTTTAGATCGAGGATTATGACAAGAAGGTAGCCAGGTGGGTGAGACAGAAAAACAATGTAAATGTTTGTGGATGTTATGATTGGTGACCAATTAATGTCTCCCAAAATTACGATAATAAATCTAGTTGAATTAAACTCACAAAATTGATTACATATTGATCAGTAGTCATATTCCTACTCAAAACATTTATTCTTTGAGCTTTTTAAAAGACTAAAATCTAAAAATGTATTTCAATTTGCCAGGATCCCTCTTACTCTCATATTGCTAAATAAATCTGGTCCAGTTAAAGTCTGAAGCACAATTAAGTTTAATCTATTATCTGAAAAAAACTGCCAAGACTACAAGACTACATAGGCGTCCACCTGACTGATGTGGCTGACCAGAGTGGTAATCAAAGATTAACAGTCAGCTTAGATAAAATCTTTGTTCATGGAAGAAAATCTCTGTTTGGACGTTTGAATAAGATGGTCTGTTGTCATTTCAAAATGACACCAGCATGACGGCCCATTCACTGCTCCCTCAAGAAAAGATGACCTACGACAAATGTCAAGCAGGGTCAGAACCTTTCAGGGAAAATCACGTACTGTTACTGCTGCAGCATCAGATGTGCTATTATTATCCTTTCTTGCTCAGGCATAAGCGCTTCTGCAGTTGCTCTGCCTTCATTCGCCTCCATCTGTTAAGCATCGGCCTCTAACAATAACTAACACCAGTGGCTTTCAGTTCAATCCTTTCTGGGCTGATATGTCTGTCGAACCTTTCTGGTGCTGGTACTAATGATTCTGCTGCAGAAACAAGTTGCAAAGTCTGGCATTTTCCATTGTGCAGTGTGACAGGTGACGCTACTAAATTACACTCTGTCACAGTATGACAATTTCTTTCTTTTTTTTTTCGTTTTTAAATTGCATGGAAAATGTCTGGCTTTAGAGGCTCCAAACAACTTCAGCCAGGGACAAATGTTCACCTTCTAGCAGGACACTGTCCTCAGAACAGTAAAGCTTACAATAGAATGGTTTGGATGAAAAAGCATGTATTCATTAAATTATTCAAAGTGCAAGGGGACTGAATACATATGCATGACATTCCTTTCAGGTATCTGTACATTTTTGAAAATATATTGCTCTCTTTCCACTTAACAAAATAGTACTATTTTGGACTGAACTGCCATATAATATTCCAATAAAAGACATTGAGGTTTGTTGTTGCAATGAGTCAAAAAATGAATGTTTGGGAGGAATTATTACCTTCATAAGGAACTTTAATATTGTGAACTATGCTAAACTCGATACAGTACATTTTTTCCATTTAAAAACGAAGTTGATCAGCTTTGAACCTCATTTCTCCAGGTTGTGGTGCTGTTGGGAGCTCAATTATGGGCAATAAATCCACAAAGCATATGAAGCATTTCCTCTTTGTATTTTAATGATATACAGCATTGTCTCATGGAGAGGATTACAGCCCTCTGCATTATTCATGTTTCCATGGAGTGCTGAATCTATGATGCATAAGGTAATAAAGATTACAACCTGTTATCATCCAAGTCTTTAGCACTCTACTGAGTTAAAGGGAATAGTGCTCCAGATTTATGTTAATAACTGAGCCCTGTGAGCTATTACAATGCATTCTGTTTTGTCTGAAGAGTACACAAATCACCTGACAAGGAAGTGGTCACTCATCCTTGACTGATGCTGTGTGTGTGTGTATGTGTATGCCACATATAAGTCATGTGTATCGCTTTCATATTTATGAAGTGAAACAAGGCATTGTTTAGTCCAGTTTATCCTCCTGGTGCAATGTACATAACTGGGACTAATTTAGTTGACTTTATTTTTATCAGGACAATAAGGCCAGGACATCATGGGAAAATGGGCCATAAGAAAGAAAAAGAGACTGCACTTCTGCAAAATCTAGTACTGTAGCTTAATTCCTTTACCAAACGATGCAGCAAAGAAAGAGACAGAAAGAAACAAAGACCCGGAAATAAAAGTGCTACATAAAAACAAAAATAAAAAGAAAATCCAAACAATGACGACAGTTTCATAAGACAAATAAAAGACTTACTCAAAGACAGTTTGTTAGTGTTGTCCTTTCCTGGTAATACTTTTACCCCTCTGGATTTAAGCTCTCCAGAGCTTTTCACTGGTTGAAAGCAATGGGAAGAGTTCATTAGATAAAAGAAGTTACAGTATTAGATGTGAGAAGATACAGTACCAATGTTTCTTTCTCTTCAAAAGAAACTTTCTCTTGGTCTTGCAAACATCAAAGTCCAACTACTAATGCTGTGTTTTTTAGTTATTGCCTTGGCAATTCTAAAATTAAATAGTTTCAGTTTTTGTCGTTTGATTGTTTTCCTGCTTAATCTTCTTTTTTGTTGTTTTGTACAAACAATGGATGATAACTGATTGGAAAGACCAGATTAAATATTTAAGGGACATAACATGGTTAATAAAAGAATACGGCAACGACGGCTGCAATATGTATTTTAATGAGGTCTAATCAAAGACAGCAGGGGACACTTTGTAGACAAAAGCTAAACAATGCAAGTGGAGGTCATTTTCCAACAAAAGGCTAGCAGCAATAAATGGTGTATTAAACTAAAACAAAAGGGGTCTGAATTTAAAATTGCTAGGGCAAAGTCTCACCACTGCACGTACAAAACAGAATCGTGGTTAGGCTTTTTTATTGAAATGCTGAATGCTCATCTCTGAAATTATATGTTCTCTCAGATAAGAAAAAATGCTTTGGCAGGATACACCAAGGTGTTTTAACTCGTAGGTTTACAGCATGTTGCACATTTACCAGGCATTTGTTATAGTATATAGTTTCATTTCTACTTTAGGGGCCAGGCTTTGCAAGCATATGCAGTGCATACACTATAAAGTCATGCCAAGAACAATATCACGGCAATGGATTATAGAGCTCATAAAGTTGGATTTTCTAGACGATGAATACAGTATCTACTAAACAAATATTTGATTAAGACGATCGTAGTCTGAGGCAGAAAAAAAGTCCTTCGTGCCCTCAACAAAGGGTGTTAATCAAACTGTTTAATATTCAGTTAAAGATCAAAAACATGTTTTGTAATTAGCCTTCGGAGTGTTTCTTTTTTCTGCGATGATCCTTTCTGATCAAGGAGGGGGGCTTTTGTTACAGTGTGCTAATGAAGTAACTGTGTTTTACCTTGATACTGAGCCCTGAAGCCTCGATGGCGGTGGTTGCTCTCTGTTACAAAGTGCAGCCGCAGCCAGTTTTTGTTGCTGATGATGGAAGCTGGAATATTCTTTCCAGTCAACCTGAAAGTGAAAAGTCATATTCAACAAAGAATGTCATATACTTGAATTGCAGCGCATCATCATAGGTATTTGAGTATCTCCTTCAGTTTTACTCCATCACCACACCTGTTCAAATTAATTCAAAACAATCCACACAAGATGCCAAGGTAGTTTTTGCAAATAAAAAAGCTATAACGATTCAAGATTTTTGAAAATTATTTTCTAGTATGCGCAATATATTGTTTAAACAATGCATTTTCATGTTAAATATTTTGTCAGTTTGACAAAAAAAAAAGACTTATGCTCTCCAAATAGATGAATATTGTAAAAATGAGCTAACAGCTCAGTTTGTCACACCTCTTATTGCTATAAAAAAAATGTATTGCAGCATGAAGTTAGTCTGGGCAAAGACAAGCAGCTTAACGGCTTAGAGAGTGAGAAAATGTTAATTATTTTATTTTGTAAATATTTAGTATAATAATTTGATGTATGTGAACAGGAACAAATAGCTTGTAATAACATTGAAAAGACATGATCTGTCCAATAAAGTTTCTCTTTTTTTTCTTTTGCCTGTATAAAATCTCAAAAGTTACATGAATCTCCAAATTACCAATTCAGGCAGGAAGGCTGCTGAAAAACAAGACAAGAAAACAACCCTCTAAAAAATTCCAGCTTTTCTGAAAGATTTTCTGTCCACCTAAAACTTTTCTTTTACAAAGCTGTGGAAACTACAACCATTAAAACAAATAACAAATGATCAGGTTATATTTCTCTCTTTTTTTGGAAAATTATTGAAGTTGCTCATCAGTATTAAGGAGAAATAAAAATAAATGCATGCAGACAGTGTTTTTATCCAGTAACTGTGTTAGTAGAACCAATAAGAGCAATGGTTATAATACAAAAAAACATGTGTGATCAGAAAACTGTAAAGTAAAACATGCCAAACAGGAAGAAACACCTTGTGTTGAGTCTAAGTTGGTTTGTCATTAAACGTGTCTTAACAGTTTGTCAAAACAACTCAGTGTGACTTAAAGAGCGCTCAGTTTTTCTCCCCGCTTCTTTACAGTGTGAAGTGCAGCATCAGGAAACGCTCTATTATCTCCGAGGTTTAAAGCTGCCAAGGGCCTTCTCGTATGGTGGGCTAACAAGGTTTTTTTATTGCCTTCAAATCCTTACAATATGTCTTGTCATACCACAGTCAATAGAGCAACAATGTCATTGTACAGTTAAAAAAATGCTTCACACATCCTAGGAGGGGCATTAGTGATGTTGAATCTTATGAGTTTTATGTTTCCAAAATGGCACACGCACAAAAATAAACAAATAAAACATCTCATCAGGGTGTGTATGTGTCTTTACTTAACTTTTATGGTGTGTATTTAGCCATTTGCAGTTGTATGCTAAATGTGTTTGATGCAATTTCTTTGGCATCGTGTCTCTTTACTACCTCTTCCCTACCTCAGGGGCAAAGAGACAAGTAAACTGGTGGAAGTGAGGAATAGAAAGTGGCATTTAGAGAAAAGGAAAGACGAGTTCCATGATTGATGGGAATAGTGAGAGAATGTGGGGACTTTTACAGTTCGTGGCCATTGCAAATTCTAGAAAAATCATGCTGTCTTCCATTTGATGTCTTGTTTTATTTTAATCTCTCTCGCAGGGAGGTAATGGGGCTATCTACAAAGTAATGCATGCTAGATTTCTATTGAGTTGCTTACCTAAATATAATTTTGGATAATCAGATTTTTAAGTCCACGTTATCCATCACAAATGATGAGAATGGCACTTCCTGAAGGGGAATGTAAAGGTAATCAATTTCCACATAAGGTTGACCTTTTCTCTCAATGTGTAATTGATAAAATGCTAATATCTCTATGAAATGCATGCAGAGTGAAAAACAGCCACTGGCCAGTAGCTAGAAAAACTGCATTCAAGTTTCCATCAACGAAGGCTAAATTTTCACAAAACATCTTCTTTCAGATGTCTTCATGATAAGGAGTCAATAGAATAGAGCTGCTTCCATCTAAGAGACCCACTGATTACAGGAAGTGATGGGCTGAATTCAAAGCTATATTTTTTCACAAAGAAAAACGTGTTGAAGAAAAGAAACCACGATCATCTGTCAATGTCAGGCAAGGTGTAATAACACCAAAAAGCATGTTAGGCGTTGAAGTGAAACAACGCCTGAGAAAATCTCCCTGTAAACACAGCAAGGTGCAGTGATAAAATATGCCAGGCATTGATATTGGTTGCAGAACACCTGCAATAATAAAAAAGGCCTGTCTTAATATTGACACAAAAGAATATAAATACACTCACATTGAGAGTCCATGCAAAAAAGTGTCCAATATTTTGAGTCCACATGGTATGTTTTAGTAACATTTTTAAAAGTAATGACTTGGGAAGTCATGTAAGCAAACGCAAAAATAAGGCATGAGAAATGTTGCATTTCTCCAGACACTGAAGAAGTTTTATTTCACTGAAGAGTGTTTATTGATTTTTAGAGCACCTGACAACAAAGGAATAGGCTAAAAGATTTGATTCATATCCCTTAAAGCATTTGCATTCAATCAAGACATCTGCTTCTGAGGCAGATATATATATAAAAAAATAAAATAAAACAATGTAGAAGGGTGACCAATATTAAAAACAAGAAAGGGGGGTCACACATTATTTATGCATGTTTTCAAAAATGTTTTAATGACTTACTTTGTTGAATTCATTGAGGTTGGAAACATGCTTGTAAAAATCAAGATTATTTGATTTACAAATCTGCCATGGGAATGAATTATTTGGGGATTAGCTGTTTTTTACCAATTTTCTAGAGTTTTCTGATTGTTGTTTAAACATTCTGGACACTGAAGAAAAGTGAAACTCATTTGAACCACCTACAAGGTGTTCAGTAAAAAACATGGATATAAATAATCGGCTTTACTGAACATTATTTAATGTTCAATAAAGAACATTGTTTTAATAAACAGTGTATCTGTGGTTTTTCTAAAAAAACAAAGAAAAAAAGTAAAGACAGAAATGCTTATCTTGAGTAGTAATGTGGTAAATTTAACAAAAAGTATGTTATTTAAATAAAAATAAAAATGTTGCACAACTTTTTAGATATTTGATTTTGGTCTTTTAGGGGATGGAATGAGTGAAGACAGCTGAAAACGTTTTGAGTTTGAGAATCCTGTAGAAATCCAAATCAATTAGGATACACTTGTCCTTCCATGTCAGACATTTAATCTGTCAGCAGGGATTAAAACAGGGATTAATTGGGTTAAGTTGTTATGTAATAATAAAGGCTGAGTTCTACATCACCTCAGCTGCTCCCACTTCTTTTTCTTCCTAGAAGCTATGATATTACAGCTTAATGGATGCTAGTTGGCCAACACACTGACTTTGGAGGACATTGAGAATCATGTGGATTCCCAGAAACTCCTTACATTTATTGCTCATATGAAACACCTGTGTCAATTCTTAATTCACATCCCTTCATTAGAACAGAAGCTCAATTTTACCCACACTGTAACCTGTTAGGCATGCTGTTTAAAGACAATTTGATGGATCTTACTTTGCCTTGGAAGATCAATAAAGAATCCCAGAGCAAAGAAATGCAATCTAACGTGCATAATAATTTAACTGAAGTTCGTAATTTAGCTGCAAGGCACTTCTTGCTCTACATAACCTTTGAATATTGCAATCTAACTCTAGCAATCTTTTAGCTGCGCTGTTGGAATAGGACTGTTCATAATTATTGAGCCGAGCAAAATATTGTCTGCTGTGGAGACAATCAATTCCAAAGCTAGCTGCCTGAATATGTTTATAGCATCCAAAAATGATACACTAAGTAATTGGAAACATCTGCAAGAGACTGAATCCTGACCGGAGGTGAAAAGACATACCAAATGATTACATTTTCTGGTTGAAATTTTTGTTATAAGAAACAACAAAAAATGTTTCAGATATTTGCAATGTCTTCAAGGTTTTAAGCTTTGTGCAGGTATTTGAAATAATGACTGACATGTGATTTACTGCTTGTTGTTTTTGCCCTTTGTGAACAGAACTGAACAATCATATTAAAGGTCAACACAATAACATTGTTTTTTTTTTCTCTCTCTCAAGCTATCCAGAGAAGGTTTTTGTTACAAATTTTTTTTTGTTTGTTTTTTTCAAACTGCTTTCAAAGAGATTGATGTGCAGCCTCACATCAACCTTCAACACCTTGGCAACAGTAAAATCAATAAAACTCATTTGGCAAGATCTGATAAAAAAAAAAATGTTCAATTGATAGAAAGAAAAGGCAGCGAGATACACAGATGAGTCAGCAAAAAATTATTCTTTGTCCCCTGCTGCTACACTTTAGCTGTGTAAATAATGCCAACAAACACTTTCTGGAAAGAAGTTAACATTGGGAAATACCTAGTTCACCTATTTATTTCTTCTTATGCTTATAGAAAGCTTTGGCGGTGCTATGCACTTCACAGCACTTTCAAATCCACCAAAAATATATATATGCTACTTTAAATGTTTCATAATTTGAAATCAATTCCCTCTGTATTCACATGGCTTACGCTGATGTCCTTATCTCATGCTGAGATATGCAGGGCAAAGTGGATCACATTTTAAGTTTATTTTTCTGAAAAGGATAAAAAGCAACGATAAATCTGACAGAGTGTTTGGCTCCAGACTGTCTATCATTGTTAAGCAGCTGTAAACCTCAAGGCTAAATTGACAGCTGGCTCGTCTCTGCCTGCAGCTGGTGCTATACATTACGGTGTTTGAATGTTTAGCAGTCCTATGGCCTTGTATGTAGTCAGACACATTCATAAATAGACAGAGAACAACAGCTATGAAGGAATCAGGTTTCCTGATTTGGGCTTCTTTGCTTGTCTGTTCGTTTGCCTGAGAAAAGTAGAAGCCATTTCTCTAAAATGCAGGCCACACTGCACTTGGGTTCATAAAATCCTTTGGGAACTGCAGGGCTTAAAAGGAAACCAATGTCTAACAGCCTATGACATTTAGGGGCATACAGTAAAATCTATCTAGACTATCACGAGGCACAGTGCACAGAAAGGAAAAACTCACTCACTAAAGTGCTGGATGTTAAACCCGTGTACCTGATCAATAGACATAATATGTGACATCTTTATTTGTTTTTAAAAAAAAAAGCACCTCCACGTTACAAAAGGTTAAAGTTTCCCTAATGTAAAACTACCATCTTTTATGCAAAAAGATGCAACAGATGACTTTCCACTGGTTTTTAATTATAATTTTTTTAGGGGAGGTTTTATTTTATTTTCCAAAATACTTATAACATTTATGTTATGTTCCATCTGGACATTAATGAGTTAAGGATTCAAAAAAGACTAAAGCTTTAGCTTTTTGTGCATTTTACGCTGTGGCACACAGTGTGTTTTCCAGACAACCTGATTTCATTTTGCAGCATGAACTGCAATTCAATGAACACCTGCGCTACTTGACTGTTATAGCAATGACAAATAATATTGATCTCATTACATGCCAAGCAAACCCTTTGTCTGCACAGATGAAGATTTGTTCTATTCCACATCCGGGATAGTTCAAGTAAAACAATACGTGAGCACTTCTGGGCACTCTTTGGCTTCTAAACCTTCATTTTCTGATTATAAGTTCATACTAAAATATTTTGAAACAAAAATATGATAAAAGACGATGCTGAATTATGGCAGCAAAAGTAATGTTTTCCCTCCTGGCATATTAGAAAACTGAATTCTACACTGTTCATCCCTCGTCACACACACTGTGGAAAACTGGGGAGCATCAAAAGGACAGCAATACTTCAAAGACTGAACAGGACTTGATGTTTCATATCTACATTTTTGTATGATTAAACATATTTTTTTTTAAATTTCCGCTCCACAACATGCATGTCGATAGTCTATCACATCACTATTGAGCCCAACACCGAAATATGATTTTATTAAATATTAACAGGGTTTTATAACAACTACATGAGTGTAACCATAAGCCTTTGACAATGATTCTCTGAATATGTAAATATAGCAGTATTTAAAAAATTAAAACTGTATGTTTTAGTGCCAATACACCTTTGAGAAAAGGGTCATTTAGAGACAGCCAGTCCACATCAGTGTGGTCCGGTCCTACATAAATTCTGCATCACACTCTTCTTAGCCATGTCAACATGCAATACTTAGCAGTCATCACCACACTCCCAGCATCTCTCCTTTAGATTCAGTCTCTCACTGACACAGTGCCTGCTTCTCTCTCTCTCTGCCTCCATCTGACTATGAGAGACAACTCTCAGGGACAACAGCCCTTCTGCCGTTATGATTGATTAGAGCTTCTGTTGGCTGAATTATAATTAATGGCCAGGAGGATCCCAAACTCCAGGCAGATGCTCATATTCAAACAAAACCCAAAGCAGAAGGATAAGCTTAACCCAAAGTTAGGAGTTAAACCCATTGTGGAGTAGGTGCAAAAAATTTATTTCAGAAACCAAGATACGTGAAGGCTGCCTTTGAAAGAAATCTGCCAATGACTTTGGCATAATTTAAAATGCTTAATTGTTCTCTATAAATTTGCATAAATCAAGCAGACATCAGAGGCACGTTTACAATGTTTCAGGCAACACGCTCTCAGTGAAAATGTATTAAAGAATGCAGTTAGCATGTTTAGTTTTTATTCCTGTTCTGCAGAAGGAATGATTTAAAATGCATAATAAACAGCTGTAAAATCAATATATTCCAAAAAAAGTGTTTCTTGGGAAGATGGGGAACAGAGAGATGAGCACAGGATGAAAATCTAGCAGCTAGCAGTCGACTAAAGCTTAAAGGTTAGACTGTCCAAACCCATCTTCATCTCAAAAGAAATCAGTGCTGACATGGAAAACAAAAAATATCTGTTTTTATTTCATAATATTTCAACCTACATTTTTTCGTTGTTGAAAATAACAATTTAGTTCTATTAACATTTTACATGGTTAAAAGATAAATACAGCTCCACAAATTCACGATGTGACTCAGCTGTATGAGAATAACACACAATAAAACTGTGGAGTTACCAAATGTTTTTAACATAAAATAATAGTTATGCATGTCTTAGGAATATCCCTGAAACAGATTAATTTAATAAAATAAGCTCCCACACTTTTAATTTCTTGCTTTTAGCTTACCAATTTAGGCATGCAAGCATCCCTTCCAGACTTTGACTGCTGCAGCTGTGTTTCTTTCAGGCTGTATTAGGCTATTTATAGGCTATTTAAAATCTCATAAAGACTTGCAAGGATAGTTTGCTCTCTTTGTGGAGGAGAAAAGAGCAGCTTGTGCATGTTCAAACCCAGGCTTGTGTTTAGTCATTTGAACCCTGGTAAAGTAAAGCTTTGGTGGACAGTTTTTAGAAAATCCTTACATTTCAGCAGTTTGTTGTTTTTTTTTATTCCATAAGAAAAAATTGTGAAATGGTTTGGTTTGAAACTTAAGTAAAAAACAATATGTAAAAGCAACTGACGAATATGATAATCAGCTAAACTAATTAAATACTCAGTTTTTACAATAATTGGGCAAAATTATTCACAAATATGTTGACATGCTAAAGAAGACTAAAAGGTTTCAAATGAATTCATCTTTGTACCATAGCATAATCTCACAATTACATAAATACCACATTAAAAAAATAACTGCTTGTTTGTGAACCAAGATGGATGTGGAAGAAAGTTAACCATGTCCGGTGAGTCACTTCTGTGTTGGTTTGACTGCATCTTTCGGATGATCGTCATTAATAATGCTGAGCACTCCAAAAGTGATCTTCAAAGGAGAAACAGACTCATGTTCTCGCTGAGCCTCCGTCAAAATTGACAGTGAGCATGAAGCGCTTTTCCACACATTCCTCCCATTTCACCTGCAATGTTTCCAGCCAAGCAAACCCGCTGCTTAGACAACCTTGAGTTTCCAGTGGAGTTTAGCAGACTCAACAGATATGTTTGTAGGGGCAGAGCATAATAAGATTTTTCTTGCACGTCTCATGGACAACTGCTTGGCTTATAAGTAGCTTCTCATGTCTGTTATGGAGACTTATGGAGACAAGATGTCACTTTTACTGCAGGTTTCTGTCTCAGAGTGTTGATTTTTTTTTTTTTTACCTCCATTATCCTGCTCAACATGTGTGATGGTGAAATAAAGGGGTCTTCTCATCAAACTCCTTGCCTCAATGCTATAAATAATAGGGTCTGTTATATGTCATACTTACAAAAGAAATCCTGGATTAATAATTCGAAGTTCTGTAGTCCTAATTAATTAAACTCTTTGATTACATTTTAAAGGGCTTGTAAAACGGTATTCAAGCTTCATTAAGTGATTGGTTTCCAACTAAAAGGTCATATTTTATAAGAATCTAGTTACCTTTTTTTCAGAGTGAGATAATGCCTCTGCAATACAAAATTAATTTTAAGAGTTTATAACATCCTTACAGAGATGGTGATAAATTTGTATTTGAGATTTTTATATTTTTTCACACATTAAAAAAACATGTTTTTTCTTGTTTATACACATCTAAAAAGATGTCAAATATTTGTTTTCACCAAACAAAAATGATGTTTTCCAGAAAGTCTTTCTGCAAGAAATTTCGAAAACATATCAGACACATTCACAACCTTATGTTACTGGCTGTGCTTTTCATTTCCACAAGATGTCAACACTACGCGAACATACTGTCTGCTCTGAACCAAGCATAATAAAAACACTTGAATTCTTAACTTCAGCAATACAACTGTGTCCCAGCCTCCCTCCCTCCCTCCTCCTCTGAGGTCAACTCACCAGATGGTTGGCTGTTTGGAGCCTTCTATTTCCAGATAATCCGACTTCTCCTCCATCTGAAATTCTGTGAACACCAGAGAGATGGTGTCGCCTGGATCAGCCAGTATGGTCCACTTACATTCCCTGCTGCTGCCCAGCCCTCCGGCGCCACCCCCTCCGGCCATGCCAGGGGAGTCACCGCTGGGGAGATCGAAGCTGGAAATGAGCCCGCTGGAGCCCCTTAGGGTGCCACCACACGTGTCCTCGGCTGTCAGTCAACAAGACAAAAGAACAGGGTGGGGACGAACAGATACATTTACTCTGGGTTATTTCCGACCTTTAAATCAAATGGGGGAAAAGGAAGCCTGCAGGCATAAAACATCTGCAACTGTCCACTTGAATAAATCGAGAACAAAGGGGAAAAAAAGATGTGAAAGCAGGACTAGGAGCTATATTAACAATCTAACCACACAATTTTGTTTATCAAGCGTTGCAGTGGCTTGAAGTGCAACTTCCTGATTTGTTACGTAACTGTTAACAGAAAACTAAATTAATTTCACTTATGGTGTCAAGAACCATTAACACAAACACTGTCAATTAACAGGAGAACATATTATCAATTAAATTAATTGACCAAATAATTGAACTTTAATTCTGTCAGTTTTCTTCAATATAATCAGATTGAAAAGGAAGTCTGAAATACCTCCCCTGAATCCCCCGAACCCTTTTTTTTTCCTTTTTAGAAATTGATTTATTTTTTTATTTTTTTCACAATGACCTGTCAAGTTTCTAGCAACAAACAAAATGTGATAAACACATCTCATAATCCTGGAGAGAAAAAAAAATCCAATGTGGGAAGTGTGGCACGTCAGCTGAATGTTAATGCACTCCACCACTGGCTTGTTCTCTTTCACTCCAGATTCCTTCCACTTTCCTCTCACTCTTTCGACTAGAAGTCACCACTCTCCCATATATCCCTGTATCTGTTTTTTTCTCTCTGAGGAATCCTAATGATGGCAGGGCTTTCACAGTTTTCACATCATTTAAGACTAATACGTGACACTCGACTGTGCCAGCTAAAACCTTTGATGGCTCAGTGCTGCACTCAGGGCTGTCAGAGATGCCAGCCTTAAAGTATTCCCCATTGGTGCATTAAATGACTGGTCCAGAAACAAGGAAGTGGGTGTATGAAATTGAAGCGAAGAAGGGTGGTGGGGAGGGAGAAAATAGACGAGCAAAGCATTTATTTGCTTTGATCCGAGTCTTTGGAGACATTAGCAGAAGCATGACAATGGATCAAAGTCCTTCTGATAAAGGCAGAGATGAGAAACCGATACTATTTGACACGTGAATGCCTAAGACATGTGTGACTTGTATCAAGGCCTAGTCCACACTCATACGTTGATGGTTGGCAGCATCAGTGGATGTGAATAAATGAATAATTAATTCAAATCACTACACTCTGCAATATAAATTTTACTCAGAATAAACACTTTAAATAATCCTTAATCCTTTAGAACAACAACTTAAGAGTCCTCTGTTTGCATCAAGTGAAACTGATTTTAAGTGCTCTAAAATATTTCCAACATAGTAACATTAATAACAACACAGACCCTAATAAGTTATCAAAGCCAACTGAGGTAAAATTAGACTTAGAACCAAGTTTGACAGACAGAAATGTTTAAAAAGTGTAGGTTTTTACAAAAGAGTAAATTAAAACTGAACAAGATAAACAAGACAATGTACCTCATGAAAGATCTTGTTTAGTTATATTTTTATAAAGTGACTCAAATTTACCACCACTACTGGATATGCACCAAACAAACCCAACATTTAGCTCCAAGATCTCATAAAACAGATATTTACATATGTTAGGTGTTTATTTTGTGTGTTTGTTTTTTTTTCAGTAGTGCTCTGGAGGAAATCCTGCAGGAAATATTCTAACCTCCATTGACTCGTTGAATTTTAATGTTATTTTAGACTACCACACTTGAGGAAACTTACATCATCTGTACCCAGTGCTCAGTAAAGAACATCCAGCCCCTCATTGGATTAGTGAAGTCATATTTGTGTGATATTGCTTGTTGTGAATGCCAGCAGTGATAAAAGTACTTACAACCAAAAAGGAGGAGCCAAACAGAAAATATCAAGTCAAACAATGAGGGAGATAGAAACATGAAGGCTTGTGAGAAGATTTGCTGTTATATAAACCATTTATCCAACGTGGACCACAAGGACAGACAAAGAGCCTTGATTTTCTGAGGAGAAATCCTTCAAACCTTGAACCTGTTAACACCTTATGATTGTGAAATTCTTAGGGAACATCAGAATAGAAAGCTTCCCTGGCGAACATCAAATGTAATTAGCCATTTTTTTTTCTCAATGTCGCTTTATTTGAGGCTTCACATTTTTCACAAATCACTAATTGCCTACTTCTAAATGGTATTGTTCAAAAGTAACACGAGTTTAGATGTTTGACTGTTTCTAGAACTGAAGATCAGATTATTACTTGTTCCAATGAGATTTGATTTTGATTCTGATAACCACTCTTGACGACATGACAAGTAAAACGCTTGTTGTTTTAGTCAGAATAGATACATAAATAGATAAAGGTGTTCTATATAAGATACAGTCTTGTTGTCAAAGGAACAGAAATAGATTATCTGAGTTGCATTTTGTTGCAAACCAGAATAAACACAATCATGTAATTCTGACATGCCTATATTTAGGGACCAGTAGAGACTCGACAGTGATTAATGATGCCTGGCAATTTCTAGTTAAAGTGGTGCTGCAATGCATACAACTTTTACAAAATGAAAGCTGCATGCTTTCATGCAGCTCAGTGATATTTGAATGAACATTAATACATTTATTTTGGTTTTTCAAAAATTTACTTTAAGTTACGTTTGATAGACACAGCATTTTTTATACCAACTGAAGATAACCTGGTATTATAAAATGGCTTGATGTTCCTGGAAAATGCATAAAAAGTCTCCAGAAAAATGCTGAAAGAATATTTTCACACTGTTTATGACATCTCTGCAATGGCCGTGTGCCATTACCCATAATTATTCAAAATAATGTAATAATGCTGTTGATACAGCATTTCTTTAATCAGTGGGAGTATGTTAAGGTAAAATTGATTTAAAGACAAAAACTTATCCTTTAGGATAAGTTGTTTAGGTTACAACAGGGCAACACATTGCCCAAGTGATAAAAACATGTGCTCATTAACAACCCACTTAGTGAAAGCTCTGTATTTACCAAGAATAATCATCCAATAATTTGTATAGATTTTTGACTAATAGCAAGGTTAAAGATTTGTGAAGGATAAAAAAGAAAAACTTATTTATGCCTGTGAAAAATCACAAAAACCCCATTACTTGTCGGGTCTACAGGTGAAGACAAATTGCTCTGAAAATTAGAGCAATGAATTGAAGTAGAAAGAAACTCATAACTATGCAGAGGAAGCAAGACAGGTTTCTTGTCTATTTCATGGAGAAGCAGCCATGCATAGTATTGTAAATTATGAGATGCAAAATGCTGGCAGAGACTTAAAGACACTTTGCAGTGACAATATTTTAAATACCTTCACTCTAGTAGGACTTTGGAGGTTATTCCAGGTTACATGATACAATCTCTGGCAAAGTTTTATCAAATATTGTTTATCAACATAGCAGAGGCACTGAATGTTGGGCAATATGTTCCTTAGCAAATCAATAGAGCATGCTCTGGATTTAAAAACGAAGAAGGGTCTGCCTTAAAAAAAAATTGTGTCAGGAAAAAAGATTGTGCGAGGATTAGGACTGGTTTAGTTGGGCTCATTTACATACCCAGCATCAGCAATCTAATGCTACTTGAGGAGGGATTAAACTTCCCTCTCCTTGACTTTGATCAGATAGACACCACTTGTCTTTCTACTTTGAAATATTCACCCCCAAGGATAGAAAGGAAGGAACTCATGTATAATTTTCAACACTACCTAAGGTTTTTTCTTTGTAATAACACCCATGTCAATGTAAAGCAGTGGCACTTTCTACAGAATGTCTCTCATTTGCTCTGCAGCACGTCGTGTCAAATACCAATTCGGCTGAAGAATGGGAATAGGTCTGTAATGGGTGCAGAGGTACAATTATATTCCTTCATGGTCATTGCTGTGGCTCATTACATTACAGGAGCCATCTTTGTCCCCTTACTGAAGTTTGAACGAGCCTCAAGAAAAGAACAGGAGAATTAAATGAATAACAAGAAATTAAAGGATCAATTGAAATTACACAATGACAGTAAGGTTTGTTCAGTTTCACGAATGACATTTTAATGATCTGAATCGCCATCATCACATTATTGAACTTACAATCAGTGTTAATGGACATGAAACCAAATGTATAAAGTTCAGCTCCGTAGTCATATTTTGGCATCTAGAAGTCAGCTATTTAGCCAATCTCAGCATAAAAGAACAACTTGTAACAAGAGCATGTGGGCAACGTTTTTCTATCGCTGAGGTAGCAAATGGCATAGCTGAATGTTTAGATTTTTTTAACAAAGGAGTCCTATAGCCTAATTTTCTTATTCCGTTGAAGTGTGGCTGGCAGCCAAAATGACAGCATATTAATAGACCATTTTCTCATGTTACCATCTTGTCTCCTGCTTGCAGTTTCATTGCATAGTGTAATGAATGTCAAGAGACAATTTCAACAGAAGGGATCAAAATGGACTTCTTGGAGGTGTGATGGAATGCACTGTAGCCATTAATTTTACTTTCCCTATCCACCCTTGACTGTGACATATTTCTCTTCCTTTAGAATAATATTTTTCCCCTCCATAAATTTCACTGACTCTGTGCTTATGGAGTAGAAATTAAAGGAGGATATGTCTAAGACTATTTTGTCACATTTTCCATATTATTTCCCCTACCCTCTTTGTCCATCATATGTGTTGTCCACAACTTAGCTCAACTTTCAAGCCAGGATACAAGCAAGTCCACCTTTGACTGGCTCAAAAAATTTTGAGGAGGTGCCCTAGTCAAAAGTTAGATCTAAATCTTAATTAGATGCTATACGTGTTTTAAAGCGATCCAAGGTGGTTGAATTGAAACAATTCTCCAAGGAAGAGAGGACCAGACTTCCCCCAGAACAATTAAAGTTGTTGCCAACCAAGGATGGTAGTTGGAGGGGGGCAACAGGATTTGAGTTGCTGTGTGTTCACCTTAAAACAATCAGTGATGAGCAGAAGGCAGGATCTCGGAGGAAATAAGATCAAAGGACCATCTGGCTGCATAGAGGAGCAGGCCCAGATATTGCTGAGAGATTATGGCTCAAGCAGTGGCTGTGCTGCACTAGAATGAAGGGATGTTTCTGGCCTGTGGCAACAGAGACCAGAAACATCCCTAAATGGAAAGGAACCCTGCACATCAGCTTTCTCCAGCCTCTAAGCTCACCATTTTTCAAACATGTGCCAAGCTATTTTCATTGTTCTGTGTTTTCTATTGTGAAGTGAAATCCTGCATTTGCTCTCCTGGTATTGGCAATTCACACCATTAAATATTAACATGAGAGAAATCGTTGACCCCTCTGAAGCTTAACCTCTAGTTTGAAGAATTTGTACATCTAAATAAACTGCCTCGGCAGCTAACAATGAAATGAATGGATAAAAAGCGGCTTTGTCCTGCTTTCACAGTAATCACTGCATGATTTTTGAGAAAAAGCGAAATGCACAATAGAGAACAGAAATAACACATTTCCAAAAACATCTGGGTCAGATCACCTCCCAGTTTTGTACCCATTACTACCTTCTTCCTTGATTCTTTGCTTTTATAGCCGCAAACCAATCATTTCATTTTCATTTGTAATATCGTATAATTGTAGTCTTGTTTTTACTATTTGAATATTCTTTTGAATGATGAAGCTAATTAGTTATATTAGTTATAACTATTCAATCCCCACAAATAACTCAGTTGCATTTTATTTTTTCAAAATTAGCTTTGAAACTAATGTAATGTTTTGAGAAAACAACTATTTTATTTTCTCAAAACTTTACAAGTATACACCATTTCCATTTATTAACGTTCTTAATCCATAAAAGTAACAAACGTGAAGTGACTCAAGTTCTAGAGGACAAAAATTAAATATAACCACATTAGAACCCCGATCAAACCAAAATGACACATAACAGATGCGTGTAAAGACAAAAAACATATTTTGTTAATCATTTCTTTACTAAACAGCAGAATGTAGCCAATAGTTCAAAGCATTGGATTGGGCAGCAACCTGTTCTATTCTGCAACATTAATGCTTGTAATAAAACTATTCACAGCTGATGTCCAGTTACCTGATTATCTTTCCAGACTTCATTATTTGATGCTTATCAATTGACAATTATTGTGGTGTTCCCACAATGCCAAATCAGGTGTTTAATGCCTACAAAAATCATATATATACTGTATATATATATATATATATATATATATATATATATATATATATATATATATATATATATATATATATATATATATATATATATATATATATATATATATACTATGTTTTAGGAAAAAAAATACTTCCACTTTTCTAAATTTTCTCCTGTTTAACAATACACTAAAGTTGCATTATTTTAGTTTAACAAATAGAGTTGTCTTTTTTGAAAAAAGAATCATTACAGATATCAGACTAGTATAAAGTTTCCTTTTTCTTTTTTTTTTCAAAGCCTGGGGTAATGTCCATGCCTTGTAAAGTTTGTTCTTGTTATAGTTCTTATAATCTCTAAAGAATGTTACCCTTGAAACTTATCCCAGAAGGCTACAGAAAAATAAAACCACCATTTTTATTATGTCATTTATTTGACATTTGCCATCACATTTGTTAATGGTATTAAGCTTGGCTTCTCTTCACACTAAAAAGTTTATCATAATTTCTGAAGAGATTGAATAATGACTTTGTTTTAATAAATATCAAGGTTAGCCTACAGCTTTGACTTATTGAATGCAGTTCAAATAAAATAAACACTGAAAGCAAATGCTAACCAAATTGAGTCGGCAGTAAGTAAAGTTTTAATTGAATGTTGAATTAAAGTAGATTTGACTCCAGTGAAAAGCTTAATTTATTTCAGTTAATATAAAATGTGATGATTACATATGGGTACGTTTAATGGACATAGGCTTCTCCATCCATGAGCACTAACGCATTCAGAAATATCTTAGAACACCAACATTTCAAAATAACTTTCAGATAACATAGAAAAGGATTATCTGGGTCAATTCTGAACAATGGGCCTCATTTAAAAACAGAAATGAATAAATTGCATGATTTAAAGAGCTCTAGTCCATCATTCATCAACCAGCTGTCAGATAGAAATCAACATCATGCTGAAGTGTCTCTTCTCATTCTGCATCCTTTATGGCCCGGTAAAAGAGCTTGACGACACAGATTCCTGGTTAGTCTACATCTCTGGAACCACATGAAAACCTTTATATCACTCTGTATATGCATACAAAAATAATACTGTAGCTGAAGTAAAGTAGACTCAATTTTATGTGCTCACTTAGGTGATGATATGCTTTAACACAATGTAATATCTAAATGTTTGCATGTAAGGTATGGGCATTGTTGGCATGTTGGGGCTTTGTAAGCTGAACTGTCAGCAGTAAGCATCACGAATGACTGAACACATGATCCCACAGGAGATTAAAAGTGTTTCGGTCATTAACAGTCAAATATGGACTAAATGCTGCAAAAACTATGGCTGAAAACATTCATATATTCAAGCTAGTTGTCCCCCAGAGATAAATATTTAATTAACCTTTTAAACCATGGAATCTCCAATCATCTCCATCAACATGATTAAAAAATTTCCATCCCATCTGATTGCAAATATATTTATTGCTCTAATGAAGGGTTTTGTCATGCATTAGTACAGGAGGAGCTAATATGTAAGCCAATCTCATAACCATCAATCTGTCAATCATTAAAAAGCAATTAACACTTAGCAGTTAATAAGAGAAGGTCAGAATAAACTCG
This sequence comes from Poeciliopsis gracilis, assembly GCA_911649635.1. Classification (NCBI taxonomy): domain Eukaryota; kingdom Metazoa; phylum Chordata; class Actinopteri; order Cyprinodontiformes; family Poeciliidae; genus Poeciliopsis; species Poeciliopsis gracilis. Next base: position 3,745,891 of record CAJVRI010000287.1, read on the forward strand.
CCACCTCGTCGTTTTAAATTTCTTAGGGGAACACTAATGTAAAATGACATCAAGTACTCTTTCAAACCATATTGTACAGCTGCACTAAAATATAGGTATAAGACCAAAAGACCACATTCCTTTAATTTTTAGTAATAAAAGAAAATCTCACCTCTGCACATTGGCACTGGAAAATCCCACACTGACACTCCAGCTGTGCTGGTCACGCAGGTGAGGAGTGAATGTCCGTCCAGGACGTAGCCTGTGACACATCGGTAGCGGATCTTGTCACCAACGCTGAACTGAGTACCATTGCGTATCCCTTTGGGGGGAACTCCTGGGTTTCCACATGAGCTGCTTCGCAACTCTACAAAAGAAAGTCAAGAAGGAAACACAAAATTAGTAAGACAATTCATGTCATATCAACAATCATTACTTTTGCTCACTTTGGTACAATGAGGGAGCATCCTGTTGAAGAGTTTTATAAAGGTCTTTGCTAATTCAGACCGGACAGCTACGTCATATGGGAGAGGACTCCTTTACTCACCTTTTTGCATTAAAAAAAAAACATATTAATTTGTCCAAAACATACAAAGTAAAACAATCCTAAATTAAAAGGGTAAGAAGTTGGAATCTGCTAAGAAAATCTTCTGTTTTAAACCTAAATGAAAGGGTACAGTACTCATTCAGCTGGCTTTGAAGGATCTGGAGGGATTATAGATTGGAGACATGTTGTTAAAAGCTAAACAATATTTTTTTGTATTTATTGCAAATACAATAAATGCCAATGAGAAGGACTCAGAAATTGATTGTAGTCGTTAGGCATTTCAGAAATCCTCTATAAAAAACAAAACTGACCCAATAAATAAATAAACATTTGATAACCTCATTGGAATTGGCAGCAGACAAAGTGGTTTAAATAAAATATTAAAATCACTGTTTTGTAAATGTGTACAATTACACCCTACAAATTCTGTCAATTTTTATTCAAGCTAGCCAAAACACCTCAGTTATGTTGAATAATTAATCTTCACTTCTTCGTTATACATTTACATCAGCTGACTCGCTTCCAAATTATAATTATATTAAAGGTACTTTATTTTTTTGTTATGTGATCTAGAAAACAGCACAGTAAAAGGAAATTATCAATCTCTGTTGCTCTTTAGGCTTAGTTATGTCCCTCACAACCTTTTCTACAGGCTACTTTAAAAAAACACATAAAGACCTAGCTCACAACTTTTTTGGCATATATTGCCCAAAGTGCAGGTCCAAATGTTTTATTTGCTGATTTGCCAAGAGCTGACTGAAAATGACATTTAAATAAGGACAGATATAGCTGACAAAACAGCAGTGGAGATCCATACCCATCTGGCAAGGACCAAAACCCAGGCATGTTTTTTCACTCTGCAAATATGGTGTTCCTGCTACTCAAGGTAATCAAAAAACCCTAATTAATAAAAATCTTCAGCAGCATTTTTCTAATTCTGTAGGAAAATAGCAGCTGTGGTCGGTCTTGCATAGATTATTCATATGATCTCTAAGCCTGAGCAAACATGAGTTGTGCCTAGTAAGGTTTTTATTAGAATTTGAAATGTGCTTATGATCTTTATCATCTTGGAAAGGACGTGTTCTTTGAATATTACATTTCACCAGTCCGCCCCTGAGAGTGTGATCTCTGTAACGCAAACCAAAGACATGACTGATACAGAGCACACCTTTAAATATCAACACCCACCTTGACCATCTGTCTCATAGAAATACCCTTCTACAAAGTATTGAGCTTAGCAACAGCGTAATATAAAGTAGTGAATAAAAACGGCATATATGCTTAATGCATGGCATCCTAGGCAGCTTATTAAAGCATTGCTCACCCCTGTAGTATGCTTATGTTCTCGGTGATTAAAGCATAGAAAGTCTTGGTTGCATTCATTTTACCGTCTTTAAGACGTACACATTGTACAACATACCTTGAAGGTTGCTGCTGCCATGAAGAAGAAATATTTAATGCAACAAAAACCATTTACTATGGCATATAGGCATTGGTATGGCCAAATCTATTAAGTTGTCTTTTCAATTAAACAAAAGGACATGGTATTCTCCACATCACTTCTAAAAAGTTGAAGTACCTGTTTCTTGTAGCCAGAGTGCCAACCACTTTTCAAAATGTCAGATTTTTCATTTTTTGTTTCTTCAAAAGATCCATTAATGAAATCAAAGCAACGTACGGCATGTATGAGCACGCACAACATTTCAGCTATGAGTGAAACGCTTGACATAATGACAAAAACAAAGTTTCAGTTTCATTGAGATGGATTCATGTTGTCTGTTGTGCTCTGCATAAGAGTAACAAATTTAACATCGATTAGGGAAGTTATACAAACAGTTAAGCACAACATTATTCATGCTGCAGGCAGGTTTAGATGTAAGAATTGTTCTCCATCAAGAAGCTTGTTTATGAGCAGCGTCAAGACAGTAATAATAAAACAAAGTAAAGGGGCATCCATTTTGACAGCAATTTTATCCTTTTCGATATTTAAAATATGTCATGTTGAAAATGGCATATGTCCTTTTCATTAATTGCTGCAAATACCTTTATGAGCTTTACAGCAAAGTCATCTCATAATTACTGATCACCTTTCAAAACATTTCCACTGGTCATGTTAACAAAAACTCTACAAGATATAGATGGTCTTCCTTAGGGAAAAAAACTGAAACCTAGCTTTTAAGTAAATACAGTTCAGAGGAGGCAGGGGAGCAACAAGTTGCTTAAAATGAAATTATTTTTAATGAGATGTCAGGACAGGTCTGTGGTTCATTCCCAGCTGAGGCAAAGCAGGAGTTTGCAGGATTCCAACAGATAACAGAAAAGCTGAAGGTTTTACAGCAAGGATGCTCTGTTTTATCCTTTGGAGCTTTCAAACCCTGATATGGAACATGCTGAATTTGGAAATGCTGGCAGGGTTTTAGAAATCTCAGAACTAAAACAAGGGATCTACATTCTGAAGTGAATACAAAGAAAGACGGCTGTTTTAGTAATGCTAGGGATGCATTGTGACAAAAAGTGAACTCTAATTATTTTTACTGTCACTTAGTAAAACCTTTTTTTATAGTGGCTGCTCTCTCACACATGTTCTGTGGTGTTGCCTCTACTTCTAAGAGAAACGTGATGTCAAGACGTAAAAACTTTTTAAATGCTGTTCTTATACATTTTATTTGTCAAATAATAATTTCAAACTCAAGGCCAAAGCTTAGCAAAACATGGAAATTAGCTCCAAAAGTCTAACTGATGCAACTCTATAGAAAAGGGGGCCTTTTACTCCTCTATTGCTTTGACTGATATTTAAATAAATTTAAATCCCTTTTAGAAAATCTTCTAGTAATCTCCACAAAATCTGCAGAGATGTTCTTCCGACCCCTGGCGCAGTGATGTGTGTCTTTTCCAATTCAGCTTTTGCTGGTTATACAACTGACACCAAGTGTTGACAGTTTAGCTTGGGGCAAAATGAGAGCTGACAAGAGTTCATGTCAGCAAACATTTAACACCTGTGAGGCTCAGAGTGGATATTACAGTAATGAGTCATGTTTGACAAATAGTTTTCTTTAAAAATAATTTCAGCTGTGACAGACTTTCACTCCATGCTCAATTCTCTTAATGATAAATATGAACGTATAAAATAAAACCTTACATCAAACAGTTGGCTCATTTTTCCAAAGGAACTCAGAAAATGTGACTTTATGTGTAAAATAATCACCCAAAAACCCTTTGATGCAGAGTTCCCCAGAAACCTGTTACTGAACACTTTAGCAAATTGTGCAGCCTTGTGAAATAATTATTTTTGACATCTCCCATCTGTTTGCGTTTAATTATTTGAACCAACAAAGCAGGAATCAAAGACTTGTTCACATACCCATACACTGCACCATGTTCGAATGATCAAAGGAGATGTAGAGATGTGTAAAATGTATATATTTGAGTTAGTGACGCTAAAGTTAATTGAACTGACCGACTTTGAAGTCTGGTTTTCTAACATAAATTTGAGCAAATTATTATTGCAGGTCAGTTATTCATTAACTTTGAACGGCAAAAGCTGATATACTCCTGCTGACATGAACTACCTTAACAATGCTGCAGCAACTGAAAGTGGTTTCAGACCACAGAGACATTTTCAAAGTTCCTTTTGCAATGTCAGAGTTTCTGTTATTTTTTGCCTGCACTGCACAAACTGAATCCAGCGGTAAACTGCGTTAACAGAACATTTCTTCCTACTTCAAAGAAGAGCTTTGCTGGTACGAAGGTGCCAATCTGCAGAGCAGTGACAAAGCTGGTCCAGACTAGACAGGTACCAGGTAACAGTGGAGAATGTAAGTGCAAACCCTAGATACTCTTTGAAGAAAACAACTTTTCAACATCAAAACAATTGGTTCCTAACGCTGCTTTCATTGTTTCCTATCTTGCCACAAAGGTTGGTATATCAGACAAATGGTTACTATGTCAATCTAAACATAAGGAAATGAAGAGGTTTTTATAAAACAGCAAGTCTCCTCGCATGTTTGTATTTGTGTTCTGATGCACGTCTGTTCAGTATATTGTGTGTGTTCTACTGCAGAGAACCTTATTCCTGAGACAAAGCCATCTCATTTAACATATTCAGTTCTACTGCAGAGCTCCTTCTCAGGCCCTATTGTACTTTTAACCCACCATTGTCAATGCTTTTCCTTTTCAAAAATTCTTTACTCTTATACCCCAATGGAAACTTGACACTTAACCCCAAGGAATCATTTTAAAATCCATATTTTGTGCACCATTTTCTTCCCCATGCACCAATCAAAACAATCAGCATACATGAGAAGTTTTGGATTATGGAGCCTAAGATTATTGTTCAACGACGTATTACTGTATTTAAAAATTCTCTGAATGCTATGGTCGATATTCCACGTTAGTGCCACCGTTCAGTCAAATATATTTTCAACATGTCAAACAAGAAAAAAAAAAAGGTTTATCTGGTGATTAAACTGTGCATGCTAAAGTATGAGATAAGATGTTGCAGGGGTATTTATCTAAGGCAGGACAACTTTCTAACCCACAAAAATTCAATAGATCAATCACCTGAAAGTGTGATTACATAGGGTAGTAGCTAATTCTGGCCCTCAAGTGCTGGTGACCTGCATGTTTTAGGTGGTTCAGCAGAGGTGAATAAAATAAATTATTTATTTCAAGTTCATAATTCACGAGACAATTCAGCCATTAGGACACAGGCTCTAGAGAACTTAGGGTGATCACACCTGGGCTTTGTAGTCTGACTTCAATTCATGCATAGTGACTGAAAAGCAGACGTTCTTCTTTATTTTAGGTTTGAAGGAAAGAAAATTCAGCAACACCTAGATTACCAAGAGACTGCCCCCAATTATTAATACCTTAAGTTATTTCTGAACCATTAAAAGTTAACAATCAATAGATAAAGCATTTATCTATTGTGTGTCTGATGTTTCATAAAGGTACAAAACAAACAGCCTGAGAAATTATTACATGGATTGAACTTGTTGTTTGACTTGAAAAACAAAAAATGGATGAAAAATATACAGAGATAATTACTGTATTGGTTTACTGGTAAAAAAAAAAAAAAAATGTATCCACTAGAAAAACAAAATTTTAAAACTCTGAAGACGGTGAATCACTTTAGCAATTAATTGATTGGAAACTCTGGCTTAGTTTGTTTGTAGCCGTGGGAATTAAATCTTTTTTGTTTCTAATGTTTTAGTTTGATGTGCAATGTTGTTGTAGTGTGAATAAAAAGTTGCTAACACATGAACAAACCAGAAAAAAGACAACTGGGAACTTGCTGTTCCAGAATGTTACAATTCATGCTGAAAAACAGACTGTACCCTCTGAACTTGTACCTAAAGATAGCTCTCATTTTAGCTGCCAGATGTTGCAGGGAGATATAGCAGATTGCACACGGATAAATAAAAACTTGGCAACAATAAGAAGAGTTTCCAGTTTTGAAAAATGCATGTTGTGAATAACATAAATGGCCTTGATATACTTTTGAAGGAATTTATCAAGTAGATTGTGGTCTGAAGAGCAACATAGAAACTATAACTAAGACATTGATCAGCTTCTATTAAATGGATTATAAATAGCTGGTTTTGGTCAAAGACAGATACAGCAACACAAATGCACTGCAGATCTAGTAAAATAATATTTAAAAACTAAACTTATTTTGGAAGACCACAAGGCAAACATAAAAACATACACCTCTGCTTTAATTATATTGGTGTATGAAAAGTCATATTAATTAGGGTGTCCCACTACAACTTTTTCACTTTTGATATGATGACATTTATAGGTTTAATTAATGGCTACTTTATTGACCCTATATGACATCAGCACATAAATAGTAAAAGTATTATGTAAATACTTTTGCTACTTATTTTGTTATTAGGAAAGGCTTGGTCAAGTGATATTACTCAAACAGAGAACAATAGTGAGCCATTTCTTCTTAACCAAAGGGTCTCCATTAGGGACACAAGTGCTGCTGGATAGAAAGGATAAGTTGGAGAAAAAGCTGGAGCAGAGAGCTTATATAAGTGTGTTTCTATCAGAGATTTAGATGCAGGCCGAAATAAACCAATACTCACTTTTTGGCAGATATCATAACCATTTCTGATATCAATATTGGATTAGGACAACTTAAATATTAATGTTCTTTGATATAACTATCAAAGGACATAGTGCAATTGTAATAATTTTGCTATTTTAATTTCCCTTGTGTGTTTTTTCCTAGTCTGTATTAAATTCTATGTCTACATAGACAGCATCACATGCTGATGATTGCGATATACCTACAGTAAAAAAAACAGGCATTTGATCTTCTCCTGATTTTTTAAGTTTGTTTACCTCTACGGAAATAAGAGTTTTGAATTTATGACATTTTTTTCCTCCCAGGCTGTAGAAAAACTTAAATTTTTCTACAGCCAGCGTATTCAGGTCATGCAGTGACCTATTCATTATGCAGAATGATTCTGAGATCACTTTAAGAAACTAAACAAAAGAAAGTTTTGCGTAGTATCAGCATGCAGCACAACTTTGTGTTGAACTTCAGGGCAAAAAAGCACACATGAATAACAACGTGCACTTAACATTGTACCAGACTTTCAATTTTTATGAGAACCCACACAAGAAATAATGTTTTAGATGTGGTGTTAGCCATCGGCAAACAAGTATTGCTATCAAGAAGTCCCCAAATAAATTCTTGATCTAACTGAATCCTGCAAAAACAGCAGCTCAGAAACTCCTGGGGATGGCTTTATGTGCAAAACATTCTCATTAAACAGGAAACTATTGCATGCAAAGCAATTTTAATCTAAAAGTGTCACAAAACATCATCTGATGTACAAACAAGTCATTCTACAGGAGGGCTAAATAAACAAAACAATGTGTTGCATTATAGTATAACGTACACCTAAATGTCTATAACCTTTTTGGACCAGAGAGAAAGCACTGCTTGTTTGAAACTTAGGGAAAAAAGTTAATTATGAACATATTTCGCCTCTTCCACATAGGTATTCTCCAGATGAGAAAAATAGCAAAAGGCTACATGATTATAATAAAGCACTTCACCGAAACACACAGACAATAGATGTGGGTCTGTCTTGTCTCATTCTATAAAGCAGCAGTAAGGAGAGAGTTGTGCGAAAAAGTGAATGAGGAATTTCAATTTGAGATTTCTCTGGGGTGAGCTATTTATTTCTCCTGTATATCTAATGACTCTGTAGCCTTTGAAGAAGATGGAAGTTTGACGGAGTCGCAGCGTTGCGAGCACACTTTCCCCACAGGAGAAGCCAGCGTAGACCGGCTTCCCAGCTAGATGCTTCACTGGTTGCTGAGATGAACAGAGTGTTTTTATGCAGGTGGGGAAAAGTGTACTGACTGAAGCTGTGTTAGATCACAGTGCAAAGCAGCTGGTAAACAACACATGCTCATGCATGCAGACAGACACTTTTCTGCCTCAACAGACAATCTGCAATGACGCCAACAATCTGATTTGAGGGGCGGGGGGAATAATATTTTATGGGTCAAGTGTACTAAAAACAGACAGGCATGTTTGAAACTGAGGTTGTGATGCTTGTATTACAAATACAAGCATCATTAAAGGTGAAGCGTATGCTGTGTCACATATGTGTCCAGTCAATTTAAGTAGCAGCCTCCATTGACTGGATGTGTTCCCCAAAAGGCCCCAAATCCTAACACCTCAATAAAAGCAGTTTCATCTTTCCAACATTATTTCTTGAACCCAGAAAGTTTCAAAAGTGGCTCTAATCTGTAAATTCAATTCACAGAAATATTGATATTATCGACAAGCCATTGAGAAATTAGATTCAGTTGGAACGTGTCCTTCATTGCGTCCTTCTTGTAGAGGAAAGATTAAAATCCAATTGTGGTCAAGATTCAATCATCTCTAACACTCTTAAAGCATCACACATTCTTAGTCATAAGAAAGAGCAGCACATACATATTCATGTGAAAGACAAAGCAAACCACTTTAGTGTAAAAAGAGCAGTGCAGGCAGTGAGAGAGTCAGCATGGCAAGGAGTAAATATTTCATGGTTGAGCTTAGGCTATTTGTGTTTTTAAAATGATAAACCTAAAAAAAAAAACCCATGTTTAATCACGGTTCTCTTGATCACCTTTAAATTTTCTCAATGCAGTTACAACAAAAGGATTAATTGCTGATTGCAAACAATAGATCACCTCTCCAAATATTGTAGGGCACACAATGGTGACCATAACAAATGTGAAAGTTCACCAGTGATGAAACATACAGGAGCAATGTAACACTAATCCGCAAAAAAGGATATGCAAAATTTGTAGATATAAAATGTCAGTAAGAAGATTAGGTGCCCTCTCGGCCATAAATGTCAGGATAAATTGTGCAATTCAATACGAGGTTTTACTGATGTTCAATTAAGTTTTATTTAATGTGGATTTTCTGCATGGTGAACAGTTTTAAAATATTCTTAGTGCAATATGCTCCTCCTAGTATTTGGTTAAATGGGTGCTACTGTGTATTTTCCCACCACATAGTACCATTTTATAGCAAAAAGAAGTAATTACCTTCAGTTGTAGATATCACATATGACTAAAAAGAAATTTAACTTCACACTTTGATGATTTTGAAATTTTAATCTCTCTGTAACAGAAGCCGGTTTCCTTTTGTGACACTCTGCCTGCCGCACAACAATGCTCCTTTATTAAGACATTTAGAACAGTTCTTAAGAGTGTTGGGCTGAGATGTAGTTTATTTGATAATCTAAGCAGACTCGTAGTTCCATCAGGTGTTTGCTAATTGCTACTGCTAGTCTCAAGGGGCTAAGTCAGCGAAACGGAGCAGACGGGTGCAATGTGGGGCAGATGCTTGGCTGGAAACAGAGGAGGAGCTTAGTGAGAGCAAACGTTTAGGCGTTTCCACGAGAGATTAAAATATTTCTCAAAAAGAATCAAAGCAACACCACAGGTATGTTTTTGACGAGGGATTGATATTATACGTCATAAAGCTTGTAGCCAACAAGCAGCTCCACAAATCCAGGCCTTGAGGCCCGGTGTCCTGCATCTTTTAGATGTGTCCATGGTTCAATATACCTAAAGACTTGACTGAAACATCAAGAAGGTGATTATATCAACAGGTTTGTTTGTGAACAAAGACCTCTCCTATTAAGCAATATTATAGTTAGAATTCAGGTTACCTATTCATTTTGAATCAACAACTCAAACATTTTGACAATGTGTTTCCTGAGGTCAATGATCCTAAACAAATGCAAACTGCTTTTGAAATAGACAAAGCTTCTGCAACAACCTGTCCTCAAACCTGCTGAAATATTTTTTTTTTTCTCATCCTAAGACTTCAAATAATGTAACATTATTGTGTCATGTTCTTAGTTTATAGGACAAACACAAGAACTGATGGTGACTAAAACATAATTTTAAAGAGGAGTGGGACATGTAGGAATTTATGCTGCAATCTGGATAATGTACTGCCACAGTAGACGATTAAAGAATGAGTGATATACCTAAAGAGCTGAGCTGTGCAGAACACGGGATGGGTTTATCATTACTATATTAAGAGCGTTGGCTCAATCCTTAATCTGACTCCCACATCAACATAACGACACAACTCAGATAAAATGGCCGCAGAATAAACAGTAGCATTTCCATCTGCATACTAGTATTTTTAAACCTTATAAATGAGCTTGTTTTGGGGGGTTTTAAAGGTTTTTAAACAAATAATAGGTAGACAGATGGTACAAAAGACATTGTGGTGAGAAAATGTTCAAATGGCTTTGTTAAAGCTGGTAAAGTCTGGAGTAGGCACAGGAAGGAGACGGGACTAAATAGAGGTAGGGAGACTGATTGAGATGAGAAGATATGTTTATCAACAGTTATTAGCAGTCAAGTCCGACTGATGACCACATCATTTGAGTCAGGTGTGTTGAAGCAGAGACATGGAAAAGTTGCAGGATACCAGACACTGATCCTGAATTTGAAGACTTCTGATATAGCAGTAAGATATAGGCAAAGAAATAGGTAGAACAATCAAGACGATAGATTAAATTAGAACAACATAAACAAGAAATAATAAATACAAACAATGATGGGGGAGTAAAAAATTGCATCAGAGGTCTCTGATCACAGAGAGCGATGGTTTATTTTTAGAACGTTCTCCACAGCTTTGCTTCTACAACGATATCTTGGTACATCAATTAGTTCAACTAATTCCCATTGCCATCTGCTTTGCAATATTAACTGCACCTCTCGAGTAGCAAATGAGGTTCAGAGATTTTAGGGGCAGGTATCTTGATTTAGAAAATATGAGAATGATTTGCCTAATTGAAACACCTAACTCTTCCAGAACTCAAGTGCAAAGTCCCAGAGATAATCAGTTAGATTAAGAGTGATCACGCCTTTCTCTCTCAGGAATAGGTGGTCTATTTTCTCCGTATTGATGGATTCTTCCTTTAAATGATGAGCCATTTATGCAGAGCTGCCTATTTCATGTAAAAGGCTGTCTTTTTCTTACGGTAGGAGTCAAAGAGCAGAAATGATGCTGTTCTTACCTTCATAAGCCACCTTAAATCCATGAGCGCTTACTGCAAAGTCACTGGTAAGCCTCAATGAAAAAATGGAATCAGAACTGGTAACAGGCGGAGGGATGGTAAATCCTGTTAACCTGCAGACAAGAGAGGAGATCTCAGTTCTGAATGTTTGAGTTCAGTCACAAGGTAAGCACATTAACGATCAATACATATTGACGAAATTGTGCCTTATTCCTATTTCCTGATGAACTGTTAGATTGATCAAAGACATTGCATAACATTCCAAGAAACTTCTTTTTCTTGGAATGAAAAAGAAGTTTTTTCATTTGAAAAAAAAATTATTTTTTTTTTCAAATACCACACCACCTACAACACAAAGTCCCATTTTGAAAACATGGTGGTGGCAGCATCATGCACAGGGAATGCTTTATATCAACAGGTACAGGGAAGTTAGTTTGTGGATGCAGCGTGAGGTACAACAAGTTCACAAAACATACAACCAGAAGTACAAATGAACTATTAAGATCAAGGGGCATTCATGTCCTGGAATGGTCAAGCAAAAGTCAAGACCTAAATCCAAGCAAGAATTTCAGACTGAATAAACAAACACAGATCCAGTTTGACAGAACGTGAGCTATTTAGCAGAAAGAATAATATATCAACCTGTAGATTTGCAACATGGCAGAGTCACTCGAATTGCTGGAAATGTGATTCTACAAAGTATTCATTCAGGTTTGCTGAAAACAGCTGCATACCTCATTTCTTTTACTAGCAATTGCATTTTCTATTTGTAACAATCATTTGAAAACTTAATAAGCAATTCCTAATGTACTATTTGGCTTTTACACTTTAGAAAAAAAGTTATGCAAAAAATGCATACCCTTCATAGCAAATAATGGCATTGTTCAATATAAAGTAAAAAAAAAAAACTTTCAGAACTGAGATGAAGTGTAACAATTGATAATAAATCAAAGTACTATTCTATCAAAACCCAAGTAGGGAGCCCTCCCCTATTGTCGAAGATGTTTCACAGCTATATTGTAACAGTCTGATTCATTGCTGCATTTCAAATTAGGTGCAGATCCAAACAAATCCATTTACTTTCATGATGTCGTAAAAGAGATGTGTAGCTGACCATTTCTCAACAGAAGCTGCTGATGTTCTATCGACCTTTCACAGCAGTGAGCCGGGCTGCAAAACATGAAGTCAAACTTGTGTGCAGTAGTTGCCTCATGTTCCATTACCTCTTTTTGCCTTTTTTGAACCCATTTGAAACCGAATCTCAACTTGACAATAAACCAGGTAAATAATGTCAGTAGCTTGCCAAACTTTGAAAAAAGGAACCCTCACAGTGACAGCAACAGAGAGGGGGCTGTATTTACAGCTTCAATAGAGTTTCCAATTACAGCACAGTGAACTGTGCAGTAAATAATTACCCTTTTTGCAGGTACTCGCAGCATGTCCAGACACTACCAGCGGTAAGCAGTGATGCAATTTTAAACACAGGAAACATAACTTAAGTGTGACCTTGCAAGATGCGCGACGACTCTAAAGACTTTTGTACTCAATTTATAAGGAATTGTGGTATAAATTAAAAGTGAAGGCAAGCTTGGGGTCTACAAGAGTCACTGTGCATTTCAAGTGATAAACAGCAAAGGAAAGAGGCAGGACACCATTTATTTGACACTTTGTATCCCTTTACTGTGTAAGATTTCTGACTAATTGCATCTGCTTTTACCATTTAAAAACTGGTCACATGTTTTACTTTGCAGGCTCCACACACGTATATATCAAGCTGAAAAAATGAAATCAAACTTAGGATTAACTTACAGGGAGGATCTACAAATATAAATTAAAACATTAACAACTTTAGTCTCACAATGGAGATTTGTAGAAATTGCTAGTGTGCAAAAAAATGTACTTCATGAAAAAAAATGTCATGAACCAATACACAAGTTCACTGTGACCTTGGTTCAGAACTACAAAAATAACACTTATAAGCCGCATCATATACCAGAGAGCCTGGCTTTAGTAACAAAATTCACTGCTGTGTCTGCAGGAGGTGAGAAAGAGTAGGAGGAACTCACAGAACTTTTTCCAAGTTCAAGTAATGTATTTTCAAAGAATAACAGTTTGATATGAAGCTTAGAAGTCTTTAAAATTACCCCCTTTCCCAAAGTTTGAAGAGGAGGATCCATGGGGGGACTAATTACTGGCTGAGAAAAACAGAACAGAATAGGACAATCAGAGGTTGTGTGGCGTCTGCTCACACACTGATGGGCCAAAAGCACCCACCAGCTCGAGTGCATTGCAGATTGAGGCAGAAAGAAAAGCCCTTACTTGCAATAGTAACAGAAAAGAGAAAAATATGATAAACTAACCTGTGATCACTTTTACAAAGCTGATTTGTGCATTATCTGTGAATGGGCTGAAAATGAAGACAAAATGTGCAGAACAGTAAAAAGATGTGCTGCTATGGCAACATGTGATACAGAAGAGGAAAGACAAGCGAGAACAGATGCTGAGCTGCAGCAACATACAAATGATGAACAAGATCACAGCTCTTCAGGATCCAAAATTTAGACAACTTTAAAATAAATTCAAAAATATATAAAAATATGTGGTCTGGTGACTAATACATGAGGACAACAAAAAGGAATGGTAATAAATAAAACTGGTCCTGAAGACAAAATAAAGAGAAGATTCCATCTTGCAAAACATGAATGTATGCTTGTTGATTTGTATAGATGTGGACAGATGTCCACCTTAAAAACACAATTAGAGAATTTTAATTTGCAGATGGATTGTTTTAATGCAATAAATCAATTATGCGGGATAAGTAAGGTTAGATCTGTTTTAAATCAAGGGCCACCCCTTGATCTAAGCAGGGGTCGAACGTAACAAAAAAACTCAAAACGATCTCACACCAATTATAGCCTGTTGCTTTGGCAACAATATCATCTGGTGAGTAGATGGAAAATGTCGAATAATTAAACACCAATGGATTCCTTGTCTTTTCGAACCTAAGAGCCCATGAATTAGATATTCAAAAGAAGTGTGCACAAAACTTGCTCTTAAGTTTGAGAATCAACAAAAACATGCTAAAATAGCCTGTAGCAGCATTTTAAAACAGCTGAGGAAGTATGTCAAAATGTGAGCAGTCGTTTTTATGACTCGGTTTGGCTGAAATTATATGAAATATAGGGATATGCAGAGAAATTGGCTGGTGAATGAAAATCTTTATTTGAAACTCGTGCAACAGAATCAGTGACCGGCCAGTCAGAAACTCAAAAGTCAAGTCTTGTTTTGCAACAAGAGTAATAAGAACACTCTTTGGTGCACAAGTTGTAACAAAGAAGATAACTCTATGTTAAGAATAATCACATTTAAAGATGAAATCAGAGAAGCCACAGAGGCTTAGGAATCTTCTAGAAAGAAAACATTGTTTTCACTGGAGGGCTCAGCAGCTTCTCAGTTGCTCAGTTTTATTATTTTAAACTTCAGCCTCTGTGAGTCATGAAACACGTTTAATTGGAAAATATTGGAAGCTTTTTTGGAAAATCTCAGAGTTTACACACTGTGGAGACTGCTGTTTGTCACACTAATTGTGCTAATTGCTAATTAGCATAATAATTAGCAATTCATTAATTATAAACTTTTCTGAAAAAAAGACTTATTCAGTTCTATATTTAAATAATGAGTAAAATTGCTGCATATCAGTAAATCTGAACTGTTCTCTCTTTGATAGTGTTTATTTGTTTTGAATTAAACTTGGAGATCAATTAAATATTTAGCTTCATGTTACACTTTCAGTTTGAGCCTTGCAAAAAAATGATTTGTTCAGGAGTCAAAATTCATCTTTTAAAATTGATGCTGTTTCTGTTGTCCGTTGGATTTTGACTGACACCTTTTCCAATCTTCACATGATTGTACTGTAATTGTGTATTTTCAGTGACCCAGGGAGAGACCACTTTGTAGCCTTTATCAATTTCAATTTGAGCAGAAGATAGAAAAATTATTTTAGATAATAGTAGTACTAAAAGTAAAAGTTTAATAGGATGAAATTGGTGTCAACAGGTCCAAAAAAATTGAAATCGGCCACAAAACAGAAATATTAATAAATCATATTTTTATCTTCTAAGGTTAGATGTAATTCAACATTTTCAGATGGCAAAGTTTTACAGGTAATTCTGAAATTAGCTTTAAATATTAATTTGTTTGAAAATGATATGAAATGACAAAAAGGTAACCTCTTTGGGAACCTTTTAAATTGAAGAGCTTTGCTGGCAGTGAGGCAATATTTTCAACATCTGTTAACGCTCTAGAATTCGTTTCAAATATAAAATACGCCAGATCATTTGGCATTTGTCAGAAAATAGTAACTTTTTTTTGCATGTAATAAAAGCAAGTTCAACAGAAGCCACACAAGTAAAAAAAAAAAAAGAATCTTTCATAAAAACCCACAAAATAAAAACTTTGAAGTGGCAGAATAAGTTTCAAGATCCAATGTCAAATTTTTTTCTATAAATTAAAAAAAAATCGTTACAACAAAATCATGCTAAAAAAATAGTTTTCAGCTTCATGAACAGAAATGACCAGCAGTACAAGTGTAACTCAGAGAGAGAACAGAAAATAGAGAGAGCAGGTGTCATGCATCTGCATTGGTTTCCAAACCAACCAGAAATGTCAATGCGGGTTTAGAGACACCAGCTGCCTGAGCAGCTACACCGTCCCCTGCTTATGAATCACAGCAAAAACAGTGGCAAAAGAATGAGTGCATGTGCCTGGGAACAGAGGGCCAATAATTGGCTGGACAGATGCAGCCTTTGCTTCCACCTGAACACACTACATCAGCCCTAAAGGCAGCTGTCACACATTCCCGCCGCCTGATTAGTGTGTCAGGGAAGGAGTGTGCCATAGAGGAACAGAAGAGGGAGACGGAAATGATGTAGCTCAATTTGTCTAACTCTGTGTCTGTCTTTCTCCATCTGTCTCTCGTTCTATGTTGCTTTAGCTCTGCAGCTCTGAATCTCTTTGTTTCTCATGTCATGGAATCATTTATTATCCCAAATGTTCTTTTTTGGATTAATTTTGTCCATGCTTCTTTTAGACATAGTTTTTGAATTATTGAGTCTCAGCAACATCATGCTGTCACCTATGTAACAGAAACAGTGTTATGACCGGCATCGCCAAACATAATTTAGTAACGAGCTAAATTGTGCTGCTTGCCTTTGGTTTGTTGTTAGAAACATGAAATGAGAATACAAAGCTTATCTGTTACTAAGGCGAAAAATGACCCACACAACAACCTCAAGCTAAGGATAAAAGAAAACATTTTAAAAAAATCCAACAGAAATTAGAAATTTATAGACCTCATGAGAGTCATCATCAGTGCAGCATGGTAGTGTTTTTGTTTACTGTTTGGAAGAAAAAAGGAATCAGTCGACCATTCCAGTTAACAGCTCATTTCTTATGGCATGTTTACTTAAGTGGCATTTTCACCTAATTTGATATTTTACCTTTTCAGGCTTTTAAGGGAGTCTAAAACTCGACGTTGGTGTAGAAGGGAAAATTCAAAAACTTGTGAGACATGGATCATGAGGACCAGAGTTTGGAAACACTAAGTGTAAAAAAAAAAAAGTCTTCATGTTGTCAAATTTTAATATTGTCCAAATGAGTCAGTGGAAAATGTTGATTATTTTATTGTCATTATATACATAATTTAAAAAATGCTGACAACAAAAACAGCAGCTGCTCTTTAAAACTGGCCTCCTATTGTTTCTATATCAGCTGAGGAATGGACTCACAGTCCAGTTCAGGGACAAACTCTAAAACCAGCAGCAAAAACTAACAAGTAAGTGCAGTTAAGATGTTAGAAATCTTAGCAAAAGCTCATTTTTGTTAAAATAAAGTTAAGTTGATTGTATGCAAGCCAAATCTGGTTAAAGCTGCAGTATGTAACTTATATAGAAAAAATGTGTTTTACATATTTGTTAAAACTTCCACTATATCATGACAGTATGAAAATCAGTAAGAAAAAAAAAATGAGCTCTTCTTATTTCTCCCTATAAACGTGCTGGCATTTGCACAAATATAATTCTCCCTTAGAAACAACCAGTCAAAGCCAGGAGGAGCGCTTTAGTGCTGTCAATCCAACTCATGTATACGATAGTAAGTAAGTTGTTTCTCCGCCAATCGCACCTTGAGCTGCACATACATGAAATTGATTGACAGAGCTAAAACCCTCCTACTGGCTCTGATTGGCTGCTTTTCAGAGAGTGATGCATTTATGCAGACAGCAATTATATCATTGAGAGGCGACGAAGGAGCTCGATCTCTCAAATTATCTCTCTCATGCTGTTACAACATGGTAATCATTAACATATAAAATAAAACTTTTGTAAAAGTCATACTGCAGCTTTAATAAATACATGTAAGCACAATGATGAAAGAATCTCCAATTAAGAAACTTTTACATGATAATATGATTGGGCAGCTAAATTACAGTGTAAAACTGAAATGTTTGTCTAAACATATGATTCAATACAAGTTTGTCGCTGGAAAAACAGCAGTGGAAAGGCTATTATAATGAGAACGCAGTCAGAGCTTGGAAACAGTGAAATGAAAGACATCATTACCCAAACTAGTTCCACTCCACTATTCTCAGCATATAATTTCGACAGAATAATAAGCGATTCAACCAGACGTTCTCAGGCGTGAGGGATTTAGCTAAATGTAAACGCATCACAGAGTTAGGGGGATGGTGGAAATGTCTCAGAGCAAAGAGAATACACAGATCAATAGAGAAACACCCCAATCAGCCAGATGATGCTGATGTCTAATTTATGATAGTTGTTTTTGTCATGTTCCCTTCTGAATTTCAACCTTTACTGATTAATTAATGCAATAAATAAATTAAAAGGGCTCTTTAATCTTGACTAGGGTTTCTATTTATGCTAACATGAAAGGGCAAACGGAAGAGCTGTCTTTATGTCCAATTAATTATTCTTTTTATCCAAAATAATGTTGCAACTGCATAACTGCATGCCAACATATATGGCACAGTAAAGAAAAAGCAAACAAGTTAAGATACTTGGGTATCATTAAGTATCATTAACAATATTGTGCACAATTATGTCCATTGCCTCTTTGGCTATATTCTGACTAATTGTAGTAATTTCCATTGTATTCTTGACAATGAAAATTTTAAAATACCCAGTCTGCTCAGAAAATTCCCAGCAGTCACTTGTGATCACCGATTAACATTCAGAAACTGTGCGGCACACAGGAGTGATATTTTCAGAGCTTCGGGTGGGATTTTCCGATGCCACCTGGCAATATTTAAAGACATGACTGTTTATGAATGGAGTGATAAACAGCGTTTTGAGATCCAATTTCACATCACTGGCAGCAGGGACGAAAATTTAATTTTCTACCAACCTCTGTGGAGGCTGGTATGTCATTCTCAAGCTATCATTTGATCCAAACACCTTTGTGTTGTCTAGGTTACCAAAGAAAATAAATAAACAGGATGAATTCAGGGATTAAATGTTTTCGGCTACATGGCTATACACATATTTGAAATATATAAAAAAAAAAACAGTAGTATACATGTTACTGGATATGAACATAACCTCATTGATCTGTAAGGTAGCCACGCCCGCTGCTGCATCTTTCTGCTCTGCTAATTAGTGATGAGTACCAGGTGGATTCAATCTCCTTCCAATCAGAGAGTTCAGGTACTTCAGGTGTGACTGACGTCACTCCTGCTTGAAGAAGTACCACAGCAAGTGAAGCAAACAGTGCTGGTAACATGTAGATTGAGAACTGTGCTAAACTTTCTACAAACTGTGAAGGACAGCCAGTAAGCCTCATAATACTGTTGCTCATTCACATGAACTCTGATTGATTGTTTGACAGTTTTAATATTATTGAAATCAAATGTTTAAAAAAAAAAATCACTTGCTTATTGGTTAAAGTAGAAAGTGAAAAAAAATGTTGATCAGAATGTTTGACTATAAAAGTAAATGTTGATAAATATGCTAATGTATTTATTGGTGTTGAATTTTACTATAAAATATTTGCAATTTATTATATTTTTGGATTAACTGGCTTAAGTGGGTGGAAATTTAACAATGTATTTATCTTGTTAATTTCAGAATGTAATAGATGTTTGTTTCATTTGAGGTTTTCCACCTATGTAGTTGGAAGGCTAAAAATTATGATGAGCGTCATATAAAAATAAAGATGGACTAGCTAAACTGAAGACTTCTTGAATGAAATCCAGTTATGTTCCACAGTAGAGACTATCCTTTTCACGTGGGGATCGCACTGTCAATCAAACCTAACAAAACTTGACACATGAAAATTCACATATTTCATTTATATTACAAATCAATCTTAATCATAAAACAAATATTTTCTTGAGTTCATAGGAAATGGAGAAGAATTCAAATGATTGACTAATAAGTATATCAATAGATTAGCTGACTATTATTGGCTGTCATGTTATTGCTACAGCAGTGCACAGTGCTGAGGTTTCTCTCTCAGCTGTTGGACTCAAGCAGTGGCCACATTGGCTCAAAATGGCAGCGACTGACATTTACCCCCCCTGACTGGTGATTCCATAAAAATAAGAAACTTGGAACATTGGACATTTTTTGTTTTTGTCAACGGGAATATTAAAAAGCAAAACATAAGTCTGCAGTTTCAACATATGTTTGCCGGTGCTTTATGAGTTTACCTCCTGATCAAAACTGTTTTTTGCATTGGCCTAGCAAAAGTTTTGAACCTACAGAACAAGATTCATGTTGCAAGACTCAGCACTTCCACCAGTGGAAGACATAAAAAAGTAGAGATGAGTTTGTACCACAGGAACCAGCTTGTTGGAAAAGCTCCCAAAATACTTTTCCACTGTTTGGATTTTTTTTTGTAGTTTTTGTTAAGGGGATAAATAATTACTAACAGTAGGGGTTGTAAAAGCAATCATGAAATTATCCCTTTAAGGCAGGAAATAAACAGTCCCACATTACATGCAATCCAATACATAAAATGTAACACTGTAACAAGGAAGGACACGACAGCCTAACCTTTCAGTTTTGAGCACAAAACCATAGTTTCAGCAAATCAATATCTTATCTTTAATTTACTGCATCGTCTATGTGGCTATAGCCTTATATAAGGATGCATTTTTATTTATATTTTATCTATCAAAAGAGGTATTTTAAATAAATTTACACACATTTGTCTTGGAAAAAATGTAGCTCTACAGTCCATGTTATATAAACTCAGCTTAATTTGAAAGTCTAAAGAATATTTTATTTGGCACAATACTAGTTTGGACTTCTCAAGATGTATGACAACCATCTGTCCCTCTTGTGTGAAATGGCTTTTTTATCCCCTGAAATTATTTTGTAAATTTTACATGGTTCTATTATCCATACTGAAGGAAATTGCTTTTTGTTGTTTTCTTTTTCTTTTAAAAATAAAGCTTAAATTGCAAGAGCAAGTTTTTGGTCCCAGAGAATATTTATGAGCAATAGAAAAAGACAAAATAGCTGAATAAAGTAATTTTACCAGGAGGTGCTTGGACTTAGAGGAGGAAACTGACTGAAGCAGAATAATTAGCTAACTAGGACCAGGTGTGCGAGGATAACGCAGAATAACGAGAAGCAAGGCGGGATATTCAATTAAAATGACAAACCAGCAGCAGTAAGCTGATATCCCAATGAAGACCCAATACAAAGAAGATTTTTAAAAAAATAAATAAATGAAAAGGAAGGGAGGAGGAAAGGAAAACAGACCTCACACAGATTAACACAGCAAGAGAGGCTGGCAAAGGGATTAATTTCGAAGCCTAATTTCAACAAAGAAACATTAAAGCACAACAAGAAGTAAATAAACAAAATTATTGTTAACAAAGATTGGGTCTCCTACCGTCTGTTCGGATCTCTTGCAAAATAAAACGTAACAAATGATGCGTTTAGGGACACTGCGGAATTCTCCATTTTTCTTCTTGTCATTTCTGGCAGACTGTTCGCCTCTGACGCAAAAGGAGTATTACACAACTTAATCAAAGTGTTAAATTGAGCTTGGTATCGAAAACGATATTCATGTACACTTCTTGTTGGTGTAATGTAAGTAAGGTTTTAATTAACACTGAAATGAAGATTGAACATAATTAAAAAGAGGATTCTTCATGTACATTGCAGTGTTTTCACTATTATCTTTGATTAGAACAAAAACATACATATGTATATAATTGCCAGGAATTTTAAAAATGAAAAACTTAGTAAAAATAGGCTTGCTGTTTTCCTTTGCAAAAACACAAATCTTAGTTTCTGTATATTTGACAGAAGAAAATGAAAAGCTCTCTAGAACTGCCAGGAGATTTTTGAGCCTGAGATACACTGACTTATATAGACCATAATGTGATTAGTTGTTAGTTTGGTAGTGTGATATCTGTTACGTCTTGTTTGCCCACAAATACTAGAGAATATTACAAAATTCCTATGTGGGAATCTAGACTATACGGCACAAAGAACCGTATATTATAGAAAACATCTTGTATATTTCAGACGTTAGATGTCATATTTATTGAACTCCTTTTGTAAGCTTGTCCGTCAGAAAATATTATGCAACGCAGTAGCACAATCTCTTCAAAACCTGATGTGATTCATCCCCTACAGTAAAGTATCAACAGTGATTCAACTCTTGAGTTGTTCCAGCTTATTGCCACTCTTTACTATATGTCCTTGTTTGTAGTAACGTGACCTCAGCCCACTTCCACTGCAGTAGAGTTAAGAACGAGAGAAGAGATGGAATAAAAATTATGTAGCACTGTTGGAGGCATTAAATCTTTGACTACTGGCAGGTTTAAAATCTATGCTGAAACATTTCTCTCTCAACTTTGATTATTTTAATGTAACTGAGCCAAGTGAAATATATCAAGGCAACCATGAGGCAAAATGTGAAAAGTTAAAAGGAGATAAATATTTGCATTAAGTACTTCAGTTTTTTTGTTTTGTTTTTTTTTTTGTAAGTCCACTGTTATGAAATATGAAGAACTGCAATTTTAAAATGTTAAATAAAATTTGCTTTCACATCAAAATATTGCACAGATGAGTCTCATGTCAAAATATTTTGCCTTGAAGTGTGTTTGTCCACACGTCGTTGTTGTTGTTGTTGACTTCATCTACTAAACCCCTCCCAAAGCCCACTGACTGCTTGACTGGGCTCCAACATACCAGAACAGGATATGGTGACCACAAAAACGTAATTGGTTGGATCAAAAATATATGTATATGTTTTTACTGTTTAAACAATTTAAATAAAAGTCCAGATTTCAATCTGCATATCAAGGTCTTTTTTTTTTCCCCCCTTATTGTGAAATTCAAGTTTTGCTTTGCTGCATCCTCACAGAAACACACACCGTGTCTTTAAGACAAATATTGAAAAGGCACCTTGACAATGCAATGACCCAGAAAACCCCACTTCACTTAAATGCCAGGCTTTTGTATGAATGCAGAAAGCACACTGAGTAAACAGTTGTTTGCCTATCCAGTGACCAAAGCAAAGAAATGGCAGCTTTTTTTAGTGTTTGATCACATTTCTCTCCATCTTCATGTCCTCCTGTGAAATATTAGAACAAAGGATGGAAGCAACTGGTTTAGTTTCCATCACTGAAACTAAACCAGCATGCTCATTCAAAATAATGCAGGGGTTGGGGTTATAAGTGTCCTGGTTGCTTTGGAGTCAAAAGATGTGACTTTTTAAAGTGGGCTTCATGAAAGAGATGCCTCTGGCTTTTATTCACGCTATTGTTCAAGTTCCATTTTCTAAACACGCCAGCTAAGACCATCAAAGCAATATTCAAAACCTCAAGTCAATATGCTACATTTTAAGGGTTGTTTTGGTACACTAGGCTGAATAATATAAAATAAAAGATAAGCTGTTCATCTCGCAAGTAAAATTCCAATGAAGGTCTTCACATTTTTTTAAGGCGGCAGCTCCATCTACACCAGACTGTGTCAGAGAAGAGCTGACACACAATACTCGTCTCACTGAGCACGCCTGACTTGCCTGACACCTCCCTGACAAGAATAAACATTCTCTGTCATGTGTACATTAAGGTTGACCTTTCCGTCAGAAGTGATCACTGAGGACTTTTCTTCCTCACATCTCCCCCATTCCTGCCTCCCAGCCTTTAAATGCAGCCTTCAAGGTGTTTGACTTCAGGGCCGCCTTCTTACCTTGTTCTGAAGTTAGCCGGCTGCGGATGGCCGTCATACAAAGATAAAAAGTCATATTCCTCCTCCACGGCGAACGATTGAAAAACTATATGAATCCTGTTCCCCTTCTCGGCGACAATCACCCAGGTACAGTTTGCTCCATTTGGATATCCATAAGGGAATCCGGGGCTTTCTATCGTCCCATTCCACCCCTTTAGTGTGCCTCCACAAGTATGGATAAAACCTGCAGAGAAAGAGACCAGAAATCAGGTTAGAACTGAATTTATAATAACAAAAGGATGTAAACATGAGGAAAATATGCAGTTTGTTTCAATAAACCTAGCAGGCAATAATTAACATTCAAGCGTGGATGCATTGCAAAACAAGGTTTTATTCAGACGATTGCCTGCACCTTGTAAAGTTCAGGTGCAATATTTCTTCAACCAAGAACAAGTTATTAGGAAACTCCACATTGCTCTCAGCTGGCAGGAGCTGTGAAGAGAAGCTGGCAACCAGCTAATGGTGTGCCAAGTTTTGTGTTTTCACTTGTGTTCTCTGCTCTCCCTTCAAATTAAAAAAAGAAATAAGACGGAACACCTGCTGCTGCGATAATGTGAAGATGATGCATAATTGTAGATGAGATTTTTTATATATATATATATATATACTTTATTAAACAAAAAGCTTGAGCTACATTATTACAGCTCATTTTTCTGCAGAATGTCAGAAAGCTCCAGAGAACAGCAACAAGCCGGGCCATTCAATTTGCTTCCAGTTGTGTGTTAACAGTTCGCCTACAAGACACAGAACTGCTTTGCACCTTAATGCACTAGCTTGCTGGAAATCAATACCCTCATACGTATTAGGTAGGACATTATACAATCACTGTCAAACTATACTAATCGGAGCGCTTGGCGAACCAGTGGGGTGGTGATGGAAATGAACAAATGTGCTAAGCAACCCAAATGCATGAAAAAGTATCTCTATGGTGCCTCTATGTGAACATTTTATCCCAGTATATCCACAAGGTTCGATGTATTCAGTAGTATTGTGTGCAATACAACATAAAGTTGGGAAGTGGAAGAAAAACACGTTTTTAAAAATGTTTTGCAAAAAATAAACATTAGAAAATTGTGGCATGCTTTTGTATTCAAGCATTCTGAGGCAATACTTTGAAGAACCAGTTTTTATAAATATAGCAGCAATTTTTTTTTGCGTGGATGTCTAATATGTTTTCTTCCAGGTTTCCCTGAAAGAAAACATGGCAGATAGATCTTAGTCTAACAGAAAAACCTGGAAGTAAACCTGATTTTCCTCCAGATTTCTCTTTGACAGCTTCCCTGATGCTGTTAAAGAGAAACATTACCACAACATGACATTATTACCAACATGTCCCTCTTTTGGAATGTTACGTCAAGGATGATGCTCAGGGTACAATTTTTTTTGTTAGCATTTTACAAGGAAGCCAGTAAGTTCAGTTTCATCTTAGTCTCACCAAAGCACCTTTTTTGATGTCCCTAATATCACTTTTAGCAAAATCCATACAGGATGTTTATATTTTACTGTAGTTCTGCAAATTCTTGCTACTGAGCTGTGAATTTCTGCAACTTATCAAAGTCTCTTGGAAATGCTACTTCTCCATTTTCAGATGAATTGAACAGTGGTGCCAAAATGTTCAAAGTTTGGAACATTGCCACTTAACCTAACCCTGTTTCAAATTTGTCCACAAATGTGTCTCTTCTTATTTCTGTGTGGTGTTTCCCTGGGTTTTCATGATTCTGTTTGTTCTCTGATGTTACAACCTCTAAAGGCTTTGGAGAACAGCCGTCATTTTTTTAATTTATTTTTTTACAATGACTAAATCAGTGACTTCAAAGGTCACTGATTGGATGATTGGTTGCTCTTCATTTTTTCTTGGAGATATTGGAGTATAACATGCAGAATGCTAATGTATGCCACACTTTTTGTTTTTATTTGCAAAAAAACTCGAAAGCATATATCTTTATTTTTCCACTTCACAATTATATATTATTTTGCATTGTTCTGTCACATAAAATCCCAATGGAAGAGCCTGTGGGCCTGATCTACAAAAGATTTGCTGGTGCAAATGTGACTGCAGTGAAAAGTACAAAATACTCAGAGGAGAATATGCAAATGTATTGACTTGCCACCTGCAATGCCATTTATCAAACCAGAATCAGATTGTGGGTGCTGTTTTTGTGTCTGTGTTAATCACATCTGAAAAACAGGTGCAAACTGTCTGCACACACTGTGACAAGCAGGAGGCATAGATACAATGACAGAAAACATATCTTGTCAAATATTTGGATCATTTAAATAATATTAAATAAAAATAATAGCCCACATATTTACCCTCCAATTGTCCTTTGCAGGGTTGTAGGAAGCTCATTATGGCCTTAACTTGGTTGATTATGTTTTTTGTCAAGGACTCATCTTGACGCATCCCTTATTTCTAACAGAAAGGCTTATGGGTGTTTAGAGCTTTTTTGATTGATATTTAAATGTTCTTATTGTTGTGTAGTACCTTGTTGTATACTTATGTAAATTAAATTTATTATTGCTATAATATGCATCCAGTATAACGACTTTCCTCTTCACCTTTCTTTTACGATCTCTCCACTCTCCAGCACCACTTTTGCACGTGTAATTAACTACACTGGCAGGTTTTGTAGATCATGTGCAACACACTCATTTACTGCATGTACTATTTATTTATTTTTTTTCCTTGCTCACTTATTAAACGTCCCTTATCTGGAATTGTTGCAGATCAAGCTGATTGACGTTTTTGGTTATAAATTGACTAAGTGTGGAAAAGTTATGAATATTTTTGGCAGGCAGTCTATGTAATTCTGTTCTCGCAAAAATCGTACTTCCCTTCACACGTCCACATCCATTATAGTCGCACATTAAAGCAAACAATACACTGACATGCTTCCGTACACACTGCGTCACAGTGCAAAAACTATGCCCTGTGTTTTTATCTTGGTCTATCTTGCATGTTGTCTAATGAAATCCAAACTTAATTAAGATGCATGGCTTCGCCTGCACAATTTACTCCTTGTGTAATTAGCTTTTCACACTTGGTAGGTAAAGGATGTTTTGCATAGAGTTGGCCAAACACACACACACGCACTGGAGTATTTTTGTGGGGGAATATAGATCACTTGGCAGCTATGCAACTAAAATGGCCTCTAACTTCACAAATGGTGGCAATTTTTCATTTTACAAACTGATAAAATGTTGAATTTTTAAATCTGAAATGAACAGTGTTTTGTCTTTTATCAAAATGTTCATCTTCCATCCTGTCAACAGTTGTTTTTTTATTTATGAAAACAAACTAAATAAAACTGCGCATTTCACTGATCGAATTTAAGTCACAGAATTCACAGGAACTTGGAGCCTCAGACAAACTAAGCAGTGTACATCTCTGTATGTTATTTTAATAATTGCTACATCCCCTGACCACTTTGCTGCGCTCCATTCATAGATTTCATCTTCCATATAGTGTAATAAACACTGGGCACACATTGTGATGTTTTAGGACACACTGCTGCCCAAGAAATAAAATAAAATCCCATGTAAGAGCTCTGATTGGTTCCACTCCAAAGAGCAAACAGGCTAATCATGGCAAATTTTGCTCTTCTGACGTAAAACCGACAGGGCAAACAAGAACCAACCTGTTCTGCGTTGCCGTGGTTTCACTCCCTCTAAAAGTGCTCTCAAACACTTTCAACCTCCAGAAAACAACTCCTGAATTATTTTATTTATATATATATATATATATATATATATATATATATATATATATATATATATATATATATATATATATATATATATATACAGTTGTCAAGTCCTTGTGTGAGTTAGTATTCATTCATTTTATAACGTGTCCTCAAAACAGTTATCAACCGAAGTATTTGCAACCTACAGAAATAAAGTGCCAGAGTGTTTGAGCTCTTTATGTTCCACAGGCCTAATGATGTCACCCACAGTGAATTAAAATGGCCTTTTAATGGAAATTCGAAGAAAACATCTTCACTTTTGAAGGTGAGCCCACCTGCAGCTGCGCGCTGTTGTAGTTCAGTCTCAGTTTAGACTTAATTTACTTCACTCACATGCTGAGATTGCATGGCAATAGAGGCTGAGATGAAAGGATGGAACGCTGTACGAATATTGATGTCTGCCTTCTTAAAAAAAAGTCCTCAATTTTTATAAACATGAATATAAAAATATTTAATTAAATCAGTTTTTGCCTGGTTGTCACCACAAACCAAGTGTGCCTCACCAAACATGCATAATCATTTAGAGAGGAATTTGTCTAAGACTTCAAAAATTTCAACAAATAGATTTCTTGTTGATCACCAATCCTTTTACGTAGTTGGACTCCAGCACCACTCCTAAACAGTGGTGCTATACTACATCTATTTTACTACCAGACATAGTAAAATAGAGACTTGCTGACTCCCAGATGCTATTTGTTGTAGTTCTGTAACTGTGAGGTTTTGAGATGTTTTACTTTCCTTACAAACCTTCGCAATGTGTGTGGTGACGAGACAAATATAGATCCTCTTTCAGTTTATTTCTTTCCTCCAAGAAAACAAACAGCAGTGGAGTTACTAAGAAACATGAGTCAACCTACAAGAGCTTGAACAACATCTTTAAAAAATGCATCTATTTAAATTGAATTTTTAGATGTAATAGTGATCGTCCCACTGAAGATTTTTTGTAAACATTTTTGCTTTACAACAAATTAATCTATCTACAGAACAAACATTTTTGATTTTCCAAATGTGAAGTTATGCTACTGTAATAAAACCTATATTCATTTTACAGCATATTATACATGAAATACCAATAAATCAGGCTTACTCTGGCTATCAAAATGATTTTATAAAAGCTGTATGTTGTTTTCGTGAGTCCTTGGAATTATAAATGGTAAAAGGCCGGTACTTGTATAGCACTTTATCAACACCAGAGGACCCCGCTTCACATCGCTTCACACTACATCATTCACCCGTTCATGCACACATTGACACCCTGATGATGCAGACTGATAGAAGTGAGGCAGAATGAATGAATGAATGAATGAATGAATGAATGAATGAATGAATGAATGAATGAATGAAATCAAGAAAAAAGTGAAGAAAAAATAGATCTCAGCAATCAGGGAGCATTTGATGCATTAACGCATCACTGCACGCTGAGGTGGGGAACGATTTTTTTTTTTCTCAGGATTCGTGTTTTTGCGCAGAGCTTTGATCAGGGGCGTTACAAATGCACAATTCACCAGGTTTGCTTTATTCATAATCTGTAAAAGTGACAGAGAATTTCACTCCATTGATGTTCCTACAGAAGATTGAACCCAAAAAATTCGAACAGAGCCCCCTCTGGAGTGAGTTACATTTAGAGCTTAAGTAACCGTGGTGATGTGACATTGAAAAGTCTGGCTTCAGGCCAGCATCTCGCTAACCAATCTCTTTTGCTTCATACTACGCACTTCTTATCTCTTGTGAATTTCCCTGCCTACACGGTACGCTTAATCAGTCCAACTCCAATATGACAACTTCTGGTGGATGGCTACTGCTGCTACTGTTAGAGTGAGACAGTGTTAACAGGCAAATGAAAAATAAATGAAACCAGACACATGCAATTTTAATGCACATTCATGAGCGTAAATGTGATTCAGGAGATTTGACTCATGGGGACACACAGTTTTGTAAAAGTGGTATACCAATGTGGGGGTGTAGCAGTAGGATAGTTTCACTGAGCCAGTTTTTAAATCAGCGGATAGCAGCCTGTGAGATAAACGGACTGTTTTACAGAGTAAAGTATTAGCGGCTTTAAGTTTAGATAGTGTAAGTACAACACAATATTATTTTCTGGAACATTTGCGTGAAGCTTTGGTTCAGTATTATATCCCTGAGCATTTTCCACTTATTGTCATGTTGGAATCGCGAACGTCAATGTATCTTATTGCGATTTTATGTGATCAATGCAAATTGTAAATAGATGTAAAGAGAAAGGAAGCAATGTGTGGTTTTAATTTTTTTAAGCAATTAAAAACCTGAAAGGTTTCATGTTCGTTTACTCCGATACTTCTAAAAACATCCAGTGCAACAAAATGCCTTAAAGAATCACATGATTAGAAATTACTGTAGAGAGCAGCTATGTGCAATTTAATTTTAGCACAAGTATCCTATACAATGGAGGTTTGTCTAGAGAACATCAATGCCTCAGGAAGACCGAAGACATTTCAGAGGTGAAGTTCTCGATGTTTAAAACGTCTCTCCAAATAAAAACCTCACAGGCAACTGTGGAAAAAAATGGTCAAAAAAATAGATAAGCTATTATCAGGACAACCATTAGTTGTGCAGGAGTTGCAAGAAAAAAAAGTAGAAATTAAGGGAATGCCAAAGTCCAGATGACAAACTCCTAATCAAAGTCCAGATGACAATCTGTATAGATCTATTTTATCTATGTAAAATATTTTGAATACCATTTAGAATTATAATTTTCTATTCACGTTTCAAAAATGTTGCTCTACGTGGCAAAGAAACCCTTTGACACGCTGTAGTTTTAGTATGAAAATGTGGAAAAAGTTCAAAAAAATATTTTTGCAACAACTGTACACTATCAATACTTGTATTTGTTTAGGAAAATGAAAACCATGTACTGCTATCCTTCAACTGAACATTTATTTGCCACTTTGTCAGCACACTAACTACTGAATCTTTGTGGAATGACGATTATTTTGGTGGCAACACGACAAAAAGTACAAACATTTAAGGGGCGTCAATAGTTTTGAAAGGCGCAATAATTAAGCACCAATAACTGCACTCGGGGTACAAGCAGTTGTACATTATGCATCATAGAGTGGGACAGACTGTGATGATGTCCAGGAGACAACAGAGCAGATGCTCATTGTGAAAACAAAATCGGTTTTTATTCCAACTTTCTCATCCTTAGATCAACAGAGTTCTACATCTTTCCTCTGCAAATGTTGCCAACTGTCTTGCTTTGCTTTTATTTCCTCCTCTTCACATCTGTCTGTCTCACTCAACTTTTTCTCTCACTGCCAGCTCAGCCTATTGTTTCTGGAGTCTTTCTCTTTCTCTACGCTTCATGCGCTGAAACTCTACCTCCAAGCAAACTGACTTATAATTCCACTGCTTTCCTTGTTCCTGCAGTGTGAATTAGAATCCCCTTTTCAAATGCTATGAATCATACGAGCTTGTAATGTGTCACGCATTGTCAGCTCTCTAAAAGCTGCATCTATAAAAAGCAGTGCTGTAAACATTAATGCTTTCTCTACAAAGCGCAGCATAGAGATAACATGTGCTTCCCTGTAAGTGAGAGGGGATGTGGATTAAATTCATTTGTCACTTAGACGCACAGTATGTCTTCTTCAAATACCGCTGTCACCACTCAGCTGCACGCTCTGACCTCTATCGTTTTAACGTTTTCAGTGAAACCCAATCTCTAGAGTCTTTTCTGACCCTGTGCTTGTGGCTCACTGTCCAGACAATGTGATTAGAAACCAAATTAACAACATGCTGTGGATGCACAGTGGGGAGCATTTGGTTTAGAAATATAAATTGGCACCGAATTATCTGAGTCAGGCAGAGACAAAGGCCCTCAGCAGGTGGCTTCGTGGTAAGCAGTGCTTGCAAAAGTCTCCATCCAGCTTCTTCACATTTGGTCACATTAGAGCTGCATACTTCCATGTATTTCACCAGGATTCATGTGACCGAGCAACATTGTGGGTATCTTTGAAGTTGTTCCAAATCTGTATACTTGTCAATTCTCCTTCAGAACCGCGGCAGAGCGCTCTGTTGTACCAACAAACGGCGCACAGGAAAGAGCCTTCTACAAACTCAGCTAACAGCTGGGACAGTGTCTGCTACTATTGTAATTTTGATTAAAGAAAAGAAAATTATAGATAATGACATTTTGTGAATTGAAAGGAAAATGATGCATTGTTTTCCTTTGTTTAAAAATAAAATCTGACAAACAGCCATCCATTTGCATTCAGAGCCACATCTTTGCAGAGCTCCTACTTCCACATGTTTGCTGTGTCTTTTAAATGAATGGTGGCTTGAAAATTAAACTAGTTATGATTTTCTTCACTGCGACAGACTGGCGACCTGTCCAGGGTGAACCCCGCCTCTCGTCCAAAACATTCGCTGGAGTCGGGCACCAGCACAGATGATGGATTGAAAAATGTTCTGAGATTAACAGAGTTTATGCTTTTGTTTGTTAGGCTAATCCAGATTTAAATTGCTTCAGAACTTTATTCCTGACTTGTCTGCTGTGTTCCTCCTTCGTGTTGTTTATTCACTAAGTTTGTCAAATCTTCAGAGATCAGCTGAACTCTGCTTTGGAAATTTCTGAAAATAACCGTCTGCAGTGGATTTTATTTAGTGGCATTGGAGTAAAGAGAGCTGAATTCACCTGAATTTACTGTTTTAAATACTACAATATTTCTGAAAACTATGTATTTTTAGACAATCATTTTAAACTACTTTGAATGACGTAACAATAATTTGAGATCTCAGTTACTGTTTGATAACTAGAATTAATTGGAACGTATTTGTGACTGAATATAAATGATTATAGTGCCTTGAGTTGACATTTGTTGTGAATTAGCTTTATATAAATAAAACTGACCTGTGCTGAATTTTTAAACTTCCTTGCACTTCACCCTTAAGTGAAACTTTTTGTTAGTAAATAACATAAAATTATGTGGTTATAATGTATTTAAAGGTAAAAACAAATTCAAAGCATATGAATATTTTGGCAATGCGTCAACTGGAGAATGACCCCCTTTTTGAACAAAATGCTTAAATTTGTAAATACTTTATCTCTTCTCCCTTTGAAAATATGCAGAAATATACCTGGAGTGTCACGAGTTTGATGCCAATAACAGATTATTATTCCCGCTGGGCTATTCCCAGTCACAATAATGACAGTCACCTCCCACTCTGTGATGACACATCTCGGGGTTTGTGTCAGTCGAAACTGCAGGTATGCGTTTGCTTGTGTTTGAGAAGACGCTTCCAGCTAATTCAGAGGGTGAGGACACGAGTACTGAATGTGATCTCTTTCCCCCTGTGGAGAATAAAAAGATTTGGGGCAGAATGAACCAGTTAATGAACCACAGTGCAGCGTGGAAGGAAAATAAGATTGATTTTGTAAACAAAATACATTATGCATCATAGAGGGGATGATTTTAATTGCAAGTCCTAAACAAATTAGTTTGAGACTAAATTGGTTGTTTAAGGTTTACTTTAAGCATGAAAAGATGTAGACAGGATTTTATTTTTTTTGCCTTCTTTTACACACACTAAGGCATAAAATTTGCAGACGCACAATATGTGGTTCACTACTCATTGCAGAGTTGTATTCAGCTATAAAGGAGTAACGATTATTTTCAGCAGGAGGGGAAAGGAGTCGTTGACTGTTATTCAAATTATTATGAGCTAAAAGACTCCAGTCTGCTCATGATTGATGAAGCAGTAAGCATGAAGAACTGCTTCGTCCAGTTGAAACTTGGCTTAATGATGGCGAGGCGATGGCTCTCTCTAAACTTCCTCCTTTGGACTGTGTATTTATCGGACATAAATGGAGGACCACTGTCACAGTTTAAATCCTCGGCTCTGAACTACAGCTATTTGAAATAAGCTTTTGTTCTTCTCTGCTGTGTGTGAGGGTCTCCACTGAAGTCCACCGATAGTTTCTATCAGGACTCAGTGGACAAGAAAAAAAAGTGTTTTTAATTGTCTGTGGCTTGAACATAGAAAACTTCTTCAGAGACTTGCTTAAGCTGATTGATTCTTCTAATCTCTGATTGGTTGCTGATATTCTGAACCTTAGTTCCTCATTTATTGAATATTTGTATGGTATAAAAGTGGTTGTTCTGTCATGTTTATACATAATGCTGCAATTATTTGGACGTGAGTGTAGAATATTGTCAAGTCTCTCGTCACGTGGGCAACTGGAAAAGTAGAGAAAGTGAAGCTCCACGTAGGATGTCCATAATTGAGCTAAATTAGTTTGTCATAGCTCTGATTTCTTGTGATTTTTTAACGTTGCTGTAATTTGATTAATGATTTTACTTTATAAAATAGTTTCATTCAGCTGTTAGGATTGATCAGGAGAACAGCTGTTGTAATTAAAAACAATATAACTTTATGATTCTGGATTGCATGTGGGATCAATTGCTAACATTACTTATCATAAGATCATGATGCTTAGACAGACATCCTGGCTCGTTGGCTTTAAATCTGAACACATCTTAAAATAAATGTATTGTTGACTGGCCTCATAAATCATCACGAAATCTTTGCCCTGCATTGAAACTATTTAAGTCTAACAGCAGTCAAGAGCACTTCGTTGCATTTCCTATGTCGTCCCTGAATTCCATTAATTTTATCCGTTCACTCAGTTGGCTCATCTATCCCCTCTTTGTTTTATGTACCATCCTGTGAAAGGCGATCAAATTGATCTGATCTGGCAATATCTCTTGTTTTTCAGTAATCGCTGCAATAAAGGAAATTTGTGAAAACATTTGGTGCTCTTGTTAATAGAATTTATCCGACTGCCAATTCAAGAAATATGGTTACACCCACTTTGGAAAATGTGTTTGTAAATTTATTGCATTAATAGAGCAAAATAGCACATTAGAATCAAAGTGTTAATTAACTTGTGAATTGAACATTTCCAAGACACATTAGTGTGGTGAGTGTTGTGGTTTTTAAATAAAAACACGTCTAAATGTCGTCCTTATTTGAGGAGAGAAAAAAAGGAGAAAACGACACAGACAGCGGCTCGCTTTCACATGAATGTCTGAACCCAGCTCTCTCGCTTCCATGCTTTTTTTTATGTCTTGTTTTTTATTGCAGATGACACATGAATCAATCTCCCCGTAAAAATAGAAACGAAAGATACAGGTCATCGGTGCACTGTTAAGGGGCTTCACTTTAAAGGGAGACATATTATCCCCCTGTTTTCACCAGCTGACACAATTTTTGGAGGTCTTAATGAAATCAGTGTGATACGTTTTGGTCAGTTATCTCAGCAGTCCAATAAAACTCGTCTTTCTGGATGTTTTTGAAGGGTTAATGCGACACTTGGCTTCTTTCTTGCCCTCTTTTTTATTTTTTTTTTTTTTTTTGGCCTCATGTCTGCTTTTGTGGAAGATCGTGAAAACACAAATAAACAAAACTATGAAGAGTGAAGAGTGCCGTCAAAATTGAGCATTACATCTCAAATAAGGACATGAAATAGACCAAGTAGCCTAGAGCACTTCTATACAGTCCCTTTCAAAAATAATCATAACCCTCGAGTCTTTCTACATTTCTTTTTTTTTCTGGTTCGGCTCACAAACTATAATTTATTTTATTGGAACGTATTTGATAAACACAAGCAAATAACCATTAACCAAATGAGCACATTCATATTGGTGACATATGATCCTTTCAAGACCAGACTTAAAAATCAGCAGTATGATTTGAAAAGTGATGTTCACAGATGCTCTATCTAAATGAGCTTCAGCTATTTTGCATAGAAAACAAGAAAACATAACAGCATCTAAATGTGCCAAGCCAGATAAGGGGCTCTGCAGTTGTTGATTCTACGATGTATCGACTCAAGACCCTGAATGCAATTCCACAAAGATATTTTCAGATTTTGGTTTATCAAATAAACCAAAATCTGCTTATGTGATAAACAGATTTTGAAAAATGAAAAAACCTGTGAAGTTTTTAATTTTTCTTGTCTGCATAGATTGTTTGTAATGTGTGATGCTTTGAACCAAACAAGATTATTGAGACACAGTCATCAGAAGTTCAAAGGTTGTATGAAACAGCTCTTACATTATGTCTCAGTCAAGCCAATTAACTTAGTAATATTGTGGTTCCATAACTCTGGGCTTTACTTTTCCTCTGGATTCTCTTTAAAGATTGTATCTAAATAGATAACTTAAACAATAAAAACAAAAGTTCTAAATGACACTTGCAAATAACTAAGAATTATACATTTTGTAAGTTTTTGAAGTAATAATATCAGTGCTCCAAATATATGTGCCTTGAAGCGCAGAAAAAGTTACTGTTTCATAATATGCACCCTTTAAAACAGCTGCAATGTTAGGAGAATGGACAATATGGCAAAACAAAGTCATTTGGTCGATGCTGGGGCATTTTTTCCACACAAATACACACGCTGAGTTATTGAAGGCAGTGTATGCATGTGTCATGAGCCATGCAGCTGAGAATGGGTGAGGTGAACTCTTTTCCTCTATGAGCTCTGACTTTGTGCAAAGATGTTTCAAGCCCTATTACACATACTTTTGGAGAGGGCTGAGCTTTTACCGAGTGCTTTCTCGCAGTACAGAGTTATAAAAAAACCCAGTTCCAATGATGTTTGACTTTTTTTAAAGTGATCTATTAAAGCTAACTTTACAATTCTTTACAATTTTATTTTCTAAGCCATTGGCTGTTTGTGTTTTTAAGATCACTCTATCCATTACCTAATTAGCTTAGGGTAAGACTTCCTTAAAGTTGTCTTGCAGTAAACAACTTGTTACTATGGCTGTCTCCAACATGAGTGCATGTTTACTAATGATCTAATTAATAACGGCAGTAAAAAAAACAAAAAAACAATGGATCACAGTATTAACAGTCATGGCTATGAGGTTGGAAAGATGTATGCAGATTGTTCATAGATAAATAAATAAATATTCACAGCAGTGGAGGCTGCAGGCTGCAAAATTAATAGAAAGTTGCATGAATAACTAAAAGATACTTTCAGATTAAGCAAGTAATGAGTGCTATTTTGAGCACTGGTAATTCACGATGGGTGGTCAAATCACCATTTAAACTTCATTAAGATTAGAACAAATGTTCCTCTTCTTGATTTTAATGACTTTTTCCAACCAAATTTTCCGCTTTTGTATTTGTATTTTTGTGTGTGTGTGTATTATCTTATATCCATGCACCTGCCTCATGCTTCCTCTTTCTCATGACTGATGTTGAATGCTTAATCAGATGGCGCTCTGCATGGCATTTCTTCTTGATTTGTCATGACAGTCTGTCACATATAGTAACTTAGACTTTTGCACCTCTCCTGGTTATGGTGCAAAGAAAAAGAAAGGAAACTAAAATGGTGCATTGATTTGCACCTGACCTTAAAAAATGGCTCAGCCAATATAGAGATATCCATCAGTATAACTTGGATACAGAACAAAGGGACATGGACCCCTTATTTAACAAAGCAAAGGTCAACAAACCAGCTGGTGAGCTTCATTTGTGCAAAGGTTATTGTTTCATTGTTGCATCCTCACCCGTTAAAAAACACTGCAGAGTTATCAGCTTTTTGCCAATATTGTCAGCTAAGCACACAAAAAAATTACTGCAAAAATATGAAACAACCGGAAAGTGAAAAAAAAATATTCAGGCATCTCCATTTAGCCTCATCTAGCCTAACTGCAAAGTTTCACAGCTTCGATGGTGTTATAAATTGTTTTGTTTAATTCCTGCAAAGGATTAATGACACTGGTCTGAATCAGAAACTGCACTCTATTTGTTTCTGATTTCATTTGTGTATGATGCTGGAACCATAAATTATTTTCCCCTCACTTTAA
Source organism: Poeciliopsis gracilis (assembly GCA_911649635.1). Lineage (NCBI taxonomy): Eukaryota > Metazoa > Chordata > Actinopteri > Cyprinodontiformes > Poeciliidae > Poeciliopsis > Poeciliopsis gracilis. The sequence goes on from CAJVRI010000287.1 coordinate 3,782,854, forward strand.
AAGTACAAACTTCTATGTGTTGGTCTGTTATGTAAATTCCCAAATAAATTCAGCAATGAACAAAATTAAAGTTTGTGGTTTTGGTTTTATAACAGCGTAATGGTGTCATGTTGTGTTGTTGAAAAATGGACCCGAATGCAGAAAGGCAGAGGCAGCTTGTAGATAATGTGTAAAAAAAAATGATGAGAGAAAACTTCAAAAAATAAAAAACACAGGGAACCAGAGACAAACAAAAACAGGAATCCAGAACCAAAGAGTGGGAAAGTAACAGGATTTACAGGAAAATAACAGGAGGAACCAGCAAGGAGTTACTGAGAATTAAATATACAGTATCTACTGAGCAGGTTGATTACTGGACAAGGAACAGGTGGCAGGTGTGTGGTGAGAGAGCAGAAAGTAAGCTGAGGAGAAGGAGTGAGCTAAAATGTCAGAGGGTTTGAGGGAAATTACACAAACTGGGTAAATAGAAAAAATAATCTAACAATAACAACTAGACATGAGGAACATAATAAAACTACAGTAACTAAAGAACTGAGCTGGGGTGAACCAGAAACATCGCTGACCTAATCAAAGCAAAGAAACTAAGGAACAGAAATAATAAACAAAACCTGAAGAACGCAACAAATGGGTATGAATACTTTTGAAATTTTGTTGTGTGGGACCATATCCCATCATGGCTATAGTCACGCTGCTCTTTGAAATTACATTACAAGGAAACCTTGGCTTTAGAGGTCCAAGACAGTTCTTTCTACGTTTTTGAAAAATCGTGATCTGAGACATCGGCATAAAATGGCGATGGAAGAGAAAACTATTTTTCACCCACAAAACCAGGAGCTCAACAGTGACGACTTCAATGGCCACATCAACAACCTTAGTACAGAGAAATCTTAAACTGATGTCCCCATAGAAAAGGATTTTATCTGCATGAGCGTGCTGCACCCTCACATTTCATAGAGATAGAATGTGCATAATCGCAGCCCCTCACCACGCTTGTCTGCATGCTTGATGAAAGGGAAATGGGCTTCCACACAACAAAAACAGGAGAGAGGCTTCCCAGCGAATGACTATTACCTCATGAGTGTGTCAGCGCAATTTGGAAAAGGGGTTTAGAAATATTCCATTTGGTGGTTTTAAATTGCCAACCACTGAGGTGAAAAATACTAAAATCAAATACATTGCTACGCTTAACACAGCTGGCACATAAACAAATGCGCACACCGAACACTCACCACTGCAGGGATAAAGCAGGTCATGTGCCTGGCTAGCCAAGCATTATGACTATTTCCCCAAGTTCGTTTGCTGCCGGTGCGTTAGCTACTTCCCAACAGATACAGTATGTTGTGGCGAGACACCAATACCTCCTCAAAGTGCTAGTGAGCCGTGTTGCAACTGATGCCAGACCACCGCTGTGAGAGCTGCTGTACAACACAGAACTGTGTGCCAATAGCACATCTAATAGGATGCTTGTCTCTCTAGCCTCCAGTATCCCAAACAAACAATAACATCAACACTTCCTTTTCCCCCGAAAACGGAAGAGGAAAGAAGCTCCAAAAACAATCTATCTTCTTCTATCTGAAGGCAACTGCAGAGGCTAAGACATTACTGGACAGTTTTTACTCTCCAGGTAAACATCTACATCCAGTTAAAAGGCTGTTCACAAGAAAAAAAAAAAAGAAGACATGTTTGCTCATTCAGCTTGCTGGAAACACAGTTCCGGGCTAAAAAGAGGCCCTTATTAATGTTTAGCTGCTTATATATTCTGCTTAATTTGTTTGACCATTTGTACACAACCTGCTGCCCCTCCAGGAAGGAAAAGTAATGGAGGCAGCAGTTTAGAACTGCAGATTTAGATCATCCATGCAAAAAAAGTAACAGCTGCAGCAGATTTACCACTTTCTCAACCTCCAGGCTACGGTTACCCATAAATCCTTTAGAAACTTCCTATGCAGTTGTGTTAACCTTTTAGATTAATAAAATGTATGGTAAAAGCTGAACATTATTGTGTAATGAATGCACGGTGCAAATAGAAATCCATCCGGGGCCCGAAGCATCGACTTTAGCTGGGAAAATGTTCTTTTGCTAAATTTCCCACTTGGAGTCTTTAGCTCTTTGTCTTTATAACCATTGCATCAAGTTTAGTGAAATGATAGCTATTTCAATCCAAACCATTCAGACTGGTAACATTTTTCACTGATAGCTGAGCTGGGCATCTCATTAATCAAAGACATTAGAATAAAGGTCAAATGTTCAAAATTCTTTGTGTATGGTTCTTTTGAATGATTCATTTTCCAGTTTGGAGAGATAATACACAAACAACTCCAATAACTTTAGAAAACAAGAATTTGATGCACAAGTTCAAGCTAAGTTTTCTCCCATCCTCTTCTAATCCAAAAATTACATACAAACAAAAATATGTTCAGGAAACTACAATAATATTTGGGTAAATGTTCCAAAAGCTGACAAGCTCATTTTTGGTAGTATTTGTAAAGACTACATTGGATGGTTGAAGAATAGTCCTACAACGTTTTGAAGAGTTTGGGGTTATTGTCCTGCTGTTTCACAGGTTTTCACCATCACACCAATCCAGGAGCACATCTGTCATTTATTTAAGATTGCTGAGACACGAGAGTCACTGTCCTCAGTACAAAAGGTTTTGCGTCACCCTAACCTGAGCGGGTACTGAATGATGGGGGGGAAAAAAGGATCTTGTTGCAATACCAATCCCCTCAAAAATTTGCAGTCGTCTAGGTGGCCAAACCATGTTTCTTTGCCAGAAAAGACTGAACGACTTGGCAATAATGACAGGAACAATGCAGAGGAGCCTCAATGAGATCAACTAAACTTACAAACTCCATAGCCGCTATCAGGCATGGAGGTAGAGGTAGCAAAATGCTGCGGGTCTGTTTTGGTGCTAGCGTTGCAGAGGGAACGAATAATGAGGACTGGGAGAACTTCACCAATTCTGCCAAAAATAATGGCTCAAACACTGAGCCAGAATAACGGCTTGACTGCTACAAAAATGGTATGCAGTCAAGATATCCAATTATTAGTGGACATGTATGCCGATTTGAGCTTGTGTTTACACTTTTGACTGTACGAATGATAGGCTATTCTAAATATTTTAAAATGTGTACCTCTAAATGCTTATAGAAAAATAATTGAAATATGTGTTGTGTAATCACTCCACAGTTCCAAAGCAACTTTACAATTCCTAAATGATTATGATGTTCATGTCCTTGCTGAGTATGTAAACTTCAAACTAGCAATTTATATAAGCCCCGAGGGACATCAGTTTCCATTTAGTTTAACTAGAAACCACAAGATTGAAGTCTGAGACACAATCATATTAAATTCAAGACAATCTACAATCATGAGCTCTTCAGATCCCAGATTTCAGCAGCCTGAGTCCCAGTGTTTTTAATTATATTCCTTTGTCATTTTACAATAAACAGGAACCAAAGGACAGTAATCAGAACCCTGGACATGAATCAAAACCTTTAACCTTGAAATTGCAAACATGTGATTCAACCTCCTGATCTCATTAGCCTCTGCAATATGAAAAAAAAAATGAAGCTGTATTTCTCATTCTTGAAGAGCAGGAGTTTTGTTCTCTCTCCAGAGAGGCTTTAGCCTCTCAGCAATTGAACATTGCAATGGTTGCCACAAATTCCTATTTTGCATTTAAGTATCACAACGACCTCGAAGCACAGAAAAAGTCTTTATGTAGATCTACTTCTCTTATAGTGCAGAAATATCCACACACTGGTTGGGGAAGGGAATCTAAACTGCTTATTTAAATGAATAAAAGATTTTCTTCGTCTTTATTTTCTAAAAAGCAAATTGCACGTTAGTTTAATTGATGTTGGTGTTCAGTGCGTTGTGGCTTCAATTTCAGCATAGCCTTCAGTTCAGCTGCTTTGATACACACAAACATGCCTTCCTGGCACCTTTAATTAGAAAACTTTAAACTCCAGTTAAAAGATTTCTACTTCACCCCAGAAGATTTGATATTCTTCCCAATTTCTGTGCCATTCTACACAAATAAAATATCACATGCAACACCATGAATTGCATTGCTGCTTCTATTCTCCTCAGTGGAATCTTCCTATATGTACCGCAGTAAAAAATAAGTTATTTTCCTCCTCTAACCGGCTGCTGTCAGAGCTCACTGGTTCCAAAGGTTGGACTGGAAGTGCAGCGCCATGATTGCTCTCACATTTATTTGTGGTCTGCAGTGAGATGATAGTGGCTGCCTGGACTCTTGTTCGACCTCTCTGTACCAGTGACATTGCATCTCCGTGTTTATGCTCCCATGTCTGAGGGTGCATCTTGTTTCTCTCAGAAAATCTGAACATTCGAAGCAAGCATTTTGGACTAAGCAGATTAACTAAAATCTACATTGCAAAGAGTTACATTTCTAACTAATAAAACACTGCGGGGAGGTGAATAGAGCATACTGAGCTATTTTTTATTTATTTTTTTTAGCAGAAAATACACAGGATAAGATGAGCCTGTGCTTTAAGACATGTGGCTCTAGTGGCAGGGATGAAAGGCTAATGTGCGCAGCATGGCATCCTGAAACCACATTAACAGCGGATCAATATATTTTTTTTTCTTTCTAAGCTCACAGCAGAAGTCTGGCTCTGTTTTCTCGACTGAGAAAACACTTAAACAGTGCCACAAAATACTTTCCTTCTTCCGGTGGAGCGTGGAAAAAATTCAAAAGACTCAAATTAATTCAAGGAAATCTCCAGTTGTTCAAAAAATCACAACTTTTTCAAAATGTTTATCTGCATGCAACTCAAAAACCATTAAGACGACATGGTGAGCCTTTCTCCTCCTATCTGATTTCAAGAAGAGTGCGTGTGCAGCCTTTTGTTCTGCCTCTCTAGCACTGATGAGCATTGATGGTTGTTTAACGTCAAGCACCCTTTCAAAAATCAAGCATGAATCATCCTCTAGTCATAATCATTTTAACCAAATCAAAAATATATATATTGCAATTGTTTTTGCTTCACCTGTATTAAAATGAACAGGGAATAAAAATTCTGAAACCTTCGATTTCCATCTGGAAAAGTCTGCTGTACTTTTAGAATGATGTATTCCTGAGCTTTTCTCGTAGTTTTGGTTGTTACTCGGTTAAATAGCAATTAAAATAAACACTGATTGTTCTGGGCAGTGGTATGGAAAGAACCACAAATATTTTTGTGGAAAACTGATTTTTGTTTGCAAAACAAAGTGAACCGCAGCGACAGGAACGGTTGAGAGTCTCCGAAGTCTCTGTCATCATCACCCATCATCCTAACCGACACCGACACGAGTTGTGGAACCACTGAAACCTTGAGCTGCGGTCTCCCTCCTTGGTTACCTTTGCATCAGCTCATTTTGCTTCCCTGACCATGCCTTGGCGCCGCCTGCTCTCCTGTCACACATCAAAACAGCAGCCAGCAGCCACAGAAACAAAAAAGAGCAGCTGTGAGCTCTGTGGTGGAAGATTTATGAGGCTGCATGGATTTGCATAGTTACAGGTTGTCAAAATAAGACAAAAAAATTGTAGCACACAATAGCTGCAATTCTTAGCTAGATGAAAGGCTATTTAATAAGGTGGCATTTGTGGTGCCTGCCTCATTTGTTGGCACCCCGGGTAAAGATAACTTAAAATAATTCCGTATTTTATCGCAGTGGTATAACTCACAACTGAATAATTTAGGGGGGAGAAAAAAAAATTGTTCTTAAAGTACATTTATTCAGCTGTACAAAATTCAAAATTGCCATGTCAAGAAATAATTGCACTGATCAAATACAGCAGCTGCACAACTATTGGCCAGGCTTATGTCAATATTTTGCACAACCCTCTGTGAGCAACCCACAGGGTTGGAACCAGCATAGAGAGGGATCTTTGACAATATTACTCTTTGAACAGTCTTCTTCCCAGAATCCTGTCTCCTCTGTTATGCTCTCTTCACATCAACCACAGAGTAATATGGTCATGGAAGAAGGTTGATTTTTGAGTCTGCCAAATATTTCCCGTGTTGATTTGGTAGTGTTGACCCACTTGTGACTGGTTCTTTTTTTTTTAATATCGAGTGTGTCAAAGAGTTTTCACTGGGTTAAGGACTCTAACAAGATTACCAGAACCTTTGCAAGAAAAATATTGACCTTTCCATGTATCACTTGTATTTTTCTGATATTTTTTAAAGTAATAAACTTAAAAATGTATGTGTTGTTTTGTTATTTGGGGTAGCAAGTAGTGTTCCCCCAGTGATTTTATTTGTGTTATTTCTTGGGTTGCTTACACATGCAAGCACACCCAATTTTATTTTGTCTGAGATGAAGCAATAATAAACTCGTTAAGCTTTTCTTTACATCTAGAATCGTTGCTAGTATGCCATTTGTGATCAAGGTTAAAGATATATCTTCCTTTTTCTATTCACAGCACATACTTGTTTGCAATGCATGATTAAGGTCAAACAAGCAAACATGCTTTTACTATCAGACATGCCTCTGGCAGATTACAGTCTAATCCACTCAAAAAAAATGTCTCCTTAGGTATCAGAGATATTCTACCTTGAATTTGTGGCCTTGTCTCTGGAAGCAGACTCCAGTGAACTTATTACATTTAATCTCGGCAAACTATTTGCTATTTCTCTTCCTGAAGACAAGATATTGCCAATATCTCATCGCCAGGAGAGCTGTCTGTATTGAAAGTGACTCAAGCAAGGCCAGTAAACTCTATCTGACCTTCACTGGGACCCATCAGCAACATCTAAAGGCTTAGTCCAAGCCTAAAGGCATGGGTAGGAGGCCAGTGAGTGAGTTGAATTGTTCTTTGGAAGTCCACATGGAGTGTTTGTGAAGATATCGGCTCTGAGAAACACATAAGGAGAGTAGGGAAATGGGCAAGAGGCCGGTTGATGTTGATCCCAGCTCCATTTAGGGTTCTTTTCAGAAATCTTCTCTGTCTACCAGACTTTCTGTTTTTCTATTCTACTCGTAGTAGTGCGGAGATCAAGAACCTTAAGGGCATGAGGATAATGCCTTGCATTCCTTGTAGATAGAGTGTAATTACAGGGGCAAATTGTAATCCCGATTAGCCCCAGTAGCCTTTACAGACTGTTTACATAATCACACTGAGATAAAGTCTTCATCATGTGTCTCACTGACCAGATTACAGTCTGTTCAGAAACCACCTGATTAGTTCCAATTAGTCCCTTCAAAGCAGATCAGATCCATTTATCTAATATCTCACTTTATGAAAAGTAAATAAAAAATAAGTGATATTAGGTCTTAGCTGAAGTTTAAGTGAAAAAACATCTCAGGTAACCTCTCTAGTAACAAAACCCAGTGGGCGCCGACAGACGGACAGTTTCATCATATCACTGCTGTTAATCATTTGCTTGTAGAAATACACCATTTCCTTACATTCAAACTGCTTTCCATGTACTTTTAGCATAATGACTGTACTACTTCTAGGCTTGCTTTCATTCAGAGACACAAAGCAAGAAGCTCTGACCACTAACTACACTCAGCATTATAAAGTGGTATTTTTTTCCTGGAAATATGACAGATTTTCTTGCGTAAAATGATTGGAATATAATCAGAAACATAAACATAAAAATTTAGACATAAAAGTAGCTCATCTTCCAATCCCACCAAGGGGGGTGATGGCTGTCCCTACAAATATGTTCACTCCTCTTCTTCCTCCTGGGCCAAACAGTCTAATGAGAATAATTTATTCATGAATATGATATCAAGAGTGGGAAGACGAGCTAAGATCAGTTGCCATGTTTATTTATTTGTTTACTTAATGATGATGTGCCAATTTTCATCCCTCAGAGTGTAACTTTAATAATGAATGTCAGTCGTGTCAACCAGCTTTGTACATCAAGAATCTGAACATGTTTGCCAATTCCTCTTTCCAAAATAGCGCAAAAGTAGTATGATCAGAGGAACAGTATCATGTGAAAATTCATTTTTGAGCATCGTCACAGATTCCAAAGTAGATTTAGGTTTGATCTTTGATTAGACCAATTTAACACAAGCATACGGTGATTTGATATGAAGCACTCCATCCTAGATCTGGCTGTACATTCAGGGAAACTCTGCAACCTTCTTTCTCGAGTTTTCTTTACTGCTGCAGTAGCAACCAGAGTAACAGGATCTCGTACGCATCTCTATTTTTCTGTCAACCCCAAATTGAAAGCGTGCGTCTGGATCCCAGCTCATCTAATTTCATTTTCGCACAAGAGAAAGGAAAAAAAAAAAAAAACTCTAGAAAAATGCCACTCTACAATCTCTGCTCCGTAGGAATCTTTTTTAATGGCATCATTATCTTAGCTGGAAAAGTGAGTCATAGGCCAGATCTAGTCGATATCTTTTTATCTCTGCAAACACTGTGTCAACTGTCAGAGCAGAGGAACAACAGCTGCTCGCTATTTCCTACACAGTTTTCCCCCAAAAAAAAAAAATGGGACCCGGGCCCTCTCCTCCTCCTCTTTTCTCCCTACTTCCCTAGCCAATTCCCGGCTGGCTGCCTCCCTAATAAGTAACAGAACTAGGAGGATTGGCACTGGCCTCAAGGTTTGACATTGCCTCAATGTGGGTGGTGATGAAACAGCACAGTGCCCGACTGCTCGACTCAACTTGGCTCATTCTTGGTAGGCGCTGTTATGCTCCACATCCACCCCCAATAGACAGACATGAGAATTACTCACAGCAAGGGGGAGAAAAAGAAGAGAAATCTGCATGTAAATTGATATCTGTGCTCATATTCTGAATCACATACAGCCATGCAACAGATAAGTAGCCATGCACTCTCATTCTCTTTACATCCGAAAGCACACGCACGTTCAGAGGACGCAAAAAAAACTTTAGAGGAACCGTTATTGAATGTTTCATTCCTTTTGGGTTTATTTCCAGTCTTTTCACTCCAGCAGTCACAGAAGTGCATGCACAGGCCTCTCTTGACTGGTAAGAGACAAATTATTTCTAGTTATTGTTATTTGAATATTGCCACGTTGGTTGAATACATAAACTAAAGCCCCTCTAAAATGTTCAGAAGAACCTCTGAATGTATCTGTAGTTTTATATGTAGGTGCACAGCTTACACAAAGGAGCAAAGCCACATCATGAAATAAATATGTCATTTGGTTCTGCTTAATAAGTAATGTCAGTGTGAGATGTGTTGTGTGTTTTTGTGGACCTCCTCAACCCATAAACACCAACCCATTATGTACACTTCATACATGTTGTGTTGGTAAACCTCACATGCTAATTCATGGTGTTTACATCCCAAATACTTGGGAGCAATATAATGGTTTTTGATGAAGGAATATGTCTCCCCATCCTAGGTGAGCTTCTGTCAGGGGGCAGCTATTGGCCTGGAAAAGAAACTCTGTCAGTCGCACAAGGAAAAATGCTAATAATGAAGATGATGTCTGATGATTCACAGCCACAATTTACTGGCACTAAATTAAAGAACTACTCCACTAATTATAAGAACCCTGCTTTGTAATCTGTAGTTCAAACTATAAAATGCTTACACTGATCAAGCTAAAATTGGATTATCCTGTGCTGAACAGAAATCCATTTAAACAATATTTGGGATTATGAAACATTTGCTCTGCATGTAAAGACCCAAAATGGATGAGTCTTGATATTTGTTTGCTTGTTTCCATAGCAACCTCAGATTAAATGAAGCGTATAAAACTGCACAATTTATACTTATGGCACCTGGACTGAATTATATATTTAAAAAAAAAAAATCTATATCTTTAATGATATGTAAATAGTGCAAAAAGAAAGGTCCATCGTGGGAGCTGTTACTGCAAGAGCGCTGCAGGTGGAGGGGGCAGGTGGAAGGGAGACAGAGACAGAGCAAAAGTAGCAGCAGAAAATGTAACTTTTTGTAACTGCTGCTCAATTGCGCAATTATCAATAACACAGTCAAAGAAATTCAGTTAGATTTAATTACGACAATTTTGGTGAACGTTCACGAGCACATGTTCTTCTCCAAGCGTCCCCTGCCATCAGTCCTAGTGACGTCCTGGTCAGACATATAGAAGCAACAGCTGCTTTCAATCAATCTGACAGACATTGTCTGGTTTAAGCAGCAGGATTTACCATTTTTGGGGAAGAAGTCGGTTATTATTATTTTTTTCTTGAAGTGCGAAAAGTCTGCATTTGAGGCAGTGGATAAACCATGGGGATATTTCAATGATCTTTTGACATTTTTCAGATTTATGTCATTTAAGAACCCCGGCCGGTAGTTTTGCCATCAGCCGCAGCAAGCTGCTTCAGAAAGAGCGCTGTGAATACTAAGAAGCCCACCTTTCACCTGCCCACAGTGGAGAGTCACACCATCAGCCAAATTGGCTCCACTTATTGCCTCGGCCATTGCGTGGTGTCAGAGTCACCTGCCTGTCTCAAATCAGGTATAAATACTTTAAAAACAAACTCTTCTGGAAAACGTAATTTTTTCCCCCCTCTTCCTGATCAGTCAGAATCTGAATAGAAACCTGCAGTGCATGCACTTGAGCCACAACAATTCACTAGTTAGGCTACTAAGCAAAGCAGCTCACGTAGGCTATTAGAAGAAGCGTAGGCTACCGCAAGAATCTCTATTAAGCGCTTCAGTCAAAGCCCGCATTGAGCGCAAAACCCGCCAAACTGCGCCCTTTAAAAAAAAAAAAAGAAGAAGAAGAAGAAGAAAAAAAACAAAAAAACAAACTCGACCCAGAACAGCGGCTGTTGTCTCATTTGCGCACGTCTGGAGCATTCACGCTTTTGACTCCTCGCCCGCGCGCGCACACGCATGCACGCGCGCACGCGCCCCACGTACACGCACGCATACGCACTGGAGAAGCGCATTAGAAAACACACCAAAATTGCTGCAGTGGCTCGTACCTTTCACACAAGTGAGCATCAGAGAAAAGACGAGGTTCCAGAAAACAATTCCGGTCCTAATCCCCATCGTTTTGGCTTGAACAAAGTGGCCCCGGCCACATTTAACGCATCTCCTGTTGAAAACGTCCCGCAGCTCAATAGATCCACCGTGGTACCCGTCCCTGTAAATCCCCTTCATGTTCTCAGCTACAGCATGTAAAGCCGGAGCGCAGCCTGCTTTTTTTTTTTTTTTTTTTCTCGTCCTGCGGCCAGTGGAAGTGGATTCTCTCTCCTCAGAGGAGAAGCAGCAGACAGAGCCGCCCGCCGCGCTGTGTCAGCTGAGAGCAGAGGAGTGAGCGAGTCTGGATTTTAGGAGAGGACCACAGCAACCTGGACCAGGGCTCAACCATCTCTGCTGAGAGGGGCTTCAAGTGCGAAGATCTCTGAAGGCACGCTCCCACACTTGCTCCTCAGCATCTCCTCTTCTTATTATTCCTTATAAAGCGGCTAAGGCAGTAGGGAGGCTTATACCTTTATCGATCAGTAATCGAACTGAGCTGAGTCCGAGAGAGAGGGAGAGAGAGAGAGAGAAAAATTGTGATGGTGCGGAGGGGGGCTTATACAGAGAGAGAGAGGGAGAGAGAAGAAGAGAGAGAGAGAGTGAGGGAGGGAGAAGGTCCTGTGTAAGTATGAGTTGGCTGGTTGTGGGTAACAAATCATGAAGTGGGAACAGTGAGGTGTGGGTGGCGGGGAAACGAAGAGGAGAGGGGCGTGGGGGCTTCTATATGAGCAGAATGTAAAACCCTTTACAGAGAAATGAATCCTGTTAAATGGCAGCATGTGGTTCGTATGGCAGCGTGTGGCAGGTGACGCTTGGCGGCGCGCAGTAGAAAGCCGCCTTGTTGGCAATCCTGCCATAACTCTTGATTTTTCTTCTTCCTCCTTCTCTTCTTCCTCTTCTTCTTTTCATCTCGGAGATCGAGCGGATCCCTCATTGGGAGCGATGGGGCTGGGTTAATTTGCAATGCAAAAGATGGGATGATGACGGCGCGAAGAAACGCTGCAGTGTGGCTCTTCTGCCATCTAGCTTCGGAAGAGTCATCGACCTTTGCTTTGAATCGGGGAGTCAAGAAAAAAAAAAGGTGTGGGAGGCAGACGGGCGTGAGGAGGTCTTGATTGCTCACATGTACAACGTCAATTGGCCATTCAGACGCGATGCCTGAACTTTTCAACATATAACCACGTGGAAGCCGGAGACTTTTTTTTGTGCTCTGTTAGGAACAAGAATGGTGGTATTATACTTTCTTCCTTTTTGTTATATAGAAGAGAAGATAACTGAATACACATATCTGTATTCAGATGAAATGAGTCAGTGTTTAATACAACCAGCACCATCCTCCATCTCTAGATTTCTCCAGATTTGCCACATCTAGATCCTGAAACCGTTTCCACGCGCAGCATGCGCCATGAGAATGCTGCGTTCAGGGTGTTGCTCAGTGTCAGATTTCCCCAACACACTCCACTGAACGTAGGCCCGGAAGTTTACTTTTGGTTTTCATGATCAGACTGCACGGTGCCTTTCTGACTGTTTTCAGATGATCTTGATTGATGATTATCGATATTGTGAGAACGAATCAGATTTAGGCTTGAATTTATGGTTCCACCAGCTGAGAGCAGCAGCTTGACATCAGATAAAGACCAGATCCATTATGTCCGTTTATCTTGTGTTTAAATATTGCCCAATTAATAATTGTGGTTGAGATGACCTTCATAGCAATCAATATCCTGTGCTCCATTAGGAGGATTTATAAGCGACAAGTCAGCCAAGGTACAGTTCATGCAGAGTCCATAATAAATTAGGTTTGAAAAGACGGCTGGCGATGAAACGTCGTAACAGAAGCATATGAGCTGTCCATGGTGCTGAAACTATAAACCAACTATAAAGGAAGACGATTTCAAGATTAATTTGACAAGTTTTCACCATAAAATACAAAGTCATAAGAATGAAACATTATTTTATACACAGTACTGGAAGAAACAGAAATCATGAATTCAAAAAGAAAAAAAAATAAGTTGGTGGGATGATGGATGTGGCTGAACACAAGCAGAAAGAAGAAAAGCTCTTAGAGGTGACAACAGACTTGAGATTGTGGTTCACCTTTCAGCAGCAGCGTGATCCAAAAACATACAGCGAACAGGAAAGGATTCACCTTTTCCACTTGCTTCTTGTGCTGCAGGATTATTCCAAGGGGTATTAATGAATCTCTTTTCTCACAATTCTACACACAAATCCCCCATTATGATAATGTGGGTTTTGTTTGAGTGTTTCACAAATTCATTAAAAACAGAAAACCAAAAACTTACATTGCATAAGTATTCACAGAATTGTCTTTCTAACTTTGTTGGTGATGCTCAAAATTGAGCTGTTTCTGCTATCCATCCATTATGTTTCTATGCCTTAAATGGAGTTCACCTGTGGTATGATAAGGTTGCAGAGAGCAATGCAGAACGACGGGTAGAAATAATAATTCAACTAGGAGAGACCGAACCGTGATAAATGGAACATTTTACTGTAAGGCTGAGATACTTTAAGATTTACTTGGGACTTTTTGAGAGCATAAATACCTCTGAAACTTGTTTTCTCAGATTTATGTTTTATTCATTATTTATTAAGTCCTTAGTAGCTCAAAAAATATACTTCAGAGCTTTGTGGAAATCACATTTTGCGTGTCTCTCTGAACAGCATGATACCAATCTAGCTCATTCTGCTCGTACAAACCGACTCTCCGCCACATAGAGATGCATCTGTATCCCCGCTCCCCTGCTCTGAAGAGCTGTTTATCACAATGGTTTATGCAGCCCAGGCGAGCCGCAGCGTATCCGGCAGTGTGAAGTGGAAGGTCCCTTATTCCCCCCTGGTATCAGAATTCTTCAGGTGTCTACAGGCCCGCTGGAAGTTGCTGCCGATGGATTGAGGCACCAGGCAGCTTGTCTTTACCAGTGTAATCGACAGGTGGGCCCAGGAGACTGGGCTCTGGCCGTATTGACGCCTTCTCCCAGCTCCAACTTGATGCTTGATGAGGAATGAGACAGCATCCTGCCTGACCCTCATGTTGATCTATGTGAAACATTGTGTGTCCTTGTCTGCACTGGTAATTCATACATGCAGAATTAAACACGATGCCACTGCACGGTAGGCGCATGCACCGTCTGTCATTCAGAGAGCCTTGAATGATGTAGTTTTGCAAACAGACACTCTGTGGCTCGCACTGAAGCAGAAGCAATCTGTTTAATACACCTTGAAGCATTGATCTTTGTATTTAATTGAACAAGACATGGTCAGCTAACTAGCCTGATAATGTGACACCCAACCAAGCAGCCGGTCAAATGACTCTAGTGACTCTACTAACTCTGATTTTGCCCTTGGGGCCCCAGAGGTTGTCCTTTTGAGTCTGCTCCGTGTATTCTGATTAGGAGAGACCTTGTTCGCTGGGGAAGTTTCTGTGTAGCGCTCCAGCATAAAATCTTCCCAGAGGGAGCTTTCAGACTCTACAGTAGTAGTCTTTATACAGTATGTATGGACGCTGCACATGGTTGAGGGGGTCATGAATGCATGTGTGTGAGGATGCATGAATAAAAGTGTCTGATGAGTTGTGTGTATCCGACACTGGAGGTCCTGAGCGTAAGTCTGTTTTTATGAACGCATGCGACAGTGGTATATGCCCTGGCGTACACACTGAAGAGGAAGTCTTTACGCATGAGTTACATTTTGTGTGTGTTTGTTTTGTCTTTTGGAGTTCTGGGGCAAAGTGCAGCTCATGGGGCGTTAACAGAGTAAACAGAGGGGTCGGATTAGCTGACTCGTTTACTAGGGTGAAATTTGTCTGAGAGTGGCCTCTCTCTCTCTCTCTCTCTCTCTCTCTCTCTCTCTCTCTCTCTCTCTCTCTCTCTCTCTCTCTCTTGCTCTATCCACCACACACACACTACTACTTCCTGAAAACTGGATTCAGCTTCTCCTGGTCTGCTACATGTAGCAATCAATGGGGAAGGGTAACAGTGGGGGTTATGCCAAAGGAGCAAAGGGACTATCTATGTGTGAGCATCTGCAACATGCTTCAAAGAAGACTTTAAACTTGTGATTTCAAACAAGTATCTACAAGAATCTTGAACAAGTGTTCACAATCCTTTAACTTTTTTTTAAGATCATGTGAGATACTTTGCTGTATTTATTTTCTAAAATAAATCTGGACAGAAACAGAAGGCAAAAGATGGAGCATTGGTCCTGAGGTTAAGCATAAACTGCTAAAAAGAAATGCATAAAACAGTCAAATATTTCCATTCCTCTTCACAATCATGCATTAGGTTTTGTTTATTCGCAGTGCAAAATCCCAATAAAAGTTTTATGTTGCAATATATTAAAATCTGAAATTTCTCAAGAGAAGCTAAGACAATGCGGTCTTAGTTTATGTTTTTCTTCATATTTGTGGAAGCTATGAATCCCATTTTCACACCAGCTGACCTTTCCTCCGCTCCAGGGCTTTAAGATGATGGGTTATAAATGGATTATGGCTGAAACAGAAAAAAGAAATGAAAGACTGAAGTGGGATTTGAAAACAAGACAGGCTTTTCCCTGTGCGCAGAACCGCTGTGAGCTGTAATTTTTAAGTTAGCAATTAAACAAAAGCACACCTTCATGGTATGGTCTGATAGTTGGGGATGAAATTTAAAAATGTGCGTTGACAAATTCCCCGATGCGCCTGGTATGATGATCATCAGCACAGTTTAAGCACTGCAGCTCAGGGCCATGAGTCATGCCAAATTGTTCACACTGAATAAATACAGCTAAAAAGGGACATTTCTGATCTATTTATGGTTAGAGACCATTGTGAAATTTGAGTAGCACTATCTTTATAGGCAGCATATTATTAAAAATTTGCACATTGTTTGGAAATTCACCTCATTTTGTGTATTTATTACTTTTAGCTTTCGCACAATGTGCTTGTCTTGCCTTTCTCATTAGGTTTTAAGAAAACTGCAGTCTGATCCCAGCTGACTTAACCCACTCATATGCTTTGTTCACTCATTTGACATTAAACATTTTTAAGGCTTTTATCTTCTAAGAAATGTCTGAAATAGGAATATGAGGGAGGCAGCGGGGGGAACGGCAGATAAGAGAACAAGGAGTTCAGAGAAAACAAGAGTTAAGGGAATTGACTGAGGTATGATGGCAAACATAAAGGGGTGAGACAGAAAACAGATGTGAACTGAGGGAAGTGAAGGAGTGACAGGGAAGGGCAGACGGGAAGGAGAGCAGAACAAGGATGAATAGAGGTTGCCGGCTCCTAAAGATGAGCAGAAGAGAAAAAAAACAACTCTTGGAGGCCAAGTAAGTTTATACTTTTTATCAAAAAGAGCTACATAATGCATATTTTTAAATAACATAACTCAATGCTGAGTGAACGATACAGAACCCTGCACTGATTTACATTTCTTAAACAAACAAGAGCAACAGTGAGCTCTTCTGGACGTAAAAAGTCTTGTTGCCGGCTGCTGATTCGCATCAAGGATGTCTCCATCAAGAAAACGTTCAGTGGAAACAGTAAAAACTATCAAACTTAATATGAAGACCAACAGATGCAGATTCTTTTATGACATGTTTTCTTTGTTTCCGGGCAGCTGTGTTTTAAATTTGCAGCAGATGCCATCAAAACTCACTATTACAACATCAAAAAAAGAAAAAAAAATGTCTTGAAAACCATGAAGAAAGGAGAGACAAATGGGTGGAAACAAGAGTCAATGTTTGTGAATGAACTAAAAAAATAAGCTGAAGGAAATTGGATTTATGTACAGAAAAGTCAAATGTAAATATCATTAAAGCTGCAAGCCAGACTCTTCGGTGAAATCAATCAAACTCCCTTTAGAAACAATTTGTCACCTAAAGAACAGCGTGTCAAGGTCAGTTTTTCTACTTGTTGAGGGTTTTTGTTGTTGTTGTTGTCTTTATTTAATCAAAATAAAAATTTACCAAGCTTTCACAGCCAAATGAGCCTAATGAAATAACATTGATTCGTTTTTCTGACTATGTATTTTACTTTGGGGGGTTTTGTCATATTTCTAATCAGATTTCTCAGATGTGCTGACTTAAATATCCAGTGCTCTAGAAAGTTTTGCAACAGTGATAAACAACATATCTGTTTGTCAAATGATTCAGGGCAGATCCACTTTTTAGATTGATGTAAGCTGAGTTTGCATAAAACTGCATACTCTGTTTGACATTCTGAGAGGAAGAGTTTAACGTCCCATCTGTGTTTCCTTCAAAACTTCATCTGTTATTTTCCTTTTGCTGTAGCTCATAAGTTGACTACATAAGCCACCATTGCTTGGAGGTAATCAGAGTCAAACTATGTCTTAAAGACACAAACTTGAACCTCTTGCCTCTCCAATGCAACTCAAACGCTTCAAAATCTATGTTACAGCATATCTGATCTGCTTGATTCTTGTTTTTCTTGTGATGTCGTCTATCCATATATACACAAAAGCAAAGTAGCTATTTTGTTCTCCATGGTGCGTTTTAAAAATGACATTTTTGCAAAACCTCATTATACAGTTCTTTTTTTTATCTTTAGGGTCCGTTTGTTTTGTTTTGTTTGCTTTTTTTAAAAAAAAAACATTGCTGGAGTCATCAACATTCATACCAGATAAAACCAGGTGAGTTGAAGTGAAGCAGTGACGTGGATGATTGGATGAAAGCTAGATTGAACAATGAATCCCAAATCTGCAGTAGCCAAAGAGATCATGCTGGAAGTTTGCTTTGTGCAGCCAAACCAAAATGAAGACGAGTGTCTGAAAGCAAACAAATATCCACAGTCAATAATAATATGTTGCTGTCGGGGAAAGAAACAGTGCAGATGACAGTCTTTTGAGTTATCTCTACAGGGAATGTGCAGGTGACCATTAAAATGTTCTCTGTCCGCCAATCAAAAGCAGTTTTGGTGATAATGAAGTGGGATTTTTTTGGTTTGTTTTTTTTTGGGGTGGGGGGATGACATGGCAACTGTTCACCAAGCAAAAAGCATTACAACTTTTCTACACGACAGGCAGATCAAATTAATGGTACGGCCAGCAAACATCCTGGATCTCAATTATCTTAGGAGATTTCTTTTCCCAACAGACACAAACTCCTCGGAGGAATGAAAACAACTTTAATTCTAAATCTGCCAGATTTATGGTATGAATTATATCTGCGTTTTGTATTTTGTTTTGCAACAGAGTAAAGCATTTACTGAACATCCCTTAAGAGCCGCGGCTCCATATTTTACTGCCAAGCTCTGTGACTCAGAGTTCGCAGAAGAAATTGTTATCATCTCAAAAATATATGGCCACCAAAACAAACAAAAAAATGTGTTTACTATAATAATATAGTATTGTGAATGACACAAACTGATAAACTGGTTAGAAAGCCTGGAGCTTTTCCATTTTCCTGTGGGGAACAAAACAGAAAAAAAAAAAATCATGGCAAATCCTGATTTTTATTTTCCCAATTGAATAATTCACACAAAATTTCAAACCTAACAAAAGCCAAAGACAGCTGTTCGCCAAAGCGATTCCACTGCAGCGCGCTCGACTTCAAAGACGCTCTCATCACACATTAAAATGCAGAATGAAAATTCTGGCTATACAAACACTTAATCATGTAAATAAAAGATCAAAGGAAGAAATTGCTGATTGAGAGAGAGGACAGAATAAGCAAAGGGTGCCTTTATGAATCGCTCCACAGTCAGGAGAAAAGGAAGCTAAACTCCTCCTGTTTTTGGTTGAGGCTGATTGTGAATGTGCACTGGAGCAAAAAATACAAAATAAAATAAATTAAAAAATAAATAAAGGAGAGCAATATTATAAATATGCTCCTCTTTTGTTAAGAAAGAGGTTTCAGCAGATAGCCCAAGACATAATCTTGTATTCATGGCAGGAATGCTAATCACACTGTAATATGCCAAGCATTCCTACACTGAAATACTGCAGTGCTTTAAAAACACATTTAAGACAGTGAGAAATGGAAGACAACTGCTTACATTGGAAGTGTGTTTTGATGCGTTTGGTGCTCTATGTCCACACTTTCAAAATCTTATCTGCAGTGCGGGAGAGAAATAAATGGTCTACATCCAGAAAAATACCTTCTTATTGTAAGCCCAAAACCATTGCAAAATACTTTTCATGCCTTTCAATACTGAACTATTCCTAAATGTCCGCATCATGCAAATAAATATTCACACATCTCTCTGCGTGCACAAACACATTCAATCAGTTCAAAAATTATTTTCAGAGTGTAAAACATGACGCACTCCATGTTTAAGCATGAAACATTTATCCTATAAAAGTAAAAGATTACAAGTTTTATTTATAGAATTACCATCACATTTCCACGCACACTTTAAGCCGAGGTAAATCAAGTGTCCTGCAAAGCAGCTTAACAAGCGCGGCTCTACACTGCTCCAGTCTGTCAGAGAACAGCGCTTTGAATGAGCCGTGTGGTTCAATACCATACCTGAGCCTGGTAATAGAAACACTGGTTAAAGTATATGTTTCCGCCTTGACAGCTTTGCATCCCATCTCTACTTTTCTTCTCAGCTCAGTACTTTCTGCCGGTGTTAATGTGTTCATTTTGCTCATCCTTCCTTCGGCTCAGAAATGGGAAAATATCAAGTGGGAAGGAAAGAAATCAATAGTTCTGGGAAATTACATCATAAAAATGTGTTTCCTTGCCCTCAGCGAGGAGAGTGGTGTGATACTGCATTAGCTTCCCCTGAAAGACCGATGTTTACCATTGATTGATGAGTGATTAAAAAAAAAAAAAATCATCCAGTAGAGGGAACACAAGTTATTAAATTTCTTATTCAAATACGCAGATAAGAAAAAAAGTTGGCAGAAAAGAAAAGGGTTGTAGGAAAACTAGACAAAGAGAAGTATTTAGGAAATCGATGCAGTAACAGAATATGATGACTAACAACTCATATCTACACAAACACATTTTCTCAACAGTTCTAGTGATACAAAAGACTCTCATATGTCCATAGTTACATATTTGGTCTTTCTGAATAGGCAGCTGCACTTTTAGTTGGCAGTGTTTCAGTATATGTTGATGTTTAAGAAGCTCACTGGTGTTTTAGCATGGGGAAGCAACCAATTTAAATAAACTCCACAAATTTTGCCAACAAGAGTCATCAAATATACGTCCAGTTGTATGCCAATGGCTTCAAAAATTGTGTGGTTTCTCCTGAACTTGGTGACAGAAACTTTTTTTTACCAAATATGAGTAGACATATTTGCATTCTCTAAATTAAAATTGGTTGTTGTATTATTAGTCCACATGAAATAACTGTTCAAAGTCCTCATTAACATGACATTTATGCTGATGATGAGCGGTTGTAAGCTGTGTTTCTGAGACCTGATGGAACTGCTAAAAATTCAACTGTGGAAGTGGATCGCTTGGATGTGAATTTCTTACGTTTCTGTGTAAATGTAATGCGATTCAGCAAGAGAAAGCTTAATTAAAGCTTCTGAATGTCAGATGTCTGGTGACTACATGAGTGGGGTGTGAGTGAGCGATCAGTCCGGATGCATCATCCATTGCACATGCATACATCCTGTTTCTGTACTAGACCGCTGACCAAAGCTGGGGACGGTTTTTCCTTACAGATTAGATTTATGCACATTTCAGTAAATTTAGAAAGTGTACAAACCAGAACATTTCATGAAGTAACAACTCATCTGTGCCTGAAATCCAACAGGTGGCAGCTGAACATGTTCGAATGAAGCTGCCAAAATAGATGAAAAGGGAACATGCAGCCATGAAATCACACTATATGTTTGTACTGTGGAGAGAGGAATGATTTTCTTCTATAAGTTTTATATGAGATTTATCCATAGATAGAGTATTTAATGTATTATTATTTTGGTTATTCACAGCAAATAAATGAACACGTCCACCAGCTTTTGTGTGTTTACAGTGACAAGGATTTTGGCCTTTTTTTTTTTTTTTTTAATCTCTTTGGAGATTTGTTGGTTCCTCATTGCACTTTGCAAAGTGCATTGAATTAAAAATAGACTTGATATTAAAATTTGTTCTATTGTAACAAAAACAAGATCCTCAGCCAAGACGCTCGGTAGAATCCATGGGGATGATGGATGAGTTGGCCAGGTCCGAGGCATCCCCAAACAATAACACTTCCAGCTCTTCACTTCCAAAGTTGGTCCATTTTTTTATTTCCTAAAATGCTGTATTTGATTCCAAATAATTAAAATTTTGACTCATCTGTTCACCGGACATTTTTCCAAAGCGGATCATTCAAAGCTTTGAATGAAAGCTTGAATGAAGAGGAAAGGAGGAAGTATAACTACATGAACAGAACCCTTAGAAACTAATTATTGCTTGTCTCCTATTTGACAGCAATGTTACTTGACATTATTGTGCTGGATGGATGAATTCTCAGCTTTATGGTTTTATTTGCTTTTCACTCTTCGCCATGTAAAAACACATTTGTTTTCTTAACCTGTACATTAAAATGGATTTTCATTTTAAAAACATCACAACACTGTAGCTTCTGCTTCACAAAGGAACTGCCTGCTTTTTTGTGTGTGGTCATTTAAATGTTCAAAAGTTTGGGTTGGAGGCAGCTATTCATTTATTATTTCAAAACAAACTGTACGCCAGCAAAACAAAAAAAACAATCGTATGGCATTATGGGGCAGGCAGAAGAGAGAACAAAAGAATGGTTAGTGTATGCTGAGGAGAAAGATTTTAAATTAAGCCAAAAACAGAATGTGCTTTCTGCATAGGGATGATGTTGATGATATTCCACTGCAGAATGAAAATCAAAATGTTTCAAGTGTAGCACTTTCCCTCTTTTCTTTCCCCCATTTTTAACTCATACAAGCAAATAAGCTGAAAGGTATGAGAGTTAATTTTCTGGCTTGCTTTAATATCACATTTCAGATTTCAAGATTTAACCTCCAAATGATGAATGTCCAAATAGATTTTTTTTAAGCATAAATACTAACGTGGTCCTGCTGTAGAAAACTGATTTTTATGTTTTTGTGTGTGAAAGGTTCAAAAGCAGAAACCTGAATTCAATGCTTTGGAGAAAGGAGGAAAAAAAATCTTTCTCATGGCCAGAGTTCATCAAAAGTGAAGCTCAAACAGAGGGGAAGCTATTTTACCAGAGAATAAAGGCTTCTGTTGCCTATGGCTGAAGGTCATCAAAGTACTGAGATCCTATTGAAATAAGTCTATATGTGAGCTGAGAAGGACACCATTGGCAGTGTTCAAAACATTTGCTAAAGTTATTTCCAAAGAAACTGAGACCTGTTTTAACTTGAAACAACTAGCTCATTTAGAAATATGCTGCAGATAATCAAGAGACTCCTAATATCAATGTGTTTAAGACGAGCTTCAAAAGTTTACAAGAACACTTCTGATGTATCACTTTCATTTTTTGTGACTTTTATTCTTTGTAACTGCGTACTGTTAAATTTTGCCTCCATCTAGTTATCTGAAATGGCTCAATACAGGTTTGTTCTCCATCTGCCAAACTGGCAATATAAAACATTGCACTCATATGAAACGATATAAACAGCTCTCAGCATGTAAAAAAATACTAAATATTTTATGGCTCACAAAATGTATGTGTTCATTTCTTAGCTCATTAAAACAACTAGTTACATTTTGTCGTTTTTTTGTTGTTGTTTTTTTTGCTCTGTTGTTACGTATTAGCAGGGACATTTGAGGGTCAACAAAATTATTTCCATTGAGTTTCATATTCCAAGACTGCTGGTTAATTTCCACTAAAACAAAATTAGATATGCTGCAAATTATACAATAGCACTGTAACATATTATGTTTGTTGAACTGACACATGGAAAAAGATGCACAGCATTTTTTTCATCAGCTCAGGTTGATGGAGAGATAGATGGGAAGTCCTGTTAGTGTCTCCCAAAGCCTTGACACTGGGATGGATGTTCATCTTTCTACAAGACATCCACCCTAACGTCCAACCAGAGCTACAATTGAATAGTTCTGATCAAACCACCGAGGTTGAAACACAACAAGATTTGACAAAAAAACTGTATCAATTACAATTCATCACAGTACTGACAGACTGTCGTCCTATTCATCAGATTCCTTAAGGTTGATTTCAGCCATTCTTACTGATGATCAGGTAACAAGTTGAAGATGTTCACCTCTCTGTACCTTTAACCTTCAAAATCTTTTTAAATATCTTTTTTTTGTTTTTGATGTTTCGGTGGGGATAAAACTCCTGAGGCTTCATGGCAGCAAGCTGACAATTTCTCTAAATTTTATGTGTTCAGAAATAGAATAGTCAGAAAGTCTTCCAGTATCTTTTGATTTTTTTTATGCATTGCCTTTTTTGCCTTTCAAATATTTGTCTTCATGGCACCAAGAGGGAAATGGAAATGTACTATGAAGCCAGAGCAGTATATTTAATCGAGGTGGCTTTAATTTACTCTATTACTGTTATATTTGTGGAAACAAAAATGAGTTCATGAGAGCAGATTGAATGAGATAATATGTTAAAATAGTCTCATTTACTAGCAAAAGATTTTCCCAAATTTGAAACCACCCCCGAGGAAATTGAGGCAACAGGCCAAATTGCCTATTTCTGCAGGGAATGCATCAGGATACACATTCTTTCATACGCTTAAAGTCCTGGGTGTTCAGACGTAGCAACTAAAGAAAATGAAAACATACTGCTGCAGATGTAATTTCAATCTCACCGTCAGTCACAAATATTATACAAACAGCGAGAATGAGCAGATGTTAAAATGGGCCAGCGCTAGTCTGGGCTCCTCCCTGACACATCCTGCATGTCTTACCTCATTAGTAGTTCAGCAACAATTTCTAAAACAACTCCGATGATAACAATGGTTAAAATCTCTGTTTGTGTCATATTACACTGCATAGGTGGTGGTGGTTGCCTGTCTTGACTCTCGTCTTTGGTGGAGAAAGACTCTCTGCCTTTCTGTGGCTGTCTCTTTAAGCCCAGTTCAATTCTCTGTGCAGCTTTCTCCCCAAACCCACCACCCCCCCAAAAAACCCACTTATGAAAGATTTTATTTAATCAGAATGCCTAATGTTAGTCTTGCAAAGACTTTATCAAAGAGCTTTTAATACCACCAGAGATATTTTGGTCCTCTGAAACACGAGTAGATGCATTTTCTCTCCTATCTCAGACGCTGATTAACAAATAAATCTGTAGTCTTGAGAACTCTGGATCATACGGGTCTTTTGAATTTATGTTAAAAATGTTTTCTTGTTTAAAAACTTTGATACAACAGTTTAGGTTAAGTAATAATTAACAGGTTCTCTTGTAATAATGCAGCTAAGCTGTTGAGTTAATTTATCCCCAAGAGTAAAACATGGCAATATTTAAAACCTACGGAACTTATTTCAGTGATGGAAACAACTGAACACATAAAACTAAACAGGCTATAAAAATAGTTGAATCACATCTACACTCATGCAGGTGTCTAACACTTTCATGAGCTCTGCAGAACAATTTGGGAAACATAAACTACATTAGCAGAAAACAGCTGGCATTTGGAGAAATTAAACAAACTAAAAAAAACTTTTATAAAAAAAACTTTATAAAAAAAACTTCTGTACAATGAAGGCAGATATTCTTAATTTAAAACTCATTCCTTTCCTATCTCTTATTCTACCAACACACTGAGGCGCCAAACCTGAAACACTTTGAGCAAATTTGATCTTCTTTTCTTCTTCATTGTAAACAAAGAAAACAGAGAATGCATAAAAATCACACCCGGACATATTTATGTATTGCTACATGCTCAAGTTAGTCAACATGGAAGTCAGAACAACATATGTGTATTTGTGTTTTCTTAGTGCTGCAACAGAAGCAAATCATCTGTATGTCGTCTCTTACAGTAGATAATGATGTAGTAAAGTCAAAATCTTTGTAAGTTAAATTGGACTTCATTATTTGGGCCTGAATTTAGGTGAAATCTTAAACTTTTAATGTGATGTAAAGTCATGGTCTATGGTCTTTTGTTTCATAGAAACTGAATACTCTGTTGGAGACAGAGCAGGAGTAAAGAAACGATTTTTTTTCTTTACCTCTGTTTTTTCACTGAACATTCAAATGACTGAAGGCAATGAATAGCGTCTGAGATTTGTCTGAGCTCTGAGTCCAGCCTCATTAAGTGCCTCTTCAGGGTTTGTGACCTGGTTGATCAGCGTTTCACTGATTTCATTTGATAAGTTTGGCCCACTCTGTCATGGTGCTTCTGCTCCCTCTGCATTCGCCTCCTTCATCTCCTCTGCAGACTCTCCTCCCGGTCGCACGCTTCCTTCTTCTGGGAAAAGCTCCTGCTTTGATTTTAGTAGCGATTAGAAGAGATTGGTGGTTTTCAGCCGAGTACGTCCTATTTGCACAACTCATGTATGTGTTTAACCTCTTGAATCACGCTGGTTACATTTTTCCACAGTTTTGTGGACTCCAAGTACCTGCCCTTTAAGTAAAGAAAAACAAAGAAACCCAAAGGAAAGTCCTGTTCTGGCTTGCCACAAGCTATGTAGAAAGTATGCTGCAGACTTGTGGAAGAAAGAAGACACTGTGCTCTGGTAATACCTAAGGTGCTTCTGGGCATTTAAAATGATAACACAAAGTATCACCCTGATCATACCACCAGCTGCATACCTCATGCTGTAGGAATGTTCCTAGCATTGGGAATAAGAAGGTTCTTGAGGGAAAACTAGATGGAGCTCAATAAAGATCAACTATGGAAGCAAACCTGCTGAAGACAGGAAAAGACTTGAGACTGTAGGAGACAGCTATGAGTTCAGAACTAAATCTAACCCGATTTCGTAAGAAGAACGAACACATTTCACGTCTCTAGAAGCAGCGGAAATGCAGCTTCTTTTTATTGTGTTAAGCATTATTGGCTCTTGTAAAGTACTTTGTGTTTTTGCAGCTTGTCAGTGGCTACATAGATACATAATTAGCTACATTAATAAAGTTGCACTTAATTATTTAGTTATATAGGCACATTGGATATAATTGCATTTAACACTTTGCAGATTTTTGTTTTTGAAAACCACATATGCTTCAAGTTTACTATTATTTAACTCACAACTGTCAAATGCCACCAAATAGTCTAATGAAAATACTATGAAGTTTGAGGTTGTAATGTGATAAATGTGAAAATGTCCAAAGGGTAAAAATTATTTTAAAAGACTTTATACATGTGGTCATTTATGCTGCTAAAGGCAGAAAAACAGTAATACTTTGTCATTTCTCTTTAATATATTTAATGTCCTGGAAAAAGCCTGATGATGGCTGTTTACTTTGTGAGGGAAAGATTTAGTTTACTGTCAAAAAGGTTTTATTTTGCATGTATTCAGTGGAAATGATTAAAGAAAAATTCTTTTTTCCTCTTTCATAATACAAAATGTAAAAAAAAATTGAAAGGGAAACCTAAAACCAAGCTTCTGGAAACGTTAATTAAAGACACAGCAAAAAAACCAAACAGTGTGAAAAAAGAAAATATCAAAAATAAATAGGCAGAGTCACTTTAAATTCAGTGGTGAATAACAGGAGTAACTGTGCCTTAATGTTGGGTAAACAGTGCTCTGTTTACCACTGTGGGAATGAGAAGGTGTGGGGAAAATAACTTTAGTAAAGTAGATTACTTAAGATTGCATCACAAAGTCCATAAAACACCAGAGTCCTGTTTGATTTTTCCCACCAGAAATGTATTTGAATGTTTGTTTTAATACTTTTGTTCCTCATTATCCATGTTGTGAAGGTCCCTAGTGAAGGGAAAATTGGTCATTTATGCCCTTGTTAGATACCGACTTACTGAAAGCTCCACAAACTTGCAAAAATACTTTAATAGCTTTTCCTTGCAGTGCAAAAACGTCGCTTGATCCCCAAATGTTGTCAGCATCATGCAACTAATTTACAGCTTAGAAACTTCAGACCACCAACGCACAACAAATCCCAATTTTGGCCCTGAATGTTAGCATTAGTTAATAACTCTTAATGCAGCCTTTCATCCTTCTAGGTACATTTGAGAAATTGTGGAACTAGACATTTTATTAAAGTTGCTGTGGTATAAAGCAGGATTATGTGAAGGCTTGCTGCCATTAGTGAAAGAAAATAAGCTTCATTCTGGGGCTGCTGTAAATCAACAACTTAAAATGTTTATATTTTTCTAAATCTTTTTTTTTTTTTTTTTTTTTTAGGCTAGCTCTGACATGAGCTTCTTGCTGTTATATTTTCTGTAGTAAACAGCAGGCCGGGTATGAATCTATGTAGTTTGAGCCTTGATCATTGCTCGGTCTCCCTGGGACTGAACTCACACTTGCTGTTTTGGAGGCAGCAGGGGGAATCTCTGCTCTATATGGATTTGTTGGTGCTTGTGGAGATAAACACATACTGGAGTTAGAATTTAGAAAACAGAAAAAGGTGCAGGCCTCAAGAAATAATAGTAAACATGCAGGTATAGAAATGTAGTGTATGCAGGTGTGTTCCTTTCTTTGGCTGGCATTCAGCTCAGTCTGTTCTGGTAATTCCAATCAGTAGAATCAATCTATTGATAACTGTAAAGATTTGGAGTCTGTCTGAGTTGTCCTTTGATTCCAACCAAGCTAATTGATTACTAGAATCACTCTAGACTATTTCTGAATCAACTGCAAAACTACATCTTTGTACTTAATGTTCTCCAAACATAAACAGTCCATCAAATAAGAACTCGACAAATTATCCAAATACATATTCAGATAAGAGATCGACACTTCTGAAAAGCTGGAAAGCATTTGAATTAAAACAACAAAATCTATTGCATGGATAAGAGAACGTCATCAGCTTTGATTTTATCTCAACGTGGGACTACAGAGATCCATCTGCTGATCTTTTTTGATCATAATCAGCCGTGCAGGATGATGAGAGAAACAGCACTGAATGTATGAGAATGGGTGGATTAATACTCTTTATAGAAGTATTGGTTGGACCCAGAAACAAACACACATGCACACGCAGACATGCACACACACACACACACACACGCAGACATGCACACACACACCTACACACACACACGTTCCTCACTCTTGTCTCTTTTCCGTCTTTCTCCTTCAAAACTTGAGAACTGAAGGCAGCTTATTGCGCAGACCTTTGTGGCACAAATTTCTTTTTATAATGTCACTGAGAAAAAAGGTCTTATATTTCTCTTCTCTTTCCTAACCTAGTTCTTGAGCTTGTCTATTTGTTCCTCTTTCTTTCCATTCCTACCAAATTTAAATAATATCCCGCTTCTTAGCTTTTCAGCTCGTTTTCTTTCATTCTTCTCCCCAGTCATCTACGGGCCTGGTAATTCCCTACTCTGCATCTTCCTCCGGGCAAATAAGATGACCCACTGCTTCCTAATTACATCTGCACTCTCCTCTTCTTGCACCATTATTCTATTAGCTTGTACTACATAATAATCATCAGGGTGGAAATTAGATGTAGTAGCTTAGAGCAGAACAAGGTGTGAAGGAGGACAGAGAAGACAATTAAATGGCTTCCATTTCCTAAAGTCAAGTTCGTGTTAAATAGATGGGAACAATTGGAGGAATTTTGAACATTATTCACAACTGCTGTAGTTTACTGTAAGCGGTGTTTCTTTAAATCGTGCCCTGTCACTGTGAGAGATGAATCCTTCATTTAATCTGGACAGGCTGCTGAAACGTATTTATGTCCAGTTCCTATCAAGAACGTAGCAGATTTTATATTACTACAAACTCCACTGATGCACATTGCCTTGTAAATTATTTATATGCCTTGAAACTTTTCACAATATGTAAAATTACCTCCGTGCATCATTTCATAATGATTTGTGACAGATCAACACAAAGTAGTGCAGAACAGTGAACAGGAAGAAAAGAGTCACCTGGAATCCAAGATACTTTAGAAATGAAAATTTTCCATGTTTTTCAAAATGGAGATTGTTTGCTTTGGCGTTCATCTTCTCACCACTTTTTCAGAAACTTTTCCAATCTAGTAATTGTCACAAGAGAGATTCTCCCATTTGATTTGTGGATCTCTGCAGCTCCTCCAGAGTCACACTTTCAGATCATGAATTGGACATTGTTCTGTGGGAGGCTTACATCTTGCATACGTTTTCAGAACCTAAATCTGCTTAAACTTCTCAGCAACTTCATTCCTTACATGTAAACTGTTTCTTGGTCTTTGACAAACTGTTGGGTCACTAATTTTCACCACAAAAACCTTTGAGGACGTTCACAGAATCAGAGTGCCTGTATAAGTGATTAAAAGAAGAAAAGAAAACACATTTGTACTGTTTGCTCGTGTTGGTCGGACTTGATTTTATCTAGGAGCATCAGAGTAAATACTCCCCACTTTTTCTATTATTTTTTGCAAGATGGTCAGAAATAATTGTCCTTTCATTTCATAAGTATGCACACTCACTTGTGCTGAATGCTGATTAATATAAAAATGTTCAAAGTGACTACAAGCTGTCCACAGTTTACCTTGAACTTGTAGTACATTTTGAGTTCATACCTTGCAACACTTTTTTTTTTTTTTGTACTTGTAACCATTTTTAAAAGTTGTTGGAAAGCAGCAGATATCAAAAACCGAAACATTTTATCACACATCATCACACATCATCAGCTTGGATTAGCGGAGGTTTATAGAGAGTTCTGTTTGAACTGGCAGATGGCAAATATTTCAAAGAGCAAAGATTAGAAGCTATCACTACATGGCTCTTTTTTTTCCCTGGCAGACTAAACCATTAAAATATACAATGCACTTTTTTTCTGGGTACAATCATTGGACATATACTGGCATGTAAAAGAGTTCAAGATGCAAAACAAGAAACCTGAGATCAGACAATCCCAGAAAAAAAATAATAAAAATCACACAAACATAGGCCCGATTCACAGTTAAAGGACAAATTGCGAATAATAGACAAATGTGTCAGAGAATCCAAAAGCCATTATGGGGATCTGCAGCCTGGCTTTACAGATGCACATAAAACGAGCAGACATTCATAAAACACAAGGTTGCGCCAGGTGGAAAATTTGCAGGAATGACACAACAGGACAAGTTTCTTCTTCCATCAGCCATGATATGTAGACATGTTCACTTGATGCTGCTTTTCTTTTTCTTTTTTTTTCAGGCCAGTCTGCTTGCATGTTATCATAATGATGAGTCAAGCCCCAGGTTGTGCTGACAACAAACCACAGTCACAGCTTGTGACTGAGGCTGATACTTATTCATAACAGAGGGGAGCAGAAAATGAATTGCATTATCCTTTTCCAATGTGATTTGCAAAATATCATTTTCCTGAAGTTTTTCCTCATTGTTGCAGAACACAATGAAAGGGAATAAAATCAGGTCACTAAATAAAAAGGGCAAGAAAACTGAGAGCATCAGTGTTTCTGAAAACATCAGAAATTTAACCATTTGCAAACCCTGAATAGTAACATTTTATGACTCCTAATAAACATTCGGTTTGATGAATAATAAAAAGAACAGGTGTGCTAATTATAACTACCTTGTAAAAAGTATTGGCAGGGAAATTATGCCCATGTATTAATTTTTAATCATCCATATGTATGGATATAAGGATAGATGCCATTAAAAATGTATTGATTAGGAAGGCTTTTCTGAGCCTTCCTAATAATTGATCTGTCATCTGTGAAGCCTGAACACTTTCTAACTTGCAAACTGTAACCATTTTTTATCTATGGGGAAATCTATGTTCACAGCATTATGGAGCACTTTGCAGGGGTTTATGCCTGATTTGTAGAATATCGTGTCAAATTAAACCTTTACAGTCTTCACACATTTTGTGAAGACTTGAAGTTTACTCCAGCAGACTGGCTTCAGCAGATTTCTGTTTCATGACTGGCAGACTGGGGATCTCACTCCTAACTTTGCCTGCTGAGGGATCACAGGCTACAGGATTTATCAAACCAACGACAGCAGACTAAACACATTAAACTCGGTTGGAAACTCTTGAGAGGGGAACGGTTTGAAAGAACAAACATGCCAAACAAGAAGTGGGGGAGGGGCACATGGAAGATATTCTCCCCTGAAGTTGTGGGATGGAACTGTAAATGGAAGAAAATCACAGAGGTACTGAGGAAGAGTGAAAGTTTTGTAATTGATCTGAGACTCAACCAGATTCAAGTGAGAAATGACGCGCTGGATCAAGTGAGAACTGCGTTTAAGCTCTATTAAAGCTTTCCTGGGTAGGTCAAGAGATTGTTGCAGCAACCCAGATGAGAGGATCAAATTCATGTGTGAGAGTCTGTC
This sequence comes from Poeciliopsis gracilis, assembly GCA_911649635.1. Taxonomy (NCBI): domain Eukaryota; kingdom Metazoa; phylum Chordata; class Actinopteri; order Cyprinodontiformes; family Poeciliidae; genus Poeciliopsis; species Poeciliopsis gracilis. The sequence continues at coordinate 3,814,101 of CAJVRI010000287.1, forward strand.
GTCCAGGCAGGGATTGCTTGATGCTTGAAATGTTTGTGAGATTAAATATTGTGGACTCTCAAAGGAATAAGCAGCCGTCAGCATAACATCAAGACCAAAGAAGTGACAGAATGCTTTGCTATATTAGTGTTGTGTGTGAAGACTACTTTTTTCTCCTGATATTTTACCGACTTATGGAAGGTTGCAAAAATTTTAAACTGGATTCCTCAAGGAACCATAGCACTTCAGACCAGTTCCCAAATACCCTTTGTTCAAATACAAAAAAAAAAAAAAAAAATCCTGTCAAAACAAAAGAAATAACTATTGTTCCTCAACCAAATATAATATGTCTGAAAAGTTACTTTCAAGCAACACAGTTCTCGTAAGGAAACAAGAAGAGATGTGGCAGTGAGACGAGAGAAAGGTTTTGAAATTATTGTCAAGTTTTACTGAGGTGATATGAAAGACAGCGATTCTTAGGACTTCACACTGATGTTGTAGAGCTGGAAATAAAACTGGTTAGAGTTAAAGTTTATTAATTAACAGTCAGCATGAAGTCAGCTTATCATATTTAAAAAATTGATTATACTGCATAGTGATATAAAATCAATGGGACACTTTTATCCACTTAACTTTCCTGCGTTGCTTTAGTGCCTGTCATGTTGAAAGTCTTTTATACTTCATTAACAGCTCTTCTTAGGAACAGTAACAACACATCAAATAACAAAGATAAATATTATTTCCTGTAAAAAAAAAAAAAAAAAGTGAGCATGGTTTTCTGACATGCTTAAATTAATTTATTGAATATGTATTTGATTAAGTTATTCTGCGATACCAGTTTTTTTATAGACTGTTTAGCTTTTATTTCTGGTTTTCTTCCAACAACAGTTTTCTTTAATTGCCATGTAATTTAACACCAGCAGAAATAAAAGGTTAAACTGAAAGTACGTCTCTCAAGGGAGAGGATTAAAATTTTCTTCATGAACATTTTCATTTTTGTCTTCTCTGCACTCAGAATAAACCAAACGACCCATTTCCGTGACCGTCTTAAAACTTCAGCTTTTTTTCCTCCTGATCTTTTCTTTTTTTTTTTTTATTTTACTAAAGGTTGCAGATATTTCCATATTTGGTTACTGCTTTTATTAGTGTCTTTGTTTAGAAACTCAACTCTTTGAGAGAGAGAAAACAAAATATGTCTAACAGAAAAAAAAAGTTTTTGATCACATTCCTGCAAAAGTCAGATCATAGTTGTTCTCTGTGTCCAAAATAACTTATGAATAACAAATGGTGCCCAAAACATTTCCCGTCGCTATGGTTGTGTGTAGAGGTTTGGATTTATCTTCTGTACTCAGCTTTACGGCTCGTTCGTGTTCAGGTTATGTTTCGGCAGCTTTGATCAAACAAACTATTATTTCAAGTGGAACGGTCCCAAACTGAATTTTTTTGGTGACATAATCAGAAATATAGGCATAAATGCTTAAACATTTCCTGCTACTAAAAGCAAAAGTATGAATTTGCATTCAGCTATTAATTTTTCTTTTTTTAAAACACTGTGAGATTCTAGGTTACCCAGATGACAGATTCCAGAAGCACGCCGTTTATATTTAGCATTTTCCCTTGTAAGTCACCAGGGAATTAATGAGAATGCTTAACTAGACGCATCTTCAATCATCCAACATAAAAGGTGTTCTGGGTGCAGGTTAATATAATCCCACAAATGTAAGCCCTGTTTCTTTGCAGCTTAATCTTTAATTGCAAATTCTTTGTCTTCACACTCTAACTGTGACAATGATGACACAGAGAGATGTTTGGTGTTGCTCTGATCATCAAACATTGTTATCGTTTTCACAATGCGCACTGATTTGAACAATTAAAGACTCAATCTGAGTTCATGCATAACAGGGTGGAAAAGGTACTTTGGCAGAGATTTAGCGTCACATCAGTTTTATTTTCCCACACTGACACTTTCTGCTTAACAATTCAGAGTCAACTGCATTAATGTTGGATTAAAAATCTCCTGGACCCATTTTAGTTTGTCAGTTTCATCAAGATTTATCTTGGTGTTGATTTTGGTTTAACATTGATGTACTAAGAAAATCACACTGAAAAATGTAATTCACAAAGTATCCGTGTTGCTTTTGATGCACTTATGGTTCGAACAAAATGTGTCTGTCAGAATCAACGCTGTGTAATTCACAGAAATGTTTTGCTGTCATTTTATTTTCTTGTTTTAACTTTTTCTTTTGTTTTTACAGTTCCACTATTTAGAAATGAAAACTCAATGGTTTAAGGGTCCCCAAGTAGTCAGATGGTTAATGGCTGATTATTACGAAAGCAGATTTCATTTTCAATTTTAATCATCTGACATGCCGGACAAAAAATAATATATATATATATATATATATATATATATATATATATATATATATATATATATATATATATATATATATATATATATATATATATATATATATATATATATATATATAAAAAAAAATTCCCTTCTCACCCACTCGCGGGTGGTTGTTGTTATCCTCTGAGCTCGGGTCCTCTACCAGAGGCCTGGGAGCTTGAGGGTCCTGCGCAGTATCTTGGCTGTGCCAAGGACTGCACATTTCTGGACTGAGATGTCTGATGTTGTTCCTGGGATCTGTTGTAGCCACTGCTCCAGTTTGGGGGTGACTGCCCCGAGGGCCCCGATGACCACAGGCACCACTGTGGTTTTCACCTTCCAGGCCCTCTCCAGTTCCTCCCTGAGGCCCTGGTATTTCTCCAGTTTCTCGTGCTCCTTTTTCCTGATGTTGCAATCGCTTGGTATTGCTACATCTACCACAACGGCTTTCCTCTGTTGTTTGTCCACTACGACAATGTCTGGTTGGTTCGCCATTACCATTCTGTCTGTCTGGATCTGGAAGTCCCACAGGATCTTAGCTCTGGCATTCTCCACCACCTTTGGGGGGTGTTTCCCACTTTGATCTTGGGGTTTCCAGTCCATATTCTGCACAGATGTTTCTGTACACTATGCCTGCCACTTGGTTATGTCGTTCCATGTACGCTTTTCCTGCCAGTATCTTGCACCCTGCTGTTATGTGCTGGACTGTCTCAGGGGCCTCCTTGCACAACCTACACCTTGGGTCTTGTCTGGTGTGGTAGATCTGGGCCTCTATTGCTCTGGTGTTTAGGGCCTGTTCCTGGGCGGCCATGATGAGGGCCTCTGTGCTGTCCTTGAGTCCAGCTTTTTTCCAGCCATTGGTAGGATTTACTGATATCAGCCACTTGGGTTATTTGCTTGTGGTACATCCCATGTAGGGGCTTGTCCTCCCATGATGGTATCTCTGGCACCTCAACCTCCGTTCCCTGTTGTCTGAGACATTCACTGAGCACATTGTCTGTTGAGGCTTTGTCCCTGATGTATTTATGGATCTTAGTTGTTTCGTCCCTGGACAGTGGTGCTCACACTCACTAGTCCTCTGCCTCCTTCCTTGCGGCTCGTGTACAGTCTCAGGGTGCTGGATTTGGGATGGAACCCTCCATGCATTGTTAGTAGCTTTCTAGTCTTAATATCTGTGGCTTTTATCTCCTCCTTTGGCCAGCTAATTATTCCAGCAGGGTATCTGATTACTGGCAGGGCGTAGCTGTTTATCGCACGGATTTTGTTCTTGCCATTGAGCTGGCTTCTCAGGACTTGCCTTATTCGCTGGAGGTATTTAGCTGTGGCTCCTTTCCTTGTGACCTCATCGAGGTTGTCATTTGCTTGTGGTATACCTAGGTACTTGTAATTGTCCTCTATGTCTGCTATTGTTCCTTCTGGGAGTGAGACCCCTTCTGTGCGGATCACCTTCCCCTCTTTGTTATCAGTCGACCACACTTCTTTCTAGTCCGAATGACATCCCAATGTCCGTGCTGTAGATCCTGGTGGTATGGATCAGTGAGTCGATGTCTCGCTCACTCTTGGCGTACAGCTTGATGTCATCCATGTAGAGAAGGTGGCTGATGTTGGCCCCCATTTTTTGAGTCGGTATCCGTAGCCAGTCTTGTTGATAATTTGGCTGAGGGGGTTCAGGCCTATGCAGAACAGTAGCGGGGACAGAGCATCTCCTTGGTATATGCCACATTTGATGGACACTTCTGCAAGTGGTTTGCAGTTGGCTTCAAGGGTGGTTTTCCATAGCCTCATCGAATTTGCAATGAAGGCTCTCAGAGTCCTGTTGATGTTATACATCTCTAAGCATTCAATGATCCAAGTATGCGGCATTGAGTCATAGGCTTTCTTGTAATCAATCCAAGCCATGCACAGGTTGGTGTGTCGGGTTTTGCAGTCTCGGGCAACTGTGCGGTCTATGAGGTGTTGGTGTTTGGCTCCTCTGCTATTTACACTGATACCTTTCTGTGCCATGCTCATGTGTTTATCCATGTGTTTGCTTATCTTGGCCGCTATGATGCCTGACATGAGCTTCCAGGTTGTGGAGAGGCAGGTTATTGGTCGGTAGTTGGGTGGGACTGGACCCTTTGATGGATCCTTCTGGATTAGGATTGTCCGCCCCTTCAGTTAACCATTCAGGGTGAGTCCCACTTTGTAGCAGCTGGTTCATTTGGCCTGCCAGTCGCTCATGGAGGGCAGTGAGTTTCTTTAGCCAGTAGGCATGGATCATGTCAGGCCCTGGTGCTGTCCAGTTTTTCATACCTGAGACTCTTTCTTGGACATCTGTCACAGTGATGGTTACCGAGGTTGCTATGGTCCTCTCGTAGAGAGATCAACCACTGTGCATTGCTGTTGTGGGACGCCTCCCTTTCCCATATGCCTTTCCAGTATTGTTCCGTCTCCAGCCTTGGTGGATCTATATATATATATATATATATATATATATATATATATATATATATATATATTATTGGATTATTACTTCTATAACTGAGTTGCGGTTGCATCATTTCTGTAACAGTGGCATGCATTCGGTATTCATGACATGCAAGAGCCGGTGCACTCTGTGGCAGCCTGACTTATTTGTTGATCAAATTGTGTCTGCTGTGGTGTCAAATATGGAGTGAGGCAATGCTGAAGCATTATCTTCTTATGGCATGTTCTCCTAGAGAATTGAAACTGAAGGCATATACACAACATTTTGACAGGCATATAAGCAATTCCCCTCTTTGTTTTCACAAAATCTTCTGTCTACATGACAACTTTTACAAAAAAAAAAGCTTTTCTTTATTATGGGAACATGAAACACAACTGTCTGTTTTGTGGGAGGGGTTTTACACAGAGAACAAGCTTTATTTGTCCTGATTTTTTAAATCACTTGTCAGTTCAAAAGCATTTTTTTTGTTGCACGTAACCTCCACTCACATGCTCAATAGTTTTAGTGTGCCATTACTTTTATGACACAATGACTCAGGATCCAAATTAGCTGGTTGACCGTCTCAAAGACAACAGCGAACAATTAAAAAAAAACAAAAAAAAAAAGTTCTTCTTAGAGCTGCCTAAACAACTGGAGGTTTGATTCACTCCCTTCAATATTACAAAGTGCTTGACATCATAGTTCAGACTTAAGTGTTAATTCCTCAAGATATTTTTGGGGAATTTTCACTGTAAGGTTCTGTGTACAATAAACAGTCTGACACTGCACAAATTGGTTATTACAGAGACCAACTCATTCCCCCTACATCACACCTACTTTTTAATGGAACTCAGATCCATATTCTGCTCAGTTCTCTGAGATGTTTGGCTTGAATGTTTTGTGAAATCCATTGGTCAGCATCCATGCATTCGCTTGTACCGGCAACATGTAGCCGATATAAGCGAAATGCCATCAAATGAGATATTGTGATGTTTAATAGTGCTGCGGCCTCAAGACCAACACCCGGTCTTGAGGCCGCATTTTCAACGTCTTGCTCTTTTATCTTCTCAATTTCGAATCAAGATCTCAACTACAAAACTTTTTCCTGTGCAACTTGGTCATCAACTCTGTTTAGTTAAAGAAAAAAAAAATCTAATTTATTTTTTTGTTTTTACTTTACTACACAACCTGTGCCCCTTGTGTGTATCAAAAATAAAAGGATGAGAGAAATAGAAAATAAGTTTGAGAAAAATTTTTTTAAGGGATTTCTGATTGTACCTTACTGTTGGTTTGCGATGAAATCTTCCATTATGCATTTCTTCAAATATTTCATTCCAGTTCACAGCATGACATGCATTCAAACGGGAGGGAGAGTCTAAAACCACCTGGCTTTTAAAGCGTTGGCTCCTACCAGGACTAATTAAGGGTTTGAGGCAACATTTACATTTCCAGATAGAAAAAAATATTTGTACTAAACTACATCCCTAGAAAAGTATTGACATAATTACAACTAACAACTTCAAAACTAAAACAAAAACAATCTGGACCCAAACAAAATTCAGAAAACATCTCCTCCATCTTCCTCCAAACAAACACAATTTATTCACTGGATGAATTAGAATATAGGAAGTAGAAAAAACAGAACCTGTAAGGGAGCGAGTAAATCCCTCACACTTCCCTCTCCTTCAGGAGACTCGCTGTGGTTCATAGCGAGACAAAAAGATAGACAAAAAGTCTATCTTGGATCGGTGAGGTTGAAGAGACAGGAACCACCGTGTTACGTGACTGTTTGTGTCTTTCTTATATCATTAAATTGTCAAAGCCGCAGATTCCAAATGGAGCCCTCCAGTCCCCGAACCAAAATCCACTTACAGTCCTGAGGACCAGGTTTTATTGATATTCATTATTACCTTGACGGGAGTGAAGCATGCTCCTGTCAAATGACAGGCGATGGGAGCAGTCTGGCATGCAGGTTTTATAAATTACCTGCCTTGAAACTTTTAAAAAGTTGTTTTTTTCAGGCAACTAACTGTATCTCTGTGTACAAAACATTATGTGTTCCTATTTATGTGGAGAATGCATTTGTGCATTAGGAATCGCTATTTGTTTTCATTACTAACTTTTGGATTTTTCTACAGCTTTAACTAATAAACTATCAGCCGTGTGAAGCTGGGTGTCAAGGGCTGCTCAGACAGCGACATGTATTGTCTTGGAGTTAAAAAAGCCAGCCATGCTTGACATATTTGGCTCTGAATGTCTAAAGAGTACGTAATAATTTTCATTTGTTTCATAATGGCACATGAACAAAGATCTCCTGCTGAGGAGTTCATGACTCAGAGCACAATTATGGCTGTTATTAGGAGGCCAGTGTGCACAATGGGATCTTTTATGATTTTTTTTTTTTTTTTAATTAAAAGATTGAAGTTGCAGCGTAAAAACATTGGATACAAAAGTACTTAGAAAGTAAATATGTAGATAGAATCAACAATGTGAATCGCGGTTAAGCCTTTCACTGGTGATATTGAGACGTTTTAATCAGTTTGTTCTAGCCACAAATAAATACATCAACTTTTATATCAACATTGCTGAAAACTACACAAAACTCCCAAACTGATAACTTTCAAACATTTGCATTGACATTGCAGCAGTAAGTCAAAAGGTTTGTAAAATATGAAACAGTTTTTTTTTTAAAATCAATAAGTAAAATCCCATAAGGTTATAGAGGGAATAAAAGTGTTGCTTTGTTATTTATAAGTGCTTCTCAAGTTATTATTATTACAAAGAATTAATATTTCTCATTAATTTGTGAGTGTTTGATGCTTTTAATTGTAAGTAGCATGAATGTTTCCATATTTGGATTTTTCTCATATTTAATAATCTACTTTTGTTTGAACAATGGATGGATGGAGACATATATATATATATATATATATATATATATATATATATATATATATATATATATATATATATATATATGAATTCCGGTATTCTTATATACACATATTCAGAAGTGCATAGCAGTGTCCGTATGAAACAATAGTTAACATTTCAGTGCCTTGTGAACTGTTTTTGCTCAGTTGGAAGCATGAAAAACTAAGAAACCAATTTGCTCTTCATAACTAAGTTATTGGAAGTTAATGTTGACTCCTCCAGTCTTTTCTCGTGGCTGTCTCAGCAGTAAAGATGCCACATGAGGTAATGAAAAAACAATTCTGATGGAGACCTCCGGCAGCAATTTGTACAGTAAGTGCTGTCCAAGCACCTGCTGATACTTGGCGCATAAGTAGGAATTTGTTCTGTGGCAGCTCTTCTCTTATTGAGTTCACCACATGGAGTAAATATATAAAACACACACACACGCACACACACACACACACACACGCCGACTCTCCTAAGGCTCAAAACATTGTCGTGCTGCATCTGTCTAAATCAACATGTTGAAGCAGAAATATTAATAACTCCCAAGGTCTCTATGCTGATAGACAAAATCTTTAGCTTCATTTGAGAATGTCAAGCTGTATGAAAAGTGACATTGGAAAATATGTGCTTTGTGGTCTGCTAGGCCCGCCTGGACTTTGGACCATAAAGATGCACTTATTGGTTGTCCACCTGACTTTAGTTTTGATTTTCAAGTTGCTTTGAAACCAAATCCAGATAGATAACACAAAAACTGGTTTGGTAATAATAAAAGTAACATTGTTTGTAAATTGAGCACAAGTCTGAGACATAAAAAAAAATCAGCAAACAAAGTCTGTCAAGGCTTCCCTCAAAATGAACAAACTAACATGCAATGCAAAACAAACTTTAGTCACAAGTAGAGCGCCAAACAGTTGCTATGCCTTATTTTCTCTGTTGCGTCCGGTTGGTTGCTTGCTGTAGTCTGAGTTTCTTTCCCACCCTCAGAACTGGGGCAATCAATCAAAAGCAGATTTTTTTCGGCAATGTGAGTTATGTGATGGTAATGAGCCAACGAGGAAAAGAGACCTTGAAGTTAGCCAATCACAGAGCTGTAAAATGTCTTCCTTCTCACCTATAACAATCTGTCTCCTGAGATCCTGTTTTGCACTTTCAATCCACTTCAACACTCAGCAGTTCTACTAAATAAGAGCAGTTTTGCTGCCACTTTTTCAATTTAATGAACATTCCGCATTGAACCTTTTATAATTACAGCATCTTCTAATTAAACAGGAAATAAAGAGGCCAACCTTCTTGATCTCTTGTTTTGTCTCATAATAGAGTCTGGTTGCAGATGGTTTTCACATAACCGCAGCTTGGAAGGTCAGAAAAACACACATTAATTCAAGGACATGGAGGTAGTTTTTTTTTTTATCATTTGACTGAGAGATAATTTGCACTAAATCATTATATTAAGCTGGACAGATCAAGTGAGCAAAAGAGAAGATGAAAGGTCAGGGTCCAAAAGTTTAGATGCAATAAAAGTCAAATAATATGCCTCTGTAAGTTAGCGATCAAAAGAAAGAGAAACATCCATCCTTTGTTTGTTTCTAATTATCCTTGCGGGGTCATGGATAAGTCACCAGCTGAAAGGTGAGGTTCACCGCAGACTGTTCTGCAGTTTATCACAGAACAACATGCAGACACACGCAAACAAACAACCAAACACACACACACACACGCACACACACACACACACACACACACACACACACACCTAAGAAAAATGTAGACATAAATTAACCCAGTATTCATGCTTTTGAACTGTGAGGGGGAACATGGAGGACAATACGACATATCAATAACAACAACAACAAAAAATGCTGAAAGAAAAACAAATGCATTTATACTGTGAGTAATTTCTCCCCCCGTCCCCAAAATCATGATCAGCATGGACAGCAGCTAACTTCTGGTGCGACTCGAGTAAAGATGGTGTCCTGTGAATCAACTGTGACTGCAGCGACTCCTGCACCTGTACAAAGACGAGAGATGAAAAGGAAGAAGAGAAAGTGAAAGATGTGTTAATAAGAAATGGGAGGGAGGGAGAGACAGACAGAGAGGCAACGTGCACAGGAGAGAGATGTGAAAGTGAGAGGGAGAGACGGAGCAGCAGAGAGTGGAGAAGTGAGAGTAAGCCTGTGGGAGAAGCAACACTGGCAGAATTTCAAGTCGTGCTTATGGCGTTGCTCTCACACCTTGACCCCTGCTGTTTCGGCCTGGGATTCTCTGAAGGCCTGCCAGACGCTGCTCGGTGCTGGTGTAATTCACTTTGGAGCTGGGAGGTAAAAAGCAAAGACAAGTCCAACGGAAAGCACCTCTCACAGCTTTTTTCACTTTATTTGTTGTCACCGCGGAGCGGATGAAAGCACGGCTGCATCCACCATCGATAGAAAATGAATAGAAGTTTTCTCCTGAGGTTTTTGTTTTTTTTCCTGTAGTGCTGACCAAAAAAATAAAAAAAATAAAAAAAGAGAGAGAGAAAAAGAAAAAAGGTATGTGCTCATGCTTGGAAGTTTTACTCCCACTTTAACTCTTTGAGCACAGTGCTACACACACATCAAGCATGCAGAGGACACTCTGTGGACTATTTGATTGTTTTTTACCCCTCTTTGTATTAGAGAGGCACTAGTGCATATTCAGTGAAGCGCTTGTCTGAAACGGCCCTCTCTACCTGAGCTGGCAGCAAATGCTTCATTGTACACAGAGAACCAGTGAAATAAATCCCCTCCGTAAATAGCTCCAAGACTGTGAGAGACAGATTATTGCTCTGATCAAAGGAGGACTGTCATCCGAGTGAAACAACAGCTCCTCAAATACGCTTGTTAGATCCAGGCCGTTAGGCTCGATCTACTTTAGTGCAATAGATAAAGGATTTGCATTGGCTCCCGAACAAACAGAACACAGGCAAATTTCGGAACAGAAACGACAACCAAGCTGCCTGTTCTTCATGTACATTTAAGCAATTTTCATCTGTTATCTATCAGGTAAGGTTGTAGCGTGTCAAGGCAGTCTCTGATGAGCTGACATGCATATTCCTAGACTCGCGTTAGTGGTAAAGAACAGTTTAAATCTTAAAAGATTTACTGCTTTCTCTTTCCAGTGCTCACTTTGCAAACTACGAGCGATCCAAAAACATACATTTCACCCGCAGGTTTTAGTTTCCTGCATGGCAAGAGTCGGATTTTGATGTTCGCACCATTGTGGCGCCGCACACTGACTTGCAAGATAATAAACAATATGTCCACCAACACCCTGGTGGGTTCTTCAATTCTGAAAAATCTTTATCTCTTTCTTTGTTTGCACCTTTTGTGTTTGGGTGAATACAGATTTCATTAATGAATCTCTGTGCAGTCTGCAGCCCAGGAGGAAAAGTAAACACAGATGCCTCCACTGAAATGATAATGCAAACTAGAGTTTATGTACATACACAAGTAATTTGCAAGCTTTTAAAAAGGCATTATAGAACACCAGTGATAATCCATTTAATCAAAACGTCATTTTATTACGATTCTTCCACCGCCTCCAGGAGGAGGAGAAGAAGGCAAACATTTGTGGTTTTGTTGGTTAATCATCCTTCTCTTTGGTCTCCTTCAGGTTACAGAAAAATGAGACTCTTTGATGTCCATTTTTATGATGGAAATCGTGTAATTGATGTGATCGTTCATCTTATGAAAACTGAGATAAAACTGCAAATTATGTTAATCTTTTCAAAACCTGTTGGTATTGTAGATAGTATTCTAATCACTAGGTCATGAAGTATTATTTCATTATTTTCTGGTCAAGTGCTCTGTCTGTTCCCTAATGTCACATTTTGTCAACCAAAGAAAAGGAGCTAAATGTCTCATTTGACAAAAAAGAAATCCTTCTTACATCCTCCTGTTCACGATGGCCTTGATGCATCTTATCCACAAGATATTCTAGCAAGGTGTCAAAGCTTGACCTGTGCAAACATGTGACTGCTGGTGCATAACTCCATCTGTTCGACAGCAGCATTCATGTCAGCCCGGCTCAATCTTCCAATAAGGAGCAATCAGCAGCCGTCTCAGTGCTGTCTGCGGAGTCTCATCATTGTGTCAATGGAGAGTGCTGCTCCCACATGATTACAGGTGTGACCTTAGCCATCCCCGCACGTATCCACCAGGGGACTTATCGACTTTCCTCATCCAAACCATAATTGCATGATTCAGCAATGTCCTCAAGTGCAAATGCAGTGAGATGTGGCTGTAAATATTTTTCTCCTCTGTCTGGGGGTGAGGGGAAGTGGTTGGTGATGCTGCAAAGGGGAATATCAGTGCTGAAAATGATCAAGTTCCAAATATGTCCAATTTGGGGTTAAATTATATCACTTAAGGCTGCTTATGTATACTGACCTTTAAGAAATGCAGAGCCGTCAGGAAATTTGGGTCTTCCAGCTGAGTTGCAGCAATGCAAGTTCAAGTCAAATAAATTCAGTGTATGCACAATAACATCTTGTGAGTGTGTGATGAAATCTTCAGAAATCCCTCACATTTCTTTTCTTTTACAGGTAAATGTATTTGAAATGCCAAGGAGGTGTTTAAAACATGGCCAATCACTGATGTTCTTGACATTTGGACATGTTTTCTCCACCAGATGTCTCGTTAGGAATCCCCTCCCATTCACTACGAGCTGCTTTGTGCTGCACTGACAGCACGAGAACAACTTTAAATTGTTCCAAACGCCTCCCAAACTTTTCAAACACTTCAACAAGTATTGGGCCGAATATAATCAAAGCCCGGGGAGGTTCTCCTTTATCCTTGTGTGTCAACCGAACTCTTTCGCACACAAAACAAAAGCATAATAAACTTGACATTGCTTAAGGCGGTGCATTGGGGCAAAGATTTTCTGCTTGGAATTTGCATATTTATGAGCCTGACATGCAAACCTTTACAGCGTTTGTTGCCAACATCTGTGCCTATTTTGTAGGTGTCAAGCAAGCAGGTATGAGGTCAAGTCCAGTCCGACCTACTACACATAAATTTTAATTAAGACCCACTTAGCTTCAATAAGTTATGGAAACAGAAACAGAGGTTTAGCGAACAGCACAAACTCTTTTGTTCGCTCTGAGCTTCCTGCATGTTGCGCTAAATCAAAACGTGGCTTTCATGACATTAAGCTGAAACACTATTTGGAGCGGGAGCGCCAACCAAAAAGGCTTAAAAGCAACGGGCTTTGATTTCATGCAATAAATGAAAAACATTTTTGAGGATATTGTTAACCTACAGCCACGCAGTCATATATGACAGCTCTTTTAAAGCAAAAATATGCTAATATATTCCTGGAGAATAGACCAAGTTAAAGGTAGGGAACATGCCCACCGCGGTTGATGTCTTGCGGTGATCAAAGCGCTGCTCAGACGGAGCGCATCACTCCCCTGTGGGCCGAGGAAATTCACTATTGCTGTTGTATGTAATCAGCAACATACAGTCAAAGTTGAAGCCTTTTATCGAGCTTTAAATGGGGCAAAAAGGGCAAAAGGGCTCAGCGTGACGCCCATTCCAGACAAAGTCTTCATTTTGGAATCCAAAAAGGAGGAAAAAGACGTTCGTCCCGTGGAGTTTGAAGGTCAGATGTTCAAAAACATTTTGCTTCGCAAACATGTTTATGTTTATGTATTTGAACACATTCTAACAGCTCCACATGATGACATGCTCATGGCTTCCTGGTGCTACAAATCAACACAGAATGAGTTCTTTAATAGCGTTTTGAGAGACTAACTTATGGATAAAACCACCTTTGTAAACCAATATACTTCAATAAATTTATTGACAATTTATTCTTGACAATAAATTGACAAGAAAAATACTGAAAAGGGAATCAGAAACATAAATATATACAGTTAAGCCCACAATTATTCATACCCTTGGCAGATTTAGATTTAATATTTCTGTTCTAGAAACAATTTGCTTGGAAATAACACAGGTTAAAAAAAAACTCATATTTTTTGCATGCCTCCTCTGGTGTTTTTCACCACTCATGCAAAGAACTCTTGTTTTTGAAGTTAAAAGGTCTCCTATCCATAAATCCTAATCTGTAGCTTCTTCCACACATTTCCTATTACATCCAAGCAATTAATACAAATACAAACAGCTCACTTTTCAGATTTTATTTATAAGACCTCCCATCCCCCCTCAACTATATTTCCTGTTTAATGCTACTTTGTAAAAAAAAAAAAAAATTCAGTTTGCTTTGATCTGTAACATAATATTCCTGTAAAAATCTGTGGAGGTGTGTGTTTGCAACATGACAAAACAAAATAATCTGAAATGTGCTGTGTGGTTTCTGTTTCCTAATAAGCAACCCAAATCAATAGAAGATGTGAAGATTTGTTCACACCCTAAAACACATCACCTTTATACAATGAGCACTCCATTAACAAGCAATGCCATGACTGTGGAAAATGTCTGATATTTTTGAATTACATGCTCTTCCCCCATCTCTCTCCGCTCCATCATTAAATTACTATATTTAACATGCTGCATAACTGTGATTTTCTGTGAGAACACAGATACCCCAGTACTCTGATAACTGATAGCTTTCACTTGAGGGTTTATCAAGAGGTGGGGTTTTTTGTGCAAGTGTGTACTTATTGGCACAAAAAGTGCTTTTGCATTTCTTTCTTATTTTTCTTACTGTAATGCAAAAATGAAAAAGAACCTCTTCCACTCGTGATATTGAGGAAAAAATTGCTCACTTTTCTCCTCTCTACTTTAGTCTGACTAACTGGCATGAGTGAGTAAGAAAACCAATGGTAGTTGTCAAATTCATTCAATTGCAGCTTGAGTTACCTTTGCTGCCCCCTCTTTCCACGTGCGGCTGCTTTTGCAACACAGAACAGCCTGAAAGGGGTTTTTTTCTACCCGGCTTGTGTGATTTATTTACAACTTTTTAGAAGCTGATGAGAGAAAATGTCCAAAATACACATGTTGCTGCTTCCTTACTTTGAGTTTTTAGTTTTTTAAACCCTCATCCGTTGCACTTAAAGTTACAGCAGACAGAAACTAATCATGTAATAATCAGTTAAGTAAGTTTGATGACACTGCAAAACTGGTGGATTCTTTTGAAACTTGCTCAGTCAGAATCCATCTTGAAATCGTATTTCCAAAGTCTTCCTTTGTGGTCAAAATTGTAAAGCTGATACCAAACAGAGTCGTGTGCTGTCTGCTGCTATTGGACGATTTTATGTCTGACAACCAAAGACTTCTCCATGCACAGAACCATTTATTTAGAAATATACTAAAACATTTTTATCATTTAATTGTCATAAAAACATGGAGGACATGGGACAGCTTCAAAATCAGCACATCTCACATTTCCACTCTTTGTTGTTGTTTGTCTTATCTTTTTTTTTATCAAAATAAACTAGTGTCCTTACTTATAATTAAACAGCTAAATGTCCTGCAATATTGATGGATGTTTTCAGATCACAACTGCCTGGTTTTTTTTTTTAACAACGGATGTTTTTGGTTGACATTTGTGATTGAAAAGTGACATTGTGTGCAAAAAGTTCAAAGAGTACAAATACTTTTATAAGACTCTGTAGTTTGTTCCACACCACCTCTCTGTTCTGCTTAAACTTTTGTTTTAAACCTTTTTTTTTTTTTTTATGAATAATTACTAAGTGAAGAATAGCTTGTATGAGGTTGCATCTTCTTTATTTATGACCTGAGAAAAACATAATGAGAAGGACAGGAAGTCTCTGGACTAAACATTAAATCCCTGCCCTCAGGTTGCTGCCTATGGAAATGAAATAAAATAAAATAATAAGAAAAACCAAACAGATGCATCGAGTAAAGGTTATAGGTGGTGTTATTCATCATGGATGTCACTGTAACAGCAGATATGTTTTCATACTTCACCGGGCATTTTAAATAGCAAACACATTAACCCAAGATTTGTTGTCGTGGGTGTTTAGAATCATTCGTCATAGCAAAAATAAGTCTTTAACATACATTTCAATGTCTTTATGTTAGGTCCATAACATCTATTTTTCAAAAGAAAAGTGAAGCTCAAAGTGTTCTTGTCTGTGTATTTATCCAGCAGGGAAGAGGTGCAACATTGGGCTTGATAGGCCGTTTTAGTTTCTGTAACACAAAGGGTGGAAAGCAGCAGGTCCACAAATCTCACAGCTTGGCCCCAAAGGATCATGGTGAATGGACCAAAGCACTAAATCATTCATAGAGAATTTCTTACAAAATATGTCCCCGGATTTCACTTGTTACTGATGCTAGAACATCGTGCAGACATTGCATTTCTTCAATACCTTGTTTTCAGATCACGAAAACAAGGTATTCGTGATCAGCAGACAAAAACTAATCATGTAATAATCAGTCGAGTAAGTTTGATGACACTGTTTGTCAGAGAAGAAAAATAACATTGCAAGAGAGACTACAATACAGTAATCTGACAGATCTGGGCCACTTTTCAAATAGGCCTAATTAATACAGAGTTAAATGGAATTTAGTCTGGTGTGACTTTAATTCAAATCAGTTTGATTTATTCTAGTTAGTACACGGTAATCATACAGAAATGTTCAGACATAGTAGAGAATTCAGATTCTACAAAATACAGTCCATCATAAAATGGCCATTTGGCAAAGAGGCATCTGAGTAAAACCAACTCATAGCACTGATTGAGTCAAACCGAAATCCCTCCTCCAGACAGAGTTTTGGTGTCAAAATGATGAGACTAGTGTTGCTGCAAAAAAAAATAAAATAAAATAACAGCGAATGATATTTTAGTCATGAAGATTATAGTTTGGCCTTTTCATGACCACCCACTCCAGGCTGAACACTTTAAAGAATAAATGACATTTGGAAGAATTTCTGCACAAGTCTGTAATTTTAGATGTGGTTTATAATTCTGCACCTTGAAAATGAAAGATAGATAAATAAATAAATGCCTCCGATCATGATGGGAAAAATTTTTTTTTGTATTATATGTTGAACAACATTATTAATTCAGAAAAGGAGAAATATTTGTAGAATAACATGAAAGAAAGATAATGATAATGTTTTATAATTATTTTGTTAGGAGCTGTGCAACAGGCCTGTTTTTTATAAACGGTGCAAACATGACCACATAAGACCCGTTTGATTCAGCAAGTCTTTCTGTGGCTTAAAACTCAAAATGAAGGCAGGAGGTGGAAAATCAGGCAGAAGTCACCTGGAACAAGTGCTTCATAATTCATTTCCCTCTGAGCCCTTTGGCATTTGGTGAGCTACACCTTCATCTTAGATTTATACTTGTGTTCCAGAGAGTCTCCACACCAAACTGTTAGCAGAGCTTTGACTTTGCAGAAGGAACCTTGTTCTTTATGAAAGATTCATGACGGGAAAGAACAGAAACGCTTTGGACTCAACTTACTTTAACCACACAGGGTCCCTTGATATCACTTTTTTCATTATATCCCTCCTCAAGAAGTAGAACGTGCATTTATGAGAAAGTAATCCGAAAAAGAAAGCGAAAGCAGAGGTGATGGCATCTACTTTTCATGTTTTGCAAATGTTACTACAGTCGTTAAAGTCGCTTAAATTCCAAAACAGCTCATACTTCACCCGAGGTAGAAATCTCTGTCCAGTCCAATGCACCTAATGTTTCAAGTAGATCTCCATTATCTTGACTACCCTGCTCCCTGCAGGGCTATTACACTCGTTAGCCTTATCTTATCTTTAAGTAAGGGAAACTTAGCCATACAGCCTCTCTCCATATTCAGCCTGAGAGAAGCCCACTTCAACTCTGGGTTGAGGAGACTTCGGTCACTGGAGACCGGACCTTGGTGTCAGTCAGCCTAAAGCACCCAGCTCATCCGGCCTGCTGCGGCGAGAGTAAAGAGATGCCTTTCTGTGCTGCGGGTTGGGACCGAGTCATAATGGGCAGCGCGGTGAACGGATTACATGGGAACACAGAGCTTAGGCTCGTCACTCAGTGGGCATAATGAAATGTATCCACCTACGAACCTAATTACCACCGACTCCAGCTGCTGGAGTAAGACTTCCAGTCATGCAGCTCTGTTTTTCTGAGCTGCTTCTTAAATCTTACCTGGAAATACTCGAGTACAGGAACTGATTTTGTTTGTGCTTCGTCAAGGCATGCAACCCAAACCTTATGAATATGAAGACATCACATGCAAAGAAGACTGAAAAACACTACTTTGAGCTGAAGCTCACGTGGTGAAGAAGCAAACAGTCCTATCGTCAGAGGAACGTTTTAAAAAGTTTCTGGAAATCATACACAGTCTAATCTAGAGTACATCGTCAAAGTTAAAATCAGTTCGTGTCTGACTCTATAGTACACTTACATTATTTTGCGTATTTCATGTGCACATGTGAGAGCGCCCTTAATGTTGAATGAGATGTGAGGGTTTCAGGGTAACTTGTTGTTAGTTGGGTTGCTTATTCCTCTCTTCGTCTTACACCCCTATAACCATGATATCTGCTCAGCAACCTTAATCCTTTTTTTAATCCAAGTGGATAGATTGAGAATGAGTTTCCATTTATAACATTTATATCTTCACACAGAATCATTTTAGAAGGCAAAATATCCCACATATCTTCATGTTTTGTTCTCATAGAGCTCCAAAGGTAACACTTGCTGCAACATAACCCAATAGGATCATGCATCTAATGAGAAAATCCGATTTGAAATGGAAATTTCTGACGGACCTGCACTGACCTCTGTAGTTGGCAGCCAAAGCAGAGCTTTTTAAATCAATATGAGGACAAAAGACACGCCGTCTGGGTTTGGTGATTGAACAGCGGTTTTCTATTACTTTAAAACAAATGTGCCCTGTGAAAAGTTTTTTTTGCTTTTTTCAATCACGGATCAAGACTGTTGAAGTTTCCCGCTGAAATCCTCTGACTCATGATCCAGACTCGTGATACTTTTTTTTGTACTGGAGCAGAAACGACATGTTGCCTTACACGTGGCAACATTCATCTTGTCAAGTTGTTTGCACACTTCCTTCTTGATCTAAGCTGTGAGCCAAGAGCATTAGCAACACTTTGAACTTCCAAATGAATTCACTGATCACAGCTGTAAGCCTTGATGACGCGTCTCTCTTACAATTAAAACATGCGCTCTGATGCACACTCAAGCCCCACGCAACGAGCGGCAAAAAAAAGAAAGCGGCAACAAAAATATCAAATGTCAAAACGAGCAACTGACAGACGAAAATACAGTTGGGCAGCAGCATCTTGAGTCGAGCCACAAGGTAAGGGGAAGAGTGAGACTAACGCGATGGGACGTGGTAAATGTGAGCTAAAGCCCTAGCAGGACATTAAGCAGGAGGGCTTCAAAGCAGGACTGTGGGGAAGTGGAAGGTATAATCCAGAGTGACACCGCATGAACAGCAGCAACTAAACCATTCAGCATGTAGCCGACTTCAGATTATCGTATTCCTTCAGGCACACTGAGATGCAGAGCAACACACAAAGCAGGTTTTTTTTTTAACAATACATACAATTTAGGTTGGCAATTGCACATCAGCTTCCAGTTGAGTTACGAAATTAGAAAATAGCACATACTAATAAGAGTTAAATGAATTATAGACAATGCCATTAATACAGACACTTCCTTGTGTTCATGTAATAAAAAAAGGCAAAAGCTTATCTCAGGAAACAACAGCAGACTAGTTCTCCAAAAGCAAGACAAGGAAGGAAAACTCTGTTTTTAGGGCCCAGTGAGACATAAAAGCATTTAAGTCATCACTGTCTTGATTGTACCCAATATTTGACGTCACAACAGAAGCTGATTGTAGAGATATTGCACATTCATTTTTTCAGTCATAACCTGCTTTTCAGTGACAACGTGGTTTTAAGTAGATTACAATGTAATAATAATAATAATCTGGGAGCTTTCACTGATTCATGATGATGGAGGTGTGCATCTATCACCATGAGCATGAATGGAAAGTTCATTTTGGGTGTCCGGTGACCTACTTTACCCAAGAAATTAAAGCACAGGTTTGATAATGTTTGATTCCTTTCTTTTACAACAGGATTTTTGTAGCAATCAACAGGCTTTGGTTGACAACTCTTTTTGGTGGAATCGGTAAAGTTTGTCTGAACTGGCTGGTTTCTGCCAATATGGACTCAAAGGGTAGAAGTTGGTTTGGGGAAGGGCTGACGTGACAGACTTACTGTTTGCGGGCTTAGTCCGTTCCAAAATCAGTGTCGATGTTTGTTTTTATTACTATCCTGTTAGAAAACAAAACTATGCCCAGGTTTCTATACAGACTTTTGCTCATCCAAGCATACTTCTGTCACTGAGGTCAAATAGCTCAATCTTTGTCTCATTCCAGTACATCCAAACCAATTTTCTTTCATCTAAGGATAGTTATTTGTGAGGGTTTTTTCCACACCTTGGCAAAGTGTGAACACATCTGTTGTATTCATTTGTAATTTAAATTGGCGATCTTGTAATTGCCAGCAGTTTAGAAATGGTTCAGAGGACTAGCTAAACTTTTGCAATAATAAATTTTCCTTCCCACATCCTCAGACTTCTTCACCGAGGGCCGACAAACAAAATCGTTTTGTAATTGACAACGAATCGCCTTCGGGTAAATATGTTACCGAATACAAAATCAGTAGTCTTATTTAAAAAAATAATAATTGGAACTTTGAATGTATGTATATTTTTTTTTGCCTTTATATAATTTTCAATCTGTTCACATGGTCAACATGCAAACAGATTCAACATGTTGAATCATGTATCTAAAATTCTAAATTCTAAATCGTATGATCGTCTATATACATGTAACTTTTCTTTTCCCAAACTGCTTATATCAGGTTAGAAATCAACTCTCAGCTGATTTCATAATCATTGGGCAACTTCACGACCAGACTCGCATGTGGTTAAGACTGGAGTCCAGCTCTGACTTCAGTCACGACGAGTAATACTTTTACTCTCGATCATCTTTAACGTTTCATGAATCTGAAAATAGGAATAAGAAATAATTGGGTTCTGTCAAAATCAAAAAGAGGATCCAGCAGATGTAGAGGCAGGATGTATCTGCACAGGGATTTAATTTCAGCACAGATTAATATGCCTAAAAGAGAGCTTAGGAGACTGGATGGGATTGCAGTGGCAGAATAACAGGCAGGCCTGACTCCTAGCGAGGCAGCACAGAAAGCGAAGGTCAACTAAATCTAGATCAAACGAGGTTTCAAAACCGACTTGACAGATGCCAGTGGTGAGCGTTTATCACAGGAGCCAACAACAATTTGCTGGTAAGTAGTTTGGACGCCAGAGTGGATATGTGGTCAGCTTTATGGGGAGATGAGCTGCAGTTGTGGACGCTCACTACCAGCTGGAACAGAAGAGGAACAGCTTGGACACAGCAGGAATACAGGACCAGCTTTCAACAGGTTTTTCTCAGGTCATAAAGAAGATAGATGTAACTGTGTAATAGCTGCACTACGCAGTGTCTTTTCCCAGAGCAGCCAGGCAGAATGTGACCAATTACTTGAAAAGTATGTGTACCCCTCTCTTGGTTTCACGTTTTGTTGTCATGTTACAACATTCTGCAATGATTTTTATGTGACTCATGACAGACCAGCACAACATAATTTATGACTGGGAAGTAGAAAGAGAGGGCTGCATGCAGCAGGTTTAATGTTTTCCACTGACTATGTGTGCTGTGAATTTGTACTTGTCCTGTGTGTTTTGTGGAATATTACAGCTACAAGTCTTGAGCTTTGTGTTTTACCAGTTTGGTTAATCTGATGGCTTCAATTTTTTCTATTAAAATCTCTCAAGCTCAGTTGGATTGAATGTAGAGTTTCTTCAAATATAGATTATAAACTGACACTGATTCTCAATTGAAGTTATGAATGAGTTATGAAATGAGAGAGAAATAATTAGTTATCAGCTGTTAATTCTTTTAGGTTCAACAATCTCCCTTTCCATAAAAGCAAAAGTTTGGCAATTTGCTCGACTGGAGCAAGGAAAGACACGAGCAATCTCACTAAAAAAATGTATCTGGCATCAAGTGTCTCCTTTGTAAGGATTTGATTGTTGTTTCTGATCTATCTGGATAACATACTGTAGTTCCACTGTTCTAGTGTACTGACATTTAAGGGAGCTGCCAATGATCTACACAGTGGGGGGTTTTTCCACCTAGAGGTCAGGCCTTGAATTGCTGAGAGAAAATATATGCACTACAGGTCAAGCATGTGAAACGGCAGAGCTTGTTTGGAAGTCAGGTTGTTCCCTCACCGTGATGTGACTCAAGGTGTTTTCACACCTGATAATCCGGTGGTGTCTGTTCAATTGTGGACCAGAATTGCGACATCTGTTATATGTTCAGCTAGTGTGGTTTGCTCTCACTCTTCACTGTGTCGAACGAACCAAACTCTTTGAGAAACTTATTTATCCCCTCCACTTTGGTGGTGCCGTACCAAGAACCACTGAAGGCAATGACAGAAACCCGCAGCCAAGCACAACTTTACAGAATACAAACAAAAATGAAACAGCATCAGATTTTAATGGTTGTAGAATTTTTGTTTGTCTTTGGTGGAATTTACCCAGAATGCCCTGTTCTAGCCCACTTGCAGCTTATGGATTGATTTCTGGTTCATCTGCCATTCACATATGGATGTGAACCACTTCAACTGCACCAAGACCTTCAGGTTTCTAGGCAGACCAGTTTGCTTTTTTAGTCTGTATCAGAGTCTGATTGTGCAAACAAGCCGGACTTTCTAGACAAGCAGACTGGAGTTCAACCAAGGCGGACTAAGCAGGGTTGGTGAGAATACATATTAGATGGAGCAGCACTGCAACTGAATAAAACACAAGACTTTCAGAACTTTGTCCTGTGAACAAGAGCACATAGTGAGGACAGGGATTTTGAAAAGTGCCAAGTGTGGTGGAACCCAAACACAGAATTTTCATCCTGAGGATTGATTCAAGGTGTCAACCACTCTGGTGGATGCTCAGGATTCTGTGCACAAGAGAATCTACAAACTTTAAGAAATTGCACTGAAGTGTCCCATTTCCCCCCAAAATGATGAGAGAGACTGATAAGGTCACTCGAAAGACAATTACCTCAAAGTTATTGCAGCTCAGGGCAGTTGCATATTTGGTTTTCCTCTCACTGTCTCTCCCGCCCAGCTTTTGTTAAATAAATGATGATGGTGCGATGTGCAAGGTGTTGTTCATATGAGGTCACATCTCCCTAATTTTACACAAGATCTGGTATTTGAAAACAAAAACAAAAAACACTTTCATGTTAAAAATATAAACATTTAACATTCTTAGATTCACATTTTATCACAACTGTGTTTTATAAATTTTTAATGCAGCTGATTTGTCTTATGAATCTGTGTTTATCCAAGAATATACAAGAAAAAAAGTTTTTGATCTGCAAAGTAATGTAACCATTATCAAGTATGCATTCCTGGAAAACTCTTTAACCTCAGTGGTTCTGAATGCTATTTGTGGGCTCCTTCTGAGAAAATGCTGCCCTTTCTGTACAATGGCTGTTACGAAAATAAGCAAACTAAATAAATGTGAAGTGAAAAACAAATGATGCAAGGCTTTCAAATGTTTCACAAAACAAACAAAAAAATCGGAAAGTTATGTTAGAATATGCACTTGCATATCCTAACATCTTTGCAATTGTGCAATAATCTCTTTCCATTTTTGGACAATAGGTTAAGCAGTGTTGCATGCATAATTTAGAGTGTGGAATATTAAAATTTAAAATGGCTTCAAAGTTATTTTGAACTTCATCTCTGACCTATCTGCTGTGTTGCTTGATCTTCATGATAGAGACGAACCACAATTTCATTCTTTTCTTTTCTTTTTTTTTTTAAATACGCCATTTTGTTTTTGTCTCACAACCCTGTTATAGTTCTGAAACACAGAACTCCAATAAAATAAATTGAAGTTTTTGGTTGCAATATGGCAAAATCAATAGTCATGAATACTTTTGCAAGCTACCAACTGGCCACAGGAGGTTCACGCTCTCGGTGGGCACTTGGCAACAAAACAAGGGGTGATGAATGGATGAATGCTGAAGGATATTTAAAAAAATGGCCTCAAAAGAGAGAATGAAAGAAAAGAAACAGCAGCAGAAGTCTCTGACATTTGATATGAACAGTGAAGATCTTCTAAACATATTAAATAGCTTCATACATAATTCAAACTGTGCCCAAGATAAAACATTAATGAACAGGAACCTTGTTGACCCCTTTTGTTGGTTTTTTTACAGTTTTTGAACATGTGCTACGTTATGTTGGTGCAATATCCACCTTTACTTTAAGACTCCCGTGTGGAGCAAACGGGCTACTCGGTCCAGCCTCATTCAACCCAGTGCTAACATGACGTGAGGGAACACCCAAGAACCCAACCTGTTCACACACAATCTGCAATGGCACAATCCCATTACTCAGCCTGTTATTGGCCCCTTTCACACGGTGGAGCACAGCACTGGATCAGTCAGCCACAGCCTGGCTCTCTGCCTCTCTGGAGAATCGACTGGCTGCTTGATTTTCCAAGGTACAACTCTCACACTCTCAACCTTCCTTATCCTTCACTGTCCTCATTGCTTCGTGCTTTCTGTCCATCTCCCCTACGTCTTCCCTCCTGCCACCTTGTCTCTCGATTTCTCACCTATTTTTTTTTTTCTTTTTAGCCTCCAGCTGTAGTAACCCTCCTCAGTAACAGATGCTTTGCCTTGCTCTCCCTCTTTCTCCTCCTTGCCATGCTCCGTCTCTTTTTCTGGTCAACGGGATCCTTATTAAGCAGTCTGTTCAGGACAGCCAGGGAGAAGCTGCCAATTCAACTGCTTAGATTGCTGTGTTCTCTGCCCCGTTTCCAAAAACCCACTGCAATTACCGTCCCTGGATAAGTATGCACACCTGCAACACTGCCTTGTCTAATCATCAGCCGTCTCCTTCAGCGATGTTCAGAGCACGGCTCCATTACCGCCACAGACTGCAGCTATTATCTGGCACAGGTTATTTTAAATGTCTAACTTCAGGATGGATGCAAATTTAAAATATATATATATACACAATAAACACCACACAACACACATCCGAGCATGAATACCCAGTGCCTGTGTGCTATTTGTCTTTATGGGTTTTACAATGGATGCAGCACTTTGCTTTCCAGCTATTCAGCATAGGTCAGGCCAGCTGTTAGCTCTATTAAATTGCCAAACATAAGCCGTAGAGCGATGCTTTCCTTTCACCTGGCACCACTGTTCTTAATCGCAATTACTGTATGAGTTTGAAGCGAATGCACTTTAACGTAAACGAGTACAAAACAACAAACGCGAAAGCCATGTGTCGATGAGAGCCACGCTTGTTTTCTTGTCCCCGTGCTCTGTTATTGATTACAAGTTCAGACCGACAAGAATGTTGTTTCTCAAGGGCTTTGACAGGACATTTAGGACTGAATTGGCTCTGAAATTAAGCTTTCTTCCACTGAAAATAAAAATTTAAAAAAACTGTTGGAAAAAAAGATCACAAGCATGATGTGCAGTTTCCATTTTGACTGATATGTGATATTTGAAATAGCAGAAGTTTGTCAGATACATCTATTTATTATGTTTTTTTTCTAAACACTGGCCAAAGGGTACAAAGAGCCTCAGTTGGATAAACCTAAGTCCTGTTTTCTTATTTTAAAGGTATAAATAACAACGCCCACGGCTCAAGACAGGCACAGTCTAGAGCAGGAGAAGCGCCACGAATCCAACTCTCTGTCACACACACACACACACACACACACACACGCACCTATACACACACCCATACGCGCACACACACCAAAAACACCTTAGATTGAGACAATAATGAAACGTCTTGATTGCTCAAACCTGCACAGAAATATATTACAGTGATTACAGAGGCTTCCGAGAACAAGTTTATAATTCACAGAATCTCGATTTAAAAGAAAAAAGAAAAGAACAATGTTATCTCAGTAGAGATGAAGTGATTTAGGTTTTCCTCCCAGATATCAATTAAAATTGTTCTTTGACATCCTGGGTGGAGTTCTGTAATGATCCAAATATCATCCTTCGATTCGTGAGTACAAAACACAAAGCGGAACTGCTAAAAGTTGTTAAAAAACTAAAGGGAACAGATGTGTTTGTGAATGAACATCTCACAAAGAAGAATGCAGAGATTGCTTACCAAGCCAGGATACTGAAGAAGGAGAAAAAAATACAGGCAACATGGACAAGGAATTGTAAGACACTGATAAAACTTAATGGTTCTCCTGAGCAAGCAAAGGTCTTAATCATTAGAAATGTTGTTGAGTTGGAGAAATATAGGTGAACAGAACAATATTGATTTGGTGTTGCTGGGGTTATAGTTTTCTATGTTTTCTTTTTAATTCCGTATTTATGTCTTTTTTTTCTGTTTGTTTTGGTTTTGAACATATTGATGGAAGTGAAGAATATGTCATTTAGTTATGAGTCAAAGAATGGAATTTAAGTGTTTTGATCCTATGGATCATAAATTCTATGATACAGAAATTGATATAGACCCAGAGATTAATTTAAGTCATAATAATATACGGCACTGTGAATATTATTCTGAAGATAGTCTTGGTGTGGGATCAGGGGGCTTTTCAATAATTCATTTTAATAGTAGGAGTATGTATAGTAATTTCTCTCAGATAAAAAGCTACCTTGAAAAATTTGATGAGAAATTCAGTGTGGTAGCAATCTCAGAAACCTGGATTACTGAGGGAAACAATTTCATAGATGGTCTGGATGGATATGAAATGTTTAGTCAGAATAGGTTAAATAAAAAGGGAGGTGGTGTTGCACTATTTGTAAGGTCTGGACTGAGATGTACGGTTATTGCTAAAATGACATTTTCAGTTGATAACTTGATGGAATGTTTATCTGTTAAAATTGTGGGTAATAGACCTGGGCATATGTTAATTAGTTGTGTTTATCGGACTCCTGGGTCATCTATAGATGATTTTACTAAGAGAATTTCAGAGACATATGAAAGGCATAATGAAAAGTTAACTTTAATTTGTGGAGATTTTAACATCGATTTGTTGAAATATAATGAGCATACTAAAACGGCAGAATTTACTAACACAATGTTTGGTTTAGGTTTCTATCCGTTAATCTTGAGACCTACACGAATAACTAAAGAGAGTGCATCACTAATAGATAATATTTTTATAAATAAGCTCAATGTGAAAACAAAAAGTGGATTGCTGGTTACTGATATAACTGATCATTTGCCAGTCTTCACTATGTTGGATATTAGAAATCAGTTTAACGTAGATATGATAAAGCAAATGACCAATTTAGTTAGAGTAAAATCACCTGAAGCTGTGGACAAAATGAAAGCAGAATTGTCAAATTACAATTGGCAAAATATTTATGTTGATGATGTTAATGAGTCATACAATAGGTTTTTGGAAATATTTGTAACAATTTACAATCATTATTGTCCCCTTAGAGAATACAAACAAACACCCAAAAATATATTGGCTCCCTGGATAACAAAGTCCTTGCAGAAGGCATGTAAAAAAGAAAAATAAGTTGTATAAGGATTTTATTAAGTGCCCAACTCAGGAAAAAGAAGAAAAATATAAAATATATAAAAATAAATTAACATTGGTACTGAGAAAACAAAAGCAAGACTATTACGATAGATTGCTGCAAAAATATTGTAATAATATTAAGGGTACTTGGAACATAATTAATAGTATTATTAAAAACAATAAAGATAGAGATATCTCAATATGTATTAAACACAATAACACTATTGTAGAAAAAAAAGAGGATATTGTTGAAGTTTTTAATAAGTACTTTGTTAATATTGGTCCTAATTTAGTAAAAAAATTACCAAAGGCTACCGATGGAAAACATAGTGATAAATTTACTAATATTAACACAATGTTTCTGGGAATAGTGAGTGAAAGTGAGGTAATAGATGTAGTTAAAAAATTTAAAAATAAGAAATCCAGAGACTGTAATAATATTGATATGTTTATTGTGAAAGAGGTAATTTATAGTATCATTAAACCCCTTACCCATATTTGTAATAGATCATTCTTAACTGGAATCTTTCCAGATAAAATGAAGATAGCAAAGGTGTTTCCAGTCCATAAAAGTGGAGACAAGCAAATATTAACAAACTACAGGCCAATATCATTACTATCACAATTTTCAAAAATCTTGGAAAAAATATTTACAAAAAGGCTGGACTCCTTTCTTAATAAAAATAATGTACTAAGCGAGCACCAGTACGGCTTCAGGAACAACTGCTCCACAGCTTTTGCTGTGATGGAGTTTGTGGAGCACATTGCTGCGGCAATTGATCAGAAGCTAAATACTGTAGGTGTTTTTATTGACCTATGCAAGGCATTTGACACTATTGACCATGCACGGTTGTTAAGAAAATGTGAATTGTATGGCCTACGGGGGGTTACATATCAGTGGTTAAAAAGCTATTTGACTAATAGATTACAATATGTACAAATTAATAATACAAAATCACAAATAGACAGAGTAACTTGTGGTATTCCTCAAGGCTCAGTTTTAGGACCTAAATTATTTATACTTTATTTAAATGATATTTTTGCAGTATCAAGTACTTTAAAGTTTATAATGTTTGCAGATGATACTAATGTATTTTTTTTCGGGAAAAAATATGGATGAAATAATTAAAATAGTACAAAAAGAGCTACTAGAGTTGAAAACATGGTTTGATTATAATAAGTTGTCGTTAAATGAAGGAAAAAACTAAATTTATGGTATTCTCTGGTAATCGGGTTTATAATAATGTACAGTTATGCATAAATGGAGTTGAAATTGAAAGAGTTTATGAGACAAAATTTTTAGGAATTATTATGGACAATAAACTTAGCTGGAAACCTCATATACAATATATTAGAAACAAAGTTGCAAAAACTATTGGAATATTGTTTAAAATCAAAGATTTAATAAATGTTAAAGGGTTGCATATTATTTATTCTTCTTTGGTTATGCCTTATTTGTCTTATTGCTCAGAAATTTGGGGAAATGCAAATAAAACAAGTACTGAAATTTTGGTTAAGCTGCAAAAAAAAGCTGTAAGGCTTATTAATAAAGTGGGATATCGGGAACCAACGGATAAACTTTTTTAGTCAAAGTAATATTTTAAAAATTTAAAGATATCGTCTATGTAAAAATACTGGAAGTAATGTTTAAAGCATTAAATAAAAAGTCTTCCTTTAGGTATTCAGAAATTATTTAAGTTAAGAGAGAATAAATATAATTTGCGAGGTTTGTTTATATTTGAATGTGCAAAAAGAGAAGAGCCAGATAAAATCCAGATGTATTTCAGTTATTGGTGTGAAATTGTGGAATGAACTGAATGATGAATTTAAGTTATGTTCTTTTTTGGTGAACTTTAAAAGAGCTTTAAGATGTAAAATAATAAAATCTTACGCTACTATTTAGATTTATATATGTATTATGGAAATATCCTGGTAGGATATAGGGTAAAAACAGGGTAGGCAAGAATAAGCTTTGCTTCAGCCTATTCCTTTTTTGGTAAACTGTGGGTTATCTATTGTTTATAGTTATCTTTTGTTGTTTCTGGTAATGTGGGTTGTTTACCAAAATAAAAAAAAAAATGAAAATGAATGAATGGAGTTCTGTAATGATCCAAAAACATTTTCTAAGAACCATAATACATAAAAATGAAACAAACAAGACTGTCTTTGATAGAAGTAGTAGTTTTGAATCCAATACAAGGTATTGGACTGCTCCAGTTTATACATCAAAGCATATGATCCCACCCTACCTCTGATTTCTCAAAAACTAAAAAATGCATCAAAGCATATTCTGCTGGTGGATGCATTTACTGGCCAAATAGCAGCAGGATTTCTTACTTTTGATCCATTTCACAAATATTAATTATTAAAAAGATTTTACCATGTTTGACATCCAGATCACTCATTATAGGCAAATTAATCAATATATTTGTTCATTGACTTTGCACCTTTATTTATGCATTTTCTCAAAATCCATTTGTTGATCACTAACAGATCATTTCTTTACTCCTTAAATTTCTAATAAAATACATACTAAAATTGTTAGATGGGTTTCATGCATGTGTTCATGGTGTATTTGTTGGATGAAGGAAGCCTTCACCCAACAGGCCTTGGAAGAATCCTTACTTCCTCAGGTAGAGAAAGAGTCATGGCATGACATCTATCTATGGTAACTATTGCTAAATAAAATTATCTTTTCTTTAATAGGAACATTTTGTGAGCATTTATGATTAAAGGGTAAAATATAAATGGTTTAGATGCATTTATATCTGTTATGTAAAAGAGCACGGTCATGTCTGAGTGAAAAATAAAACATTTCTTGTCTTATAACTCAGTGAAAGATGAGGAAACATGCATATTTTTTCTAATTCAAATGTAATGAACGGCTTACAGGATAAAGAGATCAATATAAGGTTAATTAAAGCAGAATTTCCTCATTATGTCTGCACTCATTTTTCCATTTGGCAACTTTGACTTCATTGTTAATTTGGTCTTCCTAATCTAAATTACGCGGTTTGAATATTTAAAAAAAAACAGTCAAAAGATCAGTTTTAACCTGTGGCCCTCCATGTCCAATTGTTCCTTCTTGATTAGACAGCCTTTTTGGGATGTGCATTGTTTGATTTCCAACAGTGGAAAAGAGGAACATAGAGACAGGAAAGGTTTTCTGGGCTGTGATGAACATAATAAACTCATGACAAGAGTGGATTTGTTCTGAAAATGATATTTATTGCACTCCCCCCGGTGTGTTTAAAACATGTGGTTGTGACTTTCATTGATGGATACTTCACATTTGGTGTGATAAAACTGAACATACAGTCCCAGCGCAACACCTAAAATGAATAAAAGCCTTGTTTCCTGCGTGCCAGGGAGATGAAAAGGACCTTCCCTGATGCAGAGAACACATTCCTTTTGCCTGGAGAAAATTGCCTTACGTCCCATTTGTAAGGAGAGCTATATGGTATAATTCTCATGATAGACAGCCTGCGCTGACTTCACTGCACTTGGAAGGTGCACATTAGGCATATATGTCAATTATTAAGCGTGGATGTCCTATTAAAGGTTGGTGCAAATGAGGATCGTCTGAATGCTACACCTGCTTGTGAACTTTCAGGGCCCCAAACAACGGAGAACACCTTTAACGCTTGCTTTGACCTTCACACGGCTTGCAGAAAAACTGCAAAAAGGGCCCAGGGAAGCAGTCATTAGGATGCGCACAAATTAGAACGTCTGCAGTGCCATTAGGCTGCATGTGGTTACTGGCCCTGGGAGGACGGGAGCTCAACCTGAGGAAAATTAAACTAAAACGCTCCACAGAGCTCTCTCGCTTTAAATCGTCTTGGTTAAACATAACATTTAAAACACTTGGAAGCTAATTGCTCTCGTCAGCTTTCTGTTTTAATTGTGGTGGTGTTCTGTTGGAATGTGAACGTTTTAATTCGTTTCCTCTTTGCTATTTCCCTATTTATGTTGTCTTGATTTGTGCAAGCCCTTTTAGGCAGTCCAAACCTCAGCCTGACCCTGCAGTCACATCTGCCCCACTGAAATTCAAGACGTTTGTGGCAACTAATACTTTCATGGCATCTATTTTGATTCGACGATTTGAGCTGCCAAACGTCTGAACTTCTTGGAGTGTTTTGTAGTTATTTAGAATTGAGGAATGTTGCGCAACTCTTGAGGCATCATTTGAGTTTTCTTTCTGAGAGTGAAGAACATCTTTTGAAGTATTCTCAACAAGTGACTCTCCACCCTTTGCTGAAGGTCGGGAAAAGTTTCTCTTTTCTTTCCATGTTCACAGCTCGCGTCCCTCATACATATTTTCTCTGCACGCTTGACCAATTGACTTAAGTTTGAATGGGGTGCAGCACATTCTTAAAATACCTGAAGTGGACAACTGGAGGAGAAAAGGACAAGTGGAAGTCGTGAAGAAAAAACACAATCCACTGATGAGCTGTATTTGAAAGTCATGACCTAAATAAAAAGGTAAAAATAGGATTGAATTTGCTGGAGCCACACTTCTAGTTTGGAGGTCATAGCCCGAAGTGATCCATATGCTAGTGGCGACCACTGAGGCCTGGACTTTGTATAACATCTACATTATCTGCTTGAATCAGGTATTCTGTCTTCTTATTGTTGCTGTAGGTTCACAGCTCTGTGTGTTTTATCTCCAGATTATAGTTGAGTTCTTTCTCGATCACCAACATGTCCAGATGGACCAAAGTTTCTCAAGGTTCACTGGACCTTGGACTTCACCAGACTGTTATCACCCTCATACCAAATAAGTTAATCATCTGGCTATTGTGGCTTTTCTGATTCCACAATAGTCTTTTCTGATGTCCTCTGTTTGCCCTTGTTTGGACATTACCAACATTTTCTCCAAATACTTCTTAGAATGTTATTTGTGCAGCAGTTTTTGAAGAAGGAAAGTAAGGTTACATGCTGTCACTAAATGTTGGCGCAGGACGAAAGGCTGCTGCTGCAAAATAAAATGCTTGATAAAATCTTCTGGGCCTCTAGATAAATAATTTTCATCTAAATTTAACATTATAATTTGCATAGAAATCAAATTCTAATTAAAGAATATTTAATTGATCCCAAAAGGAAATAAAATTGAATACATGCAATTGGATCTGAACCTGATGATTTGACTAGATCCATTGTGAACTGGGACTGAATTAAGCCATATAATGAAGAAAATGTGAAATTATGACCTTATTATTAATTACCTGGATAGCAGTGATTAAGTGATAAATAAGGAATTCATTTTTTTTGTTTTTAATTCTTATATTTAAGTAATGGCTAGTTAATAGCAAACTATTCCACAAAATGTATTTATTGTATGCTAATCAGGGTTAAGACTGTTTAAGACAGCAGATATGTGTGTGTGTGATATTTAGTTGAAGTCTGGTTGGTAAAACTCAATGTAATGAGTGTGGCTTAACTAAATTCAAGTTGTGAATTAGTGTGGTCAAATATATCCTGCAAGTGTATGAGCCAGTCTATTTAT
Organism: Poeciliopsis gracilis; assembly: GCA_911649635.1. NCBI lineage: Eukaryota > Metazoa > Chordata > Actinopteri > Cyprinodontiformes > Poeciliidae > Poeciliopsis > Poeciliopsis gracilis. Next base: position 3,846,921 of record CAJVRI010000287.1, read on the forward strand.
TTTTTAACCACAGAGGGACAAAGTCTTAATAATTACGGCAGGTAGTGATGGTAAATTGAAGGGGTGTGGGAGGAACCTGAATGCCTCGAATCCACTGGCTTAGAGTGGCTGTGACGGCACTAATCTGGGAACATATTGTTTTTAGATCTCTATTTATTTATTTTTTACCTTTTGACTATTTCCTTAAGGGAACCAATGATTCATAGTCATTTTCACTGTAACCACTACCTTTGTATTGGGTTTGTTTTTTGTTTTGGTTTTTTTAAAGGAAAACATCCAAGTAAAGATTTTCACTCATGTGCACTGATAAATATTTACCACTCTAAAAAGGTGGTAAACCTTTAGACGAGCTTTATTTGCCTAAACTTTATGCATGTTAGCAGCCAAAAATCTGCTGAGATCATTACAGCATTTTCATACAGATGAAGGAAGAGGAGATAGGGTTTTCCTGTAGGAGAAGAGAGGGAAATTTGTACCAAATTGAATTATTTGGGACAATAATTAAATGGGTGAGACCCCAGTTCCCTCACCAAGGAAACAAGGGACTGGCGAGGCTATTGAGCTTTTAGTGTTGAGTAACACAAAAACTAAGGATGCAATCACCAGCTTGTTTATGCAGGATTTCCAAACTTTCAGAATAAATTGCAATCTTAATAATTTTCACATTAACTATAATTTATATGATATAATAAAACTGTTGTTTCAAAAACTGTAACCTGAAGCTACAGTTGGTTACAGATTAAATGGCACCTGTACAAAAAAACACCTAAAGAGAACAACAGCACATTTATGACACAGATTATGTCTCATTTTATCACACTTCATTATGCAAATTGTCTTAGATTTATTTTATAGAACAAGTAGAACCCCAAACATCAGGTTTTCTTAAGACAGAATCCGACAGAAAATCCAACAGATCAAGATATTCGTTCAAAGTCATGAGATTATCTGAATGTTTGAAACAGCGAACTAAATTATCATTTAACCAGACCTCAAACTGGGTAAAAAGCTCTTTTAGGATTCAATAAGACCTCTTAGCGGGAGGATTTCACGTGGAGAAACTGGGAAGTCAGGCCTCTCTGACAGTGATAAAAGGGCCCCTGGGGAGACTATTTGAATCAGGAATCACGACGGTCACACCGAGGACAGTGGCTACAAAACGGAAAGGAGAGCAGAGAAAGCCCCAGAAACTAATGACATGGGGCAAACAGAGATCGTGTCAGTGATGAGTAAAGGAAGTAAACAAGCTTCATAAAGACTGTGACGCTACTCACAGAATGAGGCGGTATCATTGTATTGTTCAGATGTTTCATCTTTTACTCGCCGGCCGCAGAAAGCTTGAGGCGAGCGGGCATGAAAGCCTGTTGAAATACTGTATGGCTCTGCAGACGCAGGAAGGGTACAGGTGTGAAAATTAGCTGTTCGATCCAAAAGGAGGCCTGCTCGCTGTTACCTTGGAAACCAGCTCCGGTCTGTGGAGTTACCTTGTTCCACAATGCCTCCCCCAAAAGTTGCTTATTTGAAAGGAGTAAAATGATGATGCGGTGAAGTGGAAATGAATAAAGTTGTGAAATGCTCCATCCATAAAATTCCCAAAAACATTTTTTTTTTCTTCTTTTATTTATGCCTGCTCGCTCATTCCACCTGCATTCAGAAATTCCCAAGCGGTGTATATTCCGATTGTAGCAAGCGCATAGTTTTGCTGCATGTCGTCTATTTCCTACTTCAACTTATTAGTAGTTTTACACAGAAAGCTCATTGTGCAGCAGATCCAAAGCGCCAGACTTGTTAGGAATTTCACAGTTGTCAAGTCGTTTCTCGGCTTCCTTTCCCCATCCTGGGGAGCTGCAGAGGCAATGTGTTCATTTTCTTTTCTCATTCTTTTCCCATCACAAAATGGATCAGAAGTGGATAATACTATTGTCTGGTGCCTTTTGCTTCCTGCTGAACCCCACAGTGGGAGATTACAAGTTGTTTTCAAATCTCCAGGTGGAAAAATGCTTTTGCCTTTGTTTTCGATGCGTCTGAACCCAACAACGTCACTTCTGGCATCGTTTATTCTGTTTAGCCTCTTTCATTTAGCATCAAGGTTCCTAAAATGCACACATTTAGACAACCAAGGATTCTTGTCTGAAAGGTTTTCTTTTCTTTCTTTTTTTTCAAATTCAGTAATTGTAATAATGTTGCTGTTTACTCAATGATGAAAATGAAAACATTTAACCCGCTCTTTGCAAATCAATCGAGTTCAGTCAGATTGGATGGAGAGCGAATCAGAACTTCGCTTCTGATCCCCAATTCATTCTTAGACCTTAAATTTTGCTGGGCTGTTGACACATGAAGAAGCATCGATCTAAGCTGTTCCAGCTCTGGTTGCATGTTTCGGATCTTTGCCCTTCCGAAAGGTAAATCTTCATCCCGGTCCAAGAACTTTTCTTCCAGAACTGCCCTTTATTCAGCTCTATCTACCTTCATTTCAACTATGCGTCAGCTTCCGTGTCCGGGGCAACGCCTTGTGTGAATTTTCCACTGTGGCCTGTCGCAAAGTGCAAATAACAGTAACGTTTTTCATGATGCTCTTCCACAAAAGCAATATTCATGCAGCACACAACCAAAAGCCAAAAGTCGACAGATTCTCCGTGTTAGGCTGCAGAGCTCCATACTGCAGCTCATACAGATTTACAATGAGCTTCGTGGTTGATTCTCTGATTAAGCCTCTTCTCGCATTGTCAATCTGTTATGTGAATGGTCATGACCTCGTAGGATTGCTATTGCTATATTCCCTTCCATTATCAGATGATTAGGAGGGTTTTGTGCAATAATCAAAGTTGTGAAAGCTTTATGACCTCCGGTGTCCGTGATGCTCGTGCTGCTTACATATGTTTTCTGAACTGCTGCCTTTAAGCTGGAATTAAATTACATGCAGCTGGACTGTATTTCCTAATTAAGATACTATTGGATGAATAGCACTAGATTAAAATGGGAACGTATGAATCTGCAATATGATTTTTGTATGGTGGTAAGCATCAGGTGAGGAACCGGACAAAGCTCAGCCCAAAGACACACAGAGACCAAATACGAATTCACAATTGTTTTTTTACACCCAGTAACAGCAAGAGTCAAGGTAGAACAAACCTTTCCCATGTGCTGTGAGTTCAGTTTGATTTTTTTTTATTTTAATTTTCTTTTTTGCATCCTTAGTCCTTGCCTTAGTCATTTATGTACGTATCAAAGTTTAACATCCTAACTCCAAGAACCCTTTTAGCGCGGCAAAGCAAAACTTTTGATCTCAGAGGAGGAAAGTGCCTTTAATCCTGCTGCAACTGTGCTCAGTGTGTCGCATCCCCGAGGTTCCCGGCGAGATCAGAGTGCCCAAAAAGCCAGCGCCATCAGCGCAGCGCCAGAGCTCTCTGATTCGTGGACTTATGGTGCTCCGATGCTGCCAGGCCTCAGCTGCGCCCGCACTCCCGTCTCGTGACGTCCATCTGTGTCTGGGACGCAGGGAGGCCGCCGCAGTCATGCACCTTTCTCCTCCCCCCATCGCTCACCAAGTCACGCTCTCCCTCCATCACTCGGGCAGCAGAGCACGAAGAGGAGAGTATCAGGAAAGTGTTTGAACTCCACGCGCTTACAGGCGTACACAAAAGCGAGACTCTGAGGTTTCATGACCGAAAAGTCGTATTTACACGTCATGCAGTTCGGATCAGCCGGCTCCATAAGGGAAGCAGTTACTGAGAACAGTCAGAATGTCCTCAAGGATCCTTAAAAAAATATATAACTACATAAAAAAAAAAAAAATCCTTTTTCTGTAGGAGTCACTAAAATTTCAAGGCGTCCTGAATGAACCATTGTGTGGAGAAGCACTGAGCTCTGCAGCACTGGTCACGGCTATAACAGGTTATCGCTAGAGATTTTGGGCTTCGGCTGACTCAGCAGAAAGGAAAAAAAAAGGCGAGTGCAACAGGATTACACTACAGCACACCTTGCAGCTGCATGAGCTCAGTCTCACATACTGATGAGAACTAACTCCAGAAAAGTCTGGATTTTCTCATTAGAATCGAAGATTTCCCTCTTTCCTTCCAAGAAGGAGCTGTGCTGAAAAAGCCGCTGTGCTCTTTTAATGCAATCCGTGGCAACTTGAGTGATCTTCGTACCTTGAATATAAGAAGTCGGGTAAAATTAAGCAATAAAATGCAACTCATGCTTGCCTTTCCAACCTACACTGGTTCAAATGTTTAACGGGCCTGATGAGCACCGTCTTGTTCTAGATTGTTTTCTTTCTTTTTTTTTTAAATCAAAATTCAAATCCTCTCCTCTGAAACTGGAGCATGACTCAAGAACATACTTGTCTTTATTATTTAAATGACCTTCTCCAACATTAGTATGTGAAGACATGGCTCACATTTGAAGCACTCACCTCTGCTCATTAAGCTCACTCATTCTATAATTACTCACCGGCGGCACTTGTTCTGATCGTGACAAATGCTAAGGACAGATACCGCTGTGTAATCATTTTCAAGTTATCTCTACATGGCTGCATATCTCTGCTCTCTGATAACTGAGCTTGCATTATGTGACTTGGCTTAATTGCTGCATAATTCTTCAAGCGTCTGTAGGGGTTTTTACACCCAGTGATCCAAGTCTCGCCTAAAATATTTGCCTTCGATGTGATCAATGGGGGAGTTTGCAATCTTGGCAGACGGCGCACACCTTCAGAGCTGGCGCAAAGTCAGCCAAAAGCCATTTACGGACTTGACCCCGCTTCTTTGCTTTATTAAAAATTAGAAGTAGTAGTTTAAAAATAAAAGGGCGGTACTTGATGCGACTTGACATTAGGAACAGTCTGACGGTAGATTGGTTATAGGAGAGCTGACCCTGGAGCTGAAAAGCATTCCAATTTCAACTAAAGTTCTCTGTATGAATAAATGCAGAAAGTGCAGAGGCTTCCTTTTCAATATGCACCCAATGAAAAAAAAAATAAAAAGAAAAGCTCATGAATGTTTTTTTATGTTTGAATTTAGGGATTGTTTTTTGTTTTACTGTCACATTCAGCTACGATTTACAAACAAAAAAAAACTGAATTATTAAATACTATATCATATAAATGCTAGTTGCACTATGGATTACTAGAAAGGCTGAAGTAACTGAAGCAAATGAGAAGCACATTGACTCTGAGCTCCTGATTGAGACAATCAAAGAACTGGAGAAAGGAAATCATAACCTGGCAGTCGGCTCGCGAGTCAGAGCAAAACAAAAGCTACTTAGAAGACAATCAATACAAACTACACATCTGCAGATCAGCAGCCATCTTTTGAATTAATTACAATTATTTATGGAAGAAAAACATCAGTAAGAAGGGGCTTGATTGGATTTCAGAAGCTGTTATTATGTATGAGGGTTATCTTTGTCTCTTGACGAAAGAAAATTGCAAAAAAAAAAAAAAAACATGTGACTTGTCCTTTTCCCCTCGCAAGCTGTGTTGTTTGTTTTTTCTTACTTCTTACTCAAATATATCTCCACATATGGTTGTGTCTCTAACCAGTTTTGCACTTCTTCAAAATCGACTGAAGGAAAAAAAATAATAAAAATTTTGTGCAGACACCTTGTGTTTATATCTCATCTTTGAGTTGATCAGCTACCCAACGAGAGCGTGTTGCTCTTTATATGGCTGTAAGACGCCAGCTAGTTAGAAATTAATGAGCTAGGATGTTCCATGGAGAATTTAAAGACTTTTAGCTCGGATGAGGTTAGGCGTTTGCTTTGCGTTTACTGAGCAAACCCATAAATTTGCTTTATTTATGCAACATTTGCAATAAACTGCATACTTTGTCTAGAAACAAACACAGACGACTGCAGGCGCAGAGAGACCACAGCTGTTCCTATTCTTATATACGACCCTCTTGATGTTACTTTAAAGCAAGCAGCACAAGCTCTGAAGATGCGCATGTACACACACAAATATAACACACTGATGCAAACATCCTCATCCTGCTGGGAGTTTCACTGCAGACATGTCTGCATAAATCCAGTGTGTAATTATTGTGGCAGTACTATCATGATTTGACATAAGGGACATACAGATGTTCTGACATAATCTCATCTTTGTTTTTTGTTTTTTTTGTTTTTTTAACTTCTCTTAGATCAGAACTTTGCACACATGCAACATGGAAATGAAGGACACAATAATTTGGGTTTTTTATTGATTTATCTGATGCTTTATTTCTTAAAGTTGACTAATTATACAAAAGACAACTTCATTTATGAAACTAAAAATAAGAGCAAACCCATAAAATGAATTTAAATTGAAAAGCCAAGCCAACCTGAAAAGAAGAACAGTTTAAACAATTGATATGATACATGATATTTATGTAAATGATGGATGTGTGTGAACTTCTTAGCTGAACTGCAAATAGGATAACAGTTCACCAGTCTTGCTGCTTCATGTATAGCCTTCATTTAATTCTGGTATTTAATTCCAACCAATCCCAGCGAGAACAAAGTGAGCAGTTTTAATTTGATCGTATATTACACTGCGTATCTCTGCTGTCATAATCTCAAGGGCTTATTGTTATTTTTGTTCTTAAGTTAGTTTTATTTTTTTGTTTGTGAACATTTAGTTTCTAATTCTGCTTCCAAGTTTAGAAAAGTTATCACAGAATTCATCTTTATTGCTTTGTTATTCCCAGTCTCTCTGACCTCCTCTCACAGCAGGTCACCCATCCCAATGCCTGTATTTTATTAAATACAATATTAGCACCCCCGGTTTTTTCATGCTCCAAGGTTTTTATGTTTCTATTACAAAGAAAATAATTCTGTTTTCCTCTGTTATCTGTGTTGGTGCCTTCTCAGTTTCTTTCTCTCGCCGTTTCTGCAGCATCAGTGTTTAGATTCGTGAAATGGAAGAGCTCCGTTCGACCGTTTGCTCGCCGAGTCCTTTTAGGGTCATTTTTCACTTGCAGGCGACGACGTTTTGATAGTACAAACACCATTTCACCGAGTCTGACAAAATACCAAACTGATAAAAAGGTGCAGACAGCGCCCGGCACAAAATAAAGATTAATTAACAGCACAGCCATCTGAGCTCATTACACCTAATGTGACAACGTGCTCTGATGTGTTTGAAGAATATGCCTGGTTAATTCCCTCTCATGCTCCCGCTGCTTGTTGTAAATTGTCAGTTTGTAGGGGTGCTTGTGGGTGGGGGGATGGTCATTATGCTTAAAATAATGAAAGGATCTGTGTTAATGTTCTTTGGATGAAGCGTTGTGGGTGAGTTTCTCCCTCCGCCGGGATTCGTTTAGTGCCATCAGTGATGTTTGCAATTTGTTTTATCAGCTTTACACAGTCTCATTCGCTTGACTGAGATGTTGCCTGTGGCATGGGTTTGATGGTTCCTAGTGTAAATTCAATGCATCGTTTGTGAAGGATTGTGCAGACAATATATTAAGATTTTTTTTTTTTTCCACTTTTTGAAAGGTGCAGGGAATTGTAAAGTCTCCCTTTTTGTCAACTTTTTTACAGCACGAGAGTTTTTACGTGGCAAACTCACCTAAATAAATGTGACTTGAAAGAGAAAGGATACATGCATGAGGTGCCTGTTGATGGCATTTACTTACATTGAATTTTCATTAAGGGTATCAAAGTAAATGGGGCTGAACGTAGATGCACTACACACCTTTCAGATTTTTCCTTCTAGTTTCACAAGTACGGTTTTTTTAAATATGTTTGTGCAAATATCATTGCAAAAACAAAATCTCACCAAGTATTTTTGGTCTAGTTCCTAGAACAAATATCTTAATAAGCTTGAAAGACAAAAGCAATTTACAAGTAACTTTTCAGAAAAATACAGAAGCTTGTTTTAAGCGACTAATTCCTTAAAATTGGTAAAGAAGTACTTATTTCACTTATAAGAATGCAAAAACGTATTGTTATAAGTGAAATAATCTGCCAATTGAACTGGTATTTTTTCATTACAGATTTATTTACTTAAAACAAGCTTCTACATTTTAGCAGAAAAGTTACATGTGAGCTAATTTTGTCTTATTCCAAGTTATTTGCACTAGAAAGTTGACCAAAATACTTGCTCAGATTTTGTGTTTTTTTTTTTCAGTGTATTTTGGCCTGTTAAGTTCCAGGTTAGTCTGTTAAATTAAATCCCTATAAAAGATTCTGGATTTTGTCCTTATGGTGTGAGAAAATACACAAAAGTTCAACAGGTGTGAATATATTTGTGAAGCTGTTACATTGAAGCGATGTTGATGATGGCTTAAGTCTTTCAGGTTTCATTCATGTACTGGCTGCTGTTTCTGGACTTCACTGCACCTATTCAGCTGACCACGCCATTGTTTATCATGGCTGGACTCATAAATCTGAGTTATTACCTCTGCGCTCTATTTTTAGGGGTCTTGTAAAAGCGCAAATGGACTAATATATTTGTCGAGAAAGGTGGCTGTGGGTGGGAACTTTCTATTAAGCAAAACCCAACACATGGGTATGATGACATATTGGGACTGGTCTGAAAATAAAATATCTATATGCAATACATTGTACCTTAACATTTGCTTATGTCAATAAAAAGCATCAAACTGTAATATTTTTTATGACGTCTTTAATTCTTTCCTCAATTAACCCCTGAGACGAAGGTTAATAGCGACCCTAAAGTATTATTGGCAAAGCATTATGTTATTGACAGCTTTTATACGGAAGAATTGATGGCTTTAGATCTTGACTTTTCGTTCCACAGTTTTGCCTTCTGGCAAAAATAAATGCAAAGTGGATGCATGAATCAGATATCCGAGCAGCCATGGGAGACAAAAAGATAATGAAGCGACTGCCACATCAATTAGCAGGAAGCGCGAGGTAGCCTCAGATAATGCTAAGCTCTGCAAGAGCCTGCAGAGTTAGAACAAGTGAGGCTTCGTGTTTGCCAGCGGGCCTCGGCGTCGGCATGTCTCTGCGTGATTGAGAATGAATCAGTAAAATGAATCCTCAGAGGAGTTACGTCTGACTGAATTCTGACTGAGTCTCAAAGCAGAGCTGAGAGTTGGATGATTTTTCTGTGGGGGAGACGGGCCGGCAACTTGATGGATTTCCCCACTTGTGAGTGACGGCAAAAAAAAAAAAAAAAAAAAGAAGAAGAAGAAGAAGACGGACTTCTTCAGAGAGCGACCAGCAACTGTCATTGTGGCGTTAAACGAAAGAAGCGTGTGATTAAATTCATAGTGTGTTTGTGAGCTCATGGAGACGAGGACGGGAAGCACAGACAGATTTAAAAGAACCTGCGCCGGTCCAATGTGACCCATGACCCAGTCACGTTGTTCTATGTTGAAAATACCAACGGAAAACACTGAAGCAAAACAGTGAAACTTTTTTCATGTCTTAAAAAAATTATTCAAAAGTTACTAGACAATTTATCCAAGTATGTATAAAATAAGCTGGTAAGATTACAATAACATTCCAGGATCATATGGAAGTAAAATAATGCCCTTAAATTTAAAAGAGAATAATATTAAAATATCAGATGAGTTCTTCTTTTGAGTTGTTAAATATATCGTACACATTTATTTCAAAATAAGCTCGAGTCATGATGTTTAATCATTTGAGTCAAATCCATAGATCACTTTTATCAATGTGTAGATGAATAGAATAACTGAGTGGAGGATCCTTTTTTAATATATAAGCTTATTTGATGTCCCAGTGTGAATTCAGCTCCTGCAGAACAACCAGCCTCTCAGCAGCATCGCTGGCTTCAGTCCAAACAGAAAGATGGCGGCTAAACACTCCTGCTTGTGGAAACTTCAGGCGCTCGTTTTTTTTAGAAATCAGTGCCTCTTCTCTTTTTCACGCACAGGTCTGAGACTAGTGCCCTCTATTGAGCGCTTGAGCTGAAAACAAGAAGCAAGTAAAAACTCCATCCATCCATCCATCCATCCATCCATCCATCCATCCATCCATCCATCCATCCATCCATCCATCCATCCATCCATCCATCCATCCATCCTCTTGACCCGGGAATACCGACCGGGTCAAGTATTCCCAGGTCAGCTGACTTACTTAAACGGAGCAATACAAGACACGGCAGAATCAAGAGGAAGATTTTCAGCTGGAACCTGTAAAGTTTGGTCGGCTTGCTGTGGTTCCTCTCCAAGACGGACCTTTTTCAAAATTTTATGTTAAAACATCTTTCAGACTCCAGCGAACAATATCTCAGAGGCTAAATTATCCTTTGGAAGAAAACAGATAAGAAGCTCATTTCTTTTTCCAATCTCAGTCCTTTCATCTTTTTTTTTTTTTGTTTTTAGAAAACCTTTCCAGGCTCTATAAGTCTGATCTTTGATGCAGCGATCAAAACCGTCTCATCTCGCAGTGCTTCTCCAACTCCGCTCTTACCTACAAAAGTTATTTCTTCTGCTGATCTGAACTTTCGATGCGGTCTCCATTTTACTAAACCTTTGTTGTCCCCTCTGTGTGATCTCGTGTCTCTCTGCAGATGATGAAGAGAATGTGACTACAGCAGTTTTGGCTCTGAGGGTGACTCAGACTAATCAAGTTTACAATCCATCCTGCAGTTTTCACAAAGAGAGAGAAAGAGAGAGGGGGTGGGGGGGTGGGGGGGTTAGTTAATGGATCGGCAGCTCCGTGGAAGACCTGGTGGAGGGGAAAAAAAAAAAAAAGAAGGTGGGAGAGTGACCTGTTGTTCACTGGGAGCAGACTGACAGGAAACAGACTACTAAGCGACACCGTGGGCCGGCGGTGGGTGTGAGGCTGAGCCTGACCCCTTTATCAGGAAACAGCACTGAGCTGCCGAGTCCAGGCTGCCGCAGCACAAATCACGCAGCCGCCTGGCAGTAAAAGAATGGAATTCAGCACCAGCTTGAATTCACACAGCCAGCCAAATGACAGCCTGGTGGAGAGAAAATAGCAGCTTTCAGATCAGTATCGCTCACATCAGTCGATAAACATAACGGGTTTTCACCTGTGCCATCAAATTTTCTATTGCACGGGAGAAGAAGAAATATATTTTTTAAAAAAGAGAGAGAGGAAGAGAGAGCTTTAAGCTGGCTGGCTCAAGATGAGTTTTTCCCTTTTTTTTTCCTCCCTCCAACGGTTGGCAGGCGGCTAACCTGAAGAAAAATAAATCATAACCTGCCCAGCGCCAAATGACAGCTGAATCTTTCATCATAGCGTCGTGGCAAGGTGTCAAATGGCTACCAAAACAAAAAAGTCAACAGGTGTGTTTCGAAAAGCTCAACATGATGAAAAATAACTTTAATAAAAAAGGTACGCACACTGCATGTGTGGGGTCAGCTTTGTAATCATATAATGCATGCTATTTTGTGAATAATAATTCACCAGTTTCATACGCAGCTAATATGCGAGACCAAAGCCAGCAGACAGCAGCGAGCAAAGACAAGCGAGAATCAGGACCGAAGGAGAGACCCCAGGTTGGGATTCAACTACAAGTTTCAGATTTACGGTTAATTGAGACCAGCAGTGTGTGATAATCATCCTGTCTGATCAGCATCTTGATACACTACGCCTGTAAAGAGGGACGGATGATGGATGGAAAGAAGTTCTCTCACTCAGATTTAGACAAATTTGTGAATAATGTTTGAGAGAAATGGGTCCATGTAGAAAAAGGTTTGGATGTTTGAGTTCAGCTCATAACATAAAAGGGAACAAAAACAATATATTTATATATATTTTAGTTCAGTGTACGTAGGCTGATGATTTATTGCTTCTATTTCAAACCTCTGTGTTTCCTCTAAGGCTGTGTTATTACTCACCTTTTTTTCTTTTTTTTTTTTAGTTACATTACAGGTTAAAGTTTGAGTACAGTTGCACAAAAAAAATGATTAAAATGTTCTCTTGTTATTAATGGCTGTCATCTACATAATTAAATACAGCGAGTATATTTGACAAGCCTTACAAATGCATGTACAAGTCAAATATTATTGTAATTAAGTCAGGCAAACCTAGCAGGCATGTTTTCAGACTGTGGCAGGAAGTTCACGGGGGAAATGAACTGTGCCACTGCGCAGCTCTACAAACCCTCACACGACTATACGACCCTGAAAACTCTTCTTTAAGTTGTTGGGTTCCACCTTTAAAAAAAAAAAAGTTGTTCACCAACCATGACATTCTCACCTTCTTTGATCCAATCACACTTGTATCCTCAGAGTGTAGCTGTAACTTTTTGTTTGCCTGCACGCCGCCGCCTGCTGGTTGTCTTCCTGTTTGGCGGATGGTTCTCTCACGCAGCTGGGTGTTGGGGGGAGAGTTCATGTGTCACACCATCACACCTTTGACAGCTGGAAATTCTCCCACTGTCTTCTTTTCTTTAAATAGCAGCTCTCTGCCATAGAACCGCTCTGTGTTGGAGGTGCAGCGAGGTGAATTTTATTTCTTTTTTTATTATTATTTTTTTGGACAGGGCCAGACTTGTGGCTGACTGCGGCTCGGCTCTGTCTGCTGGAGCACACGACCTGCTCCAGTTGTTTTTTTCCCCTCTCCCACTGCATTCTGGTCGGGCTTTTTTAAGGTGTGTAACGGCTCTCTGACGGCTCTGTATTCTTTGGTGCTTTCATGGCTTCATCCTAATATGACTGATGAATGTGTTAATCCTAATGCTTAGACATGAGATTATTGTTTCCTTTTCACAGCTTCGATTCGTCGCTCTGTGGAACCCAGAATGTAAAGAAACGAGACATTTCTGATTAACATTGATGAGCAGTCAGCCGACTTAAATGGACTGTACAGAAAAATACCTAAATATGTATAACTTTTAGGGCAATTGAACACTAACATGTTATTGTTTTTAGGCTAAAACATTTAAAAAGCAACATATAACGCCCTACTCTAAAGAAATGTCTTTAATTATATTACAAAACTGATAAAAATTATAATCCTCAGAATTCTCATTTTATGTCGAGAGTCTTGTCTCGTTCTGCTGCAGAATCTGAATCCAGAAGAAAGCGAAGAACAAGGAACGTCAGAACATGAACAAAAGCAAAAGTTTTCTGCTTTCGTGAAACAAGGTGCAAAACAAGTCGGGGACGTTAATAAAAAAAAATTTTTTAAAAAGTACCTATAACACTAAAGTAAAAAAGCACTTTTGCATTTCCTTTATTTTAAAAATTCCTACCTTGTGTGGCGTCCTTCCGACAGGCTGCCATTGTTTCCAGACCCAACATCTTCCACTATAGAAGAGTTTGAAAATTCAATACACTGAAATGAGGCAACATTCTGTAATCCTGTTCGCACTCCTGATGCTGCTCTTTGCTGCTCATCTGCAGAGATTCAAGCTTCACTCATCGCTTATTATTCTTTAAAAAATTAAACAAAACTTGCACAGCTATAAATATTGAAAACACAGCAAAAATCCATCTTGTATTTTCTTCTTGTCAACAATAAAATATCTTTCTCCCCTCTCCAGGCTTCTACAACAAGCTCTACCTGCTTATTTAGAGTTTAAGTATTATGTAGTTCCTGAACAATAAAACTTCTATTGATATAGAATTTATTAGAAACTATAACTGTTTATTATTTAAGTGTGCAGGATTTTTCAGGAGTAAAATCCTTGGAAAATGCTCAGAACTATAGTATTGACCCCATGTGTGAATCTGTAGAGGATCTATGTCAATAACGACTCTGATTTATGTCTTGAACTCTATCCTTAATTAAGAAATTCTTAATGTCCTGAAATGGAGATTTTGAAAGGTAGATTTAAAAGTAGCGTTTATGTATAAACTTGGATGATGATGTTTCAAGACTTGCATTTCAAAAAAGAGCCATTTATATAACTTATTGCAGTTAAACTCTGCAAACATAGAGGGTTTTTTTCTAAAATCACTATGACTGACTGAGAAGCTTTAATGCTCCCAGACAACAAACTTTAATGACAGTGGAGGGTCTGCAGGTTCCGGTTTATCTTTGCTCTGTTATCATTGCGTTATTTCCTCTGAAACCTTTTAGAACGTCAAATGGTGAACAGGTTCTCTGCATTTCTGAGGGCTTGTTCTGCACACATGTGCTAAACCCACAGGCCTGTACAAAATCTTTTTTCTTTTTTTTAAATTTTCCAATACAAATAAATATAATTATTTTGATGATAGAATTAGGTTTTCACCGTCACCAGTTTTTTGGCTGGAAATTAGAATAATGGTGATATTTTCTTTATGCGCAGCCAGAGTTCAGACTTAAATATGACAGAGACAGCAAGGAATCTTATCTTAAAGACTCTGAGCCATAATACCTTCAAATATTTTTCTATTGGTCATTGCAAAGGGTAAAAATAATTCTTATTTAAATGTAAATTCAAACAGGTGTGAAGAAAAGACATATTTTGAGAGAAGAGAGTCTCATTCTTTATCAAAAATAAATCTGTGATTGAATAAAAATAATTAGAAATCTAAATCCACCAGGAGCATAAAAGATTCTGGGCTTAACTGAACTGCAAGAGTCATATTAAACACTTCAGATGAATGTGTATGCAGTTCATCTGTATCTCCTGCAACAATATTCAAGTTCCAATAAGTTTTTGTCAAGATTATATTGTGTATTATGATCATGTTATTGGTTTTGGTTAAAGGTTTTTTTCTCGCTTCAATAGTAACCATGGGGATTTGTACAGTAATTTGAATCATCTCACATTATAAAAGTGATGGAAAGTGTATAGATAAGTTACGGCCTGTAAATGTCCAGTAAACAGAAATTCAGAAGATTTGCTCAATTTTCCCCCATAAACCGAGTCGAATGAGCCATGCACACCATTATCAGTCCAATATAATCGTGGTAAAACATCCAGACGACGTGTGTGTGTGAGGCTGGAGGTAAGCTATGTCGAGCCAAGCTTACAAACAGCAATTTCTGACAATTTGAAAGGTCCTGGAGTCAAAAGACGCGTTTGGAAAACCCAATTTCAGCGTGGAAAGAAACTGTGTGTGAATTTATCCCTGTAGAGCCCACGGTAAACTGTGTGGAGAAACGCTGACACTTCAAAAAAATTACAAGCACTTGTCCTTGGCCAATGCCTCTCCAGCGGGGGGATTCAAGAGCGTCAACCTGATTTTCTGTAAATCACTTACCTGTGGGCCATCATGCCCTTAACTGGTTATGGCTGCTATAAGCTTACGCTCCATCACACCCCCACAGTAACAGGTCGTCAACTGCATTTGAGTGCTAGAGCATCACCCCCCCCCCCAACCCTCAGGTGGTGTGGAAGAAATCAAATTAAAATATTGTAGGAGGGAGCGAGAGCGCTGTGCTGCATGTTCAGCAGCGTCTGCTTTGTTTACCAAAAAGCCACCATCTCTGGCGCCGAATGGCCTTTCTCGACATGAGCAGCGGTTGGCAGATAGGGACGAGGCGTCCTGGGGCTTTTGATTTACACAGCATTTTGTCATGCGCTGCGGTGTGTGCGGTTCAGGTCACAGGTGGCAGCCAAAAAAATGAACAGAAAAAAATAAATCATTGCGGCAAAATAATGCGATTGAATGTCAGTGAAGTCGATGCGACTTCACCCGGGTTACGGTCAAAACCCCGAGTCCAGGGGGATTGAGTGGAGGGGGAGAAATGCAAAAGACAAAAATGTAATAATTTGCCTTCTCGATTTGCTAAGATAATGTAGTGGACTCATCCAAAAGGTCAGTGGGAACACTTAATTTCATCAACATCAGCGCCCGGCAGTGACGTTATCTGAACTGGCAGAGCAAAGCATAAAACTCACCGAGGGACGGAGAGTCTTGAATTCCTCTAATGTGCAAGAGGAAGACGCTTCATACAGAGATGAAAAGAGACAGGCAGATGAAAAGCTGAAGGGTGAAAGTGGAAATGATAATAAAATCCAGGGCATTACGCGTGCAGCGCTTCAAGACGTGATTAGAGCTTTCCATTGGATGGGCCCCTGTGTACAAACATTTCAGTGGCATTCAGAGGGCACTGCACTGCTAAAAGATCATCATTGGACTTAGTACTCCCCAAAAGATACTAATGGAGCAGGACTTTCATTACCCTTTCAAGTGGAGTATCATAATTGAGAGCCTCCCCTTTTGAGTGGTTCCCAATCGAATAAGGCAAATGACATCGCGACGTCCCTCTCTCTCTTTCAGTCGTCTAATGATGTTTCATTGGATTTTCATGAGAAAAATGGAGAAAACAGATGCGGCAAGGGAGCCTGTTTACTTGTTTGACATGCATGAAATCTATGTGCAGATGTTAGACCAAAGCTGCGTGTGCTCGGCTTTGGTCTGCTCAGCTTTCGGCAGACGTCCAGAGTCTCGTGCGTGCAAATTGTTCTTTCTTTACAAATCCCGGCAGTCGCGAAAAATTGCGCTTGTGTGGCCGATTTTCGCTTTCATCATCACACGTGAGCGCTCGTGGACACTTCCCCAATTAATCATTTTCCGCACAAAATGTCTGCTGGACCCCACGTGTCGTCGGGCGCAGGCCGTGAAGAAAGGGAGAAGCGCAGAGGGGGAGGCAATTTCACACAACATAAAATGGCAGCAGCCACTGGAAATTTTTAAGAAAAGAAAATTTGAAGGACTTGCAACATTTTATTGTGTCGGTTTGGAGATCAGAGCAAGGACACAGGCACGAGGGCGGGGGGGTGGGGGGGGGAGACTGTCAACTACAAGACAAAGATAGAAAAAAACCCTTTGGAGAAGTAAAATCATAAAACTGCTGCATCATGTTTTTAAATGCTGGGTTTATTCTGGTTGGGTAACGTTTGGGATGTCTTCCTTCTTCTTCCCAGGCCGCCATTTTGAAACTGTATCTCATCAGACTTCACTGAACAGGCCTTTGAGCTTGAGGCCCGGTGGCAGAGGCATCCGCTCGCTATAGGAGCTCTCCAGTTCTACGGTCATTAATGGGGTGGGAGACACTGACCAAGAGTGATGATTTTTTTTTTTAAATTTTATTTATGTTTTTCTTGTCTCCCACTTCCTGCACTGGGTCGAGGGAACATGCAATGACAGCGCTGGCCTTCGAGATAAGCCTGTCCACCAAGTCGCTTTCAGCTGCCGATAAGCTGCTGCAACGCCACACAAGACGGCCGAGAAGCCATGCATCTGTTTTTTGAATATGCATTTCAACATACACATTTGTTTGTTAAATAAGTCACTTAAATTTCAAGTTTCGACCATAATGCACAAAAGATAAGCTGTGATTGTGTTTTGTTTTTTTTCTTTTTTAACTGAGAAGGAAATTTGGGCATCCAAATGTTATTTTCTATGAAAGACAACAAATTTGTCCTCTGCTGCTTGACGAGTCCAAACACATCGTCAGGACAGATCATCTCTCTTAATTGCCAGTAGGTGTGTGTGTGTGCGTGTGTGTGTGTGCATGGCTGTCCACTGTGTTTATAGATAGTCAATTACAGATTTTAATATAAGATCGTACATCCTAAAACCCGATACGGTGATAACTCCGTTTTGCCTAAAATGAAATTTATCTTTCTTGTAGTTGAATCTGTCAGTCTAAAGCTGCTCCAGTGAAAGCAGCAGGTTGCACACATGCTAGTTTATCAGTAAAACATGCAGCCGACATCCTTTTTTTAATACCTGTTGGTCTTTGGGAGACATCGCACACGCTCTTTGCTTGTGTGAACATTCAGTTTATCGATCTGAACTCTGGACTTATCAGTGCGCCTGCAGTAAAGCAGGCAATCTGCGAGTCTGACCCTGAACTGTAATATTTCTGAGACCGGTCTGAATCTCGTCTGAAAACCAAAGGCATCAGCACCTCGACCACATTTTTGACATTAGTGTCGGCGTTGCGAAAACGGACGTGTCCATAAGTGAAGATACCGACGCAGAAAAGGCCAATTTAACCAGCAAAACCTGTTAAATAAGCTGCAAGGTAGGAAATCAAGTCAGTGTGGGTGCCAGTTGTTCAGGCTGAATATAGTCGATGTACGATGGAGGAGGGAAAAGTTTCTTTTCAAAGGTCTAAAATAACCTATATATCTTCAAATAAAAAAGGAAAAACAGTTTGGAATAATAAAAAAAAAAGTCTTTCCCTCAAGGACGAGCATCAGCGCCGACACTGCACTGGGTTTGGTAACCGTATTTGAAAGAATCCAAATCGATTCAATCATCTTGGAAAGAGAGTAGTTGTCCTAATATGGCAGGAGATGCAAACAACCAAATGGGCAAATAAAACAATCTTGAGACCAAACATGTCCCCAGAGGCAACGACAGGCAACAGCGGGCAACGGCGGCAGACTCCAGAGGAGATCGAAGGGATTTGGGACGCGGCCAAGTGAAAAAAAGGACCAAAAAAGAAAGAATGAAACATTAAGTGGAGACAGTCAAAGGAAATAAAGCAAAAAAAAAAAAGGACTGCGCTAAATCTCACATAGAGAGATGAATAATTCAAAAATAATGGGATGTTCATTACTTCCATCTTACTGGCACGCAGTGGGGGGATGAACACACCTAAATTAGGTGCTGCTTTTCATTTTGAGAAACAGACAGACGACATTACACCGAGAGTGAGGAGGAGTGCGCGAGGAGGTGAACTGAATGTTAATGTTTACCTGCTGGAAAGAAATATTCAAATGCGCATCAGTCAATCTGGGGACACAAGCTGAGGCCGAGGCGTGGAGTGCATGATTGAACATCAAAGGGCCGAGTGCTATCAGCATTTATCTTTGAGATTCACAGCTGGTAGATAAGTCGCCCTTTAATTGTGGCTCTGTCTATCGTAGGTCACAAGCGGCCCATCAATCACTGTACCCGGGGCAACCTGGCACCGCCAGACTTAAAAGGAACAGAGGGAGGATGACGAGGAATTGTAATAGATGGCTCCTCTTGCATATCCTCGTTTTCTTCATTAGTGGGGAAAAAAAATCTTGAGAAGTCAACAAAAGAGGGCGAAGCTTTAAAGTTTTCGAAACGAAAAGTTTGTTGAGCAGGAACGGGTCAGTTACCGGTTTCAAACTGCAATTATAAATTAAAATATTTCTAATCAGATGTGAGAGAGACACATGGAAGAAGCTTTGTGGCGCATGGAGCAAACACAGAGCTGCCCCTCCCTCCCTTATTGCTGCCTGCCAATAAGCTGACAGTTCCAGTTTTCACTCACCTACAAAAAATTGTGTATGTCTGGAAATATCTCCGGGTGAAAAAAATGCAGACGGGGCATAAAAATGTTAGGAGCGTCACCCATCACTCTTGTGTCATATAGAGTAACACTTGGGAAACCTTGAGTGGCATGTCTGTTTATTTTCTTGCTACCTGAGCAGATAGCCTGACTAAGAGGATATAGCTTGATGTAGCTGTGTTTTTCTGACTGTATGGCGTAGAGAGTAAACCCACCCCCACCTGTTGCTGTGCACCCCCTGCTGGCTGAAAGAACACCACCTTACGCTCCCTGGCTAACACAAAAGAAAAACGTGGCTGGTAGAAATATCTGTGGTTATAGAAAAGGAACATTGTACAAACACTATATTAGTGCCACTCGTCTTAATAAAGTCAGATGCCATTGGTGCATTCATACTTCAAGTATTAACTATACATATTGAAAAGTTTGTCACAAAAATGTGTTTTCACAGTAGAAACTGGGAAAATAAAAAGTATTTCAGACGTGCATTCGACAAACCATCTGCTCTTTCTGCACCGTGAGCATCCAGGTCATGTTTAGTCCGAGGGGCTTGGAGGCGAAAGAGAGAGGACAGTGAGAACGGAGGTAAGCAACTGGGATCGACACTGAGAAATGAGTTTCAGGTCGGCCTGCTGGCTTTAGTGAGCATTACGTCGGACGGGCAACTTTGCACAGATTTGACTCTGTGGATTCTGAGGCACTGCAATCAAAAGCTTGACAATTGTGGCTGTAGAGTTGATATCAATGCAATGAGAAACAATTCAAGCAAAAACCCGTGAAGAAGGAAATGTGAGGAAAAAATTAGAAAAACACATATTGTCATGCCAACAGTAAACAAGCAACATCGCAGGGGTTAAGCACGCCCCACGTTTGGAGGCCTCAGTCCTCGACGCGGACGTCGCGGGTTCGACTCCCGGTCCCAGCCACCTTTGCCACATGTCTTCCCCCCTCTTCTCGCCCTCTTTCCTGTCTGCCTACTGTAAAAAAAAAAATACAAGCCACTAGTGCTGCAAAACCTCTTCGGAGAAAGCAACATCACTTTGGTAACTGGAATCCAAACAGTTTTGTCAACAAACATGTTTTAAGATTCTGCAATATTTTTACACGAGGGAATGATGCACTGAAAATCTCAGCTTTCTCAATTTCTAATGCTGACAAGTCTGCCCCATTAGACAAAACACCGCTTAATAACTAATGGAGTTTTTTATAAAGAACCTAATAAAAAAAAAATTCAAAAGGTGTTTTAGGGCCATAGAGTCCCAACAGTAATCTATAGGACAACGATTTGCTGGAGAAAGTTCAAGAAAACTGAAGTTGTGGGGGATGTTTGAGTGTTCATCACTATCCTGCCATCCTTTTAAAACTTAAGTAGCTGTTGGAGCTGTTTTTATTGACTCACTGTAAAATACCTTAGTGGCATTTAAGAAATGCCCTTTTCACTGTCCTGTCAAAAGGAAGATGAGAAAATCCATACAAGTTTCATAACTGTAAATTATCAGGTCTGCAGCCAGCAGCCAATTGGCTCAGACTTGCAGACATTTCATCAATGATGGCGAGTGATAACCCCAAATATTAGATATCATCATACAGTACCGTGAGCATGGATGGAGACACAAATGTCCTACGAAAGAAGAAAAACAGAGAAGCTGCTCTTTCTTGGTGCAGGCAGGAAACTTTGCACATGGTGTGGAAGAGGGTGGCAGTAGAAGCAACATTCAGCTGAATGCCTACTACAGGCATTGATTTTTTTTTTTTTCTCTGTTGAGTAAACTTCAGTGGGATTTCCCTCCAAGGCATTTCTGCTTTTGCTTAAAATGTTTAACCCGGAGATTATGACCATCTTTTATAAACATTGAACTGGGCTCCGGTGACTCAAAGAGAGGGTCTTTCTTAAGGTGTGCCACATACGGGGCAGCATCTTGGTTTTCTAAACCTTTTGAGCTCGCTGCTGCCCCGTGGCGTTCATATTTAGACCCAAAGTTATTCATACACCGGGCAGAGTTGGAGTTTTTCTTGCCATCTGTCTTGAAGTGGGACTGGCAGATGCTATAAGAAATAAAAAGAAAATGTACAAGGGGTGTCATTGTGGAAAGTGTTATTGCACTTTATTGATTCACACAAGCTGAAAAGCCGCCATGTCTAAAATGATTTGCACCCTTCTTACCCTTACTTACGCTGCAATTTACTTTGATTGAGTTCTTTGTATCATGTTGTGTAACATCTACAAAGCTTTATGTTCCCACAAGCACATTTGACCCTCATTTCTTGGGGTGAAATGCAAGATCACTGAGGACAAACAATCCAGTTTTAGATTTTTATCTGAAGCTTCGTTGCACTTATTCAGAGAAGTGCCTTCCTCACTGGTTCGTATCCATGGCGTCCATCTGTATGCAGCGTCTGCTCGTGAATGCTGAGAGTCCACTATATACGTCTAAAGATCATCGGCGATGGGTTTGTTTTTGCTTGTTTTTGCCACGCTTGACACAAACCAACTGCAGAGCGCTGATTGACAAAACCAGCTGTTTCCTCAAACTCCAGGCTGAATTTAAAAGCAAATAAAGTTTTGATTTGGAAATTCGTTGTTGCCCTTCCACGCTGAGGTCGAGAAGATAAGATAGATGAGACAGCAGGAAGGAAATCATCTTTAGAAAAAAAATACTTGGTTATATTTTCACTGTCAAACATGCAGAGGGAAAGAACACTGAGAAAATAAAGTCTTCCACGCTTCAGTTCTAACATTCTTTGATATGAACAATTCCTTCTGGCTTGATATTTAGGTGAACCTTGACCCAATTTTCAAGGCTCAAACGGGTTTTTGCTTCATCCCTCCTCCAACCAACTCTGACCAACAGTCCATCCACATGCTGATGAAAACAAACATTGTCACAGCGTGGAACTAAATCCGTCCAGACATATTTTTTTGCAATTATCTACAGATAAAAACACTGTACGCAAAAAAGGCGTGCCAGTTTCTACTTTGAAAATACGTCTTGGCATGCAAAAGAAGAACAAACAAACAAGAAAAAAATAAACATTCCTTATGTGCAATCATGGCCTTCACTAAGACTCGGTAACCAAGAGACAAAGTATCTGAACACTACATGTAGCATGTGATTGATCTTGAGCAGTAGTACCCTCGGAGGGATGGGGATAAGGCAGGACATTAACGATGGAGTGGGATCACGACGAGGCGCTGCAGCCTCGCCTGAAGCTCACGGATGCATGTGACAGACAGGGTATCATGCTCTGAAACCTTTCTTGAAAGGCTCCTGTTGCTGCCGTTCTGGGGATTAAACCAGCCTCATAATGGCCTGCGGGATTTGTGCCACTGCTGGGTGACAGCCGTCAAATTGGGTGGCAGGCAGAGGCGAATCGCAGCCCAAAACACAGTCCTCAGTCCATAGAGTTGCCAGTCAAAGATGAAGATCTAAAGGCCACAACGGGAAAAAAAAAAAAAAAAAGGAGGAGGATAGATAAGGCCAATAAAGAGCTGTCTCCATGACAGGTAGCGCCGAGCTTCGCCACGTGAAGAGACGTATTAAGAGGCTGCTGCGTTGGGTTTTGCGTAAATAATCCCTGAAACGCTAAATTCCCTAACCCACATCTCTTCCTACAACTGCATCTGCTCTTGTTTTGGGGATTTGCAAGATTATTTTTCCACAGGAACTACTTTACATCCTCAACAGCCACTCTGTACGGAATCCACAGTTGCCATGGCAATATCTGGGCAAGAAGAAAAAAAAAAAAACTGGAGAGAACGAGGGAGGGAAGAGAGAAGGGGAAAAAAAGAGAAAAAGTATTCACAGTTGACAGGGAAATAACGGGTTTCATTATAAGGAGCCAGATGATTCTCTCTATCACCATTGGCAGCTCGATGGCAGAGCTGTGTATGAGCAGTGATGGATTACTGTCAGGGTCAAGGTGCTGCGGGCCACGCTTACTGATTAAATGAGCCCAAACTGATACGTCTGAGATCCCATGCCGGCCTTCTCCTCAGGAAACTAAACAGACAAATCCCTGGATCCTAATTAAAGTATTTCTCCCCAACCGTTTTCCCGCTGTTTACCCGGCTAAAGCCTTCCTTTCCAAGCTCAGCTCAAAGCACGTGGTTTAGCTTGATCTCTCCACACACCAAAGAAAAAATATATATATATATAAATATATAAACAAGCTGAACTGAAAATTGTGGAGGGGGAAAAAAATCATTGGGAAGGCATAAGGAATCACTTTTATATACACAAACTTTGCTCAAAACTATTGCATCAGCAGGCCAGAGGCTCAGCTACTGTGGTCTTTCTGGGAAAAAGCAGGAGGGAAAAAAGAGAGAGAGACAGAGACAAAGAAAGAGAGAGAGAGAGAGAGAGAGAGAGAAACTTCTGCCTGATATTTGAGGATTTTTATTTCCACCAAGTCACAGTAGACTCACGGTCTATTTGGCAGGATATGGCGTGGGAGGGACAGGGAAATCTCAAATGCAGCTGCTGTTTATCAGTTTGAGTGTACATCTCCCCTGCAAACAGTTTAACGTCTCAGAACAAAGTAGCACAATGAGGAAAAGACGCTCAGCACATCTAAACCCACATCATTACCTCGAGTGGGACCAGACACAGAAAGAGCGCGGGGAGCCGGAGCATTTCAGCGCTGTGTTGTTGTTGTTGTTGAAGGCACTCGAGACAAAACCAAAGGGTGAAGTCTTGGTTGTTGCTAACCTGCTGCTGACAAGACAAAATGGTCGATCAAGTTCACTATATTGCTTCGTTTAGCACTTATAATGGACCAGAAATGATAGATGATAGTTGATAGTTGTGCAGGATTGTCCAATCTACACAGAAAAAGCCAAATAATCACTGATTCATTTTTGCATTCATCTTTGCTTTGATCTATATTTAGATTACTCTAACACATGAATTTGATTTGATATTGTACTCCTATGTAGAGCTTCGCGTACGTCTATTTGCATTGTCTATCAATCAATCAATTTTATTTATAAATCACATGTCAGCAACAAGGCAGGTTACGTCATAAAAACACGAAAATAAATCGTCATTATAACGACACACAGGCACCAACTGAGAAACCAGGAACAACCATAACGTTGCACTTTCTAGTGTTTTTTGTTCTTTAACAGGTTTTCCTCCCCAGTTGCCTTTTATTTAGCTTCATCTATTTACTCCTCCTTTTTGAACAACTTTCTTGTCCATGCAAGATAATAGGGGCAGGAAAGTTTTTACGCATTTTTGAATGCATAAAAACCATTATGCCACAAAGTTTTTTTTTGTTTTGTTTTGTAAAGACCGTAGTTTCTTCCTCTTTGTAATAATGTGCTTCTTGTTGTGGTTGTTGGTTGCAATCTGACTGCAGTGCCTGAACACTTTTGCAAGGCACAGCATTTACGGTTTAAGATCCTGAAAATTGCTGCGGGACATAAAGACAATCAATGACTCCTGACGTTCGGCAGAGGGGACCCGTCCTCGGTGGAGACATCATGTCAAAGCAATCAACATCTCTTCGACCTTGGGGTCTCTCAAGTCAGTCATGTCAGTTTGATTGGCATACGTGCCGCAACAAACTTGCAGCTAATCATGATGCTGCTGACCTGTCAAAAACGATAAAATAAATTAACAAGAGGCAAAGCAGAAGTTAGGACTGAACTTGATGATCAGTAACTAAATGTGCATATTAACTTTTAAACGACGGCTCTCCAGAGGTTCACGTCCGTAGGTGTGTGTGTGTGTGTGTGTGTGTGTGTGTGTGTGTGTGTGTGTGTGTGTGTGTGTGTGTGTGTGTGTGGGGGTGTGTGTGTGTGTGTGTGTGTGTGTGTGTGTGAGCATATTCCTAATTTCTGCCCCACTTTAGTAGTATCCTGTGTATCCAGCAAGTGATAAATGCCCTGTGCTATAAACACAACCCAGTAACTAAAATTGGGCCAGAAGGAGTACATTTATACTCAGTCTCCCAACTTCTGCTGCTTGTTTGCAGGGTGTAACTGTCTTCTGAAATATTTACTGTAGTCAGAGAGGAGGATGGATGTTTTACAATCCATACCCAAAGAATAGAGTGAGAACAATTCATGTTTGGTTCAGTTTAGTCCAAAACAAACACATTTTTATAAAGCATAAATATTATGAATTTTGGTTGACAGTGTTGAGGTAGATTTTGGCAAAATTTGTTTCCCTCTTTGTCTGATTAAAATGGTCCTTTCTACATTTTTTGCAGTGATTTTAGCATAAATCATGGGTAAAAAGTTCAATTAATTCTCCAAAATAAATAAATATGATTTCATTTATTTATTTTTTTTTAACTTCTGGAGTAAAATGCAATGTCTTAACAATTTGTCACTTCAGTTGCGTGTTTGGTCACACTTGTACTTTGGTCCTGCGATTCATCGACATTTTTTCCTGACAAGTTTTGGAGAATGTTAAAAAAAAACCTTTTTTGTTATGTCATTAACAGATTTAACGTAAATCTAAGCTATTTCATGACAAATACGTTTTTGTAACAAAACCCAATAAGACATTATCTTAAAGAGGTAAATTATTATAAATATTTTCACGTGGCATTTTGCACATAAATAAAATGTTGAGCACAAAGAGAAGACTATCTTCTTGGTCTTCATTCTTATGCGACACGATGTTGATGTTTCATTTAGGTGTATTGTTTATGTCGCACTTTCTGAAAAGAGCATGACATCCGCCTGAGCCACTCCGAGGCGGCGGACGCTTTTCTCCAGGATCGCTGTCCTGTGGGAAGGTCCAACGGTGCCCAAGGCCAGGTTGTTCTGCAGGCTGATTGGAGTCTGTCTCGGGTGTCTTAATGTAGTCCTGCTTTCATTGGCTCATCCGAAATTCAAGGATTGAACCCCCAAGGCAAAGCAGCAAGATGAATGTGAGTAATTTTAGTACAAAGGTTTCATGACAGGAACTACAATGCTTGACTCCAAGGACACAACCCGCAGAGGACCGCAGTTAACCAAGACAAGCACACAAAGCACTGGTCAAGAAATCAATAGTGACTTCACCTTTAAATGCGCTTACATCACATCAATGAAGTGATTTGGCTCGCAGCTGAGCAGGTAACACAGTGACGGTGACTAAGGGATTTGACTTCCAGCTGTGGAAACATCCAGTAAGTTGATGAATGTTGTTCCAAACTGCGTTTAACAATTCCGCCTTCAAAGTTTCCCCAAGTCTCATACTATCGAGGAAAAACTTCACGCTTGACCTCGTGGACAACTTTCACTGAAATGTTCTTGGAAAAGTTTTGCATTTTCATGACGGCGCGGCTGTCAGGAAGAAAGATGTATGTGTAGATTTCTCTGAACTGGAGGGATATTATGTGGAAAAAGGAAGCATTATTTGATCAGCTACATATCGTCTCCCTCTCATATCCTGTTTAGCATTTTTACAGCTTTTTCCTTTTCAGCGTATTTAGGCTTGTAGCTCACACTGTAGTAGTTGCTTTCTTTTTTTATGGCTAAAGTCAAGGAAAAGGTGAATCAATAAGAGTCGAGAAGAATATGAAAAAGAGTAACGTCAAAAAAATGAAAACAAGCTCTGGGCGACTGAACACACAGCCGGCAACGGTCAGAGTGACAATGTATAGGATACTGAAATCAGATATGAATGCATTCTGCTGTCCAACTTTAGCCAATGTCAGCCTTGGGCTGATTTGACATCTTTTTCCATAAGGAAGACATTTAACAAGCTGTGTTTGCACGAAACAGTCCATCTGTAGCCTGTTTTCTCATCATCCAGATTAAGGGCTTGGATAAGAAATCAAAGCACTGATATACAGTCAGACATTCATAAAAAAAATAATCAAAAACCAAGATAATGCAGCACTCTGTGCTTGAGAAACTTTATGCTCACAAACAACACCTACAGTTACCTTTATTGTCTGGCTACGGATTCCACCGGTTGTTGCTGCATCATGGCCCGTGTTGTGTTCTCACCCCACAGCTTCGAGCTGTTCCCTCTCTTGAAGCCATAAATATAATTGTTTTATAATCACCCATTCACTTTAATGAAACTTCCTGGATAAAGGATTTAACAGCATGAAGAACATAAGAGCGCTTACTCTCTCCTTTTTACATTAATAGTCTGATAAAACAGATTATTTGTCAAGAACAAAAACTCTTTTGACATTCATGGTTTGCTGACCCACATTGTTATCATCGATCACAATTTCATTTGTACCAAAATAGGAAACGGTATTATGATTCCCATTCATGACAGGATCAGGGGGACAAAGTTGGACACAGGCGTTGTTACCACCTTGCGCTTGTTGTCTATTGCCCTTCACCCCCCACCCCTGCAGTGACAACATGGTTGACACAAACTACTTTGAAGTCAAGTTATATGGCTGTGTGCTGAGATACCATTTGAAGCTTTGTCACCAGTGCACAGCAGGAGGTTGTCCTGTCTGCGTGACCTCACATAATGATGGTGGTCCAGTTAGAGGATATGGGGAGGAGGGGCGGGGCGGGGGGGTAATCTGTAAGGTTCATGCAGAGTAAGAAGGATAATCATTAAATTCACCTTTAAAGGTCAACATCTCTTTGTGCTGACTCAGATGGAGACAATTCAAATGGAAATTCAGTTGCAGCTTTTCAAAATTGAAAAAAAAAAAAAAACTCCACAAAATTTCTTTATGCAGAAAAATCTTATCACACAACAAATCAATCACAGGAACAGGTGCGCCTGTCGAGGTAGCAGAAAGCTTAATTAATGAACATCAGCCAAGCCCTCTGGTGTAAATTAATATTTTTCCTTCATGCCAGCCTGATTTAAGGCAAGAAGTGATTTCCGGCTCCAGTGTCACTGTTCTAATAAGCGTTTATCATATTGCTTGACTGGTAATTACTGTTAATGACATTGTGCCGCTGACAGGCAGGAGCACTACAAGTTATTACTTGTCTTGGCAAAGCTGATGACAAGTAAAATAACATCACACGCTGAATTAGGACAATGCCGTCTAAATGCAGGTCCAGAGAGGAACGTCCATGCATGCGGCTGTCTGCCGCTGGAGGGTAATTATAACACCTCGGACTGAACAGAGATTGTTCAGTGAAGGGCGCGAGATGAGCTGGTTTTAGGATCCCTGTTGCCAGGATGGACACTGGCGATGAGCTCCGAGGAGGAGAAGGAGGAGTGTTTATAGCTTCAGGGGTAAATCTCAGATGTGTGGCAAGCTACAGAGGATAAGCGTAAGAACAGCTTACACTTACTTACATTTGAGGTATTTAGCCAATGAGCTCATGCAGGGCGGGTTAATGCGATATTCAAGGACACTTGACAGGCTGGTTACTGATCAGTGCAGGTTTTACGCTGCCTCCATCAGCCAGGAAAGTTGAGAATGAAGAAGGTTTTGAGAAGGTTAAAGGGTTTTTTTTCCCCTCTTTCCCCCCCGTGTTTGAAGCGTACAGGTCCACCAGATTGTCTTCTCTTTGATCCACATTGCAGCTCTTCAAAGAAATCCTTAAAGTTTATTTCTGGGAGATTTACAGTCCTAAGAATTTACTTACTTTTTGCGTGTACAAGTAGAGCTTGTATTTTAAAGCCAGCTGGTCGACCAGAGTAAGCAGAGGCCTGTTCAGATCAATGAAACTCAATTTTGCTGACAAGATGCAGATCAACACACGCAGAATGTCTTTCTGCCTTCACAGGGATTTTGCATGAATTTAAATTTCTTTTTCATTCATTCTTGAACCTAACCCCGACACTTACCTTACACCTGAACTCAATTTACACCTCAGTCCTAAACCTAACCCAAAAACATAATTTCTTCTTATGGGGCCCAGGCTTTGGGGCCCATAAGGAGCAATGCAAGTATTTGTTGGAAAATTGGGCTTTAAAATATCAAATGAAGTCGTTACCGTCCTAAAATGATGACCCAATTTATTTTTGGCCAAAAGTGATTTTTGAATAAAAATCCCTCTTTTATACCAAAAGATGATTTAGGTAAAAATTGACATAAGCCATTATTTTAGGAAGGTGCCAAAAAGCAAGGCTATATAATATACAGATCTTTCATGTTTTGGGGTTGTTGCTGGGCTACACTGGGTTTCAGCTCTTTCCAGAGTTTTTCTATTGGGTTCAGGTCTGGAGACTGGCTTGGTCATTGCAGAATGTTGAAGTCGTTCTTACATTGTCACTCTTTGGTTGTTCTGGGTGTCTTTTGAGTCTTTGTCATGCTCAGCGACCAAACCGTAATCCATCTTCTTACTGGATGAAAGAGGTTTTTGCCGGAAATTTTGCAATGCATGTCCCCATCTGTCCTCTCCCTTTTGCAGAGGATTGTTTCCACCTTCTGGTTCAAGGTTAGGATGCTGTTCTTGAGATTACACTCATCCTCAAACAGGTTGATCATCTGCATAATCCTTAATTTATGCAGTAAAATGCAAATAATTTAAAAACAAAATGTGATTTTCTCTATTTTCTTCCACAGTAGTGTGCCTTCGATGGAAATGACAGACCTCTCCATTGTTTGCAAGCGTGCAACCTTGAAAAATCAAACGGGTATCAAGTACGTATCTCCAATTGTAATATAGTTTTCAAACATTTTGCAACATCCACATCCTAAAATTATAGATTTGTAAAACATCTGCCCGTCTTTCAGCATATTCACTTGGAGTTTCTAAATTTCAGCGCCACAGAAAGCAACATTAACTGGTTTAACCAGCTGAAACAAGGTTGGAGCCGAGTTCATGCAGAGATGAAGCAGCAGGACTAGAAGCCAGCGGAGGATCAACTCTGCAGGAGTCATATATGTAAGGTAGTGGTTTCCAACCATTTTCATCATCCAGCCCAAAAGAAAGTCTGGCAGACGACTTGTGATTATAACTGGTGGAAGCGTGCAAGCAAGGTAGTTTTTCAAGGTAGTTTTCACAGGAGTAGAAAAACAAAAAAACAGCCTGAGCATTCGTGTTTTTATCCATTTGTGACATTGATTCGGTTCATTATGTGGAACAGAAAAATAAATTACTGCCAAACATTTAAGATCTTCTGGAGGTCGTCCCAAGAACGCATCCTTGCAACTTTACAAACTAATCAGGCCCAGAGCCAAACCGATAAAACCCTCGTTCTATGTTGTCAGTTTTGATGGCTATAATAAAAATCATTTATTCTCGTCTTTAAAATGTATGTTACAAAAAAAAAGTGAAAAATATTGGCAATTACAAAAAATCTTTTGTTAAAATATCTTAACTGCTCCAATTTTCATGGCTAATAAAACTTAAATGTCAAAAAAACAACAACAAAAAACTTTTCAATGACTTATCCCTGCTAAAAAAAACAAAAAACAAAAAAAAAAACCTCATAGCATCACTTCAATGGATTCAGGAGAAAATGTCATCAAGGACAAGGCTGTTAATATTACTGTCATTCAGACTGAATTACAAGAGGAGAATGGCTCCTTTAAATGGAGAGGTGCTTGAATACCTTTTTATAAACTGTGATTAAATCCAAGGATTCACATGCAGACTTTGTTTGCATCAATAGGACTTCACAGGCCGGAACATTGTCACAGCTAGCAAAATTCAACCCAAATCAGTCTTTAGTGAAATCATCATGAGCTCCGGTTACTTTTATAAAACAAGACCAGTAAGAGTTAGGACTGTCTGCACAGTAGCTTTCAACTAAAGGACCTGGTTGCAACCAGAGCAGGAATGGCAGCCGGCAGGTTTAGATGTGGATGTTGGCCTCATTTTAAGAAGGTTACACCGTCAGTGTACAATAAATTACACTGACATTCTGCACAAGGAGTGTTTTAGGCTCATGTCCTCTGTGGAATCCTCATTCAGACAGTTTGGGAGATCCATCCACAGGAAAAAATAAATAAAGAAGGTGAACGCTATGAGTCTCATGTTGAACCAACAGTGAAACTTCCTAAAACCCGATGTTTGGGATGAACTCGTCTGAGACAGTGGACTCACAATGTTGCCCAAACGGCACTGAAATGCAGAGCAACTCAAGAACAAATTGGAGATAAAAACAAAACACTGAAATTTTGGGTTCTTGGCCAATAAACACTCCAGACTTCAATTCTATTGAGAGTTTACCGAATGATTTCATAGACCAATAAAACTGAACTAAAATGTCTAAAATTGGAGGTCAGTGTTTCATAGAAACATCACACTAAAATAGCATAGAATTACAAAAAATATATATATATAAAAATATCATAGTAGGGAAGATTACAGACAAATAGTAGAAGTCGTGACTTATTCCACAAGTTCCCCTGTTGGCCATTTGTGAAGACATTACCCTGTTTAATCATTTCTGGAGTTTTCCCATTAAAGTTTTTGCCTCAACTAAAACTTCTTTTAGAAATAACACTCAACTTTGACTCACGCTTCTGCCTCCGTTCTTTTTATAACATCTGCTGTTCCCACACGTGGCAGCACAACAGACCGACTCCACCTTCGTAAAGTTTGAGCTGCAGACAAAAAGCACCCAGCAGCAACAACAACTTCAATGTTCCTGTGTAATTATTTTATATTCCAAAGGAGCTCTAGCTTAGCATGTCAACATTCTGGAGGAAAACAGCCATTCGCAGAGCTCTCTCCCAGGTTTGAGTTCTACAATCTGCTGTCGGTCCAATTAGAAGAGGATGGTTTATTGTGTCAACACACAAAGAGGCAGGAAACGTGGAGACGCAGGATTTTATTTGAAACTAAACAAGGTGTCAGACATAGTTTTCCCACAGATGTAAGCATAAAAATAAAAAAAAAAACTGGAGATTTCTGCTGACAAAAAAAAGATGAGTGAAGCTCCTGCAGCTGGTGGCGAGGTGGTTTTCGCGTCCCCTTTGTCTTTCGGCATCTTCACTCTTTCGTCCGTCCTCTAGTTGTGGCCTTGGAGCGCCTCGGCCATGAACAGCTTCCCGAGGTTCTGCGAGGTGAATTCCTTCACGTTCTGGCAGTAGTTGTTAATTTGCCCTGTTGGAGGATTGCCACATGCATTCACACGCCCCCACACACGCAAACGCACGCACACGTGTGCGCACGCATACACCCCGGAAGCATATGTACATAAACACACATGAGCATTTGTACAAACACAAACATGCGGAGGCGTGGAGGAGAAAAAAGAAAGGGGAAAAAAAAAAAAAAAAAGCAGAACAACAAATTAGCGGTGAACGGAGTAAACGGTTGGGTCAGATCGTTGTCGGAAGGGGTGGGGGGTCGAGAGCTGAAAGGCGTCAAACAACAGGGAAAAAAGGGGCGGCTGAGCTGGAGACTCAGCCAATAAACTTTAAATTAATGTTAATTTTAAGATAATGGCAGAGATAATTGCCAAACAGAACCTGAGCTGCTGCGAGCAGAGCAGAGGCGGCAGATGGAATTTAGAGAGGAGAGGCGGGGGTGGTCCTCTGATGCCGGTGACAAAAGTCTTCAGAGTGTTGGTGTGAGTGTGTGTGTGTGTGCGTACCTGCGATGAGCAGTGTATCCATGCGCGGCGGCGCCTGGGGGGGCTTGAACAACTTGCTGATGTCCTCCTCCGGTAGCGGGGGCTCCCCTCTGCTCTGTCGCTGGACGTTCTCCTGCTGCCGCCTCTGGAGGTACTGCAGAGAGGGGCCCACAAAGGAGGGCATTAGCGGGGGCAGATGTAGAGGGAGCAGAAGGTTTGGGGTAGGGGGAGAGGACGCATGAGATGACGACAAGAAGATGTGGGAGTACCGAAGGAAATAATAAAATAAATGTTGTAGGTAAGGAAGCGGAGAGCGGTAGCAGGGGAAAAAAAAAAGCGGGAGGCGTAAAGTCGGAGAGCACAAAGTAAGAAAAGTAGAAAAACAGAGTGATGAAAGCAGAGATGGGGAGACGGAGACAGAAGAGTTATAAGTGCTAACAGGAATGGAGTGATTTGTGGCGGGCTGACAGTCGGTAAATCAGTGAGGTGCCACGTCTCCGGAGATCCTAAAAGCCTTGTTAATTTGGCGAGATGAAGGCGAAGAGGAGGAAGGTTGGAGCAGACAGAGGAAGTAAGCTGGGGTTCAAGCAAGTCGAGTGCTTTCAACCAAACATCCCACAATGCACCTGTACAGGTTCATCAGATAAACACAGAAACATTTTGATCTTTTATTTCCTCCTCTCCGTGTGGCACAGCATGACTGGATCACTGAAATGGAAATGTGCAAAACTTTTCGCACGTCTTCCTCGTATAATTGCTTTATAGTTCCCGAGAACTGTCTAAACGTTACTGGAAATTAAAGTTTTGAACACCTGGTGCTGATACCGAACGAATGTGTTCGTGTCAGCAAAACAAAGGAGACGCCCTCTGACTTTTCGCCCAATCAAAGAGCTCAGCAAAGAGCACATTTACGGAGTTATTGTTGAAACGGAGTTGGACTGAAGCCTCTTGTTAGTTTACACTTTATATCCGATGATGAAAAGCAATCAGCATCTTCCCTGCATTTTGTAGCGTTTACCTCTTTCTGTAAATTTACAAGCATTTAAGCACCTGCTGGTCATGACGGCGTGTTCTCAGTTTTATCAGTCTACAGACCGTTTTGAAATGTTTCTACAGTGCTGAAGCAACTAGGTAAACAGCAATTTATTACGGTTACCCTCCACCCTGAAAAAAAACAGTGCAATAAGATCTGGTTTCTATTGTTAAAATCATATCAACATAGTAGAGTCTTCGTCAGATTTTACGAGCTCAAACGGCATCTGCCATGTCTCTCGATGCCCAGGCAGCAGGAGGAAATCAGATTATGATGATTTCTTGGCCAGGAAAAAAAAAAAAAAAAAAAAGAAAAAGAAAGAAAAAAAAAAACCATTTAATTGTAATAATGGTAATTTCCATCTACCATTCTGTGTCAGGTCCCCATGGTAACGAAGTGCTACACTGGCTAATGGATGGATGCCATTTTACCTACTTAACCATTTTTTTCCTCTTTAAGTTTAGGACACTTTGTACCTTCTTTAACAACCAATAATTTTAAGTCATTTTCTCTGATGTAGAAGAAGTCTGCTGTAAGGAAATCTGCTTGTGAGAGTCCAAAACTACCAACTATTTCGGTTTGATCATCGGTCATTATCTGGCATATTCTATGCAATTCAATTGGCATAAAGGGGTTAGATAAGAGCCCACATGCGTAGTGCACTGCACACAGGGCACTAATAAGTAAAACAGGATCATGAAAAATCATTCAAATTAATAATAACAACATATTTAAGTAATAATATGTGGAGCATTGGCTAAGGAATGCAAAAGTAACTAATTTCCACAAAATTAGTTACTTTTAATCTGACCGGCAGTGCTGCAGTCTGTTCATCTAAAAGTTTAAAACACAATTTCTTTAATTTGATGGTTTTCTGGTTTCAAGAAGCTCCTCCTCATTAACGAAGACAAAACCAAATGGTTGACTTGAACTTTTTCTTTTGTGTAAAAACTACATTTTGTGTTTACTTGTGATGCCTTTGACTAATATTCAAATTGGTCTGACGACCTGAAACACTGAAGTGTCACAAACTTGCAAATAGACAGAATATTAGGAAAGGGGCAAACACTTTTCAACACCACTTGCAGAAGCTAAAAACAGTTGTCATTTTTTATTTCTTATATTTGAGAGGGGGGATGCTTGATTACAGCCTCGTTCTCCAAGCACATCGCGTTTCGTGCATTCCCAGTAGGTCAGCTCGCCCAGTCAGAATACCCTCATAAGACCTCTGAACGTCTTGTTCAGACTGCAGCCAATGTCAGCTTTCGAAATACAATTAGCAACCAGATTGAATTATACAGCAGGAATTTAACATCTTACCAATTTGAGAGAGCCACAGAAAGAAGTGAAGAAGTTATTTAGCTTCTATAAAGTCATCGTTTAATGCAGGGGTCTACAACCTGTGGCTCCAGAGCCGCATGTGGCTCACTCGAGCGTCCACAATGACTCTTAATAACTTTGGCTGAAACATAAAAAGAACCAGCTAACCTTCTAAATACAGATGTAGTAACAAATGCAGGGTTTTAACTGTTTTTTTTTCCCTGCAAATATTTGCATTAAGATAGAATTTGCATAGAAGGAGCAATAACAAGGTTTTAGATGCGTTTTTCTTGTCACGCTAGAATCTATGTGCTTTTCCATCATTTCATTATTTTCAGAAAAAAAAAAATCAATACTTTTCTTTCAAAATGTTATTTTTTAGTTCTTAAAATTAGAGATGAAATGATGCTTCTTTGAAAATAAATGTTTTTCTAAAGAAGATATTTATTTAAATTAATAATTTATTTATTTATTTTATTTCAAAAAGTCATGTTGACATTTGTGCCTCCAAATCCATTTTTTTTTTTTTTTTTTTTTGGCTGACCTGAAAGCAGAATAGCCCTTTAATATATATTAAACCAGAGGTCAGGTCGCTGACCTCTGGTTTAATATATATGAGATGTATCAATCTTACGTTTACTTTTTAAAGACAAGCTTTTGGTTCAAATAAGAATATTTTGAGTTCTCTTCTAGCAACAGCTGCTTAGGAATAAAGAGAATATCATATTCCTGCTCATCTCAAAGGGCATGTTTGCATCAGCCACAATTTAGATTAAGCCCAATTACCCTCTGCTCACCTTTGGCCCAGGTCTTTTCTGTTCTAAAATTCATTTCAGAACACATCGTCTGTACTCTGCTTTTACACTGGGTTCCAACAACCTCCCTGTCAACCTGCTGACATCCTCCCGCCGGTTTTCCACTTTCCTTTTGGCACAACAACCCAGACGTCACGACAGCTTCAACCCATAAACTTTTCACAACCTCTCTTTGGCAAAGCTCTCTTCTTCAGCTGCTCTGGCTCGCCTTATACGCGTTTCTTTAAAAAAAAAAAAAAACTTCCTCAGGTTGGTAAATCTTTTAATTGTCGCTGAAATCTTCTATTAGGCACAATTTATGCTTCCTCAGTTCAGCGGATTAAAACACTGCAGCATGCCTAATCGACAGCAAAGTGTGGTGCGGGCTCCTTTGGATGCGAATGAATCAGAACGGAGGGAGCCACACGTTCCCGGCAACAAAAGGACCCAACTTGGCTGCGGATCGTGCGTGCCGAGGAATCTGTTATTTACCAAACACAGAAGGCTACGGTAGAAAAATGGAGCCCCCTCAGCACGATGGTTTTTTGCAACTTTCTATGATGATTAATAAGGTTCCATTTGTCCGGGAAGCAGCAGGGTCAATAGCACAAGATTACAAGGGGCACGCAGCGTAGATGTCTGAGAGGTTTAATAGAAGCTCACTTTCCTTTTCCCTGTGTGCTTTATTGGTTCATAATAGGGTACCGTGTGAAATGTGAAAAAGCTGACACTATAAAAGAAGGGCTTGTCTGTGTGATATTGTATACGATTCTGGGTGCAAGAGTGAAAGTGGAAAGCTTGGGAGACTGATAAGACGAGAAACATAGAGAATGATGGATTCAAATGCTCTGAAAGTGTGAGGATGAAACGTATTCACTTCCTCTTGAGGGTTCATAAACTTCTGCCTATCGTTACGGATCCACGTTTCATCCGACTCTGCCTGGTTTGGCGAGAAGCTCGCTGTAACTTTATCTCCTGCTTGATGATAAAACGATGGCGGTGACTCAGCCCGGATCAACATTAATACCTCAGACATTTTCCCGCTTCCATTTCCACAGACTAATGACTGAATAATGTAGCCGTTTCGATGTAGGTGTATGTTTGCGCGCACATCAGTGAGTCACAGTGAGCTGCTATGCTCCCATTTCCTCGAACAATACACGTTGCCGCGTGATGCTGGCGGCTTCCATTTGCTGCCAGATGTTTATGATGCAACCGGCGGAGGTTGTAGCTGCAGATGGCACTATGTGCACCCAGACTGTGTGTGTTGCGCTTGTTTTCACTCCTTTAGGGTATTTATTTTTCTGAAATTGCGTTCGCTCTGGCTTTTAAGCTAAGTCGAAGCTGTGATGTGGCTGCACCTTCTGCTCAGAGCGAGATCGGCTTTTTCAGAAAGCCTTTCAGCAGTCCTCGTTCTCCTGAAACTTTTTCCGCCTTTTGTCACTCTACAAATTGAAACGTGAATATCGTTTTTGGATAGGCATGCAAAAGATTAACAGAAAATAGTGGAAAAGTGGAAAGATATGAATACATGGTTTTAGCCTTCAACAGCAAGATTTGTATTCAGCAAGAATTGAGTTACCTAATAGATTTCACCGTATCGCTCATAAAGCTAACTTTTTAATTTTTTCATCATTTTAGTTTAATAAAAGTTTTCCTCCATATTGCTTTGTGAGCAGTCTTCAGTCTGCAGCAGAATGTGTGTGTTTTACCTTCAAACCAATGAAGCTTGAGCCATTAGTTGTTTCCATCGTTGCAACCATTTCAAATCAAACATGGTGGGCAGAGTGTGCATTTACTCTCTAAAGAGCCAAGTTTTCAAAGGTTAGAGTGGTCTAAAGCATGAAAGTACGTCAAGTTAAGAAATAATATGGAAGGTCTGGCTGCTTGACGAGATTCATTATGAACCGCAGCAGCAAAGTGGAGAAGGGGCAGAAACTCCTCAAAGCTGAGGGCGAGCACAAAAAATGATTGAGACATATTTTTTTCCCAAGTCTTAAAATTACTTTCTGAAGTTTGGACGGCTTGTCTGTTACAAGTTCCTACCCTTTCCACATGTTTGATTAGCTGCCTGCAGGTATTAATGTGCAGACTTATTCAGAATAAATAAGCTTTACTCCGTTTGATTTCAATCATACTTAATTGTAAAAATAAAGTAAATAAATCAAGTTTCTGCAAAACCCATCCAATAAATACAAATTATTTTACAGCTAAAATTCCTATTATCTTATTAGTATTATTAGTTTTATCATTATAAAATTTTAAAAAATGCAAATGCACATCTTGTGTATCTGTCAATACATAAACAATAAGTTGACTTTTTTGTCATGCTGAAGGTGGCACTATAAACACACGCTTCATACTTTAAAGTGTTACATCTAATTTTGTCAAATGCAGAAATTGTCCAACATAAAATAATTGCTTTTTTCTTTTTTTAAGGTGAAATTTGTTTCAAAGAATTGTCTAATATATAAATTAGATGATAGAGTAAAATCACGCAATCAGACCTTTTCCAGGTTTTCCATCAAAGATCTGTAGCAAAACGTGCATGTCACACTTTTCAGATTTGTATACATGTAAAAAATCTACTCAGTTTCGTCTACTTGGTAGTTATGTAGTACTTTGTGCTGGTCTGCCACATAACAGACATTGAATTTTGTGGTTGTAAACAACATGAAAAGTACTGGGTGGATGAGTACTTTTGCCCAACCCTGTACCCATACACTCTCCTTGCTCTTAATGATTTCCGAACCTTATCTGCAGTATTTAACCTTCTGCTGTGGACACACATGAACAGCCACAGTGGGAAGAGTTTACATTATGACAGCTACAACAAGTCAATGCGACCTTATCAGAGTGAACTCAAGGTAACAGAAATGATTCGTGACGACCGTTTGCCGTCGCCTGGCCTTTACTTACACTGCTGGTGCTTTGCTTCTCCTACACTCATTTAGTTTATTACGCTAATAAGAGTCTTCAGAGAAATCTCTCGTTGCCACATTGAAGGGGAGCTCACAGCTCTGAAAAGCTGTCACGGTGGTGTTCATTTGTCTAGAAAAAGTTAGATGTCTTGTCTTTTTTTTTTTTTAATCCTGCTCTCAGCGGACTAACGCATTTTAAATGGCTGAGTTTGAAGTGATATCCTGTCATTACTTTAATGTGTCCAAACAACAGACCTTAGCTTCTAATCGGATAAAAATATCTAAAAAAAAAAAAAAAAAAAAGTGGTGATTGGTGATCCTGTTAATTGGTGTAAAAACTGATGTTCACTCGACACAGATGTCAATAAGCACAATTATGCAACACTCACAGCGAGATGCTCAGATCTGGGGATTTGCATATCCGTTTCTTCCCTGCAGTGATTACAGCTCCAATTTGGTTGTGTCCACATCCTACAGACACAAACCTGCTGTTCTCCTGCTAAGAATGGGACTGTGGGTGCATCTGTTTGCGAATACGTGTGATAGTTGAGCGAAAGAGTCTCTATATGCATGCTGGTACGCTGATGTGCCTGCTGCTCCTGCTGGCTCACTGTGTGGGTGGTGTGGGCACTTTGCTTCCCTGAAAGCCTCGCCGTGTACAAGTTTGCTTGCAGGAGTTACCTGGTGCTTCTGCTGCTGCTGCTTGCTCAGGTTGCGGCTGTAGGTGTTATATTTGACAATGTCTTGGTTCAGGTCGTCCACCCTGTCCATCAGAAGCTGAAGACTCTTCTCCAAGTGGTTGCTGGAATGAAATGACAACTGTGTCAGGCGGAGTTTTTGTCTTGCCTGACAGAATTTGTGAAAAACATCAGCGAGAACCGAGACGTATCCCTCATCTCTACTGACAAGTTCCATTAAGCTTTAATTTAAAGAGATTTTACAAGCATATAGAGTCTTTATAACTACAGCCACAGCATGTTGCAGCTCATAAATACAGCATTAGATAAGTGTTTGGTTATGAGTTGAATGTTTGCTTATTTTTCACGCATAATAAGAGTCTTTCAGACCATAAATTTACAATAAACATGCCGGCACAAATCCCACTTCACTGCTTACTTTGTGATTAACATCAAACAAATTGATCCGGCGGGATCATAGGGATGTGTGATTCAGCAGCTTTCTCATAAACACTATGGATAAATTGTGTGTTGAGTATAAAAAAGTAACTTATATTTTTTTTTTATCAGATTCAAGTCTGAACTATGGCTGAACCACTCCAAATCGGGAAATTTACATTTAACTTTAAAACTCAATCTACTGGGGGAATTAATAATTTGGGTTTAGTTATATTTCAAATTGTCGTTCATCTTTTTTTTTTTAAATAATAAAAAAGTGATAAGACTTTTCGAAAACTCAAACATAAAAAGCATAATACCAAGTGTTACCAAGTCCCAATGACAACAACACTTCTCAGAGAGGATGCTGTTACGGAGTGAAGACAAACCAACGTTTGTCGTTTTCAGTATCAGTAAGTTGAAAACTGGAGTCAGAGGAAGCAAAGATGTAAGGAGGCATTTAAAGGCAATTATTTAGTATAACTTAAAATGTATGTTTTTAGGGACAGAGCTAAAAAAAACTTAAACACAGTTCTTATGTTTTATAAAACACAAATATGTGACAAACCAGGGAAAATGAAAACCGATTTTAATCAAAACAATTTAAAACTTCTTTTTTGTGTCTACGATGCGACTACTGTTAGTTTATTTTTGCTTCTAAATGTCCATGTCCTTGATGTTTTTGGTTCTGCAAAGTGATTTTGTGGTTTTGAAAAGTGCTTCGTAAATGCTTTTTACCTACTTTGGCAATACTAATGCAACCTAAATTTACTCAAAAACAGTTCCTTTAACAATATGAACCAATTTTCAGGTCAGTGAAATGTCAGGATAGATGGATGCATTTCCCATAATAACAGCTGCTGCCTGCTGAGCCTCAAACACCTTGTGAATCTCTCGGATTTACAAAAGGTTTCTATGCATTTTATGGAGTCTGGGGTCTACATAGTAAATGGATTGGCTCCAAAAGTCTCTTTGTTAGCTTGAGTGAGGTTTAAATTTTTTTTTTTCTTTTTTACAGTGCATGTGTCGTTCTCAGACAGAAATGTCAGAGAGGGGGAAAAAAAGAAGAATATCAAAACAGAATGCTTGTCGTCTCCCGCCTGATTTTCAGGAACAGCACGTTTCTATCTTGCACCTTGAGTTCAACCTTGACAAGGCTGCAGGTCTCGGCTGTAGCTTGAATCCCTTCTTTGTTTTCGTCTGTTGAATTACGTTGTTTCATTTATAAAGGTTTTGAGTGCAACACAATGCAGCATGTACAGCGAAAACACATATTCCTGCCTCCGATTGACAAATTCTACCAGGATAACTGGTCTTTGTGTAGGTTTGGGGGAATTTGCAGAGTTAACACTGTTTTGTTTTGTTTTTTTTTTTCAATCAGGGTTACAAACCCACAACTCATTTCTTCCAGAGTTATTGGGGCTACATCCCTATGCTTCTTGGCAACAAATTTTGTTTGTTTTGGCTCAACAAGAGCAGAAGTTTACCTTACATGACAGATGGATTCTTCTATAATCACAGCCAGGAGAAAAATCCCTACTGCCATGTTCCAAACTTTTCTTTTGTTTTGTAGCCAAAATATCAAAATTCAGGCTAACAAGATTCCCGTACTGCAGGCAGGAGATTTTCTTTTTCATTCAGTAACTGGTTCAGTGCTTTGTTAGATAGATGTGTTGTTGACAGATAGACGCTTTGTGCTATCCACTGCCATTATTTTTTCCTAAACTTTCTCTGGAGGGAATCCAACAAAGTTAAAAAAGAGTGGGATGATCTAAACCCACCATTTTAGAGACAAAGGTCAGAGTTTTCTGAACTTGATGGATTTCATCATGCTGTTAGGTCAGATTTTTTCAAAGTTGTTTTAAATCCCAAATTTCTCCACATAACATGAATAGTCATTGATTGAAGTCTAAGTTAGATGTCTGGGAAAGTTACTTTTCGCTTCGTAAGTATCTTTGGGAGAAAAAAAAAAAACTCTTGCAGGAACAAAGTCGGAAATCAAAGAGAAAACTCTAAACTAAAGAAATGTGAAAAAAACAGAGCTGAAGGCTTCATTCTGTCCAAAGTTATGAATTTCCATCTAACTGAGCTTCCAACCTGACGCTGCTAGTTTGCTAAATATCGCTCATCTCATATTTCAAAGATATCGCGGATCAAATAAACAGTATTTAGTGTCTAATCTTGTAATAGAGATAGACTAAACATGGACCTCCTCAAGTCTTGCATATTAAACAAGCCTAATCTCAACTCTTCAGCATGAAGTAGCGGTTCTCTGAATTTTATTTCTAATTATACCATCAGCTCAAACTCCATTTAACTTGTGGTTATGGTTACACTAAATGGTGTCGCCATAGAAACTTAGTTGCAATGTTAAACGTACATAACACACCCTACAATGAAGAGTAATGAAGAGTAATGAAATATGAGCCTGTGAGTTTCTTCATACATTGTTGATGTTAAGGTTGTAAGAACTAGTAATTACTATTAACATTATTTCACAAAGAGCTAATTGATAGCATTAAATGCAATTTTCTAAAGATCCTAACGTTAGGTCCATCTCCTAGCAAAAGCATTTTATAGCACTTTTCCTCATTAAAATTGTGTTCATTAGTGGAACTGTGGTGGAATATTCAAGAAAGGCAGACTTGTTATTTTTCTGCAATCTGTAAAGAAAAAATAGCATTTATATGACTCCCATTACTTAGCATTCCTAATTATCTTCTCCTGATCCTTAGTTTACTAAAGACAAGCAAGATAAGTGTGCAGTAAAAGCTGCTATGATTCTTGTCCCTTTTTTGTAGGTATGCGAATATACTGCAGAGCAAGCATATTGCACAATTGTTCTGACTCCTGCTCTTTTAATATCAACTCAAACTATGAGCAAAATGTCAGACATATAAATCGTTTGGCCAGACTCCACACAGGAAAGAGAAACTAAACGACCACACTGCTGCATAAAAATTAACCCCCTCTCCCACATCTCTCAAAAATATGCACGTCTTAAAGACAGTTCTGGATCATCTCAGCTTAGCGTCAGCCTCCTTCCACTGCTAACACCTTAATCACATTAAAATGCAAACATGCACTGCAAGTAACCATGGGCATGCACATAATTACGCAAACGCAGCTGATGATGATTTATGGGGTGCTATCTTCATATGCCTCAACTATCTGTAACACTACTCATATTAAAATATTGCACCTGCTTGAGGTTTGTGCTAATATCTGTGATTACATTATCTGCTTAAAGGGATGGGTGTCTGTTGCCCAAAGGAGGACGCACGTGATTAGAGAGCCGCAGTTTTAGCCTATTCTGAAGCGGGATGCTCACTTTTGAACTGAAGAGTAAAAGCATTTCAAAATGAACAATGGTTGGGAAGTTCCCATCATTTCTGGGTTCTGATCTGGTGCCAGTCCGGTCGTGTTACGCAGTGAGGGGCGCTGTGATGAGTTTGGCTTTCCTACATGAAAACTCAATGGCTCGAGACCAAATCACAGGATGCGCTTCCCTGCTGTGCCCCTCCGACTGCGTAAGGAACGGCTCCCTCCAAGAATGTCCTGCTTAAAACTAGTTTATTAATAGCGATATGATGGCGAATGCGTGTGATATGTTTAAATATTTTATGCATGGATAATGATGCAGTCAGAACAGGAGTCCTCAAAGCACCATTTGCTTATGTTTTAAACCAGTCGATTATGCCTGAGTAAATCTTAGGTGTGGGAAAAAAATGATCAGTTTGGTTTTTTCCCTCCTTTCTTCAGGGGTTTAATTGTATCTGCTAAATAGGTTAGAAGGTTGGCTCAAGTGAGAAGTTTTCAAGAGAGACGAGGATCTAAAATGTTGCACTAAATAAAATTTTGAATGGTTTTAATTAGAGTTATAAAACAAAGGCTGATACTTTTATATGGGTTGTATTAAGAATTAATACACTGATACTTCAGGTTAATATTTGTCATAAAAAAAATTGTCTGAACACAAATTCAAGTTTATGTCCAAGTTCAACTTGCCAGCAAGTTGAACTTTTTAACCCTGAGACAGTCGATAACAATTAACAAAACATCTTTACTGTGGTTGCCAGGGAAACTGTTTCATGTCATCTTGTTAGAAGATATTTAAAAAGCTTCTCCCTATTTCAGTAACATGAAATGCCTTCACCACAAACTATATTTTCTTTAGAACATGGAGGATCAACCAGAAGTTCGAATCCAATTTTCTTATTTGAATAAGAAGTTTATCTTAATTTGACTAAAACTCTTAAAAATGTCAATTTAAGTAAAACATTTTAAAAGTTCGCTAGAAGCAAATTAATTTGCATTTTAGCTACTCACAAACATGATTAAAATCTATCCAGATAATGCAGAATAGCTCCACACGCTTTCATTTAATTTTTAATCAAAACATCCTCCGTGATTTTCTAAGACTGAGGCTAACTTAGTGAACTGATTGATTAGCAAGTTTGACAAATATATTCATTTCCCAGTGAACTGGACAGATGAAATAATCAAATAACGTTTTGTTAATTACCTGCAATCACCTGGCAATTATAAGTTAGCATTTTAAATATATAATGACTAACAATTTAATTTGAACTCTCCATATGACCACAAATAAAAGAAAGTAAAAATCATTACAAGGGTTTGTTGGCACCTTACCACCTCTTTACCTTCTAAAATGTTTTATGCTGCATTAAACAGCAAGTCTCTACAAACGTATTGCAGTAGGAGAATCTGAATGTATGGTAGTTAATTAATTACTACACTTAGTGCAGTCCGTGCAGTTCTTAATCATATGCACATTGCGTCAAGTGATGCATCAAAGATAAATTCTCTATGTATTTTGCAGACCGAGTACAGATGGTTCATTTCAATATGAGTGGGATTATGCGTC
Source organism: Poeciliopsis gracilis (assembly GCA_911649635.1). Lineage (NCBI taxonomy): Eukaryota > Metazoa > Chordata > Actinopteri > Cyprinodontiformes > Poeciliidae > Poeciliopsis > Poeciliopsis gracilis. Next base: position 3,891,505 of record CAJVRI010000287.1, read on the forward strand.
ATGTGGCATTAACGAGAAACACAGCGGATACGGAAAGTATTCAAACGCCTTAAAGTTTTTCACTCTTTGTTTCATTGCATCCATTTGCTAAAATCCAAAAAGTTTATATTATTTATCATGAATGTATACGCAGCATCTCCTCTTGACAGAAAAAAAACCCCAAACAGGAATGTAGAAAGTTTTTGCAAATTAACAAAAAAAAAAAAAAAAAAAGGAAATATCACATGGTTCTGCTCTTAAGCCCAGAAGCCTTTTCAGGACAATTTGCAAAAATTTCAGAAAAGGCATTTATTTTTATTTCCTCAAATTATAGGTCTAAAACCAGAATAGTATTTTGTTTTCTTTAAAAAAACAAAAGAAAAGGTTTTCAATGGAAATATGTCGAATGGGTCTGTGGCTGCTTATCTGTCACACAAAAAAGGATAAAGTGAGCAACTTTGCAGCAAAGATCATCCATGTTGGACACGCAGGTGAGATCAGTGGAACTAAGAAGGTGAAAAGGTCGGATTTTCCCTCAACCACCAAAACAATGGCCTCTGTCCCCAGGATTATAAAACTATTGGAGTCCTGAATTTCAGGGAAGGAGCACACCAAACCAGAGGAATGAGATACAACACAACCTTTAAAATAGTTAAAAAGAAAACCTTGCAAACATGACACTACATGTCTTAATATATGATTGCATTTTTTTCTCCCCTAAACTATGCATTAGCAGTTAAACAACATCAGGATTATGCATTTCAGAACAGCCAGCTTCTGCTGACAACTCCAAAAGGTTAAATTATTCAGACCGGTCCACAAGCATTCTGATCAATATTGTATTAGAAATCGAGAACCGACTAGGTATTTCCAATCATTACGCGCTCTATTTAAAGGTCAGCTTCAATGGCACCACATTCAACGCACTGCAAGTCTGTTCATACATACTCAAATTCCAGTGGGACAATGAAGGACAAACTCTAAAATTGTACTGATGTGTGAATAGAAGAAATTGGTTGACATTCAGTAAATTGAAGGTTCAGAGGGGAGCTGTTTAACAAAGCTGCTGCGAAAATGACTTCCATTCTCCGAATGAGCATTTTATTCTGATGGAGACTTTTTAACTGATGGAGCGGGGCACAAAAGGGATAGATGGATCACTTGCTTCCATAGCTGCATAATTTGTTTCAAAGGAGACATGAAATCCCCTCTATATAACAGCGGAGTGCAGAGTGCATCATTAAGTTGGTTAAAATAAAGCTAAAAAATAAAAAGCATAAAATTGGCTGTTACAAAAAGATTTACATTGAAGCTGGTCCACATTTCAAAACCTTGTGCAAACGCTTTAGTTCATTTCATGTTTAAATCCAACACTGTCAATATTTTATTGCAAAAAGGGTGACAGGTTGAGGAGAAGGAACTATGAACAGCTTTGATTCAAAATATCTGCTCTGAAACTACATGGGAATGGCTCAAGTTCATCTGTCCAGGGTCATTTTTTTCCCCACATTGTATTCAATTCACAGCAACATCTCCATCACCACCTCCTCAGTGACCCCATTTCTCTGGCTTGTCCCAGCGCTCGGCCCCTTTCTTTCACTGGATACACATCATCAGGGTTGCCTGATAGCAGCTCACTACGTATTTTCCAGACCAAGAGAGCAACTGTGTCATGCAAGAGCTTGGATGTGTGTAGAGATAAAATGGAATGGAAAACATCTTGGATGACTTCAAAGAGGAAAAACAAAACATTATTTGACCTTCGTATGTCTTGTTGAAGCTGCAGTAGGGAGCTTTTTAAGAAATATATTTTCTACATATTTGGTAAAACTGTTGCTGTGCTGTTAAAAAAAACAAAAAACTCATCTCTGTGGCTCTACTGTCATCTGCAGAAATACACCACTCCTGGTCAAAAACAATCAATCAGGACCAGGAGGAGGCTTTTAGCCCCGTCAATCACCCTCGTGTATGCGCAGCAGCTCTCCTAATGAAGGAGAAACGACTTAACATTCCAGGAACTATCCACTGTGCTAACCAGCCTGAGCATTTGTGGGAAGCTCCACTGTATGTAAGGAGCTGAGAGCCAAGATACTGGGTGTGAGCAAGTGTGATTGACAGTGGTAAGACCCTCCCCATGGCTCTGATTGGTTGTTTCTGACCTGGGGCAGCAGTGTATATATGCAGATGGCAGTAGGACCCCAGCATCAAGTGGCTGCTGAGAAAATAATGCTACTACAAGCTGAATATTAATATAGAATCACATCAAAGCATTGAAGCACTCCAAATTATTTACAGAAAATGTCCCTATACACATTTGTTTAAAGAGAAAATCCAAAGTATTTGAAAGAAAATACAGATTTGAGGTTAAAATACCTAATATGTAGATTGCTAATATACATTGGTATAAGGTAGTGTTTGCAAAGCAGGTAATCCAGAAGCGCTCTTCATTTTCCTTGTTGCCGATTGGCTGTATCCTGAACAGTGGAGACAAGGAGGGCCATGAATGTCAGCTTCTGAGGTAGCAGTTACCACTGAGCATAATAATGCATGTTAAGGCAAATTTGGCGTTTCCAATATTACAATGGGCAGTAGTGTTTTCAAGAGGGACTCAAGTATTCATGGACACCCAGTGAATACTGGAGGTAGCCTGACTAGTTAACAAGCTAGTATCAGCTTAGTAAGCTTGAGTGAAAGATAAGAGCAGAGCAGCAATAACCTTTAATGATCTGCACAATACAAATGTTTATGTGGAAACTAAGGAATAATTTGGCTCTGAATATTAAGAAGATCATGAAGGGGGTCAAAGGTTTTAGGAGGGGGAAAAAAGGATTTCATCCTCAAACATGAAACTCTCCACACACACTTTATTGCTGGGGACTCCTATCTCTGAAGATCTTTCCTGGACAGCACACAGGAAAGAAGGATGAAAAAAGCCCAGCAGCAATTCCACTTCTTGAGAGTCCTCAGATGGAAAAGACTGGAGGGGATGCTGCTGGTGACCTTCAATTGCTCCACCATTGAAAATGTGCTGGTGTATGGTATCGCTCTCTGATACGCCGGCTGCACTGAGGCTGAGAGGAAGAAGCTGGGCTGGGTGATAAAGTCAGCTGGTAAGATAGCTGGCTACCCTTTACACTCCATGTTCAAATGTGTTTGCAGCAGCACAAGTTACTGTTTCTTTCCTGTTTAAAATAAATTATATCAAGTCAGGCTTTTTACAGTTTTAGCAGAAATACCTTTGTCCAATAAAACCAAGGCATTTTTACAAAAACGTTAAACTGTGAAAATCCCATACCAACATTAGCCTAACCCCCAGCAACAGGACATTAAAGTCAATAGGCACAGTTGGGATCAAGACCAAGAGTGATGGAAGCAGAAAACTTTCTTTTAGCAGTTTTTATGGACTAGCTAAAGGCCAGCACAAAATAAGTTGGGGACCTTTAGTAAAGTTGCTCTACAGTTTTCTAGAGTTGAGCCTCGTGACATTGACATAAACAAAAACCTTCAAACTACACGTTAGACGTAAATAGAGTACCATCATTATGGCTTCTCCAAAGACGCATTGGGACAAAATTAAAGCAAACATTGTGAACACTGTTTGGATCGGCTACAGATGGGCTCTCGCTCCTATTTTAAGAGACTCGACAGCTTAATGGCAAGAAGCTCTGCTGAGATCTCCCTAAAGGAAATCACCCTGTAATGAAATCCAGTGGGAGGTGAGCTGTTGCTGGATGACAACACTCCACATGTGAGTTAGACCGTCAGCCACTTCGGGAAGACTGTTTCCAAATTCCCAAACTGTGACTGGGAAAAGGTCACGCCACACTTCATAAAGCTTTTATGGACTACCTTTGAGAGACTGCAAACTGCAAAATAGGTTGCTTGAACCACCAACTGATGTAACTCAATCATTGTCAAGTTTCAACCAGGATTGACTATTTTTTTGGTTAAACAGAAGAACTCCTCCCGACTGGAAGCATTTTGCCACTTGCGAAGACATGGTCGTTGCAGCTGTAAGTGGAAAACTACGTTTAACATAAAATGACCATAGAACGCAATTGGGCACGTCGAAAAAGATCAATGTTAGCAGCTTATCTGTGTCCGACACCATCCTTGGAATTATGCTGAGCTCTGAAATGAATCTGCATGCATTTACCTTTTGTTGACATCTTTCAGAAACAAATGTGAACAGAAGAGGCAAAACATACACCACACAGGTTTAGATCCACGGACAGAATTGCCATAAAAGTGCCTGATAAACCGCTATCTAGTCCTTTCAGTTGCAAATAAGGCACCACTACTTTGCTACATTTTATTTTTAATTATAGTCATTTAGCAGCTGACAGAGGAAACCTGTTTATTTAACGTGGGCCAACTGCGAAGATTTTTATAGCCTGTAAATGCTTTACGCCCCACTACAAGGGAAGATTGGGCCATAAATTATAAAATAAAACCCCTCAATTTAATGTAAAATAAAACTTTTTAGATACAGCAAGAAAAGTAAGTGTAGAGATAAAAATCTGTGCCAAATTTGATTTTAAGACAAGCAGTATATCCAGTTCCAAAGCCAGCGGGTGGATCAATCATGCTTCGGGCTTGTGCTGCAGCCTTGGGGCATATTTTACAAGTGGAGAGAATCAAGCCAAAAAAAAAACACACACCATCTAATCCCAAAGAAAAGTTTAAATTACCAGACCGGCCCAGATGCCTCCTTACAAAAACAATCGGAGAAAAATCTGCAGAAAATGAACCGATAGACTCTCAATTGGCAACAAAGCATTTACAGGCCAAAGACAGCTGCCGACCTGAAGGGCGTCCAATCCTTTCCTCCAAGCGCTTTTGCATTTTAGTCTTGCGGAGACCATAAAAGATGCAAATAAAAAGCAACGCTGTTTAAAAAATTGAAGACTTACAGCTTTATGGAGAACATTTTGTATTCTACTTGCTTAGCTGCTCTCATGATTGGAAAATTTGCCCTGAGGTGCCCATACTGTTTAATGCATTTCTATTTACATACGTTTCAACTCAGGTCGATCACACAGACAAGTGGTAATGGACCAAGCCAGCTGCTTAAATAGACAGAATAAGTAAAAACCCTAAAAGCATTTTTTTTTTATATATATATAATGAACTACCAAGCGTCTGATGATTGAGCAGGAAGTGATGTTGAAGCTTAACAAACACACTCCAGCCTGCGACATTGCAAGCATAGAGTCGTTTCCAAGATGTTTTGGCTACATAGATGAATTTACATGCATGCAATCAATCACCACGATCAACATCATCATCTGTGGTAAGAACAACCCTGCTTGCTGAAGTGAAACTGCACTCAGTCAGCCTTATACATAGATGACATTGATGAATGGGCCAGCAGATTGGGAAATGAGACAAAAGGAAAAACATTAAATAAAACCCATTATCGTTTCTGGGTTCTTTTTTTTTATTAATTTCTTTTTTTTTTCTGAAGGAGGGGAAATGAATAGAAAAGGGTGGAGCTGTCAGCCAAAGATGTAGAGAGATGGACATTACAATCCCAAACCAGAACAGAGCTGCACAGCAATCTGACAACTTCAGGAAACAATTTCATCTTGAAAGGCATCCCATTGGCAATCATGTCAGAAAGCCTATGGGGAGGCCTTCTTCTCCACCGCTCCCCCCGCCTGGTTTTGGGGTGATATCAAAAAGCTGTGCTTCGACTTCAGAGCAGTCATCTTCGAAAGTAAATAGCATGCAAGATAAGTGAGTCTACCTGACAACTTTAACAAATGATTGTATCTGTGTTTAGGAGCGGCTGGCCGTGCATTCTAAGAAGAAGCAAAAACACATCGCTCGGATGCTCAGAAGGACTCAGAGGAGAAGAATAGCGATTCCTGCGGTGATTCTGGGTAATGTACGGGTAAGTGCAGTGCGCTATGGGAGCAAAACAGTGTATAAATCAGCACTTCCAGTCGTTATTGTGCTAATTTCTCACACCTGCCCCTGGGAAGCTTTTTGATTAGCAGCTTCACAGCTGTTGCTCCACTTGCAGCAGTTTATCTCCATAAGTGATTGCTGATAAATTCTCCTGAGACTGATGCAGAGCTCCTCTGAGATGTAAATGTGAGACTTTAAGAGTGGGCCTGTGAGCAGATTCGAGGGGTGGATCTTTGCTCCTATGGCGCTCATTACTGATATGAGAAAGTCTGATGGCTCGTTCTGTTTCTGAAAACATATCTGAATAAATTAGCAGGGACAGTTTTAATGTACCTAAATTTTAGTATCAAGGTCAGCCAGGCAACACTGACGGCTCGGTACGACTAGAGTGAAGTTGACCTTCTTATCTTCGTCAAATCTAATAAACTTGGTATCAAACATTTGTGCAGAAAAATGCTTTGTTTAGGCTGCTGCCATGTTTTTTAGAACACTTCTAAATTTCTGTAGGTCATAGAAGGTCAGCCCAATTGTGAAATCAAACAAATTTAGTATCAATCAAGAGCTACGTTTGTGTTGGCTTGTGTTCCAAAAATCCGTGTTTGTGCTGCTTTTGTTTTCACGATATTAATGAAAGTTGAAAGGTCAAAAGTTCAACTAGACCCCCCATTACCCAAATCAAACAAAACTGCTGTTTTAAAGCTTATTTGTAAAAATCTGAAAATAGACTAAAGGTTTCCCAAACCTCAAAATGTAAGTATTTCTGATTGTGAACGACAGTATGGCCAGATACGGTCCTTATATGAATAACTGTGAAGGATGCTGGAATGGTTCTTCGGTGATGGACAATTAGGAAATCTTAAGTGCCTAAATTTCAGCTGCCACATGAAGATATTCTGCATAGTCGTTTAAAAATAAGAATTAAATGTCGAGGAAGGACAAATAACTTTTTTTTTTATTGTCAACAAATGCCGCCAGAAAACTAAAAGGAAGAAATTAGTTATCCCATTTACATTTTCCGGCCGTGTGCCACAGAACTTCATTATCCTCTAAAACTATTAAGACCACAAACAGCCACAGCAGAGCAGTAGGTGTCACATTCCTTCATTAACTCGGAGAATAAACTTTGTTTTGCAGTCTGACGTTGTTTATATGAGACGGTGGATGCACAGAATGTGACCTTGTCCTCATGGATATGTCACCTGCATATTAAACTATAGAAAATGATCTCAGTTTGACCCAGACATGGCAGCTCTCTAATGGTCAGTTCCTTGGCTAATAAGCAATGCAGAAATAAACCAAACATGTTGCAGTGAGAATTTACTTTATAATAATAAAGTTATCACTTCATAAAGCCGATGCAGAACCAGCCATCTGCACTGATCAAATGTATTTGCTTCTTCAGGAAATGGCTGCTACTGCCTAAAGCTGGAGTTGGACGCGTTCCCTCACCACTTATTTGAGATGATATTAAAAAAGAAAAATGGATGCTTTCTGGAGACTCCAAACAGTCTTTTAGTAGCTCTCGCCGTGGTTCTCCAGGGTCCGTGTTCCATTCTAATGGCTTTTAGAACAATGTTGTGTTCTGACAATAATTCCCTAATGTCAAATCAATTTTAATTTAGAAGTGGCTGCAGGCCATGTCAGCAAATGCATCTTATGGCCTTCAAAGAGATACAATGATGTAGTTTTAATGCTTGAACAATGCTTTTAAGAAATTCCCGCTTTCTTCGGAACAGAAGTACTCCCCATTACGGTGGTATTTATGTGCAAATGGATCTAATGAAAGTGACAGTGTGCTCAGTGTTGGCTCATTTGGGGATTATGTTTTTTCTTTCAACAACCGGATTTCTTTTAGTTGGGTAGTGTTTTGGAAAGGTTTATGAAATGCTGAAGCATTGTTTGAAATGTTGGAAAAAAGAAACAAGAATTTGATTGGTTGAGAGTTGACTCTATGTCATACAAGGTCATTAGAAGTGAGTTTGAATATGTTCACTGCAAAAACAAAGTCTTAACAAGTGATTTTGGCCTAGTCTTTAGTGTAAATATGTTATTACGCTTGAAACTCACTTAGTATTTTTCATCAAGAAATATGAGATTGTTTTAAGTGAACACATAAAATGGACTACTTCCACTGGCAAATTATCTTTTGGTCTAGATAGAAACTAGACCAAAAATACTTGGCAGAATTTTTTTTTTTTTTTTTAAGTGTTTGAAGTCCCAAAATTACAAAGTTAATATCATAATCATAAACACTTGGCAACACTTGGTTAAAAGAAACAATCTAATAAACTCACTATTCCCCCCAACTGAGAGTGCAGAGACAGGTTGCAAGTATTTTCCTCTGGAGGACTAACACCTGCTAGAAACAAATCCTGGCGAAAGGTGTCAACCCTGAGTCTTTGTGTTAAATGTCATCATGGGTTTATGTCTGACCTGCTGGAGAGGTTGAGCAGTTCGTGCTTGTCGGAGACGGTGGACTTGTCCTCCAGCTCCCACAGCAACACGTTGATGAGGTGGGAGTTTTTGATGACTATGGGCACCTCCTCGAACATGTTTTCAAAGCCGACGCTGGCCTTCTTCAGGCTGGAGGAAAGGAACATGAAGATGATAAAACCACATGTTATAGTTGGTTTACATTCAACGCACTGTGGTGATGTACCATTACAATTCAAGTTGTTAGTCTGCATTTCCACTCAGATGAGGACGAATGAAAAAAAAAAATAAAAATCTCAAAATATCATTGAGAAATATGTGCCCTTAAGCAATCTATAACCATTAAGCAATCTATATAACAGTTCTGGTAAAAACAAGCACACCGTCTATCAACCAAGTTAAAAACATATAATAGGACATGAGGTTGTTTTAAAGGGGATGGCTTCCATAACAACCAGCCACATTAACCTTTAAGCTGAACTGTTTTTCTACTGAAGTACATTTGCATTCAGTTCCCAAAATCTGCCTTTTACTGTTGAAAAGGTAAAAGGCAAAGTTACTCCCCACCTGAGAATTGTGTCTCATTACTAAAAGAAAAAAGAAAATAAAAACAAATCTTATACAAGTTGCTTTTTGATTTAGATAGCTGCTTAACAGCGTATGCCCATGAGAGCACATGCCCTCCACTCCAATCTCCTGGAGACACGTAATAAAATGGCTTTGGTTTAAGTTTGGTTAATATCTCCTGTACAGATAATAAACAGAGCTTCAATACATTTTCAGAGAAGATTACATGTGCCTCCAGACTCAAGGATGGAGGATTCCAGAAGTGAGTGGTCAGGCGAATAATGGACAAAAGAATGGATGGACAGATGGATAATGGACAGACGACTAGATGGAGGGATGGCTGGCAGGATGACAGACAGACAATCAAATGGATGGCTGAAAGGATTAATGCATAAGAAATAACGGCCAAATGAACTGATGGATGGATGATGAACAACCAAACAGATTGATGAATGAAGGGAAAGACAGACAGACAAATGGAGTCTTGAGAATGAACCAAGGAGTACACGGTGAACAAATGGACAGAAGGACAAATAGGACGCATGCACGGCCAGCTACAGAATAGACAGATAACTAGACAGAGAAATATTCGTATTTGTCCATGGATGGATAGATGATAGATAGAAAAAGGATGGAGAAGAAAAAACATTTGAATGGCCAGATACGTAAGAAATAGTGGGTATATTTACAGATAAATGAATGGATTGAAGAATTGTTGGAAAGACAGACAGTTGGACACACTTTGGCAAAAGCAAGGATGGGTGGACACATAAAAAGACACATGGATTGTGGAAAAACACTTGGATATATGTTGGACAAATGGATGCAAGGACAGACCGGAAACTGTTCCCTCTTCCTGTCCAATATTCATCCAGACCTGGAAACATTCTACTCTTGCACAGCGCACATGCTGCGAATAAAAGTTAAAGATGGGCTTGGTAGATCCTTGCTCTAGGATCAATATACATAACTGCATTATTCTGCCTTGTTTACTGTACCACAGACCAGCATGTCTGTGCCATAAATGGGGAAGAAAAGAATAATGGAATTCTTTTAAGATATTATATTGATTGAAAGTCTTTTATATTCTAAGTAGAGCATCACCTCAGGCAAACATAAGAAGAGACGCTGACGCACAAAAGTGGGTTTCTGCCTGAAGCTTAGAACAGAGGACGACTCGTCTCGGAATAAATTATAAGAGTCTGTAGAAAAAAAATCTATAGTTACATAAATACTGCTTAGGAATTTGACACAGTTATCAATCTGGAGTACTTTAAAATATTTGCTGCGTTCTGTGACCTTTCCAAATGTCTGCAGCGTGACATAAAATGCTGCCCACAAGGAAACAGAAGGACAGTGCACTGTACCATAGGCAGGACAAATTACTCAACCATACTGGACACTGGCACACTTAATGTCAAGCTCTCTGTATGTTGGGCCCCACTGGATAAAGTCAAAGGTTCCCTACACGGGCAGATTAATTTGATGCTGTAGATTGTGTGCTGAAGTGGACACTATTGACCACTGCCTGCACAGCCCAGTGGAGCTGGAGGGAGGTTCAAAGGGATCAGGCCACTCAACTCTTATCTCTGATGCTTTTCATTTTAAAAACATGAACAACATTTGCGAGCATACATAACCTCAAATATAGAAGAGAAAGATGGAGGGGGTGGGGGCTACGCTGACTGAAGCGGGGGAGAAGACACTTGAAGTTTAACACCTTTGTAGGACAAAAGAAATTGAAAATCACTAGAGGTGGACAATATGGACTTGATGTTTCACTACAATATTTGTGGTACTATTGTGATGATGATAAAAGCAACAATAAGAACTATATTTATTGTTTGTTTTTTTTTAGGTAACTGCATGGCTATGACTAAATGGCACAATATCCATAGCTCCACAAATACAAATAGTGCTCTAGAAAACCATTCCCTTTTATAATACACTTCTTTAGGACACCAACCACAAAGAATTGTGAATTGAACCACTAAGTTGCTCACGACATTTAACTCCATTTAATCATATGCAATAAATTAAAATCTTAAATTTATCACAAAAAAATTATATCATATGCTTGTTAAAAGCATTGATTTTAGTTACAGTAAACCATAGGAACTAACAAAAAGCTGCAAAAAGGAGTATTCGCTTCATGGCCAAAAGCTGGCTCAGGAAAAGACTGGGGGCAAAAAAAACAAAAGTATAGAGAAATGAAAATGATAGAAATAGCAAAGACCAATAAAACAGTGCTGTTAAAAAGTCCCTCTTTCTGTAAATACACTTTGTAGGAGTCAGAAAGCAAATCGGAAGGTTCTGAACAGTCCGTCGCCTAACGCCTCGGAGGTTTTATTATTGGACAGATAACACTTGCACTTATCTGAACATGTGCGCCACGTCCTCACGTGTGTGTGTGTGTGTGTGTGTGTGTGTGTGTGTGTGTGTGTGTGTGTGTGTGTGTGTGTGTGTGTGTGTGTGTCTATGTGAGGCCGGCTGCACTCGGACTGCTCCGAAACGCAAGGAAAACAGTCCCCTCATTACGTTCATTTTTAGCCGCAATTTAAAAGCAATTACGATAAGCCTTGAGGTCAGAAAAAGCGTAAACATGGAACATTTGTTCGACGGGCAAGGGCGAGCTGATAAATCATCATCATCTTCATCAGCATCCATCTCCAACTGCCAGCAAATGACTCCCCCACGGACGCATGGTGCTGCATTTGCATCAGCTGAATAAACAGAATCAAGAAGGGGCGAAAAAGCTTCGTTTTCAAATCTACATCTCGGTAAGCAATGTTTGCCCATGAGTGGACACGCAAATGCAGACACAGGATAGACAAGTGCATTGTTCTGTGATGTTTCTTACCCTTCGGGGGTGAAGTCCTTCTCTTTGCAGATCTCCATGAGCTTCGGAGTGAGTCTGTAGGCTTTCAGGGATAGCGAGCCTTGGGCTGTTTTTATAGGATCTACGATCAGAGAGGGGGAAAAAGTTCTTAAACAGAATCATGTATAATTAATAAAGTAAATTATCCAACTTTTAATTTCATTGTTTTACGTTCAAGTTTTAAGTGAGCCAATTTACAACAGACATACATGATGAGATTTGCACATCAGTCTAGCAAAAGGTCTTTGATATCTACTGGTTGAACTCTATCAGACATGCCAGACAGCCAACCAAGCTTATTGCTGCACCAAATGCAACTTTCTGGCCGATTCCAGACAATATCATCATGCATCGGTTGTGTTCCTAACTGTGCATCCCAGTTGTTTAGCCTCGAGGATACTGGTGTCTTCATGGACCCATTGACTAACTTGTAAGCTTTTTATGAGAGTGACAGTTAAAGGTTTGATGACTGTTCTCCATCGTTTCCATCCAGGATGCTGTCTCACAGAGTCAAGAGTTCAACATTTTCCAAAATGTCTTCATTTACAATATTAAAGAGTTCCTCTCATTGGACCTGAGGGACCAGTCCCAACTCCTGAAAGACGGCTCCACATCATAATCCCCTCTCCACTAAACTTCACAGTTGACACTAATCTGTCAGGAAGGTTCAGTTTGCTTAGCAGCTGTCAAACTCAGTTTGGGTTGCCACACAGAGAGAAAGGTTTAATCTCTCCAGAGAACATGTCTGGATTGGTCTACAGTCCACTTGCTGATATGCTTTATCCCCCGTATCAAATGTTTTGCATCAAAAATCTATTAGTGTTAGCAATATCACAACAGCAAAGGACTGTTTAGACAAAATACAGCATAAAGTCTAGTTCAAGTGTCACACATTCACTCTGTGCTTATTGAAAACATATCTGAACAGTGGAAATGACTAACTGTCCAGCTTAACTATATATTTTCTTGACATCAAACATCCTTATTTTGCGATGCTCTTGGTGATGTAAGGCTTATGTACAGCTCCTCAGTCACAGAAGTCAATTCTACAAACGTCTATATCCATTGTTTGTGAACTAATCTGAAGGCCACATGAAGTACAAAAGTCTGTAGCTATTGATTTTGCAGAATGCTGTTGACCTTTGCACTAAGTGCCTCAGCATCCACTGACCCCATTGCCTTTTTTTTTTTCTTCTTCTTTTTTTCCCCACAGATTACCTAAAGATAAAATCAGGTAAAACATATTTGTTGTAAAAAAAAAAATCTTTGGGGAAGTGTAATGATATAATGAGATATATTTGTATTTTATTTTAACTTTGATACAGTGAGGATCTCAAACTGGTATGTGTTTAATTTCCTGCATATAGTCCAGTCACAATTAGATGTTAAAACAAAGTGTGAACATACAGCTCATTTAATATAGCTACGATTGTTGGAATATGTCAGCAAACGATTCACTATATAGTGAATTTTCAAAGACGTAGTCATGTTCTGTCGATGCCCTTTAACTAAAAGCTTAATGATGAAGTTTCACAGGCTTGCTTTCTAACTTCCTGGCCATTAAACAAGTTCAACTACTGGATCTGCAAATGGAACGTAATGACATGACAATAATAATCAGGATTTGTTTCCGTTAATGAAACACAAAGGTTTGTATCTGCCCTCTGTCCCCAACACCATCAGGCAGACATTATAATAGCTCCAATACAGAAAGCATTGTGTTCCTGCTGACAGTAAAAGAGGTTCACTGAAGACTCGTTTCGAAATGCTGCTAACGTACTTGTGACAAAGTACAAAAAAGAAGTCTTGAGCCGTCACTCATCTCTAAAGTTTTCTTCCGAGAAACCAGACTTTAAGTCGCACTGAGACTTTGTATTGTAGCATGTTCGTGGAAGAATACAGCGCCTTGCTAAAGATGTCATGCCTCTTTACAAATCACCAGCTTCAGTGGATGTTATTAGGCTTTTCAGGAAATGAGACAACACAAAGACGTGCACAATTCTACAAAGTTAGAAGGAATATGATGCTTGGGTTTAGTTTATTAAATAAACAAAAATCTTTTTTTCTCAAATACCCTTTAAATAAAATCCAACACAATGAATTGCCTTCACACCAACTCCACATTAACTTTTGGCAGAGGAAGGATCATTCTTGAGGACCTTGATGCACATTTCTTCAAGAGAAAAGGGTGAAAAGGCAATAAAATAATTCAGATGAAAACAGATTCAGGTTTTAAAATTCACCAATCCAGCATGTTATGTTAGTCAAGCTCAAAAAATACCGTCAAAGAGTCTGTGGTTGTAGCATGACAAAATTTAACTTCCGTGAAGCCAATCCGGTTAATGTAGTGTGTTAATCTAATGTATTCATCTGTGAATACGAATGCCAAAGAGCTATTAGCAAAAGATGGATGCTGCACCTTAGAGCTGTTGTGTCTGGATCTTCCCCTACTTATACGGTGCATGACTCACAAAATGACTTTCTGATACATGCTGTCTTTAAGGTATGAAGATTGTTTTTACTATCCTCCACACGTCCCGTTTCCGCAAATTTTATTTAAAAGCAATGTGGCATCTATATGCTCTTCAAAACCTCTGAAGGAGAAGACTGGAAATGAGGAAAAAAAAGTCACAAAGATTCAAGAAAATGAAAACAGGAAAAAAAAAGTCAGAGGACCTTCAGAAAGCTTGAAAAACTATTGATGGAGAAAATATCGAACTGTTACAATCAAGCCTTTCTGCTTGGAAATATAACAGAAAGAAATCTGAGATGGCACGAAACATTTCAAGGGTACAAAGTCCCACAAATGATTTTAAACGTAATACACAGTCAAATAAAATGTCTACAATAATTATCCAGGCAATTCATAAAAACTAGATGCAAGCTCTGAGTTTTTTCTCTTTATGCAGCAGGTGCAATAACAGATTCAACCAACTGAAAGTGAGCAGGCTACAATTTGCCTGTAGTTTTTGTGTTATTTATTCACTTTCCCAAAAAGTCAGCCGTGACAAGCTATTTGCCTACAGATTCACCAGTCGAAATAACGACTGATGGTTGACAGCAGGTCTCAGTTGTTCCCGGTGAGAGCAGAGAAGGCCAACACGAGGATCGCTCCTTTAAATCCGCAGGAAGTGTGCTGGCTGAATTAAAATATTGAGTGATCCTGATTGAACTCTAAAGAGCCTCTTGAATTCAGACACAAAGCCTTGATCTATTTCTGCGAACAAAGACCTGCTTCTTCCATGTGATGCACAGATAATTTTATGCATTAGTCCTGTTGGTCAGTATGCAAGAAAAACAGAATGCACTTATGTTTGATCTGAAAATGTCAAAAAGAGACTCTGATCAAGACAGAATGAAGTCTGAAGGAAAATGCCTGTTGCTTCCAAATAACACCGATTAGGTGGAGAGCTGTTGTTCACTGCTCCCCCAAATAATCAAATAAGAGCATCTTAAAAGCATTTTACATCTTCCTAATCTAATTTTAAGAACGATCCTAATTTAATATAGAATTTAAGTTTATAATTGAAAATGTTATTTATTTCAGTTATTCTGATCAAACGATGAAACACACGATTCAACAAACAGTGTAATATTTAACCATTTATATTGATAACATTTTATTGTTTGTGGTTTACAGCGATTGAAAACCAAAAACTCTGTTTCACAGAAAATGTATATACAATATTAAATTGCTAATAAAAAAAAAGTAACACTTTATTTGACGGGTTGTGAATAAGTCTGTCATGACACTGTCTTAAACATGACATAACGCCTGACATGAACATGACTAAGTCTTCATGAATATTTCTGACTGTTGTCATAAAGTGTCATTCAGTAAATTATGGCAACTTAAAAATTATGTAGCTTTATGTTATTAAAGCTAAAGTTTAATCAGTAATACTTTTATACCAAATTTATGTCAGATCATGATTTCTTGGTTAATGACAAGATGTAATAACAAAGACATTTTGAATAATGTCAACTTTGTTTTAATAGTGTCATGATTTACCGAAGAAGTACACGGGGTCCGCTAATGGAGATGGAACCGGTCAGAACCGGTCAAAGCCAGGCCCGTGGAGAAGCGGCTTTAGATACATCTACAGACGGTGAAGCACAATCTCCAATTCTGCTTGATATTTAAAGAAAGTGGTCATTTCATTAAAAGCTAATCAGCTTCTCAGCCAAAGTACCTTCAAAACATAAACCTCTAATTACCTTTGTGTGTGTCCATGTCAACCTCATCGATACACTAAACTGACTTGTTCAACGTATTTAACCAACTGGTTTTAACAACCTGTCAACCTGTACAGGCACCGGATCGGTTGGCTGGCTGATTGATTCTTTCATCGGTATAAAATGACCGGTGAGCTAATGACAAAGAGAACTAAGACAAAAAAAAAAGAAGAAGAAGAAAAGAAAAAAAAAAGCAATCGATGTTTGTTTCCCCTTTGACTTTAAGCAGAGATAATGTAAATTCCTTTGGGGTGCTTTGATCCGTTAAGTGCTGCATTATTGATTGACATTAGCGGGAGGCCTCTTTTAGAATGAGAAAAGGCTGCGGTGCCCCGCTGCCAGAGCCACCGGCTGGCAGGACCAGCCACAGACTTGCAGCTGGAAAATTCTTCTCATCTATCTTGTGTCTGAAAATGATTTTAAAAAGGTAGAACTTGACAGAGTTTGCTGGTGAAACTCAAAGCCGTCTCTCTTTTTTTTTTTTTTAATAAAGATGGCAGTTCTGTTTTTGTCTTTCACCTGAAAAGTAAAAGACAAACACCGTGAAAGTGAAAATCTTTCTGATCAGTTAGCTTCCTGTGTCATGATGACAACTTTTCTTTTGCTGCTCATAAATCTGAGGGGAATAAAACTCAACAAAGACAGAAGTTTGTTACATGATGAAAAATTAAAGCCTGGTGTCCAAATGTGACAACATGCCTCCAACTCTTTAAGTGTATAATCTGCGTCAGAGTTACGTACCAAACGGCTAACTGGCGAACGCTTTTATCTAATTAGCTGTCGATATCCATGGGATTTATGTAAAATACTGCCTCTGAACTCAGCCACTCGGACTGGTCATAAATTACCATTCATTTAGACATAGGGGGATTTAAGACCAACACGGTTTATTGGTGAAAGGCTTTCATTTTCAGACAGTATTCGGTTTAAATACTGTCTGGAAAATTAACATCCTCTGTAGTTGCATTGTCATGTGGCAGTTACAAGCAGCTCTTAAAGACTTTCACAAAGAAGTTCATGGAGGCACATTATGTCTATTAGTGTCATGTTATTGGCAAGGAGCCACCCAGCTAATCCTGTTTATGTCTTCCTTCTTCCCTCTCTGTGGCTGAACTTACTTAAAGGTTAACAGTACCTTCCCCACAACATTTCCTCACTAGTGCGATGCCTATGCATGTCACACTGAAGGGGTTGGAGAAGACTGCACAGACCGAGTACATCGAATTAAGCAAGGGGGAGAAGAACCCCCCCCCCAAAAAACGCATTTCGTTAGTGTAATTACTGTGTCACTCATCTACTCCCAAAACCCCAGCAATTAATTTCCGAGTCCTGTTCTGTGTTATGGGTGTCTTTGCAAAGAAAGATTTGGTGTGTCTTCCTTTTATTTCCAATTGATGAGCTGTTTTATTAGCCTCTGACCAGTTGACTTTTGACCTTCTGCCCTCAGCCTCCGTGATTCTGGAGTCGTAATTCCTTCCTGTATGTGTGTTGTGTACAGCTATTACTCGCTGCTCATCAGAATTCGGCGAGTGTGCATAGTTAGACTGACATAAGGTCGTTCTGAGATTATACTTTTGCAAAAAACACGATTACAGTCATTGCCTTCAGCAGATACAAGATTATGAGGGGAGCAAGAGAATATGCAGTGCCCCCTCTCACTCTACCACTCTATTATCTAGTCAGCGTGAAAATGTCTCCCAAAACATTTGGAAAGAGTCTTCAACCACAAGGACAATATGTTTTATGGAAATTTCTTTATAGATCGAGACAAAATGGAGCCTAGTTGTAAAGTGGAAGTGACACCAATTGATTTTTTTCAATTAAAAATCCAGAAAGCGTGTATTGTATACTAATATACATGCAACCTCAGGAGTCGCCTTATGCTGAGTTCAAATGAAAATACTTTTATGTTGATTTTTGTCCCCATTCTGACAATCTTAAAGATGCCCTGATTATCGAGATGTCCCTAAAGCTAATCTTTAGAGATATCCCTGGTATGTCGAGAGTTATCTGATTGACTCGGAAGGTTGTCTTTTTGTAGTTATTTTTTTCAATTAACTATAGTGCACAAGCATTCGCCATTGCTTCTTCTCAGTGGGCCATGTTTGTTTACTCTAAACTCACGTTTGGTGTTGAGAGGTTTGCAGAGATTTTTTGTGTAACATCTGAATACCGATGAGTGCAATTGGTTTTCGTGTGGAGTATTTCTCCTGTCATGTGGCTCGATATCACACATCATACGACCAAACCTAAGGTGGTTCATGGTATGATGTCAAATTTTGAAAATCGGCCTTAAAATCTTGCAGTGTCAACCAAGAGTCTAGATTTGTCTCTATAAATGTGGCTGCTCTACAAAGGCTTGACAGAAAACATTAGTGAATAAACCACATCATTTGTCCAACACTCACGATGCGATGCATGGTGGGAAATAAAGACGTATCATAAAACATTATGGTGGTGGCAGTCTGCTATGGAGAAAGAGTGCTTTACTTAACAAGGGAGAAAGCTACTGGCCAGACTTGATTGAAAGCTGGATGGGGGTAAAAACAATGCAAACCTGGAAGAAAATCTGTTTTGTATCTTGCAAAAGACAAACATCAAATTCCAGTGGGAAACGACCCGAAACATAAAGCAACAACGGGCAACAATTTCCGTCTCTAAATGTAAAAAGCAGGTCGAGTAAAATCTCCAAAGACTTTCAGCTATTATTGCTGCACAAGGTGGTTTGATAAAGGTTGGACTAACAGGGGGTGAATACAAATGCATGCAACGCTTTATCTTTTCTTTTTTTTTTTTGTGAATAAAAAAAAATGATAAAGCGTGGCAGAATGAAGTGTCTCTTTCTACTCGTATTATATTAATAACTTAAAAGGCTCTTTATCTGTAACCATCAAAATGACAGATATTTTTCTGAAATTATCCATTATCCAAAACTGACAATTGCTTTTCTAACATTTAAAACCAGAACACAATATGTCAGTACCTTTCTCTGGTTGTATTCTTAGATAATAGAGATCAAAAGACACTAAATTGGTCATGAGGTTCTTTAATCGTGCCTGACAATGAACACTAAATGACTTTCATCAATTCTCTTGTGGAATACAGCGTACCAAATCAAAACAAGCCTTGTAATTTTAACCTGTATGTTAGTTTTCTTCTTTTCCCTCTACAACTCGTTCCTAGAAGGCTCAACGATACATCTTGGAGTGCAGATCTAAACTCCTGCTGAGCTACTCTTAAGGAACTGCTTTCCATCTGCATGAACTTGTTCATTAGTGGCCGTCTATGAATTGGTGCCTGACAAGTGCACACCGCCGCAGTACATCTCACCTCTGTGTTCTTGCTCTACACTAGGTCAATATAACACTTCCTCCCATAGATTGAACCTGACTAGCACATGTAGGTATTACCTCCGTCGACCGATGTTTGAACCCGGCTTCGCCGTGTAAGCAAACCCCATTTTTTCCAACATTGTTTGTCTCACTTACACTGATCCTTTTTAAATTACAAGCCTGCAATGATTGGTTCTGTCATTGCTTCAATTCTGTGTTTGGATTATGTTTTTGACCTCTTCAAAACAGACCATCTGTTGTGACAAATGTCAATTGCATTGATTTGAACACTTTAACCTTCATTGCGGGAATACTCACCATAGATCAGAACAACAGACTCCTCAATGGCGTGTTGGTAGCTGAACTGGGAGTCTAGCAGAGCTCGGCTGACAAAGGAGCCGTAGAAGGTGGACTGGTACCAGCCCACATGCAGATGGTCAATGTTGACGTGACGCAGGGAACGCATCATCTCCATCTGGTACTGGACTAGAGGAAGAAAGAAAGGAGAGAGGTGGAAACCATGAGTGATGAGGGGGGAAACTAGGAGGAACGGGAAACTTTTACAGGATTCCAAACTCATTTTGTTTGGATCTTTAATTAGATAGTGGCCATCTGGAAGTGGACGCGGAGTATAAACAGAGGGATAAAAAGTGAGAAAGAGAAATATGGTGAAATAAATTAGCAGCTCAGATGTGAAGGACAAATATGTTAATACTAAGCAAATGAAAGGCTGCATCTTCTCTCAACAAGTGATTGAGGGGATTTCTAAAACTGCAATAATCTCGCGCTTTAGGTCAGATCCTAGACAAATACACTAGCATCTTTCAGCTCCGGGGCATGAGGTACATTACAGAGAGTCTTTTCATTATGGCGGAAACCTCCTAGCTTAAAACACCCGTCCTCATTGGCTTTAAATAACAGCCAAGGCAAGCGTGCAAAACAGTATTTGTTGCGGACTGGCTGGAGGAGGTTGATAAATCAGGCCTTGATTGGGCAGCTGTGGCCTCTAAACCCCAGTCTGTAGAGTATAACCCTATCCTGCTGAGGCTGTTAACAAGAACAAAGTGGAAGGGTGGATTAGAGGGAAGGTGAGGCGCTCAGGGTAAAAAGAACAAAGATGAAGAGTGGTAGGACAGCTGGAAGAGTGGAGGAAGGTGCTAAAGAGGAGAAAAATGAGATCAATGAAAGGGGAGATGTATAAAAGAAAAGGGAAAGACTGATCTTCGTTGCTGACCTGAATCTGAACCCATTGGTTATTTTATACTAAACGGGTAGAGCTTCACTTGATCATCTGACAAAGTGCGGATTCAAAGAATTCGACATGTTTTTAAAAGAAAATAAGCCTGAGAAAATGTAAATATCATCTTTATTTCTTGTCTGCTGCAACACGTCTATACAAACAGCCACCATAGGCCAAACATCAGTTTACTGTTTAATGACTCTTGCCGGAGCACAAGAGTCTGGAAGAGGCATTGTCCTCTTCCAGCACAATGCCACTCTGAAAAACAACCTCTCCAGGACTGGAGGACGGGACGGGGTCGGCCGCGCGCACAGATCCCCTTTTCATGCACTGTCCTGCGGGGGAGGGCTGGATGCAACAATCTATCCTTTTAATCTCACCTTTTATTTAGAGATTGACATGGTCCAGGAGACAAAAAATACGCGTGGTGAATGGACAGGAGAATACAAGGCGGGGGCAGGAACGGAGGAGGACACGGTGTATGAGGGGCAGGAGAGGGAGTGTAATTCAAACCACAAGAGACATTTGTGTGTGGGGAAGAAACTTCAGGTAGCTAATGCATTTCTTGTGGAATGGATCAACAATGCCAGACTTTTAGATACTTTCAAGACTTAGACTTACGACATTATGAAAACATGCAATTGCATCATTATTTCTGAATGTTTCCTGTGAGCTGTAGCACATTGTTTAGTAAAATATTTGATCAAGTGTTTGTCTCAAAGGCAGGAAGGATCAATCACATCCTGACCAGCAGGATGTGTTTCCATGGCATTAAGAAACGCTCTGAACCCAGAATATTGCAAACATTTAAAATGCAATAGGGATTGTGATTAGGTGGATTGTTTCGCCCTCCTTACAACCAATATCTATTTTGGTACCAAGCTATGATGTTTATTATATATATAATGTATCTGGGTTAGCGCTGGGTGACTTCTATGGTTAATATTTTGTATTATAAGGTATTAATGATTGAATGCTGTTATTGCTTGTCGAAGTGAAACTTCCTACTTTTCAACATTGAATTTCCCACAAAACTGCATTTGCTGTAAGTGCTGTGAAAAACTCAGATTTTACCTTTCGCATTCAGAAAGGGAGAAGGCACCGACGGTACAGTGGGTTATTTTTACTTACACAGTTTTATTTTAAAACTGTGTAAGGGAAGTTTTATATAGCTGTTTGAGTATAAATGCAAGGAAACATTGGGTATTCCTGCAAGCTATTTACTGGGCAATACTGAATCAACTAACTTTAATCACATGTAAGCCATCTTTAGAAAACTCGGATTTGTTTTCTGCAACATATTGCTAAAGCTAAATGTAATACTTTTGCCAGAAATTTAAACATGGGGGGAAAAAAGTGCTGCAGAATCTTTGACAGCGATAGGATTACAGGATTATACATATTTATGCAATAAAGCATATGTCCCTAACCTTTACCTGATTTCCACCAACCTAAAAAAAAAAATCTCATCGAAAGACCATGCTGTTTATTCAATCATTTAAAAACTAAAACAGGATTCTTTTCATTTTTATGCATTATTAAACAAGTGAAAAAAAAGAAGAAAATCAAAATTTTCGGCATTCATTCCATCAATCCACAATCAGAAGTAATCATGCGAAAATCGGATTAATTTTATCAGTGTTACTCTGCATTTGAGGACGATATGAAATAGCCAATAACATTCCCGCAAAGAAATGGGCGATGGTTAAAAAAAAAATAAAACGAGAAAGGAAAGGGCGACGCTAACAAAACACAGCGTGAAAATGTGAAAGTGACAGACTGAGAGTGGGTCTGCTGGAGGGGGGCCCGGAATATGACCAGACTTCTCACCAGACTAAAACAGAGCTCAGCGGAGGGGGGAGGCATCCTGCGCTCTAACCACCCCATTTGTCTCGGCACTTCTGCTTCTCTCAGTAGGAGTTCTTACCTCTCAGTCGCCACTGAAGCGTACACCTGGCCCAACACCCCATCATTAGCAGGGAAATTGGGCACAAACTCCCAGACAGAAACTGAAGGCTGAGCGACTGACAACAGCAGGAAGAAAACCACAGACTGTTTATTCCAGTCAGCATAGTTGTTTATAACCTTAACTCTAACGAGCGGAGTTTTCCTGCGATGTTTTTTTTTTTTTTTTTTTTTTTTTTTAAATAAAACGAGACTTTTTTTTTTTTTTTTTTTTTGCCCATTTTACAACCTTTTCTAATACAAAAACAACCTAATAAACGGCACTGGTCTTTTCATTTTCCAATCTGCAAGGCAAGCTGGAACACATTGAAGAGTTGCTTGAGTACTCTCAAAGTAACACTCCAAAATGATTTTAGAGAGGACTATATAACCGCAATTTAAATCTGTGGAGGCATCGCAAGTCGATTTAAAGAAAACTAGTAATTAAGGAGAAGTGTAATTTACAGCTAATTACCACATTTCTAGAGGATACTTATTTAAAGAGCAGTAATGGGCATTTAAATGACATTCCTACCAAAACAGGGTAAAAATATAAACCAACTATTCCATCCATCAGCCTTTACTTAATCATAACTTGTAGTAATAGTCCATGCCTTTTCTTTATCCATCTGATCTATAGTCGATTCAGAGAGGCCTCAAAGCCCCTCACCGTTTCATCAAGTCGTCTTAGACAAACAAAAAAAAAAAAAAGTTGTTTTCTTTGAAAGTGTTCAACTGAAAAGCTGGGTCGAAATACTTCTGTGTATCCTTGAGACGTAATACGGCTGTTGTTTTTTTTCCTCAAGCTCTGACGTGAAATCACAGAATGTGCTGTGAAGAGACATTGATCTGGCAAAGGTTATAAAGAACATTTTGAAGTGGTGAGATTTCTACAGCACAGAAAAAAGGCACCACTAAAGATTACTGAACATTTAACGGTTTCTTTGGAATTTCAGAACAAACTAATAACATGCATCCACTCAGCAAAGACCAATCTAGGTCATAAACACGTTGCTCTCGCTTTATTGAAATGAATTACGTCTCTGTACGGCCAATGATGAAGCATGCAGCTAGTTTTACAGGTTGGAAACTCAACTGAGTACCGCTGATCACATCAGAGGGAAATTGAAAAGGGTGCCTATAGCCTTGGGTTACAGTCGTGAGATCCAGAAAGCTTGATTTATATCTCATTACACACCAGCCGAGGTATCCTCTCTACTGGAGGTGAGCTGAAAAACACAGGCTAATAAGATACAAGCTGGCGCTGAACCAGACACTAGGAAGGACATATTACGTTTTCTTGCTCTGTAATTTGACGTGTCATAAATGATAAAGGGGGACTTAAGTTTTTTGTTTCTATTTTTTTTTTCCCCGTTTCTAATATCTAGTGTTGCGTAATAGGTTCCAATGGAGGTCCCATGCTGGCCAGTCCGTTGTGGTTAGCTGAAATAGGGAAGAAAAAAAGAAGGGGAAAAAAAAGAACAGATGGGCATCCTAAATGAATGGCATATCAATGGAAGAAGGTGAACAAGGCTGATAAAATACCCAGGCTATTACACCTAGTGTAAAGCTGGGTTTGTGTTTGCTCCCCACCTGGGGAGGGCATAGCAATAGGATCAAACAGAATAGGCTGACAGGAGCACCGGGGTGCCTCAGGGCAAGACTTTGCAGTGAAATCTGGGGCACTTCCATTTTTAAGACGGCTACTTTGGAACATACACCCCAACCTAAATACTGTTCCTGACCAAGTACAACTATTTTTATAGAAACTGTAGCCTTATTTTCAAAACACTTAGAGGAACACAGATGTTTTCTTCCTGGCCTGGCAGCGTGCAACAAAGAGGATGTTTTGCCTCTGAACCACCAAATGAGATAGTCTGGGTCTCATAATGGTCGACGAAACAAAAACTAAACAATATAAACACGTCGGGTGTCATGCATATGATTTCTTTCCATCAATGCACATTAGAAAGGGCGAGATTCAGTGTGCAGAAATGGAAAAGCTCACTGGACTTCAGCCATAGGTAGTTTCTCAGGCAGCAGTGATGCTTAGAGGATAAAACCAGTTTAAAACCACCTATGTGTTTTGACCTTTATAATAGTTAGTGCAATCCAAATTTTATGAGCAAAACTCTGTAGCATCAGCTGAGTCCCACTCCACACGGCTTTTAATTGCACACTGTCCACGTCTTGTTGGAAAGTTGTTGTCACACTACGTTCCATCTTGCCATGCATGTTGGAATATTGAAAATGTTTCACAGGGATTTAAAGTGGGTAAAATAAAGAGCATTGTGTAAAACATCAAGTTCTGACTCCTCTAAAGTTGTGTTTGTCCCCTTGTTCCAAACAGGCTGTTTAGTTAGAGGCTCCTATTTGCAGTTATATGTTGAGTGTTTAGTAAGTATAAAAGGGGTTTGAATTTTATGACAGGAGAGCTTACTTTTATCAAAACAATCCATCCTGCCACATGACAGCAAACATGCAGGAATGGTTTAAAGAACTGATTCTTGCTCTGCGTTCAAGTTGCAGGCGTTTTAGTTTGGCTACATCATGTTTTTTAGCATCCAAATACAAATGGAGGTCTATCGGCGCTCACACAACTTCAAACTAGCTCCTCGCTAAATATTCGAGAGTTCCAAAGTGTATGGCGGTCCAGTGTATTATGTGACGGTTGTTGTAAATTAGGCCAGTCTGGGAAAGTATGATGGTCACATTCAGTTTCTCCAAGTGCGCTAGAACCAATTACACCAGCGAGTATGCTGCAAAGCGGAGGGAGAACAGGCCGACTCAGCAGACAAAGACCCCGGCAGATTGGAACCAGACCCAGTACCTGAGGCAATTATTTGCCCGCGACATGTCAATAAGTTGATGATACTCAGTGCAGACCAGTTGGTTAAAATATTCATGAATCCTGCTCAGAGAATCCTAATTTTATACCGTGTTGTATTCTCCCCACAGCTTTCACAAGAAAGTCAAGCAGACGGACAAGCTTTCAAACAAATCACTACACACTGTACTCAGGGCAGGAAAAAAAAAAAAAATAAACAAAAAGGCATGCAGACAATCAAATGACTTTTAGCCAAATAGCTGAACTTAGATTTAGTTGGCTGAGGAGACAACAGGCTATTGGCACTCAGCCAGCTCATCCACCTAAGATCTAATACAAAGCAGAGAGCCTAGTAAATGCCACAGGATCACTACCTTGTTTTTTTTTTAATTTTTATAAACCATGAATTATAGGTGAAGAAAAAAGTAGAAGATTATCTTTAGAGCTATATATATAAAAACAATCCTGAAAAGAACACATAAAAGTTAAAAACTCTTTTAGAGGTTGCAATTAGGGCTGAAACGATTCCTTGAATGATTTGAGTATTGACTATTAAAATTACTCGAGGAAAATTTACCTGCATCGAAGCTTCGTTAATTTGTTTTATCATTTAGCGCACCGTGTTTCGGCTGGGACATCATTTGCGTTATGCGTAGTTCTGACTTCCGCCTCTGATTTGTTGTCGAAAGCTAAGTGTTAGAGGCATAATGTCCAATTTTCAAGTTGGACATTATGCCGTGGGGATTTTATTGATTGATGATAATGCCCGGGTTTTCATCGTTTACGGGGAACCAATAAGCATCCTTAA
Organism: Poeciliopsis gracilis; assembly: GCA_911649635.1. Taxonomy (NCBI): domain Eukaryota; kingdom Metazoa; phylum Chordata; class Actinopteri; order Cyprinodontiformes; family Poeciliidae; genus Poeciliopsis; species Poeciliopsis gracilis. The sequence continues at coordinate 3,917,662 of CAJVRI010000287.1, forward strand.
AATGATGGGAGTGATGCCTGCAGCTCGGTAGTCTTTCTCCTCCGGTAGCTGCTGGTTGAAAGCGAATGGCAGAAAGAGCGCTGCAGGAGTATTTACACAGGTGAGGGGATAGACTGAGCACGGCGGGCGGCTGAGTAGTTGATGGTTGTAGTGAAAGTGTAACTTTGCGGACGAACCGCACAATCGATTTCATATCAGCCCGGTCTCAAAAAAGATTAGAACTATTAATCTAATAGTTCTAATTGTATTTAGTACAATTAAATACTTTGGTAATTGTATGTCACAGCAATTACAGCCCCAAAAACAAACAATGCTCTTGAAAATCACTCCCATTTATAATGTGCTTCTTTAGGTCCCCAGTCACATAAAGAAGTCTGATTTATAACGCTAAAATGTACAAAATCTGTGTTTCTAAATTTATTGGTGTTAATTGATGCTTTCATTGAACAAACAGTGGAAAGAACACAAACTAACAATCCTGACAATAAGAAAAGTTTTGGAGGGTTTTAAACATTGATTGGGATTTATAGTGGCAACAGTAAATCAAAAATTCTTATAAAAAATTTATCACGATAAATTATAGACGATGTGATAAATGTCCACCCCTTCTTGCTAATACTGTAAAGCCATGATACTGTGGTTTTTTTACACAAGATAATCTGACACCAACTAATGCCTCGAAGGGACAGCAGCTCTGTTAAAGTCATAGTGACTATAACCAAGCAGCCATTGTATATCCAGTAACTGCATTTGATAACATTATGACAGGGCATCTTTTGTGGCAACAAAGTATTGGGTCTCGCAATGCAGGGCAGGATTAGACAACCTTCATACTATTTTTCAAAACACTCAAAATGACACTTTCACTCATGCATCATGAGGGCAGGTGGCAATATTCTGTCGACGACGGCAGCATTAGGTCGAGAACAGTCAATTTAACAATATCGTCGAGGCGAGGAGGAGGTGCGGGAATGCGCCGCAGTTTGCTTTTCCTCATTCATTTCTGCTGCCCTGCTGCCTCTCCAATCAATCAATCTGGGTCCTGAGGCCAGACTGGGAATGAGTCTACCCATTCCCCTAGTGCCATCTGATTGTATGTGTGTGTGTGTGTGTGTGTGTGTGGGGGGCGGCGAAATGAGCAGGAATGGTGCGCTTACATGTGACAGAGACAAAGGGAGCGAGTGTTCAAAGGGGAGCATGTAAAACCATGACAACACGCTGGAAAGGGGGCAGGTTTGATGCGTGCGGCCTGAAAGTGGCCTCTGCTGCATGCGCGTGCTGTCCGTCAGCGCTTGTGTGTCTGCGGTGGCGGCCGTTATTAGCCAGAAGCAAAACCTCTCACCCTGGGCAGTAATGTTAACAGTTACAATCAACCGCGGCGCCATCGGCGTGAGCGAACCACACAGTTTATGCTGTAATACTCAATGACACAGGAGGTGAACCGAGGTGGACCTTGCAAGCTGCTGCAGGCCACAGCGACCGTGTGCAGGCGGCGAGAAGTCTTCTGGTGTGTGCTCGGGTCTGAATGCGAGGAAAAGCATAACCGTGTCACAACACATTCTAATCACCACCTTGACAGGGCTGACGAGGCCCTTTGCCTGGAAAGCACTGGGCAGTTTAATAAACACACGAACACGGGTCAGAGTTGATATCCATCGAGGTCGAGTGGAGCAGATGAGCAATAGAACAGTCTGAAACTTGGAGAGCTGCGTTTTCTTCGCCCTCTGTTTCCTGCTTTTATTTCTGAATGTAGTGAATGAGGCGGGAAACAGAAAATCAACAGCTGAGAAGGGGGACAGATGGGCCAACCAGACTTGAATTAAAAATAATTAGAAATTTGTTTATTTTGATCCCTTATTTGCTCCGTTCCCCCGACTCTCTTTCCCCTTCTGTCATCACAGCAGTCGCAACACTGGCAATGTGCTTTAAGATCTCAGCCACTGTCGTCTAACTTAGACATGGGGATTTCAGACAACCAGGGCTGAACTGATGCTCAGCTTATCGAAAAAGGTTTTGATGATTATAGATGATCGGTTGTGTTATAGTGGTCCATTAAATAAAATGCAGTAGTTTTCATATTTACACCATACAGCTTGTTTCTATGACTCTCCTGCACAGGATAAAATGACAGACCGCGCTGTAAAAGTACGATGTGAAAGCGAGCTGGTAAGCACATTCACTGGACACTTTATTAGGTACACATTCCCGCTACTGGACTCAGCTAACTTTGTGTGCTGTTGCCTCAGAAACTACACACTCAGTGTGTGTCATCAGAGCAACTTGGTGGAGTTTAGCATGGTGGGTTGGCAATCAAAATAGACTGGATTTTTGCATTGCTGACCAGAAAACCCCCAAAACGGGAAGAACACTGTCAAATTATATTCATCTTCACAAGCATGGGCAATTTTATGACTAGTACAGGCATGTGGACCATCTCTGCATGGACCTGTACACATTCTTCACCCGTTCACGCAAAAAACCCACAAAAAAAACAAACAAACAAAACAAAAAAAAGCACTTAGTAATTTGCAAAACCTTTGTTTGGAAACTCATGGAGATTGTAAAAATCTTAGAAATGTGAGAATGATTCATTTCTAAATCTTGCTACTGCATTGAAGATATTTTGGAGGTCAACAAAATTCTTTCTTTTTGTTTTGAACGTAAAATGAATTATTTTTCAAGAAAAGTCCGACTACTATTTTGGTTTTATTAAATTATTGCATGTTGTGTATAAATGCAATAATATTTGTAGGTTTATTATAAAAAAAATATCAGTCAGCTGGTGCTATTAATTTGCAGACATTGTCAAATCTGCCATAAAGTTTGGACAACAATAAAGATTTCTCCACTAACCATTGAGAATAGTATTAACAACATACAAAAAAATAATTTTAAGTCTAAATCAGTCAGGGATATGAATAACGTAAAAATAATAAAAATGTTTCCACTCTGTAATGACTGAAAGAGTCTAGTTTTCGCCTTGTGCTTGATTCATCCCGACTACGCCACATATAAACTCCCTTTGTCCAAATGAACAGAAAACTCTTTTTGTGGGAGCGTCTAAAAGTCTCAATCGGGTTAATATCGGAACACTGTCTTGCATGTTAAACCCTCCGACAGCAAAAGAACAAGCTGTTTCAGGAAACTAAAAAGACTGATTCCGTTTCACTGTTGCACTGTGTGCTTGAGAAGCTCAGAGGCTTAAAGCAGATCATGCACATGGTAGATCTTTATTAATACTTTAAAGCCAAAAACAAAACAAAACAACAAAAAAAAAGAAACCAAAAAAAACCAAAACCAATGTTTAAGTGCATTACAATTTAAAGACATTTCATTCTACCAGTGTTCTTCTAAGTGAAGAACGGTGTAGTCCCACGGCAGCTCTTATTTCTCCTTCTATCTTACTCTCAGGACTCGGCACATCACCTCTAATTTAATGAGTCTAAACTCTTGACCCATTCATTCAGCACAGCTGAAGCCACACTTTGACTCTGCACTCTATTTCCTAAAGTCATCAGACTCCCATCTGTTTTGTAAGGTGAAAACAGAGTGGCTTTTACCATCTATGTGCTTACTTCCGCTTGTTTTGCTTTGTTTTTTTCCCCCTTTAAAAAGCCTCCTTGGGAAGCACCAAGCAACCTATAAATACATTTGTGACTTTGTTTCGTTCGTGTTTAGATAAATTAAAACACTATGCTGACTACTGCTGCTTACAACAGAGAACAAACATAAATATTTGAAACTACCTTGTTTCAGTGCTGCTGGCTCTTCTTTATTTAAACGTGTGGCTTTTTGAGTTTGAACGTGTGGCTTTTTCAAACTCAAAAAGCCACACGTTACAGATACCCGCTAATCTGCAGAGTCCTACACCTCGGAGTGCTCATTGATAAGCTGTGCACTTCAGGGTCAACATAATTCATTCACAAAGAAAAGCCTGCGTTTGTGACCTGAATGCCGACTGGCTTCCAAAGCGAAGAGGAAGTGGCCTCGGTAAATAGGAATGAGGACAGAACACACATTCTCCATTAAAAGACAAACACGCTAGCATCTTGGAGATATTATTTCAGCCGCGATCTGCCACTAAAGACACAATAATTCTACGGGTTGCCAATTTCCATCTTAAGCCACATTTGCTTGGTCGTGTTCCCTCTGTCCCAGTGGCACAAAACAATATGCTAAGGCTGTGAGCTGAAGAAACACTTCAAGCTCAATTGCTACCTATATAAACTAGATGTAAAATGTCCTATTGATGTGTTCTGAATCTCTTCTTTCCGTGTCTCTATCGAGAAAAAAAAAATATCTTTACTTTCAGATGACCAGAATAGCTTCCTTACACCCACATAAATTCAAGTACAAAAGGCCTTTTTTTTTCCTCCAAGAGAACTTTTCACAGCCTCTAAAGTGGTTCTGTGCTCCTGTATTCTGGGGTTTTAGATCCATTCTTTGTGTCAAATGGTCACAAACACCAGGAAAGTGATCGGACTTCTTTAAAGCACCTCGGAACAGAAGCACTGCCTTTATAGTACGTTCTTACCTGTCTGAGTAAAAGGTCTCCTTAGAGATACAGAAAGGCCTGAATAGTGGGTGATGAGGGGTTGACAGAGCAGCTCGGGTTTAGAAGATAGAAAGTAACAGTGGCTTCAGGTATAACGGCAGCTTTTACTGCTATGAGAGGTAAAAACCAAAAGAGAAACACTAGCCGTAGTCTAGTCCATATACATGTCTGTATCGATATTTGAATATGCTGGTGCAACAAGAAACAAAATAGACAGCAAGCATAAGTAAAAACTGGTTAAATCAATAAAAAAGAGGAAAAAAGGGGAGCTGTGTTAATTGTTCACAGCCTACTTTGGATGTCCTTCACACATGCAGACCATCATACGAGCTCAGAATGACGGATGGCTGTGTGTGTTAGACCCCTCTGCCCATTGTGACAGCTGTAACCCCCACATCCCAGGACAAATCTGCACCTGCCCCCTGCCAGCCCACAATGTGCCCACCGCCAAACTCTCTGATGGGCAGACAGGAGGATGAAAAAGCTGATCTTAGTACCTTGTTGATGGCATTACTGAGGGAGCGAAGCTAATATTTTGTTGTTTTCAATATCGATGACCCATATTTTCTACATGTATTTACTGTATTTTCTACAATCATCAAGATATGCCTCTCATCACACATGACGGGAAGGCTCTACAGCTGCTAATGTTGCCTGATGTCTACAACTTTTTACCCAAATCCAAACTTCCGTCCAAGTAGCTAGCCCAATTTTTGGTCACTGAGTATAGTACATTTGACGGGGTTAAAACTGTACTCAAAAGGCCACCAGAGTAATTAAATCTAAAGCTCAAGACAACTTGAGCTTAAGACCAGGGGAATACAGAACATAAAGCTGTAATGGGTACAAAAAGTGCGAATAAAAACCAATAAAATCAATTTACGTATCAAAGCATATAGGTCTTATTACTGTATCTTTTAATGACTTCATCATAGACTGCTAAATGCAAAATTTTAGTGTGTTGCTCCAGATAGCATGGATCCCAATGTCTCACAGTCTTTCCCTCTCTCTGGAGAAAAAGGAGGACAGACGCCTTCGCTCTGCGTTTTGTCAGAGCCAGCTGGTGCTGATGTGAGCTGGGCAGATAGCTTGTCCTCCTGCCACGGCATTTTTGTCCGCACATTCCTTCGTCTGTCTAGAGCGGGAGAGCGGTGATAAATGTGGCAACTTGTCGGGAAGTAAATGGTGCCATCGAGTCGCGGTCTGGTCCAGTGTGTCGGCCGAGTCGCGGGGCTAATTTTCCGCGGAGCGGCTGTAATGGGTTGTGCGTGTCTATTTGTGTGTTTGCGCCAGCGTACCCCGCCGGGGTCCATGTTCCACCTGGAACAGTGGATTAGGTGCAATTAATCTTAGTTAAGCAAGCCTTGTGGAGGGCTGCCTTTCTTTTCTTGTGCACGCACGTGCAAAGATACACACCACCACAAGCAGACACACAAACTCTCAGGGATGCAATGAAGAGAGAATGGGAGCTTGGTAAGGCGGCTTCTTTGTGTATGCAACACTGACAAGTTAACCATATGCACTGTTGACAGCCCCGCTTGTCACTTGGTTTTGTTTTTATAACTGGAGACGATGAGGAAGGGAAAATGCTGTCACGTTTTCTGCATATTGCGGTTCATCTTTTTTATTTTTTTAAGGGACAAAAAAGGCAAACAAATTTTACTTGATGTCCCTGTCAATATTCCGTCTTACGATATGTTTAGTCGCGAGAGTTGACATTGTGCTCCAGCGTACACGGCACAATGTGTAGCAGTCTCAGATCTCAGAGCAAGCGATGTCAGGCAAGGCAAGCCAAGTGAAGCAAATTAAGTCGAATACTTCCTGCTACAACTCTTTCCTCCTTCGAGACAGGAACAGAGAGCACAAGCCAGTCTTAGTTTACAAGAGTAGCTTCTTAGACAAGTGTAGCACAGCTGGTAATGTTCTATGTAGTTTTCACAGCTTCAAGATTGACTGAATACAAACTATGTGATGTTTCAATGTCATAAAATGGGAGTTCGTTACAAGGTTTTGGCCACACAAAAAAGACAAGCAAGAGACTACGAGTACAAAACAAATACATTAGGGGTGATCTGACTGACAGCAGGCTGAGAGACTTTCAATTTATGGCCAGAGGGATGGATTGAGTATACCCATGCTCTCTCCTCCTACTGTTTTCTTGCTCTTCTACTGTCAGTTTCCTACGCACAGAGGGAGCCACTGCAAGGCTTCTTCTCCCTGGTTCGACAGGATCCACAGAAAGGACTCCAGTTCTGCAGCAAATCCTTAAAATAGCCTTGCTCCTGGTGAAGGGAGCCGGATTGGCGTTCCCTCAGTCGGAGGAACAAACAGGCTTCCTCTCCCAACTTTGGTGAATTTAATCTACAGCTGATCTACTGCACTCAGCTTTAACAAAGGATAGTTCGCATTAAGACAGAAAAGGTGCAATACTTAAACTCCTCTTTGAACATTATGAAAATGTAGTAAATTAGCAAATTTTCTTTTTTTTAAAAGGCAGTGTTATCTAAAATCGACTGTTTTGAGCTTTGCATCATGTTACAATGTTATTCCCTCAATAAAAATATACCTAGAGCATTGGTGGTGCTTTGATGCTGTCATACATGTTTGAGAAACCTTTGAATCTCCAGTGGCACCCATTCAGCTGGTTCAGACCCCTCCCCTGCGAATCCACCATTCTACTCCATCAGACTAGCCAGATGGCAAACATCTGGTGAAACTGCACATCTGCCAAGATCATTATATGGGTTATGTCTTCAAAATAAAGAGGATTTTAAAACACAAACCTTGTTCACATCCACTACAGTGAAAATGGATCCTCAAAGGGCCTTTCAGCGAGATAAAGGTCAAACCATGATCCTGCTATATCAACAAAGAAAAGATTAAGACAGAAAAATAACCTTTCTTCCACGTCTGTGAATGACATAAATGTCCTCCAAGTTGTGAATATATTTTGGTTTTTGGGTGTAACCACTGTGACATAATCCCCATTTAGGGCGTGTTCAGGAACACAGTAGTGCATCTTTACTGGAAGAGGTTAATGTAATGTAATGTAAATTTAGCACCACAGAACATACATTTACAGGTGTTTGTACTATAGGCTCCCCCATTCAGGACTATCTGTGCAGAACAATTAATTGCAGCAACACCCACATAATTTGTCCTGACAAAATCCCATGTGTCTACACCTGTGTGCAGCTACAACTGTCAGACCCGCATGAGTAAACAATGGCCCACCTGTGAACAGCGCCGCTCGACTGAGCGGCGATGAAAAGGACGCACTTCAAATGTGCAGACATCTCAGGTCAAAGCCTTCCAAATGTTCGGGCCAGACGATGCTGCGCAACACCCAGGGGTTGGATTAGCATTAAAACCGTTCAATAATTTAAAAAAATGTTGGCAGACAAAAACATAAGAGTATAAAAAAGGTTACCTCCTGCTCCACTAGTTCCCCATTGTGTCCTTTTAGAGGTGGGAATTTATTTATTCCTCTAACTTAAGTCACAATTATTCCTCAACCATCTTTTTTTCTAATGTTTTACTAGTTTTTACATCCACTGATCAATCTTAGCTGACCATCCTCTCCAATCCAGACTTAGTCGTCTCACTCATCCTCATAACTTTCTCTCTCTTTACCATCCCCTCACCCATTGCTCTTCCCATCCTAAAGTCTCTCTCTCCCCTATTTTTCACATCGTTGTTACATTCTCCTCTCTTCCTTTCCTGTAACCCCCTCAAACTCCCCACAGCCCACCTAGATAATGCATTCTAAACCCCCTCTCCCTACACCCCACTCCACATACCAAATTTAATGTGGGGCAGCATTGTGATGAGATGAGGGAGCAAATGAATAAAACAGTGGAACCGGTGCTGATGACGACTGCGCTCGGGGGACTCGCACTCCTGATTTATAACACCAGGTGAACTTTGAGGAGCGGGCGGAGGTATGGCTCGGCCAGATTTACATAAGAGTTAAAGAGAAGCACACTTTAAACCGAATGCAGAAGGCATTTGCTGACAGGAACTTTTTTATTTTTGGTAGATCTGGAATAGACCCAGGTTCCCACCAAGAAAAACAACAACAAAATCCCCCTAAAGCGTGATAGTGCAACTTTAATTCATGGGCATTTCCCTTAAAGGTGGGCTTTGAGTGATTTCTAATTAGCCACTGCGAGGGAGGGCGGGAAGAAACGGAGGAAATCAATTCCCCATTTGGAGCAGGTAGAATGATCTATTGAAAGGCTCACCCCCAAAGACAGACCTTATCAGAATGATAGTCCTCCAACTTTTCAGACAACACATACGGACATGATTCGCTGCATACTGAGAAGTGTTTGAGATGGCGGGGGTGAAGTGGAGGGATCATGGCAGGGGAGGTTTTAATCCCCCTGACTTTAATTAACCCGCCATGAACGCGGCTGCCACCAATGACAGCTGCGAAAAACCAAGGGCTAACCTTGCAGACCTTCCTAGAGGAAAACATTGATATAATTGGCCAAAATTAGTTCTGATTGTCTTCTCATCTGTGCTGCTTTATGAAGTTGTATTTATTTTAAGGAATTCAAAAACTATCCAGTTAACATTTTTTAATTTTGGATTGGCCTTCTGAGACTTTAATACCATAATCAATTATTGATTCACTCTCGGGTTAAAAAGAACATTTAACTTAGATCATGCTCATCTACTGCCGAGTTTCTAATCTTGCCTCGTGATACTGATCAGGAAGGAGTTTAAAGTGAAAAGTATCAGGTACTCTGAATTATGTAAAACACGCGGCTACCAAAGTACGGCCAGGGGACCCGTTTGTGCAAAACTGCAACCGAAATAAATTTGTCCCCTTAGCACAGATGACTGATGAAGCCTAATTTTAATTAGGGTGAAAATATAACCTACCAATTACAATTTTCTCAAGATACAAAATGTGAATCACAAAGCGTTTGTTTTCATGAAAATGCATTTTGCATCAATGTGACGTATTCTTATTATTTTTTTAATGTATGAATAGTATCTGAGACGGATACTTTTGTTTCTCTTGACTTAGAAACAAAAGTGGAAAGTTGTGGAATTCCATGAAATGGTCAAGACTTAAAGGATTTATGCCTTTTATGATTTTTATTAAATCCAAGAAAGTGAATCATCCTGATGACTCATGTGCTTATAGACCAAAAATTGTGAAAGAAAATTGTTGTCCCATGTCTGCTTGATTGATTTCTACATCTTTAGCTGTGCATTCTTTTTTGATGATCTAACACATTTGACTTTTCCCTAAAAATATACATGTTTTTATCTTTTATGGTAATGTTCACATTAAAACAGAGATTGCTTTTGCCGCTGCAAACTCCTGCATGTCATATGACCTGCTCTAAATATTAAAACATTGATGCTAATGCAGGTGGGAGAAGCTGAAACACTAGCCTTTAAATTGTAAGATGTTCAAATCCAGGCTTATGGAGTATGTGAAGACATTTTAAAGCAGGTTTTGCTGACAGGTGATAAAGTTTACACCTACTGTAAAAAAAAAAAAAGTTCTAAGCCAAATAGTAAACAAGTTAAAAAAAAATTGTCATTAACGTTAACCTAGCACTTTGGTAAACTCCACATAAAAACCCGGCCAGCAGAAACAAGGTGAACGGGGGATTTCTGAACCCTGCAGCATGTGTTGAGTCAGAACCATCTGTACAAACATAAGGCTGCTCACCAGAGTTACCACCTGGATAAAATATCTGTCACTGTCTTGAAGAGCGACTCCCGAAGATGGAACAGAGTCAAAATCTTAAAGTAGACGACATACTGATGAAATGTAAAATGTTATTTCACTGCACTTTGAAGCAAATGAATTTTCTAACATATAAGTGGCACTGATTCTGGGATTGTAATGACTGAAACAACAACAGAAAAAAAAGCTGGACACAACCTTAATTTAAGCAAAGTCTAATTGAATTTGCCTACATAAAAGTTGTGCAGTTCGACTATTTCAACAACTATCAATGAGTGTCAAACAGGAGAGCTATATGTATGTGTCCTGTCCAGAGTCTGAATGCCTGGGATTTCAATGTTCTATTTAAGCAAAATCCTTTTCAAAATTATGGCATCACACGCTGATTTTACAATGACAGCTGCTATTCAATATGTTGTGCAGCCATACCCAAATCAGAAAAACATAATATGGACCATAACAAAGGCCAGGAGGCAGAGAAACTATTCGTAACTGTCTTTAGGAGAACAGCCATCACTGTTCTCCTCAAAAATAGACTTCAATTACTTCTGCTTTGCAAACACAAATTACAGAACCAATAATATTGAGTCTACTGCGGCTGCAGATCAGCAGCTACTTTGTCATTTTCAAATCTTTATGCAGCAATCTACTGAGGCTTTTCTACCTTTCTAGAAATCCCTTGAGCAGATCTCACTTTTTTTGTTCTTTTTTATTATTATTATTATTGTTTAGTTTTTATTTCAGCTAGCAACTGAGAAATCCAATGTCACCATATTATTTTCATATTTAGGATGATCAGAAACCGTACATTTTCTTATTGGGATTTCATGTTTTAGACTAAGATGAATAGCTGTGAATAAAATTGAAGTGAGTTTTGAAAACAGCAATTTTACATGTTTGTCTCCTACATGGTTTATGGAAAACCGCTATCATTTTTTAAAACTAACACAGCTTTGTGGTTGTAATGTGCCATGTGAAAGTGATTAAGGACTTACAAGTAAATAAGTCCTTAAGTAAATAAAAGTACCGACAATAATATATACTGTGATTCTTGCTGGATATTTCTTTATGAAATCAGAAGAAATACGTAATAGAATCCTTCCATTAGTTTTAAATTAGTGCCAGCAGATATCTCTTGCAGGATCAAGAAGAAAAAAAAACGCATCATAAAAAAATCCGAGTTGAAGCTATGTGGTTAATTGGTTTGCTGAGAATTTAAACTGAGGCAGCAGGAGTGACATAAACAACAAACACCAAACTGAGACGAGGGTGCCAATCATCAAAATCTATCTCACTAATGACTGCAGGTTGTTTACACATGAAGAGGGCAGCTTGCTTTCTTCTTCCTTTTTTTTTTTTAATTATCCATCTTGCTAGAACTAGAGTAGCTACCTGACAGTCAAACATCCAACCTAAAAGCTCTGTGGAGAAAAGACGACCACTGGGTGTTGTCTGAACCGCCTTTTCTACAAAGACACATGTCTAATTACGGACGCAGCGCTCTCTGCAAAACAAGTCTGGACGAAACCTGTTTGTTTCGCCAGCCTGACAACTGCTCCCATCTTCTTGACCAATGAGAAGCGTGACTTGAAGCTGGACAGAGAATTTGGCAGCTAGCAGCACCTGCGTTGGACAGATAGCTTGTAGCCTGGCTTGAGACAGAAGGACAAGCAGAAGGAAGGGGGCTGGCAGCTAACTTTGGAGAGGGAAAGCATGAAACGGTTAGCACACAGATGTAAAATGCACAACATGCAATGATACAGGCACCAAGAGCCAGTCTGTTAGCAAAGTTTGACGCTTGTACCATATTTGTCATTAGAGGGGGATTCTTCTAATCAGACAAACAAACACTCCAAATAACTGTGTCCTTGGCGGTGGGACTATAGCGGGCTTCCCAAAAAAAACCACTGAAACAAATGACTTCCAGAAAACAAATTGATCCATTTCTGGGATATGATTATCCCAACAGGACACTCGCTGGGCACTTCCATTTTTCTCTCCAACAGTAGATAAATAATTACCCCTCATGGGGGCGGGGCGAAATGGATGGAGGATTTGGTAACACACGGGGTAGAAGGTGAGCCTGAGCCTGTGATTTCAGAAAAGGAAAAGGGAAACAGAATTGAAGAGCAGTGGCACCACTTACATGTGGCGAGTCTGGAAAGCGGAAAAAAAAAAAAAAAACGGGGGGGAGTTAGAGTAGTTATAGATGAAAGGTGCGGGAAAAAAAGGAGCGAGGTCTCATTTCACCCTGTCTGCAGGATGCCTCCTCCTGCAGATGAATGGGAGGAGGAGGAATTGGTTTGATAAAGCGACCCCCTTACAGACTGAAGAAAATGACAGCACCTTGTCAGTTTGATACATCCATAATATTAGTCCTGCGAGGCTTTAACATGTTTTTATCTGGGACGCCACGTTTGAGCTATTTGCACAGCTTACCTAAAGACGGTTTAAATATGCGTCTGCCACGCAGATGGTGGGAATCAGATATTTATATTTATGAGGTAGTACGACATTTTTTTCTTCTTACCATCCGATATTAACTGTATTTTATGATTTCAGCTCAGTATAAAACAGCACTTTTTTCTATTTGTTAAATGCCAGAAATATAAGAGATATGTATTGTTTTACGTTACATATTCCTTTGCAGAGATAGTAGAATTGGTTTGAACAATATCACTTGATTTGAGGATTTTTTTTACTAGTCTTGATAAATTTTCCCCGAAAAGAACTAAAATCCAATCCATTTCTAGTCGGTCAATGCGCCATGCTTGCAATTCCTACAAAGCAGCACCATGTGGAAGAGCTTACCAAGTGAATAATAATAAAGATGTTAGCTATTCTTAAGGCTGTAAGGAAGTAAGTAGTTATTTAAAACGTGTACATTACTTATTTATCTACAGTTATGTTAGCTGTCCTTTTTAGCTTTACCCAATACGCCAAGACTTCATTGGATAACAGAAAATGTTGTTTTTTAGCATTTGCTCTTCTAACCTGCATGCTTTATTTGAGAAAATGATCAGGAAATCTAAAAGGTGTGATGCACACGGAGACACCTGTCTACAAATCTGATGCTAACTATCTGACCAGAGGGAGCTAGCATGTAGCAGGCTCCAAACAACAGGAGTGAATAAGAGTCGCAACGGTGAAAAACTAAATGAATCCAAGAGAACGCAGCAGATGAATTACAAGACTCTCTGTGTGTGTAGGAGGGTCGCTATATTATATTTAATGATCAATTTATAGTCTGATCATGAGCTTCTTGATCCTAATGGAATCAAATCTCGAAATGCCTAAAGATAAAGTCACGCACAGTGTGGGAGGCAAGTGCTGATCTCGATGGGAAAATAAATAAATAAAAGTAAATAATGAGTTTGCTTCCGAAAGCAGACAGAGAGCTAAGGAGAAACATATTTTACCTTGTTAGAGTTATTTTAACAACAGATGGTTGCGCAGCAGCCTTACTGAGTAAATCTGCTTTATGTGAAAATCAATCTTTAGCAGATTACTGAGACAAAGTAAGCCTTACAGTAACCTAATTTTATTCTGGCCTGTCAATAACTCACTCATGGAATAACGTATGATAATTATGTGTACTGAGTCGCACCTCATTAGACCTGCCATTGATGAAGTTTGTTCCTTTAAACAGTGAAAGCCACGAGGAGGAGAAATGAGGGCTCATTTCTGGGTAATTTTATTAAGTGACTTTCACTCATGTGAAGGAGAGGAAAAATACAGCACGCTGTATTAAATCCAAGAATGTCCAGCAAGTCAGAAGAAACTCAGAATCAGGCCCCAAACTCCATATTCAATCAAATCACTGAAGATTTGGTATAAGAAACGAATCACCTTTTACAATATTTAGCTTCAAGTCCATCCAGTGTTCCTGGCATACACTTCATATCAGATTCCCTGGCTAGCTAGCCAATGTCCTCCTCTTCAGTATTTCACTTTCATCCACTTCACTTCTCCCGAGTGTGAAATCCAATTGTAAAAACCCAAAGGTGTGAGCAGCTGCCATTAAACACATGAAAACATAAAGCCCATGGCAAGACATGAAATGATGACAAGACAAATGTCCGCAACACTTCTAAAAAAAAAAAGAAGAAAAAAAAATACAGGAATGCTGGACCAGTTGAGGCTAAAGAAAACCGACTGAGCTGACAAGAGCGATATGGATAAACGGTAAGCTTAAGCTACCCAGCTTCACATAAGAAGCTGAATGTTTTGGAACAAATTTCTGGCTTTTTATTTATTTCTTTTTTTTAATCCCATTTGCAATTGATTTAAGTTAACATTTTTATTGCAGCTGCAGAATAAAAAAAACCCCCACAGAAACCAGGTTTTTGTTTCTCAGGGGTGGTGGGGACATTAAAATGACTACTTTCCACAGCTTCATTCATGCCAACATCCTTAATAATCTCTCTGTTCCAGCATGCAGCTTCTTTGTAATGCTTTGTCACTGATGCTGCAACAAAAAGACACGGAGCACGTATTTTATTAGCATGCTCCTCGTGTGCCTCTGTTGCTCAAAATGCCTCGGGAGTCACCGGCTGGAGTTGCACACGTCTCCCTCGCCGTACGTTTAGTCGATGATGGAGGGACGGGGTGGGCAAGGGCACGGCAGATAGGACGACTGGTGTCCAAGCCAAGGTTCTTTATTATTCTTTTTCTCCCTCATTGTTTTCTTTCATGTGAGGCTCATTTTGCTGCGTGCGCGCAATTACTAGTTCTCCTTCTAGCTCTTCGCTCATTTTGGTCACACTTGCTGCCGCCGGCTGCCCCGTGAGCGCGGCTCCACACTGGCACCTGTTGATGAGTCGGCGGCATAGCACACGCGCGCACACGCAGATGCGCACAGAAACGAGCTTGCTTGCAAACACAGAAACTGATGAATTAAAATGTTAAAAAATACGTCAGTCGTAAAGGTTGTCAACCCAAACCAGTGTTCCTTTTGGAGACACGTAGCAGGAGCGACGGTGAGTCAGAGTGAGGTGATTCAGATTTACACACACACACAAACACACACACACACACACACCCTGGTCCCAGCAGAGAGACAAGCGGACCTCGGAGGCAAACGGTATCCAGGGAACATGATGTTGCCAGCCAGGGGAGGGTCAGCTGCTCAGCCCAGACTTTCTGCGTCTGCGGGTTAATGATTAACTCGGTAGGCATCGGAGTTGATACAAACGGAGCTGCAGCAATAGAAAGATATCATTCACCTCCTGCGATTCCAGTGGGAGGCTCGCAATGCAGCAGTTTAAAGCTTCCCCTAGAAACACCCAGGCTGGCAGAAGAAGGTGAGGATGATGAACCATAAGGAGGCTCTGCTTGATAAACTTCACAAGACTGGCAGAGAGGATCACTGATGTTTCCCTCGGGAGGGCTTAGAAGATCTTCTATCAGAGCAGATCTCCTGCACATCAAATCCGTCCTTCCAGTGTCTCAGATACTACAAGAAAGGCCAAAAGCTGTATAAGAAACACAACCCCAAAGTGCTTTGGGATGTGTTTCTTATACAGCCACATTAAACCTCATGTGCAGGACCCCAGAGTGTGGTGGCACACACGCAACTACAGATATAAAAGTTTAATTTTTCATTGTTTGCAACATTTTGAAACTTAATGCTTGTTTCTGTTTCCATCCGCTAAGGCTGGTACGAGTGCGATTGTTCACCTGTGGTCAACTCTGACCCTCCAGACAGCAACATGTTTTTAGAGACTTAATTCAACAAAATATGAAGAGCAAAAATCACGTCACAACACTGGGTTCTTTTAAATCAAGGCTAGCTACTTTGTGATGTTTTTATGGTGCAAAGCACTTTGAACCATCTTGTTGCTTAAATGTGCTTTACTAATAAACCTGACTTGACTAGAACCCGACAGGGTGAAGTGAAATATGGCTGCATGATATTAGAAAAACCACAACCAAATTATCACATCCAAGCAGATCTACCAATTA
Organism: Poeciliopsis gracilis; assembly: GCA_911649635.1. Taxonomy (NCBI): domain Eukaryota; kingdom Metazoa; phylum Chordata; class Actinopteri; order Cyprinodontiformes; family Poeciliidae; genus Poeciliopsis; species Poeciliopsis gracilis. The sequence goes on from CAJVRI010000287.1 coordinate 3,933,894, forward strand.
CCACATTGCAGTTGATCATATTACTATGACAATAGTAATTCAATATAGTGTTATGCTTGAAAGTGAAAATTTGAAATGTAGTTTTTAATGTTTTTCTTTCTGGATATGTTCAGTAGTTGCATTCAGCTCCAGCTCAAACTGCACACCTGCATCTCAGCATTCAATAATTCACAGCTCACACATCATGTTCGCAGACTGTACGACCTGACAGCTCACACTGTACGCGATACGTCAAACTCTTCAATCTGGAACAGCAAACAGAAATACGGAGACTCTCGCCAGAGAATCCTGAACAGGAACAAACATGCTTCCTTGGCCTTTTCTGCCTTTCTGTGTGGCAAAAACTTTGAAAATGTTCCTTTTTCAATTCCGTTTCAGCAGCCTGAGAGGTTCAGGTAAATCTGACTCATGGCGCTTCTTTGACAGCAACATGCCGATTTCACACTGAGGAATGATGAGCCACAGAGGCAATGTGTCAACAAGAGGCCAAAACATTTAGACCTTTTGCTAAGCCAATTAACCCAGAATTTGTGGGTTTGATGCAACAAGGCAGTCAAAACTAATATAGTGGATTTATTGCAAGACATGTATCCAAATCCACTCTGGCAACAGTAATTTTTGCCACCGAAGTATCGGCATTATGATCTCCAAGATGCTTAAAATAAATGCTAAAAAATAGGGCTGAAAGATATCAGGAATGCATGTAATCAATCATGAAAAAAATTACAATTGCTGAATACAGCAATATTGAGTGATTACTAATCAACCAAATTTTCCTGATGCTGTTGTTTCCTTTGCATCATTGCATTGTTTAAACTTGCTTTGCAGGCATTAGATTGTTACAGATCTCCATCTTTGGAGGCATTTTAGTGCAGGAAAGGAGAAAATACGAGACTGATATTTGCAGAGGAGCTTCAGTAAACATTGAGCGCAGTAGAAGTGGTTTGGGACTGTTACAGTAGTTGCAACTGAGGAAACAACTCCACGGCTCTACAGAGGAACAAGATGGAGCTTCAGGAACAGAACAGGAAATTTCAGCAGATCTTTAAATCCAAGTAACCTGACTGAGAGCAGATATCATTGTTATTCATTTATTTATGAAGCAATCAGCGACTGACTGCCAACAGCCCACCGTTTTTGTGACTCTTTTTGCAGCATAATGTACTTAGATTCCTCTGTTTGCAAAACAACTTTGGTTTAACAAACTGATCATGAACAACTGTTAGCAAATAAAAACTGAGCAAACACATCCAAACGAGTCAGCTTCTTCCAAGGTCGACTCACGAAGGCCAAATATTTAGTACAAGTAAAATATCTATACTCAAATATTACTCAACATTATAAACATTTTAGAGAATGATCGACATAACCTTAATGTTAACTCAGCTCTTGTTTTAGAAAATCATACATTTTTTCATCAGTATTATTATACAACGGCAGTTTCGGCCTGAAGCATAACACTTCAGCTCCGGCTTGTCCTGCAGGTGTGCAGAGGTTTCGAGGCGACCCACTCTAACGGCAGCGCAGATGAAACGCCGACAATTAGCCGCTGCAGAACACGCGGCGCAGGCAGCCGACTGGCCCAGCTGGTCAGCTGTTTGTGTGGGCAGATAATTCAGACTGAAGTACAGGAACAAAATGACCTTATGTACAGACATAAAATCAATTCACAGTGAAGCGGCTGATCAACTGTTTTTACTTTTGCCACTGTCTCTGGCTTTGATTTAGAGTCCCAGCATCACAGAGTGGAGAGAAATCATCTTCTGGAGAACAAGGAACCTGTGACGATATCTAATATCCAATGGCATGCTCTCAGTTAGGAGAGCAAAAGTTGGCAGGAACAGGAGGAACATTGTGAATTTAGTGCAGCGCCATCAGATCACCTGGAGCCTGTCACCTTTTGCAGATGGATCAGGGTTCCTGTTGGGAGGATTTCTGTGAAATTGCCAGGAACCTCAGCGAGGCCGTCGTCGCTGAAGCCCTCTTTAACTTAAGAGTGGCAGATGGGAAACCCGGCCCTTCAAAAGTCAGTATCCCAACAAGCTTTGGCTTCCAGCGATGCAGAAACACACAGTGGGCCGGCGTTCCTTACACTAATGACCTTTAGCTACCAGCGGTGAATGTGTATCCTTCCTCGGTTTTTGGCAGCTGCTCATTAGCAACCGAGGCCTGTTAGACTCTCCTCCCTGTCCGCCTTTCCCTACAACTGCTCGCCTCCCTCCCTCAGACCAGCTTGCAGCGGATGTGTCGAGTCTAACTGGGAGCTGAGAGGAGTAAGGCTCCGGCAGACGTCAGAGGGCATGGAGGCAGGAGGCAGGAGGCTTAGGGGGAGGAGGGTTAAATTTTAGAGGTGAAATCAAATAGATTTTCCTTCCACTTCACAATTACACACCTTGTGTTAGTCTATCCGAGCAGAAATTCAACATACGGCTTCTGATTTAGTCAAATTGGACAAAGTTCAACAGATGTTAATACTTTTGCAAGACAAAATCAAAAAATATTCATCACAGTGATACATTTTTACCTCTACCCCTCATGGTGCCACACTTAACTAGCTTAGCGCTAAAGAACAGTGTGGAGTGAAAACTCATGTTGAGCAACTCTCTCCATTTTGTGAGCCAACAATAAGATTCAAAGCCGATAAACAGTTTGACCCGGCTGTCGCTCACCGTGATCAGATAAAGTAAACTATTCCAAGTCCAAAAATAAAACCATATTTTCCACAGAAACGTCTCAAATTAATGCTCCCGCCGCCATCTGGTATATCAACCCGAGAACTTCGGAGCTAATTAAAAACCTAATCATCCCAATTTGCGGTTTATAACCGCCGCGCAGTGGAATTTAAATGACAACGGCGCCGTTATCAGTAACAAGGAAGTGGTGAAATGTTACTGGAGCGTTCAAATATGATGATCTCATGAATTTGTCGTCTGCCGTCGCCAGCGGATCGCGCGGCCGCGGCAGCTCAGCTGAACTTTCCCACGGAGCCGGCGCTCGCTTTCAGCCTCTGAGCTCATAGCTTTCGGTTACCTTCATCAAAGTCGGCGTCGTCCTCGGTGTGCTGCGGGAAGGGGAAGCAGTTAGTGATCTCCAGTCGGTCGTCGACCACCAGGCCCAGCAGGACGCCCTGAACCACCTCGCTGCCCTGGCCCTCTTCCTGGTAGTGCTTAATAATCTTCAGCACCACCTGCGAAAGCAGAGGGAAAGGAGAAAACGAAAGAGGCCAACATCATTCAGAGTGTTTAACTAGAGCAAGTGGAAATAACTGAAAAGGCGAGTTATAGAGATTTTTTTTATTTTCTAGCAAGAAATTTCATTTGAATTTCTGACCTATAGTTTAATTTCCATCCATTTCTACTTTATTATACACTGATTTATGTCATCAGGTTTAAATTTGTCTCAGCTTGTCAGGTAGATTTGTCCTGATTAGTGTAATTTAAGAGAATTACCGTCTTTTTCAGAAGCTAAAACGTTTCCATTTCTTCCTGATGTTCTGCAGAAGTGCTGCAGCACAAACAAATTAAGCCCTTCTAATTACCATAAAAAAGGACAATACCAACAAGAGTTTTGTGACCTTTGAATATAGTTAGCTGTTCTGTGAAAAGTAGATATTAAACAAATTACCTAATTGAATAATGTATTGCTCAGTAAAAGTAATCCATTTCTCATTAAGGATCGTGTTAGGAGTTCCTTAAAACACACACGCAGCATTTCTAAAAGCAGCATCCAGCACGTTGGAAAATTGAAATACTGAAACAACGAAGAATTATGTACCACCACTCCAGTCAGACTACTATAAAATGTTAATATGCAATGTGGGAATTCTTGTACACAAGCCTTTTAGAACAAAGAAAGCATTTTACTCCGTCTAAATGTGACAAACATGACGGGAATGTGCAGCAAACGCGACATGACGGCGAAAAAGTCCACAAACGTGGCTTCTCCCTGTGGCTTCCCAGAAAAGCCAACAACCTGATTATTTCCTCTGAAGTCTACATTAGAAAGCACTTAACCACATCAGACTGACGACAAGACTAAGGTTTTTTCAGCATTTCCATGTTCGTGATGAGAGTCTCAAAATTCCAGTTTTGAATCAACATATTTAGATTTGCACAGCACCTTGCAATAGAATTCAAAGTTCAAATTTTACATCCCCTCCTCCCCAACCTATTTTTACCCTGACACTTCTAAATCAGCATCGTTTTGTAGAAATTGTTTTTACACCGAAACATCTTCCTTTACACTTTTTATGATGATCCATCATTTAAAATCCCACCCAGGTTTGTGGCTCTGTCACACAAAGAACCGAGAGCAACACAGAAAAGCAACATCTGACCAAAACTTGCGAAAGAACTTCCTGATCTTTGTTGGCCTCCATCTTGAGAGTCCGCTTTAACACACCTGATTGAAACGAATAGGTCGTTAGCAAGTCTCTGCTGAACCTGATGACAGAGTGAGGAGCCAAATCAATCATTAGCAGAAAGTGTGCTGGAGCGAGGGAAACGACAGAAACAGAGCTGCCAAAGGAGCAGAGAACCCTGAAAATACCTGCTCTGTTTTCTGTTATTCAAAACTAAAACACTTCCTATACTTCTGAGAACCCGAACCGAAACAAATCCATCAAAACCGTAAGACGCAAAACTTATCCAGTTACAGTAAGATTGTGCAATTTGTGTTTCTGTAACAAGAGATTAGGCCCCATGCATACACAATACATCACCAAAACTACAGTATTTAACTGAGTAATCAATCTCACAAGTTTTATGCATTTTCTCTCTGGGCACTGAAAGCAAAAGCAAAATCATATAATTTTCTAAAAATATGTGTTTGTTATTTGGGCTTTGAATTAGGAAAAGGGGAAAAAAAACTGCATTTATTTGCAAATAAGAGAATTCATTTGAATTTAGGATCCAAATACAAACAAACAGAGTTTATGAAGCTTGAATGTAGACTAAATGTAAGCAGATTCCAAAATACAACAGATGGTTGACCTGCTGTGACACCAAAACACAATCAGTTCTTGCTGCCCCACAGGTCCATTAATACCCTCTCGCCCCAAAAAAGACATCTAGTTTCTGATCTAATATTTCCCACAAGGTTTTCTTGACAAAAGTTGGGTATACGTTTTTCAAGTTTACCCAGAAGGCCTTTTCACCTCTTTACGATCTAAATTACCAGCATGGAGATCAAATCCTTCCAATTTAACATCAAGGTTCTATTGACATCTGCTTAGTTAGTTGTTAGTTTTTCTTAATGGATTAACTCATGCTCCTTAAAAACAATGTTTTGCTAGATTATGTGTCATGTTTTGAATTAGGTCTTTAGGGTTAGCAATGGGTTAGATGTGCCCACCACTTGCAATATACATATTTGGCATATTATATATGCACAGATATTGTAATTGCCACATCTCTAAGTATGAAAAGTCCTCAATAGCTTACAGAAGACTGTCTAATTCTACCCTTGGTATTTGAAGGGGAGATTCTGGGACACATTACTCCAGCAATCACAGATGGGTTGGGTGGTGGAGTAGGAAGCACCACCTGCAAACTCAATTCCTGTGCATCCAACATGAACAAGCATAAAAGGCCAGCTGGTATTCAGCGCCACTTGAGGAGGAAATAGTCTACATCTACATCTTTAGGAGGGCAAGGGGACATTAAATGTATATTTAGAGCTTTTTGAGCATATATTGTGATACTAAAGCCCCTCATACTTCATAAATATACATAAAGTTAATTTGTCATTATAGGGAGATAATTATTAAAGCTCGACAAAAGTACTCTCTATATGATTTGAAGGCTTGTTTAGCCTCTAAATCAGTGTCACTAATGGCAATAATGGTGTCCTTTTTCCCATACAAACAAGCCCACAAAAACTCCAGCAACCAATTAAAGAACATAGAAGCATCAGAGAAAAAAAAAGTCATGCAAGCCGTCTACATGAACAGAAAATGGTTTGAGAAAAAAAAAAGAAGAAGCTGAAAAGCACAGTGGAGACAGGGAGAGCATAAATCATACTGATAAGAGTGTGGGCAGGTCACAGCCAGAGGCATTAATAACACACACATACACAACTACACAGGAGCAGGGGTGGCAGTTCTGCACCCATGATCACAACAAAACAACCAACACTACTATGAGGGAGCCCTTCCTGGTCACATCAGCCCCCGCGCCGCTCACACACACGCATGATGTGGGCCCGTCCTGGGAGATGATTTATTTTCGCCGAGCGCCGGACTTGTCATGCAACAAGTTAAGAGCTAGGGGCAGTGAGGAACGCAACGATATGAGGTGGAGCAGAGAGAAAAACAAATCTCATTCCCTGCCAGCCAGGCTCCCCGAACTCACGTTTTTTTTGTGTTTTTTTTGGAGAGAGTGAGAGAAGGAGAGAGGAGGAAGATCTGATCAATAGGTTGAAGTGAACCAAGAGTGAAAAAACAAAACAAGGAGGTTGGGGAGGAAGAGGGAGGCGGCTCCGTGTCAGACAGATGTGGCAACAACCGAGGAGGCGAGGATCACCTTCTCCCTCACGCACCTGTTCAGGCCTTGGCTCCATTTTTCAGCCGTCTAATAGCTTTTCCAGCTTCTCGTCCCATCAGTGAGAGCAGATATGCTTTCAGTTATCTTAGCTGTTGGCAATCTCTCCATCGCGCACTTAAAAGGCGTCCTTCTGGGAACAGATTGGGAGGGTGGACAATAATCGACCGAAAACATCTGCAATAAGGTCAAACAAAGGGAGCCGCGTTCCAAGTTGGGAGAAATTCCTGAGTCCACAGAAACGCTTCAAAAGCCAGTGGGAAGTGTGTGTGTTTGTGTGTGTGTGTGTGTGTGTGTGTGTGTGTGTGTGTGTGTGTGTGTGTGTGTGTGTGTGTGTGTGTGTGTGTGTGTGTGTGTGACTGGAGAGACATCCGTAGTACAAGGAAGCGGAAGAAAGGAAGGAGAGGAGGTGGGGGGGGCTTCAGTGGATTCAGCTTCCTGGTGCTGAGTAAATGCCATCAGGTATTGTAAGCTAATCCCAGAAAGCTTTGAGTTTGTGCAAACCTGCATGCACACACACCCACAAAAAAAAAAAGAAAAAAAAAAAGAAAACCCACAAACTCTCTTCAGCGTCATCTTTTAATGTTACCCTCTCTCTTACAGACACAAATTTATTGATCTAGCTCACCGGAGGCTAACCTGTGGCAAGCTCACCACACGGGAGCCCCAGCTCCCTAACTTCATGTGTGGACGGCATATTATAAATCAACAAGCTTAAAATTGAATTGTGCAAAATCAATCGCAATGCAGATCTCCCTTTGGCTACCTTTAATTCTGATCATAAATCTTCTCAGGCTCACAAAAAAAAAAAAAAAAGAGTGCATATTCCCGACACAACGGGGCACAAATTAGGAGAAAAAGAAATGATCCCTTTGATGGGTTGAGTCATTTTTTGTGCACCGCTCAAGTGTGGTAGCTGGACGTCGGGTGCTGTGGCAGACGGAGAGATCGCTTTAACGAGACACCAGTCGTCTGTTGGGTTTACCCGTGGACAAAGACGGCCGCAGAATCTTTTCGCCTGCCGACTTGGAGAGATCTCGACACAAACATGTTTGTCCATGGAAAACGGAGCGCTTTAATTCATGTGGAAGTAGAGTGTGCACCTGCTCGCTCTGCTGATTGTTTCCCGCTACTTCGTTTCGATTCGGGCGGGGACTCTTGAAGGAAATGAGATGACACCTGGTTTGAAGTGGCTCGCAGAGGCATGCAAATCAAATTAGAAATAAGCTTTGTGTTTGTGAAGAATGCAATTCCAAACATGCCACGCGTCGCTCAGATAAGAGCCGCTTGCTTTCTGCGCTTGCCGCGCGTCGCGGACGCATATCAATAAGTTGGAATAATCAGGGACTGTAATGCGTTTCAATATTCAGTTCAATCAGTGAGAGATGGCATCATATAAGTGTATGTTTTGATATAAACTCTTCCATATTTTCCATAGAGTTCAAATATCCACAGAGACAATGAATTTTATTACAGATATGTTATAATATGCATAAAAACTGCTGACTTGACAATCAGTGACATACTCCACGATGAGGGCAGGTCACAAAAGGTCATTTCTAATGAACCTCTTTGTTTAGAGAACATCCATGTAAATTGATGGAAAGTTTACTGGAAGGAAAAAAAAAAAGTCACTGGAGTTCAGTGACTGTGATGGTCACTGAACTCACCTGACCAGAACAACTATAGAAAATCAACAAGTTATAGTTAGGAGTGAGATGGGGGACGCCATACCGAACAGCACAAGGAAGCTCAGCTGTGCTTGAGCACTCCACACCACATTGTACTGAAGTAATAATTCATGTAAAAGGAACTCTGACCGTTTATTGAGTTCTAAACCTGACCTGCTTACTAAGTGACCTAAAAGAGGAAAGATTTGATCTAATGTCAGATGATGAGGGGAAAAAGATTTTTAATACAGTCTGTGCAAACATTTCAGATGACTGCAGACTGCAGACTGTGTGATGAATCTGAATATAAGTTTCATTTTTTGAACTGAATTACTGAAATAAGCTACCTTTTCTATAACATGCTATTTTGCTGCAGTGTTTTTAGCACTGGTGCACAGCGAGTGCTAGATCTCTCCCTTAAGCTTATTTTTAAAACAGCTTAGATCAGAATAGATTTTTTTCTTCTTTAAACCAGCCACTAAGTAAGAGGAAGCAGCCACAAATATCGATTCAGGATTTCAGAAGCGTGAGCCGGATTGTGAAAAAAATGCTTTTACGACGGGAAGTAAAAGATCTGCTCTCTCTGTGGCATGTGATCTATGCCACATTATTGTGTGACATATTCCTGACAAGACCGGGGCTTATGGGCCTGAGGCATGTGTAAAAGCCTCAGGGGAAGAGTGGAGTTTTCTGCCACTGTGTCTTTTTCAGTCTTATATAGGCTTTGAAACTAAAAAAAGACTGGCAGAGTCACAAGGAACGATAAGATTAAACTCCTTCTGAGAGAATACCCCACTACCCACCCTTTTTTTTATTACTCCCAAGAGCTTTTCACATTCATGCCGCTAAAAATACATCCCACAATGTGCACTGACTTTATTCCTAATTCGCGGCACATAATACAGAGAGACGCCTGACGTACGATGCGCGTCAGCATGAATGAAAAGCGGCTCCTCTCTAGAGTTTCTTTTTTGTCCTTTCAAACACAAAACTTGCTTGATCTCCGTGGGTGCTCAATGGAAACCCGTTGCTTTGTTGAGATCCAATTCGGTAGCGACACGGACCGCTGAAACCTCTTCAAAAGCAAAAGACACAAACCGTTTCCTCAACGCAGCGACGCCGGTGCTGTCGTCTACGTGTAAGCCCCGCAGCTAAACCTCAGACAGGTCGGTCATGATGCAACGCAGCGGCAACTGCTGCAAGTCAGTGCTTTCAGGTAAGACAACGCCCATATGGTTGCCTGAAAAGAAATTAAAAAAAAAAAAACCCTCTCTACAACTGCCCTGTTTTTAAAAGTGACTTGATTAAAATAGATGGCTGACAAGGAGGCAAAAAGAGGGATTGGGGAAATCTAAAAAAGTTCCAGCATTTTATATTTAACTGAAATGTTTAGATGCAAAAGCACAGCCAGTGATATGAGGACAACTTTAAAGAGACAGCCAAGCAGAAGGCGGAAAGTGCTGTGCACAAATCATGTCGCTGCATGCATGCATCCTATAAAGAATAAACCGCTTAATGTCCAAATGCAGTTTAGGGTCCAAAATGAGGGAGAATCCAAGTGAGTCCCAATGAGACAAGTTTGTCCTCTACTGTTTGCACAGAGGTACTACACAATGTAAAGACCAACGCACACCGGTTCAGAATTCAGATGATCACTGGGGAGAGACGAAAACGCAAATCGATCGGATATCGGAATATGGGAAACTTTCCCCTTTATCAGCAAGTCAGATAAAAAATGTGTAACCTATTCAATGAATACATCAAAACTAAGATTCCCCGTCATTTTTTTTTCAGTCAATAAAAGTATCAACCAAAAGCACATAATTTGAAACACATTTTTGAGTTGAATTAAAAGAAAAAAAATGTCAGATAAAAGCTTGGAATATTTGAATTGATGTAGAAATGTTGTTGGGATATTTATGTCATTTTAATGTTTTCTGTTGGATTAAAAATTTCTAACTCGATCAAACAACCTGCAGAATTTTTCTTTTTTTTTTAATAACTTTTAAAAAATGCTATTAAACAACTATGATCAGAAAATCACATTTTCTGATTTTCTTAAAGAAAATCAGAAATTGGCCTGTGCTGGAAGGATGATTGATGCATGTGCAGTTTGAAAATATGTAAACTAAAAAAAAAAAAAGGTATTTTTGAAGTCTACAAACAAAACAATTCCAATTAATCACCAGATTTTCAAAACAACAGTGCTCAAATTTCTTTTCCTTCTTTTTTTTTTTTTTTATATATGGTTCAAACATCATGGAAAAAACAAAACAGAGGCATACAGTGCACTGACTTACAAGGTTTCATGGAGATCTGTTCTACCATCTGAGCAACATCAATGTAACAGAACCACAAATTCACGTTTTTATAAAGGAGCTCGAATGTTTTTGTGTGTCCTAAATTAAACAGAAACTAAAGATAATGCAATTCTTGTGCTTTACATATGGAGCTCACAACTATGTGGTTGTTGTTCAGTGAGTTTAATCATGTCACCACTCTCTTTTCTCTGGCCATGAACAACGCATGCACAAAGGCAGCAGCACGTTTGCTTGATTATATGCACAGTGTGCTGTAATTTCTCAGACCATTTTTGAGAATCGAGACATCTCTGATTGCTTAAGGTTGCTATTTTTGAGATTGACTTGGCTTTTCTAGGACGCCGGATTTAAATTCTGCAAACCAACGCGTCTATATTCAGTTTTACTCTGTCCTCGCTGCACTAAATGATGAGCCGCTCACGCTTTTCATCACTGCATAGGAACCACGTGAACTGCATTGGAACACAACAACAAAACCAAGATGCTAAATGAATCCAGTTACGCAGACTCACAAGCATGAAGTCAGAGAAAAGCTCTGTTCACATCATTATCGTGTGGCGCAATTGTAAACAGGGAGGTCCCTGTTCGCCCATGTAAAGTACTGAAGCTAAAAGAAGCTAACGTGTTTTTATTATACGTTTATAAGCGCATTCAAGATGGATATTTTTATGTAATGTGCTAAATTTAAAAAAAAATGACAGGTCGTGTTAAAGCATAACAGTTGAGTGTAATTAGTACAACTAAGTGTTCATCATCTCTCCGCCATGATGATGCTAACACCTTAGCATCCAGCTAACACCGGTTTAGTTGCTGTACAACACCAGCAGTCTGCATCAGGTCCAAATGGAGCAACTCGGGTCCTTACCAGTCCCTCAATTTGGATCTGTTTGACCGGAGAGTCCAGGGTACCGCCGGTAGAAGCCATCGGTGTGGTGGGTGTTGAACTGGACTCCTTACGGGAAGCCATTTATCGGGTCCACGCGAAAGAAAAGGGGGAGAGATTAAGGCGACGCACGTTTCCCTTCCTCGGTCCGTGTGGAAACACACGAGAAAAGTAAGTTCCGTTAAAAAGTAACAAAACTCTTATAGATTTCACTTTTGATATGTTAAAGTTCAACAATAAGTTATAAGCACTGATGTTTAAAAATGCACAACTAGGTTAAGATTGAACTGATAGAGAAATATTGCACTTTTATAAGCTTGATGATTAATAAATGATTTTAAAAACATTTAGCTCAAATAGCTATAAACCTGAAATTAAAAAAAACGCTTTGCATTGGGGTTATAATATGTGCACATTCTGCCTCAAAATGTTTCCTCAGCAGAAAAAAGTGATTACACAACAAATAATTCCAAAAGGTTTTGGGGATATTAAAAGGGTTTATTTGGCAAATATGAGATTGGTCTCTGTTTTTATTCAAGTGACTTAGTGGGAGTATTAAGGCCTGGCTGTGTCTAGTGAAGCCAAATAAGCAGCAAACTCTTGATTTTACAGGAATTACATTTTTCACAGGCTCAGAAAGGTTTTGGCTGCTTCCCCAACCCAAAGAAATGAGACCATTTGAAAAATGACTCATTGGTTTAATCTGAAACATTAAAATGCCACAAAAGCAAAAACAGAAGACATTGTGTACCCTTATCTACACAAGGATAGCAAAGAGTGTGTGTATTTGTTACGAAAGAGGAAAATCTCTAAAACACTAGAAGACTCAATGAAAAGATGCAGAGCGACTTAACCAAGTACTTAAAACACTTTATTTCAAATCTTTACAGATGTATCACAACTAGAATTTACCCAGAATCTAAAAAGGTGGGATGGTGAACTTAACTGTAACAAGTACATTACCTAGTTACATAATGCAAAAAGGCAAATAAGCATAAACATAAAAAGGTAGAAAAAAATAAACATTTACATAAACCTTAATTGATAAACTGCCTTAATTATACATCTGAATCATGATATTTAATGCCAGATAAGACTTTCAAATTTAATAAGGGATTTGCTTTTCTTTTTTTTTTGTTTACGAGAGCGAGCGCAACAGAGAGAAGTTGGACAAGGTTACACTTCTGAACAGTAAAACAGTACCTTTCCAGAACATCTAGTCATTACAGAGACAACGTGACACATTGGGCCTTTCATAAACATTGTTTTAACTGAAACATGGGGACTGATGCAAAACTTGGGAAATGAGAAAACAGAAATTTAACTTAGAAAACAAAATGCAGTAAAGTTTACAAATTGTTGACTCAAAAAGGGTTTGCTTTATAAATATACTTGTAAAACATTGCTCACTCTGTTTGAACCAAGAATACTGCATGAGCCAATATTCATTACAGTAAAACCATGTTTTGTTTTTTAAAGGTTCTGAACCCTCTTGCCCTTCACTTCCCTCCCCTTTCCCAAAGGGAAAAAAAAATAATAAAAAAAAAAAAATGAAATAAAAACTGGGCTTACTGGAAAACACAATAAAAAGGCAAAGAGTTGAGTAATTTAAAAACAAGAAAACAAGTATGCCTGTTGCAAGCAGAGTGTTTGTTTCTTCCAATGTCTAAATGAGGTGGAATTTTGGTCCGGCCGTGGCGATGATGTCGCTGTACGGCTCTGACTGAGTGACCTCGATGGCTTGCTGCTTCTTGAGGACGAGGAAACTGTAAAACTTGGCTGCTGCCTGCTTTCTGTTGTTGTTTCGGCACAGTTCGAGCAGACTGACCGACTCCGCACCGGTCTTCGCCATGACGCGCTGTGGAGGTCAAGAGACGTCGAGGGGGGGTCAGGGAGTGTAACGATTATCATGAAAACAACAAATAAATACAGATTCTGGATCAATTTTACGATCAGGGGTTATTTACCTGCAGGCCGTGAAGCATCTGTTGGGTTCTCTTGTTCCATCTCTTCTCTTCTTGATCCTGGTCTCCAGCCTGGCCTTCCTCTTCCTGAGAACCACAAAATAGCAAAGAGTTACAACGCTCTTTGTAACGATTGTATCATTTTCTCTTCCCACACAAGGGTTGAACAAAAGTCTCCAACATAAAGCTAAACTATTAACTTTTAGATTATTGCTGCTACGTCACAGCATGTCAGTTTGATTAACAGAATTAAGGATCCAACTAACGATTATTGTGGTAACCAATTAATCGGTTATTCTGACAATTAATCAAATAAAATAAATGGCACATTCTAGAGATTTACTAGTTGGTCAAAAAGATTTAAGTACATAATTAAATTCTTAAAAAAAAAAAAAAAAAGCAACATATTATTGCCTAAAATGCAAAAATTAATTTCTTTAGAAAATTCAAACCAGGTGAAGTTCCACTTCAGTTTTGGCTAAGATGTTTTTACAAAGATGTTTTTTATCTTAAGTGCAAAATCAACATTTTCTGTTCAGTTTTATTTGCATTACTGCTCAAATTATTAATACACTTGTTTCAGAAAAATTCCTCATTTGAAAACGACAGTTCATTTATAGATTAAAACATTTGTTGAAAATGATTTCAATAATCAATTAGTCACAGTTAATCCGATTAATTGTTTCTGTGGTAAATAGAATTTTGCAAAAAAAATATAGAAATTTCCCATTAATTATGGAGCATTAAACCATTTTTCATTATTATTACATTTTACTTAAGGCCTTCATTAAATCCTAGCCCTTCTCTAGTGACAAAAAGCAATAACTTTCCATCCTTGCAGGGAAAAATAAATAAATAAATAAAAACAATTCTAGTTTTCCCTCACCTCCTCTTCTTCGCTGTCATCCTTCTTATCCTTTTCCTTGTCGGTGAGAAGGTCGAGTTCTGGGACAAGCTGAGTGAGGTTGACACTGGCCTCCTCTGGGGGCAGATCAACCTGAGGCATGTCTAGTCTTTGTGACAAGTCTGAGCGGTCAGCCACTTGCTGCTGCTCCAGGGGAGTCATCTGAAACAGCAAAAAGAGCAACTGAGCAACAACTGGGGTAAAACTTGGAGCCAACAGTCCATTTTATTCCTCAACTTTGACGACTTTCTCATTTATGAAATGTACTATTCCAGAAAACTTGGTCATTTAGAACAACTCAAGATTCTTTTCACAACCTAAACTATGAACATTAATGATTTGTAACATAAACAAGAGAATTTTCCGCAGCTTTGCTCTCAGATATATAAACTCACAGGAAAGCTTCCCTCCTTGTCAACGGGCTGCTTGCGTTTAACACCACGGGGGGTGGATGGAGGAGGCATCACCGTCTCATCCAATGTTGTCCTGCTGCCTTCCATTGTAGACGCTGCCAGAATGCTGGGCTCCTCCATGATAGTCTGGTCTGAGAGGGGGAATCATATTAGAAATTGTGAAAACGTTGCATTCCCCCTCTAAACACTGGAACACCATCTTTCGTTTCTCTATCTCGACTTACCAATAACGTCTCTGTTCTGAGTCATGATCTCCTCCCTGGGCACCTCCGGGTTCTCCAGCTCTTTGAGGAACTCGTCCAGACTGTCCGCTTCGCCGCCCTTCCTGCGCTTCCTCAGCTCGTCTGGCACCAGGGGAGTCAGGCAGCGGGTGAACATCTGACAGAGATCGGACGTTACAATTTGGAAGAGGGGCTCGTTTTTAAGATGAATGCACACTTTGCTCAAAAGTTTGTGCAGCGAATTTAATTCAGCCACAGAACAGATGCAAGAAAACATAGCTGTGCATCCGCACGCCTTCCGTTTAGTATTCAGAGCGAGTGAAAGACAGGGGAGGCGTAACCAATCACTTGCTTTAACTCCTGGAGCCTGGCTGCTCAATTTGAATTTTAAATCAAAATGAAAACTGGGTCTTAACACGTTTCTCCACTCTGATTACAGCTTTGAACCAACCTTGACAAGATCTGCCACCAACAACCTTATAAAACACTGCCTGATAGTGGCGATTCGGCATTAGAGCTGGAAGCAACGCTTCATCAACGGTCTCTCGGTACCTTGAGCAGTCGGGCGTTCCAGAGCGGCTGAGCAGGCAGAGAGAAAAGCTTCTCTACTCCTCCGGTCTCTTTCCACATCATGAGCTTCTTAGTGGGAGGGGCCAGGTCCAGGGTGGTCACAATGTCGGAGTAGTCGGACAGCTGGGCTCGGATGGTCTTACTGTCCAACTCTTTGACGCTGTCAACAATCAACTTCCTTTTACGTTTTGCCTTGGTCTCTTTCACTGGAAGGAACAAAAACAGGCAATGAAGACGCTGCTCCTCTACTCTATTGCAAACCATAAAATAACAACAAATATGGCGTGTTCATTTAAAATATAGTAGTTAAATGGCCCATTTCTCCATTGTTGTGGTCCAAGTTATGAAAAAAGGGAATTAGTGTAACAAAGCTAAATGCTTAAATCTGAGATCAATTTACTCAATCATTTGTTCACCTTCTGAAACCTGGAAGTAAACTTTATTGTACTAAAGTTGTTTACTAAAACCATACAAAAAAGATATTTCTTTAAAAGTCTCTACTGCTAATCAGCCCATTCAAGGGGTTTAAAGGCAATTTTCATAACACTAAGAAACACATTGAAGCTATTCAAACAATTGCAAAATAAGTAATTTTGTCGATACGAAAGCCAGTTATTGGAATCACAGGAACCTCCTCTTCTTTCTTGCATCACCTCACCTGCACCAAGAGGACAGCTAGCTGCTACTTTGACTTTAAAACTGTGTAACACAGCAGGCGGGTCTGGTGAAGAGCCTTAACCCCCTCGCTTTAGTAGGAATTTGAGGAATTTTGAAACGGTCGGCAAAGCTGCTATTACCATGACAGCAAAGTATGAAACACTCCAGGGAGCGTTTAATAAGTTCTTGTTCAGTTTCATAATTGGCGACTTGCTAATATTTCACAATTCCTCTGCTCAGTAGTAAGGTCTGTCTAATCTACGCTTTAGGATGAAAACAATACACTTGTTGCACACAACAGTAATTGTAATCATTTATCAAGGCCTTTATGATCTTTACAGTTGTGCATTTTCTTTAAAAAAAAAAAAAAAATGTTTTTAAATTTTTACGAAATACTGGCAAATAAATGGTTTTATTGTTACCATCTTTTTTAATCTTAAGAAAAAAAATCTCACTTTTACATTCTTCACAAAAAACCAAAACAGTATTTTTCTTAGCATCGGTTCAGAGTTTAGATTTTTTCCATGGAGAAAACTATAATCACTACTGTAGAGGAAGAGCAATTGTTCAAACAACTCTTAAAGTAATTTGATCACACTTCAAATAAAATTTGACAGAAAATGTATTGAAAAAAAGTTGAAGTAGTGTCCAATTGATTGACAAGTTTTAATTTTGTCCGGCCTACCAGTGATGTCGATGGGCTCCAGGGCAAAGGCCTCCTCTTCGTTGTGAACCAGAGTCGTCTGTTCCGTTTGGTCGGCCATGGTTGGCAGCGGCTCAGCTGGGCCAGAATCAGGACTGTCTGGACCCGCTTCTCAGGAACACACACCAAAATAAAGTTATTCATCCTAGATGTGAACACTAAAAATACACTTGGTGTTCCAGTAAAAAAAATAAAATAAAACACCCAGCTTCACTTACGTGAATGAAGGTTGTCAAAGTCATCCTCATCATCCCCGTGATCTGGAGGCATCATGACGCTCTCTGTGATCGCTGGCGGGTCATCAAAGATGCCACCTCCATCTTCAGAACTCAGCAGTTTGTCAACTGAGACAGATTTTTAAAAAAAAGACATCAACTTCCATACAAAGGTTTAATATTAGAACATTAGTTTTTTTCTTGTAAAAAAAAAATAATTGAATCTAAAAAACAAGATTGTTACCAAGCATTCCACCATCGCTGTTGCCCATGGAGCCGTCCCCAAAGTCGTCATACTCCATGTGGTTGGATTTGTCGGGGGGGTTAGCTGGGCCTGGCTCAGCCTCCAGCAAGAGGTTGGGGTCAGCAGCCTTTAGTATATCATCTTCAAACGTGCTAGCGTCACGCATCATCTCCCGGTCATCCATGCCAAAGTCAGCTGAGGAACCCAGCAGAAAGGATCATTAGTTTTCTAGCAGAACAACCGTAAATATGTAGGATTGCTATGCATTATTCTCTAAAGTTCTTCTCTTTATGAACTCTACTCTTCAAGGACCAGCAGGTATGGACAGTCCTTACTCAGCAGGCTGAGTAAGGACTGTCGTGAACTGACTCGTAAACAAAGTAGCCATTTCCTACCGAAGTCGTTTTCTTGCAGCAGGCTGAGATTTCCAACATCCTCCCTCAAGGTGATCTCTTCTGCTCTGCTCTGGTTCAGAGTGAACTGCTGAGCCACATCGATGTCACTGTTGACAACATCAGATGACAATCAGGTAACCATCATGGAACGACCTTAACATGCCCTGACTAATTCCTTTAACATGGCCAGATGCTTTAATAGACAAATGATCAACTAACTAAGAACTTTAAATTTGGTCAACTTACTCTAGATCAGGAAGTGGCTGGTCAAAGTCATGGAACTCCTCAGGTAAGGTGATGGCATTATATGCAGCCTCTCTATTTTCCTCAGGCAGATCAACCACACCTGGACACAGAAATAAGGAGTAATGTATGCAGAACACGACGTTCCATTCCCCCCATTTTTTTTTTTTTTTTAATAGAAGCATATCAAGCAAAACTTTTCAGACAGTTTACCTGGCCTGAAGGCCATTTTGATCTTGATGAAGGCTTCATTACAGTCAGCCAGCAGGTACTTGGCCTTTCTGTGGTAGATCCGCACCACTCCGAGGAGCAGGTGACCCGAGGTGCGCAGCGCCATCTTCACCTGAAAAGCAGGAAGTAGGAGATACTGCAAAAAAAACTCACTTTTACAGGATACAGCTTGTACTGTAAGCACAAGCCTGATGTAGCTGATCAGAAAAAATTATAATGTACCATCATCAGATGCTACACTATTTCAGACAGTGGGATTTTTCAGTTTTGATGCATAAAATAAGAACAAGAATTTTTTTTAATATTTATTCTGCTAAATAAAAGATACAATGAAGGCATAATTGATAACAGATCAATCATTTTTGCATGTCTGATCTGTTATCAATCATGCAAAATTGATTTGCATGATTGATTACAAACAGCACGCAAATAGTTTTCCAAAAAGAATGTTTTACACACACACAAAAAAAAAAAAAAAACATGCAAGTTAGCTGCTACCACTAGTGAGTGTAACGTGATGAATTAGCCCTACGAATGGACACCAGCCTGATGAAGGTCTGAATGATGGAGCAGGGTAAAAACTTCCATCAGCACCAGCACTTGGTTGAAATCGGTCCAACAGTCAAGCCTCCTTACCTTAGGTGAGATGATGCTCTCCACACTGCTCTCCAGGTTGCATTCAAACACATGGGCCTTGGTCAGCTTTTTGTCCCAATGGGCCGCCAGCCAGATTTTGGCCAGCGGCCCACGTTTGCTGAGGACAAAGTGGGCGTAGAACATTGCCCTGGTTGCCCTGGTTCAAACACGCCAACTGTGGTGTGGTTTACCTGGAAAATTATTAAGATACATATAACAAATTGATTTCATTTGCATGGTTATAGTAACTAACCATGCAAATTTTGGACACTACAAAAATTAAACGCTGGAAAGCGCCACACACAAATTAGTTCGTCATGTTAGAAATGTCCTGCGGTTAGCCTGTGCGCTTCGGTGGGCGATCGATCACAGAACGGATTATTAAAAGCTTGTAATAAATAGTTTCGTTACAATAACTGGGTGGGTAATTTGTCACTTTTGCTCAATTAGTACCAAATTGGCCTTCTGTGCTCGAGTAGTGTTTCTAAATGTAGGTTGATCAAGTGAGACAGAAAATGGTGGTTCTTCATTTTAATGAATCTTAAGCAACAGGTCGTAAAACATCACATTGTTCACCAATTCGCCCACAGCTCACATAAAATGCAAGAAAAAAATAAAAATAAAAGTCGGTTGATTGTAATATCTGTTGGGCTGACTGGTCTCCACTCAATATTTTCAAAACATACTTATAGCAAAAATAAACTGATAAAATACATAACCAGATGATTTGGCAACCTGGTAAGAGTGCAAAATGCATTAAAAAGTTAATGGTTTATATTGGTTTGGTCTAAGATTAATTCCAGCAACCATTTCTTCCTTCCATACACTAATTTTTTTTTTTTCCTCAACATATTGTTTTGGGGGTTTTCCTCTAAAGTCGGTGAAAAGTTATCCAAGATACACAAAAACGCATCGAATTTCAGGAAATTGATTCGTTTATATGCTAGATAAATGTTGTCTTTTGTGTGGAACGACTTCATCAATAATGGTCAAATATCCAATGAGGGAACATGTCCACGTTTTTTTAGTAAAAAAAAAAAAAAAAATGGCCCCGTTGATATGTGTTGACTTCATTTTCTCATTTCTCTCTCAACCAACGTTGCATGTTAAAAAGAGCTAAAGAATTGGACGTTATCAAAAGCTCTTTATTTGTGTCCCATTCATTTTTAATCAAGGGAAGGAGGGGGGGGATAGTGGAACAGCACAAACTTTTACCTTATTTTGTGACACAGTTTAAACTTTTCGCTGCGAATCGAAATGTCGCTTATTTTGACAAAAGCTAGACAAAAAAAAAAGTCTGAAAATAAATATACGTGACTTTATATGCATTCAACTGCGAATAAGTACAGAAAGCGCCAAAGGGATGGTGCGCCAGTAAATAGTCGGCGCCATGAAGTGGGACGAACCAAATTAGCCGACTGCTAACTACAAAAGGAGGAGCGGCGTCGCAAGCTTGATACATCGCTTGGACAAGTTTAGAATAAAACCGTTCATTTTAGACCGAATTGCAACTATCTCAAGCCACACGACAACAACAAAAAAACTCCACACAAGTACGCAAAGTCCTCAGGAAAAGGCGCCGCTCGATGGCTGCTCATACTTTTTAGCCCCTCATCAGCTCAGCACTGTCGTTAGCCGATGTCCAACGACTCTTCATACAATGAAGGCCGCAACGAACAGACTCCAGCGTGCATGCTAGTTTCGTTACACAAAGCACTTAAACCAGCGCGTGAACATGTCCGCCGCAGACACACTTACCGAGAGGAGCCCTCTTAGAGTGAAATCACAAAGATTAGGTAATTTCTCCCAGCGAGCTCTCCCCTGTTGTACTCATTAAAACAGCCAAGATGGCGCCAGCCGCCTTCCTCCCGCTCAGCGCTGTCCTTTTAAAATCGACAGGATGTTTACAGTCAAAAAACGGCGGAGGAGGAGGAGTCTGTCGGGGAGGCTGATACGCACCACGCAGACGACATCCTGCTGTGAGCGGCGACGGGAGATAGAGGGCGCTGTGACACAAAGCCTCTCGCAGGAAAACAGGCGTCTCAATCAACCGTGACAATAAAATCTGCATTGAAATGCCGTGCAGCTACTAGTAATATTAGCAGCCACATGCTAATAACTTATTTCATCTCTGAAATTACTAAACACTTTCCTAATGAGGTCCAAAATGCATACAGTTAAAACAACAACAAAAAAAGAATAGCCTCCTAAATAAAATTATTTTTGATCAACTGGAATAACCGTAAATTATACAGTTTTTTTTCTAATTATCATCTTTACTTCTTAGTTCTTTGAGTTTGCTTTCTCTTTCTTTTTAAATCACATCATGATGAATATAGATATAAATGGTATTTGGACATAATCATTTTATCGCAACTGCTTCACGAAGACACGCGAGTCTCAGTTGTGTATCCAACGCATCGTGCACACCTGAAAGCAGCAAACCAAATCTTCCCAATTGAACTTTGGTCGCGACAGTGAAGAGGAAAACAGGTCCGCGTTTCCATAGGGAGATGGAGGTCCGCAATGACCAGCGCGTGCCAAACACGTGACGCACGCAGCAGCAGAGAGCCTCGGAAACCAATTTCCCAGCACTATATTAGATGCCGAGATGAGAAATATGCCTGACAGACAGAGTGACTCATCTGCAAACAAATTGCGAAATGGGTGCAGAGGAAAGCGGATTTTGTCTCATGGGCATCTGTTGCACTGGAACTGCTGCCAGTTGAGCTTGTTTATAATTTACACGCCACAGAGCCACTTGTCGCTGTGCGAGACAGATAATGAGGTGGCAGGATGGTTAAGTTGTACTTCGATCAGCTCCAGATGCCTGGAGTCCCGTCCCATTGTGAAGTTCACGTTATCTGTGCAGCCGCATTAGACGCATTATGCACGTAGAGAGAAGCACCAGAGCCTTATTCATGCATCTCTAATAGTCTCTAAAAGTATTCAACATACTTTTTATCATCACCTCTTATGAGGCTGATACACTATCAGCCTCAGCAGGGGAGGGGAGAGTCCTGAAAGTCTAAATCTAGACTTTGTTCTAAATTAATCACTTTGTATCCATCCTGTCTGTCACAGGGCAACACAGAGACAACCAGGACAAACAACCATGCACACACACACCAATTGATTCATCAGTCGTGTTTTTGGAGTACCCGGAGAGAATCCACGCATGCAGAATCGAACCAGGACCTTCTTGCTGCAAGGCAACGCTTCTACCAACTGCGCCACTCTTCACTTTATATCGCAAAGCCTAATTTTCGCATTACATCAAGTCACCATGGTCTATATATATATATATATATATATATATATATATATATATATATGTGTGTGTGTGTGTGTGTGTGTGTGTGTGTGTGTGCAGTTCTGCCAGCAGTTGTTTTTCTTCTTGCACCCATCTGTCAAACAGGGTGCAAGTTGCTGTTATCACGTGAAGGATCATTCTTGCACAGCCTTAGAGAAAAGCACAGCAGGGATGCATCCCCGCCTCAGGCGACTTATCTTACACCATACATCAGGCAGGCAGAAGGCCTGATTATCTCCACATATCAAAGCAGACATGTGCAATTATCTCCACATCTGTATAAAAAAAACAAAACGATGATGTTTGTTCACTAACGTTTCCCTCCAAACAAGCCTTTGAGGGCTTCACGGTACCTCTGGATGTATCGTGAGATCAAAATCTCACGGTACACGATGTATCGATTTCCTTTTCCTTCCACTTTGTGTTCATGAAATATCAACGTTTGTGGCTGTAACGCAGAAGGGGCCTGGGGAGAGATCTAGTCCTAGGGATTATATGGATGTACTTTTGCAAGGCATTGTGTACTAAATTAATATTTTCATGCTATGAATGTGAAACATCTTGCTGCCGTGTGTTAATAAAGTGGTTGTAGAGTTACTGATCGTGGATTCTGTTTGTTGCTGAACTGTTTAAGCGAAAAAGAGACGCATCCCACACACACACGCACACACACACACACACACACACACACACACACACTGATGAAAAAAAATGTTTCCAACAGAATAAGAAAGCAGCTTTGGATACGAATCGGCCCACTGTTGAGTTGAGAAAGCGCCGAAAAGTAGCAACAAAGCTCTCTCCTTCAAGCTTAAGTTTATCTCAAGAAAAAGAAGAAGAAAGTTCACTTTTCATGGCGGGGTGATATCTGATGAAAAGATGACAGAGAGGGGAGAAAGGTTTTTTTTTTTTTTCTCAAGTTTAGCCTCAAGTCAGAGGGTTTTAATCCAAACAGCAGGGGAGGGGAGAGTCCTGACAGCGCGCAAACTCTGATCCATCTCGGCTGCGAGATGCGCATCTCATCAACGGGATTAAAAGTTGGCCTGATTTGCATGTTATTTAATCAGGAAAGACTGTCGGGGAGATAAGGAAAAAAAAAATATATATATATATATATACGTTTCGGTCGAGCGAAACTCAGCGGCAATTACGTCTTGACATTTCACAGGTCGGCTTATCAGTCACACTTCTTCCGTCAGCGACACGTCCACAACGTGGACAATCATCTGTGAAACGGGCCAGAGTGTTTCTCCTCTCAACCAAACACTGGATGATTCATCCTTGGGGACCATTTAAGCTTCGAAATTGCGCAGAGCTTTGGAGTAATGATTTTTTTTTATTATTATTATTTTTGCCCAGTTAGACATCTCTCTCTCTCTCTCTCTCTCTGTGTGTGTGTGTGTGTGTGTGTCTGTGTGTGTGTGTGTGTGGGGGTGTGTGTGTGTGTGTGTGTGTGTGTGTGTGTGTGTGTGTGTCGTTGCAGCAGTCGCTCCTGAAGCGTTTTCTCCAGCTGAGTTGGCACCGGGGGGATCATCTCAGATAGATGCCGTTATTTACGCAGCGTGTCTAAACCAATCATCCTGACGGAGAATGATGTAAACACGTCGGTTTCTTGGCGCAGGCTGTAGTGCGGTCTAAAAGTGAAGCTGGAAGTATTATACTTAGTTTGCATCTTGCTGAGTGGCTGCAGTGAGTGAATATAGGAATATATGAAGTTGGGGAAACTAGAATAAAAAAAAAAAAAGTTGCTGGCTGATTAGTTGTTTCTTTGCCCACTGCAACTTTTGATTTTGCAGCAGTGCCTTTTACATTTTACCCTATTGTTTTTTTTTTGTTTTTTTTTAAACAAGGATTTTAAGTGATAGACCAACACAAAGTCTTAAATCCTAGCATAGATAAAAATGTATATATATATTTTTTTACCCAGTAAAAATAATCTTTTGTTTTCAGCCCCACTCACCCTAAGTTTTGTAGGTGTGCCACTGTTAGTCTTTTGGAACATGCCTCCCACAGCTTTTGACTACAAAATTTTTATTTTCTTCCACACTCTCTGCAGGTCAGTCAGTCACCTGGGGCACAAGAACTTCCACTCCAGACGCATGTCATTTCAATTCAATTTAAAAGTACTTTATCCCAGAGGGACATTAAATGTGACTCATCTTCGGTGGCAGTCAGTGCCGCAACGAATCCAGAGAGGCCTCTGACTGAAGAAGCGGTTTCTGCATGACATGTCAACAGCTCAGTATTCAAGAAGCAGAGTTTTCACATCAGCGTCAATTGCAAGCTCTACTAATCCATTTGTTTTTGCTACTTAAAAACAAAGCAAGAGGTAATAAACGCACATGAAGTTCGTTTATATCAAAGATTTTTATTTGACAATTGTTTCAATCTGTTCTTATAAAATTAATGAACAAAACCATGATTTTCTTGAACCATCTTTCTATCAGTCTAAAAAAAAAAACCAAAAAGAAAAGAAAGAGCAAAGGGTGCAGGCTCTGAAGAGAGACAGAGAGAAGGAAGCAGACGGATAATCGAGTCCAGAGATGAATCCTGTCAGATGTCTGTCCATAAATTACTGCAGCTGTGACGAATATGAGGAGGAAGGTTGGAACCCCGCGCCTGACGCAAGGCAGGAAGTGGAGACGGGTGCAACAAGACACTGTCAAACATCCCAGGAAAGTAAAAAACAGAAAATGGTATTAATAAACAGCTAACAGTAAATCAGGGGTTTTAGCGTTAGAATGATTTGGGGTGCCATTATGGTTTGATTAAAAAGAAAAAGAAAAAAAAAGAGACGAAACATATTCAAGAACTGCCATTAAAATAAGAAGGTCAGGATTTTTGTGCAAGACTGATGAAAATAAAAATCTTAAGTGTATTTCCTCTGAAGGCACATCAATACATAACCCCGCCCCGCCCCTCTGAAACATTAAAAAACAGAAAAAAAACAAACAAAAAAACCCCAGAAAACGTCATCCTTTATATTGCACCAAGTTCACGTCTAAAACAGAACTCTGTTTCAGCACGATGTTCATTCAGCTGGGATTGTTGACCAGCTTTCACGCCGATGACACATTCTCAGAAGTGGAGAGCGACACCAAGCACCCACTCCGTCTGTGGAGCTCCGGCGCTAAAAAAAAAAACTCTTTCACTTCGTTTTCACTCGCATTCCAGTCAGAGCGTACGTGATTAGGGAGGGAACGTGTGGCATTCCCCACTGCAGATGAGAAAATATAAACAAACAAATGCTCCATTGGCACATAAAGGGAGGAGAATGAGCTGACTAAAAACCATCTCTTCTTTCATCTTTAGAAAGCCATCACAGGATGAGTTGGAGGAAGGAGTTACTGGCTTTGACATGAAACAGCTTCACAAGATCTCAAGATAACATGATATGACATGTCAGAGCAAAAAAAAAAAAAACAAACAAAAAAACACTGAACTAGATTGTTAATTGAGCATTTCTAAGTGAGAGAGCCTAATAAACCAGCAAGTGTAAAAACCCAATTTGACAGCAGATCCTAAACAAACGAGGGTCGATTTAGGCCTGGCGTGAACGCAGCTGGTCGATCATGAAACATTCTTCATTGATTTTAATCAGAGCTACCGAGAGATTTCATGTGTTCTCAAAAATATGGTGGACATGCTTCTGTGCTTGCTGCTGCTGAAATTGGGCTAACAAATAAATATCCCTCATTCACCAAATCCAAAAAGTTCTGTAGATTTCGCAGTGGTTTTTGTTTCAATGGACCAGTTTCTGGCGTGTTGGCAAGCCGAGTCTCCCTTCACCAAGGCAACACACATGAAGCATCTGCATCTCTCAGACTAGCATGCATTCAAGCAAACAGTCCAGGTTCTTCTCCGAGCCATTAGGAATGGAAAATAATAATCTGCAATTCCAGCGGCATCTCTGTTCCCATGTGGGCTACCTAGTTGTTTATGTTGGCTCTGTGCGAGGGGGATTGCTCAGAATGGCACATACAGACATTTGTTTGTTTGTTCGACTGCAAATGCAAAATATATTCTCATAAAACCGTTTTGATCATTTGGAAAATGCAACACATTATCAGTAATATGGAAAATAACATCACGGGGAGACAACACACACACACACACACACACACACATAAAAAGACAGCAGGGCTGACATGGCGTAAAATCTGCACCCAGTCTTCCATCTGTCAGATTCCCAGATCCACAAAACCTTTTGATAAATGCTGAGGCACTGTCAGATCAACAATCACCAGCTGGTTTGGGGCTCTGAGGAGGATCTTTGTCCATCCTTGTTTAAGACAACAGAGGAGGAAAAAAAAAGAAGAGAAAGTCATGCTGGCCATTTGTACACCGTATAAAAAAATAGTTGAGCACGATCCCAAATAGTGTTATCTTCATAGTTATTAATATCATGTCAGCAAAAAATTTTCACAAACATGTGCATAGTGAACAGATACACAGTGTCACTTGCACTGGGTTTGTTAATGTTGGGGACTTTTATGCAGCAAGCTGTGATTTTCTGACTCTGTGACCAAAGGTGAGCAAATTTACCTGTTCAGGTAGCTAGTGATGTTATGAGTTCAGTCGCCTGAACGACAAACACAAGACAGCAGCAGTTGAAAGGAGAGACAGAGAAGGACAACAAAGAAGACAGGGGGGTGAAAAAAATGTGGCGTCCTTCATGTTGGTTCCAGTTTCCTCACTTCCTGTTTCCGTGGAACCAACGCTAAACGATCGTCTGCTCTTTTCTTCAAATCAGCCCCCCCACCTCTCCACCCATCGCTCCTCATCTGTTGTGTCCGCAGAGCACCGGGAGCTGGGGGGGCTCTGCGGGGGTTATAGCCTCTCGATTTCTCTGTATTTCTTCCTCAGTATCGACACCTGGTCTTTGAAGAGGACCGGGTCCAGCCTCATCTGGGAGTGGACCAGAGGCATGGTGCCAAACCAGTTGGCAAACTTGTTCATGCAGGTCTGACGCTGGGCGAAGTGGTCCGGGTCAGCCCAACGGGACGCTCTGGAGCTCTGGGACGAGGAAAGAGTAGTGTCAGAACACAAACGAGTTCCAACAGGAAGAGGAAGGAAACGACTAAATGAACAATTCCGTTTTGAGCTCCGGTGACCTTTCACAGGTTTTTTTTTTTTTTTCTGAATCTAGGCACATTAGAAGAAAACAACTTCAATTTACAAATTAACACACTGTCCTTTTGGACCTGAACACACCATGTGGCATTTTGTAGTGTAATGTGTCAATTAGCTATAAGCTGCTACACCTTTCCCACAGTAAAATGAAAGCATTTTCAAGGCAAATTTTCAAACTTTTCCAGCACTACACTTTGGAAATAAAAACAATACAAATTCAATTCACTGTTATATGACTAATTAATGTTATTAATAAATGTCTTTTATACTATTTTAGCTTATGTTCAATTTTCAATTTATATGTCTCACCTGTCCCATCATGGTTTCCTTGTATTGTTTCTTTTGCGTGACCTTAATGGGCGGTAGCTTGGTAACGGCTGACACAAGGAAATTCATAAGAATGTCTTCGCAGTTTGACATTTGGTCAACCATTGTCCTCAGGCTGTCTGGAAGGTAGGAGGTGTACAAGTAGTGGTAATATCTGTGGGAGGAGTGTGACACGGAGAACAATGGAGCGCTTAGAAGACAAGGTGGCCCAAAACCTGCGTTGGTGGAAAACGAAAAGCAAAAGCGTGTACTTGTGGTAGATGGCGGCCCCGGTCAGCACCATGGAGTAGTCGTTGGTCCACTTGGAGGTGTAGCCCCAGCGCTCCTTGCTGCTGTCCCAGAAGTGACTGCGGGCCGGGTAGCCGACGATGCGGTCAGGGAAACTCTGCCACACCGTGAAGGCAAAGTCCACCTGTAGCCAGATCGCAGATTTAAAAACTTAAAAAAAAAAAAAAAAGTTGTGAAGTACTCGCACCAAAAAATGATAAAAATGGAGTGAATAAGAACGTTTTCTTCATATAACGGGAGGCTAACCTCTGTGGTGGACAGCACAGTGTCTTCATCCAGACTGAGGACAGCGTCTGTGGGGATGGTGTCGTAGGGAAGGAAGCGACTGCTTATCACCTGGTAGGAGTTGGAAAACAAACGCACAGAGAGACGTGTGACGGTTGCTGACAGTCAGCAGACAGTTACATCATTTTATTGCAGCTGCAGACAAATGTGCTAGCATCCCTAACAGAGATGAGCGAGTAACCTTCAAAATAAATTTGAATTTTAACACAGTAGCAAATGTTTATTCAGAGGGGAAAAAAAACTAAATGTTTTTCTAAGTCACTACTTGTCTAAGTGTTGCTAACCCTGCTTTAAGTACTTGTTACAATCCCATTTTGCCAATATAACCTTTATTCTTTGCTTCTCTTGCATAAGGTTTCAGCATCTAGAGAGAAGGATCTTTGACCTTCAGTGTTCCCTCTGATGCACTCTTCTGCTCACGCCACAGGTTTTCTACATCAGTTTCGACTGAGGCATAAAACAGCTCAGAAAGACGGTTGATTTTGGGTATTGTGTTGATTTGCTCCCAACGTTTACGTCATTGTCCTTATCATTAGCACGGCCATTTTTATAAAGTACAAGAACCTTTGATCAACTGAGATGTATATATAAACACCCCCTTTAGTTGTATTGTTTAAAAAAAAAAAAAAAGAAGTTGCAGAATTTTTGTTCTCGACATTTTTCCCAGTGAACAAATGTTATTGTCATGGTTCGCGGTCTTTTTTTTTTTTTTCCCCCCTCACAAAGAAATAAACAGCAGGTTCTTTGTGGTGGATTGTATTACAGCTATTCAATGACAAACTCCTAACATGAACGTATCAACTGCGAGTAAAACTGACGTTATGGCAGCTTTCTGAACCGAGTTCACTGTAGAGAGCTGTCAGACTCAACGAAGGCTTTCTGCATGTGGTAATTTGTTCATATACAACCAGCTGTAACAACATGTTGTGCAGCAGAGAGGGAAGCCAAATATCTTGTGCTTTCCAAAACACATCTGAAAGTAATAAAGCACGAAAAGCTACATGGACGTTTAGTACTGCGAAGTATATTCTGAAAAAAATGACTGATATTTCAGCGAGACCTCGAGAAAATGAGTCCAAATATTATTTCCTGACATTAGCAGCTTAATGTCAAGAAACTCTTTATGGCCGTCAAGATTTTTCTGAAATGTTCTGACCCTGTGAAGCAGCTTTTTATTAATGCTCCCTTTGGAGTAATTTAAAATGTCATAAAAATTAATTTGACATCATTTATTCAACAGGCTGTAAAACCGGAACTTTATGGACTTTCCAGAGCGCTCATTACAACAGCCAAAGAATTAAAGGATATTTACCTCATCAATTTCTTTTTTCTCTAAACAAATCATAACATTTGACCTGAAGGCATAAAAGAATATTCAGAAAGCAACTCTTTCTGAATATCCTTAATGGATTAACTCCTGTACCTGACAGCAGTTTTCCAACATTTCAAATGTGATTAAACAGCCCAGGTCAAAACGTTGTGACTTCTAGGGCAAAAAGCAGTGATGTGCTCAGTGGTGGAGGATTCTGGCTCACAGGTTTACCTTGCTTTCTCCTTCTATGACAATAAAAGGGACCGAGGTGGAGGGCCAGCGGTGTTTGGCAGGAAGAGGCTTGTCGCAGTTCCAAAGAACGATCACCTGCATGGAGGAAACAGGCGACATGAATCGTCTTCATTTGCATGTTTCATTAGCCCTCCACACAAAAAAGAAAAGAAAACTGTTACTGCTGCAGTTCACAGAAGTATATTACTCAGTATTATTATCTTAAACAGCTTTATAGCATGACATCGTACACTGCTTTTGTATGTGAGGCACAACAACAGCAGCTTAGTTACACCTGTGGTGTGAATAGGAATATTAAAACAATATGAGGAAAAAATAAAGACTGACAGGTTGGATCTGCTGCAGCAGGATATTCTCCAAATGATCATAACATCTTTCTGTCATTCCTCAAATGTGAATAAGCTCATTTAACAAGCAGTTTAAAGTCAGCAACTCATCAGGCAGAACCCAGAAATTACACCAGCATAATGACGTCTCCAAGCTGCTCTGCTGTTTCCGTTAGCTGGTAAACAGCTTAGACTGGTTTGTTTGGGGTATGGGACAACCTTCTGTATTCACTTTGATCAATGACACTTTCATGGAGTAACACACGAGAATCAATGTGTCAATCACCTGAGCACAGTACTGGGATTTGGCAACGGCTACAAGCAGCTTCATCACTGGCTGGGACTGGGAGACCAGTGGGGTGACCACATGAATGATTGCTGTAAACTTCGGGTACGGCTTGATACCTGCAGGGGGAACATAATACTGTCATTACGTGTTCTGCTTTGCAAACAGTAAAGCTTACAGAGTAAGGATTGTAACTGCAATGGACAACTATGGACCTATACAGGATATGTGGACGTTTAAACAGTCAAAACGCAATAAATAGTTAGTAAGTCTGGATTATATCAATTATGTGAAAACTATCAAACCCCCCCCCCCCCATTTTGTTTTAGAGTGATAAAACTTTGTTAATTGATTGTTTTGGAAGGAACTATAGCCTCAAATATCAGCTCCTAACTGGTTTAGTCTCATATTCAAACAAATATTTTTTGGAATGCCTTCAAGGTCTATGGAACCCGTTAGAAAGATAACATAATGTTTCTGGCTGATGATGCTGATAACAAGACATAAACAGAAAGTCAAGTTCAAAGAGAAATAAGTTCAAAGGGACACGTAATTATTGTAGTATGAAAAAAAAAACATGAGTTGTAAAATTATGCTGAGAAAACCAAATCTGCAGCAGTTCTGTTTTTGAATAAAGTAAGTACAGGTTATAGTTCTATAACATCATGGTAAGTTTTTCTGAGACATCTTGATTTATTAATTCTTTTTTTGTTTGTTTGTTGTTGTCTGTTTTGGGGCCGAGTCACAGAGATGAAAATCTGTCAAAAATGTAAAATTATTGTAAGGAGATATTATAAGGTATCAAGCGACCTGAGCTCATAATACAAGGCGCAGCAATAACCTACTGACCCAGCGTAGCGTAGAAGAAGGGGAAATCCCCCAGGTGAGTGGAGTAGCGAGGGAGAGTGAAGAGCCCACCAGGAAGGCTGTTCCACATGAGGCTACTTCTGGAGTTGTGCTCCAGAACGCGGTCCTGGATGATCTAACATTATAGTGGAGAGGAAGACGGATCACAAAAAAAATGAACATAATTTCAATAACTACGACTGATCTGCTTCAAATGACATTTTTTTTAGAAACAAACTCAAATGACTGCAGATGTCCGTTTTTTCTTAAACGGCATGACTTGAATGTAAAAGGTTTTGATGAACATTCAATGGTTATTTACAAAAAAAAAAAAAACAACCCACAAACAACAAATACTTAAACTTTAAAAAGCTATGGTATGTTGCAATAAAATAACGCCCTTCAGCATCTCATCTTTGAAAACACAAAAGCTTTGAAGTTTACTCTGCTTTTTCTGGCTCAGTTCTTAAAAGTCAACCATTAAGAATTAATTTTGTTTTTCAGACTAAAAAAATAAATAATATGACTGTCATATGTTGTTTTTCTCTCGCAGCATTAATCATTCCCTGTTGATAAAAACCACTTTGAGAACCAAGGTACAAGATATTTTTGTGAAATGTCAAGGACCGTCAGAATTTATAATGAAGCAACAGAAAAAGGCTAAAACATAATGCAACTCGCCACTTCTGTTATGTTTGTTGTAGGGCTGCAATGCTTAATCAAATTAATCCAAATTAATTGATTACTGAAATAATCGTCAACTAATTTAGTGCAGACTCCAAAAAATTGCCATTTGGTGAAAAAAAAATAATTATGCAACAATTGTATAGCAATTTGGGAAATAAAAAGCTTACTTTCTTATTTTAAAAAAGGGACTGAATCGTTTATTTATTTGCATCTTTTAATGTATTTCTGATATTGCAGAAAAAGGCTTAAGTGCTAAATGAAAACTTTGTAGAATGTGAATTTTTTCATCCGACAATCGTTAGTTGCAGCCCTAGTTTATAGTAAAATATTTGGAATCACATAAAAACTGCCGGAAAAGAGTTAAGATACGGAGAGTGTAAACAGATTGGAGATAAGCTGCTTGGTTCTGCAACTTCATGCTGCTGTGCTGTTAGAGAAAAATCCACCTCTGTACATCAGTGCTTTTGCTTTTATCAAAAGATGGAGGCTAATGGTGTGACCTATTGCTGCCTCGGTCTCACATGCAACACAACATTGAGATAACTTCGAAAAGCTGCTCTATTCCAGCTGTCACTCAGGTAATTTACCAACAACTTCAAAGTTCAAGGTCTGCTGCTGACATATGAAGGTATAACGCCGATGGTGCTTGTGAGCTTAGTGACGATGAACTATGCCGACAAAAAGCCTGCTGTACTCATAAGGAACTTTAGACATTCCCTCGGCTGCTGTCTCGCACCCGTGTCAATTTCTATTCTTC
Organism: Poeciliopsis gracilis; assembly: GCA_911649635.1. NCBI lineage: Eukaryota > Metazoa > Chordata > Actinopteri > Cyprinodontiformes > Poeciliidae > Poeciliopsis > Poeciliopsis gracilis. The sequence goes on from CAJVRI010000287.1 coordinate 3,966,515, forward strand.
TCGGCTCTCATCTTCAGCCGTTTGCAATTCTTAGCTGGCAGCAGCTTGATCGTCTGGTTCTCACCGGGAGGAAGGCAGATAAATGGAGCTTGACAGAAACAAACTACTGATGTGATTGATAGGCAAGACAAAACAGGATGCTGCATCAAAAATATTGACAGCCCTCTCCTTATGACAGACGTCTGTATTACTCAATCGAGAAGCTCCACAGTTCCCAGCTGTATGCCACTGCAAATCTGATAGTAAGGAAGCGTCGTCCACATGGTTGATATCCAGATTTTTCACTTGATAACCCTTAAAAGACTTGTTTATTTGAGCTAACAATTAAATAAATAGCTTTTATGAACAAAATGTGGAATTTTTTACAACGTTAATGTAGAAAATAGAGTTGGATCTAACAATTATTTTAGTTACCAATTATTTTAGTGATTATTCTGATTAATCGGATTAAAAAGATTGGCACATTGTGCAGATTTTTAATTTAAGCTACGTTACACAATATTAGGAATGCATTAAAAGATGCTAATGAAAAACTCAATTAATATTTTAAGCTAGTAAAACATTTTTTGCCTAAAATGTAATAACATAGAATTCCTTCAGTGAAAGCCTGATCATCTGTAGGGGGATTAATCTGCAGCTAAAACATGCTTGTGACATCAACATGAGACAAGCTCCGTCCTTTCTGCTTCACTTAACAGCAAATCAGTGTAGGGCTGATTTGTTGATTACTTTTGGATTAACCAATTTATAATTGAATACCAAAAGGTGGGAAATTAAATATTTTATTTTTTTTTAGTCTTTAAATCAGGTGAAGCTAAAACTGCAATTTGATGAGTTTTGGGAAGAATATTAAATATTTAAAGACAATTTATTTTTACACATATTAAATGCAAAATGTACATATATTTTGTACATTTTCAGCTACATTCCTACTCTGAATATGTTGTTCTTTCAGCAATTGGCCTTTTTTTTGAGTCTGTGTACTCCAGGTGACAATTAATATATTATCAAATTAGTTGACAATTATTTCAATAATCCATCTGTAGTAGAAATACAAGGGTTAAGGTTAGGGTTATATAGAATAGATAATAGTGTATAAATTCTTCGTGTGTGTGTTTTGTATGTGTTGCTGTACCTCCAGCGTAGTCAACACTATCTTCTCCACAGAATTGAAGTAAGCCTCCCACAGGAGCTGCGTCTGCTGTCTCAGAGACAGGATCTTATCCTGGTGGATGGAGCGTACTGTCGAAGGGATCTGGGACAGAGATGGGATGGGCCAAAAAAAAAACAACCAACAATTAGATAACTGACCCACTTTAGTGAGAACATAAAACATTTAATTTTTCATGCAGGCACTCTAATGTGGACTTCCTACTGCAGATGAACACAAGAAAAGGATGTTTTATAACCATGTGTAAAATAACAGAAATCCAGTCTGCTTTAAACAGGAAGAACATTACGAATCAAAAATAAGACTGTTTAAGAAATTGGGACTCCAACAGATAACAGGAAGGCTGCATGTTTTACAGGGGAGTTGTTTTATCTAGTTGAGCTTTCATGCAACCAATGGAAGGTACTCATTAAGGAAAATAAAGCAATCTGTGCTAACTGCAAATATAAAATGCCAAAAACATCCAAAATGTGTGACAAGTTCAATGATCACGAGAAGGTAAAAACGAAGATCTTCCGTTTGGTAGACATTGGACTTGGTTAAATTTAGGATGTGCAGGCCCAAAGAAAAAAAAACTCACATCAGAAATCGGTAACACGAACCTGATTGTTGCATTTCTAACAAAAATTAACAAAACAAAGCAATCAAACCCAATGTAGGTTTTAAACTTTAGTTATTCACAGTGTTTCTACCTGTAACAGTAGTCTTTCATCCCCAATCACAGCTGCTGTGTTCCAGTCGATGATTTCTGAGAAGGGAAGCTCCCAGCCGTTGCTGAGCATCACTGGCACACAAGCTGCCTGCAACATCATCATGTGCAAACAAAAGATGAGCAATCCCCCATCATCTGTGCATTCAGTCAAACAAACAGGCCTCAGCATCTAATTTGGAGAATCTCGCTACTCCAGAGTCTTAAATTTCTTACATTTAGCTGGAACTTTTCAGGGATCATTACTTTACTGTATATTCAGGACCTACAGATCTGAAACATTTCATTTCAAAAGAACATTTGACACATCCAAAATAAATAAAAATAAGAACAGAATATTTAAAATGGATAATGAAATCTAACCAAAATGACATTTCAAAAATTATTATTCAGCTTCCATAGGGAAACATAAAATTGTGCCAGTTAGCACTTTTATTAAAAACAAACAAAACATAAAAAAACATATTAAAGGAAAGCATCTTGTCAAAATGTAAATTATCAAGCGATTAATTGATTTAATGCTTTTCATGGCAGGCTTAGTCACAAAAGACAACTGGACATATGTCACATTAATGTTTCATTGATTTACTTGCTCAAACTTAACACAATATTAAGCACCATTTCAGAAACAAACATGTTCAGAAGGACATAAGCAGAAGCATACCAGAACATTAATCCCCTGTTTCTAATAGCTTAATATTCTTTCAGCATGTGTGTTTGTTTGGATCCATGTTCTTACAAACTGATTCAGTCAGCTGGGTGTGTGTGTGTATGCGTGGGACAGTAAAAGCAGCCTCTTGCCAGCAGTGACAGGCTCTGTAATCTGCTAAGTGGGATACCATTCACTGATTGGTCACTGGTCACTGGACACACGCACACACACACACACACACACACACACACACACACACACACACACACACACACACACACACACACACACACACACACACACACACACACATACATACTCGCACGCGCGCATGTTTGTCCCGGCACAAACATTCCTGCACTGGATTGCGTCTGCATTTCTCTAATCTGCGTAGTGTCATTAGCATAGGTAGCAATCTGCTCAAAGGCTGCCAAGCTTTACCTGCTTATCTGCTCTCACACAGCAATCCACAGCAGTCCTGCACTCCAATCCTCTCCTTCGTCATAATATCACACCAACGCACAACAGTCATTAAAACATTTGAGCGGGGGAAACCTTCCAGATGCATGAAACATTTTTCCCCCCTCCAATTCCTTCTGCATCGCACAACCTGATCTACAGTGTGCTGCACTGAGATTCTCCACTACTTTCTGGCTGTCCATCTCAAAACCTCCCTATGGCACTATGACAACACAGTAAACCATGTTCGACTAACTGGTTGAAATGCATCAACGTCTGCCTGACTTCAGGCCAGGAGTGTGAATTCATAGACACACACACTCAGACCGCAGTCCAGAATTGTACGACAGCAAATGTCTTCCTGTCAGCTCACCTGGTCTCGCCACTAACTCCCCAGGGAAGTAATTATTATCTTGTCCCATACAGCACAGACACACTGTCCACCTTCTTCTGAGGTCAAAGGTCATAGTTGTTCTAAGATCATTGACTACAGTATTCTAAATTAAAATATCACTGAACAAAAAAAATAAATTTAGACACTAATATTTTTTATTGACATAAAACTAGAACTGTTTTATATACATACAGTACACACATATTGCCTCATATGCAGAAGTATATTTATATTAGCACAGCCTGCTCAATGTGTATGAAGGGGGAAAAAAGACAAAACAAATTTCTGCTTCGAGTATGACATAATCATAAATAATCTATAAATCCGGTGTTAAACTCTGCATCCTGCAATGGAAGCATTGAACTGCAGGAACCATTAGAAATCCCATTTGAGCTCAATTTACAGCCAGCAGCTCTCACAATAAACATTAAAATCAAGTTTGTATTTTATCAAACGGGCTGAAGGATTTCCATTTCTGCAGTGCAGTCTCATTGTTTCAATGGTAACAATTGTATTTATTATCAGGTTATAGCCATTTATCGGAAAAAAAAAAACGTGATGGCAACCATCTAAAGCAATTCATCACTTATTGAGTTTAAAACTGATTTCTACAAAATGACAAAAATCAGTTGTGAATGCCCCTTTTGAGTTTTGTTAGAAATTGTTTTTTGTAGAATTGCAAAAGTTAAAGGTGAATCATCTAAATATTGACTTGAAAGGGATTAATTATTTATGCAATCACTAATTTTATGTAATAAGGGTAATACATCCAAGTAAATACTTTTTATAGGTACTGTAATGTTTAATCGGTTAGTATTAAATGATCAAACGAATTTCGTTTTACTGTAATATAATTTAGTTGATGTGGACTGTATGGTTGTGTTGGATGGTACTGGAATACATTTACCTGATTTGAATTCATTTACCTTATAAAGGGCCTTGACAGAAGTTTGTTATGAATAGGCGGCATAGAAATAAGCTTGACATAATTTTTTCCTTTATCATTGGGAGGCTTCTCAGCCATACGCAAAAAAATTAATTACTAGTTTTGATAATGGAAACACCTGTGGTTTTCCTGCAAACAATGATGGTTTCTTTTAACAGAAATATGGATTATCCCTATAGTCTGTGAATATGGGTTTTAGAGGAATTAAAGAGCCTAATGATGCTACATTTGAAAAGAAATACTCTTTGAAGAGAACTTTAGCAGCTTGCTTTCTGTTTCTACTTGATAACAGAAGAACCCGGGTTCTTCCAACACAGTGAAAATGCAGAGAATGGCAAATAAGATTAAAGTCACTGAAGTGAAACTACCTATTAAGTGGATTTCGACATTAGCTTGTACTGTGCTGGTGGTGTAAAATCAAGAGAGCCTTACAATGTCGAGGAATTATATGACTCACACCGATCTGATTTTGGGACCACAATGAAAAAGCTGCCAGTATAAAACATTTCCTCGCCATCCTAAATAGTTACATTAGTGAAAATAATTGAGAGGCTTTAATTCTGAAAGGTTAAAATTTTACATTTTACACACCAAGATGGTCTTCTTTTGTTGACATCAATCTCAGTAAGACATACATTAAACAATAATGCCCTATAAAACACATTTTTAACCCTACTAGTCAAGTTGTGTGAATAAAATTTAAGAAGAATATTTGGGGTGTGGAAGTTTTGTATCAGAGACATCATTTTTCTCAAGATGTGACATTAGTTCTGCTAGCAAGGCATAAGCATATGGCTGCAGGTGAAAGGAAGCCTTTTGGGGGCGTTAGAGAAGCTGGTGTAATATCCATCAATACTTCTGAGGGTGAGAGGGACGCTTTAATATTCGGAAGAATGCAAACGCACAGCTGCGAGTGTAGAGCGATGCGATATTGATGGACTGGGAATGAAAAAAGAAAATCAGCAGAGTTTCTTGTCTCATCTTATATTTTTATTGTTATATTCCTCTGGAGAGTATTTTGTTTTCCACAAGTTGAAGAAACGTATTAATAAAGAGTCAGAAAAAGAGTAGGTGGCTGACGAGCCAGAAGTGAAAAGACGACTCCAACATGAGAGACATAATGACAGGGTGAGGACACACAGTCGGAGGCAGCTAAAGAAAAAAAAAGAAAAAATTGGAAGCACAATAACAAAATGACTGAGTGTGGGAGATGGCCTGTGGGGCCCAGTTGGTGCTTTTTAAAAAAAAACCCCAAAAAAAACACCAAAATAAAGAAAGAAAAATGGTCAGAATAGTTAACTCCTTTAATGTTCAGCAAAACCTGGAACATCTATGAGTGTTTATCTTTGATGCATCTTGGGATGTAATTAAACATACACAAATTCAGCTGTTCAGAAGGGATTCCAGCACCAGATATCCGTCTTTCTGAGAGAATTGTGCTTAATTCACTGCTTTTGATGGACTGATAACACAACTCATATTTGCATTTTGTATTAGCATTGAGTAAAACAGCAAAATGGCTTAAGATTCCTACCACTATGCAGATTCTAACTGTTTCAACTGTTTAACTGGGAATAGGCGTGTCACAATAGCAAATAAATTGACGCTGTCATTACTGCGATAAACAATAACATTGTTGTTTTGACTATTCGAGACATAGCTAATGATATAATGCAAGTTGAACCTCTAAACGATCAGTAAACTTTAATTTTGTAAAGAACCCTTAACACTGGAACATATTCTAAATATCCCAACTAAAACACAACAAAAACAACAAATAAACAGAACTAAAAATTACACAAACCAGAAAATAAAATGAAGTTTGAGGTTTCTAAAGAAAAAATATTAATTATCATAATGGAAATGATCAACTTTGTTTTAATTCATCTTCCGATTAATTTATGAAATGCTTATTGGGACTAGCCATTACTATTCAGTTTATTTTTTATCTTATTTTAGAAAACGAACAAAAAAATGCTAAGTCGTTATTCTGAAGTGGTGGTAGTTTTAGAAACAAGTCAAATGTGAACGCAAGTCTGAAATGCTCACATTGGAAGATGCGTTTGAGTATCACTCACCTGCAGAGCCTCTAAGAAACGAAAGGAGCCCAGCCTTCGACCCCGAGGAACCAGACAGAACGTGGAGTTGTACAGCATCTCTCTGTAGTCATACCTGCACAACAATGGAGAAAGACAAATTATAGGCTCACAAGACAAAAAAAACCAACAAAAACATGGCAGAATTCCAGAACATTGATTGAGCATGGAATTCCTACAAAGCATCCGTACTTTTAGCATAAATCTCAGATGTCGATTGTGCTCCCCTTTAAGCATGGTTGCCCTCTCACCTGCCCGTCTAAAACCTGCATGCTTTTCCTTCTCCAATTCAGCCCTCAGTCAACACCGGCTCTGATTAGGAAAGCTGCTTGGAATTCCTTCCCCCGATAATGTATGTATGCAGGCGAGAGGAAAGGTGTTCTTTTTCTGTTCTGTCTTGTTAGGCTTTAGGTTGGGGTTCATTAAGTAGGACTGAAAATTTGAAAGTGTAATTTTTCCGGGTCTTATTTTTCCGCCCCCAACAGCCACACATGCAAATGTGCACTGCGAAGTGAAGCCGCAGTCACATTTGCAAGACATAACGAATGTAAAAGTAAGGAGCAAATAGCTAGAGAGACACTGCAGAGTCCTTGAGCCATTTTTCCAAGCCTCTCTTACCTGATGTTTGTTTATGCAAACTTATTATAACTGATACCAGACTCCAAGCCCTTATGCACCGTGAAAATGTCATGCTGTTTGCTCCTGGCACATCTCAGATAGTCAACTTCTTTCATGTTTTAAGGCTTGATCGTTTATGAAAAAGCAGCATTAAATGCTTCCACTGAAACACTGAAATGAAAGCAGACATTTAACAGCAAAAACTGTTGGATGTTTATCACAGCTAATGTTGTGTATGGTGACTCTGACATTTTTCCAGCATGTCGAACATTCTTCAGAGCTGATGCCACTCCACTCCAGTCAGCGTTACTATCTGGACATTTCTGTTAAAAAGCATAAATTGTGCAAGCACGATTTTTAAATTCAGATATTGCTGCTGGAGAGTTTAAAATTCCCAGAAAAAAAAAAGAAGAAGAAGAAAAAAAAAAGAGCGCTTTCATAAATTCATTGCAATACTCCTTGAAGGAAAAAAAAAATGATGAGGTTGTTTTTTACTTATTCTGATCACTTTTGCAGTAATCTAGCCGACCCAGATCGATTGATGAGTTCTACATCAAGCTGTCTCATGTTTTTTCAGCAACACAGCGGTTCGAGCTTTGTAGAGCAGCGGATTGCTGTGGTAAAGACATTAATTTAATATCAACTCCAGGAGCATTTATTGGTTTCATTTATGGTTGAACAATATATTGGTATTAACATCATAGCAGCTGATGGCGGTCTTTTTTTATTTAATTTTTTTTAACAAATCTGTATTAGTCATGCATGTAAAATTAAGAAAGTTTTATTGCAGTTTATGTTTCTTGACGGGAAGGAGGTTGGTCAACTGACAATGATGCTGCGGTTGTTTTTTTTTACCTGATGTCAGTTGTGTGGTTGTTTTCTTAATGTTGAAAGGGTACGGAAAATATCAAAAAAGATCAATATTGGCCACAATTGGAATTTTAATATTTTAATCAGCCCGTATATCCACCTCAGTGAATCCCTACTTCAAATCTTTAGTTTCTGAGCTGATGCTGCACTCTGGAATGTCCCAATTTAAGTTTTTATTTCTCTCATACTACATCTGTTGAGACACATAATTAACCTTGCCAATAATTTTTTAACAAAAGGTCTAAGAGCCGGGGCGTGCTGTGGTGGCGCAGCGGGTTAGCATGCCCCACGTTTGGAGGCCTTAGTCCTCGATGCGGACGTCGCGGGTTCGACTCCCGGTCCCGGCGACCTTTGCCGCATGTCTTCCCCCCTCTCCTCGCCCTCTTTCCTGTCTGCCTACTGTAAAAAATACGAGCCACTAGCGCCGCAAAAACTCTTTGGAGAAAAAAAAAAAATGTCTAAGAGCCAAAGAATCAAATGATCAACTATTGTTAGAGACAACACTGCTGAATCTCTGCCATAGAGAAGCACTGGGGAAACAGGATTCACCACACAGTATGGAGACATTTCTGCAAACGCTCTAGATTGCAGTTCCAACTTTCAAAAGAACAGAATCAGCAGGGGAGATTGTTGGAAACAGACAGAGAGAAAAAAAAAACATGTAAAGTTAAAGCGGTTTGTGTAGCGGAGATATTGCACTGGAAGACCATGTGCACTGCTCTGGTCCGACATATGTGAGAGAAGGGGAGCAAAAAAAGGTTTTATCAACTCAACTGAAAACATTAAAAGGGCTGCAAACCTCAGAAGCAGCATGAGGGCTGAACCGAACAGGGATTCATGATATAATTGCTTCACTGCTGCTTGCAGGATTACTGTTTCTATCTCCCCTTTTCTGCAGTAAGTTTAATACATGTTTATTTTTATTGTAGTCGTGTGAACAATTAGTTAAATTCCTTAATCACAACGTCAGAAAAACAAGAAACATCGACTCAAAGTAAAAACATATCAGTTGGTGATTAATAAACCTGGACAATCTCTGCTATACCCAAACCAAACCAAGTATCCAAACTGAACTAACAGATTTAGATCCACTTCTGGCCCAGATTTGTTGTAAAACTCAAGAGCTTGCCAATGCAAACTTGGACAGAGCCAGATGTTCCCCCTCCATTCTTCCCTTTTCTTCCAGGTGGCATCCTCTGGGGAAGAGCCCTCATACAGTGTGCCACTGGATGTCAATGGAGATTTAAAGGCATATGTTCAGAACCCATCTTCCACTGGAGCCACATCCAGTAGCTTCAGCTCTATTCTCCCACTCACTGCTGCGCTTATGTCACACAAAAAAATAACAGATGTCAGTGAGGATGTTTTCGCACACCACGCACCTCGCAGTCATGTCGGATGTCAGCAATTAACACTGCATCGTATGAGGCAAACACTGCCTCGTCCCACATTTTCAGCACGGCAGCATCCAGATGGTCGCGAGCGAGCGCAGGAGTTTTACAGCGCACAGCTAATCATCGTACTGTAATCACAAACTCTGTATAATCAGCTTATGCATTTGAGCAACCTTCATTTCAGTACATTTGTTTTGCCACAATCATTTTTAATAGGTGGAACAGTAACGGAAACAGTGCCAAGTTACTTTACATGAATTTATTAACTGGAATAAACAAAAACTACTTTGTATGCATATTGTGAATGCATACAATCGGAAGAAAATACATTATTGGTGAATATTTCAAGTGTCTTGAGGTGCAAGTCTTGAACTCTTGCAACAGCAGAGCTGCTGCCGGTTGGTCTGCAGTGCTTCATTCAGAGTGACAGCGTGTGGTGAACAGTCAAACCCCACTGAGGTTTAAACCCAGACCGACTGTCCAATCAGAGTGACCACACTGTGGACTTTCTTTGACCATCCAGGAGCTGCTGACTGGCTGGCTGGGAAACTGAAGTGCTTTTATGTGGCTGCTTCCTTTGTGCAGTCAGTGACAATTTAATGAGGAGGGTAAAAAGCAAACTATAGCGTTCTGGTTGTTTAACAAATAATCAAAGCGTTGATCGTTACGTTTTCAACATTCTTTTCACACACTGGCTGCAAATAAAATCAACGATTTGGGTTTGTAGAAACATATGTTTAATCAAGGTGTTGTATTAAAATGTCACTGTCGTTTGCAATACTCCTATTCAAGCTCTGAAACTTAATGCAATATTGATGTGTGATACACAGCAATCACCAAGGACTGCTTACATTAAATATTTGGTAGCACATAATATTTCAAGTTCTATGCATGAATATAATGCAAGTTAATGATGCACACAGTGCATCTTGTAAAGACGGTACCTGCCATATTTGAGGTGTCGTTTTGATGACTGAGACGCTAACACTTACAAAGGCGTGATAAATAACATGCAGCACTCATATAAGCAATCTAATCTCTAAAGAAAAAAAATAAAAATCAACCAAGTTTCCATGGAGAGACAAGATAATCAATTTTCTACAACTACAAAAGAACAGATGTGCACATTCAGCTAGTGCTGCGTTTTAATTACAGCAATGTAGGTTGGGTCAATAATTAAACAGTCCTTTGCTGGAACACGTCTCAATCTTGTAGCTCGCTCTCTGTGAAATAAAGAATAAAGTTTCTTTGGCAGAAAATGAGCAAATCTTCACATTTAATGCACTGAGGAGCTTATAGTAGGCTAGTCATTCATCAACAGAAGCAAATGGCTTTCGATACAGAAAAGGCATCAAGATTCAAAAAGAAAGGAACAACAAAATGAGCCGGGTCAAGAAGAGAGAAAAAAAAAAGAAAATCATCAAGCAGTATCCTAGCAACAAGGATGGATAGTGTGAAAAAGCAAATGCGTGGCTCACTTTGTCCATTGGAGGAGACTCAGAGGAACAGTGTTGGTCTTCTACGATCTCTGCAAAGGATCACATATACACATGTAACCCAAAAACTGAGAGGGAAGTGTTAACCAAAGAGGCACCGACACTTTTAACGAGCTCCAGGGTTGAGATGGATGAAATCTTGGTGTTAAAAGTGAAGCTAATGCTGGAATACCTGCGACTTCCTTTAAATATGAGAAAATAACTCGAAATGATTAAATCACAAATTTGTCTTTGTTCAAATAAACTGTATTTTTGATTAGCTCAGATTAGAAACCAAGCAATCATAAACTGTAAGATGTTAAATTTTTTTAATCATCAAATATGCTTACAAATGCACTGCTGTCACTGCGATAAGAGATATGTTTTTTAAACACTCTTCAGTGTGGGTGTCATCAATGAAGGAAGAAGAAAAGATAATCATTTCTGTATGGTGTTTAAAATGGCATCAAACAAAGAATTAACCACAACAACATTGGCAATTATCTCCTAGCCTGTGGTGAGTTTCAGAAATGCTAAAAGTAAGGAATACAGTTAAAATGTGTTGGCGATTTATGCTCTTCAAATCTATTTGTCCATCCCAGGCAAGTCCTGATCATTTCAATTCACTTAATAATCACTCAATCTGCTACATATTTGAACGTAATCAGGAACAAATGAGAATCATTTTTGCAACAGCCACATGTCCACAGCTCTGATCCTCCAAACCCAGCTTTTCTCTTTTGCAAAATGACTTTCATTCCACTTGTCAGATGTGTAATAGATACAAGACGCTAGTACGATTTAGCCATTTTGTTTTTTATGTTACTAGACGTTAGTTCAACATGCCAATTCGTTGAAGTTGTACACAATGTACAAATGAAGAACAGTGCATGTATTTAAAATGACAACTCTCATAAATCGTAAACGAATAACTTTCCGAGACGAACTTAGTTCCCGAAAGGAAAATTCCAGCAGCTCTAAAACAAGCTTCCTCTCTCTCCTTCCCCCTATTATTTCAGAGTTACTTCACATTTAATTTTATGCTCCCTCTTTACTGTCACAGTTGCGCTACATTGATAGGCTGTTGCCAGGAACACAAGCTTAAGGCAGAGGAATTTCAGGCTGAAAGCCACCAAGTGAAAGTGAGCGTCAATAGATTAGGAAGGGAAGGAAGGGGGAAAACAGCAGCTGAGAAATGTACACTGGATCCAAGTTAAGAAAAGCCGGGAGGCATCTCTGGTGAGAGTGTCACAACTCAAACACACGGATCGAGCTTTATTTTGGTCCAAGCCTGCATCAGAGCAACTTAAATTATTCAAGAATCCCCATTGATGTAGCTGTTGGAGCCAGAATTCAAATCCAACAAACTGAGAAAAAACCTGTACTTCCTTTTCAAACAAATTTGAGCACTTCTTTAATTTACAAGTCACCAGAGGACTATTTTTGAAAGCTAGTGCTAGCAAATAGAAAGGTCTCCGTTCTGGTTCGGTCTGGTCTTTCAAAATCAGAAACAGCATCAGGTAACTGTGGGCAGCGATTCCTGAAAAAGGTGGAAACGTGATACTCGAGTCAGGGTTTTACAGGGCTAGCAGAGTCCTGGATTCCTTCTATAGGAAGCTCAGTTGATGTCAGGATTCAAATTACACTGGGAGACGAGGTCTGGCAATGCAATCCAGTTGAAAGCTTCTTGTTTTAGACATGGGAACATATAATCTTTAACAGTAAGAATGACTGCGGCTGCTATGATGCTTAAAATAGTCTGTAGCCTGAAGGTGGCATATCACAGATTAATGAATAAGGCCATCGTAATGAGGTTCACTCTACTATTTTGTCTTAATGGTGTACTTAATCATGGCTGTTTCACCTGCAGCTATGGGATTTTTTTTTTCTCTGGCATTTCATGAAATGACTTCATTATTCGAATTGTATGGCAGAACAGCTATGGCTTAAAGAAAACAGTGAATCATGTTGATGAACCTATAAAAAGTTCCGACTCATTTCTCCATTGGAAAACATACTTTTCCAGATGCAAATTACATTTTTTTACTATAGTTTTTAAGACATTGAGGGAATTTCAAGTAGAAAATGTTAACTTTGAAGTTCTAATCTTATCTTTTGGTTCCATAAATCATGAAACAAAAATGCTGCAACTGGTTTCTGATTTTTGAATTTGGTATAACAATATGTCAGTAATGATTTTTGTTCAAACAATCTTAAAAACTGTAACTCTTGTAGATTATACAATTTTTTTGTGTGGAGATCCAGACAGCAGTTAGTTTCAATGCTTTGTCAGTTTTAAGGACCACTTCAATCCAAATATAAATCGAAGGTGTAGTGTTTAGAAAATGGATCCTTTTTGATGTTTAAATTCTGATATTCTTACACTTTTTCAATTACTCCTAAGAGGTTGAAAATGCATTACCCAGAGTCAGATCAGAAGAGCAGGGTAGTACCAAAATAGCTTTAGTTAAAAAAAAAAAAAAAAAAGAAAAACTTTACTCATTTCCTCAAGGTACCTTGGACTTACTCATCTCCCTGTGGTTAATGAGTTCAAAGAGAGCTTCATAAAACATTTATCAACACACAGACAGGGTCTACATCAGAACCACATTACCCTAACCTCAGGTTAATTCACTGGAATATTGTTCTTTGAGTCTTTTATCGCTTTACTTTATTCTTTACTTTCAAATCTCCATCCATTTTAAACTCCCTCTAAGAATCAGAAAAGAGAAGTCCCTTCCCCCGACAAGGCCTCAAACAGCCCACAGAGATATTGCACAACTAATCAATCACTTTTACACAATTGCTAAAGTCAGGTACATAAAAGGTTGAAACTTAACATATGAATTTGGGAATGACAGCAGTTGGGGGGAAACAACCCTGAATGTGAAGTCCTTCTAAATGTCGCACAAGTTTATGTCCGAATGGAGCCTAAAGGGCAAAGTCCAGAGGTTAAATGTGTGCAGAAACGCATCTGTCCGGGTCACGTTTCTTAGAGCTCGGAGGTTGGATGGATGGAGCAAGAGATAAACGGTCCGTAATGAAAAATTTACACTCAGTGACAGAGGGAAGCCACACAGAAAAAGGAATGTCCTGCATGTATAATGGAAGAGACGGGAGAAAAGAAGGAGGCCGGATGCAAAGAAAAAATGAACAAAGAATGACGTAGCATAAAGGCAACGAGAATATCAACAACAGAAGAAATAACATATCGATAGATTCATGTGAAACATTAGAAAATTTATCAGCAGAGATGGAGAGAAAGAAAAAACAAAGTGAAATGTATTTCTAATCATAAACAGCGACACATTGATGTGTGGACAGCTTCTAATTAGTTTTTCTTTTGTTCATTGATCAGAAAATCTCATTCCAGTCAGCCTCCACAGAGATAGTCTTCCTCCTCTAATGAAAACAGCAACCAAGACAAAAAGGATGGTCGGGGAGACGGACCGATCTTAGATCAGACGATGGAACGTTATCAGCCGAGTCTGCTATCAACGCAGCATCAAACCTGTAGGCTGCGTCTGATCTGAAACTCATTGTAGGGATGTGAATAAAGCTAATGCCGAGCTGCAGGGGATGGGATTTCTCTGGATTAACTTTCCTTTATAACAGTTTGTGATTATTTTTTGGAAAATATGCAACATAGAATGTGTTGGCATTAATTTTATATTTGTATGTTAACAAATGTGACTGGTTCTAGGATAGATTTCCCCCCCCCCTCAATGAAAGAGTGCAGATTTCCATAATATTTTTAGTGAGGGACATGAAAACAGCTGATATGAGCCATTTATTTCGCTGTCTAGATTAGCTAGCCTGCACTCAGGCTGCGTAACACACGACTCTAGCTTCGCAGCATGCTAACTAGGGCTGTTGTAAACGAGTAAGCTACTGATTATTCTTACAATTAATCGAGTAATCGGATAAAAAAAGAAAGTAAAATATTAGTAAATCTAACATAACAGCAGTAGTACTACCGCATATCAACATCAGTACAATTTTTCACAGTTGAACTTCCCTAACAATAAATTTTCTGTAGTTTAGAAAATTAACTCGTCAAAGACCCAAACAGCATCATCAATCAATAAAATCCCCTCAGGCCGAACTTGAAAACTGGACTTTATGCTGCCAACACTTAGCTTTCGTCAACAACTCAGGCGGAAGTGAGAGCGCTGTGCAACGCAAGTCATAATCCGGCCGGAACAAGATGCGCTAAATAAGAAAATATAATTTAACGAAGCTTCGAGGCAGATACAGTTTCCTCGAGGAATTTTAATAATTGAGGTGCTCGAATCACTCGAGGAATCGTTTCAGCCCTAATGCTAACTTAAAACAAAAACAATAAAAAAAACAGCATAGGAGAATTGTACCATGAAAAAATAGAAAAGAGATGATTATGTGAGTCTCAGACATAGAACATAAGGCTATTTAGCTTAAATTATTTCAGCTTTCATCCGTCAATATATGGAAAAGAAAATTAGTTTAACCTTTCAGGGAAGTTTTACTTCTAAAAAAGGGGTGTACACCTAATTTTCTATAGACATAAAAAAACACTTATAAACGTGTGCATAAATACCATTTTTATTTCATCACAGATACAAAAGAACATTTTGAGAAGCCCGTCGAACCCATTGATAACTCTGATGCCTCTAATGCTGGGGCAAGGCAGCAAAAGTAATCCGAAGAGGAGCTTCATTTTGCTGCAGAAAGTGTAAATTAGTGTCTTGCCAAGTCGAGCTGCCAAAAATGAAGTGTAAACACAGTCTTGTAACTCTCAAGAGGGAAAGATTATTACTGCGCAATTACGAGACCACAGAGAGGGAAGCCCAACTGCTTCAGTGGCAGAAAGCGAGATTACAGGGTGGAGGCTGCACAGATGATGATAGATAAAGTGAAAAATGCTGCCGCTTTCCCATACAATGTGAACAAATTGCAGGAGCTAGCAGAAATCGGTGGCACTTTGATAATATGTTGGCAACGCTCTTCAATATAGAAGATAAGGAGGGAGAGGAGAGGATGTGCTGGGTGTGTAAAAAAAAAAAACACTCTTTAAAAATATTAACACCATATGAGGAAAGTTAAAATTGTTTTTGCTGATGTCGCCACTTCAGAAACTTTTAAAATTATTAATCAAAAGGCTGAAGACGACCGTAAAAGGAAGACATCAGAATGAAAGTCAGTGATTTTATTGTCAATATATTGATATAGGTCTTGCTTAATCAGCAAGACTTTTAATATTTATAGGTTTTAATGATTAAGAATGTACACAACAAATCAGTTTCCAGTATCAAGGCATCAGAAGGCTTTTTACTCTTAGTTTTACTTTATGAAAATGACAAAAACAAGTAGTTTTCTCAGGATATAGGTTTGATTATTGAGGACATTCTCTAAATTCTGAAAATATTTATTCACTCTTGTTTACATCTTCACACACAAAGCACAATAAACGCCTCTCAAAATGACTGTTTAGCAGACACCGCTTCAAAATTTTGAAGAAATCAATCGATTTTTTTAACCCCTTCAATCATTGCCAGAGTTGCATAAAACATCCGACCAACTTTCAACCCACAGTAACTTGTGCACCAGTTTTAGGAAACCTGTGTTTACCAACGCAGTCAAAATGCGCCTTTCTTTCTCTGACTCAGTCTGTTTCAATGCAGCAAAATTAATGGATAACCATTGTGGCACAATATTCCTTGGTAGCGAGTCAGATGTGGGCAGTTTACTGCACCAACAAACACGCTAGATATTGAGGTTTGAAGCCAGAAGATGCTTCAAAAGCAGGACATTAATAAACATATGGGACTCTTGTTAGTGTTACTACTACAACCTTACATTCCTACAAATAGTCATAAAAAAACATCCACTGAACTTAATCTCCACTTTCAGATATATTGCAGGCTTATTGATGTCATCCATTGCAGTAGTACACGTCTCGCCCAGCATATCCACTGCACATCCTCCATAAACTCAATGTGCCAGACAAGCGCAAGGTTTGAAGATTGTACAGTACAGCATTACTCCATAGGGTAGCTGAATGCCTTTATATTATCAGACACTGACCTGGAACTAGATTTTATCAATTGATAATGAAATCTATTGTCACGACTGCTGCATGCTCATGCAAGCCGGCCTGAATCGCTATTAACTGCGTGAGTCACAGCAACTAACACCATTCAGTGATGGAGATAGGCGTGTCTTTTTTTTCCCTAGAGATAAAGCTAGACAGGAAGTTCAGGTGAAAACGGAATCAGCGAAGGATATGAAGACATCAGACCACAATATATTCAAGGTGATCATTTGTGCTAGAGATTACCTTCCTCACACTGTGTTGGATAAAGCCCTTATCTGACAAAGTGCTGCACAAGGAGGACAGCAAAAGATACCAAATCTGTGCGTGGATATATTTGTGTGCTGGTTTTATCCGAGGATTTAAAACCACAACTCAGCCAAGAGCTACTAACGGAGTGGCTGCTTATTTCTGACAGCCTGGTACAGTTTCCAAGGCAGAACAGTGGGACAACGGAATAACGATGCGTTTTCCAACTATTTTTCACAATGAACAGAGATAGTAACTAAAAACTAATCGACATCAACTTTCGTAGCACCAAGTTTTATCTCTGTGCATCTCCTCCACCATGGCTACTGAGGGATTACCATCCTATAAGCTTTGCCTTCGAGCCGCTCCTCGGTTCTGCATGTAGCACTCACAGCACACTTCGTCGTACATGGCCAGCTAAGCACATCTTCAATGATTCGCTGATGAGTCAGCGCCATTAAACTACATCTTTGACCTTAAAGGCTCCACTTGCAACACTTCTGATAATGAAGGTGGGGAAAGCTATGAAATATTAATAAATCTATCATTTTGAGCCCCTCGTTAATGACGCCAAAGGCATTTTACTTTGGGACGTTTGCCAACTTTATTCTAGACACATCAGCTAATTCCTTCACTCACATCATCATGAAACTGAGGCAGACCACAGTGCCTTGCGCACCAGTTTTAGGAAACCTGTGTTTACCAAATTACCCACAACTCAACCTGCTTATTTTCAAACAATGTTGGCATGGCTGCCGTCTTTGAATTTGACAGTCTTGTATCTTCTCGTCATGAAAAGTACAGAGATAAACGCCGTTTTACATCCTCTTAACTATAAAGTTATGCCTTGGAAAAAAAAAAAAAAAGATACCATTCCCTGTACAAGAGATTAAGAAAGTTCAAGAATTTGACAACAACCCTAATAAATGATGTCAAAAGCAAATTACAGACAGGGCCCCCAGTAAACCACACTGACCGACTTGCAGAGTAACAAGCAGCCCCTCATCTACTAATACCTTTAATCCAAGAAATCCGACAAGCCAGCAACAGTTTAAAGAGACGAACCAGACCATCGCGAAAACTGCATACGTCCAGTTTTAAAGCAAATAAACTTAAAAACATAAGAGCCAATAGGAAGCTTTAGTAGTAGTTTTTATTGAGGAGTTGCAAAGCGCTTCTTGTTTTAAATCTCTCAACTGTTTTGCACTGTCCTTTGCTCTCGTCTGGAGTGAAGACATTCCAGGTGCTCATGAACTTCAGCTGCCGCTTAAATTGACGTCTCTTAATCATTAACAACACTTCAAACAACTGGTAATAGGTTAATAATACCAGTTCTACAAAATGATTTTTGAAAATTTCTTCCAAGATCCAAATAATATCCTTACTGTAGATTTCCACAAAGGGTCGCAGGAAAAGTGTATCCCCAGTAAAACGCAAACGGTACAAGTATCTAAAGTACTGATCATTCCAGAGGCTGGGGAGCGCACCAATATAGGTTTATTAAAAACAAAGGTCTGGTCTGTGTACAGTGGTTTTGTGGTTTACCAGACGTCTACTCTGCACGCTGTATCATTTAGCTGTACGTAGAAGAGGCAGCTGGTGGGGTTACTGGAAGCATAGCAAAGATATATAGGACAGTAGCTGGAAGGGCCAAGCAAAAGTAATAATTAAAGGCTGTTGAGTGAAGGGGTCATTTTAGAGCTAATCTGACAAAAGACTGCATAGGTCACACTGGAAAAAAACGAGCTGATCTTATTGGCTGAAGAGACTGGAACAAATTAATGGATGGGTCTCAGTTTTGTTTTAATAATATCCGTTGACTTTTGACAGCCACACAGATCAGGTATAAAGGAGAAAATTTATGACAAAATGACCAAGTACACTACTTAAAAAAAAAAAAAAGGGGGGAGAAACCCCCCCCGGCTGATCCAATGTGTTGGAAATATAGATAAGATTAATAGGAAAAAAAGTCATACATAGTTCATGTGCAGGAACTTAGATCAGCTATCCTCCCCCATGGATTATCATTTTCCCCCAAGCTTGTAAAGCCCGCATCAGGTTGGCTAGCAGCCCTCTGCCAGGGGCTTTGGCCAATACTGAGGATTAAAAATCCTCCAAGGCTATAAATACACCTAGCAGACTAACGTCAGCAGCCTGCCAGCTATTGCACTCACCTCGTATGGCTGAATAGATGGCCATGTGTTTTCCCTCTTTCCTGCCTTTTATTTTCAATCTATCTCGTCACTTCTGAGAGGGCTTGTTTCCTTTGTGCTTCCATTTTCCTCCCCAACTTCAACTTGCGTCTCAGGCTTCTGAGACTTAGCTACCCCCCCACCTCTCTACTCCCAATCTCTTACTTTATCCCATTCATGCTCTTGCACTTGGTAGTGCCTCCTAATTGGAAACAAGCTGTGAGAGGGCTTTCAGTCTGAGGTTAAAATTGCATATATGATCTGCCTCCTGCTGAATCTCCCAGCAATCTCTCTTCTTCTCTCTCCCAGCAGCATTACTGGCTTGTGCACAGAGGCAGAGTAAAAATATACAAACAAGTACACGGAGATGAGGGAAAGAAACTGTTGACTAGCCCTTCGCAAGAGATGCTGGCAGAGATCTAAACAAGCAGATCGGGGTCTTAATAGGTTTGCACAAATCATATTGAACTTTGTACTTCAACTGCTGGTAACTTAATTGCAATGAATAGCAAAGAATAAAATAATTCCCAGATCACTTAAAGCAGTGCGGGGAGCACTGTGTGGTATCTTTACGTAGTAACAACCAGTCAATCTATGGCTCATTGAAGTCTCGATTGAAAACTGACATGGATTTGACATGGTAATTATTGTGGGGGCTTACATTGACTCTATCATAACTTCCTTTTTTTGCAGTGTGAGAGGATAAGAGGGATTAGTTGCACAAAAGACCACAGCCAGGCACAGAAACAATTACTTCCACCCAGTTAGATGCCAGACTGCACTGTCGGGCCCAAAGGGCCGTATAACAGGCCGCAGCAACTCTGTTACAACAAAAGACCTTCACAGAGGAAAATACATGAATAAAATGGTGGGAAAGAAACATGATACAGATTTAGGTTGTTCTACATGTGAAAGGCTAGGATACAGGAACTCTGATCTAAATCTGTTAAAATGTAGGATTACACTAAAATTTATGTTTTTTTCTTATAAGGAAAAAAAATAAAAATAAAACAGTGCCAAATGTTAGAGAAATTAATCATTTCTCTAAATGATTAATTTAGAGAAAAATGTGTCATACTTAAGTTTAGCATAACAGCACAATATCAAATATAAACACTCCAAATTGGCGTTTATCATCTAAGCAACAGTCAGATGTCAAACCTTTTATTATTAATAAAGTAAGATGGAAATGCACTAAATGAGAATCCATCAGTGGTCGCCTCAAATGCAACGATTCATTTTTTCAACACGCAGCAAGCGGAGTGGAGCTTAGGAGCAGTTTTAACAATGCTGGCATGTTTTTAGAAAGCAATCATAAGTCTGTGGCCTCCTACTGTATATTCCAACTCAAAGTAACGGTATCATGCTTGATCATGTCAAAAACATAATGAAGTACCGTCGACCACATTGTTGCAGTCACGCACGACAAACACTACAAAGAAAATGATCAGGAAATTGTTGGTGGGCTGGGATGTGTGATGCAGAAAAGGGGAGACGGAGCTCTTTGTAGGTTCAAGTCGGGGGGAAAAAAACAAACTAGTTGGGAACCTGTTTTTTCAGATCTACGCATTTATTCAATTACTTGATTAATGAAGTAGTATTGGATACTATGGGATTCTATCCAAAAGTATCCCATTAATTAAAACGGGCAACAGCTGCAGCTCTGGCGATGACGTGAATAAGATTCCCTGTCTGACTTCAACTTCAAATCCATACGTTTGCATCGGCCATTTCCTGTAACGCTAGATGCAGAACTGCGGTTTGCTCAAGTCGCTGTTAAATAATCAATGACGCCGTACGTCATGTGCTCTGGACAATCTGGGGTAGAGGTCACCCGACAAGAGGACCACCGGTTCCAACATTGGTATCAAAGGTCCAAAGAATGTAAGTCGATATAAACAAAGCTTGGCAATATCCAATAGTCACATTTGCAGAGTGCAGGCATTCAGAAAACATGGACACATGACACAGTCAAAACAAGAGTTCAGATGGAGCAGTTTGAGGAGATGGCAAATAGGTTTTTACTTTAAAGTCAGGATTCAGGACACTGCTGGGGCGTTTGTCAAAATGCCATTTATACACTTTAAAGTTTAAACATCAAGCATACTCATGGCGACCAGTCTGTGTGAATTTAGTCATTTTAAAGATGTAGCACTGGCAGAAAAAAGATATAAACAATTTAGTACGTTTCAAAGATGTAACATGGCATTGGGAATCAAAGTGAGACCTCTGGTCGGCTCTGAAGAAGGCACACTGAGCAAGAAGCACTTATTCTGGCTAAACAATGCAATTAAGCTGGATTGTCACACATTAGAAATTCATATCTTAATTGCTCCCCGATGCTTCTTAATAAAATGAATTGTCATCTGAGTTATAGATAATATTTCTACATGAAATCCTTCTCTGGTCACTCAGCAGGGAGCAACTAGTCCTCACTCAGTGATACACAGATGAGATACTTTATGTTTTATAAGCACAGGAACCATTGGTAGGGACAAAGTAATGAAAATTCTTTAAAAATAAATAAAATAAAATCTCCCTTCCCCTTCTGTGTCTACCCGTTTCCTGTCTAAACACTGCAATTAAAGGGCACTGGTATCAAGCAAAACATAAAAATACAGCATAAAGTCAAAAGACAATTCATTACAAGTTGGGTTCAAACAGGACACTGGTCAGAGCCAGTGCATTCCTGGCTAATGTGATTGGGCTTCTCTGGGAAATGATTGAGCAAACAGAAGCCAGAGTGGCTTCCCCTCACTGGCACCAGAGCTTTTGTCACTGCTAATCCAGTCCAAAGATCTCCAATCAAACACTGGTAGTAAAAACATGGCACAGCCCTGGCCGACAAAAACTGAAATCCCACCGTCCAAAGCCGGATCACAGAGTTTGTTCATCAGATTTGAGCTCAGAAAATGACCCGGCTGACACCGGGAAATAACTCCAGAGCTGCATTTCTGTTTTATGGAGCATTCTCTTAATAAAGACAATAATCCTGCTAACTCATAGGATGATATTGGTCTAAAAAAAGCTCATTTAAAGCAGTCACTTGTGCATCACCAGAACAGGCAAGCAACAAATTAGTAAAAACTCAATAAAATCTCCAACAATAGAATATCTGTACAGGAAATGACAAAGATAATGGGGATGTCAGGATACGGAGGACACAGAAGCAGACTTATCAATGGCTGAGTCAACAGATGGACACATTGACTGAATGACTGTAATACTGCAGTGCCTCTGGCTGACATTCATTTTCTCATCAGTGCCTCCATTAAAGGTCCATAAATGAGTAAATGATGTCAGCAAATATTGGAGAACTGAATGAACAACAAACCCTCGTGGCGGGAGATTATCTTTAGGACATTCCTGGTCACTGTTTTTATTTTCTTATAACAAAAAACTACAAGACAGTCTTAAGCAATCTAAACTATACAGACAAATAATTATGGGCACATTAATAAACCACATATTTTTTGCTTTTTTTTTTTTTAGCTTATACTTTTAAGCAGTTTAGTTCATTTACAATATTTGTTGTTGCAAAGAAATTAAGTCAAACCTTTGGTGGGAATTTATAATACTGTTTATCATGAAGACTTTTGACTCATTTATCATTTTTGATCAATTTATCATTAAGACAAATGTCACTTATTGATGACATATTGACAAAAAACTGACAGTGCCATTGGAAATGTTAACTTTGCTATTTTTTCCACCGTTTGTTCCATGAAGCCATCAAGAAATATTAGTAAATTTGGCAACAATCCAGTTACTGTGTGCAGCTTACCGATTTAATCACACTTTCTTTATGTGGTGTCTTGATTAAGGCCACTTCAAATAGGAAAGTTTTTCAGCAATATTTGTGTGTGTGGTGTCATGAATGCTGTGCAGTGACAGCCATACAGTTAACTGGATAAAACATAGTAATAAATGTATTTTTTTTTTAAATCGCATACCGTATCATTATCACAGCAGTACCACAATGAATTGCAATGAAATTCTAAGTCCACATTGTCCGCCCCAAGTCAAACCTTCACAATCAGCAAGCTGACTATTTCTAGACCAAATGAGATTGTAAGAGGAGGTAAATGGAAATCATCGGAAAACTTAATGACAGAAAAGCACTCACTTGTCGTACTCTGCGTTGTCCTTATCGCAGCGTGCATCCTTGTGCTTCTGCCAGTCCTTCCCGTGCTTACAGGTGGTGAGGAGGACCACGTCCTGCGAGTTATGCACATGGTACAAAGCATTCCTTGTGTCCGACCCTATTCCAGTCAGGTACCTCTTCCCCTTAAAAACCAGCACGTACTTCCTGTAAGGGGGGATCGTGTTATGCCTCAAATAGCCCCTCTCTCCACCTGTCCTGGGGTGCTCCTTCGAAAACAGGGGGATCGAAACATCAAATTCAGGCCTGAAGTTTTCTGTACTTATGCTGGCTTTGGCCAGCATGGCAAAGCCAATGTCGAAGCCGAGATCTTCTGTGTAATCTGGCCATGTGCCGGAATATAAATTGAAGATTATGTGGTTTCTGCCCTCGTTCCAGAGAGGAAGGCTTTGGATTTTCGCCTTCAGGTTGTGCACATACTGAGGTGAAAGCTGGTCCCGATCCAGAGTGTCCAAGCTCAGGACAAACAGGCAGGCCAGTGCTGGGTCTGGCGTGTAAAACCTGGAGCCCTCGATGGAGGTCAGAATGTTTTGGTAGCTCTCCGAGATCTTTTCTCCTTTCTGCTGCGGATACACGTAAACCTTAAATCCGTTCCTCTCACACAGAGAGAAATCAAAGCAGGACTCCATTCTGCATCGCTTTCCAGTGTACAGGAATGAGTTGGTGTCCCTCTTTTGCCTAGGAGATATGTGTTGGCCGAGGTCATCGCTCCGATCCTCCTCAAAGGTGCTGAAAGACTGCAGGTGTCCCTGGAGGCGCCGCCACCGCGCCCCGGGGTGATAACCGGCCAGGCTGCGGTCATCACGCCGGCCGGGACCCCGTCCGGACAGCGGGACTTGTGTGCCCCCGAAACACAACAACAGAATGAGACAAGCGCCGGCGGAGAACAGGATTAAGTATCGTTTTTTGGCCTGCATGTGTCCGGCGATCGGAAATAAGGTGCGACTCTGCGAATCCGACAAGTTGCGAAGTTTGGGTCTCACCACCTCCGGTGGGAGCGCTCCGCCATCTTCCCCCGGGCTGCAAGGGCTGCGAGCTTTCGTCTCCCTCCTCCTCCCGCTTCAGTTGCCTTTCACAAGTCCGGGAGCTGATCCAACGCATGTGGGCGATTTTTAATGTCCATCCACCTCGTCTTCCTCGTCGGTCGTGATGCTGCTGATAAAATGACAACAGCTCTCCGGAGGGACTAAAATCTGGACATCCTAAGTCGCGCTCTACTTTTCTTTGTGTAACGCCACCTTCGCGGAGCCACAAGGGTTATTTTGCCACGAGCTACAGTTTCTGCCTCATCCGGATATTAACTGACAATGTGAAATACGAGAACATATTGAGTTAAAGCAGCAGAGTGAGCTAGACTTGTTGCCCAGACAGTTAACTATTGTCTTAAGGTTTCACTGGAGATCATAAACCAAACTAGTACAGGAGCTTTAAAACATTTAAAATACCGTAGGAGATATTACGCCGGCTTGTTCATATGCTGCCTCTAAAGCCGGTTCCAGCATTACAACAGATAAACCAAGACAATACATTTCAAAAGCCGACGTTCGCTAGCTTGTTAGCAAGCTATCTACACTAGCTTGTCTGTGAAAACAGTTGTAGTTAGCTTGTTAGCTAAGCGCTCGGCATCAGAGAGCTCTACCGCTGGCAGGAAGAAAGGGCAGCAAAACCAAAATCTGTCTCCTTCCGCAATAAAAACAACCTCTTTCCTCGGACGGGAAGCGTGTCTTCTGCCTCGAAGCCGGTAAATTAGCATCTACCTCAATTTTTCCAGTCATGTAAAGTGCTCAAGTGGCGGCTCATACACTCACAAACAAGGAGTGCGGCGAACGAGAGGAGCCAAGCAGCTCAGCACGGCTGGGCCGTCCCACTACTGTGACCACCAGTGCCCATTAGATGACGTTCCTCCACGGCGCACGGTGCCTTCCCATTGGCCGCCGTCACATCCCCAGGCGGGCGGGGCTTCCACCACACTCCTTCACTTTCAAACAGGTACAGGTAAGTGGGTACCTGAACGCAAGAGTTAAATTATTTCACTAGATTTAATCCAAAATGAAAATATTTATTATTGTTTAATTAAACAGAGAGCGATATATTCCAAGTGTTTTCTATTTCTGTTCATTTTGATATTAGATTTAGTAGAGAAAGTCTGTGAGTAGTGCTTACATAATCAAGGGGAATATTTTATTTTAATGCCCATCTGACTGCCACTGACACACTCCTCATGGAGGATACGTATAACGTATAATAAATGTTTGTCTAATTTATTGAGCTCTAGCTATACATCTGTACTAAAGTCGTGTGACAAAATGTTGGTACTTTCACTATGATGAGACCTTTAGCTGTTAACATGAGTTAAATGAAGAGAGTCATCAAAGTAAGGTGAGCACAATTATTGTGTTTTCTTTTGTCCAACTGAATGAAATCTCTTTGTTTACCCAGGATATTCTGTTTGTGGATGGAGCGGCTCATCGAAGGTGACTTTTCTGAAGAAACTGTCACCAATCACCCTGTATGAGTTTCATCCATCAACCGGCTTTCATGCTCCTTTTGAAAAATGACATTTCTGCAGCATGACCCTGCAACCACCCTGTTTCACAATCACATTCACAGGGACATGCAGCAAAAGTTCCTCAAGCATGGCTTTTTATATAAGGCTCTGTGCTTAAGTGGACACTGTGCTTAAATTATTTAGAGGTGGTCTTTACTTATAAATTGGGTGACTTATGAGGGTATTTCTTATACTTTTGTAGATCTTGTAAAAATATTTGTGGAAAAAAAACATTTTCTATGATGGACTAGCTTTTTTTTTTTTTTGGCTGCACTGTCATCATTATCATTTAACTGATGGCTCAACTCAAATTTATCTATTATTTCTGAAACTCAGACATTCTCCCCTGCATTCCTTTGCATCTGAGCTTTTTCAACTGTACAGGAAGGATCCTTATGTTTTCATTCATCCTCCCAAAGCGTCCTTTAAAACACACTTCATTTGAATGTCAAGTCTGAATATTTGCTTGTATGTGAAAATAACAATAAAAATCCAGCATGATTGTCCAGCCCTGCTGAAATGAATTGGCTGGTTCTTTTCTGGGAGATCCACCCTGACCCTGACGTTGTTTCTCGGCGGCTGTGGTCTGATGTCCCAAGTGGTTTAGCTGAAGCTTGTAAAGAGCACCTGCATTCTTTGAGAGCTGCACGTTAGCCATCCGGGCTCCTTTGGTAATCCACGGCCCCACTGATCAAAGAGTGTGAGGTAAGTGATGGTCACCTCTGCGGCCTTCTGCCTTCTTCTTTGTTGGTTTGTCCTCTCTCCATCTCTCAATCTTTCCACCACCCCTTCGTCTGTTCTTCGTCGTCTTACCCTTGCATCTCCCCCTTTCATCCCCTCTGTTTGATAACTGAATAAATGAATACTCCTCACGTCCTGTTATGTAGATGAATGTTGCTTTTGTTCTGAGCTCTTTCATTGACGAAATCAGAAAATTATTTTTGGATGCGGTAACAAGATTAAAAAGAAAATAATAAAAAATAGATGAATGAGGACAAATGAGGGAAAAAAAAAACAAAACAACAGACAGTCAACTGGATACCAGATGAATACAAATGGGTAAAAACCGTGGAGATTTGTTTTGTCCAACCGTCATCTGCTGCCTAATGAGACTGTGGAGATGCGGTTCCCCTGCTGATGCATTGTTTTTGCGGTGATGAGCTCTGGCCAGTTTCAGAGCAGCGGGGGGTGGGACTGAGCCAGAGCAGCGCTCCCACTGTGTAACACTTTGCTACGATGCCAATATCTAATTTGAAGGCACCCGGGTCAGAGCAGTGTTTACCGGTGACACCCGAAGGTGACATGCCAAGCTAAGCAGCTGAATTGAAATTTATTTTCCCCTTCTAATGCTTTCGGAGTTCACTATTTGCAGGCTGGTTATTAACATTCCAGCTCCACGTGAGGTGGCACAGACACGCACACACACACACACACACACACACACATGCACAGACACACACACACATGCACACGCATGCCGTGTAAAAAGCAATACACATGTGTGCTCCCCCTTTCATGTTGAGCACAGCCTTGGATGCGATAATTTAAGGCCCCCCCCCTCAGCTCTCAGAGGAAGCCTTGGAGAGGAGCAATATCCATCTGTGTTGACACTAACATGCATAAATCACTTCTGAGCATGTCAAGATGAAAAGTGAAATGAAGGCTGCATGTGGCAAATATCTGTGTCTCGGAGCTGCATGACTAGTATTCTGCACGTCCATGTCATTTTCATCACATGGGGAGGGAAAAAAATGTGTTTATTAATCTCAGATTCTGTAACAGGGACAGAAATATTACAAAAAAAACAGTAAATAAAAACCTTTTCACAGGGAGAATTTTTCAGGCTTTAGGATATTGGTTCATTTGGAGGCGTTCTTGTTCATAGTCTGATTTATGACAACACATTCCAGGAAACACAAACAGTACCTTGAAACAGTATTTATACCTCTTGAATTTATGCAGCTCAGCATGTTTCAAAATTCATGAGCACGAAGCTCGATCGCACCTGTGATGTGTTTTTCAAAATCTGTTGCGTTACAACCACACACTGCGTTTCGTCAGTAGTGCTCGTCAGTGAAGTGGAGGGGAAACGTGGTTTCCATCATTTTCTCCAAATAATCTAAAAAGTGTGCCGTACATTTGTGTGGAGCAACCCTGACTGTGGGTAAGTAGACGCACCATATGTTGCACGTATTGGCAGGCATTCCTTCACATACTGAATTTTTTTTAGCTAATTTTCATTTGAAAATGTCTTAACCTCAGTCAGTGAACAATCATTTTCAAGCTGCCACGGGATAAAAGTGCTTCATGACTGTATTTTCAGAGGCAGATTTCAAGAACGACTCGGGCAAGAGTTTGGGTCAGGTGCTATTCCGGGATGTAGTGTGTAGGAATATCCATGATATCAGTAAAACAGAGTAGCATGCCTTAGTAGATGTGTGTGTGTGTGTGCTTTTGTGCATGTGTGTGTGTGCAAGTAAAATACTCGCTACCTTTGTGTGCATGGTAATGTATGCATGAGTGTGTTGGAACATCTCAATCACAGAGCAGAGATCAGGTTCAATTACATGTGCAACAACTTTTAGGTCTCCGTAGGCCCAGAAACCATTTATATGCTAATAAGTGTGACAGCAGTAATGACTTGCAATAAAAAGACATCTGCTGCTTGATCGAATCCGATATTAGAGCATTACCACAATCAGCCTCTGCTGTTTGTCTTGAAATCACTTGTTAGCCCCGTAACTCTGTGTGGGAAGTGTCTTGACATCTGGCAGAGGTGGGGTGAAAACCTGTCTGCCGCTTTTCTCGCTTCTCTTTGCAGCCTTTGCAGGGCTTGATTTATGTTTCGATTGCCTGAAGAGAAACTAAACGTAGGCGCATGCTCCTTTATGGTGGAAGTGGAATGCATTTTATTTATGGGGATGTTAAACAGCTGTAATGTTCTCCAAAGATCCTAAAAAGTTAAACTTGTTCGCCCTGACCTCATTATTCATGTCACAAAACAATGCAGTGAATAACCATTTGAGATTTATCCTTCTCTTTTTTTTTTTTTTGCTTCTTTTATTTGTAACAACTGAAGGTTTCAGATCATCAAACAAATAGAAGGTAGTTTTCATTTATCAGAAGAAAGAAAACAACAAACAACCGACTTATGTGTGAAACTATAATTACATGAATTGTATGAATTAACTGTGATTGGGCACATTGTTTTGGTCAAGTTTCTCCACCCACATCCACATCCCATTACTACTTCCTCAAGAGATCACTAAAAATGGACCTTCTTGACAGCATGAAGTTTCATAAAGTAAAATAAAAATGACCTGAGATGGAACACATTAGGCACCGATCCAAAGAAATTCAACAGAAGATGAGAAACAGAGTCACTGACATCCATCGGTCTGGGAACCATTACAAAGCCATTTCCAATGCTTTGAGACTCCAGTGAACCACAGTGAGAGAGGCATTATCCACAAATGGAGAAAACATGAAACGGTGGCGAATCTTCCCAGGAGTGGTTGATCTAGGAAAATGACTCCATCGTATGACAACGACTCACTCAGATGACAGAAGAACCCAGAATAGCATCCGAAGCGCAGCGGATCTTACTCGCCTCAGTTAACCCCGAAAACGGCATTCATAGGGAGTACAAAGGTGAAACCTTCTGCTGATGAAAAAAAAAAAAAAAAGAGCGCAGACATCCATTTCACATTCACCAAAAATGTTTTCAAGATTGCCACGTCTTTGGGGAAGCAATTTGTGAACCGGTGAAACCAAAGTGTAACTTTTAGGACGTTTTGTGTCTTGTTACATTTGGGTTAAGCTAACAGACAGTCAAACATATTATTATTGATGAGTGGTGGTCTGGAGCAACTTATTTATTTCTTCATTACATAGAAGACGTATTGTTATTGATTGATCTATGAATAGTCCTCTCTATCAGAAAATTATGATATTTGACCCTCAGTTTGGGACCTTAAGCTCTTGCACATTTGCTTTATACAGCAGGACAATGATCTAAAACAAAATTAAAGTTTTGGAAAGGCCTAGTCAAAGTCAACGCTGATTTAGACACTGTGACCTGACCTTACATATGCTCAGAAATGCTCCGTTTTTGGGAAACAGAGTCACTGACATCCATCAGTAAGGTGGCTAAAACTTCTTCATTGCGATGCAGAACTCCGATTGTTAATAGATGATTCATTGCAATTTGCCGGGTTTCCTTAGACAGAAACTCATTAAACCACTTTAAATCATTTATCAGAGCTTACTCTACCGTTTGATAACTAGGATAAATAAGAATGTTTGATTGAATCAAAATGTTTTTTTTTCCAAAGTACCACGTGGTGACACATGTTGTGAATTGGTGATACATATATTGTATAAAACTGAATTGGATTGAATTGAATTGACCTGCAAAAACTCAATGACAGTTGCTGGTGCTAAGTGGCCCAACCAGTCACAGTTTCATTTGAAGGCTTCATTTTGTATTTCCTCAGGATATCTTTATTTGACGTTGAAATTACATTGATGATCTGAAACAGTTAAGTGAGACAAAAAAAAAAAAAAATAGCAACACAATCTACTTTTTCACCACACAGTATATAAACATCTGCAGTATCTGAACAGGTGATTCTTTTCTGCAAATCATAAGCATTAACCGAAGAAGACTATAATTTGTTTAGTCATGTAAGCGTCATCGACTAGCAAACATCCACACCAGACTCTTACATCCAATAGCTAACAGCGTAATACCTGCTGACATGGAGAGGCAGGGCGCGCATCCTGTTTTATTCCATGAAGAGCCCCCCTGTGAGCAGCTGTCGCTTCAAGGGCCTGAAAGAGATCAATGAGGGAGAAAAGCAGTGGGACCGGAGTACAAATTGAACAGCCTTTAATCACCTCACACAGTTCACAGCAGTGTGAAAGTTCTAACCATGAAAAGGTTTAATTACAAGTCAAGCCAAATAGAGTCAACTCGGTGGTAATAAATGGCCCAGAGTGACTCAGGGGACAGGCGGGGCGCACCTTGTTGCATCTCTGCATACCCGTCTTGTTGCTCACACGCACACACACACACACATACGTGCAAACGCTCTGCGCGACGTCAATGCGGTCATGGAACCAGACCACCTTCTGAATCCATGCAGTCATGTGTTCATAGTACTGCCAATTAGTGGCTGCTGAGCACAGCTAATGACATTAAGTTTTTAAATGTATGAGTCACTGAGGCAGTCATACTTTTAAGGCACATTGGGGAAAGCGCTGCTGGATGACGCTGGTCTCCTTGCCACTTAGTGAAGTGAATGAGATCTGTCAGTGGTCACAAACATCAGAGGCTTTAGGTTTCCTTCCAGCTGATGACTGGACTGATTCTCATTAGCAGTTTGATATATGGCTGGGAGTAAAACAAAAATAAAAAAAATCCTTCCCATTTTGTCACCAAGCAACCACAAACTTCACTGTGGTGCAAACAAAAAAGCAGCACATTATTGTGATATGGAGAATTTCCTTTCAACTGTACAAATATGAACTGCTGTCTGTTGGTCTATCCAATTAAATCCCAATAAAATACACAAGTTTGTGGTTGTGATGTGGTTGTGATGTGAGGAACGTCTCTGTGGGAAAAGACGGCACAATTAAAGCGCACTGTTGTCTTCGTGTGTGCATGTGTGTGTGTGTCTGCGTGTGATTCACTAGATCTAAATTGTGTGCTGTACAGCTTTACAACTCTCCAATAAAAGACCAGCGAAAAAAAAACTGAGAAAACAAAATACACCTTCAGAATCATCACGACAGAAGGAGGAAATAAACAAGGTGTGTAATATAAGACCTCATTAGTGTAAAACCTTTCATGATGCTTCCAGGAATCTCATAAATCTGGCCCAGGTGCTGCTGAGAGAGTGACCTTGGCGAGATGGTAAACAGGTAATAAATCCAGCTTCCGCGGGGGGGAACAGAGTGTGTGAGTCTGCGGACAGGCAGGTCAATAAGGAGCCGAGCGCTGAATCTAAATGCACATCTGACTCTTTTTGTCTTTCTCCGGAGCCCGTTAATATTCAGCGTATTGAAATAATTGCGCCCCAGGAGCTCCCAGGGATAAGAAGCAAAGAATTTGGGATTTTCTATGTCAGCTCACCTTGCCGTATGTGACAGAGGGTCAATTTTTCTTCTATCAACACTTTGCACTGCTGAAAAAAGTCAAAGCATTAAAGACTGTCTGCAAGGAATACTTTGCATACCCTTCACCCCATAAACCATGTTTCAAACTGGGGTTTCACTGCAAAAAAAAAAAGAAAAAAAAAGGTAAATTTTGAGGATTTTCAATATTTCAGCCTGGGCCACACCGAGGGGAAGAAAAATCCAGATGAAACCCT
Source organism: Poeciliopsis gracilis (assembly GCA_911649635.1). Classification (NCBI taxonomy): domain Eukaryota; kingdom Metazoa; phylum Chordata; class Actinopteri; order Cyprinodontiformes; family Poeciliidae; genus Poeciliopsis; species Poeciliopsis gracilis. Next base: position 3,998,894 of record CAJVRI010000287.1, read on the forward strand.
TCTGTTCCTCAGACAGTTAACAGGTCGAACAAGCAGCTCTGACCATATGACTGTCATTAACCTTGGGTTCACACTGCTTAAAGGAAGTGCCAGCCACTGTGCTGAACACATTGGCAATAAAACACAAGTTCAATCTAAAGTTGAAGGAAACGCCACAGCCTGCTCTTGCTCATCCATGCTGACTGTATGACGTCGACACAGCCACGCCAGATGCAGTGCGTGGGGAAATTCACCAAAACTGAATAATCCAAACATTTTTCTGAACGGGGGAAAGTCCACTTTCCTAATGCATGGAGGACTTGTCAGGTGGAAGACAGATGGCTTCACACTTCACCCCTGTGGTTTTATCTCTCAGACAGCAGGTTAGTTTAATTTCTGCTCCGGTCGGATCCCTGTAAATCACTGCATCCCCGTGGAGCCACATATCCAAATTCACAAACCCCTTTGACTGATGGACGGAAGCAGCAGTGAGACAAGCTGAGGATGCCAGTGGACCTCCGTCTCCACCTAGAGGAGTGTGCGCTCATGTCACCCTTTGCTCTTCATTCTCAGGTCTTACCCTGCATCTCCAAAGGACGAGGTGTCCGTAAAAGAGAAAGAAAACGAGTGAAAAATGGAAAGAAAATGGAGGGGGAAAAAAATACATCGAAAAGTTGAATATTGTTGTACAAAACATCCTCATACAACAAAAAGACAGATGACATGATGTCTACTGGCAAATGCAGCAGGACTGATAACTGTTTGAATAAACAGCTTAATGAAAGAAGTGACCCAGCAAAAACATATTTTCTTATGGCACAGTAACCATGGTAACATCCAGTTTCAAGTGTCCAAATAAATCACTCTCAGTTTCAGTTTTAGTTACTAGTCAAGGTAAAAATAATGTGAGGTACAGATTTTTAATTTGAAACATTTTCATCAAAAACAATATAATGTGTATTTTGAAGCAAATCCCATGTTTATCTAATTAAAGTGCATGACTAGCAGCCTGAAGAAAGATCTACAATAGTTTATTTGTCTTAAACCAGTGTACAGTATACCATCAGTGTATAATTTAAATATTAAATGTTTTTAGAAGCATAAAAGCAAACAAAAGTACTGTTGTTTTTAACTAGGTTGTTTGTACATATCTTTAAAATGTTTCAAGATATATATGCTTAAATTCTGCTGGTTTTGGGACAATTCCTTTCAGAACATTAGAAACACTTAAAAAAAAAAAAAATCTAGCTCATGTTTTTATACTGCAAAGTTTTGTTGCTTCTTTTACTAGTTCTATTTTGGTTCTTCCTGAGATCAAAACAACTACACGACGTTTGCCTAAAGTACTTGCAGAACATCAAGGAGAATTTGTGTTGTATTCTATTTTTTCCATGTAGCGTTTCATTTATGGCTGGAATATTTTCACCAAAAATTGAATTAAGTATTAAAGCACAACATTAGGACTCAGCCTTAGTCATCAGTTAGATTAATAATAGGAGAGCGCAAAAACGGAAAATGCAATTTACATAAAACAATTTTAAGCACAATGACAGTACTTTTGGAAGGGTACCAGCTGCTCCCGCCCACCTCCTGCGAGCTCTGTGAGGAGAATTTAACGCACCCAGCAGCACAGTCATGTGACTGGTCATGAGGAAGTAAACAGGGCAGCTGCAAAGGGGTAAGACATTTTAACCAGACTCTTAACGCTCACATATTTGCCACCACAGTCCAACCTTAAATTCAACAAAGACTCGTCAGACATGAAATAAATACACATTTTTATGTATTTATAATCCGCCTGCCGTGTCGCCAGTGACTAAAGGCACTACTGAAGCTAAAGGCTAACTGGCTAGTAGTAACAAATGATGGAAAAGCGTAAAAATAAAGTAAACACGCTTCTTAAAATATCAACCATTCACGTGTATCAGTTCTTGTTAAAACACATTGGGTCTACGTCGGCGTGTGCTAATGCTGAAAGCAGTTGTCTTAAAGTTGTGCATTTCCATTGTGCTGATCTTAAAAAGAGACAGAGTTGTGCTATTTTGCATTTTGCAAATTTGTTCAAGTCAACTTAATCTAATGTTACTTTAGCAGATTTCAAAAGGAGAAACAAGTTACAACAGAGGAACTAGCATGGAAGCAACAGTCACACCAAACACATGCTAAGTAAAAAGATATTGATTGTTAGAAAACTGGAATAGATGTCATGTAAAATGTAAATATGCAAAGCACACTCCTAAACTTTGAAAAGAAAGATGCTAAAAGACTAGAAGATGTCTGCTATCCACGGGATAAAGTAATATAAATCATAATATTGCTATTTGTTGATGATAGATTATTAAATAGCTGTAAAAACCAGATTCTACCTCCACCAAGAGCTGCAAAACACTAAAGAGGTATAGTAATTGTAATTCTTTAAAAATGTAAGGTTGTATGAATTTATTCAAAATGTTTTTCATCGATATCCTGCACCAGTAATCAGTCAAGACAATATAATCTGATCAACAAGTCTTAAGCAATTTTTAAATAACATTTTTTTTCTTCCCTTGTAGAAATATCTGGAACGTTTGCAACAAAAGGAAGGCCCCCTGCTCTCTCCAGCCACGATGGTGGACTTCCTAGCAGACAATAACTTGTGTGGCCAGGCTATCCTCCGGATCGTCTCCAGAGGAAACGCCATCATTGCAGAGCTCCTGCGTCTTTCTGACTTCATCCCGGCAGTGTTTAGGATGAAAGACAAAAGTGACCAGCAGAAATATGGAGACATTATCTGTGACTTCAGCTACTTCAAGGTACGAAACAAACCATTTAACTTAGCTGTATGAAGTCGATTCAAGGTCTCGGGTTGGTCTACGTTGTCAGTAAGTCAGAATGAATTGCTTGTATTTGTATGATGTGTAATTCTTTCTTCAGGGACCTGAGTATTATGAGGGGAAGCTGGAGGCCAAACCGGACTTACAGGACCTAGATGAAGAGTTCAGAGAGAATAACATCGAGATTCTATCGAGGTTCTATTTGGCTTTTGAGAGTGTCCACAAATACATAGTGGATCTCAACAGGTACTTCATTTAAAACAAACAAAAAAATTCCAGATGTATTTGGAGAAATTAAGAGGCATTACTTCACTTGTAGAGTTTCAAGTCTATGTGTGATATTTTGAGTGAAGAAATGAACTAAACTGTATCTTCAGTCGGTTATTTCACCTCAAAATGAGGAGATTTTGGATTTTTGCCAACTCGTAGCCCAATTCACTCCCAGGTGTTGCAGTTTTGGCATCCATGTCGTACGCCAGCTTACTCCTCTAGATAGAAAATAATTCTCATGAATTATAAAGATTACAAGTCTTCCCAAAGAAAGGAGTGTTTTATCGTGCACATCATCTTGAACACACCATCCCCACAGTGAAACATGGTGGCACCATCATTCACTCCACTCCTTTAAAGATTGTTTGGAGTCAAAGTGTTGAATCCCATTCATTCTTTTCCTTCCACTTCATCATGAATTCTGTTTTGGGCTATTGCATTGCAGGAAGACACTTTAATAGTTTGCGTAAACACTTTTGCAAGGCTCTGCATACATCCTTATAATGCTGTATCTCTCCAGATACTTGGATGACCTCCACGAGGGCGTTTACATCCAGCAGACTTTGGAAACTGTGCTCCTAAATGAGGATGGGAAACAGCTCCTTGTAAGAGACCGAGATGTTTCTTATTTGGCTTCCTTTACCGTCAGATGCAAGCTAACGTAGCTGATTGTGCTCCGTCTGGTTCTCACATCAAAGTAGAGTGTTTTGATCTGGTTTAACCTTTACATTTTTTTAATGCCCACCCAGTGCGAGGCTCTCTACCTGTACGGAGTCATGTTGCTGGTCATCGACCAGAAAATCGAAGGAGATGTTCGGGAGAGGATGCTTGTCTCCTATTACAGATACAGGTGAGAGAGTGCGACTCACACAGCGCCCCCGCTGACGAACCCCCCACGGAGTTACAACATTCTCAGAGCGAGTCACACTTACAGTGACGCGATGTAATCCTGCTCATAGCAGAAGCTGAGTCACTCATTTGGCTCATGTAAAGGTTATCCCCCTAGAATATTTTGCCAAAAACGTCTAAGCGCATTAGTGCCACAACGTCTGGTTTGCCTGAGACCGGGTTTGTTGGTGATTCAGTGCCGCCCGCTCCTCTGCCGACTCCAACTTGGACGACATCTGCAAGCTCCTGCGCAGCACCGGCTACTCCGCCCAGCCTGGAGCCAAACGGCCGGCCAACTACCCGGAGACCTACTTCCAGAGGGTTCCCATCAGCAACACTTTCATTAGCATGGTTATTGGGAGGCTGCGCTCAGATGACATCTACAACCAAGTGAGTAAACGCGTCATAAAGCATGTATTGAGTGTAGAAGAGAGAGTGTGCTGTAGATCTGATGAGACTTTAATCTAAGGTATTGATTGTAGCCACATGTTAGTAGGATTAATCAAATTTTTGGTTTTGAAGAGTTTATAATGCACTCCTTTGATTTCCATAATTCAGAGTGAAATTGATGTGCCCAAGTCCACCATCTTTTTTGACAAGAGTGTTTTATAGCTTTTATTTATTTGGAGTTTGAAGTCAGGTCAACTCTATGATGTGATATTAGAGCCACGCTAAGATTATTTTGTAATTAAGAGACTAAAGTCATAATAGTACCAGAATACAGTAGTAATATTACCAGAATAAAGTTTAAATGATCGCCCAGCTGTGTGTTCTTCACCCGATCCATGACCGTGTGTTTTCCTCCTGTCCCTCAGGTGTCCGCCTACCCTCTACCGGAGCATCGCAGCACGGCGCTGGCCAACCAGGCCGCCATGCTTTACGTCTGCCTGTTCTTCAGCCCCTCCATACTGCACACCCAGCAGGCCAAGATGAGGGAGATAGTAGATAAGTATTTCCCTGACAACTGGGTGAGATCTCATTTTCTGATTTTAACATGAGGAGTTTTTTTTTTTTTTTATAAACTCAACGTTACGTGCCAGTTTGATTTTGTGAATGTTATCTTGTAGGTCATCAGTATCTACATGGGGATCACGGTGAACCTGGTGGAGGCCTGGGAACCGTACAAAGCTGCCAAGACGGCTCTGAACTACACCCTGGACTCGGCGAACATCAAAGAGCAGGTATTAAAAACTTCATTTATTCACTGTGCTCTGTTTGGGAGTGTACTGAAAGAAATCAAAAGACAGGGCATTTTCAAATCTATTACTTTAGTGAAGATGCCAGATGATTAATTGTTCTGAAAGCATTGCCGTTTGTCGTAACAGCCACTGCTTTGGACAAATAAATAAATTTACTTCTTTCGCTTCCATCACTGGTTGCAGGGCTCCCGCTACGCAGCCAGTATGGAGAGCCTGAGGCCGCAGGTGCAGCAGCTCTTAAAGGAAGGTTTCCTCAGAGAGGAGATCATCTTGGACAACATTCCCAAACTACTGAACTGTCTGAGAGACTGCAACGTTGCCATCCGCTGGCTGATGCTGCACTCTGCAGAGTCGGGTGAGCATATTGAACAGCTGTTTCTGGAGAGAAGGAAGTCAAAGAGTTTTCTGTTGTTAAAAGAAGGAAATCAGTTGTGCTTCCTGTTTGAGTTATTTAGCAGATTTGAATGAGTAAAACCATCAGCTACTTTTGTAGCCAAAATTGAACTTACAAGCTACTTATTCAGAAGAAATGCAAATGTGTACCACACTTAAAACTTTATTTCTTTTGACTTTAAAATTATACACTTATTTTTTTGCTGGTCGACCATCTAAAATCTCAGTTTTATCGGTTTAAAAACAAAATGTGAAAAAGTTCAAAAGGTCGAATTACTTCTTTAATTCACTGTTTGGGAAAAGCACATGCAAAACAAAACAAAACATAACAAAAATGAAACAGGCATGTTTTGTCTTGCAGCCTATGATTTGAACAACAAGCGGCTGCGACAGATCAAAGATCAAGTGCTCAACGACTCCAAGTACAACCCCAGGATCCTGTTTCAGCTCCTGCTCGACACTGCTCAGTTTGAGTTCACACTCAAAGAGGTGAGCGGCAACTCAGAATAAAAAGTTATTTTTTTTTCTCCTTTTAAGTATGTTAACATTAAAACCTCCTGTATTTAATTAAGAACAAAAGTCGTGTCTGTCCCTGTTAGCTCCTAGCGTACGGCGGAGGTAGCATAAGAGGCAGCCAGTTTATCACAAGCAGACGACACAAATGTAATGTTCTAATCACAAATAAGGCCTGACTAATCCGTCTTGATCGGCGAACCATCTGCGCGGTCCCTCTTCCAGATGTTCAAGCAGATGCTGTCAGAGAAGCAGATCAAATGGGAGAGCTACAAGAAAGAGGGATCTGAGAGAATGACCGAACTGGCCGAAGTCTTCTCCGGGGTCAAGCCTCTCACCAGGGTGGAGAAGAATGGTGAGTTAGGAAATGGTTTTAGCTGCATATGGATGGAGAGGCCACTGATTGTTGGATCAGAAAAGCTCCAACTTTTAAAGACAATGATATTTTGCACTGGGGAGGTTCGGTGGTTAAAAAAAAAAAATGCCAGAAGTAGCATAAGTTCAAATGGAAGCTAATTATTTAATCTGTGTGTTGCGCTCGTAAATTCTTCACAGAGAATTTACAAGCGTGGTTCAGGGAAATCTCAAAGCAGATCGAGTCTTTGAACTATGAGGACTCCACAGCTGCTGGGAGGAAGACGGTGCAGCTGATCCAGGCTCTTGTTGAGGTGAGGAGGATATTTATATCTCGCCAAGGCGTTACATCTCCAGATTAGATCAATTCTGACATCAATCATTGTTATTACTCAAAAGCAAGATTTTTTTCAGCATTAGCTTCTTTAGAGATGAGATAGACAACTTAAAACAGAAACAGTTTTTTTTTTTTTTTTTTTTTTACCACAAAGTTCTGTTGTAAAATGAATCATAATAACAGAAGCAAATATTTAACAGTCATAAGAATAAAAACAAAATTCTTAACAATCCTGTTGAGCTGTCAAAAGGCTTTTTCACACTACATCCCGGGTTTGGAAAACGCTGTACATGGTCATAAACACCATCTAAACCATGATGCATGATTGTGGCAGCAGCAGACAGAAGTGGTCCAATGACAAAGAAAAGAAAAACAAAGAAAGGAAGAAAGGACAAGAAATGAACAGAGTCAAGATGGGAGAGGGTGTTTAAAACATTTTCTCAGACTTAATGCTATTATTTCTGCCGACGGCTGCTGAATACTGACCTTTAACGGGAATTTTTATGAAGTAACTTACTTTGGGATTTTTACTCATTACTCATTGTTTGACATTAGTTTTCACTTGAGTTTTTTTTTTCTTCAACCATTCATTAAAGTGTGGAACAGCCAGACAGTGTTCATATCTTCAATAGATATTAGAGGCGAATAAAATACATGCAAAAATATATTCTGCCAACAGGGGAAATAATAAGAAGCCATAAAACTGCCCCAATACTCGTCTGTTTTTAGTATTTTGTCTTTCAGTCTTTGAAATAATTAGATTTCTTTTTTGAGTCCAGGTCCAGGAGTTTCACCAGCTGGAGTCCAACTTGCAGGTGTGTCAGTTTTTGGCCGACACCAGGAAGTTTCTGCACCAAATGATCCGCACCATCAACATCAAGGAGGAGGTTCTGATCACCATGCAGATAGTTGGAGATCTTTCCTATGCATGGCAGATAATTGACAGGTACTTACTGATAACGCGTTGTAAAACGTTTCAGAAATATTGGCGTAAATTCAAGCGAGATTCAGGACAGTATCTGTAAACCAACAAATAATTATGATGAGAGAAGTTGTCTTTTTAATAACTAGTTTTTTTTTTATTTCTTTGTACAGCATGGTTATTTTGTGCTTCTAGCTTGTCTGAATTAAGCCAGGAACATCAGTAACCATTACAGCTTAACTTTCCTCATCATAAATTGTCCTAAAAAGCCACTGAGCTCCAATAATTTAGATTTTTGGGCTTATTTGTGCTCTTACCTTTGTCTGTGTGTAGCAGTTCTGCTCCTGACTGTCGTTTTCTTCGGCAGCTTTACATCTATTATGCAGGAGAGCATTAGAGTCAACCCATCCATGGTCACAAAGCTCAGAGCCACATTTCTGAAGGTGAGAAGTGTTTTTATGTTAGCCACATGCAGGTGCTCAAACATCGGACGACGAGCACGGATAAATTATTCGCGGCGTCGTCCTGAAGAGTGCATGGTGGGAAATGATCATCTTGTGGGTTCGTGTGTGTGCCCAGCTGGCTTCTGCGTTGGATCTGCCGCTGCTGCGCATCAACCAGGCCAACAGCGCCGACCTGCTGAGCGTCTCCCAGTTCTACTCTGGAGAGTTGGTGGCTTACGTTAGAAAGGTACCAAGCGACGCAGTAACTTGCAGAAGTCTTCAGACCATTCAAACTTTTTTAATTTGATTTATTTTTGGAATTTTGCATACATCTGTTTGGGATTTTTTTGTGCCACAAAAAGAAATGATGCACTGTTTTTAACACTTTTTACAAATGAAGTGTAAAGTATTTTATATTCAGCTGCCATGAGTCAATGCTTTGTAGAAACCTTTTATGCTCTGATTAACTCCACCAGCTTTGTATCCATAGCGACTGATATGTGTGGCAATTCATCTTTACAAAATAGTTCTCACTCAATCGGATTGGATGGAGAACATCTGCTATCAACATATTTATAAAATTGTATCAATGATTCTCAATTAGTTCATTTTCCCACATCATTATGCTTCAATAAAGCATTTCATAGCTTTATCTAGACTGAGATTAAGTTCAGTGGATTCTGTTTGTTTATTTTGGTGATTGGTGGAGGCAACTGATTGCATTGGATTTCACTTGGAGGTATGAGAGTTAAATGTGCCACTTTTTGTAGTTTTAATTACAAGTAATGTTTTAAACCATGTCTTGTTTTCTTTCCACTTTGCAAATTTTGCGTCAGCTTGTGTTGGTCTATGAGATAAAATGCAAATAAATTTGGGAATTTGCAAGTAATGCACTTTAGGGATTTCAATACTTTTCCAGTCATTACAAAAAAATTTTCACATGGAATCACCTCTAGTGCAGTTAGTCATTGAATTATGATTGTTTCTTGAAACGTCTGGTTGACAGCTTGCCAAAATTGTAAACTTTTTCCTACAACGTAATGCACATTATAGCAAAAAACATTCATGTTCTGGTTCTGCTTGGTTGCTGTAGGTGCTTCAGATCATCCCAGAGAGCATGTTCACCTCTCTGGCCAAAATCATCAAACTTCAGATCCACGATATCATGGAAGTGCCCACGCGGCTGGATAAAGACAAGCTGAAGGACTACTCCCAACTAGGAGCCCGTTACGAAGTAAAGAAACCGTCGCGGTTCAGTCTCACTCCTCCTCTAGTGCTCACTGCATGCCAATGAAGTGGAAGAAAACTCCTTTGATCTGGCATTAAATTAAGGAGATAGATAAGAGGCCCTTATGACGCTCTGTTTTGATGTTGATTCATCTGCTGGATGGATGGGATTCGGAGGGGTGGGGCGGGGTGAGGGGTGGCGTCGTGATTGCTGGCGTTTCTGAACATTTTTTAGTTCCCACTCGCAGCGTTTGATGTAAAGAACAAATTAAACGGGAGGGCTTTGTGTGGAAACAGATTGCGGCGGTAGAGTTACTCGAATTGCTTTTAATTAGGAAGCGAACGGCAGAGGTCGCAGCTTTTGTTTTTGAAATGGCTTCAAAATGAAATGTGATTTCAGTGGGTAATATAAAAATGGTCCTTGCAAACAAAAACAAGATAGTGAACGCGAATACAACCGAGGTAAAATGTCTCACTTCAAGATAGAAATTGTGTGCTTAAATATTTTTATTAATCTAATCAAAGCTGCTTTCATCTGTTTGCTACTGGATTACATTAATGTGAAAATATGTTCAATACTATTTAATTTTAAGAAGTACTAATTGAATGCCGAGAGAGCTATTTGTTAATATTTTAACAGTTTCTTAATGGGTTTCATCAATACATTCTGGCACATTCGGCCCATTGAGAGCATTCATGGTCTTGATATGACCCAAAATGAAAATGACTCTTGACATCCCTGGGTTAGCAGATTACTGATGCCTCCAACGTCTCTCTTCTTAATGCCATTCCAGGTGGCAAAACTCACCCATGACATCTCTATCTTCACTGAAGGCATATTGATGATGAAGACTACCTTAGTGGGAATCATCAAAGTAAATGTTTCCCAACTCAATTTCCACAAAGTACAGTTTATATAATTGGCGGCATTAACGCGTGGTGTTGTTTTAGGTGGATCCCAAGCAGCTTTTGGAAGATGGCATAAGGAAGGAGCTGGTGAAGAGAGTGGCATACGCTTTGCACAAAGGCTTAACCTTTAGCCCCAAGGCTAAGGTGAGACATCAGATCTGTTTTTCGCTGAGAGCAACGTGATTCGCTGATGTAACCTGAACTGGCAGTCTTCAGTTCAGGTTACATCTCAATGAAAACACGTTTTAGTCATTTTGCTGCCGTGCAAAGGTGAACGCAAAATGTTACTGAATACGAAAACTTTCTCAGCCCAGCGAACTGATGCCGAAGTTGAAGGACATGGCGGCCACCATGGATGGCTTCTACCGGTCCTTTGAGTACATCCAGGACTACGTCAGCATTTATGGCCTTAAAATCTGGCAGGAGGAAGTTTCGCGCATCATCAACTACAATGTGGAGCAGGAATGCAACAGTTTCCTCAGGACCAAGGTCAGAATTAAGCCTGTAAAAACCCGATGGAAGATTTATTAACAAATGTTTATCTCCCTTCTAGTTAGAGTGGTTGTTGGCTATTCACTTTATTAATTGTCCCACTGATAGATTTTTTTTCTCTTTTTGCTGCCATGCAGATCCAGGACTGGCAGAGTGTCCATCAGTCCACACACATCCCAATCCCAAAATTCCCATCTGTGGATGAGTCGGCCACCTTCATCGGTCGACTCTGCAGAGAGATCCTACGAATCACCGATCCAAAGTAGGTCACAATGGGAAGTTAGAAGAGATTCTGATTACAAAACTTCTACAATTACGTTCCATATTCATTGGCTTCCTGGATGAAGATGTCTAAAGAGCCTGAAAATAAATTCAACTTTTGGTTATAATAATCCCACACTTAACATTCAATAAAAATACAACCTTCAGCTTGAAGGTTGTATTGAGAGTTAATTGTTTTACTAAATTCAGAGGTGGTGAACATATCTTGTATCCCTATTGTTCATAAAAGCAATTTGAATTACTTACGAGGATCTAGAAACTAGGTTATGTCAAGATTTCAGGGTTCCCTTTAATGCTGTGTTTTCTACAGGTCACAAGTTTTCTATGAGTTTTAGGTCTGGAAACTGAAATGGCAGAAGATTAATCATTTCTGTGTGGATTTGGACTTCTGGCAAAATTTTTCATTTTCTGGTATTTCAAAAACAAACCTCACCATGCTATGTATTATAACAATGTTCTCAAAACCTTTGGAAAATAAATTGCCAAACTGCTCCGTATTTCAACGTATTTTTCCTTTGCTCACGCAAAATCCACCTGGACAGTTTGGGGCCTGAATGTTCAGTTTTAATAGGAGCTAGTTTTATGTCAATAATCCCTTAATATTGATGAAAAAGTCAGAGTACCACTGGCAGATTATTTCACTTATAACATTACTTTTTCATACATTTTAAAGAATGATTTACTTACAGTAAACTCCAAAATCTTGTGGAAAAGTCACTTGTAATTCAGTCTTGTCTTATTTCAAGTGTTCTAAAATATTTGCACAAGAAACTAGACAAGAAACGCTTTGTGAGATTTGCCCCCTAAATAAATGTACTAATATTAAATGCTGGGCTTTTTTCTAAAATAGGATAATGATACTGGGTGAACTCTTTATTTTTACTGTATATATCCACCTGTCATCTACTAAACATTTTTATAGGGTGACATGTTACATCGACCAGCTGAACACCTGGTACGACTTGAAGAGCCACCAGGAAGTGACCAACAAAAGGTTGTTCTCTGAGATCCAGAGCACGCTGGGCACATTTGGTCTAAACGGACTCGACCGACTGCTCTGCTTCATGATCGTCAGGGAACTTCAGGTAATCAAATTCCCATCCCAGAGCCTTCTTACAAATTCACTGAAACCCTCCACTCACACAGGCTTACTGATATTCGTTCTCTAACCTGATTGTGTCTTCAGAACTTCCTGACAATGGTTCAGAAAACCATCCTTAAGGACAAAGCAGTGGTGGATGTTTTCAAAACTGTGGTAGCTGCTGTTAACCCAGTACAAGGCATTGTGGGTAGGTATTTACTCAGAAAAATTTGCAATGTGTCAGACTTTTTTTTTTTTTTGCACATCTTCCTTATTGGTTTTTGTTTCAATAGCTAATGCCAGCAAACTCTACGCAAGTGCTGTGGCCAAATCGCAAAAGATCTGGGGCGCATATCTGGAATCCATCATGAAGGTAGCAACTTCCTGTTAACTGAGGAGTGAACGGAAAATAAGAGGCACTGTCAACTTTCTGTCAAAAACGCAGTGCTTTTAAATGATGTTAAGTGTCTGAATTGTTGTAGGTTGGCCAGATGCAGATTCTCCGGCAACAGATTGCAAATGAGCTGAACTACTCCTGCAAGTTTGACTCCAAGCACCTGGCAGCTGCTCTGGAAAATCTCAACAAGTACGTCTGTTCTCACCACCGAGCAGAGAATATTTTAATCGTGTCTCAGCACTAAAATGGCTTTCCTGTTGCCAGTGCTTGAAAGAAAGGATTCATTTCAAAATATACATACAGTATTAATGGAGACAGGGCTGAAACGGTTAGTTGGATTATTTGCAATTAATGGATTATTTGAATATTCGACTAGTTGACTCAAAAAAGGTCATTAGCTGAAAAAACTCTTAACATATTAAGATCACTAAAAACCAAAAACTATAACAAGGACATCTACATTATGTGTTTAAGATAAAAACACCATTGTAAATAGGTTTTAGGAGTTTCAACTTCATCTGATTTAGATTTCCTAAAGAAATCCTGTTATTGCGTCTTAGGCAATAAAATGTTTATTATCTTATTTAAATGGGTAACTGAATTACTCCTTCAGTTACTCATTTAAATGACTAAAAAAATGTATATTTGCATCTTTTAATAAGTTTCTAAAACTGTTTAAAACAGGCTTGAGTTGTGATTTTAAAAAATCTGTAGAATGTGCCATTTTTTAAATCTGTCCGATCAACATTTATGTTGGATATAAATGTAACGTCAGAGAATGTTTCTCAATATGAATATGCTTGTATCTCACCAGGTCTCTGCTAGCAGACATTGAAGCCCACTACCAAGACCCAACCCTGCCCTATCCTAAAGAAGACAACACTCTTCTGTATGAGATCACTGCCTACCTGGAGGCCGCTGGCATTCATAACCCCCTCAATAAGGTTTGCAAGAACAGAGGTTTCACCTACAATTCAGTGATTTTCCTATTTTCCAAGAGTCTCATTTTGCCTCATCGGTTTTCATCTTCTACAGATATACATCACAACGAAGCGTCTTCCGTACTTCCCCATCATCAACTTCCTGTTTGTTGTTGCTCAGCTGCCTAAGCTTCAGTACAACAAGAACCAGGGTACCTTCTTGTACAGTTTCAATGTGTTATTTTTTTTGGAGATAATGTGGTACAAAAGTGCTCATAGTATTTTAACTTATTCACTAGCTTCTGTGTAAATCACAAACGTATATTTCTGTTGTTGGGGGCGTGTCGCTACAAGAGTGAGAGTTTTGTAAAATAGTTTAAGTGCAGTCAGGTTGGATGGAGAGCACTTACGAAGAGCAAGTTTCACTTCCTGTAACACATTTTCAACTGGATTTAGGTCAGGAAAAGGTCAACTGAATGCAAGTGTGGGCCACACTTTTTAGAATTTTTTTTTACTAAAGAAATGTGTAAAACCATACATACTTTTCTTTTTATATCTTATTAGTGGCCTGTTTTGTTTTAGTTCATCACATAAAGTCTCAGTAAAATACTTTGTAGTTTGTGGTTGGAACAGCACAAAAAGATAAAAAGTATGTTGACTTTCCTGCTTTTTGACTGACTTCCTGACTCATTTTCTAAAAGGAATGAGCTGCAGGAAAGCGACAGACCCAGTTGACTGGCCACCACTGGTACTCGGGATGCTCACGCTGCTCAAGCAGTTCCACTCCAGATACACGCAGCAGTTCCTGGCTCTCATTGGTCAGTTCATCCGATCTATCATGGAGCAGTGCACAAGGTAAGAAAACGGCAGGAAACTTTGATTCTTAGTTTCTGGTTGTTTCTCAGAGCTTCATAACTGCACATTTCGGTTTCTGTCGTATTCCACAACAGTCAGAAAATCCCAGACATGCCTTCAGATGTGGTGGGAGCGCTGATGTTCCTCGAAGACTATGTGAAGTACACAAAACTCTCACGCAAGGTAGGGCAACAATCAGTTTATCTTCCACATCCGAAAAGGTGGTAAGGACCTGTAAATGTTAAAAAGACGTATCATTTTATATCAGTGTATATGTTTCACAATGCTTGTCTGTAATGTCAAGCAGGCAAGTCTAAAACATTTGACTGTTTATTTGTGTGATGGTAACATCTGTCTCCTCTCTCCTCTGCATTCTCCAGGTGGTCGAAGCTCACGTGCCCAGTTTTATTTTTGATGAGTTCAGAACAGTACTGTGAAGATCTGGTTATGTCATTTCATCTTGAGATCCCCCCACTTGCTGCCTGGGGTTTTTCTCCATTTCAAACATGCTGTGTCGTAGTCTTGGAAAAAGTACAGTTTAGGAATTAACAACAATTTTGTTGTTAATTAAAATCTTTCACTGTTCCTTTCCTGAAACATAGACCTTTTTAATACATTTTTTATATGTCATATCAGGAGAATTAAAGGTATTATAATAATGCCTTATGAATGTAAGCCTCCTTCAGTAGTTATTTACATTTCATGTGTTACAATCTGCACTAATTTTGAGTTGTACAATAAAGCTAATGTGTATTACCTTAATGTACTAATAATTTGTGCCATTGTTTACTGAAATTTGCCAATAAAAAGGATTCCTGATAATCTCCAAATTAGTTTTTTTTTTTTAATCTGGTTTTTATGTGATTCTCTTATTTTGAAAATTATTTACCCGGAACTGAAACGTTAGCCGCGTACGAAGGGTTTTTTCATTCCTGTGTCGCCATTTGGTTGAAATGTCTGTTTTCTAAAAACGTTAAAAAAAAAAAAAAAAAAAATGAAACACTGAAAGACGCTGTTTCTAAACTTAATGAAGTAACTTTGCGGCTAGCTGTGTTAGCCGTAGCAGGTTGCTGCGGACGTTAGCAGGCTAGGCTAACCTGACGTCGCCTCTGTTGTCACCCAAGACGAACGTTAAGGGTTGAAGATGTCTCTGAAGGCTGTGGACGGAATCCTGTCCAGCCTGAAGTCATGCCAGACAGACCTCGGGACAGGGATGGACATCGTGACGGATGTTGCTATGGACCTAGCGGAAGCTCAGGGTAAATATCAGACTCTTTGTCATCAGTTTTTGGTACGGTAACAGGTTTCAACAGCGTGTTTTTGTTCTTGTCCTGCTTTGAATGAACATATTTATTGTCAGGGATGGAATGTTTTTCTTTTAAAGACGTTTTTCAACTATAATAATGAAACTGATGCATGTTCATATACTACTTACTACTATTACAAAAATGTAACTCCTCTGATCTTCTCCCCAAACCTTATGATGATTGTGTATTAGGAGGGTCCAGATGTAACATTCACCTTTTGACTATCATCAATATTTTTTTAAGGAAAGTTTAACCAAGCACTATATATATTCTGTGATTCCCTATTATATAAATTTTTTTCACAAGAATTAGATGAATACTTGAATATTTCTACTAACAGCATCTTTATCATCTAGGTCAGGGGTGGCCAACCCGCGGCTCGCGAGCCGCATGCGGCTCTTTGACCGGTTCCATGCGGCTCTTGCGTTCATATACTCGCATTCTGCCAGACATGCAATAATGACTAGAAGTAGTCAAATGAACTGTCATGTATTGACAACAGCAGCCATTACTGTTGGCCGTAACTACGCCAAAACAACACAAACAATAAACAGTCTTTGTTTCTCTTGCAGTCTTACTCTTTCCAGTAGTTCTGCTCTCACAAAAACCTCCGCTCACCCCCTCACTTCCCCCCCGTTCCCTCGCTCCCTCATCCATCCAGATGCATTCGCGGACAATAGGAAATCATACACTCTAATTTAAATCTCTAAACATCCAGTAACATTTAGCACATACTGTAGGGTCGCTATAATATCCAAGTTTCGCTTCGCTTGAGTTCAATACGGTATTTTCGTCAAATGCGCATGTGCGCAGTTTTTTCAGTAAGAGTAAAATCATTTGAGTAAACCTTTTGCGCTCAACATGGCAGGAAAAAAATGCACAGGAAAACGAAAATATGAAGATGAACACAGGACGTTTTTTGACAGAGTGGGAGAATTGATTATTTTTTGTTGAACGTAGTGGAAAGCCTTTCTGCCTTATATGTCAGGTGTCCTTGTCGCATTTTAAGGCTTCAAACCTTCAGCGCTACTTCAGCTCCATTAAATAACATGTAATACACATAATATACGGAGCCCCAGGCGACATGGGGAACTTTTTTTCTTTTGCGCGCCCTCGCAATACTTTTGCGTCACTACGGTACACGCAAAAGTATTGCGTGTACCGTAATACTTTTGCGAGGGCACGCAAAAGAAAAGTTCCCCATGTCCCCTAGGGGGCTCCGTAATAATAAAAGGAAAAATGTATTGTAAATTGTTCTATTATTGTTTGTTTATTTGGCTAAACAGAGTTTGTTTGCATGAGAAAGTGCTCATTGTGGAAAATGTCTGGCCTGTGGTCTTTGTAGTGTTAAAATAGTGGGAGAAATTTACAATAAATCTGGCTGAGCAAAAGTATGCGAGTATCAGGAAGAGATGGGTTGATGTTCATGTGAGCCCAGGCATATAATGTGGCTCTTTGCGGTACCTTGGTAAAAAAATGTGGCTCTTGGTCTTTGTCTGGTTGGCCACCCCTGATCTAGGTGATTATGGGACAACAAAAAATTAGCTGAAATAATATCTTTGATATTTTGACTTAGTGAAGTAAACAGTTGTGACAAGAAAATAAGTCTTACTGACTTCTTGTCTCATTGACACAATGTGATAATAAAATTGGTAGCCTATCAATGAGTTTTCAGATGCATAACTCATCATCATGTACATGTTCATATGATTTTATTCCTCTCATGACTGAGAGTTAACCGGCTGAGAAAATGAGCTTTGTTCACAGCCGAGGAGCTGTTAGTCGTACTAAAATTCAATAAGATCACTTTAAACATTTGTATTTGGTAATCGAAATGATCCGGAATTCAAATCAGACAAAAGTTGTTACAAATATTGAAATAGAAACTTTAACTAAATGTGTTTTCTAACTGCCAAATTGAAAAGAAGCTGCTAATTTATTTGTGTCTTATCGGAGATTTAAGACGCTTGATCTCTGTGTGCAATTATCAGCAGATAACATCTACTTACTTGAATAAAGCAGTTTAATAATTCCCTGTGTGTGTGTGTGTGTGTGTGTGTGTGTGTGTGTGTGTGTGTGTGTGTGTGTGTGTGTGTGTGTGTGTGTGTGTGTGTGTGTGTGTGTGTGTGTGTGTGTGTGTTTTGCTCAAGATGAAGAGATGAACCGCGGCATCAAAGAGATGGAGGCCATGATTCTGGAGTGTGCGAAGCTGGACAGGGAGATTAACTACTTTGTTGATATTGTACAGCAAGCCACAGCTGAGGTGAATCACAGTGTGTCACAATCAGAATCATCCGAGTGGAAATCACTTCAGCACCACTTTTAATTCGCCAAGATCAAACATGAGAGGGATTATGGAGAAGACGACTTTAATTAATGAAAAGTGCAATGTAAATGTTTGATTCCTGAATACATCATTCTGTTTAGGCATTTCTTTTACTTGATATTTTCCACATCTAATAAATCATTTTGAAGCTTTAGGTCAATTACGTTAAGCTTGTTTTCCAGTTTAATAAGCTGACTGACGCGTGTTTCTATCTGCAGGTCACTCCCCAGCAGCCAGAGGCCATGTTCAGCCTGTCTGCCAAAGTGAAGGAGCAGTTTGCAGAGAGAGTCGCTCAACTCTCCAACGATGACCTGAACAGTCACCAGAAAGTGGCTGCATTCAAGGAGAGCATCAAGAACTTTCTGCAGCAAGGTTAGACTTTATTAAAAGCTTCTGTTGGTCAGGTATTGATGCCTGGACAAAGTATTTACACCCCTTGGAACCTTCCTGCCACTGTCTCGTATTGAAACCACAAAGGTCTGCGTGTTTTGGTTGGGATCTTATGTTGGTTAAGAGTACAGCACCTATCAATACATCGCTCTTTTTTAAACTGAGGGATTTAAAAAAAAAAATGTTATTGGCCTACATGCAAAATGTTGTTTGTGCTGAAAAACTGACTGCACATCACCTTAAACACATCATCCCCAAGGGAAAACATGAGAGTGGCAGCAGCATTCTGTGGGTTTGCCTCTTGGACGGAGCAAATGGGTTTTTATGAGTGTGTATAATCCAGTCAGTGATCAATCGATTGCTAAACTTGTTGACGATTATTTCAATGGCCGATTAATCACGATTCATTTGATCAATCGTTTCAGCCCAATAGAAAATGTAACTGCAATCCCGTGTTTGTGATAAGTGTTTCATGGGAAACTCACAGACTTTGTGCAAGGGGATTTATTTTGGAGCAAAGCGTTGAATCCATCACCGCTGAAGTGCTTCATCCTGGCACATTCTGTGAAGCTAATCCTGTCCAAGCACGTCTCTTTTGCACGCTGGGTATCTTCCGCTCGTCCCGTTGATGTTCCAGTTCATCATCATCGACTCGCTGTGTGCATGTTGTGCTTTCTTTAGACGAGCAGGATTCCGCAGAGGGCATAGAGGAACTCGACGAGGACATCGCCGTCACCCAGAGCCAGGTCAACTTCACCTGCCCACTCACACAGGTAAATCCTTCCTGGATGCTTTAACACTTTCTTTCTGAACTTCCCACTAGAAATCACTCACACTTTCCAGTTTCAGCAACGGAATGTTGTTGTTTTTCTTTCTTTCTTTCTTTCTTTCTTTCTTTCTTTCTTTCTTTCTTTCTTTCTTTCTTTCTTTCTTTCTTTCTTTCTTTCTTTCTTTCTTTCTTTCTTTCTTTCTTTCTTTCTTTCTTTCTTTCTTTCTTTCTCTTGTTCTAATACATTTTGTTATTCAAAGCAACCTGCCTGCCTGCTGTGTCTTATCTGCATTCAAGGTGGAGATGGTGAACCCAATGAAGAATAAGAAGTGCAACCACCACTACGATGAGGAAGCCATACTGAGTCTGATCAAAACGAAGCACAGCCAGAAAAAGAAGTGCCGGTAAGACACTCTCCCTGCGATGACGCTTAGAGAGTCGAGTCAGGTTCAGCGTCGGTAAACAACTCGGCAGGTTGGCATGGGACCAGCGGCTGGCTGCCTTTAATTGCTTAAAAACAAAAAAACAAAAAAACCCCCACAGATTCCTCATTGTAGCGCTTTGATGTTGGAGTCGAGTTAAATGTGGAGCTCTGATAAAATCCCAAAGAAATCTCAGTGAATAAGAATAATATTGAAAAGAGCAAATATCTGAGTGACTCTATCAGAAAGTGATGAAAGATTGATGAAAGTAGTTATTGTAAGCTCGAAACCTAGATTATTACAGAGGTTGAATGTCGTAAGTGAACAATACAATTATTTTCAATGCAGAAATGTTGGCATACTGAACCTGGTTGGGCCTCTTTTTGCATGATTTCCTGCATAAGTGCAGAGTGACATGGAGGAGAGCAGCCTGTCACTTTGCTGAGAAAGTCTAACTTTCTCTGTTCTTCCTTTCTTTCCCGAAACTCTCAATGGGCTTTGCTTCACAGTCCCCTGCAGGCTTCAGTTATCACTCTTCTGCTTGCGCACATTTCTCTACCACACTTTTTCCTTCCACTCAATTTTTTGTTAGTATTCCGAGATGAAACACTCCCAGTTTTATTAGCTGAGATGAACCAAAATGAGTGTTCAAAATAAGCTTCTTTGTGAGGCGACTCTGTAATTTATGACTTTCATTTCTTGAATAAAGTTACTGAAATATCCAAACTTTTTAATGATTCTCTATTTTACAAAGATGGTAGGTTTGCACTCGGTTATCTGACAGAACATGTTGGAAAACAATTGTCAAGCCGATGTACAGAGAGCTTCTTGAGCGTTAACGTTGCTTTCCGTTTGAACGCCTCATCATGTGGTGTGTTTCCACCAGGTGTCCTGTGGTCGGCTGTGGAAACGGAGACATCAAAGAGTCCGACCTGATTCCTGACCAGATGCTGAGGAGGAAAATGCAGAACCAAAAGCGTCAAAACAACAAAACGTGATGCTCGGCTTTGTAGTTCTGCAACCTGTGCGTTGAGAGCATGAATTGTTGGTCATATTTTTGGGATTTTTTTTCTTCTGCCGGATGTTTGATGTTCTGAAATTTCATTGCTTGTAAATGAAAGCTTCATATATTTTCTAAATAAACAATATTAGCTTTTTTTCGACGCAGTACATTAACTTAACCATCAGAGGGCGCTGTTTCTCCAACATCAGTGTAGAAAACAAACTCCAGCCTGGATTCTGAACTCTTAGCCTCAGGTTTGGACGCTATCATGGGCTCCTCTGTCTTTTTAAGAGAATCACAACTAAATACTAAAAACACAGCCTTTTAAAGGAAAGCACTCTATTCTCTCAGCAGGAACAAAAGGAAATCCTGAATCAGGAATGTGAGGAAGCCATAAACAAACTGTTCTGCCACCTCCGTGGGAAATGCTCTTAGGTGATTACATTTCTCCATGCATGCTGAGAAGGACCATTGTTCCACAGAGAAACAAACAAAGGCTGCGTTGAGATGAAACTAGGTGAAGCTAATCTTCTTAATGCCCTTGCATCAGGCATTCTTGAAGATCTTTAATAGCTCTGTCCATACAAGGTGCGAATCGCACGGCAGTAAGCGCACTTTGCCGGAGGAGAAATCACCCAGCAATGAAAGCTGTGGCTGATGTTGACTTTTTCATTTCATTCTCATTTAGGGGTAATTTAGAAATCATTTGCTGTGGAAAACGGGGAACTCATATCGGCGCAACATTCACCGTCCATTAACAGCGCTGTGTTTGTACCAAGTTTTTAATCCAGCCATCTAAAATGAAGGCCTTAAAATGTCTTACATTCATTTAAAATGTCAGTTGCCCTTAAATTTGCTAATCACAGGTCCGATAAATTGTCGTAGCAGGAGTATTTTAATCTTTTATTATTATATTATTATTTCCAGGCCTTTTCTATCAGGCCAACGACTGACTAGGCGTTATGGGGATTAAGGTTAAAGAAAGCCTTATGCAGTTTGAAAGTTACAAAGCTGCTAACAAGAGCCACAAACAGATTCCAGAAACTTCACAATTACTCCTAATGCAGCAGGATCTCCCAACATTCCTTGTATTTGATTCTTCAGTCTTAAATTTGACTTGCTGAAACCCATACATATCCTTTGTAAGCTATTTAGAAGAATAATACTTTATAAAAAATAAAAAAACACCTCAGTACATAGCACAGGCAGCTTGGAATGGTCGTGTTTTACTTGAATTTTACACCTGTACCTTCAAAAAAATTGCTCAGGGCTGAAAAATGTTGCAACTGTAAGTCTGGGTATTTGGCTTGGTCTGTGGAGAGTGAACCTTTGGCTCTCAAAGTGAACATATTTTCACTAAGTCTTGGCACAAGAGGATTGGCAGGAGCAGGGATTGAGCTGGACGGACTGGGAAGAGACTGAGGCTCAGATAAGACTTGAACAAACAAAGTTCTGATGTGATCCAGGCGTTCTGGCTCAGTTCAAAAGAGTTTCAGCCCGACATTAAAGGTGGAGCGTGGATTCTTGCGATTTTTGACATGAAGAGTAACAATGCACATGCATGATATTCCTGGTAAAGATCAGTGAAAAGCCTTGAGATAAAGTCAGTTTATTGCAGTTGTTCGATTTACACAAATCCAACATTTAAATTCATAAACATTTATTCATTCAGGGGGCAAAAGTCACAATTACTGGTAGGTTTAACAACTCTTCTGTAAACGATGTAGTTTTATGTCTACTTTTTAAAAGAAAATTGATAAATGTTTTTAGGAGCTGTTAAAATACATAAACCATGACTTTCTTTTCTGCCAGGGTATGATTTGATGTTAGCCAGTTGTTGGTGACGAAAAGACAAAAAGTACACGCAAGCTGAACTTATTTTCATGCTCTTTATACATCTTCATCAAGAGTGCCAATAAATGTGTAGCACTCTCCTGGGCTTCCCGTCTAAAGTGAATAAAACCGGTTTTACTCTAGACTGATACTTGAAGTGCTACATGGACTTTACTGGAACTGATGTGAAGAGAGGGCAAAGAAAGAAACAATTACAAGGACCTTGTTTCTAAAGGTTTAACGATTCATACCAGAAACGCATGAGTCAAATTATTTATATATATATATACATATATTTATATATTTTTTATCTCTGAAAAATTGTCAAAACAAACTTGTTGTTTTGTGCAGATCCTTTCACTCATTGATCAATGTCACGCATCTTTGCAGCAACCCTGCATCCATCCTGACATATGGATGGATGGAAATCTCATGGACGTTGACGGGCTGGTAGACGGTTTTTAAGCAGAACATGGCTTTGCTGTGTTTTCTGAGATGAGCTGAACACATCAGGGGCCGTGTGCCGTTACACGTAGGTGGCATTAAATTAGAAAGCCATCGAAAAGTTGCTTTATTTCAGGAATTCAACCCATGCAGTAAAACTTGAAAAGACCCATTACACAACCGCAGTATCTCAAGTGATCAGTTCTGTTAGCTTTGATAGCTTTGGCTCGCCGCCAGTAGCTATCAAGCGGTACGACACTAATAAAAATGATCTTTAATTCAGAGATGTTATGTTATGACCACGTTATGGCCTTCACCATTATGGGGAAGACTGCTGAGCTGGCGCTCTGCTGCTGGCAGCCGTTGACGGCCTCCATAAGGAGCGTGTGACACGCAAGGTCAAGTTGCGGAAAGGCTGAGTGTTCCATGAGGTCGCTGAGCGAGCGCGTCAGTGGAAAGTTGAGTGGAAGGAAAAAGTGCGACACGAGCAACAGGGATCCCGTTGGAGCCCAGGGAAGATTTGTGAAGCAAAGTCCCTGTAGGAGTTTTGGGGAGATTCATAAGTCTCAATGCTTCAAGGTCCACCGTGAACTTCTGTGTAGCAACGTGAATGTGCTTAACCTTTAGGTTGGACTTTTAAATGAATCCACTGAAATCAATGGACTTTCAGATTAGTACAGTGAGGTGACTTGTATGGAGGTGATGACATTTTTTTTTTTTTTTTTTTTAGCTGCTGGACTCTTTTTCCACCCTGTGTGAATTAACCTTTTGCTTGTTACTCAATTTTTAAAAAAATCACTTCTTTTCAGTTTTTGCTTCCATTATGTTCACCTGCGATATTTTCGGCTAAACTCCAAATTTTCGCTTCTTTTCGCTCTGCTCAACAAGCATTTCCTCATCTGAACATGTGACCTAACAAGCTCAAACGTCACCTGAATGATCCGGAGGCACATAATGAACGAAACTAATAGAAAAATCAATAAATAAAAGGAACTGGAAAGTGCCAGAGAGAACGTTCCTAAGAGGAATTTTTCTTTTTTTTTTTTTTTCTTCTTCCAAGAGTCGAAGTGTTTTCTGGTTTACTGTCGCTTTAAATGACACCTCCTCCCAGCAGTCGGTGGATCCTGAGCGAGTTTCATTGCAACAAACACTGGGCTTCATACAACAGGCAGCCTGTGTCTGCGCAGCAGCCGGAGCCACTCGGCGCAAACAAGCCGCCGCACAGGAAGGACGAGAAGCTGACGCTTCTGGTTCCCCCCGTGCGAGCGCGGAAGAGACTCGGAGCTGCTGAACTACAGGTGAGTTTGCCGCAGGTGACAGAAAATGAGCTAATCTAACAGGTTGGCGTTACCTCCAGCGGTGTGGGTCATGAGCGGCGTTTCAACGCGCTTTGAACGCCGTCAAAAAACGTTCCGTCGCCTCCTCCTTCTGCCGGAGAGTTCAGGAGGAAATGTGAGCCAACAGGTGATTCAGGTCACACCTGTTGGGAACGGGCACTGAGCTGGAGTTAAACTTTGCCTTCAATGTCCTCTCTTCCGTTTCCTCGCAGATTTCAACAGTTGGCGATCGTTTGTGGGGGAGCGCAGCCTGACAGCTGGACATGGATCGCCGGTGCCCCTCGCCTCTGATTTGGATTTAATCCCGACTCTGCTCCCGTCTCCTGCTGAGGTGTGAGCGCAGAGAACAGGTGGATCCTGTCTGCGTGCCGGCGTGTGTGTGTGTGTGTCGTGGCGCGCGCGCGCGTGCGTGCCGTTTAATCTCGTCTTTATGGGGAACCAGGTGGAGAAACTAACGCACATCAATTACGCGGAGGTACCGACGTCGGACCCGAACGGCTTCGATCCGGACGGCGACGGAACGCGGATCGGCGTCTCCTACATTTTCTCCAACGACGACGACGACCAGGAGCAGGACGAGAACCTGGACCACTTCCCCCCGGACAGCCGTCAGGTGAGCCACGAAGAGAAGCCCTTCGACCCGGACGACGAGCTGGAGTGCGTCGTCTACTACCGAGACGAGTGCGTCTACGAGCGGAGCTCCGGAGCCGCGTCCGTCTCCCCGGAGAGCCTCCTGGCCAAGTGCAGACCGGGCGACCTGCTGGAGTTCGTGGCCACCGGCCAGTATCCGCACTGGGCCGTTTACGTCGGCGACTTCCAGGTGGTTCACTTGCACCGCGCCGAGGTCAAGAACAACTTTCTGACCGACGTGAGCCAGGGGAAGAAGGGCAGGATAGTGAACGGCCTGTACCGGCACCGTGCGCTCCCGCCGGAGGTGATCGTGCGCAACGCCATGGATCACGTCGGAACCAGAGACAGGGACCTGTGCTGGAGGAACTCCGAGTGCTTCGCGGCCTGGTGCCGCTTCGGGAGGCGGGAGTTCAAGATCGGGGGGGAGTTACGGATCGGGAAGCAGCCGTACAAGTTAAAGCTGCTCTTCTCCGAGAAGAAGAGCCACGTGTTGGAGTTTCAGTGCCTGGAGGACGTGATCATGGAGAAGCGCAGGAACGACCAGATCGGCAAAGACGCCGTGATGCAGGAGCTGGCCAACCATCTGAACGCCACGCACGACCTCAAAGAGGAGCGCTTCGTAAACTGATGGCTTTGTCCTGGACTTAGCGAAGGAGACGCTGGACGGGAGGACGTGTGCTGGTGTCGAGGGAGAGCTCTGTTACCTCGTGATGCGCCGGTCCAGAGCGGCCGTGTCACTCTGCCGCGGGATGTGCGGAAGGAAAGTTTATCTTCACACACTTTGATATCTGGAGCAGCGCTTTGCTCCATTCTCAAGTGCTTTAGCAAGGAAGCTCTCAAGGCTTGAGAAGAATATTTCAAAACCCCAATTTGCACTGGCAAGTTAAAATAACACAAACCCCCAGTCCCCTCAGTTCCTGTCTCCTCTCTTTAAATTACCTCAACCTCAAGATCCACTGAGTTACTGTGATGAATTTGCATGAGATCTACTTGCAGCCTTATTTGTTAGGAGGGGAAAAAAAGAAGAAGAAGAAGTAAGATTTAAGGGACCCTTGAATCTTTGCACACTTGCGAGGAACCCCCTCCTATGTGACCCGAGAACCCAGTTCTCAGAGTGTGTGTCGCCCGTCGTCGTAAAACTCAGGTGCCGGATACTGATGCAGAGTGAGAGAGAGAGACTACCTGTAGCTTTTATCACTGTTTTCTCTCAGTGTTGAGGATTCCCACGTGTTGCTTTATAGCCAATCATCTCACAGCTTTACCTGTGGACTTTCCTGTTCATAGCCATAATTGTGCACCTTTAATGATTCGCCACTTTTAACAGTTTTATTTTTTTTTTTGACAAAAATCTAAAACGAAAATCATGTTTGTATGAAGGCTCATGGAATAAATTTATATTTGAAGATTAACGTCTTTTTCTTGCATGTTTTTTTTTTTAAATTTTTTTATTATTATTCCTCAGAAAGGTGATGGTTGAAAGCAAAGCCAGCCCAAGGCAGAAGCAAACCAAGCGGCTGTCTTGGACAGCTAAAGTGTTAGTTTTCCATATAAGTCAAGTTCATTGACTTATATAAACTTGACTTACAAATATGGTAACTGCAAAAAAAAAAGGTGTGATCAAAACACGTGTGTGCTTTATTTGAACTTTGCGTGCATTTTGTCATTGTGTGTCAGTGCAGTGCCTTAAAAAAAAGTATTCGAGAAAGGGGGGGAACAACCTTCCAACATATTGGAACAAATATCTGAAAAGTGTGGAGTGCTTTTTATTCCTATTTGCCTGCAATCTAGTCCAGTGCAAGTGGCGCAGTTAGTTAATGAAGTCATGGAGAGCTTTAAGCAGAGAATGGTGTGGCAGCACATACAAATGCATGCAACATTTCACTTGTAAAAATAGTTTAAAACAACTCATGAATTTCTTTCTGACTCACAATCATGCAAAACTTTTTGTGTCAAAATGCGTTCTTAGTGGCGGTTATGAAACACTTTCAGACTTTTACAGAAGGTGTCTGGAAGGTTACACTCTTTTAATGAGTCATGATAATATTTATACCAGATCATTTTAATGTGGAACTTGTTTAAATGTGGTGTCTGAACTGTCTGCAAGTGAAACTATAGCAGCATTAGAGAGGCTGTTGGTCCACTTGAAATTAAAGCTCTGTTGCCAGTTTTTATGTAAATGTTTGCTTTTCAACAGGCGGCTCCCTCAAACCACTTCAGCATCAGCTTCTTTTGTATTCCAGCCACATGATGGCATCTTGCTTTGTTTACGTCCCTGCTCCCCGATAAGTCCTTATTTAAAACAATTTGCCTGCAGGCTAAAATATTCTCCACCCTTGTTTGTCATTCAGGCCATTACTCTGAGTTACAGACTGTTTTTATATTTAATGAAAGAGGAAAAAAATGGACTTTTGTTTCTCAACACAGAGAAACAAATTGTTTCAACTTGAACTGCTGATGAACCCTTTTCTAAGGTTCTGTATCTCGGAAGAGATGACCGTTGAGGGTGATTATTGCTTGTGTCATTTCTGAAAGATTAGAACAAAAGTGCCATCCGCAAGCATCGAAATCCACTCAACGTTTTCACATTTTGTGACACCGCAAACTGCAAACGCTGCAGTTGCAGCTGTGGTCACTGCAATTACAAACCTACCCAAATTATGTTTGCATAGGTTTGAAATACAGCTGCTTGCCACACTTTTCAGTTTTATTTGTAAAGATATATATATATATATAAAGACATTGTTTTCCTTCAAGCAGTGCTGCCCGGTTATACACTGCTTTGTGTTTATGTGTTATAAAATACTCAAATGCGGTTGAAATGTGACAAACGCCAGACTGTACGGACACTTTCTTTTGCCAGGCACTGAAAACGGATCTCGTCAGTCAGCGATCACCTGAACGCTGTGCTGTGCTTTTTTTTCCCCCCCAAAGAAACCTCCACAAAAGTTAAAAGTTGGAAGATGTCGTGCATCATTTTTCGCTCCCCTCTCCTCCCCTGTGCTTCAGAGGAAGCTCATGATCGCAGCTCTCACAGGCAGTCAGTAACTTCTGCCTGTGCGCTTTCCTCAGGTAATATATGGAAATAATGCTGTAGTCATTTTGTGGCAGGTAAGGTCCCACCGGACCGAGAGCAGGAATATAATCAACACTGCTTCCAAACAGGAACACTGCCGGACACATTAGCATCTCCTCAAATCTCTGTGGTCTGCTGCGCTGATGAAACGTGAATTGTGTGTGATGCATATTGATGATAACCAGGCTCTGTTTTTTTTTTTTTCTCTTCCCCTCTCTCTCTCTCTATCATAGCACCAAGCAGAATTGGAGCCACACTGGCTGAAGCAGAGTATTTAAGCAGCTTCCAGTGCAGTTGTGTAACTGTGAATATTAACTCTTTCTCTTTTCTCTCCGTCGTGTCAGAAACAGAAATGGGATTACACATACATTAATTAGATTTACTCTGCATAAATTTGTGCCTCCTCAGCTCCGTCTATGCACTGAACATACAGCGTGAGGCGCGCTGTTATGCTGTGAAAAACAGTCCAATGCGAGCGGCTGTGCATCAATTGCTTGCCGTTTCCAAAGAGAGACTTCGAAGCTGATGGTTGCAAATTTTGGTATCTAATAGAAAAATGAAACAAAAAAAAAAAAATCTTATTTTTGGGCTATGAGTTTTCAAATGACTCTTGCAATCTTCATCACCTCTGTTCCTAAGGTTAGATGACAAATTGGACGCTGGCGAAAAAAAAAAAAATTAAAAAGTGTCGAAAAAGTAAATTCATGTGAAAGCGGCCACACGTGACGCAGACCAGGAAGGGAGTTTGTTGCCTTGTGGCATTCCTAATGATTTAAAACTCCACAGGAGACAAGCAATTAAACTAGTCCCTGTAATCATTAAAGCGCTCTCGCGTTTAGTCCCACTATTTTGAAAGGGATCATGTTGTGTGCTCATTTACAAGTATATCATTTTGTCGGGTCACAAAGTTGAGAAAAAGTATTTGTGTGTATGTTTTTTTTTTTACACACTGCAATGATCTGTTATTATTCTGGATAATAAATTCCTACTTTTACATTTCACAAAATTCTAAAATATTTGAATCTGTTTAATGGTTTCTTTACTTTTATGTTTCAAATACATGAACAAAATCTTGCATAAACTGTTTCTTTTACGTTTAATAACATTACTTACACAACTACAAATAATTTATTATCATACACAAAACCTGTAAAAATACACATTGGTTGGTAGGCAACAGTATGCTTTTTGTTTCCCTCAAAAACTCAAATCTTGACAGCACTGCCAAATATATGTATTTACAGACATACTTTGTATTGCAATGAAAAATAAAAACCGTACATAAAGTTATTTCTTCATGCACCAGAGCTCAAGCTGCTACAGGGCCTCCTGCTCTTCACATAAACCTGAATTATAATCCATTTCTAAAGCTTCACCTGCTGTGATTTAATATGTGTAAAACCTTGGGAAGCATTTGGTTTGGGCTCTTGGCTCAGGCGTGCCACTCTTTTGGCCAGAGAGGCTCCCTTTGTTTCCTTTGGAGTGCTGGAGGAAAGCCCACACCCTTCAAGCGAAACTGGCAACGTTTCAGCAGCTGGGGACAAGCCAGGGCTCAAATCAAGCCCACCCCGTTGTTTACAAAATGCCGTTATCAGAGCAGGCTTCCTGCTCACCGGCAAAGTGCATCTCAACTTTAGAGGAATGTGCTTCTGAGCCGATTCCATCAAGAGGAAGCGGGGGAACTTAAGAGAGCCTGCTGCAAATGACGGCGTATGCATGTCGGATAATCTGTCGTATCTCTGGAAGCTTTTCAGTCCTTCTCATTCCACAAAATCGACCATGCCGATCACGTGATTTAGGAAGATTCTCCGACATTGTGATGTTTAATGGTTTATAAAATCAGCTTAAAGTACTTCACTGAAATATTCCAACACATTACCAACTTAATCTTCAATCTAGACCAGGGTGTCGCTCCGGTCCTCAAGGGCCGCTGCCACAGGGACAAAACACCGGAATGAAATGACTTAATTGTGCAGATAAGTTTTCCAGAGCCTTGCTAATGACCTAATTATTTTACTCAGGTGTGGTGCAGCAGAGGCACATCTAAAAGTTTCTCAATGAACATAGTGTTTTGTACTCTCCTTCCAGTGATGCTTTCTGGTTCCAGATGATCACATGACCTTCCTGTTTGCTGTGTCCTCTGGTACACAGTCCTTCTCAGGACTTTCTTCTTGCATAGCGGTGGATTTCTGCAGCTCCTCCAGGTTTCCCATGGGTCTGCAGGCTGCTTCTCTGATTAAAGCCCTCCCTCCTCTTCTCTACATTTAGGTAGACGGACGTGTTTTTAAGTGCTTGCGGCCGCCCCACACTTCCTCCGTTTTCAGACGGCCAATTCAACAGCTTTTCGGCGAGACGTGCAAAGCTTGTGACTTTGCTTTTTGGATTAACCACAAACTTCTCCCACAACTTTTTGCCCGCTGTGTGTCTCGCTCTCCATGAAGCTGTTAGTTCTCCCGTGTTCTGAGACCGATGCATTTAACAAGGCTCTCTGCCTCTTTGTTTCTTAAACAGTTTGCTGTTTAAATGGGGGGCCAGAGTGCAGTGGGCTTTTTTTGGTGTTTTTTTTTAAGCCTACTCACCTGAATCATTTTTAGACGTGACATTTCCATTTCCTGTCAGTCGAGAGAATGACAGAGCGGCACATCTAAATCGAGATCTCGTTTCCACCCCCAGTGCGGCAACTTCCACCAGGCCTTCTTTAACTTCGCTGTTTTCTCTGTGGCCTCCGCCTCATGTCCTCCCAGAACAACATCCTTCACTCTGAGTTAATGCCGTATGTTGGTGTGACATTCTCTGGGCTGTGTTTGATCAAGGTCTGGCGCCATGTTGTGATTCTTTCTCGTCCGGATGTCGGATACGTTGTTTTTTTTCTTTTCGGCTTCACAATGGCTGTGTCCAGTCCCTCCCCGCGTCCTGAACGCAGCCCGTCTTCGCGAAGGCGACATTCCCACAGTGGACTCTTTGAAACATCTGTTTTCGCCAGCTCTGCCTGCTCCACTACAATCAAATGCGGCACAGACGCAAAGGACCTGTGATTTCCTCCTCTTTGTTTGAGAAATAGAGTGGGCTGTTAAAAGTGACTGCCGATCGTTTCCAAGAAATCGTGACGTTTCAAAGGAAGGAGCAGGGAAAACCTGGGTTGAGAAAGCACTGACACCGGGTCTGATATGATTGAGTGTAAATCCTTGAACCAATCAGGCCTTTTTCTACTAGTTTGAGCTTCCAGATCAGGTCAGCTGAAGTCATGTGGTTTATCAAAAAGCAAGAGCTTAAAAAAAAACTTATCAGGATGGAAGAATAAACAAGTAAAACTGCAGAAGAGACAGAAAGTATGATCTACGTCCTGGGAGAGACAGACAGTGACTTCCAAAGACTCGCAGTTGAACTGAGATGTTGACCTGCTCGTCTCTTCTATTATTCACTGCAGCCTGATTCAGCGATCGACGTTTGTCTTCTTCTGAGTCAACAGAGGATTTCCTGCCTTTTGTCCCTAACTGCCACAGACTTGACGATGTGAGAGAACGACACTCGAAGAAGCACGATTTCAATGTAGCAGCGAGCCGAATCCGGATAATTATACAGTTGTAGGTCCTTTTTATATGGATGATGTTACATAAGTGAAGAAATTGCTCATTATTTCTCTTCCTCCCCTCTCACTGATGTTTTCATTTCTTTTTTTTTTTTTTCTTTTTTTTTTCCAATGCCGCCTCTTCCGAGATGGATTTCTTCACAGACAGGGTACCGACACCAAGCCTCACAAATACTGTGTTTTTCTACACAATTCACGCAGCTTGAGCTGCATCTCCACACACTGTCAGCTCTTCGCTGCAAACTTCAAAGCATATTTTTAGGATTGTATGTGAGACCAACACAATGATTTTTTTTTTTCACAGTAAGGGAACAGTGATTTCAGTAGGTTTTCAGTTTTCCATCTTCAGATTGATGTGATAAAAACGTAGAATTTATTTATTTTTATTTTTTATCCCATAGTGTTGGTTGTAACTTTCCCCAAAATTTTATCTTTGAACCGACTACCGTTTTCATTGTTGCCTTCGCTGAATTTTATTAAGTGGTGTCAGGGTTCAGGGGGTTAATATGCTTTGACAAACATGTCAAAGCAGATTTTTATTCCTAATTAAGAAAAAAAAAAAACTTCTGCTTTTCTTTCCACCTTGATGCATTGTTCTCCTATATGTTGGTCTGTTTTCCAAAATCCCACTAAAAACTTTGAATTTTGTGGTCAGAACACGGCAGGATGTGGAAAAACTAGTGTGAAGAACTTCTTGTACGGTGCTGTGAAATGGGCCTTGGATAAGATCAGATTCATAATAGGAGAAATAAATGTGCAAATTTATTGTGCAGCGCATGCTTGCCTTGGCAAATGGAGCCATAATACCAAGGGAGACCTTCCTACCCGATCCCAGGGAACGCAATTAACACATATCAGCCTTCTGCTGCTCTGTAATTTTCATTTCACGATCCTGCTCCTCTCGCCGTCGGGGCCGATCCTTTGTTTTCTAACGCTGCAAAACAGGAAACCCATTTCTGTTCCTTCCGTTTTGCTTGTTCTTAACCGCTTTCGTCTGCATGTCATCTGTGACTCAGGTGTTTCTACTTCTACGCATCCAGCTCACTGTTGCCTCTTTAGTCTGAACGTCTGCGTGTGCTTCGCTGGCGTCAAAAGCACTTTCTGTGGCTTTCTGTACATCGACAGCAACATGTGTGGTTTGGTTTCTGCAGGGGTTGGAACGACGAGACAGCTCTCTAAATGCACACGGAAGAGGGCTTGCAAAAAGAGTTTAACAGGGAGAGCAACGTCGATGGTTGAACGCGACAAAAACGAGAACAAGCCCTCCGTCTCCGTAGCAATCCATGCAAACTGCAAAGCGCGTTCTGGCGTCACAGCGATCAGACGTGAGACAGCGATTCCGTTCACTTTCAAAGAACATTGCCGTCTCTAATGTTCATATAAATTTCATTTATATCCAGTCCAGCAGCTCTGCTTCCTGTTCCCTGAGATTCTTGGCAGCTCCTCGGTCTTCCCCACGGGAGTTGTGATTTGAGCTGGAGAAAGTGATTTGTTACACGCATATGGAGTCCTATTTAATATTTCAACAACTCAATTTGCTAAGTAAAACACACACCGTTGCTTAATCGCAACGGTGTGTGTTGCAATTGATGACTGCGAGCCTTCATTTCTGCTAACAGTGATGAATTACAACTCATCAGACATTTAGAAGTGTAATATCACACCGCAGCAGTACTGGCTTGCGTATCTGTTGTTTTGTGGGTAGATGGAGATCCATCAAATAAAAAGATAAACCAACGTTGACCTAAGTAAGCATATGCTTCCTTTTTAAACAAAACATATCTTCCTTTTTCCCCAATTTTAAGAAACTGCTTTTGCTAATCTGCAGCTTGCGCTTTAAAAAATATACAGGACATATCTGCAGTGAATCAGTCTTATGTGAGCAGTAATAACCTGACACATCCAAGTTTAGAATAAAAAAAAATGACAAGCGACATTTGCTGTGTGTGCAGCTGAGTGTGTGTGTGTGTGTGTGTGTGTGTGTGTGTGTGTGTGTGTGTGTGTGTGTGTGTGTGTGTGTGTGTGCGCGCGCATGCAAGCGAGCATAACCTTTGCTGTTTGCACTCTCACACGCGCCACGCCACGCGCGCGTGCCAGCTGCTATTAAATTGCTGCTGTTTTCCCGCCCCTCCGAAACAGGCGCATCAATGTGAGACTCAGTCATTATAAATCAATAAAATCATTCCTATTTACACCGCCGGGCTAATTTGAAGATAACGCTCTCTCGCTGTCATGAACGAGCCTCCGCATCATCCTCGATGCAAGCTAACCCACCAGTGAAAATAACTCTTAATTTCCTATTCTCTCTCTCTCTCGATAAACATCCCATCAACTTTGGTCGGTGCTTGCTATGAAAGCAGACGCTCTCAGCTGCAGCCTCAGCAACCTGCTGGCTTAATCAAAGACATGGCGGTGATAGGAGCGGCGGCGTCGGGGAGAGCCTCACTGAGACGGCGAGAGGAGTGATGCAGTGCGCTCGCGCGAGCTTACCTGCGAGGTCAGAGCGCGCGAGCTTCTCGGGTGACAAGAGTGGAGGAGGTCTGGGCCCTGCAGGCGACCAGATCCTGGCTGCAGATAATGAGGCACCGTTGGAACTAATAGAGGCGAAGCCAATTTAGACTCACCCAGTGGCTGCCTGATACAACCACACCGACCAGATGGATGAGAACTCGAAGACAAGTCCCTGGCGTGTCGCCAGTGGGAAGTGTGGGGCGGAGTGGTGTCTGGACAGGGCCGCGGAAACAGGAAAAAGAGAAGAAGAAGAAGAAACATAAGGACGGCCATGTAAACGAGGCTAACTCTCGAAGAGGTCAGCCTGGTCAAACCGTTCGTGCAAACACCCCACGCTGGCGTGTGACCGTGAACGCGACACGCGTTTTTAACGCGACAGTGGTCGGTGCTGCTCCTTTCGCTTCTCGGAGATTTGCCACAGCTCCACATTCTAGCGGGGGTAATTTCCGAGTCCCAGAGATGGATCGGTTTCCCACGTGTGCCGCGGTTTATTGCTTCATAATTATCAGACTAATTACAGAAATGTATTACAACCCCCGCCCCGCGAGCACGCATCTCTCTCTCTCTCTGTGTGTGTGTGTGTGTGTGTGTGTGTGTGTGTGTGTGTGTGTACACATAACTCCCCTCCGCACGCATCAGTCAGAAATACTGTAGCTAATGATGGAAATCTCAATATGAAAATGGGAGGCAGTAATGGCCGCTTGGCTGCCTTCGGAGCGCGCGTGTTTCGGCCTTAAGGTCAGCATCTGAGATTTATTGTCAACTAAAAGCCCCTGGTTCCATTTTTCAACAAGGCGCACTGAGACAAAGAAAGCAATTAAGACGTGTTTGTACTGATTTTATGACTTTCCCATCAAAACTATTTTTTTTTTTCTCTAAAGAGAAAACGAAGCGCCTTTTCCATCACCACTGCAATTACAGGGAACTATTTCATCGGTATTGCAGCGTTTCATCTTCCAGGGTCTGCTCACGCAAATTAAATTCTCCAGCGCACCTGTCAGCAGTTTTGACAAGAGTACAGACGCACAGTAATTGTAACAAGCCTCTCCTTTGTGGCATCAGTCAGAGATGTACAGTAAACTGATCCGACTCCACGCGCTGGCATTTAAAGATGCCGCGCGCATCCTGCAAATGCTACTGGGTCTCTGCCAGTTTTATACATCTAGAAATGTAAATTGTTGGTTGTATAAAAACCCAATTCTTATTTATAAAGTAGCCCAAACTCAGATGAAGAGCATCTGTGGACATAGGTTTTCAGTGTGGACTTTGACTAGGCCACTTTTAACACACAACCACACTTTGATCTAAACATTCAAGTGTTTTTGCAGCTTCTCTCAGGTTTTCTTCTACTGTTATTCTACAGTTCAGTATTCGTGGAACATAACTTCAAATCATTCATAGAAAATGTTTTTTTTTTTTTTTTTTTTTTTTTTGTAGAGCCCATCTAAAATAATTGAAAGAAAATGAAGTTTGGAAGCTAAAATATCAGTTCCAGTCATTATCCCTAAATGGGGGAAACAGGAAGGAGTGGTGAGTCTTCCCGGAAGAGAGCAGCTACGTCCTGCTATAGGTGGCGTAAAATTAACACAACATTTCTGAAAAGTCTTTTCATACATTCAAACAAGTAAAGAAGCAAACCTGTGCATTTTCACCTGAATAGCTCACATCTCGGGCGTAGCTGGACCCTTCCGTGTTTGCAAACCGTGAGAAGAATGACGACTGTGCACCAAATGATTCATCTCCAGAACAGTTTGAAGAGGAATTCCAGACGAGGGGATGTCCAGGCTGTGAGGAAGGAAACAAGCAATTCTTTTCTCCATCCTCAGATGTCACAAAATGTATGAACTACTTCTGCTGGAGAAAAAAGAAGGAAAAACAATGAACACAAACATTTCCTTTTGTTCAGTCTCTGCAAGTTCCCACCAAGCCCCCACCGCCCCCCAAAAAATATTATTTTATATTGAGGTGTCAGATTTTAGACTTTAAAACAGAACCACTCAGACAATCTGCTTTGCATATAAACTTATTCACTTCCCTCTCCTGTTCTGTGTGAATTTCGGACTTTGAGCTCTTTTCAGCACCTGCCTGCGTTGTTTGCTTTGCGGACTTGACCTCTGCAGCGAGTGAAGATATGGACATTTTGTGGATTGTTATGTTTCTCCATGCTTCCATCCTGCGTACACCCATCCTCTGCCCAGAGCCGAGGAGGATACAGACCAAAAGAGATAACCAAGACCGATCCGTAGACATAAATATGCTCTCATTAAGCTTCAGTCGAAGTTTATCAAAGAGCATTTTTTTCCCGGCGGTAAATCCATTTATGCCCTTGATCTATGGCAGCCAGGCACTGATAAGTAGTAAACTCTCAGTTGATAAAGACTCCCTCAGCGTCGCGCTGGGAGCTAAGAGGACGAGGATGAGGAGGATGAGGAGGATGAGGAGGATGAGGAGAGGGGGAGACGATAACTCCATGTTCCTAAACAACAGCTTAACTTATCTCCCAGCGCCTTCCTGCGCAGGATGTCCCATTTGGCTCTGAGGCAGCATCGTTATCACGTGAAAAGCGGCACTTTGGATGTTTATGAAAAGTGTTATTCTTTAAATGTTGGAAGTTTTTCGTGGCAGCTTGTATAAAATGTTCTTTGCTGAGTTGGCGTATCTTGTATCTTATCTGGTGTTGTTTTTAAAAAAATAAAAAATAAAGGTTTTCTCAGTGTTAAAGCTTTCTAGTGCTTGACCACACTGAAGATGCAACATGATTAAGATATGTAAACAGCCTTAAAAAAAACTTGTCGGGTTTTACAGCCTTTTGATAATCTCTCCTTGGTCAATTTTCAGCTTACATGAAGAGAAGAGAGAAGAATATTAAACCTTATGGATCAGCATTGTGCTGATGGACCCAGCAATCAACAACCCAATTGTTGTAATGTTGTATGTTGAGTTATGCCACTTGATATCTGATAACACATTGAGTTATATTCCACCAATGTGACCATTTTCAGTTTGAGCTCTTTTCAAACTGCATAAACAGACAACATACTCCTCACTAAGCGTTTCTAAAACCTCCATTTAAAATATCCAAACTAACCCTTTAACTGTGTTGATGGAGTGTTTTCCCTCATATTTATCATTTATTTCACGCCAGACCCTGTCGGTGTGTCAAACTTGGTCCCATTTGAAAACGTGTTTTGACGTAACGTCCAAGAAACTCCACATGGTTACATTTGTAATGGTAGAGCCCTATCCACTCCTATAAATGTAAAAAAAAGTCTGAGTAACACGTATTTCACTGAGATTGTTAGGGGCCTCTATAATCTGTCACATTTCAATTTAATGTACTCATGTAAAAGTTTTAACTGAATGATTTTTGCCAGCGTCGTATTTGAAAACAACGTTTGTTCACGACGAAGTGAGCCTGAACATCTGAAGCAACCTTTTCGCAAAACAAGACACATCGCTGTGGCCACCGAGTACATCTGAAATCTGAATGCGGAATACGAACCCGAACAAATAACCCTGCAGCTCTCCCACATTCGCCCCGCTATGAATCCTATCTTGTTTTCTCCGCTGTGGCTGTACGGAAGAATACAAATATTCAAATATGCGTTTGGCATTTTTTTTTTCCTCTCTCTCTTTTTCTTTTTTTCTTTTTTTTTTTTTGTTTTTTTCGCCACAACTGTCAGATGAATAATTCAGGCCTAATCTTCGGAGAGTGGCATGAATTGAACATACAGTACATCGCTCAGATGTCGGCCATCTCTGTCTGCTGCATGGTGCGCCCTGTGATCAACACATGAGCGGTTTGCTGCTCTGGCCCGCCTCTCATTGACTTTTAATGTTCGGAGCGCGCACAAGGTGTGATCATTGGGATGCCGGGCGGCAACGCAAGGGGGGTCAGGATGAGCATAATCAAAAGATGACCCTGCAGGCTTATTTCTCCCTGTCTTCTTCTCGGCCTCTCTCCTTTCATTAATAATATCGCTGGCCCTTTAAGCCCTTCATGAGTGTTGGTGGAGTGTCTGGAAGCTCTCTAATCCCTGTGTTGCTCTTTATTCTGCCCATGACGCTCATCCCCTCTGTGTCAGATCCTGAAACCTTGTTAATCCCCTGGTGGCTGCGCGCACGGGGCCCCAGCTGTCGCATCCCATGCTGCGCTGCTTCTTGCCCTGCTAATTTGTGGCCCTGCTTGGGATGCTGCTGATGTCACCCGGCCCCAACCAGGCTAGTAACTTTTCTTTTTTTTCTTTCTTCTTCTTTAAATTCTGGCTCTCTTTCTCTTGGTCTCTTGGTTTCTCAGCTGCTCTTCCTCTCGGCCGACGGTGAAAGTCCCAGCTGGCTCCAAGTGAAGGTTTTTTTTTATTTTTATTTTTCTGACTGTATTATTATGACTTCATGTCCTTTCACCTTATCGGCCCGACCTCACAAATCTGCCACAGAGCCTGTCTTCCTCTCCACCAGGAGCGCGGCGGCGGAGGAGGTTGAGATGAGCGACTTGGACTGAGCAGCGCACAGACTGAGCGTTTGAACGATGGCACATTAAAACCCAAAAGTTTAATTAGGAGTACTTGACAGTGCAACACAATGCAGTGCAGAGCTTTCTCTAACTTGTTTTAATAAAAGAAAGGAGATAAGAAGGAGCAGAGAGAAAGGGGGAAAGAGGCTGGCGGGTCATGTAACTGATTAGCACTGTTTGTCCAAGATGTCCAAAATGCAGAAACCTTAAACTCCTCAGCATTTCCTGCCATAATCATGTGAATATGACGATGGCAGAGCTGAGGAATGGTGATTTGTTCATTTTTGCATCTGCAGTGCAAACATTTTGGCTTGTATGGGAGACCTTTCGTCTCAAAATTAAATTTTTGGCTCAGGCAAGAGGTTCCTGTAAATATCAGAAAAAAAGTATTTTCCATCTAAATAACATAGGCTACCTTAGTAAGGCAAATCAAATGATCGGCACTAGTGTGATATCGCTCAAACCAGCGTTCCTACCCCTTGAACTTTGTCATACTTTGTCACATTACGGCCTCTAGCTTCACCGTACTTCATTGGCATTTCATGCTTCAGTATTCAGTCATCCTGAGTCAGGACTAAAACAACTTTTCAATACGATTGTGTCTTTTGGAGTACTTCCCTTCAAACTTTACACGTGGTGATTTTTGCTCTTCTTTGTAAAACAACTCAAATTCCATCAGACTGGATGGAGAACGTCTGTGAAGCTTCTGCCCTCTCAGTCTTTTATTTCTAAGAAAATAACCATTTATCCTTTTCATTCTTCCTCATGAACAATGTTTCGTTTCAACCACTGAGTTTATTGTCATGAGGTAAATTTTTTTTTTAAAAAACAGTTCAAAAGTTTTTAATCCTCTTCCTGTAAGGTGCAGTGGTTGGGAAGTCGGAAGCGGCTGCGTGACGTGTTCAATCGCTGATAATCAACCGATAACTGTTCAGATGGATCCAGGTTTCGGAATAGCCGACGTCCAAATGTCGTTCACCCAGTTTAATATCTGCCGAGACGATAAACTTGTTTCATCAGCGCACGACTGATGCTATCACCCGCCAAGCCACAGATTAGCGTTGCCAACACAGACTCCCAGGGTTCCTGTATTTGTAGGAATGATAAAATATCTTTTCACTTTATCAGATGTAAAAGCACTGTTTTGCTGGAGATTTAATACATTGTTTATGTCTGTGCCGTGCTGATTGTGCCAAACACTGAGAGACTACTTTGGTGAGATAGTAGCAGCAGCGGCCGCTAACAGAGACACTCACTTACTGGAGCGGCTGCCGCCGAGGACGCTGCCAGAACCCTGATTACTTTTGTGTTTGGGTTCTTTGTTAAATAAATGACTAAAGGTATTGCAGTGATAACTAAAATTAAAGACGGGATGTTTTTTGAGCAATATCTTCCCTTTTCAATTTCATTTCACCTGCAACAAAACTCACTTGTGTATTTTGAGCATCGACTCTTATCCGGGTTTCTCTGTAGATAAGCATTTATACACTACATGTCTACTTTTAGTTTTTGCTTTGTGCTTTAACTTTGTTTTCCTGCATTCTTGTTTTTTGTTCTGTTATTGCATGCTTTGTTGTGTTTCACTAATGTTTCCCCCCGTTTGTCTGTTCCACATATCAACAGACAAGTGCCTGGCGAATACAGGCGTATTAACAAGAGCTGCTTTACATTTAGATGTTGCTCAAGTGTTAGCTTCACATGTTGAAGCTAACAACAAAGACACACAGAGATTTAGAATGGAGATTTAGCCTTTGATGACACATCTGTTTGTTTTACTCGTTTAAAACCGTAAAACAAACATTAGACTAATTGGTGCATTCGTTAAGCTTACTTCCTGTTTCTGCATTTGCCATCAGAAGCTGCTGTAAATACAATACCTAGCCGGATAAAACCTTTTAGCAGCGTTCCTGTGGAATCTCAGCCCACTTCTCCTGAACAAAACTCCTTCATGTTTACAGATAGTTTTAGATTTCCTGACACCGGATTGACTCCATCTCGCCTCCTACAGGCTGTAGGTTTCCTGTGCCAGAAGAAAGAAACGTAGCCACAGAGCACCACTGAGCCACCACCGTGTTTCACTGTTGGCGTTTGGTCTTTGAGTGCTTCATTTTTTCCTCCTCCAGATCATTTATTCATAGGCTGAAAGTCTGATTTAGTGTCAGTTTTGAAAAGAGAAAAAGTCCTTGTCATATTCTGATTCATATATAGGGTCCAGTATCTTGTTATCTGCAGAGTCGCTGCTTCCTTTGTGTTTCTTGCACAACAAAGTGGGTTATAAGTTTCTTTGCTGCATGTCTTGTTTATTTCAAGATTTAGAGATTCATGTTTGGCTCTGGGTCGAGTCGCCCCTCTCACTCATCCATATTTTGCACATAGAGAAGTTGCAGTTTTCTGTCAGGTGTCTTCCAGTTTGTACCAGTAAAGACACCATGTCATATCCACGGACTAACATTATGCATCATTTCATATCAGGAGCTGGTTGCACTGCCCGCTGGGCGTTTCATACTTTCGCCATTTTGGTTGCTATATGTCCAACTTTTTCAGGGAGAAAATGGTGCCGTCTCCTGCAGGACATTTTGTGTGTTTTGGTTATTGTCAGACATATTTCACAAGAGTGAACTTGTCTAAACAGATCTTTGAATAGATAGGAACAAAGTGTATAATATAAAGTTTTTAGATCATAAAATACACATGGAATAAATGAAACACAAGATCTGTGCAGTTATTTGAACATTTATTTACAATATTCATCAAAGTACTTGCCTTCAGCTAAAACCTGGAGACTGAGGTAGAAGGGAACACAATGATTTAGCAAAGGGGCAAATCCTGTGGAATCCAGGACACCCTTAGTCATTTTACATAAATACATAGGACCAGCATTATACATTTCAAAGTTTTCATAGCACAAAAAAATCCCTCAAAAACCTTGTTGGAGAGTGACTCGGTCCTAACTTTACTCCCCTGACAATAAAAAGTGTGAACTCTGCAGGGATTTCCGAAGTTTGGAAAAGAGAATTCGTTCGCATTTGCTCTGAGGAGTCAGAGTGAAACAGAGACCGACAGGATGAAAAGACGATGAAAGCGACGGAGAGAGACCAAACAAACGATAGCGGCGAAAATTGGAGCCGGCGCTCCGAGCTAAGACACTGGGAGAGAAGCTGACCCCATTCCCAACTTCTTTCACTGTGGCCTGATCGATGTGACATGCGTTGCGATTGCTGCTCTGGTGTCTGAGCCCGCCATCCTTCCCTTTCACTGTTGCCTCTGTACTGCCAGTCATAATCACAGCCTCGCTCTCTCTCGCTAAAGCGCAGGGGCCAGCAAGCGCCGCGCTGCTCCTCTCCCGCTGCCGTCCCCCCTTCTTCTGGACCAAGTGTCACGAAGAGAAATGGGAGAGAGAAGTCAATGACGATTTTCCAACAGTCACTCACTCCCCAGTGGATTTTCTTCACTTCCTTCTGCGAGGGACCCAGGATTATCTCCAAAGGCCGCTGGTTTATTCGAGGTCAGGATAAATATTCACAAATCCTGCACGCCGCTTTCAGAACCGAGAGGGCAAAAAGTTACAGAAAAAAATTTATATGCGTGGGGTGAAGTTTGTGAAGAGCGGTACATCACATTTCTTCTGCGAAGACGGAGAGACACAGAGAGAGGAGAGGTTATCGAGTTCAGGTCAAAGCGACACAAAACACATTTGCAGCTGTGTAATAAGTGATTGCATATTTGCTGTGCAGCGACTCTAGAAGTTTTTCGCTTTGCTTAATTGGTGAGCATACGCGCCTGTGTGGGCACTCAATTAAACCCCTCCCCACGCTTGCTTCCTTTTCTTCCACAATCTATTCCCACATGTAAACAAATAGAACCGACTCCGCTTCTCATTTGCAAACGCAGCTCTATCAAACAATGAATCTCCAAATTTTGCAGAGTGTAAGTCTAGCCATCTCTGAATCACCATTTTTTTTTGGAGGGGGTTGTTTTCTCTCCCCCTCTTCACCTGGTAGGAAAAGAGAATTGTACTCTAAACCACAGAGCCGAGAGTTTCTAATTTCTCCCAGGCATCATGCATCCGTTTTCGTTTGACAGCCAGAAAGCGGCGCCTGATATGCCGTCGCAACCAGCAGAGGATTGAAGTGGTGAAAAGCGAGCGCTTTAAACAGCCAGACAGCGAGAGGAGAGGGCCGGCGTGGAGAAAGTGGGAGAGAAAATGACAAGAAATGAAATAGACGCGGTAAAGTGGGAACATAGTAAAAGACAATTTCATTTCCTGTTCGACTTCTTTGGCAGTGGATGCCTGGGCACGCTGCCAAAGTCACCAAACTGTGATTAGGCGTCTGGGATTTGTATTTAAAAGAGGCTGTCGTGTCCATTTCAAAGATATCTGCACATTGTCGCATGGTTAATGACACAGATTAATTTATTAGG
Organism: Poeciliopsis gracilis; assembly: GCA_911649635.1. Classification (NCBI taxonomy): domain Eukaryota; kingdom Metazoa; phylum Chordata; class Actinopteri; order Cyprinodontiformes; family Poeciliidae; genus Poeciliopsis; species Poeciliopsis gracilis. The sequence goes on from CAJVRI010000287.1 coordinate 4,041,737, forward strand.
TCACAGATCCTGTCAGCAAAGATCACAGCAGACAGAACAATACTCCAAGCTTTGAGTGTCTCACAGACCACCATTCACATGAGCAACCAAATACAGAAAGAGTGGCACAACTACAAACCCACCAAAACATGGCTGTCTAGCTCAACTAAAAAGACTGGCAAAGAGGGGGTTAATTAAGTTATAAAGCGTATTTTAATCTAAATAAATATGTTTACGGGTTAAATAGACAATTCGTAAAAATGTGATCTATGTTTTTAAAAGTGATTAATAACTGTTTAGATGGAAAAATTCAGGTTTTTGTTGGAAAATATTCAAACCTACTTCCGGTTCAGATCGCGTACTTCCGCTTTTCCGATTTTCACAAGAAAAGTTCCACAACGCAAGAGACAGAATGGAAATATAATCAAATGCAATCCACGCTGAATTGTCAGGCAGGAAGGTCGTAAATTACTTCATGTTTCTGCTGATGAGTTTTCATCACAGTGCTTATTTTTGCTGAAATGTTATTTTAGTGAGCTTGATGCCCTTTTATTGTGTAGTGTGCAGTGTATAGTGTATCCTCACTCATTTCATCTCTCACCGCATTTTCACGAGGATACTTCAACTGGCTTCAACTTCATTTGTGATGTAAACATCATTGTTGAAAACATTCCAGTGACTCTGGAGGAGGAACTGATCTCCACGGCTCAGGGGGTTGAGGGGATTTTGTTGACGGTATCACTACACGTAATGCACAAATCTGTCCTTTTCAGGTCTAAGACACAACAAATATGCGGAAGAGGGTGCTCTGATGAGATGAGGTCAAAACTGAACTTCTTGATCTGCGCGCGAAATGTTTTGTGTACACACGGTCCCGTCGGCTTCGTGATAAAATTTGACGACGACACCATGACGTTGTGGGATTTTCTTTTATTTCAGTGACAGAAATGCTAGTCAGATTAAACACATGGGAATCCCCTGTGAAAACCTGATAGAGACTTGGCTGGAATGGAGGTTCAAACATTCAGTCGAGTGTCTATGATCATGCAAGTCAATCTCAAGGCTGGCGGGACACACCTTTTATCTGACCTGTGAGATCATTTCATACGGCCTACCTGTAGGTTACACCTATTTCACTACATATTCCATAAAGCACCACAAAAACACCTCGACATGGAGGCGCAGAAGATCCGCAGAGAGTCAAAATCAGTAAGGAGGCTTGAGGATAAGCCAGACAACACATACCAGCCGGTTTCCTGTTAAGAGCTTCCACAGCTCTGCACTTACCACCAAACATTAATGGACTGGTTGCTAAGACACGGACAAGGAGGTACAAAGTCCAGAGAAAATGAAATATGCCTTTGGTCAAATCTTATGGTCACTCTCATATTTTAACAATGTCTTCACAAGAACAAGACAGCTAAATAGATATTGTATGTGTAGTAAGTATAATTTGACTGAACTTGAAGCATTTTGCAAAGACGAATGTGTAAATATTCCACTCTCTGAATGTGCAAAGTAAAATAAAATTGTAGAAGATTAATTAAAATGTAGATGACATATATATATATATATATTGTCATATTTATTTGTAAAACCTTTAAAACAAATTTCCAATTACGCACTACTTTGTGTTGGTCCATCACATAAAATACCAATTAAATATGAACCCTCCGGTTGTAAAGTGACAAATTAAGAAAAAAGTTAAAGGGGTAAAACACTGTTGCAAGGAACTGGGCCTCAGGGGGAACAACACAGCCTACAAAATAAAATTTCCCCGTCATTACATTTCTTTCTCCTCTGTTTTTCCCTCTGGAGCTGAACTCTTTGTAGAGCCAATTTTAGCCTTGCTGAATGAAAATATTTTGTGCACCGGAGTTCACTCAAAGTGTGTCGAAAGAGATTATAGTGAAGGTGATAGAGATGCTGTGCAAAATGGTACTAGCTAATGCCTCAATAATAGTCAAGCGAATGTTCTGAATGCTTTAAAAGAAAACATTTAACACTGTAATGCTGTGTGCATGCACTCCTGAAACACAGGACCGGGGTTTCCCAGCAGAGCTGAACTGGATGTGAGTGCACATGCATGGCGTGTGTTTCTTTCAGACGCTGTGCTTTAATGTAAACTCAGCTTTCAACATTCCCACGCTGTGGCAAAACTCCAGGCTGTGCATTACGTCAGACGCTGACATGTGCTCAGCTTGTGTGAAAATGCGGACTGAATGTTTGACATGGCTGACCACCAGACTCAAAATTAAATTGCTTTGTTTTTGTAAATGACATGTAATATGCATATATTATGTGCTTATTATATGTAAAATTGCACACACACACACACTCTAGTTTTTCACAGGGCCATATCCACTGTTAGATCTGCGAAACTGGTTTGAAATATTCATCTGAGGGACGGAGATCTTTCATAGTGCCCTATTAATAACACAAAACGGTGCTGAACCGTAGCTGGGAGAAACATGCCGGGGGCATCTGCTGCCCGAGATTTCTATGGGAATCTCTGATGGTGCGCAAAGGGTCATTTGCATTACCCCCTTTCAGGTGCTTTTTATCTGAACCTGGCTGCACGCAGCGTGTGTCGCCGTAGTAGCTGCTGCAGTTGCCTGGACAACTGATCTTTGGAATCAGGTCGTGAGACAAGAGAGGATAGATGAGCCGAGGGGGAGTGTGTGTGAATCGTGGAGATTGATGTTTTTGTTTTGGCAAAGTAAAAAGTAACGCAGAACGGTGAAGGACCTGGAATCCACGTTGAACGCAATCGCCGTCCAGTTCTTTAGGTTCGAATTTGGCCCGTTAGATGTCCCGTCAGAGAAAATGTTTTTTTGTGGGCATGCAAAGATAAAACTGTAAACTCCTTTTCGTCTACCAGATACCAGATGGAAAATGTCGAACATCGCTTTTACTTCTTCAATTGTGTTTTAGCTGGTATCTCATGTCTCCTAGCGTGGAGATCTAACATACTGGCACCCTATTCAGTAAGTTAAGAGTTCTATAATTTACCCAGTCACCCTCAAATTTAACACAAAAGTGAATGCTTGCTTGCGACAACTACTGCAATATGATATACAAGAATTTTAAGAGACTAAGGGATACACCAGTGCTTTCCATTAATGCCACTGATGCACATTAGCATATTTTTTCTGACACTGTGTGACCATAGTCGCCTACGTTATTCGCAACAGCGAATGGAAACATCAAGAAAGTCCCATTTCTAAAACATAATCATTTCATGTTTCTCACAGTAAATATATACTAATTTAAATAATCACATCATTTAGCCTTAAAATAGTCCAGCAAAATCATGCTACATTTGTGGCATTTGGAAATGAAGCTAAAATACTATATTTTGACAGAAAGTATTCACAGCACTTCACGTTTTCTGCACATTATTGTGTTACAGCATAGTTTTCTCGTTTTAACACATTTGCAAACTTTTCTTCCCAACATTGTTATAATGGGTTATTTTTGTGTACAATTTTGAGGAAAGAGATTACTTTAATACAATTTGGAATAAGGCTGAAATATAACATGTGCAAAAGGGAAGAGCTGGAAGAGCTTTCCAGACATGTGTTGCAATCAACAGATAAGGTCAAATCCTCGGATTCATTTGGCTCAGACACAGAGAAAAATAAGAGCGACGACCGCAGCCATTTACTGGGAATAACACGTACGTTTGGTGACGAAGGCGACTGATTTCATTGAACCGGGCAAGCTTCGCGAATCAACAGACATTTTCTACTCATAAATATGTTTTAAGGCAGCGAAGACCAGCATGCAAGAAAAGATAAAGTGCTGAGAAAGTCCTTCAGTGCACATTACCTCAATTCACCCTGCGTAGTATTGAAAAAAAAAAACACAAAAAAACCTTCTCACATTTCTGTTTGACTCTGCTTCCATGTAGACCCAACCATCAGAGATGGGGAGCTCAAATCTAATACCTCCAGGGAGACAAAATGTTTCTACTTCTACTGCATATTAGAAGCAAGCTATTTTCTCCGAGTGTGGCATGTCTTTTTTCAATATCAGGGGCTCCGTGGAGACACATATGGCTTTGGGCTGGCAGCGGCGCGATGAGACTGCGAGCTGCTATCTGACTGACTGATCGTTTTTAATAATACCCACGCTCTTGCTCGCATTTGTTCATATCTAACCAGGGAGGTGTTAGAGTGGAGCAGTGCAGCGCTGTTTTTCTATTATCATGAAACCGGGACAGTGGTCACATCGTCTGCGGCCTCAGGGGGAGGAGATTTCCCCCTCTCATGTTCTAAATAACATCCCAAAGCATCGAGCGCGTCATTCATGCTCACTTTCACAGTAAATCTAATGCTTTGTGTCAGCAGCCATGTGTGCGGCGTATCGATCGGTGCCTGCAAACAACACGTGGGAATGAGTGTTGAGCAGAGTGTCAGGCTCACTGACAGCAGGTGAGCAAACAGAGGGCAAAAGCTACATGAGCCGTGAGGTAACGCCTCTCCACTTTGGTTCAACGGATTATCAAAACATTGCTAATCGATCCGATATCAATATCTGTATTGGTCCGATACTAAAAAGAAAGTCAGGTAGCGGTGCTCAATCCATAAGAACAGACCTGTTCAGTCTAATTCTATGCTTTTTCTCTGAGTGACTTCATGCTTAATTATTTATTTTAAATCATATTTAGAATCCCTGACTGCACTTTCTGAACCATTTGAAAGTTAAAGTTTATTTCTAGTTTGACCAAGGGAGTCAGCCTATTGTTGTTTTTTTTTTGTTTAGTTTTTATCAGTTTCTTTGTTATTTATTTTACGTTGGCTGTTTTACTCCCAATTCCAGTGACTGAACATATTAAAGTTGTGTTGCTTTTACATATTTGACCAAGCTTATCGGCGTATTTATCCGTGCTGTACTGGTGCAGAGATAGCAAACTGATTTGTTGTTTAGTACGTTCATGTCTGTGCTTTTTGAAAAAGGTTTCACGTTCTAAGTCAGTCCAGCGCTGATTTATCGACCGATACTAAATCTCAGATATCCGTACTGGTATTTAAAGAGAAAAAAGTGGATTGGTTCATCCCAAACTGTTCTCTTATGGACCGGCAGACCAAAAGATGTCCTTGCTGTTCTACCTAAGCCAACTCTACTTCTCCAGTGTTAATGTTGTGAGGTCCGTTCACCCTCCCAAGGTCTCCTGGAGAAACGGGCTTCAAGCTCGGCTGATTGCGCACAGACATAAAAACACCTTTATCTACTTTATCAGCCTCTCTGTTGACTCACTGCTTTGACATGTACTCCTCCTCTCCGCGTGAAGTCACCTGTCTCCTTCCTCTTGTTGAAACCATGGAAATCTTGTTTAGCCCTCTGGATGTTTTGCCTACTCATAATTTAACAGGGTCACTAGCTCAAATGTTGCATATATTTATTATAAATTTCCATCCTTTAGGTCTGAATCTAAATATTTTGAGCAGGTTGATGTTCATTCATCTTTAAAGAAACCTGCATCTTCGCCGGCAGCCTCACAACAACGGCACATCCAGTCCTAACTATTTTTTCAAGTCCCAAAAAAAAAAAAAACCCATTAAAAATGTGCATTCAGGAAGATTCAAATAACAATCTAACTTTTCAATCAGGCACATCTTATTTGAATTGTTGCTACTCGCCTTCACACTGGATGTTTATAGAAGCAAGAAAATGTTATTTTAAACTAATTTCTATTTCCGAAATCCAAAGATCTTTATGCAAAAGCTTCAAAATAAACTACACATTTTTCTTGACAGAATTATTTACATATAAATTCCTGGTTATTTAAAACTAGAGCAGAGATCTGAATTTTTTGGCTGCTTTTCTTTTTTCTGGTTCTTGTGAAGCTTTAACCTCTTAATACTAATTTTTTTTTACTTATATATCATCTTGCAACCTATCTTACAACTATAAACTGTGCAGGCTAAGGGTAAGATGCTCTTTGCTCATAAAGTCTCCACAGAAACCGTCTCTAAGGAACTTGGGTTCAACTCATGATGCCATAAAACCCAGACCATCTGTTAGTTTGATTTTTTTTTTTATCCAAACTGCTCTGTTAGTGATGAACACTGGCTGCAGGTAAGATACTGACAGCTAATAACTCTGCTGATAACTATTTGCTCATTTTGAAGGGTCCTTCTCTATAAGCAAGGTCAACTGCATTTGGTTCGATTGATTTAAAAAAAAGAAACTAGAGTATCTGTCTTGATAAACTCTGCAAGCGGTGGAACCCAGAAGCTCACAAAAGGTTTTCCACTCATGCAAGATTTTTTTTTCACATTTCTCGTGGTTGGAAAACTGTCACTTCTCATGTACGCGACCATTTAAAGGCACAAGTGTGGCTGAGCTTCCACAGTCAACCTTGTCCTTCAAAATTTCTGTAAATTACACATCTATCGCAGTGAATGCTTTTCTGCAGCTAATTTAAAACTGAATAAAGGAGAAATACTACCAATTATTTTTCACTCGCAGAGATGAAATGGGAGCTCGGCGCCCATAGAGCTCTCTGCGCCATCGACGGCACCTCGGTCTGAAGGCTGCGAGAAACACAGCGGCAAAGCAAACAGGTAATGTAAACTGTACACTTGTCAGTAAAAAAGAAAATAAACTTTTTTTTTTCCTCCAGGCAGGTTGAGGTCAAGGTCATTTTGACGTGAGGAAGGGGAGGGAAAAGAACAGATGGTGGTGACTGTTAGTCCGAACGGCACAAATGTACACACTATTTTATCTTTTCAGACATGCTGTTCTGTGCTGTTTATCAAAACGTAACCTTGTTTTTCAGTTCTCACTTAACTCGCAAGGAAACGGATCGGAAGAGGGCAAAATACAAAGATACAAAAAAAAAAAGCTGACTGCAATGTGCTGGGACACTTTTTGTCGCATTTTCTAAATATGGAGTCTTTTTGCTATTGTCGGAATTATATCTATTTGACGCTTGATATTTAAATACAGTGTATAAAAACACACATGACCTTTCCAGGTGACGGCGTCTGTTTGGTGGAGCGTGCTTCCTGTGCATATCTCCTTCCTGAACGGTATCGGTGGTAGACATCTCCACGGCGTTTAAACCTGGAAGCAGCCGTTTGAACGGGTGAATGTGAAATCTTCAAGAATCTGGGAATTGTGAGGGGAAAAAGAGAGAAATCAGACTCCTATAGGTCTACAATTGTCCAGATGTTTTTTACAAATCCATGACATCATCATTTGAACTTCCCCATATTATTTAAAGGCATGCTAATTAAGTGTATGCAGAACTTAAAGATCAAAATAAATATGTATTTTTTATATAATAGGAATATTTTTTTTATTCTATGTGAAACATTTAGTCTGAATTGATGTCAAGCAGACCAAGGAAACGGTTTCTGCTTTCTAACCATAAGAGCAAACAGGGATTTAAATTGGAGCAGCAAAAGCAAATGAGGTGGATTAGCAGTGCTTGTCAACAACAGACGGATTCACCCATGAAACGTTACTGTGGAATGCTTCTTCCTGGAAATTAGGCTGTTAACATGACATGACAGTTTTCAGTCAGGGGCCTCCTCAGATGGGTAGCAAGACTGACTGCATCTCCATACACAACATCTGTTTGGGGATACTTGGTTGAGATGCGTTTCTGCAAAATGAGGTATTGCAGAATTTAATTTGTAGGAAAACTTCTCTGTCGTACTATTTTGACAAAAAGCACTCAGGCTTTAGATTCTTATTTTTCCACCGAGACGCTAATATCAAAATACTGTGCGGATGCTAAAAGTTAAACTGCTCATGCAATGGTTGTAACCATTCCTGAAAAGAGTTTGTGAGAGAACAGTATGGCGGTTCAGCGTCAGAAGCAGGAAGTCATGCTTCCCCCTCCCCAGAATATTATCCCAGAAAGTCAGACGTTGCTGTTTAGAAGATGAGCTTCTGATGTTCCCTCGGAGTGATAATCTCCACAGGCGCCCGGATGGATCTGTTTTTTTTTTTTTACAAAACACTGCCGGCGTTAGACAAGGTCAGAACAGTCATCATGATCCCCACAAGCTGCATTTGCACAAAAAGGACACTCCATTAATTTGGACGTTGTTTAGAAAAGCGAGAGAGGGCGGTGAGGGGGAGGAGAGGAAAGAGGAGTGCTGGAGGAATGAGGGAGGAGGAGAGGTGAAGCTGGTTTCCAGGAAGCGACGGGGACGGTGCAAGAATGATAACATAATGAAACCAAGAAGAAAAAAGCTGGATGATGCGTGGCTGGGGAACTCGGTAGCATCCAACCAGAGCTAAAAGCCTGGCATTGTGAAAGAGGGTAAAAAAAAAGAAAAAAAGAAATGATATACAGATTTATTGTGCTGCTCATCACCACTGATGTGCCTCTGAACATGAACTTTGACCCCTGAATTATAACATGGTGGACTTGTTGCTTTTGCAGACCCTTTTTCTTTCTAAAAGAGCAGCATCTTCATAAGTAAAGAGAGAAATGCTCTCAATAGAAAAGGTTCAACAAACATTCATTGATGTGATTTGCTGCTGTGAAAAGCAGACCACCCACAGTGTTTATTTTTCCTCTGGTTGTTTGCTCGCAGATACGGAGAAGCGCGTCGAAGATTTCATCCGGTAGATTTTATGAGGAATAGATTAGTACAGGCAATCTGCAATTATCGTTCGATCCAAATTTCCGGTTGTTAATAGACGCAGTTTGTCAGTTTGGAAAGAGAAAGGATCAGACAAAAGACGTTTTTCAGGAGAAACTTTTCAAGCATTTTAATCAGAACCCGAATATTTGTATCAAAAAAAAAAGATAAACTGACATTGAACTATAAATTTTTCTTTTAAAAAGAAAAGGCAACTTTAATCTTTACTTAGAAGCGATCTTATGTTTTCATGTTTGTTACATAGAATACAATGTTGCCTCTTCTGAGTGTTTTTGGTGTGTCGAGGGCTAAATTGGTCTGATGGGCTTTTGATCAGTCTGGATAAAAGCGTACATAAAACATGTATGGCGTTACCATAGTTACTTACCAGCTGACCAGAGAAGACAGTTCTCTTCAAAACTTGCGCGGCCATGTTTTTTTTAAATGATGTTGTGCAACATTAAAAGCTCAAAATGAATGACAGACATGCTTATGTTTGAGAGCATATACGCGTTTTCACAGAGCCTCCCATGCTTTAAGCCAGCTTGTGAATTCAATTCGGTTTATCTAAACACGTAGCGCCATTTCACAACAAAGTTTGTTCCAAGTTGCTTTCAAAACAACAAAGCCTTGTGATTAATTGTGACGTAATTTCTGTCTTGTTTTTAAATATAACACAAAAAATTAATTTCCCCTTGGTGTAAGTGAGGTATTGGATTGTATTTATTTATTTATTTTTTCCATCCTCCGGTGATGCTGTTTGAACATTTCCATGTTGAACTAGTGAACGATTCCTGCAACGTATCCAATTTTTCACATGACTGAATGCCCAGGAGCTAGTTTCAAGACGTGTCTTCTGATTAGGCAAATGTCTTACAAGGAGATTTTAGGATCACTTCATCCACTATCAGCCTGCAGGTACAGACAGCTGGAAGAAGGGAGGGGGACCCCAGAGTAAAAACGAGGATCGTAAATGAGCCTGAGATGTTATTGTTTTATGGGGCCTGTCACACGGAAGCATAAAACTACGAAGATTCATTTATCCAACACTTATTTCCACCATTGAGTGAAAATACGGCTGAGCAGATTAGGTAAGAGGAGAAGTAAAGGAATCTGCTTTAATCTGTAATCCTCAACAATCAAACTCCTAATTTGTTTGTCTAGAAAGTCCAGTTGGTTTGAGGAGGCGTGAATGCGCAAACCAGGAAGCGGATTGCAGCGCAGGGCATTCTGGGTAAATACAACCCAAAACAAACACAGGAGTCTAAAGCTAGGAGTAAGAAATGACTTGTGGTCTGTTACCAAAGACAAAAGAGAAATCTTTTTCTTTCTTTTTTTACATTTAGTGAAGAAGGAAGCTGCGCTCATGTCTTCTTCAGGGGGTTTGGTGTTGTTTCTGCCACTGGTTCTTGTTGCAGCGCCACCACAGGCAAGGAGCGGAACAGGCTTTTCAAAGGGTTTGTTCAGTTTGATACAGTGAAGTGTGAAAGCAAACACTGCGCCAGCTGGAAATGTAACAAATGTTACCAAGTCTACCGCATTATCAGCCTAAGCATCTTGGACTGTTGCTGTTTGATTTTTTTTTTTAGTAAAAGCCGCCGGTCCTTTGTTGCCGTTTTTCTACCACAGACTTGTCGAACCTTTCTGCACCTCATGAGCAGCGATTTGTTGTGTTTTCCAGCCTGACATTTTCCCTGTCTGTCAGTCTGTCCCCGGAGCCACTGCTCCCTGAGCGTCCATCTGTTTTCCAGCGTGTGTCTGCATGTGGCCCAGAATACAGAGGGAGACGAACACTGTCAGGGGCCTTCAAAGACACCGGAGTAATTTCACCTCCAGAAATCCCACCAAAGTCCTCCTTTTCCTCCCTCCTGTCTTGATGTCGTCTCTCCCCCTCCTGCTCCCCTCCTTCTGTGTCTTTATCTTCTTTCTCCCTTTGTATTTCTACTCTCTTTCATGCACCACCCTATATTTTTTCTCTGTATATCTGTCTCATTCCTGTGCTTGCCCTCCCTCACGCCAACCCACCCGCTCTCCCCTCATCTGTCTCTCTCTCTCTCTCTTCTTCTCTCCCCTCTCTCTCTCTCGCTCGACCATACCTCAGGTACACCTGGCTGGCTGCTGAGGGTTGACACTTTAAAGACACTGGCTTCAGCTCCGGCTGCAAGTGGAATATCAATATCCGCTGTACGAGCGCTCACCGTCGCCGTTCTGTCTCTCACACACGGAGCAGCATGGAGCACACGCGCAATATCCCCACGCACCCCGTTGACCTCCAACGCCGCTCGCTGGTGCTTCTGACTCCATCAGAGGGGATGTTCAGCGAGGTCATGTTTGTCATGTTGCGGCATGGGCTCAGGGACCGAGGAACCCCGGAAAGAGGCCGCAAAGCGCCCGCCGCTCCACCTCCACATTGCTTTGTTATTACAATGCACTGTTTTTTTTTTCTTTTCTTTTTCTAAGTAGCATGTCCTGCATGTGTTGGTTACATCAGAGGAATTTTAAGCAGCTAACTGTAAGGCCCCCTAAGACCTTATCCGTGCATAAAAGCATGTGTGTGTGTGTGTGTGTGTGTGTGTGCGTGTGTGTGTGTGTGTGTGTGTGTGTGTGTGTGTGTGTGTGTGTGTGTGTGTGTGTGTGTGTGTGTGTGTGTGTGTGTGTGTGTGTGTGCAGAAACCCCCTGTTTCTGTGCACCCCTGCTAAAGCCTCCATCTCCTTCCTTCAATCTTTGTTGATTTATGTTTTTTCCTTTAAAGCTGAATGGATTTCTTTGCACCTGGGAGCATTTTTTTTTCTCAGCATACTAACTTAGAACTTATACTTATATCATTTAATAACTTTCTTCCTTTCTTTATTTAATAAAAAACTTATCCCAAAATTTTATGCACTGGCCATAACTTTTGTCTTTTAAACCGAACAGCTGTTTAGTTATCCAGCAAACACTTACCTTTTCTACTCATGTAAAACACTGGAGTTTTGTTGGCTTCAAAATAGCAAATCATTTATTCATAAAGGGCTTTATAGACCGAGTTAAACTGACCTGATGCCTTCTTTGAGCCTCATGAAGCAAAGTTGGGCTTTCTCGCTTTGAAATTTCCACAACGTCAGGCCTGACACCTAGTGGATACAGAAACTGCCTGGAGGATCAAAAGTTCACAAAAACCCAAAGAAAACTCGGCAGTGCAATTTTATTCATCCCTCTCAACTCTTATGCCCCCAAAATAAAAGCCAGTGCAACTAAAATGCATTCAAAAGTCCATAGAATTCACCTCTGTGAAATTCATTAAAAAAATACAAGGGAATAAACAGCATCATGAAGACCAGCGATTACAGCAGACAGGTCAATAAATCAATCAATCAAGTGTATTTGTATTGTACATTTCAGCAACAAGGTAGTTCAAAGGGCTTTACTTCATGAAAACACACCAAAAGTCACCAAAACATCATACCGCCACCCATTTTAGAAACCAGTCACAAACATCACATTTTGTCCAGTGCCATCATCAAAATCATCAACGCACATCAGATTTGTTGGTCAATGTGTCCATTGATTATGATTCAAAAGCAACTCTAAACAGATGGGGGGTTTCCTACCCGGTGTTTCAGCTGCTTTGGAGTTTTCTGGCTATGATTATGTTCTGATATAATATCCCCAACTGGAGACATCTCACAGAGCTCTGGTCAGCTCAAATTGCAAATGCTGCAAACCTTCCAAGACACGGTCAACCACCTAAACCGACCTTTACCGCAGCCGAGGAGAGCGTTAATGAGCCGAGTAACCCATGGTAACCCAGGAGGAGCTGCAGAGGTAAACAGGCCAGGTGGGGAAAACTGCTGCTGCAGGTCACAAATCAGAAGAAAGTCCTACGAAGTCCTCTCTGTCATTTGCCACAATCTAAGTACCAGGTACAGAATACATGTGGAAGAAGGCAATCCTGGATTAGAACATGTTAAGAGGCCACAAGATGTGAGAGTTGAGCTTCGCCTCTGAAACTGTAGATCAAAAAATAATGATATGTTGGAATGGCTCACTCAAAGTCCAGACCAAAAGTATAATTGAGAAAATGCGTCAGTTCTGAAAACCAGTGCTTGAAGATCTTCTCTGTCCAGTGAGTTCAAGCTATTTTTTTGAAGCGCACATTTTCTGCATAAATGCTTTATTGGCATTTCCTCATAGAAATACCAATAAACTACTCTGGAATTTGTGTTTGCGATGTAATAAAATCTATAAATACTCTAAACTCCTTTCTGTTGTCATTAAAGAATGCCCCTTTTAATCCAGCAGCAACAAAAAAAAAGATGATCAGCGTTTCTTTTTCTTTTTTTGTTGTTGTTGTTTTTATATAATGGCGCTGTGGACAAGTTTGTGCCAACAAATTAACAGCAGCATAACACTCTTTCAGCGAGGGAAGGAGGCATTTTATTGGTCGCATGTTTAATTAGCAAATGGGATATTTAGACAGTTATGCAGACAATAACCGACCGGCTGACGTGTGAACGAACAAAACAGCTCCATCACCACGACTGTCTGTTTATTTTGAAAGCTCAGAGTGTGACCACACGGTAGCAATCTGTGTCGTCAAAATAAACTGACCTGGAATAGCAAGGATTACAGACGTCTGTGGTCCATAAATCCAAATTGCCTGGGCTTTAAGGTTTGTGGAGCTTTTGACACAGTATAGCTGAAATCATAACCCGTCTCTCTGGGCAATGACTCACTCCATGAGGAAAAAAAATAAAAGAAGCAGAATCACAGGAATTTATCCAGCTTTGTCCGACTCTTCTCTGGGAGTGAAGCTTGTTTTGGGCTGTAAGTCTCAGCAAGCTCAGTCAAGCACAGAATTGCCCCCCCATTCACCACCCCACCAGCACGAGGCCATCTAAAGAGAAATGACGGAGTGACAGGCCGGTGCACATGCAGCCCAAACTTCACAACGGAACAACAAGGAGGAGACTTTTTTTCCGGGAGAAAACGTGGAATCGAAGCAATAGCTGGTGCTGTGAGGCGTGAGGAGGCGCCAGCAGCCATTATCGTTTCAACAAAGAGGATTTTAATACCTTTTTTTTTTTTTACTCCTCTACAGAGCTGGGGAGACTGATGAAAATGTTCTTCAGCAGTTTGCCATTGATTTAATAAAAAAGGGCCTTAACTGAGCAAACACTGATGAAAGGGAATCATTATCTGGGCTTGTATGAGGTCCAGAGCGCCTCCGATTCTTCCATATTTATTGCCAGTGGTTTGTCTTATCTGCAGCCCCCCTGAGACGTTTTTAGAAAACACTGCACACATTTTACAGGAACCGGGGAGGAGACTGATATAAATTCAACTAAGTGTGGACTATTTACAGTGACTTTCAAACTATTTCCTAGCACTTGTTGTGGAGCTTGACCAACACAAAGCAGTGCGCCATGGGATTAAAGGGGAGATATGCATTTTGAAATTACTTACAAATAATCTGAAAAGATACTTGTGCATTTTCACCAATCCCCCCCCCCCAAAAAACAAAAAACAAAAAAACAACAGTATTTACTTTGTGGGCTACATAGAAAAGCACTCCACACTTTTCAAATATTCACAAAAATACACTAAAAATCTTTCAGCTGCATAATTATGAAAAACTCTGTGTCACCCAAAGCTCATTTAAAGCTTGTAGTTATAAGAAAATGGAAGAAAAAAAAACAAAAAACAAAAAAAAAAAAACAAGTGAAAACAGTAAATTTTTTGCAAAGCCCCGAAAGGGGAGCAGTTACATAAAGTTAAGCACAGACTGAAGTCTCAGTTACTTTCAAAAAGACATTTCACTTTACTAAGGTGAAACATTTCCCCTCCCATTCACCACCTCCACACACACAAACACACACACACACACACACACACACACCCCCACACACACACACACACACACACACACACACACACACACACACACACACACACACACACACACACACACACACACACACACACACACACACACGCATCAGTGAGACTCAACCCCCTTGTGTATTCCTTCTATTAAATCAGGAGCAGATAATCATTTGGTGATATGAGGGACGCAACAATGGTAGTGGGCGGCAACAGTATTTTGGATCTTTTCTCTCTACTTTTTTTTTTTTTTTTTTTTTGCTCCTATATGGAAAAAAAAAGCTTTGCAGCAGCGTCGACTTTTAATACAGCTTGTTGCCTGCAGGCAGACATTAATGAGTCCTTTTTTGTCAAGGTGAAGGAACAGAGACAGCAGGCAACATGCCCGAGTTTAAAAGGATGCAATCACAGAAGTGAATGGGTGTAATGTGTGGGTGATGAGTTGAGACCGCTTTGCGTTCAAAGCAAAGACGCTGAGCTCGCTCTCTCGCTCTCTCTCTCTCTCTCTCTCTCTCTCTCTCTCTCTCTGTCTTTGTCTTTCTGTGTCTCTTTACAAAACACAGATCTGTGAAGCGCCCTTATTTGTTGGGAGTCTCAAAGTGAAAGCTAATCAGCGGCGTCCGCAATAAATCCATTGTTTTATTGCTGACGAGAAAAGCGAATCAAACTTTCGCAGCGGTTTGGTTTTGACAGCGCGGCCACTAGATGGTGCTGTTTAGCTGCTACTGTTTTGGAGAAAGTTTTCCTGGCTGGAATGCCAGGATCATCATCATCATCATCATCATCATCATCATCATCATCATCATCATCATCATCATCATCATCATCATCATCATCATCCATTTGCCGGCTGATGTTTGACCTTAACTTTAGGGTGCTCGCGCTTGCATCAGACAAGGCAAGCAAAACCGCATCATTTTGAGGCTGAGCTGCAGATTCACGCGCTGAATAAAAACCTGTGCCCACATGTAGCTCAAGCAGCTCATTGTGTCCGATTTGCCATGCTCGGCACAAAAGCTCCGGTACAAGGAAAACACGGCCTATCTGTAAGACGCGACGACTCAGAGCGCTTTCTTTCATTGTTTGTTTTTGTTGCTTTTCTTTTCTGCGCCCACATTTTTCAGGAACACGCTTTGATTCTTCGCCAGCTGCAAAAAAGGACGAGCAGACAATCCCATTGCCACCTTGTGTGGACAAAAGCTGAGCAGAACGGGATCCCTTTCTACCACCGGGGGGGGGAAACACAAAACAAATGGGGATGGAAATTAGCTTTAAAGAAAAGGGCAGCCGAAGGGAAAAACCAGCATCTTTTTGTTAAACAAGAGTTCTCATGAACACCATATGTAAAACGTGAAGCCAGACCTTTCATTTTTGTCCTCAGCTTGACTCCCAAACATCCCAAATCCCAATGAACCTGTCTTGACGTGTTTGCAAATCAGAGCAAGAATATTTTTGTCCCTTCTTCTTGAATGCCAGGCTCCTAATTTCTCTGTTTATGTTGCTTCCACGGTAACATAATCTTGTTGTTTTTTTTATACCCCTGTGAGCTGCGGCAGCCAGCCTGGCAGGGCGAGCAGACAGCAAAAGATGAGCGTTATCAAGTATCAGCGCTGCATTACAGAGAGCCAGACGTCGGGGCGGACGGAAAGGCAAGCTGTATAGGTGAAAGGGAAGGTCACGTGCGCTTGACACAGAAACGGAGGAGGAAGTTTAGAAAGAAAGACGTTTGGGTGATGGAGTCGGCTGGATTCTCAGAAAGTTCTCTTCCGTGTCACATGTGAGTCGGCGGCGCTGTTTTCCAAAGAGAGCGGCTCTATTTTTAGGGGAAGGAATGTACACAGGCCTCGTGGAAAGAGACCATAACAACAAACAGTGTGCAACACTCTGCCTGCAAAGAGAGAGAGAGAGAGAGAGAGAAGCACATGCCGTCAAACAGCATCACCAAAACAACGAGGCAAAGAAAGTACAGCAGAATGCCAAGATGTCTTTATTTTTATTTTTTAATCTGAGCTTGTTTTAAAGAGGACACCTCTGCAGAAAACAACCAAGACAACAAAAACAGGAGGAGACAGGTAAGAGATGTTTGGGAGGATGGTTTTGTGATCAGGAATGTGGCATTTCAAGTGATGTATGGAGACAGAATTTTTTTCTCTCCAGACAAAGTGTAGTACTGATGAATTGCATTTTCATTATTATTATTGTTGTTATTGTTTTTTTTTTTGTCATAAAACAACACCTTCCTGCACTTTAATAAAGCACAAAATGAAAAAGGAGAAGACATTTTGAAACACACCAGTGACAGTGTTCAACCCAGAAATCCGGATGAGTAAGTCAGTCTGTTCAGATATGCACAGTCACTTAAAAAAAAACTAAAAAAAAAACTAAAAAAATGTTTTTATATATATGTGAAAGCAGAAGTGCTGAAAGTGCCTGTAAAAACAAACCACTTGACTGAAAGTGTTTACATAAGCTCAGCTGTTCAAGCTGTGGTTAAAGCACCACAGGTGAGACTTGGGTTATTTGGTCGCTGAAATTTAAATGCTGCATTATTGTAGCAGAGCTAAAAAGCACCAACGCCCAAAATACTGATTTGTATATGCAAATTGACGTTTCCCTCAGCAGAAACTAATCGAGACAGAAGTGCACTGGAGAACAGGAACCCCATGTAAACTAAAGCAGACCGGTGACAAGTGCTGTTCATGTTCAATGTGCTTTTGAAGTCTAAATATTGGAAATGAGAATTTAGGTCATGTTCCAAATAAAAGTCAGAAAAACATTAGAACTTGCTAATTTATTTGTTAAGTTGTCGTGCTGATTCATGTTAGCAATACAAGCTAATAACCAAGAGTCTTTCTTCTTTATGAGCTTTTTAAATTGCTTTGGCAACATGTTCAATGTGAAAATCGAGAACTCTTCTGAAGACCAAATAAACCGCTTCGGAAAGCAGCCATCTTGGATTTTTAAGGTTGATAAGAAACCTCTGACTTCCCACTTATAGCATTTTGTTAATTACTACAATTTGAAACGTGAAAAGGAGCGAACTGGTTAAACTGAATTCCTCACATGACAACATTTAGCTCTTTTTGGTTTACAGCAGCTTTAAAAGTTTAAATTCCTGCTGTGGATCGTGTCACAAAAAATTTGAAAATCACTGTATTTGCCATTTGTGATGCTACAGAAGATACAAGGAATCCAACAAATCCAGGTGACTGTCCAGTATGCTAGTTAGTTCAGGAAACAGGCAGTGAGAAATGAAGGGATGCTGGCATGTTTCTAAGAATGCAGTTCTATGTAGTTTGTTAAAGTTATTGTAATTTTTCTCTAAAATTACATGGATCATTTAATGTCATCTGTAGCAATAGAAAAAAACAAAAATCTTCACCATCAAACTTCACAATTTAAGCTCTGAAATGCTGAGCGATACCTCAGAACAGGCGCGTGAAACCATAAGGGTGGAACAACACATACAAACACGAAACCAAATCAATTGGCACGATCTGTTCTCAGCATGGATCCACCTGCTGCTGAGGTCCTTCACTACAGAGATGAGGAACAGTCCTCCACCCTGCTTCTGCAGCTGCACAAACTGAGGGTGGAGAACATCCTGACAGACGTCATCCTGTGTGCTGGTCACACTGAAATCCCCTGCCACCGTAACGTCCTGGCGTCCAGCAGCGCCTACTTCCGAGCCATGTTCTGCAGCGACTTCATGGAGACGCGACAGACCAAGGTTGATATGAAAGGAGTTGGACCTGTCATTCTGACCAGTATTGTGGACTATGTTTACACTGGACTCATCAGCATCAGCCCGGATAATGTGCTTCATCTGATGCAGGCGGCGTCCTTGCTGCAATTCGGCCGCCTTTTTGAGGCCTGCTCCTGCTTCCTTCAGTCACAGATGAGCCCAGACAACTGCTTGAGCATGTTCAGACTCTCAGATATGATGAACTGCGACAGTCTGAGAAGAAAAGCGAAAGAGATGGCCATGGAGAGCTTCACTGACGTGTCCTCGTCTGAGGACCTGTGCGAGCTTTCTTTACAGGAACTGCTGGGGTACCTGGAGGATGACAGCCTTTGCGCTCAGGAGGAGCAGGTTTTTGAGACACTTGTTGCTTGGATCCGCCATGATCCCGTCTCCAGGCGGGGGACCATAAGCAACCTTTTCAAAAAGGTCCGTCTTCGACATTTACACCCTACCTACCTCTTCCAGTTCATTGCAAACGACCCTCTGATCCAGTCCTCCACTCTCTGCACTGAGATTATTGAATCTGTAAGGCGTCTCATGTTCTCGATTGGCACAAGAAGCATCGGGGACTTTGTGGTCGACTTTAAAGCTCTCTGGGCTGCACCACAGCGCCGCAGCTTTGAGGACACCTTGGTGGTGGTTGGAGGAAGAAGGAACAACGAGCTGACTTCGAGGGAGGCGCTGGTTTTCGATGAGAAGAAGCAGAAGTGGCAGCGGCTCACCAAGCTGCCCGTACGTCTTTACAAAGCCTCCTACGTCGGCCTTCACAGCATACTGTACGTTCTGGGAGGTTTGACCACAAACACAAGCAGCAGCCAAGTCAGCCGGACGGTGTACACCCTTTCCCTCAAGACCAACCAGTGGAGGACAGCAGAGCCCATGCTGGAGCCTCGCTTTGCCCACCAGAGCGTTTTCTACCTGCACTTCATCTTCGTCCTGGGTGGCCTCGGGTCTGATAGACAACTGACAGCAAGTGTTGAAAGGTGAGACCTTCGTCAAAGCCTTCTGGTGGTAATAAAAGTGAGGTGCAACAGTAAAAACATTCACAAACAATCTCCCAACATTATTTTAAGGTACAACAGTATGTTCAACCAATGGGAAGCTGTGGCACCAATGCCAGAGATGGTGCTGTATCCTGCAGTCGCCGCTACCAACCAGAGAATCTACATGTTTGGAGGACAGGATGTTACACACAACCCCGTCAGACTGATACAGGTCAACACAAGGGACAAAATTCTCCTTGTCACTTTGATTTCTCCTTTTGTCCCAATTTTTCACTCATCTATTGTCTCTCCTCTACCTCCAACCATAGGTGTATCACATTGGCAGGAACATGTGGTGTACGATGGAGAACAGAACAGTGAAGAACGTGTCTGCTCCTGCTGTTGTTCTGGACGAAAACATCTACATCATTGGCGGTAGGTAAATGGAGAAAATACTTTTTAAAATCAAAAAGCAGAAGATAGAAATGTACTTTGGAAAACATGGCTCACAAAAACAGTAAGGCTACTGTGGTTAGATTGACAGCTGTAAACGTTTGAAAAACGTCAAACGTTGCTAAAGTCGACAGCAACCTTTGGTCTGGGAGAGTTAGCAGGGAGCGGCCAGCAGGGAACCTTCTGGGTCAATAAGGCAGCGATGTATTCAGAGGCCATTTAAAGCTTTGAAGGTGAGCAGGAAGATTTAGAAATCAATTCAGAATCTATCAAGCAACCAGTGAAGGGAGGAGAGCAAGTACAGCTTTCATGTCCTTTAGGCCTGTAATGAGTTTAGCTGCAGCAGGTTGAGGCAGCTTGCAGAGAGGAGCAGCAGCTCTGACTAATACCTGAGTAAAATGCATTTCAGACTTTAAAGTGAAGGAAATGACCCGACATTTGAGACTGCCAAGGTGGAACCAACCAGGCCGAGTGACGGCTTTAAATTAAGAATCAAAGTTAAGCTCAGGGTAAAATATGACATTTTGATTCAAAGCAGCATGAGCAACTTTAACTAATACACGATATTTGATAGAATAGCACTGAAATAATTAGGTGGGACAACCAAAAGTCACATTGACAAAATTTGAGAACATTTTGGGCCAGTTTAGAAACTAATGGCAACAAGACAAACTGCAACTTTTATTTCATGTGCATCCATCCATCCATCCATCCATCCATCCATCCATCCATCCATCCATCCATCCATCCATCCATCCATCCATCCATCCATCCATCCATCCATCCATCCATCCATCCATCCATCCATCCATCCAGCCAGCCAGCCAGCCAGCCAGCCAGCCAGCCAGCCAGCCCAGCCAGCCAGCCAGCCAACCAGCCAGCCAGCCCAAAACTGTATAAAGTGAAGTAAATCAGTAGGTGAGTCTTCGATGCCTTTTCACAGCGAAACAGATTTAGATTTTAATTTTTAATTTTACCAATGAAAAAATCTCTAAAGAACCTTTTTAAAAAGTTTTTTGGCATTTCGCAAATAGAAATAATTCCAGTAATTCAAACTGTCCTAAATCAAGAAACGTGTGGTCAGGTTATCAGAAAAAAAAAAACCCTGCATGTCTCCATTTATGTAAATATTTGTAATAATTGTAGATATTTATAGTTGTTTCTGAAATATGTGGCCCATTTAAATGTGACCTCTTGGGGTTCAGCATGTGAAGGAAAACACATCACTCACACGCTTCGCTTTAAAGGCCTCTGTGGATTGCGACACTGTCCCCAAGCGCCACGTGCTGCAGCTCTCTCTCATATTAATGCCTCTGCTGTCACAGGATACACCAGGCGAGTGATGGCCTACGACACCGAGGCCAACAGGTTCGCCAAGTGTGCCAACCTGAAGGAGCGGAGGATGCACCACGCTGCCACCGGCCTCGACAACAAGCTCTACGTCACAGGCGGACGCTACGTCAGCGGCCATGACGTCGTAGAGGACACGGACACTTTCGAGTGCTTTGACCCAAAGACAGGGTCTTGGACATGTAAAGGGAGGTTGCCCTTTAAACTGTTTGACCACGGCTGCCTGACTCTGACATGCGTCACGCAGAACTGGAAGAAATCATAATGAATGCAAAAGACTTTTTTTTTTCCATTTTTTGAGTAGTAAGATATGTTCATTTAATTGATTTAAAGTGTGTTTATTGAAAAAAATGATCAAGGCAACCCGGGTTTTTTTTTGGGGGGGGGGAAAAGAAAAAAGTCTGGTATCTCTTTACGAGAGGTTTCTTTTCAACACCTACACCGTTAAAAGAGAAGTGCTCCGCTGCACAGCCTGTTCTTAACCTGTCTAACTTCACAAAGGATGAAAGTGCTATTTTCAGCCGGCTCTGAATCATGAGATTTTACTTGTCGTGTTTGAATCCCGGAGGCTCTTTGGTTTCAGCTCTCAGGTCTCTCTGACTGCAGCACATGTGTCTGGCACAGATGATCACAGCCTTTAATGAAAGCGCAAAATCAAATGGCTGCGATGAGAGTTTTTGACGTTTCTTTTGTGAAACGCTACGAAAAACAAACATTCAAGTCAGTCTTTGTTCAATAGAGGCTTTCAATCTGGACCCTTTAATTTAGCATCTTCTCTTTCCTATTTGAAAGTTGTTTGTCACAATTTTTAAGGAAATTTTCAGTTTTTTTTTTTAAAGCTTTGAAATAATAAAATTTGATTCCAAACATGCGACTTCATGTCTCAGCAGCAAGTGTCGTCTGCTTCACGCTCAATGCACATACATCCATGTTCTGTCCCTCCCCACAAGTGAAAAATTCAGAAAGTTGAACAAAAAAGATTTCTCTCTGATATACGTTCAGCATCAGGATTAGTAAGTGCTGACTTCACAGAATCTGCGACAAATATCTAATTTAAGTTACACCTCAAAGGCACGATTAACAACATGTGGTGTTAATTAATCAATCAATCAATCAATCAATCAATCAATCAATCAATCAATCAATCAATCAATCAATCAATCAATCAATCAATCAAATTTCATCAGTAATTAATTCACAAACATAATCTCTTACAACACTTACAATTATAATACTCAACAGATGTATTATAGTTCTTTATATTTTAACTAAATCATATTTAAATTTCCACGTTGTGTTTTAGAGAAGCCCTTTCTGATCTATATCTGGATCTGCACTTCCTCTTCACATCCATACACTGTCATGTTGGTCATTTCTAATAAGACACACTGGCGCTTGTAGC
This sequence comes from Poeciliopsis gracilis, assembly GCA_911649635.1. NCBI lineage: Eukaryota > Metazoa > Chordata > Actinopteri > Cyprinodontiformes > Poeciliidae > Poeciliopsis > Poeciliopsis gracilis. The sequence continues at coordinate 4,064,121 of CAJVRI010000287.1, forward strand.
TCTTGTGAGCAAAATGTGAGAAGGTTTGCTCTGTGTGCGCACTGAAAGCTGAAGGGAGTAAATATAAACATTTAAAATGGAAGTTTCTGCCAAACCACAACTCGCGACGTGTCTCCATGACGTGCTTTCAGGAAGGTGAGGCCAGACAGCAGTCTGTGAACGGGCGAGCGAGGCTGGAAAAGCTACAGGTGATCTGACGTTATTTTGAGTAACAAACAAGGAGGCAAATGTTGCACCACGTGAATCATGTGACTCTCATGGTGAGCTGGCAGTTGTGAGAAAGAGAGCAGAGACAGAGAGAAACCGATGAGCCGTGTTTCACAACAGAGAATCTGAGCGAGTGATGAAACTCATCCACAAGAAGCAGCAACAGGTGTATGTTTGAGCAATCGTGTGTGTGTGTGTGTGTGTGTGTGTGTGTGTGTGTGTGTGTGTGTGTGTGTGTGTGTGTGTGCGTGCGTGCGTGCGTGTGTGTGTGTTTGTCCCTGTGATTAAAGTTCTTAGAGGGTCATGCAGGACCGACCAGCTGTTGTGTCTTATCAAAACAAAAACAGCGATAGTGGAAATGCGAGCCAAAGTGACATTAGAAACAACCTCCCAGAATAAAGATCATACATTCCTGCAACACGGTTTAAATGTTTATCACTGATTCTACATTACATATTTTAACAGGCTGAAGGTCAGGCGGTGTCAAACTCATTTTGGTTTTGGAGCACATCCAGAAAGAGTTGTGGTAGAGACTTTGTGTTTTGTTAAAATATTAACAAATATCTGTCTCTGCATTTGATAAGAACTTCTTGAAATTAAATAATGTTAAACATCCTTTGATCTTAATATAATTTGGCAGAATACAGATTAAACTACTGATATGACTAATAAAATAATACTTAATAATACTTCTGTTTCTAGTGTGGAGAGCTACATAAGAAGCATCTGGTGGGCCACATTTGGCCCACGGGCCTTGAGTTTGGCACATGTGCTGCAGGAAGATCTTAACTAAAATGTTCACAACCACGGTGAAAATATTCCAATTATTAGCTTGTGTTGAGGATAGCTGGTGCTGAAGAGAGTAAACAATGTTACCAATTTTCAAAGGTCTTCTGACACAATGTAGTCAAAATGTAAACAACAACAAAAAAAAAAAGATAATTGAAACCACAAAACCTGATTTTGTAACAGTGTAGCAACAAAATCGAAAGTATTTTATGGCAAAAGAGTCCATGTTTTAGTTCAGGACACAAGAAGAGTGGAAAACACTATGAATGCACCATCCTCACCCGTGACACATGGTGTTGGCAGCATCAGGCTGCGGGCTGCTTCTCTTCATAAAGAACAAGGAAGTTAGTCAGACTTGATAGGATGAAAATAGACTATAAAACCCAATCAAAGCCCAAAACTGAATCCAAATGAGAATTTGTGGTAAAACTGGAAAATTGATGTCGACACTCAATCTGATCTGAAGCTGTTTAGATGTGTAAAGTTTCGCCTGAGCTGATTCTGATTCTGATTGTTTATGTCATTTGAAGTCGAATTAGGTTGTTTTTATGCAGCGTAAAATCAAATTGTCCTCATTATTCTCCAGCTAGAAGATAAATAATCTCATGTTGGTCCATTTAGTAAGCTAAACAGGAACTACTCAGTCTCTGAGAACATAGCGTAGTCACCCACAGACCAGATACTTGCTGGGACTTTCCATGTCATCCTTTGGTTGAGCCTGTTCCATAAATAGAATTAAACTGACCCCAGGGGCAGATGGCAGCGTATTATTTACTAAATGTTCTTCAAGTTCTCACTGTCATGCATTGTCAGCCGTAAAATTCTCATTTTTTTCTTTACAAATATAACACAGTTAACCACATAGGAAACTATTTCAGCCCTGTCCATCTGAAGTGTGAATGCAATCATATGTGTGTATGCGAACACTCTGTATGGCCACGTACAGAGTGTGCAGAGATCGTTCTTGTTTTGTTGACTCCTTATGAATATTACAGTGTTTTTACAGTGCATCAACTCTGACCAGCTTCTTGCTAAACAGCAGCATCCCACAGCATGATGCCGCCACTCCCAATTGTCACGGTGGGGATGGTGTACAAAATTAACTGAAAGCGATCATTTTCTGCTCTTTTCACAGCGATGCACGACTCTATGTCAGCCATCGCATTCAGTATCAACAAAAAAAGTCAAACACTTCACCAATGAAGTTCTGCAGAAAAGGATGCAGCCACCAGTGAATTGTGTGAAGTACCCACATCAGCCACATGTGCTAAACTGGTCGCCCTCAAGAGACATGACATAGCACAACACACATGCAGAAAGTGAGCTAAAAATTGCCCGTTGCTTCTCGTAAAGGTTTATCTGATGTGCAGAGTGGCTGACATGTTTTAGTGACCACAGAGTGTGCCTTGAGTTAAATGAAAGAAGAAACATTTACTCTTCTGCCATCCCGTGTATCAGTGCCACATTTCCACTATGCGAACATTCTTAGTTAAAAAAAAAAAAAAAAAATCACATCCTTCTTTGTGACCTTTTGAGCTGAACGATTGGATCAGCATCATTTCTGAGGATGACTTTTGAGAAAGTCGCTGAAGATGAGGATGCATTTCCCTTGATTGAGATAGTAAAGGCAAAGTTAATGTTTGTTAACACAAGGTCGAATAACAGTGCAAATTAATCAACAAACACTTGGAATTATATCATTAAGTCTAACAACAGAGGTCATAATCAAACAAGCAGCCCTAGATGTTTTTTTTTTTTTCTTTTTTCGGGATCATTATTGAGAAAAAACTTCAGAAAGCACGAAAATAAAGTTTCGTTACTTTCTCAGAATTTAAGCGATTTCTGCATCCAGTTCTATACGTACGCACACAGTCGTGTTCACTAAATTAAAATATGTGTTCCACTGAGGCTCATTTTTCAGATTAAAAGCACTGTTTGCAAACTGACCACCTCGAAGCAGGCATTAAGCTTCTCATTAAGCTCTGTCATAAATAGCTCTGTTAAGAATGTTTTTCTCATTGGTCCGATGTAATATTCCGATTCTAAATATCTGTCGGTGGAAAATCATCCAAATGAACATAGATAAAGGCTTTCGAACGTCCATCTGTGTGAATGATCTCTTCTTGAAGGGAATGGACTTTTCAATAATATTCAGATTTATTGTTCGTGGGTGTGCTAGGACACACGAACAACCCAACCCTCACACACACTCTGGTGTTATGCGTCCATCATGGACACGCGGGTCCAGGCACAACACCATTATATGCAGACACAGAAAGGAAACAATAAAAGTACGCCCGGTAAATAAATAAATAAATACACAAGAAACCCGTCACTCAATAAAAACACAATCAGCATTGCAACCAAATGCTCTGGAAGAATCTAAAGCACAAGTCAATCTATTTATAAACTCAGGATTGACAAAGAGGACTGGCAGGCTTCACTGCCAGTTCACTTGATGTGTTTTCACACTAATATTCACCCTCACAGACATTTCCCCCCTGACATGAATACATTATGTGTCAGAAAATGCCCCCAGGCAGGGTCTCATTGTGGAAATATGCATTAATCAGAACTGGATTCTGAATTCAGTTCCAGCCAACATGTGCATTTAGGCCAAAGAAGATTCTACATAAATTCAGCAAAATAAGATGGGAATTTTATATTTTGTATTAAAAATAGCGCGAAAACTGAAACGTTGGGACAAAATACAACCCAAGAGCTAAACTCAAATTGTTTCTTCCCAGACAGTAAACATCATAGTTAGTGTGTATTTCAAAAATATTCACGCTGCTACGCTTTAAAAAAAAAAAAAAAAAAAAAAACACTCTCAGATGAATCTGATCGGTGTCCTGTGCTCCAATCCGTCCATGACATGGAAAACTTCTCACTCCTCCTGTCCTGTCGCAACGCTGAGGTTGATAAACAAAGCCACGTGTTGCGAGGAAGTTTCCAAAGTGGGCGGAGCTTCGCTGCTTCCGGGTTCCGAGTCGGAGGATAAAAGGCGAGCTGCGCAGCGTCAACACAAGCGCACGAACCAAACCTCAGGTTAAGAAGGAGCCCAGCTCAGCAAAGCGGAGGCCTGCGTGTTTTCCTGAAGGCTCTCTCTCTCTCTCTCTGTGTGACCGAGTCGACATGCCTTTTCTCGGACAGGACTGGAGGTCACCGGGTCAGAACTGGGTGAAAACCGACGACGGATGGAAGAAGCGGACGGCGGACGACAAAAACAACAACGTCTCTGTGGAGAGGTTGGTTGTTTGAAATGTAGCAGTCTGACAAGAGTTAGTTTGTTGCTTAGTGTTAGAAATGTGACGGGGAGATGAGGCAGATGTTTTGGAAACGAGTCCAAAAGGCAGAGTGAGGGGCCTTCCTGTAAGTTTCCATCAGTGTTTTTTCTTTTCTTTTTCTTTTTTTCTTTCCCCTGGTCGCTAAGTTCCTTTTCAGGCTGATCACAGAGCTAATAATAACCTGACAACAAGTCAGAGGATTAACAAACGTCTGCTGAACCTGGCCACTTTCCAACATCACGGCTTTTACTTTCTACACACACACACACACACACACACACACACCCCCACACACACACACACACACACACACACACACAAAAGACAAAAACAATCCACCTCTGATTACATCCAGTCTGAATTAACTCTTGCATCATTCGCTTAACTTTTTGTGCGGCTCACACATGAACTTTGCTCCCTTCCCCAGCTTCTGCAAAGACAACGAGCCGGAGTGCTTGAACAAGGAGAACCTGCTGCTCTCCCTCAGCTACGACATGTCTGCCAAGAAGAGGAAGAAGGATCTGATGAACAACAACACCAAGGCCCCCTGTGAGTCCCTGCGACGGGAGACCCAAACACATGCACGGAATAAATGAGTTGCGTAAGACGGCAGGAGAGAAATGCGGTCCGGATCAGAAGCAGAACTCGCCAGGACTTTGTTTTTCCCCTTTATTATTTCATTTTGATACAGCGGCGCACAAGTTGTTCTGCCAGAAATTGAAACATTCAAAATGTACTGTGTCTAACAATATCAAAGTAGATGATTATGGATTGGTTCATGCGATTTGCCTTGAAGCCAGAGCTCAGATTTGGGATTAGCAGGGACACTGCGGTGGGATTTGACATGAATTTAGCACTGCTGGTTTAATGTGACGAGTTCATACCTGCAGCTTCAACCAGTTTTTTTTTTTGTTTGTTTGTTTTCTGCAACTATACAGGATCCTGACCTTTTTATAGAGTTTCAGTTTTTCCAGCCAACAGAGCATTTTTTTTTATTTTTTACCCCCCTTTTCTGACATGGAACCCGGATTTTCGGACTTCCAAGAACAAAGGGCATAAATCTCACCCTCAAAAGTTACAGATATTTACTTCGACGCCAATGCAATCTCTTCTTATTTATCCCCAGAAGCAGTAGTACATTATTTTATGTGTTCAGCTCCTTTAGAAATAAAACCGGCAGCCAGAAATCCGTATCGGCTGTGAAAAGCGCGCTTGCCGCATCTCTAAATTTGGAGCATTTCATTACCATTCCGTCAACAACTAAACCAGCTCTGAAATTGTATCTTATTTGCGTCGCGTGCTCGTGCATTTATCCCAGGGCTTATGAGCAGCTCTCACAAGCAAGGCCACTAACGTCAAACACTTTCTTCCTGGTTTCCCTCCGTCTTCCAGATTTCCACAGGGAAAAGTGGATTTACGTTCACAAAGGAAGCACCAAGGAGGTAAGACCGCCTCAATTAGCTTTCTATCAACTTTCGCAATCACAGTTGCTAATGTAAACAACTCGGCGCTGTTGCGCAGGATTGCAGCCCTAATACTCTGATAATTAAATTCTCCCAGCGCCACGGATATTGTACGCTGGGAGAGGCCTTCAACCGCTTGGATTTCTCCAGCGCCATCAAGGACACGAGGAGGTTTAATTACGTTGTCAGAGTGAGTCCTCCTCTTTTCTTTGCTTTTTAGTCTCTTCTGTCTCTTTGTGTTTGCCAAGGGAGGTGTTGTTTTTTTTTTTTCTGTTTTTGTGAGAGGCTGAGAAGGGGGACAGGGAGGTGTGTGTGGTGTGTGTGTGTGTGGGGGGGGGGGTTAAAGTTAAAGAGGGTGGCTCTTATCAAGGCTCCGCAGACTGTGGTGTTGATACTGAGGAAAGTTTGCCTTATTTATGATTACTGAAAACTCCCTGTCATCCCCTACATCAACTTCAAACGGGGGTTTTATTAAAAATCTGGGTCCGTTTTTCCTCCAACTCATTTCTCATTTTCATCCCACACAAACCGTCGAGGTTTACACTTGGAATACCGAGCGGCTCATCCTTGTTACATTAGGGCAGAAAATTTTGTTCCATTTCCACTCCCCCCCCCCCTTGATGCCATTTCACACTACGCCGCCTTTACCCTTTGTGTGAACATGAAGCGTCACCCTGTGCTGTGCAGGGGGACGGAGGATGAGGACGTTTGTGACAGCTGTGTTGTGCGGTGATGTGTGAACCCCCGTCAGGAGTTTATGAAATCAGACCTGATGCTTGTCAGGTGATTCAGACCCCTAAACACGTACACACACTTGAATCTACCCGCTTAGGCACGCTGTGTCCTCTTTCCCCTCTGTTTTCACTCTCTGTCTCCTTGGTCACTGGTGCACCAAGGAGACTCAAGTTATCGATTAACTTGGGACGCAAGTTATCGATTAACATGTTAATCGACACAAGTTATTAACAAGTTGATTTAAAGGCGACTGAATCGATTGACGATTAATGCATAAGAGGCCATTTTCTTAAAAACCTGAGTTTGCGTTCGTATCAAGAGGATCCATAGCAAAGTGCTACATTTTTTTTAGAATATGGAAAATAAAAAAAAAAAAGCAAACAAATGTACTGTAAAGATTTCTTGTATTGTGATTAACTTAAGGAGCTAAAGTACATTTTGTGTCCCATTTGGACCGTTTCTTTCCAGTTCTGGGATGGCGCTGCCGTCTTTGTTTCTATACCAGCTGGCTCTGCTCAAGAGTAGTTGTGGCGCCCTCTTCTGGATGGTGTCCAAACTACAACGCTGCAAGATCTGAGCTGACATTCTTAATTGACTGGAAGTCATTTTGATCTAATAAACTTTTGCGTCATTACTGCTTACTCAAGTTTCATCCCAATTAATCTCAAACTCGCAGAATTTAAAGATTTAGCTGAGTTCTGGAGCGGTCCAGTTTTGAGCGGGTTCTAGATAGCCGTGGGTTAGGCCCACAGAACAATGAGAGTGTAACTCTAGCATCCAGCCGGTGTCGGAGCCGGGTCGCCGCTCCGCGCCGTCTGACGACATTTTAGGGTTCGTTTAACTCGTTCTCAGTTACACAGATCGTATTCTTATTCAGCACAGATGAGATTCTCTGTTTCCGAGTCGGACAAACTAAATGAATCAACCTAAACCTTTTAAAAGCTAGATTTGGCTCTTTTAACATGGACTATAGTCCTATAGTAGTTCTTAAATGCTTTTTAACTTTAATTCCTAGATGTGTGTCGACTAAAACAACAAAATGTCAATTGGAAGTCTGGGGTTGTTTTTCTCGGATAGTAATTGTGCATATACAGAATGTTAATAATTAAATTTGGTGATTGGTCATGTATTTCTAATGGCCTCACTCCTTTAGCTGAAGAGTTTTGTATGAATCTGAAATATGAGGGAAATTAAGTTTAAGATTACTTCTAAACTTTTGGTTAAAACCGAAAGTTCTTGAGGTTTTTGCGATCTACATGACGGTTCTAGTTTATCTCCATAGAAACGGCGTGCATAGGGGTCAGAAAGCGGATGTGGAAGCACACGCCGTTCTGCCCGACTGAACTCTTCCCGAGCAACGAAAGGAAGGGGATTAAGCATTAGGAATGAAGAAGAATGGCATGTGGAAAGTTTGAATCTGCCAAATCTACATTTGTTATAAAAACATTTTGCTCCATTAGGAGCCCGTAAAACTAAATCTGACATCAGCGTTATGGGACAAAAAGTGGCTTAACTTTCCTGCTTATGCCTCCTATGTTTTGGGTCGGATCTGAACATGGCTCTAATTTGAGTTTCTCCATGACGTCACAGCGTCTGTCAGATGCCAGTCGAGCCACCATTTATCCCTTTGTTTGTCTGTGAGCCAGAGGCAACAACCACACACACACACACACACACACACACACACACACACACCCCCTCACACTGAGAAGTGAGTCAGCTAGTTCGCTGATGAGGGGTCAAATAACTTGTAGCTTATGTTTTCATCAGCCAGCGTTGTTGACTCCAGTCTAGGCTGTTGCCCAACACTCTTCTAGAAGCTTCACCTCCGCGAGGCGACTCTGATCAAAACAAATCAGAGCTGAGGCTAATGGACCTTCAGTCGGGAGCAATAACCAGGTGGACAGCTCCCAGTTTTGTTACAAATCTCCAAGAGTGGAATTTGTTTTTCTAAGAATCCAGCAGCCTACTAAACACAAAGTAAGGAGGCGGTGGAACAGAGCGTCTCGGAGGCTGACGGGGAGAAATTTATGTTTCTCTTTTTTTTTTTTTTTTTTTCTTTTTTCTGCTGCAGCTCCTGGAGCTTATCGCCAAGTCGCAGCTCCCCTCGCTAAGCGGCGTGGCGCAGAAAAACTACATGAATATTCTTGAGAGGGTTGTTCAGAAAGGTGAGCCGCGTCACACCTGTGGGGTGTGTGTGTGTGTACTTCCACCCTGATCACTTGGGTCTCTTTGGGGAACGGGGGCGGGGGGGGCATAACACAAGTAAAAAAAAATTGCACAAGCAAACGGGAGAATCTACTTTTTCGTTTCTTTGTGTCTATATCTCCTAGAATTTATCTTGACTATTTTTGACCTGCTTCAAGGTGACTCCGTGAATTTCTTAAAGGTGGCAAGAAGTGAAGTGAAGCAAATGACTTCAAAAGGAATCTGTGGAAGTGTCACCTCTTGAAAGTTTTACCATTTTTATCACATTACAACCACAAGCATCAGCTGTAATTGTTGTGAAATTGGGATTAAAAGAAGCATCAACCTGCGTGGGGACTTGACTATCAAAATGCGTTATAGTATGTGGTGAAAGAGTAACAAGCATGGGGTGTGAAGAATTGTTTTGTATTTATTATTGTAGGTGAGAAAATGAGCAAAGACATCTTGGACTTGGCTCTGTAACTTTGCTGTGTAGAACCCTGACAGTCAGCAGACCCCTCTGCAAGCTGCAGTGTAAACTAAATGTTCCTTCAGCTAAACAGACTTCGGTTGTTTGGGGAGCGTCACGAAACCTTCTGGCCAAATCGCATATATGCAACTGAGAAGATCGCAGCCACTCTAGAATGAGTGGCTGCGATCTTGTTGTTGAATTTCCATGCAACATCCTGAAGATTAGATTTTTTTTTTTTAACATCAAGATTAATGATCCGTTTCAGTTCTCGATGACCAGCAGAATGTCCGTCCCATCAAAGAGCTGCTGCAGACGCTGTACGTGTCGCTGTGCGGCCTCGTTCAGGACATGGGCAAGTCGGTGCTGGTGGGGAACATCAACATCTGGGTCCACCGCATGGACAACATCCTGCAGTGGCAGCAGCAGCTGGACAACATCCAGATCAACAGAGTGAGCATCTGTCCGCGTCGCACATCCCAGACGCGGTTACGGTCACGACTCTTGTTTCTAACGCATCTCGCCCTGCTGCAGCCTGCAGCCACAGGCCTGTCGCTGACCGACCTGCCGGCCGGTCTGCAGCTGAACATCATGCAGCGGCTGACGGACGGCAGGGACCTGGTCAGCCTGGGCCAGGTGTGTCCGGACCTGGGGTGCCTGACGGAGGACCGCCTGCTGTGGAAGAAACTCTGCCAGTACCACTTCACAGACAGACAGGTACGAAGACGACGAGGGAAGGAGAACATTTGACCGGCATCGGTACGGAGGACGGGTTCTGGCATGGAAGTAAACGATCTGATAAAGTCGTTTATGGGCCAATTCGCAGATAAACGGCAACTTAAGACTTATTTTTATCCTATAGCATCTAATAAGATCTAAAATTTTATTCGTTTTTAGTTGTTTCACTTATTTTGTTTTTCGTATTTTGTTATTTACATTGGGAATTTGTGTTTAAATTAATATACAAAAGTCACACTAAACAAATAAGGTCTCTATTGTATTCAATATTTGACACATGAATTACCAGATCAATTTGTTTCAATGCTTGCTGCCTATTGTCAGGATCTGTCCTCCATGCATTGCAGTGTATATTATTATAACCTTTAGTGGAAGGTTGTCTGTATTGGTGATCTTACTAAAACGATACACTGACAGGCAACGACAGGAAATCCTTCGTCAGAAAAGTAGTAAAGGATCTTTACCAAAGCATTGCAGGTTCCTTCAGGTTCTCTACATTCAATTTGTATGTAGTTTGGCAAAAATATCTTAAGACTACTACCAACTGCCTCCAGGTGTTTCTGTAGCTGTGAATCTTTCTCTGACCGGTCACGTTTTCTTTAAGCAGTCTGCATTCCTCTTTTCAGATCCGCAAGCGTCTGATGGTGTCCGAGAAGGGTCACCTGGAGTGGAAGAAAATGTACTTCAAGCTGAGCCGCTGCTATCCTCACAGAGAGCAGTACAGCGACACCCTGCACCTCTGCACACACTGCCACATCCTCTTCTGGAAGGTAACGCCTCCGTCTTCCACTCCGATTCGGAGCAAAGGAATCGATTCGACTCGCCGTCTAACGTCTGTCTCCGCTTTTGTTCTTAGGACACGAACCATCCCTGCACGGCCAACAACCCCGAAAGCTGCACCACATCCCTCTCCCCTCAGGACTTTATCAATCTGTTTAATTTCTGATCTCTGCAACACACACACACACACACACACTCCCCTACTTCTTCAGAAAACGCCAGAAGTACGGACTGGACTGTACATACTGTTCTTGTACATAGATGTTATTTCTTGTTTCATAAACCAATCATGTCCTGGATGTACATTTACTTGCGGCTCGGACCTGGAGAGGACGCAGGCTGTGGGACGACTATGCAATTTTACTTGGTTTGAGTATTTGGTTTGAGATCAAATGAAGTTTTTGAAAGTGACTGAATGTGATGGAGAATGAAAGGAATGTGGTGAGGAGGATGATGTGGGGGGATGAGAATTTGGCTGAAGTTTTTAGTTTTGTTTGTATTGTTTGTGGGATTTAAGTTCTAATTTTGTTCAAATTTAATTGGAAAGGGATTAAAATAGTGATGTCAAAAGGCCTCCACTCTTGGGAAGGTGCAATATATTTCATGTGGAGCTGTGGTCTGCTTTAACTGGGAGGTGGAAATGCATACAGGGAAGAGAAACCAGATGTTTTGTTTTTATGCTTTTTCACTTTTATATGGATTTGATATGTTTTTCTTTTATTCTGCTTTGGCAGTCACAGCAGCAGCTGAGTGCAGTATCACCAGACGTAATCAAAGCCAGTGTAACTGTGGTGTGCCTTTACAAAACTTGAAGCAATACCGACAAAATTTCTGTCTTGTTTGCATCTTTTTTTAAACCCTGGTTGTTATTTTTTTTTTTTCTGTGTTTAATTTTACGGAGGAGTTAATTGTGAAGCTCCTGCATGTTTTCAAACACCCAGTTGATTGTGTTGTTTACATATTTATTTCTCAAGACTTTTGGCGACTGGTTCAACTTTCACACTTTTAGGTTTAAAGAAGTGGACTTTAAAGGGGCCTTTGTCACTGCTCAGACTTTGAGAAAAGATGTACATGCTATGCAATGCGGTCTGTTTTTATGTTTAATAAACTGATCAGTGCTGTAGAAGTGTGAGCTTACTTAACAACATGAATTCATCAGTATTATACAAAGTTTAATAACCAAACACTTCATTCTGTGGTTGAAAACATGGGACTTCTTGGCGTTGAACTGGTTTTAGAAGTAGTTTGTAATGGCAAAAGTGTGCCATCTATGGGCCAAAGAAGGAACTGTAGTACCGAATTGGGTGTTGCTGTTCTTCAGTAAGCATATTGTGATTGTCCTTTTTTTTTTTTTATTATTTAAACAATGCAGAAATATTAAACATGTTTCTTTTATTTTAAGCACCACTTTTTGGGTTCAGATCTGAGGGCCATTATCAAAACTGATGTGATGCAAATATTTGTTAGAAGCTTTGCTGTTTTTAGATTTTTATACTATTATTTCACTGCGTCACAAAACATTTTAAACTTTGTGGATGCAAAAGCTTTTATTGCTCTTGCTGAGGCAGAAAACCCGTCATTCAGCTCGTACCTCTGTGGAGGCATACAAATATTTATCCGCGACACTCTGCGGGTCAAGATGGGATGACTGGGTCAGCCTTTTATGCTGCAGAGATGTCCTAATCTCTGTGGAGCCAGCAGATAACTCTGGAATGGAGCACAAACATTCCTAGGAAACACACACAGACACAGTGTCTCCTGAATCTCTCAAGCAGTTGTAACGTCCAGTCAGTCTCGGTCACTGTTTGAACTTTGTGTCACCTGTGTCCATGCATCTAATGTATTCGGAGAGGAACCGGCGCGTCGTGTCTCCCTCATCAAAACGAACACCCAAATACACGCGTTTATGAATTGTTGACACTCTTGAGCTCATCACACCCGATGTCAGAACCATAAATTTCACTTGCTGTTCTTTGTCAAATAACGGCTCCATCTCTGTGAAACTGGAAGGGCGGCGTCGATAAACATCGTCTTCAACCTTTTCGTGCAAATTCTCAATTAGACTTTGGAGTATTTTAACACCTACAGTTCACTACAGACAATGAAAACCAAAAAACTTGAATATTGCATTAGTTCAATAACAAAAGATACTTTAAGTAAAAAAGTCAAGCTTCTGAAAGGTATGTTCATTCCTATGCACGCAATATTTGGTTGGTCCTGCTGTTTCATGAATTACTTGGCTGCCCCTCATCTAACCTAGATTGTAGCCGCATGTTTGCTGAAGAACAGCGATGGGGGTGGTGTGTTTAGGCTGGTGTGTGTGGCGAGTTTTCAGCCACATGTAGACTTTTCCTTGTGAGCAAGCAGCTCAGTTTCAGTCTGAGCTGCTCCACGTTCTCACTGATCTGTCTGGCGCGGCCATTGGTTACACTATTTCACTATTTCATCGTCAAACCGTCAGTGTTCATACTTGCTTTGTTTTTTTTTTTTATGTGTGAATGTTTATGTTTCACTCCATTTCAAACTCATTATCTTTTCGAAATGACAGTCCGGTTTCGTTCAAACGTCATCGTTTTCACTTCTGCTTTAATTATTTTAGCATCTCTTTCATTGCAGGCAGGCAAAACTTGCGCTTTGAAACAAAAAAAAGTATACAAAGCTTTTGTTTTCTATGCAACACAAAATGAAAGCAGTGGCATTTACTAAATGCATTTTTAAAATATCATTTATAACAAATATGCTATATTTACTGCTATCCAGAAACATGTTTAAGCACATTAGTCACAGTGTGCATCACCGCACATACAGTACTGCTCCTGGTCTCCAGGATATGTAGGTTGCATCTATGGATAAGCGCGTCGTTTGGAAGCATGAGGTGTGTGACCGGCGAAGGCATGAAACCAAAACACTGGTGTCGCTTTGAGGCCGGATAAATGCGAACATTTGCCCACCTTGAACACCACCGTGTTTTCCTCAACATCTGTTCTTGGTAAGTTTCCAAAACGCTCATTGATGCTAAGTATCAGATGAAGGCAATGTTGATGGTACAGTCAACATTATTTCATTCATATCCATTTTTTTTTTTTAGATCCATTATCAGTTTTTGTTCTCCAAAGTCCTTCACGTTTTGCAAAATTGTGCAAGATTTGTACTTTCCATGTTGGTTTCGGACCTGGATGACCACATATTGTTCCATTTTTAACGTATCCCCTGGGACGGTGCGTAATCTAAGCTGCTTGCAGTGTTTCCAGTTACGAATGCATAATCTTTCATCTTGGCTACTTTTTGTCATTGTGGCCAAATGGGTCCTTCTTTGTCTTACCTATTGATATTTATTTTGTATGAAAAAAACGATTGGATTGTCCGAGCAGCTGCAAACTTCAGTCGAGTGTCAATTCTTCTTCTTGAGTAAATACTATTAGGTGAGACAAAGATGGAGTTCTCTGGCCACTGCCTTATTAGTGAACTTGCCTCATGTTATCCAGTGACGCTGGTCACAACCTGATTCAGCCTCATCAGAACCAAAACACTGACGCTGGCGTGGCTACACTTTAATACTAGGAATTGCTTAACGTTGCTGAAGACTGACATATAAAGCTGATGTTACACATGGAAATATTGGCGATCCAGGACCGAAACTAATGCGGTAAATATAAATCATGCCCAATCCGTAATACAACATTTTTCTCCAGTGTAACACAAAATAAGCACCAGTAAAATCTCCACATTTGAACCCGTTTCCCAGTGTAGGAGTTTCCACATAGTATCAAACTAGTCCAGATAAAGCCTTTGAGACAGTTGCATAATAACAACACACTGTACCTTCTTTAAGAAAAACAGAACATTGGTGTGTGCCTCCTTGTTGCGTCCGTCTTCTATATCGAGTATTTTTCTTAAAGTGTCACTTCATAAGTACAACAGTGACATTCAAGATCGTAAAGTCTGCTAGGTCTGCTTAGTTGACACGAGTCTCTGTTTTGTTGCCATGTGGTTTAACCGTTATGGGATCATAAATGAGGAGCTAGAAATGAGTCACAACCGCCAAACCTGGCAACGCAGTCCCAGAAAGTTTCAAGAACCGTTTTTGCTTTGGCAAAGGTTTAGTTTTCGTCACATAAAAGAACCATCTGCAGAGGATCGGAGGATGTTGAGAATCTCCCCACGTTCCCTTTCAGGTATGAGGAGCAGCTGAGGAAAGCAGTCGTCAGTGGATCTGGAGTCCTATGATAGGAATAACAGAGCATGTTTCATGCTTTTGTTTGGGGATCCAGTAGAAAATGTCTAAAGGAAGGCAGAGTTACCAGTGTTAGTAAATGTCACAGAGTGGCACATTGTCCCCTTCAGAGTTCTGAATCACCCACTCAATAGCGTCCCAGCCCTGAGGATCGACAAAAGACAATGAGCACAAACATACAAAATACTGTAAGAAATGATATGAATATTAATGTTCATTTCTCTGGCATCTAAAGTGTTGCTGCGAAAAGCAAAGTAGCCAAAACATGAGTTTATATGTATGCAAATGTCATAGGGGTTAGGATAGCACATCTTTATTGTTTCATGTAATGAAGGCAAGCATCACCCCTTCTAAATATTCTCACTTTTAGTTAAAGTCAAATCTTTCAGTTAGGGTTAGGGTTGGACAAGGGTTCTCTGTTTTTCTTCTTCCACAATAATCGCTGTTTTGTAAAGAGAAACTATAACCAAAGAGGATTTATTTTCGCCTTACCTTCCGGGCGTTGGCAGACATGCTCCTGACCATCAGGCCCTCCAGATAGCTGCTCAGACTGACTCCCTTCACCGTGATGATGGCTTCCTGTGTCAGTACAGTACTGAGGAGCAGACACGGACACATACAGAAAGATAAAACACGATCATTGTGACATCTTGGGAGATGTCGCGTCTTATTTCCCTCCTACGCTTTGTGCAATGTGAACTCTCTGACAACAAGACATGAAGTGAAAACCGGAGAGATGATCACTTACACCTCTGGGTTTTCGGGGTGTGGTGTGTAAACGAGCCTCTCATCTACGGATATCAGGTTGGTGAGAGTAATCTGGTGGATGCAATTTATTCAAAATATATTACAACGACGACATTTATACATATATACATTCTTGTACTGGAGAAATAATGATTACAAAGGGGTGTAAACTATGCCACAGTTCACTCACTCACATTGGCAGATTTTCAGCTTCAAAGGCAGCATATTTATGAATAAAATGTTGGAACTGACTCACATTTGTTGAGCACAGCTCCATCTTTTTCACCTCTGGGTCGACAATAGAATGTTCCTTCACGTACGTCTGTGTGTGGTTGGTCCCCAGTATCTACACACACATAAATCAAGCCAGTCTGAGGGAAGATGCTGCAAGAACAGTGATAGGACCAGTGCAGATCATGACTCAACTCCCTGTTTATGACCTAAATGTAGATACGTTTCTGAACATCTCAGTGGTTTTGACTGACCGCTCGTACGATAGACGGTAACCCCCACTCTGTGCTGAGGAGTCTGTGGCTGTGAAGGCGTCCCTCTGAGTCCAGACTCCGATCCAGCACGTCCACGCCAACCACGTTGGGGTTCATAGGGTTGGGGTACTTCCTCATGGCAGCCTTGATCACAGTTTCCCACGGGTAACTGCACAAAAATCGGGGCATAATTAGTCAGAAGCAAGAAGATGGAAAACATCAAATATGTGCTGCTGTGGGACAAAATAGAGAAAAAAAAGGATTCAATCTACCTGTGTTACATAAAATGATGTAAGCACATCTATTACATCCAAAATTCTCTGATGCTCCAGTCTATCTTCGGCTAATGTTCACGTTACCAAGATGGCAGCCTTGCCCTATATATATATATATTCATTTCCTCTTTCTTTTTATAACATCATATATACAGAAAAAAAAAGTTTTTCTTTCAAAATAGGGAGTCCTTGCTATAACATCTTTGGGGGCTCGTCCGGGATTTACCACAACAAATCAGGATGTAGGTGACATTAACAAAAATGATTGTTCCTTAGTCCTGACACATGTTAGTGTGCGGGCTCTGTTACAGCCTCAGAGAGAGACAAAAGACAGTGAAAAGTGAGAGTTTTCTGCCATTTGGGGTGATCTCAACTCATGAGACGCGATAGCAATGGCACCGTCAAAAGTTGAACATTTTTCAACTTTCTTGTATTGCATCGCTTGCCCACATGTGCACCTCTATGTGCGCAAGCTTGAAACTTTACACGCACAAATTTTGCCCACCACTTGACTGGAGGAGGGCAAGTTGTCGCCTCATCACACACGTTCCACAGGAAACGAATGGAGAGGTACCGACATCACTTCCCCTTAGTCATCAAGTGAACATTGTGTCCTAAAAGCTGTCAGGAACAATATAGGTGAGTGCAGGGACTTGAGCAAGTTTGACAAACTGCCTGTTACACTTCTGCCCGTGCAGAGTCGAACTGTAGCAACTGGATGGTTGGATCACATCATCTAGAAAACTCCAGCTTTGCTGAGGTTTTCCAGGTCTGCAAAGCATTTATCAAAGAAAGGTTATTTTGTTGTTGCTTCTTTGTTTTGTTGCCAATATGGATTCCCTGTTTTTTTTGGGGGGTTTTTGGGCTCAGAAGGAGGGGCCTGCCCAGGGCAACATTAATGCAAAACCCGCCACTGCCCAATTGGTCAATCAGGACTTATTGCCTTAAAAACAATAATAATGAAGCCACATATTTCACCATCGCAGAGCTACAATAACACACACTTTAATAAACAACAAATCTCAGCGGTACCAACCTGAAAATATGTTCGGTGCTCCAAATCTTCATCATACCAGAGATCGTGTTCTCCTCACTGTAGGAAAAAAAAAATAAAAAATGAAAGAAAAGAAAGGAAAAGAAAACCCCGAGCTGCACCTTATCGGACCATCTTTATCATCATATAAGGAAGCAGATCGGAGATGTTGGGACCGGGCCTGAAAGCTGCGGATGAGCTCACGACAGTCAATGAGACGAGCCCAGAGGATCCACCGCCGTGGCTCCTGTCATGTCTGGGCTGTGCAGAAACTGCGCAAAAATCCTCTGCTGATTCACAGCCAGAAAGCAGATGAAGGGATAAAGAGCGGCCGGGATAAAGAGCCGGTGCAGGAGCCGATTAACAAAGAGTCAAGAGTCACCGAGCAGCACGCGGCGCTCTGCTCAGCGGCGCCAAAATAAAACGCCGCTCTGCCTCTTTGAGCGGCGTTTTACTGACATGGCAAGGCCGGAAATTTCATGTGGATTCATGTGAAGACGAACATCAACCGCGCGTACTGCGGCTGCGGCTCTGAACGGCATTAATCCCAGTACGAATGATTTCGCGATGCTTTTACTGTGGTGAACCCACGGACAGCTGCCCACCGGGCTCTGCTCCTTCCTGTCTGCTCAGTCCGGCTGACGCGATGCAGCTGATGCTTTGCTGCTGCATCCGCCTCCCTTTGTGCGCATGCGCGTAGCATCTTCTCTGCCCCTCCATCCAGCCCGCCTCCCCACCCAGCCACCCCACTCAGCCCCGCACGACAAGTGGAAG
Source organism: Poeciliopsis gracilis (assembly GCA_911649635.1). Taxonomy (NCBI): domain Eukaryota; kingdom Metazoa; phylum Chordata; class Actinopteri; order Cyprinodontiformes; family Poeciliidae; genus Poeciliopsis; species Poeciliopsis gracilis. The sequence continues at coordinate 4,082,324 of CAJVRI010000287.1, forward strand.
AAAAGAGACGCGCTGTGTCAAGTCACCCGAAGACAACACGAACCGCACCGGAAGTTCACCTGACCACCTTCAAATAATAATAATAATAATAATAATAATAATAATAATAATAATAATAATAATAATAATAATAATAATAATAATAATAATAATAAAAGATTAAAAGGTTACGAGTGACACACACACATGCACACAAAAACATTTTTAATACTAAAATCTGGACCTTAAATTGACTAAAGCATTGAAAGCCTTAACTAAATATTGCAAATATTATTATTATATTATATAAGATACAGGCACATCAAAATAAATTAAATAAAAATGATTTCTACTTATGTAAAAGAGTTGGATTTACAATGTTTTTTTGTTGTTGTTTTTTTTTTTTTTTACATATGGCTGTAAAAATTATAATTTTCCTATTGAGTGGAAGGAGATTAAATGAAGTAACGAAACACAGATTATCACATGCATAGAAACTGTTGACTTAAGAGACTGGAAAAAAAATCATTTAAAAATCATTTAAAAGAAAAAAATATATATTTAGCAAGTTCATCTCCCTTGTGAGATTGCTGCAGATAAATTCTGCAAGATCAAAAAAAACAAAAAAAAACCCCTCTTTGGTTCTCAGATGAGACAATAGCACAACCAACACGGGTTCGGATGAGGGATTTATTTGGCCAGGGACTTTTGGCGTTAGGAGATCAGAGAGGTACGCATTGGTGTAAACTGTTGAACACCAACAAGATCTTAAGTGAGTAAAATGCTCTCTTTTGATGCCCAGTCTGTCTTTTTGGTGTATTCATCTCTGTTCCTTTTTCCTCCCTATAAAACACTTTAAATCACCTCATGTATTAAAATGAAACTGGATATCAACATGGTATTGGTATTAAAGTAACACTATGTGTGCAGATGGCATCCCTCAGATTTAAAATGTGCAACCCCCCCCAAAAAAACTGCAAAGGATCCAAGTACACAACCCTGAGGTACATGACACTTCATCTTCCTTGATGATACTTCTCAAGGATCTTTCTTTAAGTCCTTCAAACACGTTTAAGTCACCTAGAAAGCGCAACACAGGAAACAACCCAGTGTTAGATTCACTAAGATCCAGTGATAGTGCAATAAAATGGATTCAAAGAGTTTCAGATTTCATCATAAAAAGCATCTGTATCTCAACCACCTAACAAGCAGCTCAAGGTTCCTCTTTATTATTATTTTTATTTATTTATCATATCCAACAAACACCTGCGCATTCTTTTGAAAAGTAAACCGGAAGTGTCAGATGGGCTGGCGTGTGACTTTCCCTCCCCTTCCACGGGTCTGGGGTGCAATTCGCAGAGGCAGCCTGGCGTTTGGAGGACGGGATGGTACCTTGAGGAGAAACTGGCTGTCGGACCAGCGGGCCCCGTCCACCTCACTCTGGATGCAGATTCAGTCTAGTTTCCTCTGAGCGGGATCGGCCAACAGGAGCGTTTCCAGCTGCGTCTGCGTGACCTTGCGCTGACTGTAATATCAGAGGGATTTCAGAAAAGCGGCCGCGCGGTAAGGTAAGGAGCATCCCTATATAGGCGCAGGGCAACAGGAGGCGAGATCGCTGCTGACTGCTATTGTGTTTCAATACGTGCTTCACACACACACGGGCAAAATAGTAAAACTATATCCATATATATAAATATATAGAGACCGTTTGTTTTGATTGCAAAGTTGAATCTTTTGGTGAGTCTGGGATGAGATGTAAAGGAATCAGATCGGAAGCAGGCCTGGGTTAAGCCTTGTGTTGCAGTTTTAAGGCCGCGCTGCTTCCCGCTGGATGGAAATCCTGAGACACGCAATAAAGCGCCTTCAATAAATATGAGCCAGAAATACAATATTACGTGGCCGGCCGATTATTCCGATGGTTTGTCGGTGGAGAGCGTGGTGGATGGCAGATGCTGCAGCAGCGCCTGATCGGCTCGGAGGAGGAGGAGAAAGAGGAGAAAGAGGAGGAGGAGCAGGGAGTTGATTTTTCCTTCTTTTTAAAGAAAAACCCCCCTGTATGTGCTCGGCAGTGGGGTATTTATTTTTTTTTATTATTTTTTTTTCCAGTTTGACTTGTCGGGATGTGATCTGTTTCACTGGAGCCTGACGCGACCACCCTCCAAGCCCCGCTCCACCTCAGACCCTCTCTCTTCTCTCCTCCCGCTGTGTGGTCGCGTTCAGGCCAGAGGCGCGCTGACACATGCGCTCTGCAGACCGGTGCTCCCCCTGCGTGCGCAGTGAATTTCCGTAGCTCATCAATCAGAGCCTCGTGGGACAACAGCCTTATGAAAAGAAAAAAGAAAAAAAAAAAGACCAAATTATTGCCCTGGGCTTTGATTACCGGACACCTATCACCGGGTTACTATTTCAGAATAACGCGTTTGGAAAACAGGAGGAACAAAACGATTAGATTCAGCGCGACACTGGCAGTGACTGCTCTCCAGACTCAGCAGATTATGAGCTAAGCTATTTATTTTTTCTCTTACCCGTCTCTTTGATTGCAGGTTGTTACCATGGAGATTGTCAAGCATTTAATAAACGACACCATAGAGTTCTACAAATGGACCCTGACCATTGCAGGTAATACCGAGCAGCATGTTGCTGGGCTCCATGAGAAACTGAAGGTAGAGATTTGGTTTTGTGAGTGTGCAGGTGTGTGGGTTTGACTTGATCGGCCCAAAAGAGTCACATAGAATCTACTGAAAGATTTAGGTTAATCCTGGGGCTTTGCCAAGTCTGTGATGACGATTGGGTTGAAGTGCACATATTTTGAAACGGAAAGCCATTGTTGAAATCCGCACCGCAAATAAAAACCGATTCTGAATTTCGGTAAAAAAAAAAAAAAAAAAATACCGATATGTTGGCCTTTCAAAAAATACCGTATTCCGTAAATTAGGGAAATTTTTATTTTTACTTATTTATTTTTGGAGTGTGGGATATTTACAAAATATAATGTGAACAAAGTAAACTTAGAACTTAGACTTTAGACTGATTCTTTAAAGCAGATATATTTTTAAAGTGAACACAAGGGGCAGGCTGCAGGGAAAAGTTATTTAAATTGGGGAAAATAAAGAAAAGAAAATCAGGTGAAAAGATGGCAGAACTGACCTGTTCAGTAACCTGGCTATCAATGCATCTCAATGTTTGTGTTTAAAATGACAAAAGTACAAAAGAGGTCAATTGAATTTAATGGGAGACATTTTGGTATCCAGTAAAAATATGATAGCTGCTGCTAAGTTTTTATACAAAAGCAAATCAGACCCAGTCTGGTGTGGTTTTACTACTGAACTTATCCTCAATATAGGCCAAATTATTTATGATAGAAAGAACGATGCAGCGGCTGACTTGTTGATGCTCAAGTAACTTTATGGAGGACTTCTCAAATATTGTCTTGTGCTGCTAAAACTGAGTCTGTGAGACACGTCACTGTTATTCTCTAAAGGATCTCTAAATCTTCAGCTCACTGACTTGGTTCATGCTTGGAAGAGATGAGCTGGTGATGGCACTGAAATTAAATCTCATGTTACTGTAAGATGAAAAAAGAAACATCCTGTGAGCTTTCTGACAGCAGGTCCTGCAAGGTGAACGTTTAGCATTTGGCATGCTTTATGTGTGAGCGGGAATGTGTGTCCTGCAGATAAACGAGTGGAGAAATGGCCTCTGATGGACAACCCGCTCCCCACGCTGGCCATCAGCAGCTCCTATCTGCTCTTCCTCTGGCTGGGCCCCAAATACATGAAGAACAGAGAGCCCTTCCAGCTCCGCAAGACGCTCATTGTTTACAACTTCAGCATGGTCTTCCTCAACTTCTTCATCTTCAAAGAGGTGCGTGCCACACATTTTTGTGGAAACAGATTTAGCTGCACAGCCGTGGCCTTTTCCATCTTTGCATGTCCCTGTCACAGCATTCCCAAAATTGGTATTGCGCAGCGACGATGAGCCTTTTGCTCTCTTTGTTCTTTCAGCTCTTCATGGCAGCTCGGGCAGCACAATACAGTTACATATGTCAACCTGTGGACTACTCAGATGATCCGAATGAAGTCAGGGTGAGTGTTGTGGAGCCTTGAAAGCTGAAAAACATAAAAAAAAAACAACAAAAAAACCCCACTATTTTACAAAAACATTTTTCTTCGCAAAGCATCTTGAGTCCAGACAGAGCATCAGATTTCCCCTCTTGCCCCATACCGGGGTTTAGGTCAGGGTTTGAATATGGTTCAAGTTTTCCTTCCACGATTACTCAGAATTTACTTCACTTCATTGTCAAGATGTTGTGCCCCATCAGTTTTCCGTCTGTAATAGCGTTTTGTATGTTGGGCAAGATGTATCGACTCAGCTAGGCCAAACACAAATACCTGTTAGATTTCTGAAATGTTTTTCATTTCTAAAAAAATATACATATCTTATATTTTCCCACCATAGAATATAACTGCATGCACTGAAGTTTTAAGCTGCTACAAATAGTCAATGTTCTCTGAATACAGAGAACATTTAGTCTCTCAGAGTTCATTCCAACTGTTGAATAACTTACTTGCAAGCTTGACAAAGTTTCTAAAAGGTATCAAGGACTAGTTTTTGCACGTTTTTGACATTTGCTGCATACAAATGCTGCATACTTTTGATACATTAGATCTAATGTATCAAAAGTGATTAGGATGGCCAATGTGAGCGTTTCATTGTCGCTTCACTTTCTGGATTTGGAAACCTGAATAGCGTCCGTTCATCCGGACTGCGGAAGAGCGCGTGAGCTGACGGAGGAGCTGGTGTTCTGTTTCACCTCACTCTCTGTTGCTCCATGACATGGATACAAGCTCGACACAGAACCCGCGAGCACGCCGTTCTCATGTTCACGGTGAGGTTAGGATGTCAAAGATTAGAGGGGAAGGGAAACACGTTGCCCTCACTCACGTTAGGCTTCCAGGGATCTCTGAATACAGTCTGCATCTCTTATCCTTTTAGCTCTGTTTGTGTTCAAGTGTTTTTCCCTTCACCTCCCTGATTCGCCACGTGTTGCTGTGGGAGACAGGTGGCAGGAGCTCTCTGGTGGTATTTCATCTCCAAAGGCATCGAGTACCTGGACACGGTGTTTTTCATTCTGAGGAAAAAGTTCAACCAGGTCACCTTCCTGCACGTCTACCACCACTGCACCATGTTCACGCTCTGGTGGATCGGCATCAAGTGGGTGGCCGGAGGACAGTGTGAGTTGCTCAGTCTTTGCAGATAATGCAAAATACACACTTTTTAAACAATTCATAAGTAATGATTATGTTGGAGCTTTAAAAATAATGACTAAAAAGCTTTTTAGTAGATCACTGCGGAGAAAGACGTCACATTGCAAACAGAACTCTGGCCTTTCAAAATGATGGTCACTCTTCAAAATAAAAGTTTTTGTAGAGTTTATGATTGCAATAAATAGGTTAAACATCACTAATGGAACTATATTTTACTTTCAAATAAAACATGCTGTCTAAATGAACGCTGCTCCAAAGGGGCCTTTGCTGAAGTTGTACTAAATCTCTTTGTTGCCTTAATGGAAGAGAACAAGACGTCTTTACAGATACCCTGACTTCACTCTGCTTATGTCCCTGCAGCGTTCTTTGGTGCACACATGAATGCACTGATCCACGTCTTGATGTATCTGTATTACGGCTTGGCCTCCTGTGGCCCGAAGATCCAAAAGTACCTGTGGTGGAAAAAGTACTTGACCATCATTCAGATGGTAAGAAACAAAGGCCTTTTGGGGGAGAAAACACATAGGTTGGATTTTAATTTGATTCTTTTAGCGTAACGGATTTTTTTTTTTTTTTTTTTTTAAACAAACTCTTCAGGTCCAGTTCCACGTCACCATCGGCCACACGATTCTTCCACTGGATGCACTACTCCCTCATCTGCTACGCCATCACCTTCATCGTCCCCCTGTACGTCAACTGCGACTTCCCCCTGGATGCACTACTCCCTCATCTGCTACGCCATCACCTTCATCGTCCTGTTCGGCAACTTCTACTACCAGACGTACCGCCGGCAGCAGCCCGCACGCCGCGACGCCGCCGCCTCTTCCAAGGCGGCCAAGGCCGTCTCCAACGGCAACCTGAACGGCCTGAGCCGAGCCGCCAACGGAGCGCCGCTGATGGGGAGCAAAGAGGAGAAGCCCCAGGAGAACTCTGGCAGGAGAAAGAGGAAAGGACGCGCTAAAAGAGATTAGATGGTGGGAGGGAAGGAGAACGGTGGGCTAGGGTCTATACTCGAAACATGAAACACTTAATTTGAGGGAGATTTAGAGGGACGGACGTGTCCGGGTAAGGTTTATTTCTTTAAGTCATGTCGACCTGAGTTGTTGTAGATGAAAAAAAAACAAAAAAAAGATCTTCTGCAGGAGGGAATTGATCTGTTTAACAGTAGGTGTCAAAGGTCAGACGCGAGATGGCCACTAATAACCCAAAAATGTCATCGATGGGGGTTTGGATATAGTAGTATTCTGTCTTTTTTATGGTGGTTTAGATCTGGTACGAAAAGGAGCGTTAAGTTTTCCCGACATAGAGCCTGAGAAGGAGACGTCTCCCTGATCCGTCTCGGCGGTGCAACGGCTCCGTCAGAGGAAGTCCGAGGCTGTAAATAGCAAACGCTGCAATGAGACAGGAATACAGACGGCAACACGCGCACAAACGTTTCAGTTTCTACTTGAACTTAGAGTTTCTTTGTTCATCCTCTTGTTGGCTATAAAAATGACAACAATGTCATTTTGTCCTCCTTTTCCAAGCTCGTTGAAAATGAGACACCTTTAGATTTATTTGTTTGGATGTGTTTTTTTTTTTAACCGCTTCACTTTCATATAGGGAATCTAACTTTGAGGACGCCATCTATTTACGCGCAGCAAAGAGTAAAATGTACATAGAAACAAAAAAGAGGTGACAGAGGGATGATGTTCCATCTTTTCTCACCAGACGGGAGGATGATCGTCTGTTTTGTCTGTATCTGACTAGAACTGATTTTTGTATATCCATACTTGTTTGTCATGTGATGAAATGTTACCAATATTCTCTGATGAGATTCTCCGTCTCCTCCCCATTTTGACAGAAAAACGGGTGGATTTTTTGTCGTTTGACATGTTTTCCTGTCTTTTATATATATATATATATATATATATATATATATATATATATATATATATATATATATATATATATATATATATATATATATATATATATATATATATATATATATATATATTTATATATATATATATATATATTATAAATTTTCCTCATCTCACGGTTTTGTCTTGGAACCTGGATGGAAGGCGTCGCCGTGGTTCTGGGTTCGCTTTTGCGTTTACACGGATTCTGGGTCTCGGCGGCTACCTTTTAGCCCTGCTTCCCTTCAAATAAAATATCTTTGAGCTTCTCTTCTGTTTTGCAGCCAAACGCTCAGGCTTCCTTTTCGTGCCCGGAGCTAAGTTGAATGTAAATTTATCCGCTAAAGACTCGGATTGATTTCCCTCTGTTCAGTCCAAGTCTGTCTTCTATTTAAAACTAGAGCTGGTGACAGGTATGTTATTTTACTGTAAGGAAAAGAAAAAAAAACAACAAAAAAAACTTTGCCTTGCCTGTCAGATACAGTGAACATCGGCTCTATATCAGCAACCAACCAATGCATTTATTATTATTTATTATCAAATATTTAATCTTATGTAAATACCTGTTTCCATCTAGTTGAGCGTGCTCGTCTGTGTATTTGTCTTATTTTTGTGATGTACATATTGTGATATTTTGTACTCCGCTCATTTAAGAGTGGACATTTATCCGTCCACATGGCTGACGTTTATTTTATTTTATTTCATTTTGATTTTTGCTTTCCTTTTGGAATCACATCTTTGAACTTTCTTTAAATTGAATTAAAATGAATGCCTGTACAACCCATTTACCTGTCCAGATCTTGTGAAGCGCAATACATTTTCGCGAACACTAGAGGGCACTCGAGCAACACGACTATCGCGCGCTGAAATTTCAGAAGCAAGACGCTGAATCCCCGCATTTACATCTTCTATTATAAAAGCATTTTAGACTATTTCATTAAAAAAAAAATCATTTCTAGACCAGTGTAATATTTGTGAATGATAGGTCGAAACATTGGTTCTCTAGTCTTAATGATGGGGGAAAATGTTTTGCAAATACTACTTGGGTTGCAAGGTGATATCGCTCTAATAGCGATTAGAAAAATACATATAGTAATAACTTTACACAATCTATCTTCAAAACACCCAAACCCTTGAACAGTGAACAGGCTTGGACTTCCTGCCTTTAGAAATAAAAGCCTTTCTTGATTTATTGAGAAAGGTGTGCTGGTTACTTGTTAAACACAGGTGCATCTTTGTATTTTCATTACAAAGATGCATGGTCAAGCTTTAAAATAATTCACTGCAATTAACAATTTTATCATAAGAAGTTTTTTTTTAATACCACAGTCTTGCAGATAAACATTGAATCAACATGCTCTCTAAAACAGGCTGTGGAATACTTTGTAAAATATTTCATACGATGAAAATTGCTGAAGTGAAATAAAGCTCATCACTACGTTATATAGAAAAGACTCCAACATTTCTAATTGGATTTTAATTGTTATCTGTCCCCTGATTCTTAGACTAAAGCATTTAGTCTCAACTGATGTTTATGAGTGTGTTGTTTTTTTTGTTGTTTTTTAACCCTTTTGTTATGTATATAACAAACTAAGCTGGGCCAAAATGTATGCAAACATGGTTGCACCTATAAAACTTATACTAAATAAATAATGAGTCACATTTTGCTCTATAGTTCCTGCTGGTTCCTGTGTTATTTGTACAAACGAGCTGAAAAAAAGCCATGTGTTTCAAATTGAGTTTAGTGAAACGACTTGCTCTCGTGCCAGCCCCAAATTTAGACCACTTGTTATTTCTGGGGTTTGTTGTCAGGTGGTCTGAATAGGTGGAAATTAAACACGATGGCATAAAAACATGGGAACCGTGAAAGAAATGAAAAACTCTTTTGAGTTTTATTTCTATTGTTATTATTTCTATTATTCTTCTTTTTGTTTAGTCTCTTCCAAATGCCCCTCCCATTTCGATGAATTTAGACAAAGGTTTCCATGGTTACTTCACACAGCAGCTGTACTCCTGCCCCCACCTCGCAGGCAGAAAGAAACCCTCCCTGCCCAGCCCCTCATCGCCTCTCTCCTACAAACCTTTTCTCCCTGCATCAGCTGGCATCTACATGGGAAAAGCACACCAGTGCAATAAACCATTAAAAAGGGTTCGTGTGTGTGTGTGTGTGTGTGTGTGTGTGGGTGGATTGGTGGGTGGGTGGGTGTGTTGTTGGAGCAGTCAGAGGAGGTATTTTGTTGTGTGTTAGATTGTGAAACTTGTTGTTCTCCACGCGTGTTTGTGCTGCAGCCCCTTACAGTTTCAGAGTGGGAGGCCTGCAATTGCAGAGGGCTATTTTATGGATGGTGTTTGCGTTTTAGTTCAGATTTCACAACTTGTTGATTCAGTTCCACTTTTTCAGCAGCAGCGTTTTCTTTGGACTGCGCTCACGTCTCTTTTCCCACAATCTGTTTGGGTGCTAAAAATAGTCATTTTGAAACCTAAAAACACGATGTCTGATCACAACTTATATGCTTAAGTAAGTGTGAATGTAGCTGTTGCATGCAAACAAATGAAGTGTACTTTCCCAGAGGACGTGAATGTTTTCAATGCCAAGCGTTAACCTATCAGAGTGAATCAGATCTAAGCTGATAATGCAGCTTCTTTAGATTGTATAAACCTATCAGCTCCATAAAAAAATCCCACAGTTGTTCAAAATTAGAATATGCAGAATAGGAAAAAATACAGACTGAACATATTATCATTTAACGTGATCAGCCTAAGCAAAGCTGTTTGACGCATCTGATTACAAACACGTGTATGTGATTAAAAAGGGAAATCTGAACATGCCTGTTTCTTTTGTGTGGTTGAAAAGTGAACGATAAAGTCCTTGTGTTGATTAAACGAGACCAACAGCTTGTGGATTTGTTTTCAAAGGAGCCACAAAACCATTCATCTTAAAATATTTGCTCAGTGAAATCTTTTTCCCTCCTTTCAGGTGCTTTGAACTGTTGACCTCGTATGTCACCGGCGCGCCCCGTGTCTCCAGGACGAAATGAAACACGTTTGTGTCCGGTCTTTGTTGACCTGTGACAGAGATCTGTGTCGATGCAGTCAAATGCTCCGAATGATTCTCATCGGATCAGCACTGATGGACTCGTCTGAGTTCTGCTGAACGGCATGCGTTCTCCATCTTACAGATTTTTAATGTATTTACCGAGTTTATGTTAGTCCTCTTAGTTAATGCAGTGTGTGAACAATTCCAAAGCTAATTTCGTTTTTATCCAAGACTGGGATTAACACTAAATACCATCTTAATGAGATAAAGCTTAAGCTCATTAAGCGACACATAATGTATTAATTAACATCTTGCTGTGTTGGGTTTCCACACTGGCTGAGCCTGATATTTGAAAGCCCCTGCAAGGAATTTAAAAAGTTAAAAATCCTTAGATAAATGTTGAGCTGAAAGATGCTGAATTAGCAATGAGCTAAAATAGGGCCATGCGTGGGAAAACACTTTTTTTTTTTCTTTCAAAAAAAAGAAAAGATAACACTTAAAGACACTGGCAATACTTTGTGCTGCCAGTTTGGCATTTATTTTCTTATAATACATTGCAAGTTTGAATTTAGCTTTAGTGTCAGGAATATTACCATGATACTCCTAAGATGGTTTTAAATAACAAAGGCATCTTAAATCTCTTAAATACGCTGTATTATATACATCATATCATTTCTAAATATCCCTGTGACACAAAGTATTTGAGTTTAGTGAGTGAGAAAAATCTTTGATCGGTTAAGATGTCTCACTCTGTTCCCTTTTTGGCAATTGTGTGGAAGCAAGCTTTGTGGGCCAGAACAGCAAAGCTTTCTGCACAAATAAACACTGTGCATCACGGGGAAGAGGGAATGACAGATACACTGTCTGAACACGGTTTTCTTGGTCCTGCTTCATTATCAGTGAACATGGAGCAAGTTGAGCAGCTGTTGAGAACTGAACTGCATCAAATTAGATCTCTCCAAAGACATCATTTGTCAATGTTGTAGTTTCTCACCTGCTCAACAGCAATCGGGCTAAAACAAATGCTGTTCATGAATCCATTCTCATGCCACGGATCAACATGATCGTCTCTGATCATGCTACGCACAGGGCAGACCGGTAGACAAAGGCCTCCGCGATGCAGACGTGATTGAATGGCCGTGGTTTAAATGTGGGGGATGTGGCCAACGTGCGTTGCAGTGAAAAGGGAGAGCAAGACCCCGAGCATCTGTCGTCCTACTCAAAGAAAACAGATCTTCATCCTCACCCAATGCAATTGCTTATTGGTCCTGGAACATTTTTTACCCCACCCTGCTAATTAAACTGAGATTACAAGAGAGAGAGCAGCCTGACTTTTTCACAGATCAAGACAGAGGGTTTCCACAATCTGCAGAGACAGAAGGTAATGGATTACACGTCAGTACGGGGCCAAGAGGTGTGGCCTCTCTGAAGCCTTGACAAGAGTTAAAATCCAAGCTGTAAAACATTTGTGGCAGAGCAAATCCCAGCTGCAGACTTTGTTTCACTCACATACACGAAGCAGTGAATCGTGTATTCAACAGCAAGCCAGCAACCAAGAGCTTTGGTATGTACCTATCAACCATGAGTAATGTGGCAAACTCTTGCTGTTCTGCACTGTTGCAATTCTCCTGACTCAGACAGTCAGGAAACATCAGTCAATAAAAGTGAAGGATGCTTGTCTGTCTCCAAATGCAATACAGCTTCTTGTTTTCATGACATTTGCTGTGTGTAGCAACACCAAACAAGGTAAGTTTGCTGATTAATGATCTTCGTTTAATTATAAACTGGGCAGTAAAGATATAAACAAACTTACGATGGTTTCAGAAATAATTATTTTATGAGTTTTATTGCGACTTTTATGATTATCACTATAACAATCATTCAGCTTTATATTATAACTGCAGGGAGGCTGATTGTTGCGACTTAAATATATATTTCTTCATAAACTCTACCTGGTTTTAATTAAGCTCCGTATGACAGAGACTTTGATGTTGTGAGGCTGTTGTTATAACTCGTTCATCATTGTTTTTATCTTCAACATATTTTTTTGCAGTCTAAGCAAATGAAGATGAAAGAGGATTGTATTTTTTTTTCTTTGCCCATTTTTCTGTACTCTTTAAGATACAAGGACTTTCTCTGTTTAATTGCTCTATTGTTCTTTCTTTTTGTAGGTTTCTGTAAAGTGCAGTGCCTGAAAATGTCCTGATCCTCACTGTTCTTACAAGGAGAAACATCAGCTTGTCTGCAGTAATACTGCGATACTGTGACATTGTATTAAAACGATACTCTCTCCTTGGTGACACATTTGTCACATTTCCTCCGTAGTGTGCCTGTCGTTTTTATTGTGCTAATTTTCACAAGCATGTCGTGTGCGAACTTTGAATGCATTGATAATTTGTACAATTCTGTGACAGTATATTGCCAATGTACTCCTGAAAAATGTGGGTGAGACTTTATTTGATGGGGTGTGCATAAGACTGATACGACACTGTTATAAACATAACACCTGATAGGAAAACACTAGCAGGGGTCATGAACTTTCATTGGGCAAATGATGACACTTTTAATGACAAGTTGCTTTGAAAGTTGGATGACAGGTGTTATGGTTATGATAGTGTTATGCACACCCCATCAAATAAAATTTGACCAAAATGGTAACATACTGAAAGCACAATGCAATTAGTTTCACCTCGAAAGTGTGTTGTAATTGATCCTTCTGTGTTCTGGTCGCCTGATGCGTTTGCAGCACCGCAATGAAGCATGTAATGTACAAAGTGGCAAAGCAGAAAAATAAAATACATTAAGTAAATAAAAAGTTACTTCATCAGCAATTATAATAAACCAGAAGTGTAATTGCAGCATACTGCAATCATACTACTAATATATAAAACATGTAATGCATTCTGAGTATATTTTAAATGCAATTCAACCACGAGAATAATACACTCAAAATATACTAATCAAACATGTTTATATAACATAAATAGCAATATACTTAAAATACACTTCGTTCAACTTAAGTTGTCCAAAGAAAGTATGTTGAAGTGCGCTTAGTACACTTTAAATTATACTGTAATACAATTTAAATACTATTAAGCACAAAATTAGTTGCTCCAAAATGACACATTTTAAGTTAACTAACCCTGAGTGAACTTGAAGAATACTCATGATTAGTCTGACTTAAAACATGCTCCAGTCTGTTCAAATTGAACATACTTAGTTCATTAATTGTTCAGCAGGATGGCCTTTCCCCTCTCCAGCTTCCATCCAGAACCTCATGAAGCTAAAAGTCCTGCGATTGGGAAAATGTCAGAACTCCACGGATCCAACGTCAGCGCGCATCTCACAGCGACAGTCCGCCGGTTCGGAGCGGTGACCGCCCGCGTCCAATCAGGATGGGACAGACATGGAGGACAGCAGGACCTGTAATGTCCCGTCTCTCCGACCAATGAGAGCAGGCGGCCGCCTGCGCCTCCATCCCCCGGCCGCGTCCCTCCCAGTGATGACGTAATGTCATGAATATTGAAGCAGGCTGGCTGGAGCTCGGGAGGCGCTCCAGTCAGCATCTCCTCTCTCCTCTCCATCGCCACCCGAGATTCGATAAGGCGGAACAGAAAAGGTAAGAAATTGATTCCGGGATGGTTATTTTCAGAATTAAAGGTTTTGTTTGTTTGCCTTTTCTTTCTTTCTTTCTTTCTTTCTTTCTTTCTTTCTTTCTTTCTTTCTTTCTTTCTTTCTTTCTTCTTCTTCTTCTTCCTTTTGTTTTTTAAGAAAAAAAATCGGTTTTGTATGAATTGGGCAGCAGTAACCGGGATGAAGGACAACGTTGGACTGTTGTCCATATTGTTTGCTGTAGCTGCTGTCAGGCCGGAAACGTGGCTGGTTCGCTGTTGCTTCTGGTCTGTGGATCTGAGTTGCGTTATCTCTTTATTCAGACTCATTTAATGTCGCTCGGTTGATCAGCGCTGAATCAGTGGATGAAAAAGAAGCGCTTCATTATTAGAGCTTTAACCCCCCCACACACACACACACACAAAAAAAAAAACTAAATAAATCATGTTAGCAATGAAATAAACTAAAAAGAACAACAACAAAAAGATTTGTTTTCTGCGCCTCCATCCATTCTGGTCGGCTGACTGAGTCATCCGGCATGTCGGATGTGGAGGATAAAATGATGGCTGACAGGAAGCAGCTCCGCTCTGATGAGTTGGTGCTTCTTGTCCAGCGTCGAGCTGCTTTGTTGCAGTTGGATCCGATCAGAACCCGATTCACTGACATCAGCGCTCTGGTGTCGGGGTTTAATTGGCCGCCTGCCGCCTCGGGTCGGTGACATGACGTCTCCCTCTCTGCCCGCTGATCTCACACAAAAGGCAGGAATCAAACGGGGACCCTAAGGGGCTGACTGCACAGTCATTGGTGATCACGTTGATTCCTCCCCCGTCTTGTGCTGGCAACTTTCCACTGACAAGAGCCCAACCTTATTACCTTCGATTGGGTTCATGAGGAACCATTCTTCTTGTTCTTCTTTCCCTAACTCATTGTTTTTCCACAGGGCAAGACAAAGAAACTTGGGAGACATTGGTGGACCTGTAGAGCGACCTCTACAGATTCTCATTAATCTGGACACAGATGGAGAGGGTGGATCCTCCTGAGAATGAACTGATCCTCTGACACCATGATGAACCCGTCCTCTGCCGACTCCTTTCGGCAGCCAGACAATAGCGGCCGGAAGCAGGCGCGCTCGTCGTCTCCGGTCGGTGTCAAGGAAACTGGATCTAAAACTGCGCAGAAGGGCAGCGGCTCGGCTAAGCCCGTCACACCAAAGCAAGCGGCAGCAGGTGGAGCAGCAGCAGGAGGAGGAGGAGGAGGAGGAGGAGGAGGAGGAGGAGGAGGAGGAGGAGGAGGAGGAGGAGGAGGAGGAGGGGAGGGGAGGCAGAGGTAGTCGAGGTCATTCTCCCGTTTCCACAGGCAGGGAGCGGCAGGCCGGAAGCGCTCCTCCCAGCAGAGGCGCGGCCGCTGTCCAGTCTGCTGGTGCTGAAAGCCCGACACCGAGCAGGCCCGCGGCGGCGCAGGCTACCGAAGACCCCGCCCGCTCCACCGCCGCCGCCGCCGGCGACGCCTCCTCGCCCTCCAGAGCCGATTCGAGCCGCGTTGTCTCCGACCAGCCGTGCGCATCCAAGTCCCCGAAACTGAGGAGCAAAAACCCGAGAGGCGCAGAGTCCGCCTCAGCTGGAGGCGGCGGCAGCAACAAGAAGAGCTCTAAAAGCACTGTGGGATGCGGACCCGGGTTCTGGAAGGAGGGATGCTTGCAGACCGAACTGATACAGTTTCACCTGAATAAAAGCCTGGGGAAGAAAGGAGCCAAGATGCAGGCGAAGTCCGCATCTCCGCCGGCGTCGGAGCCTGAGCCGGAGCTGTCCCCCGAGACCGCCGCTCCACAGCCCGCCGCTCCACAGCCCGCTGCACAGCCCGCTGCACAGCCCGATGACAGGCTGCAAGAAGAAATCGAGAGGCTGGAGGACGAAAATGAAGATTTAAAGGTACATATAGCTAAAGATACACACACACGAGCCGCAGCATCAGCTACACCTGTTGTATTTGCATGCATGCTGCATGGGCATCACCGCGCTAGCTCTGGCTTATTTTCCATATGTGGGGGGTCTTGTCATTTTTATTTGCTGGATGTAATGATCTAATAAAGCATCGATTCGCTGTGTTCTAGACCGAGATTGAGGAGATGCGCGCAGAGATGGATGAGATGCGGGACACTTTCTACGAAGAGGACGCCTGTCAGCTGCAGGACATGCGCAGAGAGTTGGAGAGGGCCAACAAAAACTGTCGCATCCTCCAATACCGGCTGAAGAAGGCCGAGAGGAAGAGGCTGAGGTTTAACGAAGGCGGCCAAGTGGATGGAGAGCTCCTCAGAAGTCTGGAGCAAGACCTGAAGGTAAGTCTTTTCCCCCTTAGCCTCATACTTTGTGTTCATATTTTTGCCAAGTTAATGTGACAGATCAACACAAAATAGTGTAATGGGACTGCAGACTGATTTTCACAATTTGTTGCAAATCAAACCTTGCAAAGAATCACCTGTTTTGGGTTTAGCCTCTTTGATGAGTCACTTCTGGCTACATTAACATTTTGGACTCGGATGTATTGAATCAGAGTCCTAAAGCGGCGCTATCGACCGTGGTCATCAGAGCCCGCTGCCCTGCATGTTTTATTGATTCCCTGCTGTCACACACCACCTGACTGAAATGAACGACCTTTAGCCTGCATGGCGTTTTACGAAGGCATTCACAAGGTGCTGCGCTTTCGTCCCTCTCGGCCTCTGTCCTGCAGGTGGCGAAGGATGTGTCAGTGCGCCTGCACCACGAACTGGAGAATGTCGAGGAGAAGAGGACAAGGACGGAGGAGGAGAACGAGAAGCTGAGGCAGCAGTTGATAGAGGTGGAGGTCACCAAACAGGCCCTGCAAAATGAGCTGGAGAAAGCCAAAGAGGTGAGAAAGAAAGTCAAGGCGACGGAAAAGTGACCCGGCAGAATGCAGCGAAAAGTGGCTAGAAATAAATAATTCATATTGTAATAATCAAGTGTAGAGCCCTGAAACTATGTTAGGAATAGGTGTGTTGGTTATATTGGTAAAGGATTTATTTCATTTAGCATTTGGTTGAACCATTCATTCAGAATGAATGGCTCATAGAAAATATGAATATGTACTATTTACAAATATATATATATAGTACATATTTATGCCTGAATATGTACTAAAACTACATCATTTTTAAAAATTATTTTATAGATTTCTGTGGAAATAATCCCTCCTCGACAGTGACAAAATGCATGATGGGAGTAGAAAGTTCATGACCCCGTGATTTTGAGAATTACACACACCGTTCGCTCGAATCATGGATTTTGTTTAATAAAGTTGCACAAAGGCAAAACTCTGTATGCGTTTTAAAGTTCTTTTTTTTAAGGGTGAAACACAACCTTTCACTGGTTTATGGGACTGAATTATGTTTTCAAGGATTTTCAGTAAAACACAAAACCAGAAACGCATAAAATACGCCACGCTTAAGTAGCATCGCCCGCTTGTTTGTGCACTTTTCTTTTCCAGAAGAACTCCTTTCACTTAATCGTAACAGAACACATTTTTGACCCAGTAAATTGTTCTCAGGGATGTTTTTGATTGTTCAGAAACAGAACATAAAATCTGAGCAGCCTGATTTATATTTGAAAATTTTGCCCAGTGATATGAGGTATTAAATAGGGAGAGTTTTTTTTTCCCCCCTGTAATTAAACTTGGTCTTGTGAAAATCTGGATTAAATTACCACTTTCAGTTGGAAAACAGTATGACATAATGACCATTGCTTCTGTGTGCTTCTGTGTAGCTCTCCCTGAAGAGAAAAGGCAGTAAGGACGCACAGAGAAGTGAGAAAAAGATGCCACAGACGCCCGTTGAGGTGAGTCAAGTCTTGTGTTTACCCAACCACTGAGCACTAAACCTCCATGGATGTTTTAAGTACTGAGGCCTAAATTGCACAATTCCCAGACAATTAGTAATCCCCTCTAAGGTGTTTCACATTTTGTTCCACTGAATCTGTTCTATTCACATTTAATGTGGCCAACAAAACAGCACTGTGTAATTGTTACGCAAGAAGATTTTTAAAAGCTTTTTCCAAATAAAATCAAGTGCGCTGTGTATTTTTATTTTGACCCTGAGTCAACGTTTTCTAGAACCACCAAGTGTTTGGGGGTTGAACCTGCAACTCTTTCTTACGCCTTTTCCATCCATCTTTCTGAAAACTCCCCGACTCTGCTGCAGAAAATAATCCTAAAAAGCATCAGGTTGACTAATGAAAATTAATAGGCGCTTAAGACATAAGGAAGTAATAGAAGCCAGAGCAAGTGAAAAGCAACGTTACCTCTTTGCAGGAAGAAAACGAGGACCTGAGGTGCCAGCTGGCCTTCATCAAGGAGGAAGCCGTCCTGATGAGGAAAAAGATGGCGAAGATCGACAAAGAGAAGGATTGTCTGGAGCAGGAGCTGCAGAAGTACCGCTCCTTCTACGGGGACGTGGACAGCCCGCTGCCCAAAGGCGAGGCCGGGGGGCCTCCCACCACCCGGGAGTCCGAGCTGAAGCTCCGCTTACGCCTGGTGGAGGAAGAGGCAAACATCCTGGGGAGGAAGATTGTGGAGCTGGAGGTGGAGAACAGAGGACTGAAGGCTGAACTGGATGACATGAGAGAGGACAGGTACCCTTCAGATGTTCTAGTGTGATGGGAATTTGAAAAGTGAAGAATTTTATTTGACATTTGAAAGTTTGTCCTCTTGATTTTTTTTTCTTTTTTTTTTTTTTTTAAAATAAAGCCAGCAAACCTAAACTTATATTTTCTTGTATTTTTCAGTCTGGCAGCAGCAGGAGGGAATGGCAGTGGCGGTGGTGGCCAGCAGAGCAGGGAGCAAAGCGAGGCTTTGTCTGAACTAAGGCAGCAGCTGCAGCTGGTGGAGGATGAGGCAGAACTCCTCCGCAGGAACTTAGCTGACGTAGAAGAAGAAAACAAAAAGGTTTGTTTTTTATATATATATATATATATATATATATATATATATATATATATATATATATATATATATATATATATATATATATATATATATATATATCATTCTGCTGTTTGACCAGCCACCTCACCAAAGATTGCATTTACATTTCTTTAGGTAACAAATGAGCTCAATAAGCTCAAATACAAGGCTGGGTCCCATGAGGCCGGATCAAGACATGGAGGAGGTTTGTTTTCTTTTTGAAATGAAAACTAAGTTGCATGGCCTCAAATGTATTCCACTTGTAAGTAGGGCTGGGCAATATGGCTGAAAGACATGTCATGACACAAGCATTTCACATCAGGCGATGTTTGTTTGTTTTAAAAATATGAATCACTGCCAAACTGGTGACATGACCTTTCCTGTTTTATCCACAATTTCCTCTGGAGCTGTTGTACTCATTTTCACCCGAAACTGCTGCTGTGCAAGTTATTCAACGGGTTGTTGCTAGGTAACCAAAGAGGGAGCGAGTTAGTTGATGCCACTCTCTTGGCAGCTAAAGCCTTTCTTCTGCTTACATCCCCCATACATAAATTGCTTAACTTAATATCTGATCAACTTTCTTTTGATATCGATCGCATGTCCATCACAGTATATATAGTGACTGATTTATTGCCCAGCCCTACTTGAGAGATCACTTCCTTGTTATTTAGCAGTGCAGCAGTGGGAACAGTCCAATATGTCTTCCAATAGCATCATTCAATTATGCTAATGCTTGAAGTTCATTCTCACCTTGACTCGCCTTCAGGTGGGGGTGATCAGGCTAAACTGGAGGCGCTGCAGGAGGAGCTGAAAGCGGCACGCCTGCAGATCAATGAACTGAGCGGCAAAGTCATGCAGCTCCAGTACGAAAACCGCGTGCTGCTCTCCAACATGCAGCGCTACGACCTGGCCTCCCACCTGGGCATCCGCGGCAGCCCTCGGGACAGCGACGCGGAGAGCGACGGGGGCCGGGACGACGACACCCCGTCGACCTCCGCCGCCTCCCCTCGCCTCCTCCCGCCGCACCGCAAGCGCGAGGGCCCCATCGGCGGGGAGAGCGACTCCGACGAGGTGAGAAACCTCCGCTGCCTCACCCCGACGCGCTCCCTTTACTCGCCAGTAGATAGCCGTTTTTTATCCAGAAGCCTGCGGGACCGGCAGCAGATGATAGACATCCGCATCGAGGCCGAGAGGCTGGGCCGGACCATCGACAGGCTCATCGCTGACACCAGCACTATCATCGCTGAGGCCCGAGTGTACGTAACCAACGGGGAGCTGTTTGCCAGGCTGGATGAAGATGAAGAAGGTGGCAGGTAATAAATAGATTTAAAAAAAATATATATGTATAAATCACTAGATTGCATCGTCACAGCCCTGGATTCAGCTTTTCCCACGTCTGCTCTGCAGGATTAGAGAGCATGAGCTGCTGTATCGAATCAATGCCCAGATGAAAGCTTTTAGGAAAGAGCTGCAGGCCTTCATAGACCGTCTGGATGTTCCCAAGCAGGACGACAAACAGCCAGAAGAACCGCTGTCTGTAAGCCACCGCAGACGAACGCCGTCTCTGTTGTTTCCTCGTGGAGGTTTCTCATTCTGATCAGCTGCGATCCTGCTCTCCACCCCTTCACATCCACCCAGATGTTTCAACCCATTATTTTGCTCATCCTCATCCTCGTTCTGTTTTCCTCGCTCTCTTATGCCACCATTTTCAAGCTGGTATTTCTTTTCACCCTGTTCTTTGTTCTGTGAGGCACACGCTCAAGGTCTCACAGTGCACTTTTCTTTTTTTTTTTTTTTCATATCGTTTGCTTCATTACTCATTCAGTTTAAGTTCTGTTCTGCTACGTTCAACGCATCGCATCGGGTCACTCAAGGTACAGGACAGTTCCGCTTCCCAAGTACGACTCCAATCACCCGTCTACTGCGAAGGCCTTGCCGCACCCTGGACGCAGCATAGCTCAGGAGTGATGCTGGAGAGTTAGGTGAGTGTTGCTGCACACTGACAAACACGAGCCCACTGTGTTTAACGCAAGCTCTGGGATCGTTGCAAGAAAGGGGGAAAAAAAAAGAAAAAAAAGAATCTGTTTACCAAACTGTGAACAGCTTGAAACCACAGTGTGTAGACTGGTCTCGGTTTTGTTTTTATGTAGCTCATCCGCTGGGGGGGGGCAGGCGGGGGGAGGTTTGAATGGGTCGACGAAACGAAACAGCGGTTTCTCAGATTTTCCCAACTCGTCCGACATTTGCCGTACATCTGGGCAGAGCTATGAGGGAACGGTGCATGCTGAGGTTTGGGTTACAGCAGCAGCAGCAGCAGCAGCAGCAGCAGCAGCAGCAGCAGCAGCAGCAGCAGCAGCAGTGCGTTGCAGTGAAAATGCGTCCAGTGACTCAAGTTCGTGCCCACAACAACAGTGACAGTTACTGTCAGTGCTCCATTTGTAAGGCCCATGTTTCCTGAAAGCTCCTCTGTGCCGAGTCACTGAGCTGATGGTATGATGTGTAACTCATCATCGTTTGGTCGTCTTTTGCAACACAGTAGGTTCAAAACACAAACATAGGCTCCAGACAGACCACAAAACTTGTGGGGTTTCTATGTACTTGTCATTCTTTGTAATGTTCTGGGTAATGTTTTCCTCTGTAAAAAGTATTCGCAACCCTGGAACTATTTCGTTTAATTAGGAACCCCACTCATTCTTTCCTTCCAAGAATTGTCTGTGCTTAGCTTTGTCTTCTGGTCAGCTTTCCCTGACCCACAGCATGACGCTGCTACACCACACATGTTCAGGAAGCTGTGTAATGTGTGTTTAAGTTTGGTTTCCTCTGATGTTTGTCGTGTGCATGATGTGTGACAAACTTTCAGCAAGGTTTTAAAAATATGTCTCTCTTCTTACCACTCTTCTGTGAAGGTCGCATTTGTGAAGTTTTCCCAGAACTGTTTTATTCAATTTCACCCTCCATGTCAACTTATTCAGTGACTTCTGAAAGCGACTGGTTACACCAGACTTTAATTCAGAATGTCATCAGATTAAAGGAGGCTGAATCACAGTGGATGCCACACATTTCTTTTTCTTTTTTTTTTCTTTTTTACAATTGCAGAGCCATGTATCGCTTTCTTTCAACGTCCCAATCATGTGGCACTTTTTATTGGTTTATCTCATGAGATCCAAGTATAGTGCAATTAACCATGGTTGTATTTTGACAAAATGCAAATAGAGAAAGAGGAAAACAAAAAAAATCAATATTTTTGTAAGTCACTGTGTGTTTTGAAAGATTCCCTGTGCTGAGTCACTGAGCGGGTGACGTTATGTACAAGAAATAGTTTATTGGCCGTTTACGGGAAAATGAAAAGACAAACATGTGGGCATCGTGTGCACATTTTTTTTCTGAAATGTTTTACATTTTTCTTGTATCTTTGATTATTCTGTGTCTTCTTTTGCATCGAGTTATGCTATTTGTCCATATCTTCAGGATCACTAAACCTGATGCTGCTCCTTGGCATATTTTTTTTAAATTATGATAAAAAACAACTTATTTCCATTCTCATTCTCTAAAAGCTATGCATTTTTGTTACAAGAGGACAAGTTCTTCATTACAAACCCTTACAACCCTCCACACAGTCAGAGAGACTGGCGTTTTACCTATTTGGATTGTGGGTTTTTTTTGCAGCAATAGACTCTTTAAAAATAGACACGGGTGGGGTCTGCAGACCCAGCACAAAAATGTGCAGATGGAGGTTTTGGGGGTGGGGGTGGGGGGGCTTGTCTGGCCACCAGGATGGGAGGTGGACTCGGTCCGCTTCTTTTATCCCCACCGGTGGGATACTGCACGTCACGCACTGTCTTAGGGCCAGCTGTGGGAGGAAGAGGAGGAGAGACACGAGTAGGAGGGAGGAAGGAAGAGAGGAAGGGGAATTTTATTTCACTTAATGAAAGCATCATTTCGACTGCAGGCATTCCCCCTCTCTGCAGTTGTTTTGAACAGTGCTGCTGCTGCTGCTGCTGCTGCGTCCCAGCCCAGAGCGCGCTCCAGTGATCCAGCTGTCCGGAGCGCAGCTGGAGGGGACGACCACTTCCACATCCCACAACCTCACAGGACGGACGGTAAGGCTGCACATGACGCGCGCGCTTCGTACGACTGAAGAATTTGGACCGTGAACTTCTGAGCTAGTTTACGACTCGGATAAGGTGACGGCTATGAACAATTGAGTGTCGTTTTCACGTAGAGTTGTGCGGCTCTCTGCTTTCTGGACTAATGAACGCCCACCCCCGTTCGCTCTCCTCGTGACAGTCAGCCTCCTTCGGCTAACGGCGGAAACAAACCTGCCTTGTTTACAGCCGAGCGGGAGATAATTTGCTGCGCAGAAAGTAGCGGGTTGGTTAAACGCTTCCTCTTCTTGGCACTCAGCATGGCTCGTTTGCGGCCTCTTAAAAAGAGCCGACGGGTCACATTTTGCCCGTCGAAGTCGCCGCGGAGCGGCGCGGCGCTCGGAATGATTCGTTACCATGGCGACGGCGCAAGGTGGCGACGTAATTAAAAGACTCCGGCGTTGATTAACGGGCTCGTCTTCTTCCGCTGTCGCCTCTAGGCGTCGTTCAGCCTCAGAGAGAGAGAGAGGGAGAAACTCCTGGTTACAGAGGGGTAAAAATACTCTCCGCTGCTCTTACATCAGAAGCACTCCGTGGTATTTTTGGGAGCTTCTCCTTTTTGCCTCGGAGTGTTTACGGGCGCCTGTCGCTTCAAGGGGACGGACTCATTCTTTGTCAGGACGCGCAGACGACAAGCAGCGCAGGTGGACAACCGAGAGCGGGTCCGTAAAGGACGAGGACTGAGTGGTGTCGGGTGGAGGGCGGGGGGCCCACGATGGCATCTTGACCTCATCTTGGTGAAGACATGGAGTCGGCTGAAGCATCCCGTCCCGTCCAGCGTGTCCCTGCGACGGCGACCCGGGGTGAAGCTGCGAGCCCGAGGCGGGATGTGGCCGGGTGTGGATAACTGCTGAAAGTTACTGAAGTTGATGCTGATGAAGGAGTCAGTGAACTGATCGAAACTTTTTCAAAGCAGAATTGGCTGCTTACAACATCGTTTGGTGACTTTCCATTGCATATTTGAGTGTTTTATGTGCATGCATTTGAGAGATGTGGAGCGCCTTTATGAACGGCGCAGGGCTGCAGGGCGGCAGCGGCGGCGGCGGCGGGGGGTACGTGCAGTCCCAGGGGTGGGAGTTTGTGCCTCGCTCCAGGATTGAGAAGGCTGACAGGGGCCGGGGCAAAAACCGCAGCCCGCTAAGGAGGATCTCCTCCCCGCCCACCGTTTTCAGCCACATCCAGGAGACCCCGATCGGCGCTGCGCAGACTGCAGGAGAGGGAGGGGCAGGGACCCAGCAGCTGGAGGTCCTCAGGGGACAAATGTGGCCGGGCCCCGAACCCCAGCAGCAGCAAATGCGGCTTAAAAAGAAACTAGGGGATCTGAAAAAGCGACACGTTCAGGATAAAGAAGAATGGATGCGAGAGAAGGAGTCCTTATTGAGACAAGTCGCTGACATCCAAGTAATAGACTGGAAGCAATCATTTATTCAGCATTTCTGTTCAATACTTACCAAGGAGTTGATTTTTTTTCTTTAAAGCATGGCTCCCCACTCAGGGCACCTCTGTGTGGGGGCATCATAAAAACAAAAAGCTTCGCCACAAGCTTTTCTATTTTCTGTTGCTCATTAAAAGCCCAGTCAGGGGCGAGTAGGAATGTGGTGGTGCTAACAGTAGGAGCAACTGAGGAGAGCAAGAAAGAAAATTGGCTTCTGCAAGCATATGATATCCAACCAACATAAAAAGCAGTTTTAGAGTCTTTTAAACGTCATAGTCCTGCATTTGACCATCTCTGGATAAAAATCTAAAACGCGTCATCTGATCAAACCCAAACTGTTTTTTTTTTTGTTTTTTTTTCATGAACGGAAGTCAATTAAAGAAATTAATCAATTGGTTCATAATATGTGGAAAAACCTTTATTCTATTTCTACTCTCAAAAGGGAGCATTTTCAACATTGTTTTATCATAAGGTTTACATTAGATCAACAAGTGAAGCATAAAAACATCAAACTAAATGTTTTAGATAAGTATTAGACATTATATATATGTAACTTGCTCAGAGTCACATTCATAAAAGAACCACCACTTCCTGGTTCTTTGGAGCTTCAAATTCAGAATTTTAGAAGGTCCAACATGTGATCCGCGTTTAACAAAAAAGCGGGATGCCGTCTGTGTATCGACGCAGGGTGGGGAGAACAGGAGGATTCTGCTGGACCTGAAGACGGTTCTGGAGGAGGTGCAGGCCGAGGTGAAGAAAGAGGAGGAGAAGAGGAGCGAGCTCCAGCTGCAGTACACCAGAGACAGATGTGCCTGGGAGCTGGAGAAAGCTGAGCTCAAATGCAGGATTGCACAGGTGAGAGATGACCGGCCAGGATGATCAGACTGTAGATTGTGTTATGCACGTTCAAGTTATTCAGTTCTCTGCACGCACAGAGTGTTTGAACATGTGCATGTACACGCGCCTCTCTGCCTCAATATTTCATGTGTCGATTTTCAGCTGTGTGTGTGGCTGGTTGGTCATAGTAACTCAACTGGAATTGCCAAGTCGGTATGCTACAGCTTCTATCCAAGTTTAGACAAAAGGTTTTCACTGCTGGGACATGCTTTGTTAAACCCTGCTTAGAAAGACATTGATACTTTTAGCAGCTAGCGCCAAGAAAGATAAATACTAGGCTATTTAGGTGGACATATACTGGGAGAAATACTGAGGGTTTAAGGGTTTGCATGTCAAAGAAAAGCCAAATACGCTTCTCTTGAAAAAGTGCTTTTCTTCTCTTCAAGGGACTGCAGCTTTAGGGATATAGCTCCTTTACAGATAGGATCAGAAATGGGATTTATTTGACTTGCTGGAAGTAAGTCCAAAAGTGTTTGGACTTTTTCAGCCTTTAGACAAAGAAAGACAAACTTTTAAGCCAACAAATTCTCATTTATTAATTTGTACATTTAGACTGCTTCGCTGGACTTGTTGTATACTTTCTCTA
Organism: Poeciliopsis gracilis; assembly: GCA_911649635.1. NCBI lineage: Eukaryota > Metazoa > Chordata > Actinopteri > Cyprinodontiformes > Poeciliidae > Poeciliopsis > Poeciliopsis gracilis. The sequence continues at coordinate 4,108,157 of CAJVRI010000287.1, forward strand.
AATTGTCTGTCAGTTGAGCCTCGTGTGATTTGTGTCAAAGACTTAAAGAAGATTTATTCCTCACACAGACACAGACCAACATTCTTTGAATCTAGAACCAGAAAGAAAAAGTTGAGAATAGTGGCTCAACAATCTTGTTGCCTAGTCGTGTCAAACCATTGATGATGAGATAACACATATCCTAGCATTGCTAGAACACATAGAAAATCACGATCCTCATCTATGTTTGTGTTTTGCGTTAGAAACCGCTCACATGTAGCTTTTATTCTTAAGATTCTGTAAATAGAGCAGGGAAATGTGACTTGGAGTGTGGCCTGGCAGAGCAGGATTAGCCCCATTGTAAGACTTGTTTTGTCTGGATGCCTTGTCCAACCACAGATGACACTTTTGCCTGCATATATACCAAGTGATAAGCTGAGTCCTTTTATGAGGTTTAGAAAACAACGCCAGGAATTCAAAGTTATACTCAAGACACCTATAAATCTACACAAGTAGACTTTACACACTAGCAGCTCGTCTTAAAGAAATGAAACAACATTCAAGTTGATCCAATCTGACTAGTGAAGACTGTAAGACCACACTATATATAAAACGTTACTTGCTCTTAAAGAGACAGATACAAAGATTTCTACATTTCTACTGTTTCAGGACTGTTCTGTGGTTAATTCAGGCTGTGAGAGAGAGCAAAACTTTAAGCAGACAACAGAAAGGCTGAACGGTATACAGCAAAGTTTGTCTATTTTTATTTTCTATACACCACTGTATAAAATAGAAAAAAAAATGCTGTTCTGATACCTTCTTAAGCTACAATTATTAAAGAGAAATCGGAATAATGAAAAAATAAGTCTGTTTGAAAAAAGACTTTAAAAAAAATGGAGATCACAAACTGTGAATCTCAAATATGTCATCATATATTTTCAACGTCCAACACTTCTCTTGAAATATATATATATATATATATATAAAATCTTTTCTGATCAACTTACTTTGAGATGTTTTGATTTGTCGATGGAAAAACACAAAAAATACTTCATAAAGTAAACAACCACATTCAAAACATACTACTTGCATAGTTACTTACTTTCATATGAAAGATGAACATTTGAAGATGCAAGCCCTTGTCATTTTTCACGTGTTGGTGTTACTGCTATATTTAGCTTCTGTGGAGGGAAAACAGCTAACGTTCTAGGGGCAGTTTGAGTGTTAACACTAATTGTCATCCATAATAGTACCGAGTTAAGAAGTAGTAGAGGAAAATTGTAGGGGGTTTCACTGAGGTGTAGCCCTTTAGTCCAATCATCTGAGTCATGCAGACATTGCAGGCTGAATTGAGCTCCTTTGAATAATTTTCTCTAATGATGCTGTTTGCATTCTGGCCAGCTAGAGCTGCTTGCTTTTGTTCCTTTTTTTTTTTTTTTCCCCCAATTCGACTTTGAGTAGTAAAAGTGTCGGAAAGTTTAGAAACACCAGATTCACTTAGTGAAACGTTTAAGTGTTTGTTATCCAAGCTTTTTACAGGAATGGCATCTAGACAATGTCACAATGAAAAGCCGAGGAGTTAAATTTCACATTATCACTTAAATTAGCCAACGCCGTTTACCCTCCTGTATGCGGCCTGAATTTGAATGCATGGTTCCCTTTTGGACACGTCCAGCACCAAATACCAAGAAAGCATCCAAGCTCTCTGGCTTCAGCTCAGGCTCAGTATTTCCAGGCATGTTTCTCCATGTGACTCTGATTTATGAATACTGCTGGCAGCTAGGATACATCTCATTCCGCCTTAGCAGTCAGCTCCCCTTCCTCTCTTTACCTCGGCATCCCCCCTCCCACCTCCTCTCAGAATGTGACATTGTACAGGGCTGGGTGTCCGCTATTAATAGTGGGTCACCCTGGTGACACAGTTACCTTTATAAACCCTGTGGCACTCAGAGGAGCCCAGGCTGGCTTTGAGTGTGCAGAGGTTGCTCTCTAATCTGACTCAGTGTAAAGTGTTGATGAGTAAATACCTGAGTGTCTCTCCAGGAGCTTTGTTGGGATTTGTTCCCTGGACATCTTCGGGGGACGAACCGACTTTCCTGTTCCAGTCATTTAAAACCCGAGATTGTTTCTTTAACGCGAGTCCAAGCATCTTGTTTTTTGCATCTCGAGCCATGTTTACATTCGAAAGTTTATATAGATTGCGGACAGCAACCGTCATCGTCCGTCTCTAATTGCGCAGGCCTCTGAGAAAAGCCGCGAGCAGACAGAAGATGTTGACTTGTTTTTCTACACCATAATTTCTTGACCCCAGGCCACAGTCAGAAATAGCAGCATGGAGAAAGGCTTTGGTCGGTGTCTGTGGCGGAACACAGAAATAACACGCTCTGGCAGGGCTCGTACGCAAAAGCCGCGTCCACGCTCACTCGCACAGAGAGGGCCTGGAGGAGCACATCGACGTACAGAGGCGTTGTCTTGGGAATTCTTCCAGTTCCAAACCCAACATTTTTCCAATTTTTTTTAAAAGTAGCAGCAAAACTTCATACATACCGCAGAATGCACACAGTGTGCCCTGAAATACACCATCATTTCAGGTCTTCAAAATAGCATATTGGCTTGTTTCCATAATTTCATCTAAAATTCATTCCAAGCATTACTCTGAGTGCAGATAGTTTTTCGAAGAGTGCTCTGCAAAAGTATTCACACTCCTTGAACCTTTCCACATTTTTTCACGTTAAAAATCACAAACCACAATGCTTTCTTTCCTGTTTTGGAATTGCATAATAGACTAACAAAGTGGTGATAGAGCGTAGTTGTAAAGTTGTAAAGCTGTAAAGCGGGAGAGAAAGGACTCATGTTTTACTTTTCTCAACAAATAAAAATGAGAAAAGTATGAAATGTTTCTGTCCGTCTGGCACATTTCAGGGTTTTTTTTGCTTAAAAAAACCCCTGAAAGCCATCTTTTATGTTTTATGTTATAATAACATACTACTTCATCATGATTTAGCATAAAATTCTAACAAAATATAGTAACATCAGTAGTAACACATGTAACTTGTGTAATAATATGACTTTATTTTACTCTAAGACCAAACATTTCAGGGGAAAATCCCACGCTGTTTAAAAACATGTAAAAACCTTCTCACCAATTAAACTGTTTACAGCTTAACTGCACCAGCAGCAGTAAAAAGTTCGGGCCTCATTCGCACACGGAGATCATCTGTATGTCACAAATTGTTGTTTTTCTTGAAAGCTTAAATTGGGTCACATCTGCAGATGCATGCTGTCCTGCCTCAATCTGCCATTTCCTGCCCTGTATCCTGTGCTGAAGCACCATAGAAAATAAACTTGAACTTTGCATCTCTGAACCATCTGTGCGAGTTCTAACAGGATACACTCAACGTTCAATCTGTCTCCTTCTTCCCTCCTGTAAACCCACTCACACTCGTCCCCTGTGGTACATTATTTCTCCACTTTCTCCACCTTCGCTTCCTGCCGCTCCTTCATTCCTCCAATTCCACCTTCAACAAATTCTCCCACCACCGTCCCCACATGTCTTATCATCTGGCTCTCATTTTTTGGTCCCCTATACTGTAACGTCCCATTATTCTCTGTTCTGTTTCTACTTCTTTCTTTCCTTGCCATCCTGCTCGCCAAGCTGGAAGCTAGAGAAGCCACAGGGTTAGGGAGCGGAGGCCTCCAGTCGGCCGCGGGTCTCGGATCGGTGACGTCACGGAGTCCCCGCGAATCGAACAGCGCGACCTCGACGCTCCGCCGGGAGAGGGAAGAGCAGCGGAGGATCCTGGCCGACACGCACTCTACAGCCATGGACCTGCGCTGTCGTCTGGACCACAACGAGAGGGACTGGCTGAGAGAGAAGGCCGAGCTGCTAGAACGGTTCGATGTGGAGAGGAGAGAGTGGGAGTGCCAGCTGAAGGACATGCAGAAGAAAATAGAAGAGGTGAGATGCTCTGACGGTCAGCTTGTAAGACGGTTAACTAGAAAATGCTCTAAAGTCCTGATTTACATTTTTAAAGAGTACTGTTTCATCAATTTGAAACTTTCCGGCAGTTTTGAAGATGTTTCTATGCCTTGAGAGGCCTGCGTCTTGTAACAGTACTCCTACTCGTCCTGTTCAACATCAGCCCTGTCAAAACTGGTTCTGATCAGTGACACTGCAGCGATTAAAGAGCGGAAAGCGTCAACGGAGTTCACAGTTGTTATTTCCTTTTATCTGTGAAGAGAGACTGAAGCTGTCTGCAGCTTTGGTTTTCATAACATCGGCTATAACTTTGAAGTATTTTAAAATGATTTTCACTTTCCTTGCACAACTATAGCAGCAGACTCGTCATGTTGGCGAAACATAAATCATCTCAACTCCCAGGATTTGACTATAAATCTGTTGCGTTTATAGAAACCTGAGGATGACACTTTCATAACTAGAAAGCTGAAAATACATTGAGTAATTTTAGACTCAGTCATCAGTCTGTTCATCATCACATATCCACATAGATTTATAAGCTTATAAGGTTAAATGCAGCCTGGTGTAGGTTGGCACAGAAATAAATTTAAACCACATTTTCCGAAAATCTCTCATATTCGCTGCATTTTTACTGTATTATTTGTAACTTTTGCAGCGTAAAGCAGGATTTTTTTGTAGGCATACACAGAAAAAAAAAAGAAAAAAAAAATATATATATACACAACAAAAATGAAAAATAAGTGAATATAAATAACAATTAGCAGTGATTGTCTTTAGGACACACACAGTATATTGCTAAAAATATATCCAACATTTACAATGTATATTATAAAGTCTGATAGCTTTTATAATTATCGCTCTTCATCATTGTGACATTGAAATAAATATCAGTTATTAGTCTCAACAGAATTTTTCTTATCGGACTGATACCAAAATGATAAAAACTAGCTAATATTGGCCAATACAAATGTTGGTGCCGATATGTATGAATCCTGAAATTTTTATCATCTATTTTTCTCTTTTTATGTTTCCAGCTGTACTGTGAGGTGAGATCCAGTCGAGGGGGTCCGGCCCTGGACAGCATGAAGCAGGACGAGGACGCGGTGCACCGACTCAGCATGCGCTCCACCAGCACGGGCTCCAGCCTGCTCAGCGACAACTCCCGCTCGGACCTGCTCAGCAGCAGCACTCCGTCAGAACCAACCAGAAACCCACCTTCACCCGGATCGGGTCTGAACAGAAACATCAGCGCCGACGGCGACAGCCCGTATGGATTCAACGTGGATGCGCGGTTCAGTCAGAGCGATCCCTTTCAACCCGAGCTCCTGGTTGAAACTAGAACCAGAGAAACCTGGAAGCAAGACTCATCGGGTGATAATAAGAAAGCAGCAGAGCTGGAGGCTTTTTACTGTGGAGCTCCGGATAGCGGGACGCCACAGGAATACGTTTCCATAGGGAGTGATAAAGGTCTCCAAGGAATTCCTCCAGAGAGTCCTGTCTGGGCCAGACAGAGTTATGGGAGTGACAAGAAGAAAAACACGACTGCTCTCAATGCTGTGAGTGTCGAAAGCTGATTTCCAACATGTGTTTGTTAATATCGGGGGACCATTTGTGTGGTATTTATTACTTCCCAATTACAAAACGTCAATCTTGTCTCATTGTCTTTCTGTTTGTTGTGTCTTTCTTTCTCAGGCTCTAAAGGAAATAGCCCGCGTTAGCGAGGAGCTTTGCAGCTACCAGGATGAGATCAGGCAAAAGAGCGGAGATAAGAGGTGAACATCGTGATAACCAGAATCTGATGAGGCTGACATAACATGCACAACTAATACCATATGTGCCTCACTGTTGGAGAAAGGCAAATTTATTTAGATTTTAATAAGTCCATGATTTGTACTTGAAAGCAGATGTTTGCACAAAAAAGGCATGTTTTGTTTTTTTTTTACTTGATGACATGAGATCAAACTAAATTAGGACTGCCAGAATTGCTCTTTTCCTTCTTTAAAGTTTGAAGTGAACTGCACCTACAATTTGACTAATTTATCTCGCTTTATTGTGACATTTAGCAAAACAAACAATCTCTCAACTGAGCTAAAACAGGAAATATTTAGCCTGATTCAATATCTGACTGAGGAAAAAATTTTTTTACTGCATAGTGTATGTTAATATTTTCCCAGGTTTGAATAATAAGGAAAAGTGAAAATAGAATGATTTTCTTTTTCTTTTTTTTCCTTTTTTTTTTTTTTTAACCAAACTATTTGCTGTTTCATTTTAAATGCTGCATGTTTTTTGTCCTTCTTTTATTTGTTTCCTTAATTAGTAAATCAAGCAAATTCATAGTGAAGTCTTGTATCTGTACTTTAAAAATGCACCAAAATGCTTAGACTGAGTCTGGAAAAGAATGAAATCTGCACATGAAAAACTTTGATTCTCGCTTGTAAAGAAATGAAATTAGACAATGCCATATCGGTGGGTTAAAGTTGTTTCCTAATTTCTTCTAGGAACCAATCCGAATACCTGGGTCCATCTGAGGGACATCAAAAAGGCTTTCTGCAGGTAGAAGAGGCACCGTGCGACCTTAGCCAGATCTACGATGACCTCCGGGCTCTGCAGCGAGAAAACTGGATCACGTTGTCACCAGAAAGCACCTGGAGAGCCAACACAAGTTCAAACGACACCTGGATGGCAAACACCTCTGATCTCTATGGCTACAGAGACGCAGAGACAAGTCCTGGAGAATCCTCTGACATGGAGACGGCGGCTCCGCCCATTCCTCCTCGCACTTCCTCCTGGAACCTGAACTCCTCTAATCCAGACACAGAACTCCACATCCCAGAGTCCCCTATGGCAACAATGAGGAAGTGCCATAGCCCCTGTGTTCTGTTGGACAGAAAGTGCAACAGCCCATCCATTGTCAGGAAGTTTGAGGCCATGCTTCAGGAAAACGAGGGAAAAGTCTTTAAAGACGGCATGCTAACATCCTGCTCTATACCTTCCAACTCCAACTGCAACACGGGCTGCTGCCACAACCGCTGGTCCTGTGACGCCAGCAAGTTGACCCACAATAAACAGCTGACGTACGGGACCGTCCAGAAAAGCTTCTCCGAGGTCAACATACTGACCGCTGGGAAAGATCTGTGCCCAGAGAAAAACTCTGACGTTGGAAAGGTCCAAGTGTTTCCAGTTATCCAGGAATTCCCTGTGGATTCGGTCTCACAGGGAATCCAGTCTCTTAGTCCCAGCCTCCAGGGCTCCAGAAGAAACCTGATGCTGGAGCGAAAAACAGCCGAGTTCAACAGGACTTTGTTCCAGGCTGAGATGGGCCGGGGCGTGGATGTACAAGAGACCTGTTTTGAGGCATGCCAACCAGCGTTTGGAACATCAAGCCACATATTAGACGCTACAACTCCATCCATGTGCCCTGACGTTTCCACTGACATCACAGATTCATATTTTAAAGCGTCACCATCACCCTCTGTCTCAACTTCTACCAAACAGAACACTGAGCTGGAGCCAGTGCAGATGAGGTGCATTTCCAAAGAAACACCCACCTTCCTCTCACTGGAAGAGCCACATCCTGGAGTCCAGGAGGCTCCAAAACCCTCCCAGAGTGAGGTGAAGCACAAACTGCAAAAAACAGGCAGCTTCCCCAGGAAATCCCAACAAAGAGCAACCCCAGAGCCTCCTTCGTCTGTGATCACCCAGCCAGATGAATCTGTGGAGAGTTGCAACTCTAACAGGGAAATTTTCCACGAAACAAAACCTCAGCCAGCCAGAGGCAGCGTCTCCCCGCTTCAGGCGTCTGTCGAGAGCAAGAAAAGACATGTGGCGCAGCCGAGACAGAGGTCAGACTCTCCTCACCAGCCCGACTCCTCCAGACCCGTGCCTCGCATCATGAACGAACATCCGTGGAAGCCTCTCACCCTCGCTGCGTACCCTCGACCAGAGGGTTCCAGATCCAACTACGGCGCCGTGGAAAGGATCCTGAAAAACTACGAGAGCGCCGCACGAGCGCAGCACAACGAGATGGTTTCCAACCCCACAGAACTGGACATGCTGGACATGGCCCCTCTGCCTTTAGGTCCCACTCTGAGACACACGCACACGTCACCCACCGCACAGGTCAGCCTCCACAGCGTCAGTGAGATGCAGCTGAAAGTGCAGGTGAGTCAAGCCTTGCCCTTCCTTCGCTGCGCAGTTCAGTGTTCAGGTATTTCAGTTTGTAGATTAAAATTAAAACATGAAATCATGCATAACATTATGTACACCTGCCAAATAGTGTGTTGGCACTGGGCTTCTACTTATTATTATTATTATAGTAATTGAGTGTTTGATCAACCATTCTGCTGATTAATCGATTAATCGGATTATAAAAATTGGCATAATCTGCAGATTTTTCATTTAAACCTTTTTGATGCATTGGAAATACATTAAACCATGCAAATGGACAAATGATTGCTGTTCAGTGAGACTATGTCCTCAAATGTCCTTGCTGTGTCAGTGGACACGGAGGATCTTGTGCATTGCTTTCTGTTCCAACACTTTGTTAAACAGTAAGTAATTGCCCTCGACTGAGGCCAGCTCTTGTGGGAATGTTGTTTATTTCTGGTATGTGCTAAGAGATAAAAGCAGGCCAGAGCCTCCATTATAATCTGGGCTTCTGGGCCATTCCATTGCCGAAAGGCTCCTGAGGAGCTGACAGTGAAACGTAGAACCAGGCAGGGGGCCGGCAGGCCGCACCAGCCTGATGTTGGACTCTTAAGTCCTGCCAGAAGGCCCCGGTGATTTCTGGCCATTGTGTGGTAATTACTAAAGTATCTGCAACAAGCCGGCTGACTAACTGGTCTTGGCAGACCACAGAAATGAGAATGCTGAAGTAATTACGCTGCTTTAAAGTCATGCTAATCTTAAAGATGTTGTGGGAGTCATTACGAGGGCAGCTTCGAGAACCTCATGAAAAGAATGAAATAGGGAGGACCACATGAGTCGAACTGTCAGCGATTAAACGTCGGTGATTCAGAAGAGTTGGCGAGGGGAAGAAGTGGCTCACATGTCAGCTATCTTGACTTCAAATGCTTTTGTTTCCCCCTCAGGGATGAAAACAATCAGAGCTACTTGTGTGACCTTTACGCAGGAGCGTGCCGATGTGTTTAGAGTTCCTGTTTGAAATATGCCCGTTATTTTCCCCAGGCTCAAGAAGACAACCGCTGGAACACGTGAAACGATGTTAAGTAACTGAGTGCGTCAGCTTGGATGCAGACGGAACAGCGGGATAATCCTAAATGTTAACTCTGCTGCCTCTCTACAGGAAGACGAAGAGTCGTCGGTCACGCCTCCCTCCGTCCACAAGAACTTTTCGAGGCCCGCCCGTCCTGCCAACCGTCGCCTCCCGTCCAGATGGGCCAGCCGCTCCCCCACTTCGTCCTCCTCTCCCTCGTCCTCTCCGTGCACCACGCCCGTCGTCCCTGCTTCCTTTCCCCTCCAGAAACACTCTTCCTCCTTCTCTTACGCACACGGCTTCCACATAGAGACCGTCATCATTTGAAACTCCACGTTGTTGTGTTTCGGAACCAACCAGAAGCCTTCACTGACAAACGCCGAAGATTTTATCCTTTCTCTTTCTTTGTCTTGCACACACCAAATCAATACGATGGACAGAAAGTTTATTCCGAATGTATTCATCGACATCCTGTGGAACATACCTGCTAAAGGAAGGCGAATAACTCCAAACAGCTACGAGTATTGTCATTATGGCCCGAGCTAACCTGCCAGGCGTGACGGACAGCGTCTGAATGAATATTCTGCTCAGGTCTGGATTCCAGCGTTGACCACTAGCGCAGCTTCACAGATCTACTAATAACAGCTTTTCACTAATTTATCTCTGCTACAGACTGGATTTACAACCTGAAGCAAAAAAACCTCTGGTTTGAATTAAGATGTATGCTAAATGCATCAGTGCGTTCAGCTCAGACATGGAGAAATGGAGCAACGATTTCCCTGCGCATGACTTCCCTGCCATAAAGTAACTCTGCAGCACATGACTGGACTGTACCTTGACTGTGACCAGAATAGTTTGTTTTTCATTGAAGTTTGACTTTGTTTATTATTGTGAAGCAAAAAACAAACAAACAAAAAAAAAAAAACACTTTTACTTTTAGTAAGAGCTGCATAAAAATAGACTTTTTTTTTAACATGTACCAAAGGCTGGTTTCTTGTGCATTTCCTGATTTTTAAGTGCATTGTTTGGAATAAAACTTCTCTTTTTTGCCGTAGCTAACATTTTTTTAAGGTTTGTGTGTAAACTATATTTACAAGTCTGATTTTTTTTTTTTTTTTTTTTTGCATAACACATGCTCCTAAAAAGAGAACGGAATGCCTTTTGTTTTTTACTCTGAATAACTAAATGCTCATCTATGACGATGTTAACCTGCTAAGTAGTGTTTTTTTATGGCTGAAAGGTGGTGAAACGCGATGCCTTTGCTCTTGGTTTTGTATAATAAACAATATTCCAAAAATGCCTCAGCTTGTCGTTTTTCACAGTTCGTCATGTTAAAACCACAAAACTTTAATGAACTTTACCTGGGATTTTAAGCAGAAAACTGAAATAAAGTAGGGCCTAGCTGGGAACTTGGAAAAAAAAACCCCAACTGGTTTGTGGTTTTCACAAGAAAAAAAATCAATAAAGATCTGAAAAGTGTGGCTTGAGTGAACATTTGTAATCCCACCTTTCATTTGGAGTCATCTGGAAACTGAAATGTCTGCCTACATAAAAGCTAGTGGCTGCAATTTGGAGGAAACTGAAGGAGTTCGGGATGCTTGGAGAAGATGCTAAGTTGTTATGTAATGTTTTGCAGTGTACTAATCAATAGCCTGAGATTTCATTATTAATGTCACTTGAGCTCTAGTACTTTGCTGACGGCAGAGGTGCACTGCTTCCTCACTCCTAAACTTTGCAACTTTCACATAAATGTTCACGTTAAACCCAGATGATTTGTATGCGACACTGCAGCCGACAAACCGAAGCGCCAGAACCAAACAGCTGTCTGGCTTCCTTTGCTCTTTTACCAACTTGCAGATGTCTTCGGTGACACCCTGATCTGCTCCTCTAAGATCTGCACAGGAACTGAAATATGGAAAAAAAACAAAAAAAAACATTTTTAAACCTGCATATGATCTGACAAATCATCACTTAGCTTTCTTTATTGCATTTTTCCAGGACTGTTGAGAAATTTAAAGCCACGCTACTCTGAGTGGGACAGACACCCACCGCGCCCCTCTCCCTGAAACCTGGCACCCTTTGCTGATGGAAATAGCAGGTGTGGCTGTGTTGTGGAGCCAGAAATCTTACCCCTCTCCCAATAGATATATAAATATTTTCATTCTCTCCTGAAGCTCGCCCGATCTCCGCGCCGAATGTCTCATCCTGCTTTTCTGTGTCAAGGTTGGGAAAGAGGGTTAATTCCCAGTAAAGACCTGTGCTGGTGTCTGGAGGTCTCCAGATGGTGCGACCATTATATAACCAGTGCTGGCTGCCTGCAGGCCAGAGCTGCTTGAAATCACAGCACTGGAAAGAATTTCTGCAGCGATCTGCGTTTGATCAGCCCAGCAGAGTGACAGCGGTGGCTTATTTAGACATAAAGCGTGGAAGCAAACACTACCGCAGGATAATTTTGCTGTTGGAATAATAACCGCGTCTCTACTTCTGTTTTCAATCTGAGGGGTCAGCAGTGTTTGTCCAGCTGATCACAATCATACCGGTGACAGTAAAAGTATGGACTTCATTTTTCCAAGATGGCAAAACCATCTTGAACCATGATCTGCTTCCTTCCAGTTGTTTTTGCTCTAAACTACAACCTTATGGATCATAGTTTATTTTGAAAAAACCTTAGGCACTAACCAGACACTTCTTTTTTAGGTACAACCTAAAATCCATTTTTTTTCTCTCTTTAGAACTACCTAAATTAATTACATAAATTCAACAAGGTGGAAATGTTTATTTTTTTATTATATTTTTTAAATAGATATTTAGTTATAATAAGAATAGTACACCACTGCTGCAGCAATTTTAATCTGCACATCCACAATGTGAGTCTTCTGTTCCACTGTCTTGGAGATGCTCTGTTTATTTGATTTTTAAAGATTATCAGACACAACATATATGATGATCATAAATTCACATAATCATATAAATAATTGCTATAAATTAAAAAAAAAAACAAAACAAAAAACATATTCAGACAAGCTTGCACAATTCTTGTTGGTCAAGTAATTTGACTATCAATAATTCAAAAGATGCAGTCTCATTCATAAATCGATCCATTCCCTATACTCAGGCCTATCTTTGCTTTTCCAGTTACGAAGCTGCAGTGAAACCAGTCTAAAGGAAATGCATGTCCAGAGATGCTCTGTTGAAATGAGGCCTTCTTGCAGCAAGGCACCAGGTCTACTGACTGCTCCACAGTAAAACTAAGTCATGTTAAAATTTCTGAAACAGATTTTTGTGGTGATTTGGCACAGAATAAATAAACTAAGCTCTCAATGCTTAGTTTATCTTATATCTTATCTCAGGGCTGCTTTTAAAACCAGGCGGACTGCAGCACATTCTCAGACTTCCTGTGAAGGACAGCTCCTTATTGATCGGCACATTGTGCATCACTTTACTGACCGCCTCCAGCACACACACAGTCACATACGGTCGTGCATGGGGCACCATTTGTGCATGCATGAGTAGCTCTTCCTTTGTACCTTCCACTTTGCCAAACTGCAGCCAAGATGTCCTCTCTCATGTCCCTGTAGTCACTCTAATAAAATATCCCATATTAAATCCTCTCCCATGTCCTGATGCCCCCTGGTGGTGGATGAAGGGAAGTTACTTTCATCTACCTCTACTGTGAAAAGAAGTGAATTCTCCTTAGCTGATATATTATACTCAATGCTCATGTGAAAGACCAAAGAGACCAACTCTTCTGTGGCTCAGGAGAAAAAGCAAATCTATATTGTCAGCAAAGAAAACGTGAAAGGCAGTTTATTCTCTTGTCAGATCCTGGGAATTTTAACTGTGTTAGAAAACTACAGGTAAAAGTATGAACTCGTGCAGGCTTTTATTTGTAAAACAGATAGTAAAACACAATGGTCATTGTGATTTCACTTCCGCAAGAGTGGTTTGAAATTCGCTGTGTGGCGCCATCGCGTGGCGGAATTTGGAAACTAAACAAACCCACGCCCAAGCGGGCCTTTTTTTCCCCTCTGGCTCTTGTTCCTGGTGGTGCAGATTTAACGGCGACACCACACGGCTGTACAAGGTTGGTTTTCCTCTCGACCCTTTGGTCTTCGTTTGACTGTGCAGGGACACTGAGGTTCTCGTCTCTTTGTGCCAAGTTGCAACAATAACCTGAGCGCTCTGTCTTCATTTAAAGGAGTGAAAACGACTTTTTTGGGGGGGCATTTTTCAGAATTAAAAATGTAAACATTACTGCGCATTAGCATCAGTTTCTGTGAATAAACACCATGATGACACTTCTTACTGTACATTTTCTGCCTTGTGGTTTTACCAGCTTTGCACATTTAGAGGCTGAAGTTTTGCCTTTTTTTTCTCAAATGACTCAAATTCCATTGAAAACATCTTGACACAGATTCCCTGTTCAGTTCATGTCTGGAGCTTGACTAGGGAATGAATATGAATCAACATCACTAAAAATAAATAAAGAAACATTGAATAGTTTTGCAAAGTGCTGCTCTCCTCATAACCTTTATACACTACATTTTAAAACGATAATGTAGAAATCAAATTGCTCTTATCGCCGGATTCAACATGTTTTTGTGAAAGTGATGCGCTGCAGGTAAATGACTTTTTCTCCTTTTTCAGTGGTCAAGCAAAGCATCAGCAGCATCAGCAGCAGCACCAACAGGAGCAGCACCATCAGCAACAGCACCAGCATCAGCATGGTCCTCTGCGCCCTGACCAGACAGCTCCTGAGGAGCAGCAGCTGCTGTGCTCTCATGGCCAGGTATTGAAGAAAACGAGCTCAGCTGTTCACCGTTTTAACCCGCATTTGACCAGAAAATGTTTTCTCCCCAGGGAGGCAAAAGCTACAATTCAGTGATTTCCAAAGCCATCCTATGCCTCCCACACACACAGACTCCCGTCCGTGTTACTTTGTTGTCATTGACTGTGGCGTTAAAACATCTTTCTGGTGGGAGAAGTGAGGGTTTAAAGGGCGCGTCTCTGACCCTGCAGGTTGCAGACGTCGAGCCGCCGCCGCTGCTGCCTTTACTCCAGCAGCCAGGGCTTCAACCAGGAGGAGATCAGACAGAAGCTGCAGGCCTTCCCTGGAGGCTCCGTCGAGCTGCTGAAGCAGGACTCTGGTGTCGCTGTGCTGACCATCAACAACCCGGCTCGCATGAACGCCTTCTCAGGTACCATCGCTTTGATGTTTGGTGTAGGGCTGCAGTCGATTAATCTATCAGTTACTCTGTCAATCAATCAGATTTAAAATTAGGGCGCTTTCTGCTTTTTCTTTTTTGTTTTTCCCACACTTAAGATTATTTTAGACAATATTAGAATTACTTTGAAAATGCACATAAACAAATACATTTGTTTTTAAAAAGGAAAATAATAATTGTACTGTATAAAACATAATAACATTATAATGCATGCTTGATCGTTTGTGGCAAAGGACGCATTTGCAGCTAAAAAAAAATATTTCCTACATCAGCCTGTAAAATGTAAAAAGTTCAACCTTTTTTTGGGGATTACTTGATAATAATTAATTATTGAATAGCAAAAGGTGCTTAATGGGATAATTTTATAATTATTTTTTACATAATTGAACCAGGTGTAACTAAAACTATGAGGAGTGAGAAGTTTCATTTATTATATTAAATTCGCATAATCAATTAGTGCTCTGAATTTTCAGAAAATGGCGGCGTTTTTTTTTTAAAATCCAATTAACCGTTAATCGATTGCTAAATTAAATAACAATCATTTCAATAATCCAATTTTTTTTTTTTCAGCCCTACTTTCGCGTGCTGTTTCAAGTCGTAGTCTTTACGCTCCAGTCTGGTGTTTTGGGTTTTGCTCCTCCTGCCAGGCAGCATGATGGTGGACCTGGAGGAGAAGGTGAGCCAGCTGGAGAACTGGACTGAAGGCAAAGGCCTCGTCGTTCGGGGCGCTGCCGAGACATTCTGCTCCGGGTCCGACCTCAACGCGGTCCGAGCGATATCCAGCCCCCAGGTACCACTGACCGGCCGCTTTGTTTCAGCCGTCTGGACACGCCTGAACGAGTTCGTTCTTCTCTCATAGGACGGGATGAAAATGTGCATGTTCATGCAGGACGCTCTCACAAGACTGCTCAGGTAAACGCTCACGTTTTGCAAACTGCAAATGAAGCAATAAGCATCTTTTATTTTATTGTTTCTTTGACTCAAAACAATTGGAAATATTTACAGAGTTGCAGAGCAAATGTGTGTTTTACTACCTTTCAAATCACCACAGTTTTGGCCCATTTTCATCAAAGTTGAAGTTAAATGGGAAATGCCACCGTTCAGTTACGCATGGTGGTGGCAGCGTCATGCTGTGGGGTTTCCTTCAAGGCGCTGTTTCTCATGTGTGTGCTGACAGAGTGGTGTTCTCGGTGCAGGCTGCCCCTGGTCTCCGTTGCCCTGGTGGAGGGCAGAGCCCTGGGAGGAGGCGCAGAACTCGCCACCGCCTGCGATTTTAGGTAAAGAGCTTCCACATTTGGTTTGTTTCAAATATATCAAAGAAAATGCTTTTACATTTAGAAATGAATATAAAAAGGGTACAATAACATTCCAATACGCATTACATTTTACATGGTGTACGTCTTCAGACACATTTCCTCTGTTGTTGCTTTTTTTTTTCGTCACACTAAAATGTTTCAGATCATCAGACATGTTTGGATATTTTTCAGACAACCCTGGTAAAAATTGAATCCAGTTTTTAAGAGATTGTTTTAACTGGTAAGGGAAAAAAGCTGATCGAATGTGAAATTAAGGTCAGTGTTGTTGCACTTGGTAAACTTAAAAGTTCAGTTGTTGACTGTGTGTTTTTGTGATGTGAAGCACTTGGACCTGCCTTGTTGCTGGAATGTGCCACACAAATAAACTTGATTGATTGGTAGATGATTACAATATAAAAAATATTTATGCCCAGGCATGAGGGTGATTGACAGCACTAAGACCCTCCTTCTGGGTCTGATTGGTCGTTTGTGACTGATATTTTTTCAGATGGCGGTCGGACACAGATTTCACAGATTATCTGTTTCCTATAATAATGTCACAACATAAGGATAGTTTTAACAAATATGTAAAAAAAAATATTTTTTATAAGTGACACACTACAGCTTTAATAAATTCAATCATTGTTTGAAAACATTTTTTATTTTACTCTGCAAGAATGAAATTTGAGCATTGATCTTTAATATTTCAATTTGTCAAAAATAAGCAATTTTATTTATTTTTTCTGTTTTTTTCATGAAAATGAGTCCTAAATGTACCAATCTTGCTGACAGATTAATGGCAACAGGCAGCGTGATCCAGTTTGTCCACAAACACATGGGTCTGGTCCCAGGCTGGGGCGGCGCTGCGCGACTCGTCCGCATCGTTGGAAGCCAGAATGCTCTCAAGCTGCTTGGCGGCGCCGTGAAAGTGGACCCCAAACATGGCATGGACGTCGGACTGGCAGACGGAGTCCTGGAGGCCGACGGGGACACCCCCTTGCGGCAGGCCGAAGACTGGCTCCGCCGCCACACCGACGGACCAGTCCCTGTGATCCGGGCGGTGAAGAAAGTAGTGCTAGCAGGAAGAGAACTCCCCCTGCTGGAGGCTCTGCGGACAGAGAAGGAGGTGTTTGGGACCGTGTGGGGCGCTCCGGCTAATCTGCAAGCCTTGGCCAGCAAGTCCAAGCACAAATAACTTGGCCCTAGCGTCCTGAGATTTGTCCGGATTAGCAAAAAATCAGTGTGTGCTATTTCTGGGTTGGATTCAGTAAGAAGAGGCTGATTGGTGTTTGATTGGTGTTTGATGTTCCCAATCTTTGGTTCGGTGAAACCATTTTAAAGCTGCAGTATGTAACTTCTACAAAAAAATTTATATTTCTTATATATTTGTTGAAACTGTCACTATGTTGTGGAGGCATAGTATGAAACGGATAGTCTGTGGAAAAAATCGAGTTTTGTCCTTGTCCCCTTTGCTATCTATAAACAACCAGTCAGAGCGAGGAGGCGGGTCTTAGTGCTGTCAATCATTGCCATGTGTGAGCATGTTGCGAATGCTAAGGCTAGTTAGCTTGGCCAGCCGATGACGGCGGTTTTCCTGAAATGGTAAGTTGTTTCTCTACCATTAGCACATTTAACAGCAAGTACATACGGTTTGATTGACAGCGCTAAGACCCTCCTCCTGGCTCTTGATTGGTTGTTTTTGACCAGAATTGGTACAGTGCAACAGGTGGAGGAGATTTGATTCTTTTCACAGATTATCTGTCTCACACTGTCACGACATGGTGATAGTTTTAAAAATATGTATCTTGGAAATATTTTTTTTTTTATAATAAAAACAAAGCACATTCATGTTTAAATACAGAATAACAAAAGTGGACTTACTGAGGGTTTAATTTTTTTTTTTGAAAATTTGTTTGCTTATGCTCTTTACAAGATATTACAAGTGATAAACATCATTGAAGTCTGCATATCATTCCTCTTACAATAGACCAGAGAAACCTTTTAACTCACAGGGTTTGGATTGTGCTCTGAGCATCATCAGATTACTGCAACGAGCCAAAGTGAAATCCCTTGAGACGTGGTGGTTGTGTGTGAATAATTTTCATCCGCAGATCTGTCCAAGCAGTGCTCAAACTGCAGCAGCAGGACGGACCCCTGGAGGCCGGCAGACCCTCATCTCGTGCTGCCGTTTCAGAGGTCGCGTCTCCTGGCGGCGGTCCAAGAGAGAGCGTGAAAAAACGCGCCGTGAGCAGAATACCAAACGCCTACAAGGTGAACAGAAAGTCCTGGTGAATAGTAGCCCACCATGGAAATATCCTCCCGGAAAAGCTGAACAATGTAGCAGTGATATGATAAGCTAATACTATATGAATCCATCAAAACACTTTTGAGTCTCATGCATAAAATGAATCACTCTGATTAAAAAACATTTCCATTTTACTGTATTGCATAATGTTGTGATTTATGGATTTATAGAAACACTATGTATTTGTGCCAACAGTGTTCACACTTCAGCCAAAACTGCATGATTGTTGGGACTCATTAGTAATTAGTTAATTAGTAATCAGTCTCCTTACTTTAATGTTCTATTTAAAGAAATGGAAACAAAACAACATGAACCCTTAACTACTGAAGAAGCTGAACTTCTATGAGGATCGGAATATTAGCCGCTCATAAGTCTTTGTCAAGAGGAAATCAATTAGGGATGGGATTTTATCGTAGTAAAAACTTTCCTAAAGCATTTGGACAATAAATACTAAATGTTGGATAACCCCAAGAACTGAATTATTTTTGTACCGTTTCCCGTTTCATGAGTACATCACAGTTTACATCACTGGTGTCCTGAAAAAGCCTGTTTAAAAATGTTTTTGTAAGAGCAGGATTTGGGTATGTGGACCTATGATTTCTATCAGGCAGTCAAGGATGTACAGGTACCTTAAAAAAAATGTTTCAGGTAGTTTCCCCCCTTATAATAAATACCACAAAATCAACTTTTAAGTCCACCCAACCTGCCCACCTCCACCATCAATTTCTCTGGAGTCTAAAGGCGTTGAGCTGTTTTAGTCCTGAGGGAAAAGTTTGGATTAAATTCTTTTAAAACTGGAAGACGGTCAAGGATCCCCGAAGGCTCTTGGTTCTGAATCAGTTTGGTGATTCTTGACTTCCATCTTTTATAATTATGACAAGTCTGCTTTACAGTTTAACTTATTAATCTCCATTTAAAGCGTTGAATACTGTTACATAAATTCAAAAGTTTACTGAGCCCTAAACTACAAAAATTAGCTTTTTTTTTTTTGTCAGACGAGTGAAGTGTCAGATCCTGACTGTTATTTCTACAATAAAATACATTTAATTACGTCAGTAAGAAAGCAAATACTAAAATGATCACAAATATGTTTTTAGCATGATGAAATGAAAAAGGTTTATTCTTAAATTACAAACCAAGTAACAAAAGTTTGAAGCCAAAACAGTTACACAAACTATTCTCCAAAATGGAAAGTAAAAAGAAAAAAAAACAAAACAAAAAAAACAAACAGATGATTTAATAGAAAAATAACATCACTTGAAATTTCTCCAGGATGGGCAAAAACTAGAGCTTGTTTTTGTTCTTTTATGTCCTCTGACATACATTTAACCGCCATAAGAAATAGAGATAATAAAAACCAATCAGTTCTCCACATCCTCTCTACAGACAGTAGTGTTCAAATAAAACTCTTCAAATAAAAGAGAAATCACAAAACTGGGCACACTTGAGAATTGATCAGTCAGGGATGTTGGGGACAGTAACAGAGCTGCTTTAAAGTAAAAAAAACAAACAAACAAAACAAACACCAATATTTCACATTAAAATGCCAATTCCTTAAGGCTGGGCACCAATAAAACAAATGATCACAACTTCTAATGCTTACATTCATTTCAAATACACATCAATCTTTACGATAAGTTTCAATGAACTAATCTGAAATAAAAAATAAATCGCAAGGCAGCCACACATTTACCTGCCTCCTAAATCTGCATTGTTAAATATTATGCCAGTAATTTAAACATGAAAGTGGCTTTAGAAGCATGATGGGAGTTCGCTTTTTTGTCTTCTATCTTAGTGTAGATAAAACCAGACGAGGTTTCTCCTCAAAGGAACATTAGCTCAGTTAATTGTTTAATTATCAGCCCAGAGAAAGCAGCTGATTGGATTAGAAACAAGGATCAAGTAGATCGAATTCAGTGCAATGGAGGTTGAGTCAGGTGACATTTCTGCGTCAGCCAAACTGTTAGGATGATCACAAAGCAGCCATTTATGAAGACGACCGCTCTCTGACTCGGCCTCACAGAAGCCTTCAGGACCGTGGATGTAAACCAGGCTTAGATTTGGGAAAAACGGGTTTGTGAGTTAAGTTCACAGTGTAGCTTCAACGTTTTCTGAAACCTAAACAGAATACAATCTATAGGCATCAAATCAAAGTAACGCAGAAAACTGACAGGAAGTTTTTCACCTTTCATGATGATGATGTGTTAAATATAAACTTGTAAGATCATTTACATCCCAACCACGTCGTCTCTGTCTCGGTTTGAGGGCATGAGCGGCTGACTGGCGGCACCGATGAAGATGCTGAGAAAACAAATCTAAACCAATAGACAGAAAACGCTAGAAAAGAACGGCGGAGCTGTTTGTGTGTGAGCGTGACATGCCTCACTTCTCCCACGTCAGATCTGCATCTGAGCAAACTGCAGCATAAATTAAATGGAGTGGATTCACACCTCAGTCACTGTACACTGGCCGTCTGGCATCCTGGACCTCCCGCTGCTGTGGGCGGACGGAGGGGGGGAGGCCGACGCGGCGCGCGGGGGCGCCCTGTCCTCTGGGGGCGGCCTCCGTCTGCGCGGCCAGTCCTCCCAAGGCTCCGCGTGGTCACCGTCTCCCCCCTCTTCTTCCTCATCCTCATCCTCTTCGTCGTCGCTCCAGTCTCCTGAGGCAGACTCCTCCACGGAGGTGTGAGGGTCTGAGGACCTGGAGGGGGACGTCTCTTCCTGGTCGTCATCCTGCCCCTCTCCCTCCCCGCCCCCTGACCGGTCGTGAGGCGGGGCCGACCTGGGGCTGATCTGCAGCTGGGAGAGAGAGTCCTCCACCGAGGGGCTGGTACCGGGCCCTGGCTGGTCCCCGAGTGACATGGGGGGCCGGGCGGCAGTGGAGGGGGCTGGAGCGGCGGCGGGGACACCGGCGGCCTGCGGCGGAGCGCCGCCCGCCGTCGTGGTGTCGGCACCATCTGCAGAGTTCTCCCGACCCGCCGAGCTCAGTGCCCCGGCAACAGCGTCCACATCCAACCGCAGCCCGGCAACGCCCTTCTTGGGAATATCGATAATGTCTCTTTTCATCTTACGCCGGCGGCCGTGCTCATTACGCCGGTACTGCACCATGTTCTCCAGGTCAGCGACGTACAGAAAGCCAGCGATCAGCATCTCGGCCGTCTTCTTCCCTTTGGAGAAGGCGTCTTCCAGCTCCCTGCTCGTCCTCTCGTCGTACTGCCACCAGCCGTTGCGGCCCTCGTAGTACCAGGCGTGGTCGCTCGCCGCCCCGCTGCGGCCGCCCGCCGACGCCTTCAGCTCCTCCGGAGAGAGGAGCGTGGGCCTTTCCAGGAAGTCGTCTGGCACTTCCTGCCTGCAGAGGGCGCAGCGCTTGCTCTGCCAGGAAGCGCCCTTGACACACAGGAAACAGAAGACGTGATGGCACGGCAGCTGGACGGGGTGGACACAGCTCTGCAGACAGATGGCGCACTCCGGCACGGACAGGGCTGGGGACGAGCCGCTGGAGTCGGAGCAGGACGACTCGGCGCCGCTCCCGCTGCCGCCACCTCCACCGCCGCTGCCCTTCTTACTGGATGGGAGCGAGCTCACGGAGTGGTCGACCTCGCCACAGCTAGCCATCCTTATCGAGCGCTGCAGAACAAGAGACGATCACGTTCCCCACCAGAAACCAGATGTTTACATACACTGCCCCAGTTGCATTTCCATTGATCGTAAAATTGTGCCAATGGGAATTACAAAGAATTCATTTGCCAAATGGAGACATGGCAATTTCAATAAAATGTTTTTGCATTACGATGGATTGATTATTATATTTAGCTGTATCAAAATTTGTGTATTTCCAAAAGCTGCA
The DNA here is from genome assembly GCA_911649635.1 of Poeciliopsis gracilis. NCBI lineage: Eukaryota > Metazoa > Chordata > Actinopteri > Cyprinodontiformes > Poeciliidae > Poeciliopsis > Poeciliopsis gracilis. The sequence goes on from CAJVRI010000287.1 coordinate 4,130,001, forward strand.
AAACAAGATGTTACCACTATTTAATAACTTTTCATGCAAACAAACGTCATATGCAATTTGACCGAGTTGCGTTTGACTTTTCAAGCATTTTCAATGTAAGTTTTAAAAATTTTCCACATGGAGATAAAAATGCATAAATAAATTAAAAAAAACAAGAAAATCTTTAATCAGAGTGAGCACTCTTAGAAGCAAACTATCTTTGACATATTCTTCTTCAGTAACCTTGTCAACAAGAACTTAGGCAGTTAGGAGAAAGCGAAGGACACATCAAAGTTTAGCCTGTAGGTCAAAAAATTAGGACCGTGCTCTAGTCTGACTAAAGCGCTTTCTTTGCACAAAATCTCCACGGCAACTTGTACGTCTTATGGTGGTAAGACATAAGATGAACAAAGACCAAATTTGTGGACTCTGTAAAACTAGTTGGGTGACTTCTGAAGGAAATTTGCTTCATAAAATCTTTTTTTTTTTTGAGTATCAGATTCCTAATTATATATATATATATAACAAACAAGAAGAAATCCATGTGTCATTTTCTATGTACCCCACAATTCCATTCCACTTTCCATTGATCAGCACAAAAAATAAATGTGGTGTTTGTTGTGATGTAACAGGAGGATTATGGTAACACGTGCCTCGCTTTCACACATGATTTTTTAACACTTACCTAAAGTTGTCAATGCGGATGAATCATCGGGAGAGCTTCTGAACCTTCAAACCACCCACTGGAGAAACAACAACAAAAAAAGAAAAACAAAACAGATAAAACTTCAACAAACTAGAACAAGCTGCTTGTTGTGTGTTTTTTTTTTCACCCTACGAGGCAAAGAGGTGGATTCTTATTCTTGTATTTACAGGGAAAAACTTAAAAGTTCACGTTAACACATAAAGCTATGTGTTATTACATGAGGAGGTACAGTAGGGGAACAAAGGGATGCTCTGTTTACTCGCGACAATCAGGGAACTGTGCCACTTTTTTTTTTTTTTTGCTAACTTCACCTAAGCTGTCCTTACGATGGGGCTTGTGACTGAAATAATAATAGAGCTTGTTGCAACACATACATGTAACACCGTATTGCGGGCAATTTGGAGAGAAAGGGTGTTTCGTCAACAAATAACAGCTGCGCAACAACGTGTCATGTTGTGTTTAACCCGGAGAAGTTTAAACAGAGGTCACAGTTTGGGGTTCAAGAGCGGAAAAATCCTTCACGATCAGTAAAACCCGCCGTAGCTAGCCAAAGCTATCCGGGGCTAAGTGGTCAGCCTCCAGTAAATAGACGGATCTCATTTGACGGCGCTGCCTTCTTCCAGCAGGGCGATATAAACAGGAGAGGGGGAAACACAGGACACCACAACGATTGAATACCCACCATATCTTTAGACCGGTTTCTACTGGCCTTCTTCACGGTCGAAACTCGACGTATCGGAGCCGTGTGAAGCGCAAGTACATCGACTTCCAATGTTGACTGTCTTTGTTTTCCTCTCAAAGAGAAGCTGAGATAAACGACACAACGTAGGAGAGCGTCCTGACGTCACAGGACGTCCAATACATATGGTCCAATCACACGAGACGATGCATGAAACCAGAGGGTTCTTTTTTATTTTTTTATTATTATTATTATTATTTTTAAAAAGAAAGGCTAAAATAAAAAATGGCAAATTAATGGAAAATAAATCAAAATTAAATAAAACATTTAATAACAAAAATAACTCGGAATAATGAACAAATGGGTAAGGTTGAATTACTCTGGGTTCGGTGAGAATGAATAAACTGTGTGTTAAGACAAAAAAAAAAAAAAAAAACAGGTTCTAAATACAGGAAAGACCGTCAACAGTTGGAATCGAAAAATGGACTGGAGTGCAAAGGAGATAGAGTTCATATCAATTACAGAGAGATATGATCTGTTGAAGTTGGGGAAAGTCACAAGACTGGAATGCTGAGATTTTTTTTCATCCAAGAGAAGCTTCATTTTTTTTCTTAGCTGTATAAAACATGAAAGACGCACAGAAAATATCAAGTTATTCAACAATAACTCTGTTTAACATGAAAGATATCTTAGTAAGACATAGTTCCATGTGCAGTGGATATGCATGAAAGATTGGACACAGGCATGCTTAAAAATGAAGTAATGCATGGATGTTAAATAGAAAGAAAGGGATACATGGCTTCAAGCACTTTTGTCAATACTGTCAAAGTGCTTAAACTCCATCGATATTTGACAAAGAACACATGTGAATGTCATTTGTCAAGTCTTGCCACAGATTCTCAGTTGGATTTAGGTCTTGGCTTTGGCTGCCTTAAGCTAACCCATGAACATACCTTGATCTAAGCCATGTTTATGTTCTTTATGTTTATGTTCTTCCCCTTCCTTGCCAAAGAACAGTCTGCTCAGAGGATGATGCTGCTATGGTCAGTGTGTTCAGGGTGATGTTGAACATTAGTATTTCCTTCACACACAATGTTCTGCATTGTGAAATTAAAAAGGTTTAAATTTGGTCTTGTTTATTAATGGTTCAATTCCTGTGGCAAAGTGCAAACTGTTCTTTTCGCTCTTAATGAAAGTACATTCGTTGAATTGAATCCTAATTAGGCATATCAAATTATAATACGCATGCTAGCTGCAAATTTCAGAGTTTAACATGCATTTTTATTAGAAAGCTATTCATGCATTAATTTGTATTAAGCTCACACAGAAATTTCAATAAATCATAGCCTGTTGATGAAAATGGTTATAATGTGACAATTTTTTAAATTATATATCAAATCATTTTTTACCTTATTGACATCATTTTTAGAAAGTAACACGTTATAAATTCTTTTGCAGGGCACTGTGTGAGCGATCTGATCCACTCCCAAACAGTAGATGGCAGTAGTGCGCCATTAATGTCGACGCCGACTGCCGCTTAACAACAGCGAGAAGAAGAAACCGGAGAGTTCCTGTTCGCTCGTTGCTAGAGGACGTTGGTGTCACAGAGGAGAGCAGCTCGTCGACCATTCTTATTTCCCCCAAGCTAACCTCAGAGAAGAACCGAAACCAACATGTTTTCCCGTGCAGTGAGACCCACCGTCGGCCTGGCTCGGAGCCTGTCCACCTCCTCGCAGAAACACGCCAAGGTGGCGGTGCTGGGCGCTTCCGGCGGCATAGGCCAGCCGCTCTCCCTGCTGCTGAAGAACAGCCCCTTGGTGAGCCAGCTCTCCCTCTTCGATATCGCCCACACGCCCGGGGTGGCCGCTGACCTCAGCCACATCGAGACCAGGGCCCAGGTGACCGGCTACATAGGCCCCGACCAGCTGGACGCCGCTCTGAAGGGCTGCGAAGTGGTGGTTATCCCCGCCGGCGTGCCGAGGAAACCCGGCATGACCCGAGACGACCTATTCAACACCAACGCCACCATCGTAGCCACCCTGGCTGACGCTTGCGCACGCAACTGTCCCGAGGCCATGATTTGCATCATTGCTAACCCCGTGAACTCCACCATACCCATTACGTCGGAGGTGATGAAGAAGCACGGAGTGTATAACCCCAACAGGGTGTTCGGGGTCACCACCTTGGACATTGTCAGAGCCAACACGTTTGTGGCGGAGCTCAAAGGCTTGGACCCGGCTCGGGTCAACGTCCCGGTGATCGGCGGTCACGCTGGCAAGACCATTATCCCCCTGATCTCCCAGTGCACTCCTAAGGTCGAGTTTCCTTCCGACCAGCTCACCGCCCTGACCGAGAGGATCCAGGAGGCCGGTACGGAGGTGGTGAAAGCCAAGGCGGGGGCGGGGTCCGCCACCCTGTCCATGGCGTACGCAGGTGCCCGCTTCACCTTTTCTGTCCTGGACGCCATGAACGGGAAGGAGGGCGTGATCGAGTGCGCCTTCGTCAGGTCCGAGGAGACCGAGTGCAAGTACTTCTCCACGCCGCTGCTGCTCGGCAAGAATGGCATCGAGAAGAACCTGGGACTGGGCAGGCTGTCTGCGTTTGAGGAGAAGCTGGTGGCCGATGCCATGGGGGAGCTGAAGGCTTCCATCAAGAAGGGCGAGGACTTTGTGGCCAACATGAAGTAATCAGGAGCAGATTGAGTCAAGAAAAACCAGCCGTGATGGATAATTTGTTCTGTCTTACAAGGCATCAGACTAACTAAAGATCCATCAGCGTTTCCTCTCTTTTTCTGTTGGCAGTTGGGTCATTATCTTTTACTCCTACTTTACCAACCACAGCTTTCTTCTGTGTGTATAATTCATGCCCATTCTCTACCGTACTGTGATTTGTTTTTCTGTTGCTAAATTTAAATGCAATCTGTATTTGCATAGACTTTTCTGCTGTGAACAAGGAGGGAATGCTGTCATATGTCTACTGGTGCAAAAACGGTTGTTATTACTGAAGAGCAAAATATTCACTCCACCAATAAACAGATTAGCTTTAAAATGCTTCCTTTCCTTTACCTTTCTTGCATAATAATGGTTTAAAAGAGTGAGAAGGTCACTGATCAGCAGGTCTGGGCAGGTTTGTTTGCGCAGGGCCGTTCTTTAGCAAGGACTTACCAAGGGCAGAAACTTGGGGACCCAAAATACATGTTATATTCGTAGAACTAATGTGTTGCCATCAGTAACTGCGCTTTGTTGCCACGCACAGGCCTGGAGTGGTTACTGTTAACGTTTTGCATTTCTTATTTTTATGGGTTCTAGAAATAATTCTATTAACAGTTCAGTTTTGTTTCTGTGGGGTTTTTTTTTTCCAAAGTATTAACAGAGAAGAAAAGGAGAAAACATCCCAAAGTCAGAATATCTAATAGCCATTTATGGGATCTTCGCTATGCCCTGCAGGATGCCAGGATATGAGGACATTTTAAAGAAGTACAAAAACAAAGATGAATTCACGAGAAGGCATACTGTTATAAAAGGCATGAAAACCACTAAGTCGATGTGTACCTCTCAATCTGTTGCATACATAGACTGGTATAGATGGGGAACCAAAACTGGGCTCATATTCTTTTAAATCCAGCCCTGAGAGTGGTAGCCATAACTGGGATCAAAAATCAGCAAGTTTATGAACTAGAGTTCTTTGGAAATTGAGCTAAATAATTATAAATCACATGTGCACTGAACACATGAAGACATATACAAACAGTACCTAAAAAAAAGATCTGACAAATGTATCACAACTTGAACAGCTTTAAGAGCCACAGTTTTATGATATGTGCTCACTCTCTTTTGCCCAAACACTCGATGAATGAAATAAATGAATTCAATTTACAATGACTCATCATAAATTCTAGGAATTGATTAGTTGATTATTAAACATGGCAGGCTTCAAGCACTTTATGACTTCACTAGATAACAGAACCATGTTTGTTTCTCAACAAGCTAACCCTCGACTGTCCCAGCAGTTTTTACGTGATTAACGTTGTTGCTAATCAGCTAAGAACTAATCAGGGTTTATGGAGCTGGACAAACAACAGGCACAGATAGAAACCATTACAGCTTTATTTTACATACAGATTAATTTTTTTTTTGTTCTGGTTGATGAGCTTTATTTGGAGCACAGAATCTATTTACACAAAAGGAGGGGAGAAAAAAAAAATAGTGCTCCAGAAGATTTAGCACTTCTTTGGATAAACTTTGTTTTCATCCCAGATGTTCATATTTCAGTTTCGGACACGGCACTCTGCTTTCCCTACTTGTGTCAGTATGAAGCTGGCAAGAGCTAATACTCATATTTTTTGTTCTTTACAAAATTTGCACCAGATAGATCTACACAACAAGTACAACAATAATAATAAACTGTTCTACACACAGTGTCTTGCAGAAGTATTCACGCACTTTGAACTGTTTTTTTTTTTTTTTTTTTTACATTTGCCGAGTCACAAGCACAAACGTCCAGATATTTCATTTGGATTTTAAGGGATAGCCCAACAAGTGGTGAATAGTTGTGAAGTGAAAGGTAACATGCTAAAAACGTTTCACTTTGGTCGCATCCAACCAAAGCACCTTTCACCACTGATGGGTTCTGTACCTAACATTGCTTTGTTTCAACAATTGTTTTCTTCTTGACACTCATCCATTAAGATAGATTTTTGGAGTTAGCTTGTTCGTCTTGACTTCATCTCAGCTTTATGTTCTCCTTTTATGGCCTGTTAGTTAGCATAGACACCCTTATTTGTGGCGCTATACTTTTCTAATTTTATGATGGCAAACTAAACAGTGCATCACATGATTTTGAAAGCTTGGTTTACTGTTTTGTAACCTAACGCTACTTTAAAAGCCTCTACAACTTTATTCCTGACCTTCTTGCTGTGCCACTTGGTCTTCCTGATGCTCTTTGTTCACAAATGTTCTCCAACAAACTTTTATTATAACCTATTCCTGTGTTATAATCAGATTAAGGTATGAAAATCTTGAGTTTACTTACAAATCAGGTGACATCGGAAAGCAATACATTGCTTTGGACAATATCTTGCGACAATGTATTGTTGCTTATGGACAAAGCAACAATTGGAGACTGATGTGTTGCATCAGTCACTAATATGTGACTGATGTCTGATGTCACACATATTAGATTAATGCAAGTTGCTCTATTCAAAATTTTATTTGTAGAAAAAAGATAAAGTTATCTTTTCATTTCACAATTTGCACCACTTTATGTTGGTCTGGTACATAAAATCTCTGTAAAATACACTGAAGTTTACAGTTGTAAAGCGATAAAATGCAAAAAGTTAAATGGATGCAAGTACTTTTGCAAAGCACTGTAATGCTGTAAAATCAATCTACATTTGGAACCAAAGATACACATCGTTGTACCAAAGCTCCATTAAATAACCGTATGAACAAACACATATGTCTCCATCTTAGTCAGTTTGTCTGACAGTCCTCTGCAGTCACAGTGTTCCCAGTTTACAGACAGCAGTGTCTCCGTAAAGCTTTCACGTCAGACACTTTGAACGGTGATGCAGTTTCTGAGATCAAAGGGCTTATTACAGTCCATGAATAACGCTGATGTAAAAACGGTCTGTTGAAACCATACAAGTAGCAGCAACACCCCTGTAAGGAGGGGTCAAAAGGGGGAAAGATAATGGGCGGGGGCAGGGGGAAGGAAAGGTTGGGATGTCATGGAGCAGGAGGGAAGAGGAGACAACCAGAGGGGAGGCGGTCGTCGTCTGTCCCCAGCTTTTTATTGCACGAGGCCGTCTTCAGGAGAGATTGTCTGTGAGTCGTGGCCTCTCCGGTGTCGGTTCTCTGTTTTGTTCCTGTTATCAGAGTCTTCCCGTTCGCCCGCATCCCTGTCCCGCTCCCGCTCCCGCTTCCTCTCCCTCCGTCCCTCCTGGCTCTCCTTGTCCTTGCGGTTGTTGCGATTCCTCCTCTCTTTTCGGTCAGACTTCCTCCGTGTTCCTGAAAACAGAGGAAATTTGACATAAAGACAATCAGTGTGGCCCAGATGAGTTCATTGCTATTCATACTGAAGTTATTTGTTGATGGGAATTTTCTCAGGATAAAAGTCATAGTTTCAGTGCATAAATTTGGCCTTATTAAAGAACAAAAAGAAAATGTCTGACATTAAACCACATGTTTACATACATTGTAATTATAACCAAGTGTAAGCACTATGGGAATATTCAGCCACCATACTGCTAAGGAAGAATCAGGTTCTGTTGCTTGCAGATGAACAAACATCTGAAAGTAACTTCAAATTCTAACTTCAAACAGGAAGTTAGAATTTGGGCACAAGAGGTTCTTCCAAATGGACAACTCAGTTCTTAGCTCTGTCCTATGAGATACTTGTGGCCAGATCTGTGTAAGCAATGTGGCCTATGAACCTGATTCAATTAGGCCGGTTCTGCCTGGAGGAAAAGACCCAACGGTCCACATAATATTGTGGAAATCTTGGAAACCAAAATGTTTCACCCAACATATAAAGTTCGAAAGACAGTCTTTAGAAAATATATTTCAACTTCTGAATGTAAAGAAAACAAAACAAAAAAAAAAAACAAACAAAAAAAATTATGAAACAGAAGAAACTCTGCTAATCTCTGATTACCTAAATCAAGAGAAATTTGGTGACATTTATTCTTCGGCAGCAAGTGAAAAGTCTCATCTTTTACACAGTGTTTGTATATAATGCCCCTAACTGCAAGAACCACAAAAACGGACTGAAACTCAGTCCAAACTTGAATCAGAGGGATTGTTGATTTTTTTTTTTTAACCACTAGGTGTCAGCCTTCATCAACAAGTAGCTGCTCTGCTGTCAGCCTGTCAGCTAATGTGGCACTCTGCATGTGATGAGCAGACCTTTGTCGAAAATAGAAAGCCTTTAAATAACTCCCCCCCCCCCACCCCCCACCCCTCAATCCTTCACCCCCAATTTTATCTGTTCTTGCAACACTGTCTCATAAACAAAAGTGGGAGTTTTTGGAATGCTGAAGGTTTTATCTCTGCCTGAACCGTGGTTATTAATGATAATAACAAGATATACCCTCAGGGAGGTTGGAGACGGGACCCACGAGTGAAAGCAGAGGAGGCCCTTTCCTGTTGTTGTACGGGTGGCGCTCATGTGTGAGTGGAACGGAGCAGCACGGCCTGCTGTTGGCTGCCTGTTTGGGGATTGTGAAACTGCTGAAGTAGGCAGTGGGCTCAGACACAGGGAGAGAGAAAAAGAGAGATCTGTCTCTCCTGTCTGCAAGCTTTTTTGCCTCCCGCCTCACCCCCTACACGCATTAATCAAGGCAGGTCTCTGGTTGGATCTGGAACCAGGTCCGACTTAAGCCTTTTACACTGGTGCTACAAGAGTCTCCCTAACTACTGTGCAACATTTCCTGCTAGACGTTCTGAGGAGAAAAGAGGCCTTGAGATGGAAACGGGGACACAACACTGTTCAAGTGTTGACTGCAACAGATGGCTTGTTTTCAGTACAACAGAAGTGATAGCAAAGGGAGCCGGTTTCATGGATGGATGAGCCGATGGATAGATGGATGGACGGGGTAATCTGGTCCACTGACTCATCCAGGGTATGCCCTCATCCTCTATAAACACAGGAAGTCCCCTTCGCTCTCATTGTTTTCTCTGTCCTGACACCATAACTATTTACAAGTTCAGTGGATTAGTCATACTGTAGCCCCAGTGCTTTTGTTGAACCAGAGCAGAAACCTAATCCATGCCAGTGTTGAGATGATTAGCGGAGTGTTTATCAAGCCAACATGCATTTGGTTTGCTGGAACAGTTTCCGACAGGCTAAACGTAAACTGTGAGTGGATGTGCGGATAACGGTCCCTGAATGGGACACCTGTGTTGTTTTACAACATTTACCATAGACACTCAAATTTCCATTTGTTTTGAGTTGCTATCAAAAATGTGAAGTTACAGAAAGCTTGGCTTGTTAAAAAGAAAAAAAAAGTATTTATTGCTTGAAGGTTGAAGTTTGGGATAGTTAATTTTCTTGGAACCAATGTCTGTCTCATAGGACTTTATGTCTGATTAATGATTAGTTGGCGATGGTGGAAGGGGTTCGATTCTGTGGATGAAGCAAGACACTTCATCCACCTGGCATCACCAGCGTGTGAATGTGTGCATGAATGGGAATGACTGATTTTATTGCAAAGAGTCTTTACATTGCATTAGTGCAATAAGTTGTGAACAAGTTGTCTTGGTCATGCGTGATAGCAGGATAACTTGCGAGATACATGATCCATTTTTGGACTGACTGAAAAAATATGGACATGTCAAGAAAATTGCAAAATTCCAAGTGAAATGTCTGCTCCTAAATTTTATTTGTAGACATCCACATTTTTTTTTTTTTTTTTTTTTTTGTCAACACAGTTCATAAGTGTTTAGAATTTAATTTATTCCTGAGGCAGATTTATGAGTGATCAGGATAGGATGGTTTTAGGCTCTGGTCAGATGTATTTTGGTCAAGATGGACAATGTTGATCATGAAAATAGAAGGGTCCGATAACAGAGTCTTGAGGCACCCCTTGTTTGACAGTAGCAGTATTCAGTGTTATCAAATGTACCAAACTGCTTCCTGTTAGATAAATAGTACTTAAATCAGGAAGGAGTCGGGGATAACAAGAGATGTATGAAAAAACCCCTCTGATTTGTCCAAAGATTTTAAGTTTTTAAGGAAAACAATGTGTGGGACAGAACAAGCTATGCACCGGTTCTGCGGTTCTCTCAGAAATGATGAATGCCAGTTGCAAGAACATGTTGCATTTGTTGTCTTGCTTCCCAGCATAAGTTTATCTGTAACAGCAGCTTGTGGAAATCAAACACAAAGACACAAAGTAAGAACACTTGCCTGACTTCAGAACAAAGCAAAAATCTTTATAGAACGCGAAACCCCCAAAAGGACAATGGAGGAAAAAGCTATAGCGAAAAGAAACCCTCGGGGAAGTAATAACTGAAAAACCACCATGTTGTGTGTCGCTGACAGACCGAGAATAAGTGTTCAGAGGGATATTTAAAGAGACACTGTGGGTTTTATGTTGTTACATCCTCTGTGGCAGCCGTTCAGTCGGTGGGGGAGCTTTTGGCGGGAGACAGACCGGGATTAAAGGCCTTGGGCTGTCCCACAAGTGGAATGCCTGCTGCATGGCTGCCAGGATGTCACCGTGGGGGTTGTGAGTAATGCTCACTCACTCAGATATATACATACATGCTGAGTGGATGACTGGCGGTAGCTTGTATAGCTATATGTTTCTCAGTGTGTCTTTTTTCTGCATGTGTTGAGCCCTGCAGACAGACAAATGGTCCATCTGGCTACAGAGACCTGGAAGGTGAAGCCTAGTACCACCGAAGGACAAATTAGTCAGAAATCATTTGAGGGAAGACAAATGAGGATGTGTGGATATGTGTACTCATAGTCATGTTGTGATGAGGCGCAACTGGATGTCAGAGCTGATAGATCTACACATAAAGGCCTGTGGGATGTCAGAATGATCCTTGAGAGGATCCTTATTATAACTGTTGATTAATTATGCAAAATGAGATACTCAGCAGCTGATATAAAGATTAATGAAATACTACAGACGTCTGATTTTTCAGATTGTTTCATGAGTTCATTCTCAACTTTCTCAAACCTTATGTTCCTCAGCAAGAGGGATGCAAAGTATCAGTATCACCAATACTAATCCCAATCCCAGTACCAATGCCAATATGCGTTAAGTATGATATATCATCAAGATACCAAATTTTAAGAGGTTTTTTCTTTGGAATTATTTTAGATAAAGTTTACTAGGTGTCTACAAAATACTTGAATAACATAAACACGATAAACAGAACAAAAGAAATATGATCAATATTTTGGATCACTTCTGGTGCTTTGAGGCTTAAATGACTCTAATAATTGAATTTCTCCTTTTCTGTTGGTATCAAACCACAAACTCCATCAAGGGATCGGCGGTACATTTCTTTTCTTCTTGTGACAAAAAGAAGAAAGTGCAGAATTGTGAAATATGAGTCAAAGGAAACTTGAGGTTGATATCACTAGGGAAAGCCTGATTGGTGACCTCTGGAGAAGTAATAGTAATAAAAAAAATTGCATAAAAAGGAGAAGAAGATGTGAAAAAAGAAATAACATTTGCCAACTACAGGAAGAGGAAAAGGAGGCGCAGGCTTTGGGGGAAGGGGAATAGCAGCTAAAGGAGAAAGCACAAAAAGAGGAAGAAGGGAAGAAGGATGTATCAGTGTTGGAGGGCTGCTGGAGGATTACTGGGGGCTCTCTGAGGTCAGGCCACTGACCCCCTAGCGTGTGCAGAACGTAAACACCGAGGAGAGGATGCGCCGAGGCAGATAATTAGCCTCCATTCACTGTGGAGTCTCTTGGAGATCAGGCAACTGAGTAATCATGAGGGTTGCACTGATAAGAGCGGTCTGCTCTCGCCGTCTCACTCTGGTTGCATCAGTTTCAGTCGAATCCAAATTAAAGTGCCAGGTTTCGGTCTGAGGGAATCGAAGTGCCACTGCAGCGCTGATGGCTTTTCTCGGCGTGTGTCTGCACGAAGGTCGTGTGCATGAGGGGATGTGCATTGAGATGCTGACAGACAGTGATTAAATGGGAGACTGAGGTTACATTTCCCAGTCCGACTCGTATCAGCTCTATAGCACTGGAATTTGCGCGCCTAGAAGCGCGTGCAGTTGTCTGGCCTGTTTAAAGCACACACAGCCTAGCTTTAGCTGGGCATATATGTCCTGCTATTGTGTGTGTGTGTGTGTGTGTGTGTGTGTGTGTGTGTGTGAGTATGGAGCAAATCATTGTGTGTATTAGCAGCTGTGGGGATAAACCAATACTGATCCCCTGGTCGCCTCGTGCCTCCCAAGAGGAGGATGTTGATGTTGAGCTGGCTGTCTCTGCTCCAGAGCCAACTGCTTTTTGCCGCATCACACACACACACGCAGACACACACGCATACAAGCACAGTGTTTGTTCTGTAAGTGTGAGGCCCCAAGGGACTGGATCTCAGCCTCCTACCCTGTCTGCAATCTGTCATGTAAAACTGCAGAACCCCCAGAGGAAAAAAGCACAACCTGCCGTAGCCGACAACCGACCACCTCGGTGCCCACAATTGCAGCAAAAAACAGAAAAAACAAAAAAAAAACTCCAAGTGGTTGCAGATTTCAAAAAGACGAACCTCGTCTGAAAGCAGTTTTCACCCCGTTCATTAGAAATCATCATGCTATTCCCTGTTTACTGAGAGCACAGAGAGAGGCTTTCACTGTTTCAAACCTAAAGTGGGGTCTGGAGAGGAACAAAATCCCCCACAAAAAATACAGGGTGCCCATTGTAACATCCCGCAATGGGCACCCCTCATGTTTGCTCCCCCCACTGTCCTGACTGCAGCCACAATGACAGTCGTCTGAGTAAACAGTCAGAGTCCTGAGCGGAAGACAGGCTTGTTCTGGTTGTACAAACTGAAGCAGAGCGGTCTGGAATGCATAGAGCTGAAACTGAGCCATGTGTTCCAAACACAGCGTTGGCAGTGAACCTGAAGGATTGGGAGCAATTACCATTGGCTGGATTGGTGCCTTTAATCGATACGTACAGCTTTCAGGGTCACATTGGGCCGGAGAGTTCTTTAATGAGGAGAGAGACACAGCGAGAAGGTTTTATTTACCTGGACATCTCTTTTTCTTGACCAGACACTCTTTGACCTCAGAGATCTCTGGGCAGGGATTGCCAAACGGAGATGGATACTGCAGGACCTGCCTGGTGCGGGTCTCCTGGCCCCGTCTGAAGCCGCAGGTTCTGCCCGACCGAGAGCAGGGGCTCCACTCACTCCACTCGCCCACCTCGCAGTGCACTAACAGAGGAAACCCGGAAAGGGAGAGGTGTCAGTGAGGACTAAGTTTGTCTCCTTTTGTAAAGCACAAAGTCTATTCATTCATCGAAAACATTTTCACATATTGAATGTGCTTTAAGGAGATTTGGCATTGGCAATTCGCTATTCTTTGATCTGAGCCACCCCATTCAGGTTTCTTTCAGCATTACCCTGGATGTATATGGGATTTTATGTCTTCCAACATAACATCCATTCTTTCATAAAGGCCAGATTTACGTAGTACACAATGCAATTCCCCTGGATTGTGTTCCGACCTGAGCGGTAGATCTCAGTGACCTCTCCTTACTTAGGTTTAGGTTGACAACCATGTCTTAGTGCATTTACATAAATACAACAAGACTGAATTTATTAATTAAAACTTGCATAGGTAATCAGAGCATTTACTTGTTTTTAAAAGTGTCTGAGTAAAGGTGGCAAATATGTTGAAAACCATGTATTACTTTTCCCAGTCAAGCACTGCTATTGTCGTCGTTTATGCCCAGTGTCAATGAAAGACGGAGGTGCATCTCAATAAATTACAATAATATTTATTTCAGTAAAACAGTTAATTAATTTGACTGATATTTTCAAACTTTTATTTCTGATAATTATGATAGTTTTCCACTTAAAGTTGAAGAAAACTCGACATTTAAGATTTAAATATAACATACGGTAACACCAACAAAAAACACTATCAAAAAAATTGGGGCTTAATGTTGGATCAGTCTGAAGCCCGTAAAATCTGAAAAGTATATTTCATACCTGCTTACATATTGCCTTTTTATATTGCGCAGTTATTGAAGACATTTTTGGACTGTTCTTTGTGCAGATGCGCTGACACTCTCACTCTGGACTTACCTTGTGGTGTGCACTCCATTAGTTTGTCATTGGGCTCATAGTCATCTGGACAGATATGGTGGCACCTTCCATTCAGCTGATAAAGGCCAGGCCGGCACCGGGTGCACGTGTCACTGTTCACGCACGATTCACACTCCGCAGAGCATCCTGCAGGCACCGTCACACAATTGAGCTCAGCAAACCTCGGAAAATACCACTGTTTTCCCATAAACCCTGAAAAAAGTAAAAATGTGACACTCACTGAGAACGCACTCCCTCTGTGCGTCACTGTGGACCATGCCTACAGGGCAGCTGTCCAGGCACTTGCCCAGGTGAAGGTAGAACCCCGTTCGGCAGCGCGTGCAGAAGTTCTTGTTAAAGCACGAGTCACACTCCGATCTGCACTCTGATAAAAAAAAAACAAAAACAAAAAACAACAAATAAACAAAAAAACACCATCAATGATTATTAAAACAGCTGTAGGAGGGTTGAGGTTTCACTGGCAGGTTGTAGCACAACACTTAACCTAATTAAGTGACACACAAAGCAAGTTTCCTCAGTACATTTGTTCATATGGCCACGTTAGAGTTGGTTTCAAAAGTAAATAGGAGCAAATGCCATTGGTGTACTGCAAATCTGAAATGCCTACAGAAATGCTCGTAGCACTTGAACATTTCCTCATATTTTCACATCACTGCCAAATATAGAGTGATGTGGTCACAATCATGTAAAGTATTAGTTTACCAGTTACTGGACAGCTGAAGGCAATTTGTTGCACTGGATTTCTTTAGAGTAAACAGAGCTGAATAAAAATGCAAACTATAAAATTTCAATAATGTGCAATTTGTAATGTGACAAAATGTAAAAAAAAAAAAAAGAAAAAGAAAAAGAAAAGCTTCGAGTATGTTTAATGATTCTACTATCCCCTTTACATAAAAGACATAAAAGAAAATCCAGCACAACGCTGCAATCGTTCAGTCAAAGTTGGGTTTAGACTCCAGCTGAAGCACTCCATGGTGTCTCTCTCCAGTTGTTGCTCGCTTTGTACTCACTCGTACAAGTGTTTCTCTCAGGGGAACGGGTGCCGTAAAAGCCCGGAGGACAGGAAGTCATGCACACCCCGATCTGTTTCATCCCGATCCTCTCCAAATGCATGAAGAGACGAGGCTTGCAGGACAGACAGCCATTGTAGTCCGAGCAGGTCAGGCAGCCACTCTGCTGGCACCCCGAGCTGCCACCGGTCATCACTGTGGACAGAAGCAGACGACTCTCGTCATGATAAATGAAACACTAAGATTACATCTGAGAAAAGTGCAACTCCCAGGGTTTGACCAGCCACATGGCAGCTTGTTTATTGGTTTTACAAGTTCTGTGAGAGGCAAAATGTGTCATAAGTCAGTCTCACACTTTCAGATGCAGTCGAGCTGGCCTATTGAAAAATGCATGACAGATTAAGTCCTCATTTTGTCAAACATCAAATAGTGTCACTTAGTCAAAAACTGAAATAAAAATTAAACAATCTTTGGATGCCCCTAACCAGACAAAAGAATGATTAGTTAACTTAGTCAGAATGTGGTCAGGCATCACAGCTATTAGCTGGAAACACTTTTGAGATACCGAGCTGAGTAAAACATCGCAAACAGAACATCTGCATAAACTCCTTTGTTTAATGTATAAATGGCATTTCTAAGCTGTGATGCTGTTTTCCAAAATATTGGTGAAAGCTAAATTACCAGACGTGTGGAAAGGCGGAACTTGTGTATTGTTTACCAAATGCAACATAATTCACAATGTCATTGAAATGAAAGGCAGATACACAACAGAGTTGAAGATATTACATATAAATATCATCATGAGTGGCAACCTGTCCCACACAACTAAGATCCAGTCTGACAACTCTGATTTTAGTTTGTAGTAAAAATGATACTACAGATGTTTCAAAAAGTGTAAACAAGTCTTTCCAAAATGACACTACTGTGCACACGATGTTTTGCTGCTGCAGCGAAACATCCCCAACCTTGAATGGAACAGATCAGTGTAGCTGATTCAAGTTGTGTCATGAAATCAGGCTAAGTACATCGATCATGCAGGTCAGGGCTGAGCAATAGCATGCATAATGCAGCATTTCAGCAGTAGCTAGCATTACAGTAATGGTTTCCTCTCTTGTTTTTCTCTTTACCTGAAGGAACATCCCAAACCTTAGATGTCAAAATGACTAAGCCAGATTCAAATAAATTATGGAGTAAAACGAAGTCCACAGATCTTTTTCACATTAGATAGAAAAGTCTTTTATTGATGTGAAGGTGTACCAAGGTCAAAAATGTTATGATTTTGAAAACACTTCAACTTTTATGTCATATCCATCCTTTGATTTGAAGTCACAGAAAGAGTCAAAGGATGCGTCCAATCAGTGCATCATATTATGTGCTAAAACAGCAAAAAAATACTTCTCCCATTTCATGTTACTTGACCTAGTTGAGTTAATTTTCCATCTCCATCCCTAATGATGTTTATAAGGTACAGCAGTGCGTCATGGTAGGGTTTGGTTTTCCTCTGTCATCATAGCATCACATGGAAATGCCTTATAAACTTTGTGCAGTCAGTTCATCATAGATCATAGACACTTTGTTTGAAATATCCTGACCGTCTTTACAAGAGGCGTCCACTGGCCGACTTGCATTCCTGCTAAGCTGCTCAGAGACAGGAATTCAGCCAGGCTAACCCTCAGCTAGACTGCCTGCATCTCTGTAGCGCACCAAGGAAGACCAATAAATGGGAAGCGAACAGCTTTCCTCTTTGTTTGAATTATGAAATGACAGAAGAAACACTTATATGAAAATTGTAAACCTATTTATCCAGGATTGTTCACATATTGATGTTTAATCTTACATTTTATTCGTATTTGGAAGACAAAGTGATTCAACTGCATTTCAACAACAAAAATGAACTTCTTTTTTATTCACAAAACATGTTCTTTTAAGGAAGAAATTGAAGATTCAGGATTTGTAGATGTCTGAAATGACTTCAGTGAGAAACGTATTGAAGTTTGCACCTCAATGAAATCGAGGTCTTGATTTTGATTCAGTCCAGCTCTTCTATTTCTTTATTTCGGTCAATTTTTATTTATTTATTTTTTCACACATGGTTCCCACAATTTATAAAACCGTGCTCTGATGTGATAAAATTCATGGTGGACGATGTGGCGGCAGATTGTCGAGGTGCTGCTGCAGCAAAACATCCCCAAACCATCACACTCACACCTCCACTTTGTTTGTGGCAACATCTGATGTCCAGATGTTTGGGTTTCCAGCAGTCCTCATCAGAAACACATATTTTGGTAAAAAGATGTTACAAAAAGTTTTTGATTTTTTTTTTCTCTTCAGTCTTGTTATGGTTTATTCATTCTACTTGGGTTATTCTGCATTGCTATAGCTCATCTTAAGTGTCCAAACTTGTCACAAAAATGTTTTTTTTTTAACAGGACTGTATCTCTCTTCTGCATTGTATCATGCAAACATCACCAATGACACACACACATGTACTACTTGTGCCCTGAATTAAAATTTTTCCTGTAGGCATCATCATCATCATCATCACTGCACACCGGAAGTTTGTGGCTTGGGTTCTGTCTAGCGCTTGGTAATCCTGCTCTGTTAACTGAGAGGTCATTGACTCTCCTCTGAGTCCTTTTCCCCTTTTTGTCCCTCCTGGTTTGCACTCGTTCCCCAAAACAATCCCTCCAACCTCCCTAAAAGTGTAGGATATCTGCATCCTTGGAGGGAGTATGTGGAGATGTTAAATTAACTATTTATTGGCCCATGGAAAGGTTAGGTGACTGCACTCTATTCTATGTAAGAATGAAGGTAATGTTACTCTCTCATCTACGAGGCAGAATCACATGGACCAAGGGATGCTTTGAAAGGCAGCTGAATGGGTTCAGACTGAAAACACTCTTTGTTTATTTGTGTTGGACAGCGGTCGCCTTAAGATTTGTCTTCTGCGCAGAATGCCGCAAGCGTTCTCTGTTCTTGAGGAAAACTATCATAAACCAAGGTTTTGTCTAGTTGACCTTCCTGTTTGCATCCTGCCAACCCTGTTCAGAGGGAAGTCTTAGTGCTGGTTAGAGGAAATAAACAGCTAAGGGTCCTGAAACCTCTAAGAATACAAAGAATGCCGCATATTTGTACACGCGACACCGTTTAGGCTCTTGGTTTTTCAATGCTTGGTCAGTTTCAGTCAGTTATCAATTTCATTTGGATTTTACTGATAGATCTTCACATGGTGCCACATATCTTTGCACCAAAGAGCAGGACCATGTTTCATTTATTCTCAGTAGAAACACAACAGTTTTATTGAAGAACATCAGTGACCAAACAGCAACATGAAGACCAGACAGGGGAGGGAGAAGTTTCGAAAGAAGTTAGAATCACGATTTGGTTATAAAGCAATGTTACAATCTTTACTCTTCAAAAACACAACTTTTTACCAAGTATTTTTGGTCTAGTTTCTAGTTTAAATATCCTAGTACTCTTGGAATAGACAAAAATAACTTACAGTTAATTTTTCTACAAACAACAGGAACTTGTTTGAAGTCAATTATTCTGCAGTATTTATAAAACGTGCGAGTTCTAGAACTTCATTGCCTTGTAATATAAATAATATTTTTTTGTTGATGAAAAAGTGATTGATACATTTTCATCAATGTTAAGAAACCATTGACTTAAAACAAGCTTTTATATTATGCTGAAAAGTT
Organism: Poeciliopsis gracilis; assembly: GCA_911649635.1. Classification (NCBI taxonomy): domain Eukaryota; kingdom Metazoa; phylum Chordata; class Actinopteri; order Cyprinodontiformes; family Poeciliidae; genus Poeciliopsis; species Poeciliopsis gracilis. The sequence continues at coordinate 4,148,881 of CAJVRI010000287.1, forward strand.
ACTTATAAGTTAGTACTGACTTATTTTAAGTTTACTGAGAGTTTTGCTCTTGGAACTCGACCAAAAATACTTGCTAAGATTTTATTTTTAAAATGTGGCTTTTATGAAATAGTGAAAAGTTAAAAGCCACAGCTGGAAGAAAGAAATAAAAAGTCCAGTTTGCAGTAAGCCATGAGGGATACAGAGAACATGTGGACGAGGTTTCGCTACACCCTGCATCCACAATCCCTGTGTTTAAACTTGGTGGTGGAAGTATCATGCTGCGGAGACGCCTTTCTTCTGCAGGGACGTGAAAAGAAGCTCGAAACTGTTGAGAAGATGCATGAAGCTAAATACAGGTCAATCCAGGACGAACACCAACTCTGAAAGACGTGAGACTAAAGTAGATGGAAGCATATACACATGTTAGAACGGCTCAGTCAAAGCCCAGATCTAAAGGTGACTGACAATGTGAGACGGCATTCGAAAACCAATGTTCACCGAAGATTTAGACCGAGCTCGAGCTATGTTGCAAATAAGAATGAGCAAAACTAAAAGGTTCTTGAGTCAGGGAAGCGGAATACAAATGCACGCCACACTTTTCAGTTTTTGATGGACAAGAAATAAGAAGGCAAGCATAATTGGGAACAGACGAAATGAGATATGGCTAGTTTTGCACTTTTGGCTCTGCACTGATGGTCATTACAAACACATTTCAAGTGAAGAGCTATCCCTGCTGTCCAAATCAGAGCTTCATCAAATCGACTTCTGTGCCCCAGGTGGCACGGATAAAAACATCACTCCAAAGCTCTGTCACTACAGATCACAGACAGCTTTCAGATATGCTGACGAGTGATACGTGGAATATTCCAGTTATCGCTGCTCTCCTCAAACAGAATCAGTCACAGAGCCCATCTGGAGACCCTCAGTGATGCAAAGTGCGTGGGCAGAATAGAAAAGAAAGAAAGAAAGAAAAAAAGAAAGAAAAAAAAGAAGCTTTATTTCATACTTATTTCAGAGAGGAGAGACCTGGTCAGAGCCCAAGAAATGAGACATGATGTTGGACTTCTGGGAGATAGATGGGAGAAGAAAAACCAGCAGAGCCTGGATGGAGCATCTCCTCACTCCTGCTGACAGCCTTGCAGTAACAGTCACAAGACGACTTCAGATGATATGACTGATGATATATCATCTGTGAGAAATATCTCCCAACTTAGAGCAGCGAGACGAATAGCAGGATGTTCAACTCGCGCTGTCTGGACTGGATAAAGTTCGTGCCTGAAATCCGCTGCGCTCGCCGCTAGAGAGCGACGCAGGAAGCTGGAGCTCAGAGCGGCAGCTGCTGGGCTGCAAGTGGCTCCACGCTCATTTAATCAACCCAATTAAGCGCAATCACAATACAGCAAAGGCGGCGTGACAGAAAGTTGTGCAAAAAAAAACAAAAAACGGAAAACAGTCTCCGGACGAGAAAAATGCTGCAGATGTCATTGTCAACATTACATGAAACGCAAAAGAAGGAAAACAAGTCAGTGCGTTTCAGACACGTCCTGGAGCCGATTCAATCCTGCGGGGAAAAAAATGTTGGTGAATGAGTTACAAGTGTAAAAACAGTCTAACACAAACCTAAATAATAAACGCTAATCATCCGGACCTGGAAAAAGGCACAAAAAAACAAAAAAGCAAAACAGAAACAAATAATGAATGTTGGTTAAATTTACAGAAAGTTACACTATGATGTGGAAAAGGTTACCATGGATTTCTAAGTTAAAAACACAGACAAATAAAGGAAGGAAGAATTAGAACAGCATTCCATAAATGAATGAATATATATACATATAGGAAGGGATGTCTGACCTTCCTATGGAAACGTCAGACATCCCGCAGATCTGCTCACCTTTGTGCTGCCGGTGCCTGGAGCTGCTGTGCGGCTGACAACCAGAGTAATCCATGCAGTTCCAGATGATCAGAACAAAGGAAATCAGTTGTAATTGCATAGTAGCCCAGAGGTGAGACTCCTAAAGCCAATGTCAATGTTCACCAAAACAAGTCGGCGTTTCTTCTTCTTCTTCTTTTTTTTTTATTTTTTATGTTTTTGTGTAACTGTTTTCCTCCGCCTAAAGAGGCTGAAGCTCGGGAAACTCCTAAACGCAGCAGGACGCAGCCCAGCTGTGTGGCGTTATGTGGTGGCTGCAGCGTACCGTGGCCCAATGATCCCTGGGCCGTTTAGACTGTAACATCCTGGATGGGGTCCACATATGTGCCGAGAAAATAAGTCCTCGTTAGAGGTCCTTTATCCGTTCAGAGATGGAAAACATTTCCTTTAAAAAAAAAAAAAAAAAAAACAGGGAGAGAGAGAGAAAAAAACGCGCTAAAAGAAACAAACTCCAATTTCATTTGTTGCGCACATACGCAGAAACAGAATTAGACATCAGTATGTTTCTTTTTTTTTTTTTTTTTAAGGTAGGAAGGATTTAGTGGAACACCGAATGAACCTGAAAAGTTAAATCCATTCGTCCGAACTCCAAATTAGGGAACCCTGTCCTCTCTTCTCCTCTCATCTGGTGGAGAGATGCGCCGTGCGTCCCAGAGTGTGTGGCTACGTTTACTGCGTGAGGCGCGCTTATTCGGCTCAGCATCAGCTGGAGCACTCACAGGCGTAAAACAGGCAAACAAATGAACACAGGCAAAAAGAAAAATAATAATAATAAGAAAAATAAAATAAAATAAAATAAAAAATCTCAGTCAGTGTGAGGAATCATTCAAACTGATCTCCCAGCAGAGAGTTTCGCAGGTCTTGTAAAGCCGACACCTCCTCCTGCTGCTGCTTCGCCGTGCGTCAACCAAAGTAAATCTCCGCAGTTCCAGCGTGTTTCTGCTTTGCGTGCAGGACCCATTCACTCCCTTGATGACTTCAGCCTTCTGCTCTCTCTCTCTCTCTCTCTCTCTCTCTCTCTCTCTCTCTCTTTCTCTCTTTCTCTCCACTCTCTCTATGAGCTCTAAAGTTTATTTAGAGGGCATGCCCCCCCGCTCTCCCCCCCGCGTCAGAGCGAGGCAGACGCACTGAACGGATTCAGATGCGCGCTGTGCTTGCTCTCATTCCTCCTTTGAGTTTGCTGGTGCTCATCCGCAGTCTGAATGTGGAAATGATTGTTTGGATTACTGAACTATTTATGTTGTTCTGCCTTCAAACCAAGAGCGGCTCAGACCGAGGTGTGGTAAAACACAAAGTTTTACCACAAACAAGAGAAAAAAAAAAAAGGAATCAAAACTGCCTGGTTATTCCTTTTAACTGAATGATGAATTTATGCAGTGATCTGTTTGATATGCGCCTGATGCGTCACCATTAAGAGCACTTGTGAAAGAAAAAAAAAAAAAAAGTTGTCAGCTGCACATCCGGTCAACGCGGAGTCTGCAGCCCCAGCACCTGCCTCCTGAAGCTGAAGTTGGTATGTGATTCTCAGCTTCTAATTTAAACACTTGACGTACTCAATTTTATTTATTTATTTGGTAGTTATTGAATTCTGTAAAAAAAAAAATTGCTTTTAATTTAGATTATTTTTCAATTTTTTTCATTTGCTGAAACACAATCAGTGGGACTCACCATGCATGGATTGTGCGTGTGGCTGGTTTTGGTGGCTCGGAAAGGCGGGGATTCCCCAGGACTCCATTTATTCAGCAGCTGTCTGAATGTTGCTGGAAGATTTGGTGAGCTTTGATCGCACATTTGTCCGAAAAGCAATGGCGTATTTATTTGGGTTAGAGAAAAGACTTGACATCATTCTGGACACATGCTGTGCAGGATGATGCTCTGCAACGATGTCGGCACTCAGTGGCTTGTGTTACTGACTGCAGTTCACAGAGGAGTTTATTAAATTAGCTTAATGGATTCAGGCCTCAAACCTTAGGCAAAGAACTACTCACTGAGTCATTGTGAACAGGCACCATGTAACACAGTGCTATCTGCTAAGTATATGTAATGTTATTATACAATTAAATGTCAATGTAAGTCTCAATAAATGCTGAAACCATTGACCTGAGCACAAAAATGACAAGCTTAGTGATGCAGGTTATATGTCGTTTTGTTTGTTTGCTTGTTTTTTGACCCACTCTTGGTGTCCTTGCAGTTGTGTTCACTTTGACTCATTAATCCAACCACGGTGGTGTTAAATCCGGGAATAGATTGGTCTGTATTTTTCCGGGTTAGCAAACATAACCTGCACTGCACTGATGTTGACCCAGCAGTTTTTAAAGTGCACTGTCCTCCAAAGCAACACGAGCCGACGAATAAAAACTCTTTTATGTCATTCGAATCTATTACCTTCATTTTAATGAATAAAATGAGCAAAGAAAGTTCAATTCAACTTGATGTTTACAAAGTGGGATTTATCTCACAGGTGAGTTCCATAGATCCACTGTATTTATTATTTCTACTTCTATTCATCTTCACAAACATTTATATAAAGCTATAACATCATCTAATCGATTGTTTTTTTGGGGGTCCCGAGCAGCATGGTTCATAAGTTGAAGGGAGGAGAAAAAGAAAATCCCTGGAAGTGCCAGCATTTCCCAGTACCACCTCTAGAGGGAGTTAGCTCCATTAAAAGCTTGAGATGAACTTCAGCTCTTGATCCCCTCTCTGATGATGAGTCCAGAAATGCAGCGTTGTTTCTCACATCGGGCACACGCAAACCGACTCTGGTCTGACTTGAGAGAGCGTGCGGACCCGGAGAACACAGGTGAGACGGGACACTCTGGAGGTGAAGTTTCTCGAACGTGCAGGGAGGGACCCTGCAGGTCTGCTTCTGGAGACGAGGCGAGTGGAGAGAGGGAGGGCCAAAGGCCTCATCTGTCTAACTAGAGTGTTGATGTTTAGGGGGAACAGTATGCACGACTCCAGTGCTTTTCCTCACTGTGGCTTCTGGTCTTCCATCAGTCACTGTGCTGAGGAAAGCAATGCAAACATTGTGTGGGTTTTCTTTTTTTTTCCCTTTTTTTTTTTTTCTTTATGGGAATACTTCCCTGTTTGCCCTGTGCTAACTCAGGACCAGGACACGGAGACACAGCAGAGATTGATGCATTGTTTTAAACTCCTTCACCTCCGCACAGGCAGACCTCTTAATCCAAACTCTGCCAAGGGATATTAAGTGAAGTATTGTGCAGCTAATGCACGCTGAAAATTACAAGCTGCCGCTTCACTGCCTTTAAAAGTAAACCGTAGCTCAACGAGCCTCTTAAAATGTGGAACATAATGTCACATATGAAGCTAAATTGATTTTTGCTCAGAAAAGGGGAGAAATTTCGAGATAAATTCTCAAACCTCCGTCCCTCTCTGTGCCGTCTGCGGTTCGGTGGAGGGGATGTGGAGGTATAATGCTCGTCTTTGTGCCCTAGACTCAACAAGCTCCACCAGCCCCCACTGGTAGCAGTGTTCGTGTTCATGTGTGTGTGTGTGTCTAGGTGTGTGTGTGTGTGTGTGTGTGTGTGGGGGGGTGTGTGTGTGTGTGTGTGTGTGTGTGTCTAGGTGTGTGTAGGTGCGGTGAGGGGTGTGGAAGGTTAAGGTCACTTGGTCAGTCCCTGTGACCGGCCCATGAGAGAATCAGTCGACACCTGTAAATGAAGTCTGGCAGGTGCATAGAGCCGGCCGACCAAGGATGGATACACGTTACAAGTTTTTTTTTTTTTTCCTTTCAAACTACACCTTGTTCTATTTTAGCCCTAAACTAATTTAGGTGTTGTTCTCACAGACTGGTGTATGGGGGTTCATACCAAGTGCGCCGATGCCGGAGACACAACGATGGTCGGGAAAAACATAATGTCAAGTTCACAATTGTTTCTTTCTTTTCTTCAAAATAATCCATCCCTGCCTCCATTTTTATCTGCTTAACACTGACTTAACCCTTGCAGGATGTCTTTCTAATGGTGAGACAGTTTCACTTTGGCAGCTGAAATAATTGTAAGGGCATGTGAATTATCAAGAGGAATTTTATTCATTTACTTTTTTCATATGCACACATCGTATGCTTTGCAGCTCAGGCCCAGCACATTTTTTTCAAACTGTAAATTATTATCATTATTTTTATAAATCTCAATATTTTGTGCACTCATGTGGACTGGGAGTACTGAGACAAAGATTGCATAAAATTATCATAGCTTAATTACTGTAAGTGATAAATGTGAAATATTATTTCGGCAAAAATAATATGAAGAAAATTGTTTTCTTTTTCTACTTGTAATATTATAATACTGGGAGATTTACAAGCTGATTCTGACCAGTACATTGGTTGGGCTGTCTGCTTAGTATTTTAAAATGTTCGCCTGGCAATGCTTTAGAATCTTCTTTTGAATTTTTCCTGTGTTAATGTTGACATTGCTGCTACTTGCACGTGCAGAAAATATCCCACGTCACGCACGATTTGAATCCCGGAGAATGCGAGGATTAGAAATGGAGGGGAAACGTGTACATTTACAGACGCAGTCAAAGCTAGCAGAATGGCAACAGCAAAAGTTAGCTTTTGCACTGCAGCAAAGTTTTATCCTCAATCGTGTCAGAGTTTATATTTGTGATACAGTAACGACAACTACGACCTTGTAAGGTTCTGAGTAATTTCCATTACACAGCAGCTCTCATATCCACATGGTTTCTGCTTCATCTTTCAACACAAACGCTCATCTATCTTGATGTTAACTCAACCTTTTTTTCCAGTGCTGTGTGGATAATTTGCTGTTGCATTATGAAAACCCTTTGGCTGTGTCTCTCGTCGATGTCTTCAAAAAGAACTAAGGCGGCCATAAAGCCTGACGTGTAAAACACACCAGTCACTCTTCGTGTTTCAGCTATTTATAGGCTGGATGAGAGCCCTGTGACATTGCAAAAATCCCATAACCTCAACATAAACAGGCACGCTACTCTTCTAATCCTCGGCCGCCTCGGAGCGGTGAACATACAAGGACACTGCAAAGCTCGCGCCTCTGATCTCCAAACTGTTCATTCCCTCCACCGCTCATGACTCATAAAATTCTCAGGTGACAGTGACAACCACCACGCTGTCATCGACTGACGAATTAGGCCCAGCTGAGTGTGGACAGCAACGGACGGAGCGAGCCTCACCAAGGCCTGTGAAAACATTGGAGTCTGTGGCATTACAGCTTGTTTTCTTCTGACAGTGCAGCAGCTAAAGAGGCAAATACACCAGTGGTCATCTACACCTAAGAGTGTCGCAGCAACACCAGCGGAAGAAAAATCACGACACTGAAATTCAACTCGATTTCTGTCGAACATGGTGGCGGGAGCATCATGTCGTGTGGCTGCTTTTTATCTCCAGGGAAAGAGAAGATGTAAAAAGATAAGATGAAGATTGGTAAAGCAACGGAAAATGGACTGAATTCCTTTAGCACATTTCTAGTCATACTCACCACTTGAATTGCTCTGCACTAAAGCCACATTAGGAACCCTAAGCTAGGAAATAGCTTAGGGTTCAGTGAGTTGCCCATAGCAACGTCAACATGTGACTGGAGGAAGCGGGAATGAACCCCGCAAGGCAACCAGTTTGCCCAAATGAGTCACGGTTGTTCTTTACATCGAACAAAGAGAAAAAAAAAATATGTATGCATTAATGTTTGTGGTTGTAAGATCACAGAAAGTGAGAAGCTTCAAGGCATAGAGTCACTTTTGCTAGACAGCATAACATACACACAGTCGCCGGGCTTAGAGTAATGCAAACAGGGATCAGACAGGTGTGTGTCATGAAGTGGAAGGGGGAACAAACCTTCTCCTATATGTGTGTGAATGTAATCCAGGGTGATTGAGGGGATCACTTCTCATTGGCGGGGGGATTGAGAAGGTGGTCAAGGACAGATAATCACTCTGAGCAAGCGCTGTCAGCTGTACACACAGAGGGTAAAGCTGGACAGAGATTTGAACAGAGAAGGTCAGATGGATGAAGACTGGAAATGAGTGTGTCTATGCATATTCAGGCTCGTAGCTCACACATTACTGTGTATGAAACTGAAGAAGGCAATAGAGGATGCAGTAGAAAAGGTCTCAGAGTGATGGAGTTGCATGGTTTTGAATGCTGAAATTGGTCATCGGTGACCGTTACAATGTCCTCCCAGGACAAAACTGACAGAAACACAGTTTCCCGCTTGAATGTTAGTTCACAAACCAGAAATACTTGTCTGAGAACTGCTGCTTAAAGACCAAGCAAACTGGCACTCTTTGGAGGATTTTAAAAGCACACCAGAGTGAACAGCTGCTGCCAGCAATTGAACATAGCGGAAAAACCCATTGTAGTAAAAAGATGTCAGCCCTCCCATTTATCCAAAAAAAAAAAAACTGTCAACAGGATCCTTTACTTTCAAAATGTATTCAAGGATTGTGCTCATCTCACCGTTTTTTAAACAATCGGTCTGTGTTTTCATGTGTTTTTAAGCTCCATAAACATATTTAAGACTCTCCCTTTTGCTGATAGAAAATAAATCCCTCCTGCCTAACTATGCTAACACCCAAAATGCTCATTCACGCTTCCTGTGTCGCTAACAAGCAATATAACAACAAGCTAACACACAAACTCCCTTTTGAAAGCCATTTCTACAAAAAAGGGACAAACGTGAAGACGGTGCCACTGTTGGCAAAGTATTTTTAAAATTAATTTAACTAGCAAACAACATAAAGACCTGTTTGGTGTTTTTTTTTTAGACTGTTTGGCTCTCTAATGTTAAAGTTTGTGAAGGTTTAGGCTGTTTGAAAACGTGGAAGTAAACATCTCCTCTCTACGACGAGCCGCGGCAGGATTCCCCACGGCCGGCTTTGCTGATTTAGCAGCGAGTGTGGCAATAATTACGCATTCCATCCAAAATTGTGTCTCTGCTCTCCACACCCCCCTCGACAGCGGCTCTTCAAATAAACTAAGCCGTCGGCTTTTAAGGGCAAGGCTCTCTGTGTCTGACCGTCAAAGTGACCTCGACTGATATATTTCCACTTCTTTGCTAGCTTTCCTTTGATTGGGTAGCGATTTGCCAAAGTGATCTTCACGACTGCGGAATGGGTTGAGGAGTAGGTTGAGGGGAGAGCGCGGGGGTCAGGATGGGGTGGCGGGAATGCTTAGTTAAGTTAACTTGAGTGAAGTGGGATGAGGGGAGTGTGGTATTCTCATAAAATTGAAGAAAAAAAAGTCAGTGAGCAAAGCCAGTTACCGCCTGACAGGACTGAGAAAGTTTATGTGATTTCTTTCCTCTGTTGCTTTGCAACCTCGACCTTGCTGTTCTTATGAAGCTTCGAGGAGACAAAGGCAGCATACTGGGGATCTACCACTGCTTCCCAGGAAATTTTAATCATCAGGGCACCACTGGCTCCCGCCTCTACTGCCCCCCACGCACTCAGCTTCTGTCGTTTCCCAGCAACATGTGGGGTAGACCTGGGGATATTTTGCGTAGGGGGTGTCTTGAATTTCTGTCGAGGGAAAGGGGAGGGTGCATAAAAGCACCTCAGGGTTATTTTATTAATCGGCATGGGGAGTCTTTTCCTTTTTCTCCCTGATAAAATCCTCCATGCTTAATCTTAATGGAAGGTGGCCGCTCTCCTCTCCACCTTTTGTGCTGTGATGGCTGCGCTCTGCAGGGACCTGTGTCGGGACTCAACCCCCAAAGCCCCCAACTCACCCCCGCCCCCCATCTTTAACGAGAGCCTGTGCGGGGAGCCGGGTGAAGGTATGCGTGAAAAGATGCCATCATCATCATCACGGAAGTTTGCAAAGCTGCATGTCTTTGAGCAATTTAGTTTTATCATTCAAATACTCTAAATCATTTTTGTTGACTTTTGACTGAACACATGGTTTAGGAATAGCCCCCGAGAAACTCCACCATTGCTTGAAAGAAGGCAGATGGCTTGAGCTTTATTTTTCTAGTGAACAATTTCCTCCCGATCGGAGGGGTTGCTAATGGAACGGGCCTGAATTACAACATGTGCAAAAGCAATATTTGAGCCTTTCGATTCTCACCCAACCAGAACAACCCCGTGGCAAGGAGAGTTGGGCTTTTCATGAAGCAAATTAATGGGGATTCTCGGTTCAAGTGGTAAGGGAAGGTGAAAAAAAAAAAAATCCTATTTCTCTATTCCAGCAGAGCTGTGCATTGGCCACATCTGCTCAGCCAGAGCTGCAAGTGGCTAATATTGGCTTGTTTATCTCAAGGACTGTTGAGACAGTGTGGTTTCAATAGTCAACAAACAACTTCTCAGATGATCTAAATATTATGGCTATGAAGTGATGTCTCTATACTCCAAAATGTGCTGTAGAGCGAGAGTCCTGTTACCCATTTCCAGGGTGTTTTGAGTTCATTCAGTTGCTTCGTATTAAAAAAGGAAGTACAAAGTCAAAACTGTATGTACAACTGAGTACACAAAAACTAACTGTTCCGCACCGAGCCAAGAACATTTATCCAGGGAGATTTAACCCAAAACAAACAAAGCTCACAAGTTCTGAGCAGGAGTTTGCAGTCATGAGAGTGGCCCTACAAAAAAATATTAATCACCATGCACAGCAGTGCCAGGATGCTGATAGCATGTTTAGTTGGGGAAAATAAAAAAGAGCTTAAAATTAGCAACTTCTTAATTTAGAGTGTTAACAGAGATGGATGTCATTCAGTTATGTAGATTTTCACTGGTTTCTTAATTTAAACTCACAGCATTTAATACAAACAGGCCGACTTAGCCATGCATGCACGCCTGCAGGATTTTAACACAAGGGGGAACATGAACACTCCTCACAGAAAGAACACAATCCAATTATTTTAAATGGATAGTGTGGAAAAGTCAAGTCAAGTTAATTTGCGTTGCCCCTTTCAGCAACAAGGCCGTTCCTGAAGTGGAAAAATACAAAAAACACAACAACAAATAAAACACAGTTGTCAATTATGAAATAAGTAGCAAACATTACATTTTGTCAAATATCATCATCAGAACCATCAATCAGAAATAGTATTATTATCAGTATTACTCAAGTAAAAACACCCTGAGCCCCTCCCTCACTATTACAAGTTTAACTAATTTATTGTTCAGAAGGAAAGAAAATCAACCAATCAACAGTCTGTAGTAGGTTTCCTCTGCAAAACTCAATATTAAAACTTACATGAACAAGTACTACCTTCCTAGCAGGAAGCTAGTACCCCAGAAATCTGGGGTAAATTTCTACCCTGCCAATTTGCTTTTACCCTGGTGGAACTGCAGAGGGGCAACAACAACCCCAGAAAACCACCCTAGTAGCTGGACAAGCTTCCCACACCCAAAATGCCCAAGCTAAATAGGAAAACATGTATAGTATAGAGTGTTTGTTTGTTGTTTCAGCTTTGTTGTCTTGAGGTTGGTCACACATTGTTACAAAAACCAACAACAGACAGAGAAAAAATATATTCCTCTGGAGGGTTTAAAGCAAACAACTGTTGAGTATGAGCACACAAGAAACCAATTTCAAGTTTGAAAAGCAGTCATATAAAAATACTTAGGACCTATAAAACTGTTGGATTCAAGGGCTGGTGTTTTTATAATTAACGGCAAACCTTAGTATTGCTAATGATCAGAGTGGGAGTGTGTGGTGGCGGGTGGGCATTACGTCTGTGCCACACGCCGTTAATCTAAATGATCTGCAGCGGCAGAACAACATGTGAAAGAAACTCTATAGAAAAGCTCTTTGTGAGTCAATGATTTGATTTTGTTTGGTATTATGAATGAAATAATGACATGATCAATGTTTCTTAGGCAGGAAAATCAAATTTTAAAGGTTGTTAGGATGACTGATCAAGAAGATAATTTTAATGTTTAACGACTGCCATCTTTGGTTTAACTGGTGAAGGACGGATGACGCATAATTATTCATGAATTCAGATAAATTGGGCCTGTTTTGTTGTTCTACCAGGCCTGTAAAGATTAATGTCCCAGGAAAGTGCATAAAACTGGCACGTTTTTAAAAACGATACAACTGCATCTCATTTTTTTGTAGACTTTGTAGGGTGTGGTAGAAACTTCCAGATTGTCCAACATGTGGTTCCTGACAAGATGCAAAGCTTTAACTCAGGGTGAACCTCCACAGAGCTGCCGCTGCTGCTCCACACATGTTTAATGCATGTGAAAAACACGAGGCCAATAAAACATAACTGATCCTGAATCTGACCAGCAGAGAGGGGCGACAGACTACAGTGGCTGTTTACAGCCCATGATAATGGCCCTCGTATAAAAGCCACAGTGGGATAATTTGCCTTAGGGGTTGGGACACTGGGCAACTACTCTGTTAGCAGGGTCCATGATGCAAAATAAACTCTGTTAACTGCTGCGTAATGTGGACACACATCCTCGTTACTAGCATTAATAGCACCTTGCAAAAACGCCCGTCCAGCTTTTTCACACATTTAGGATCATTACAACTGCAAATTTTCATGCATTTTAGTACATTTAATTACGATTTTCTGTGACAAAATTGTCACTTCATCACAGAGTGGAAGGAAAAGGACAAAGATAAAACTAAAATCAAATCATTGTGTGGCATGCCTGTATTCATTCAACTTTATCCTGGTTAATGGGAAGGTTGTTACACAGCTGCAGACTTAATAATACAACAGAATGGAAGAGAAGTATTCTTTATTGTCCCTAAATGTGGAATATTCAGGTGTACCAGCAGCTTGAAGAATAATGCAAAGGCAAAACAAAAAGAGAAATATAAATAAATATAGCAAAGTTCACATACTCTCAAAAACTTCAAAAGTTGATTCAGTGAAGTATTGACTTAGGGGAATGAAATACAATTGCACACAAAAAAAATCAGGATTTTATTAATAAAATCTTTTATAAATCTATTTGTGCATTTCATTACTTTGCAGGTATGCCCTATATCTAGCTCATAAAATCCAAAAGAAATACACAGAAGTGTTTGCCATGTGGCAAAAGTGAGGAACAGCAAGGAGTATGAACACATCTACTACACTGGATGTGCATATAATTATCACAAGCTGTGGCTTCTTCACACTCTTAACCATTGCTCTAAGCTCACTAGATGAAAGCAGGACAAAACGGACAGCAGAACCGTTTAAGTCCTCCTCGTGTAATTTAGAAAATGTTAACTTGATTTATGGAAGAAAAATCAACTCTTGACACCAGAAGACCAAGATTTTATTGAAAACACAATGAAAGACTGATATCATAAAACGCTCTGATGCATTTTTGGCAAACAGGTTTTAATTTACAACAAATGTAACTGAAGACCTGGCAAAAAAACAAAGATTATCTTACAACATTTGACTATTAACCATCCCTGCGTTGAATGTTTTTCATTTCCTTTAGAGTCATCAGTTATAATTTGCCTTTTGGTCACTTTTTTGGGTAACACTTTATTTGATAGGATGAGCATAAACATGACATAACACCTGTCAGGAACATGAAGGAGTCTTCATGAATGTTTATTACTCTTGTCATGAAGTGTCCTTCGGTAAATAATGGCACTTTTAATGCAAAGTTGCTCTAAAAGTTGCATTAAAAGTCAATTAAAAGTGCCAACTTTGCATGATTTTGTAAATAATGATACTTTTGTTTGAAAGATTCATGTCTGTGTAAGCCCGCCAAAATCACTGGTCTGATCATCATAATAGCTTAGTACTTTAACAATAACAATTATTGCATTATGAATGCTATAGTCCACTCTATCAACTTTAATTTAACAAAATTTTAACGTGTTTGCTAACATTGAACTGTTGGAGCACGCACTTATGTCCACATTATAACTTTCTGAAGCAAACTACCACTTTCTGAGGGAAAGACGTGGATGAGCATACTCCAGAACAAAAGTTCACCAAAGATCAAGACTTTTAAACACAAAGATATGAGAACAGTAGTAAAATTTTCAACTTTCTGCAGAAACAACAACGATGAACTATGGACACAAGTGTGTGTTCCAACCTGGTAGTGATCAAAACTTGGAATGCTTGACATGAATAAAGGCAGGCTAAACCTCAATCGTATTAAAATGCACAAACTGTGCTTAATAGCAGCCTACATGGCAGGGAACTAACCAAATTAAATTGGTTCTACGTACTAAATTATCCAAAAACTCCTGCAAAGCGTTTGTAGTTTGTCTGCCAAAACCAGGTATTAGAGGGAATGTGTTTTTAATGGCATATTTTTAGTCATTTTTTTTTTAGAAAAAATCCACAAGCATTTCGAACTTGCGAGTAAACAACATGAGTCCACCCTGATAAAAGATGAAAGACTAAAATTAATGCAACATCCATGCGGACAGTTATTGTATGTAGCCCTCTGACTAGCCCTATAGATAAATTTATTAAAAGATTGCCTTAAGAATAAAAAATATGTGGAGTTTCTATCAATAAAAACTATAGTGGCTTGACTTTTATGCCAATGTCTTTGAGGAGGTAACATTTTGGAAGAACAACACCCTCTCCAAATCAATCAAAGCAGTTATCTCGCTTTAGACTTCAGCTGCAGCCTGACATTTCATTTTTTATAGTTTGAATCAAGAATGAAGTGAACAAACAGCTTGCAGATTATGACATAAAACATTCCACCATCTGCTACAAAGCAGACCATGTTCAAAAGGCCTACAGAAAACTTACAATGGACAAATTCTCCCCAGGCCTCGGACAGCGCACTGGATCCCGGTCTACGATCTGAACCGATTTCTTCTGTAGAAGAAAAGTCCGATGATGCGGACCTTGACGTATCACCCCGGACGATCACATCTCAGCTACTTTGATTTTTGAGTGGTTGTGATGCCTTGGCAAGGACTTGGTTTTCAATCAGCGGGGCCTAGTTGTCCTTAGAAGAACTCTGCTCCAGGTCAAAGGACAGTGTTCTGCAGACACACGCTGACATGCAACACTGGGCTTGGCTGTGGGGGGATGCCTAATGCAGCACAGATTCAAGAGCGCCGAGGGACCGCTGATGTGGACAGGTTTGTTGTACTTGGAAGAATCATTTGGCAGTATCTGGTTCCAACATTGATTGTGACTAAAATGAGCTGGCCCAGATTCTTCGCACCAGGAAATACTACTTGCTGAACGCTATTGTAGGCAATAATACATGATTAATACGCACGCATTCTGAAACTTATTTTGGCCATCGATAACCAGCGGATATCGACTTTGCGAGGAATAACAACAAAATTATTGGCATATTTAGAGGATTAGCAGGTGGTGTGTGTGTGTGTGTGTGTGTGTGTACTTGTCTAGCTATCCTATTTAGAACCATCGTTTCTGGAATATTTCATAACCCTCTGTAGCCCAGCGGGACTTATGGAGACCAAAGCCTGACAGCTTTGTTTTGACTTTATGGTTACATCTAGGTATAGACTAGTAAAAGTTAGGGGAAAATGTTTGCATGAGACATAAATTGAGTTACTACAATGAATGGACATCTATACAATGGCCTAATATGGGTAGAAATACAAACCTGTGTGTGTGTGTGGGTGTGTGTGTGTGTGTGTGTGTGTGTGGGGGGGTGTGTGTGTGTGTGTGTGTGTGTGTGTGTGTGTGGGTGGGTGGGTGGGTGTGTGTGTGTGTGTGTGTTATCTGACCCTCTGAATCAAACTTGAAATGTGAGTTTTTTAAACCACAGATGGCTGCAGCCTGAAAGCAATAATTTCACCGTAGCCATAGCTGACAGCCGCATCTTCAGTCTCAAAAGGATTAGAGTCATTGATTTAAAAACTTCCTCCATCTTCCATCAAATAAATCTGCAGTTTTCTCCTCTAAAGCCAAAGTCCACACTTAAAGCATCCCCCAGTGAATTAGGTCTTACCACAAACTGTTCAAAGAAGAAAAACAAATTACCGAGCAAATAGTGGCCAGCAGCTGGATCCCAGGGAGAATACGTTGATTCATGCATTCGCTGTAAACTGTTAAAATCAGAGTTATTAGACTATAATCATTTTTAAGAGAAAAGAGTAGTGACTCGATTCCCGGCTGCTGTTGTTTCACGTGGCCTCCGCTTGGTGCGGAGAGATAAAATCATTTTTCCCCCCACATGTGCTTTGCGCTGGGAGGAATTTACGGTTTCCAAGGTATGTTTTCTGCTTGAAACTGGGCCGCTGTTTGGACACCAGCTTGGACAAATCAGAATTGTTGGCTCCCTGGAGAAAAGATGAAAAATTTGTGGTCGTAGTGAAATATTTTAGTCATGAAAAGCCTTCGCACCGCAATGTTCAATCAACAACATCCTGAGAGGACCCAGGAGGGGAGAAGACAATAATGGAGGAAAAAAATAGAATGTCTTGTGCAAATAAATCAACACGGACAGTTTTCTTGTGTGGCAAAGTCAGCGATGACAGGGATATTTAATAATGGAGACCAGCAACACTAGTTCTCAGTAATATGTCAAGGATTACAGCTTATGTTACTGCAAATATCTGCCGGTCGTCCTTCTTCACCTGCCTGTGTCTCAGGCAGCCAAAATCACAACCTTCCACTTTGGTTCAGCAACACATTTCCAAGTGTCTCTTATTAAAATTGTCTGAAAGTTTGAGGTTGTTTTTTAGTCATTTTCTGGCTTTGAAAAGCCCCATCAGCTGTTCCAAGTTACTAGTTGTCATGACAGCGCATGATATTAGATGTTAGAAACAGTGTAATGAACAGCAGAAATCCTGGCTCTGTAACATCTAACCACCCATTTTCTGTATGTGCTTTGTCCTGGGTACAAAGGAGCCGACAGAAAGAAGGAGATAATGAAACTATTGTGCACACGCTGCGGTCCTAATTATTTTTTAGACACACCAGGATGAGAGCATGCAAAGTGATTGCAAAGAGTTTTGCAAAGCAAGCTTTTCACAAGAGCATTATACTGTCAGTCAGACATGGTGGTGGTAGTAGAACAGTCTGGGGCTGCTTTTTTCTGCTCCAAAGCACACAAGCCATTCCACCTCTGAAAGCCTCAAAGGTACAACAGAGAAATAATTTAGAACAGCCTAATCAAAGTCTGGACTTGAATCAGACTGAAATGCTTTAGCACAAACCGTTAGTCTGCAGAAATTCCTCGACGGCGATGTGAAAGACTCGTCCCAGGAATCGCAACCACTTTGTGGAAATTTTCGCTGCCATCGGTGACTTCTCATACAGGGCCAGTTTGGTTTGAACAGCATTTCTCCAAAAATAAACAAAGAGAAACTCAAAATGATAGCTCACTCTTGGAGTTTTCACAATCTCTTTATACAATGACAACAGCTACTCACATGAATATTGATGTTTTCACTCAATATATACTTGTAAAAATCTAAATATTAAATGCAATAAAATCTGGGTAGTTTTTTTTACACTATGCATAAAATGTAATATGTCATAATGCTTATATGTGTGTGTGTGTGTGCGTGTGTGTGTGTGTGTGTAGGTGTGTTTGTTTGTGGGTTTAATTGGTTTGGAAGGAGATTACCCTCAGTTTGCAGAGGGAATCTCCACTCTCAGGACTTATAAACACCTCAGCACGGGGCCATGTGTATGTGTGTGTATGCACACCGGGCTCTGTTTACACACCCGTATGAACACACTCCCTTTGCCCCACACATGCCCTCAGACAGAAACACACGTCTTGCTCTAGCGCACACATCACACACACACGCATTCGCACTTTTCATGAGCTATCTAGAAAAGCAAATAAACAAATCCCACAGCGCTGCAGAGAAACGACACACACACGCATTCCCCAGCAAAGGCATGCACTTTCTGACTGCTCAGTACTTCCAGGTGCGTTGCTTTCTGTTTCCTGCTTTTCCGAATGAGGTTTGCCACATTACATGTGACTGCGCCCTCAGGAATAACTTTGCTAGCATATAAAGGTCTTATTTAGCTCTGTTTTCACCTCTGCAATCAGTTCAGTGAAGATGCAGTGACACCCTCCGCTAATCTCTTCCCCTTCATCTCTTCCCACCCTCCTCTCCTCTCTCATCCCACTCTCTGCTCCTCTTTCTCTCAGAGTCACGGCTCATTGGAAGACAAACATCCTGACCCTCTGCACCCCCCCCCCACCCCCACCCACTCCCACCTCTCTGCCTCCCTCTATTCCTCCCTCTTATCCCGCTCCTCCAGCTCAGCTCGTAACCGTATCCTACCTGCAGCGGATCCTTTCCACGCATTCATCAACGTCAGCCGTTTGGACGAGCTCTTGGAGAGCGGGAAAAAAACAGAACATGAAATTAGTTTGAGAAAGGGAGAGAGTTGGGTGATGTGAAAAAGGAGGCATCCTGGTGAGAAGGCATGCTTGGAATCAGCAGTATCTCCCTCCCCCCACCTTACTGAGACGGAGAGTCACTGAATCAGGACATTACATGGTCAGCTACAGCTGTGTTTATCATTAACTGCTCAAAAAGTGATTTCATAGGGCCTGTAAATGAATGACATCTCATGCACAACTCATGAAAACTACAAGGCTGCTTTGACGTATTTATGGATTTTTCTCGGAAGCTGTTTTGAGAACCTTGCCGATTTCTTTCTCGACTCTGCAACGAATGAAGACACAGGTGAATCTCGATAAAGTAGAATGTTATCAAAACATTTTACACCACTGTTTCAAAGCCTTGATTTATATCAATTTTGAGTATTTTTGCTTACCACTGATGACATTTAAATTTTGAAAATGAGAAAAAAAAAACCTGTTCACAGATTTTTATTTTCAAATGTTATTTTAATCTGACAAATAAGCCTCACCAGAACGCACGCTGTAATTTACTGAGCTGTAATTTACTGAGCTGTAATTTACTGAGCTGTAATTGTCTATAAACCCATTTGATAAGTAACAAGATGATTACATTGCGGTTCTGAACGGGGTCTAAAGGTTCTTGAGATGTCTCTATACCCACAAAATCACAGACTTGAAAGGGGTGAACATTTATGCAATCATTAATGATGTGCTCAACATTTTTTTTTATTTAATTGACATTATTTTGTAAAACCAAGTTTTCACTCTGATGTTAAAGTTTTTTTTTCATATTTTTTGTCCCCAAAAATAGCTAAACTTTTTTGTTCACAATTGAAAATAAACTATGGAGGTGAATAGTTTTTATAGACACTGTATATTATTTGCTGCTACACTGCAGATGCTGCAAGTTACCTGAATCATGAAAGATTGAACTGATCGCAAATCAGCAATCACCTACCATCTTCAAAATCAACTGTTATTGTAGACAAACACGAGTAATTATTTTAAAGAATAAAATAAGGCAAAAAAAGGTCCATTGATTTATTCAAAAAGTTACTTTACTAAAGACTTGAGTGTGCTCAGTGGAGGGTTTCTAAAGTGCTAATAGCTCAGTAGAAAAGATTAAAATCATCACATTTTCAGCATTGAGCAATAGTTTGGGTTTAAGAGCATTGAAGTCGACTCGAGTTACTGTTGGTAGACATAAGAACCAAGGAGATTTAAGCCACCATGCCTCTTAGCTTCCCGGCTCAGTTGAACGTTTCATGCTGGCTGATGGGAAATAATCAAAGTGAAGGTGATAACACGGAGGAAATCACTTGAGCTCCGTGTTTGGGTTTCTAATTTGGTTTTTGGTGCTGATATTTAGACTGGATGTGAGCAGAAATGAGCAAAGTGAAGAAGCGACAGCAGGAAAGCAGAAGGACTTGTAAACAGACCTTATTGGACGGGTGGGCAGTTGACACAGTGGTGCCTGGGTCTTGTCTAACTCAATGAAAGTCGGTCTGAATCACTGTTTTTTCCTTTGTGATGGAAACCAGTAACCTTGCCGTGAATAAAACAGTTGCTAAGGATTGTAGTGAGTATGAGATCATCATTCATTCGTGCTGTTTTTTTTTTTCTTCCACGAAACCTTTAATCATTGCTCCTGAAAACACAGGAAATAGTTGGTCGCAACAACTTTTGCCAAAGTTCCCAGTAGTTTTCTTTTGCCTTCTTTAAAAACACAAACAAATGTATTTTCTCACGGGTCGACATTATACACCGTCGCTTTGCTGCTGCTTGAAGCTTTTTGACAGTTTAGAGCTTTGCTGCAAACTGGATGTATTGTTTGTAAAGAGAAGCCCCTCTGTTTCATGAACGGTAAGACTCTGACAGGATCGAGTGTCTCTCTGTGGTGCTCTGACTTCCTGTGTTTTATTTCCATGGTTGGGCCAGGACTGTTTGAAGTCAAAGCCCTTTGCTGATTACCGGAGAACATTGCTGAGAAGCTCTCTGGAGCGATGTGTCACACTTTCATCTTTCTCCTTCTGTCCATCATGTGAACATGGGTTCCACATGACAGGAGAATCTACTGAAGGAAATCAGAGGGGACATTGTGGAGACTTATTTTATTTTATTTTTTTTTTTAGGTCACAGAGAACAATCAAAATTGACCAAAGAAGTAGGGAGAACGAACTGTGTTTAAAACTCCAGCCTCAAACTTGAACCGTATGCATTCATAGAAGCATGGTATGTATGTTCAAAGAGGCCAAATTGGCTTCATGCAGCTGGGGTTACCATAACCAGAACATTTTGCTGCTTCTTTTTGAGATGTTTGATGGTGCAGTGCGGCTATAGTAGTAACAGACTGATCAGGGTTTTAGAAATGTGTTGGCAAATTGGAGAAATTTTAGCTTGAAAACCAGTGATGAGTCTTTAGGCGGTTATAAATGTTAAAAATCCAACCTTTTTCTGGAAAGTACCACATCTAAGCAGCAGCAGGATGTGCTGACATCAACACTCATTGCTGTGGAAGTTTTTTTCTGATGGAAGAGAACTTAAGAAATTAAGTAAAAAATGAGCACAGAAAACTTTAGTGGGTTTAGGTTTTGACAAGCGAGTCGACTCTCTTGTCAAAGTTTCTCCATTTTATCTGTTTGAGTCTTCAGTCTTTATTGTGGAAAATGGTTAGGAATTGCTGGCAGACTTTTGAACATATAATAGTTAAAGTACAGCTTTACATTCTCTATGGAATATGAACAAAGACTAGTATCTCTAATAGGCAGCATAGGATGTTAAACAGCATTCGGTTTTCAACGTTTCTCCCTCGTTGTTTTTGTTTTTTTTCTTGACTAATATGAATCGGGAATTGGAAATCATTTGAGCTGTTTCACAAGGTGATTCAGACAGTATGCATGATCACTGTAAAGCACAGACACAGCGTCAAAAGCAACATGTATTTTTAAGACGTGACGACAATTAATGTTCCACAAAATCCTCTTCAGTGCCTCTCATCTAGACCTACGAGTTTTCCAATCGCAACAGCCCACATGGCAGCAGAATAATGTGCAATGTGCTCAATATTGTTTTCTAATAAATTGTGAGAATGTTTGTTACAAGTAAAAAATAAATAAAAAAAACAGGTGTAGTTTCTCCAAAACTCTCATCTGGCAGATTTCTAT
This sequence comes from Poeciliopsis gracilis, assembly GCA_911649635.1. NCBI lineage: Eukaryota > Metazoa > Chordata > Actinopteri > Cyprinodontiformes > Poeciliidae > Poeciliopsis > Poeciliopsis gracilis. Next base: position 4,170,202 of record CAJVRI010000287.1, read on the forward strand.
GCAAATTGAATAAATCCTGTCATTCAGAGTATCTTTGTTTTTTAGTCTCATTAAAACATAGTGAAACCTTATATCTATAAAACCTTGGCATTGCACTGATTGTTGATCACTACACTGGTTAGCTGGAGCACCTGCATCTGGGATTGGTGGATTTTTTTCTTAATTTATTTAAAAAAAAAAAAAAATCCCCCAAGTTTTACTTTTTTTTTCTTTCTGGAAGCTGATTACTTCATAAATTAAGGAGACAAATAGCTGTCCGCACCATCTTCCATCTGTCCCGATGAGCAAGAGGTGAATCAGAAGAGGGGAATGTTGGCTGCCTTCTGCGTCAGCTTCTGCGTAGAGCCAAAATTTTAAGATGATGATGAGACTGTCTGCATGCGTGTGCTCTAATTGTGTCCTGGGAATGTTCCAGGAAGGTTATTTGTGTTCCTTTATTTCAGTGTTACAAAGGGGTGACACCAGATTTTAAACTATAACAAAAAGAACATGAACATTCAGTGTCTACCGAAAGTTTTGAAATCCCTCACATTTTGTCTTGTTACCAAAACATCACTATGACGTGACTCTGGCGATCATGTTTTGAGTGCTGTACCTCCAAATATGGTATTTTGCACCATCCGTACAGACCCGTCTTCCATATTCCCCACCTTGTTTGTGGCAAACTGTAATTGTGATTTTTTTTGGTGCCACATCTGAGTCAGATTTGTTGGAAGTAAAATGAATAGCTGTAATGTCAACAGATTGTCCCACAATCATGGGCTAAGCTGCGTTTTGTTGAAGTGATTTGTTGCAATATAAAACTAAAGCACAGCATTTCCTTTGCTTACATAACTTTTTGAGAAACCATTTTCCTGTGTTTTTCATTTAAAAGCCCGTTAGCAGGATCTGCTTCGCAAGGAGCTGAAAATAGAAGCAAAAGAGCGAGAGAGTTTAAGTTTTCCATCCATTGACAAGGAGCTCGTATTTCCAGGTAAGTTTACATAAAAAAAATTCCTGAGCTCCTTCCAAACTTCCATCCCTGCATCAGCCGGCACATGCTTGACTGATGATCTGGAGGACTCTCATGCGACTGCTGGAGAGACGGCACGTAGGAGAGTGGAGAGACACGGTGCAGGTACGAGGTGGGGGCGAGAGGTAGGCCTGCGATCTTTCACTTGTTTGTTTCCGCTCGTCGTCGAAAGGCTATCCTTTCATCTCCGCTCATATACCGGGTGTTTTCGTCACACAAAGGAAGCTCACAGGGTTTTATCGCAGGAAGATTTACAGGGAATGGTGGGGAGGCACAATGTTCCCAAGTGTTTAAGTAGTCTGACTGATAACACCTGCACAGATCTCTGTCTGTGGTGAGATGTGCGGTGAGCAACTTGTGCTGGATTGTAGCAACAGCTCTGCGTCGTACGATGCCTCAGATTTCCGATAATGCTCCACAAAGTAGCAAACTCTCCAAATTCAAAGTTTGATATGAAGGGTCAATCGTAAGCGATAAGCGAGGTCTGTTCCAACAAAAATATAACGACATGCTTCCGGACAATGTTGTGGTTCTGTTTCTTACAGGATTTTATCAACGTGTCTGTTGACTACAATTGAAAGAATTGCAGATTAGGGCTGGAACAATAACAACAAGGGAGAAGAAACATTCCCTTTGCTGCTATTGTGCCACTGCATTCTCTCCAGGTTTTTAAAAGGTAGATTTTATAATACTGTAGTGTTCTATAAATGTTGGGGAGGTGTGCATATCTGCACGACCGCCTCCGTCACCCTGCAGAACCTCACAAGTGCATGCAGTGTTCCTGAAGACACTTCTTATCAGTTTAAGCTTGGAGAGAGGGGAGGTGCAAGGCTTGCTGGGTAGGACCTGGGACCCGTTAATAACTGCCTGAAGTTCTAGTTTAATTGCTTTTAATTATGCAACTGCTGTCCATGGTGCTGAATTATAGCCATATTGCAGCAAACAGCTAATTTTCGATCTGTAGATGCATACTTTATTTCCCTCCAACACTATTATTATCAAAGGCATCATGTGCCAAAATAGAGTTACGCTTACAGTGTCTTGGTACAATGTCGTTTATGCAACACTGCCCCCGATGTTTCAAGCCCAATATCGTCTTTGTTGCTGAAGTATATGAAAGTCTGGATGAGCAGAAAGCTGTCGTTTCCTGCAGTTCTGATGGGTTATTTATTTTTTCAGACTCTCAGAGATAACTCAAGAGGAATGTGTAAATAAAAATGATAAGTTGTTTGTTTTCGTGGCTCGTCGCGGCTGGAGGTGTGCATGCCTGCACGGCTGCCTCCGTCACCCTGCAGAACCTCACAATTGCATGCATTGTTCCTGACGACTCTTCTTATCAGTGGAGGGTTGGAGTGCTGTGCAGAGCCGGTGCAGGCAGCAGCCCCGCTGCAGGTCGCGGTCCGGCTCCAAAGAAATGTAAACCAAGTGCAGTCACCTTAAAAACTTAGCACATGAGTCCATGAGGTGGAGAGGTTTTATTCTGGATTTAGATGAGTTGTGTTTTGTGATTGTGTTTTGTTTTGTCTTTTTTGTGCACTGTAAATTCAAACATTTACTGTTATTAGAATTATGCTGATGGGTGATTAGTGCTGGGCCTTTCAAGGGTTGTCCAATGTCTTTTAACGTCCCCATTTTAACGTGTTACATTCACAAACATCCCCTTTTATTGAGCTGTGTTGGAGTGAAACAGCACAAGAAGAAGAGAGGAAGACTCATAATTTTTACAACCACATTTTCCCGACCTCCACCCGACTCTTAAGCATTTTGCATCCTCTAATTCCTTCCAGGGCAAACCTGGAGCTAAATTCAGCTGTAACCTTTCCTCAACTTGAACTCGAACCTCTCTGACCCTGATAAAGAAACCCCCTCACCCGCCTCAATGATGCTGCCACTACCGTGGTTCATTCTGGTGATAGTGCCTTTGGTACGACAACTTTCATGTACATCTTCTTGGTTTTCAGCGCAAACCAACTGGAGGTTTTTTTTTGTTTTTTTTTTCCATCTTCTTATTTGCAAGGTAAGGGTGGCATTTCAGCAGAGACAAAGATTAATGTTATTGCTCTTTGTTCTAACAAGATCACATTAGATTACATGAACAAGCATTGTGGTGTTTATACAGGGCAGCTCTGATACACAAGTACACAAAAAGATGGATGTCATTTTTCATAACAATGGATCAAACACTGCTGCAGAGCGGAGCGGTCCGTAAACCAAATGTTCACGTCACTGTGGTTTCACTTGCCTCATATTTTCTAATCTGCAGCAGACTTCTCTAGTAAACAGAGATACGCTGATCCTATGGACAGCTCAGACGCAGCCCTAAGTCAATATAAACCATGCTGTGTAAACACACAAACAGACTCGTAACCGCTGAAACAAAAATATATTTCAGCGCACAGTGTGAGTTATTACAATCAAAACTGTTCCACGATTCCTGTGACCCCTCGTGAAGATGTGTACAAATAGCTAAAATTAAATGGTCGTTTTGGAAACTCGGTTATCCCAGGATGCAGCTCTTTGTCGCAGCTTTCCAGTGGGGAATTCTGGATGTGATTTTCACTGCCGTCTCCCCCTGTTCTCCGAAGGGAAACTAATCTGGTTTCTTTTTTATTTCTTTTCTTTTTGTCACACTTCCGACTGTTCTGAGGGCCGTAATTGCTGCCCTGATTGCAATTACACTTTTGCAATTGCACTTTCACGCTTTTTGTAATCACACTTTTCCAGAGTTGGAAAAGGTTTGTTGCTACTTCGTGATTTATGAAGTTCAACACGAATCTCCTTTAACATGAAAGTTCTCTTGTCTTTCCAGGTTTTGGAAAAGAATGACTCATTACATGTACAAAGAGGACGTTAGGTTTCAGAGACGCTCCGTTGATCGAAAAAGTACAGCACAAAGCTTCATATTATTTATTTTAAATAACGGGTGCACAAAGTGTGGTCCTATGATCACAACTGTTTTTATGGGATATTGCTTTCCCCAGTGAATAATTGTGCTTAAATTAAAAATGGGACTCATCAGAGGAAGATGATGAAGATGAGGGAGGTAAGTCTTTATCTCCACATTTAATCGCCACCTTTTATAAAGGAACGCCTTTTAAAAACTGGTTGCAGACAAAGCAGCATGATCACAGAGGAACTCACTCAGATAGCCCCGTCTGTAGGCTGATTGGATAAATACCTCGTATTCTACACCAAATCAATTCAACAACTAACCGGTGAATCAGGCAGAAGGACTTTTCATTTGATAATTGGACTGCTGCCTGGAATGCACATATGGATAAGTTGATTTTTACAGAAGTGCAAGAGCTATAAAAGATATTTATCACATTCCTCCACTAAAAGGTATCCATGCCCACAAGGTTCTCTGGCAAGGTGTCAAAAATGTCAGCACTTAGCCCTGTTCTCCGGAGATGTTGGCACTTATGGAGGCTTAATATCAGCCTGATCTGTAAAACAAAGCTGTGCTCCTATGCCAGCCAGCCAGCCAAGTCCAGATTTAAGACGTTTCTGCCTTTTCCTTAAAATTGCAAGCAGGTGTTCGTCCCTGCTTTTCTCTCCTCCTGCCCCCGCACCCCCAAAAAAATTTAAAAATAAATTGAAAATAAAAAATCTCCCTACTCGGCTTCCCCACCTCGTGTGTAGGCCTGCTTGAATGTGTAACTGGAGCTGCGAGGCCAAAGCTCCTCGGGTTTAAGCAAATTTTCACAACTAAAGGTGTCATTAAGACGCTGACATGATCAGGCGGAAATAAGATTAACATCGTTCCCTCTAATTCCTCACTAATGGTTCTGAGATGTTTTCCTGAGCGAGCGTCGCAGAGGAAAGGGAGCTGCGAGCCCGGCGAGGAGGAATTTGAGGGTCAGCCAAACCGGGACGCAGTTCATTTATATTGCAACTAAGGGGAGCGTTTCAAAGCGGCTATTTTGAAAAATGTGGCGGAAAAGAGCGATAATGAGATTCTAGTGTTCCTGAAAATACGACTCCATAAAATCACTTCCCTTTTATCCAGCTGGTTTTGACACACTGTTAATTTCCTTACAACACAAACAGTTAGGACGACAACCCGCTTTAGCAATTTCAAGTAACTCCACCGGAAGGCTTTCACGGGCAATCACAATGCTCTTAATGTAGAAGATTTGTTGTGGTACTAGAGGCCTCAATTCACAGCAATGGCACATGAGACGGGCAGCGAGGCGGGGAGGAAGTCTCAGGATCTGAATATGCTAAGATAAGTTTTAACACACCAGCTGTGGATGAGTGACATGGCAGAGAACGGCTGACTCAGCCCCGTTTAGGCCGCTGGTCGTGTCAGTCCCTACAAGGCAATCGGGAATGTGGAGCTTGGGTCTTCTTCCAAAGTCACCGCGTTAATCTCCCGGTTTTAATGAGCACTTAGGAACCATGCAGAATGTTCTCTGTATTCTAAACAGACTGGAGAGACAGTGGGTACCGGGACTCTGTGGTTCTGACTTGTTTGCATAAGATCGCAAGCGAGATATTGCTTTTAAGAAAGCGTTTGAGAAAGAATTGTGCAAAAACACCTCCACTGTTTTTTTTTCTCGTCTTCTTCCTAATTTCTTTAACAGTGCTTTTGCAAAAGTATCACTCGAATTTTATTTTTTATATGTATATTTTTTTAGCTGCTTGTCAAATAAAAAACCACAAATGTCAGCGTGTCCTACTCAGCTTCCACGTGCAAGAGCAGCACATATCAGTGTGTTAACTGTGAGGTGGGATGAAAAAGCAATTATGGCTTTTTGCAAGCAAAAAATTGTAAGAAAAGAATTTTTTTTTTTTTTTTTGCCAACTTGGTAGAATCGCCGTTGGTGCAACTACAACTACAAGACGCTTTGTTCGTACATCCAGCAGCTGTTTTCGTCTGGACCAAGACATTTTCACTCACTCCTCTTTGCAAAACATCTCAACCTTAGTTAGATTGAAAGTAGGCAATCAGTTTTGTCACAGATTGTTAATCAGGACTTTAACTGGACTGTTATAAAATAAAACATGGAGATGCTTTGATCTTAACTATTCACTGTGTATATTCAGTTCTGTTGTCCTGGTACAATATGACCCTCTGTTCCAGTTTACAGTCACTTGCAGCCTTGAGCCATGTTGTTTTCTTTACAGGATTGCTCCATATTTAACTTCATTAGCTGTCAACTGTGACCTGCTCAAGAAAAAAAAAAAAAAGCTCCCCCACAGCATGACGCTGCCATCACTGTGTCTCATGAATGACGACGGCAAGCATTGTGTCGACAAACACAAACCTCAGACAGGATTTCTTTTGGATCTCTTTGTCCTGCTCAGATTCTCACTTCCTCGGGTCATCATTTTATTTCGCTTCCTCCATTTTTGCTTTTCTTTGCAGTGCTTTCTTTCTTATTGCTTTAAAATACTGAAACTCCTGTTTGCGGTCTGTAAGCGGAAGGTGAAACAAAGCTCCATGGTTGTGGAGAAGGTTCTTGTCTTTGTTTTCAGGCCCGGCAGGGAGAGATTGATGCTCCCTGTACTTGGTCTTGTTCTGCTCGGCTATTAAGCACATCCATCAAGTTAATTTTCAATTATTACGATGAGTTAAGGAGCAAAAGGGGGGGGGGCGGAGTGCAAGGGCCAGTCGGCGTGGTTACTGCTGCTACTTGAGGTGATTAAACAGCATTTAAGAGGTTCGGGCCCTTCACTCATCTCCTCCCTTGAATGTTATTCCGATATACCAGATTTCACGGGAGTGGTTGTGGGGATGTCTGCGTGCGTCTCTGAGCGTTCGGTACAAATGTCATCCTGTGTTGAAATACTGGCGTTGAGCTGAGTTACACCACTCAAACTCTTGATGAATGGCTGAGCAGATTGGGGCTGTGGGAGAATAATATGCTGCTCTGTTCGGCTCATTTCCTTTCAGTTAAATCATCCAAGAGAAGTATTCCCTCTTGCCTTCGGGACTGTGTATTCTGTCTATGTGGGAAGTTGAAGTTATTGGAAACTGAAAGAAAGGAAGAAAAAAAAAATGGAATCTGTATGTTAGACATCTGTTTGCTGCCATAAGCATAGATGACATTCACACTAACTCATCTGACATTTGAAGTGAGGAAGTACAGTAAGAATTACAAAGCAGAGTTCAGATGGTTCAGCGTATGGAGCCATATTTCTGGTCGTGTTGCGTTTTTATGAGGAACGTTCTGAGTTGATCCCAAGTGTCATCTCAGCATCCAGACAGATGCTCCTATAAACAATTGCTACTGTATTCACTGAGAAAATGTCATCCCCAGTACCTGTTGTTGGCATACTGTCTGCGATTTTCTCAGCTATATCCTGTTCTGTTTGTCTAGTGTCAAACTAAAGGCCTGTGGGGTCAAATCTGGTCCACCATCGCTTCTTCTGTGGCCCTTTAGACACCAGACTAAAAGATGTTGTGTGGCAAATTTTCGTAGACGTGCTAACATTGAGCTTAGCGCTTACGGAAATTCCTAAGCGCCTCATGAAGAAAGGCTTGGCATTTATCTTATTAATGAATTGCAGTGGGGCAGATTATAGGCAAATGTAGACAAATGTTACATTTCATGTTCATTTACGATGGTTAAATAGTTTGAGTCAAACTGGAGTTGGGGACAAAAACTTATGACAGCTCTGGTTTCGCTTCCTCTTGGAGAAGGAGAAAAAAACACCCAAATCGCCCGAATCAGCCGAGAACATGACAGATTTTACAAACTACTTCAAAGACTGGAAAACAGTCATTTAAATCTGAACCTTTAAACTATAAATGTGTAAAACTAAGGGAAAACAACATGAAGCATCACATGTCAATGCTGAGCTTAGACATGTTTTGTATCTCAGCATGTTTTCAGAATTTTGTTGCATTTGTTAAGTTGCAAAGCTCTTAATAATGCTGTATGTGCTTTTGTTTAAATGTGCTTGAAAGGGATTTTTTTTTTCGCACTTATAGTTGCGACGTCGCAGTCCCAACTATAAATGCAAATTGACCAGTCATGACAACTTTTCCTCTGCACTCCACTGAATTTTGGCCAATCCTGTCGCCCCTTTCTAATTTAACTTCCTGTTTCACAACATTTCTGGAAAGCCAAACCTGCAAGACAAAAACATTTGTGGTGCTAAAATTAACATTTCACTTTTGTTTTTTTAACAGAAAAACATTTTGAGATGCTCTGTGGGATTTGTTTATACTACGTGTACATTTCATGTAAACTTGAATGAACGATATGGATTTTTTTTCTTTTGCACTTTGACAGGTCGGGTTCTTTTGTATACAGAATACAAATATTGTGCCAAGAAGGTACTTGAAAGTGTAATTTCCACTTTTAATATTAACTATTTTAAATTCTTCTCTTTGTTGGCAAGGTTATGTTCAAGAATTTCAATGTTTTTGTAAGACCAAAAACAAAATCTAACAAACAAAAAAAATCAGATCTTTGTGTGCAACCTTTTGAGAAAATGAAGCAGAATCAGGCATTTTAGGCTTAACATATCCCCCAGACCTCCCAAAAAACATCACCACATCCTGGAGTGACCGTCTGTCAAGAAATTGTGCAATCTTTTCTTTTTTCATTTATCTACTTTGATCAGTAGTTTGACGGGAACACAAAGTCTGCTGCTTTCAACAAACAGTTTTGCTTCTTAAGTTACATTTGCATGTGTGTACACCCGGTGAGCACACGCGCATGCAAACACTGTTGCAAATGGTTGGATTTCATCTGCTCTGTGTGACCTAATGCTCGGCATTTCATTTCTGAAATCCAGCAGAGCCAGCTATAGGGTTTCTCCGAGTTCTACAGCGAGCATCTACAGTAGATGCATGCTCTATATTTCCCGAGATGCATGGCTGCCTTTCCCATTGTCCCGGGTCGGAGGGGTGCCGAACCTACACCCCTCCGACCCCAACGCACACACACTCAAACACACTCATTCACACACACGTGCAGCTTTATCTGTTCCATCTGCTCTTGAAAGCTCTGAAGGCGAGCAGCAGCTCAGTCTAATTGGTCGCCTGAGCTTTCTGCAGGGTAACCGTACCTGCAGCATCCAGTGTCTGCTCAGGAAATCCACAGAGACAGATCCCTTGCAACCCTGGAACAACAGGAATCTATGCTTCTTTGGACACCTCTTTTCAAATTGTGGAAAACAAAAAAAGGTACATGTGATTGGTTTTTGGATCAGAATCAAAGTGTCTCTCATTTTTCAGCTGACTGAGAGCAGCTTGGCCCTCTGAGTCTGCACTCAGAACTACTCTTTTTCACATTACAACCATAAATGTCTATGTACTTCAATGGGATTTTATGTCACAGACAACAATAACATTTTCAAATACTTCTTTTTCTGATAAATATCTGAACACCAACTGGGCGTTTAGGTTGGTGTTCTCCTAAACCAATACTTTAGGAGACCAAAATAACTCTTTGGGCAATATGTAAAATGCATGTGACAGAAAAATGAATACTGCACATCACTCTTCTCACAGTGAGACATGATGTTGGCAGCATCATGTTTTTGCTTTCACACATAAACTAAAACAGAGGCAGATAATTTTTAATTGAGCTCAGATGGTAAAACATGCTGTGTTGTATTGTAATGTCTTTAGTTAACAGTAGAATGAATTCAAAATGCATTTTGTTATACAAAAAGAAAATCTTTAATCTCACATTGGAAAATTCTTTCCTCTTTTTAAAAAAATAAGGAAACTCAAACAAATAATTTTAACACATGTTTTTGGGTTGCAAACCCCAGAAAGTGTGCTGGGCTAAACCTTTAATTCAACTCCTATGTAGCGCTAAATGAACCCAGTGCATCTGGAACCTCAAACGGTCTCAGTTTCATTTAAATGAATCTGAAAACCCAAAAACCTTAACAGATTAATCACTAAAAGACGTATGTATATACATATTGCAGGAACAAATGACTTCGATACCGCGTTGTTGTCAGGCTGTAGCACTTTGTAAAATTACTTCTCTCATACATTTCATCCGTTTGTGTTTGTTTGACGTAGCAATCACAAATCCTCGTGTCGCTAACCCCACAGATGTGTGTGGGGTAGAGCTGTGAGGGAAACATCTTGGGTGTTGTTGTCTTTGCTTCAGAACCATGTTGCACACATGTTGTGAGAGCAGCTTCGTGTGCTTCCTTCCCCGACCTTCCGAGCAGAGATCCTGGGATAGTCACAGAATATCTGCAACAGAGGAAGATAACCAAGAGCGACGAATTCCAAAAAGGACAGAAGAATGTGGAAACCACACACAAGACAAAGACGACAGAAAACGCCAAAGAAACGCGGGAACAAGTAAACAGGTCTGCTTCGTAAATTAGATTTTTGTATAATGCTCTTGAAGATGGCAGAATGTTTCGCATATTAAAGAATAGACATGATCAATAAACTGTTTTTAGTGTGGTTTTCTTTGTGGTATTCATTAGTACAACATCGTAACAAAGACAGGCTTTAAATGCTCGCAGGTTTCCCTTAAACGACTATTGGTTCTGTTTCATTTTACATCTATTTGTAATACATGGTGATAGCATCTCTAATCGCCACATCAGGATAAGCCATGAAGTGCAGAGTCCTTGTATCTCTTTCCTCTAAATCATTTTTAACGGCCTGGGGGGGGGGCAGAGAGGGCCTGACGAATCTGCCCAGCTGTTTCTTTTGCCCTTCATATTATTGCAGGAAAGTGTCGATCGAAACCTGATTCACTTTTATTCTGCTATGAAATGTTTCTCTTTCAATAAAGGGGATTTCTTTCCTGGATGACACAAGGCCCAAAGCGGAAACAGGCTGAACTTTTTTCAGCAGCACTTTTCTGGTGGTACAGGGTCGGGGATTCATGTTGTATTTATTCTCATACATTTACTTTTTGAGATTCTTACTTAAAAAAAAAAAAAAAAACTTAACCTGAACTATACAACTAAATAAAATGAATCATGAAGAAAAGGCATGAATGAAAACTTTAGAAAATGTTTAGGCAGAAAAACAAAAGAAGCAAAAAGTTGTCCTTCATTGACCCGAGGTTGTATTAATTTATCAAATATTTTGTGTGGTCCGAATAAAACCTGAATTTTGCCATCTGCTTCTTAAGGAGTACATTAAAGTCACGTCTGTTTGCAAGTCATGGTGTTGTTTTTTTTTCCCCTTCCTTTTTGCTTCGACTTGTTACTTAACCCATGTTAGAGGCACTTGTGGACACAAACAGCAATAGACTCGGAAAACAATAAAATTTAATCCAGTCTGTTATTGTTCCTTGGACGAAGAGAACAATTTGAGCCTCTAATTTGGAGTATATGGTTTCAATCACGGATAGCTCAAGCAAACACAAATGGTTTTGTTTCCTAAAGTGTAAGATAAACAACTCTTTGGTCTGGGAGGTCAGCCGAAATCTCCCACATCTCTGGCTTGTTTTGTTTCTAATCTTATTGAGTCGGTAAGTAAAATTGTGCGCCGCCTGTGACTCTCTTTCATGTCAGCGAAAGAAACTACAATCACTCACGTTCTAGTTCTGATATCGTTTAGATCCTTACAAAACAGACACGGCCACATGCATGCAGCATCACGCCGAAGCTGGTACGGCTCATTTTATTTCACAGTTCGATGTCGAACCATTTTTATTATTTTTTACATGCAGTGAAAGTTTTTTTCTGTAACACGTGTGTTTCTGTGACACAGTCCAAACAATAATTTAATTGTTTCTCATGTCTTCATTGACTAATAAATATCACACATCCATGAAGCTTCCTGCACACTCTTCTTATCTGAAGGCCTCTTTATTATAGTACAGGTAACCATTTAGTAGCCATTATGACAGAACCTGTTGCACAGGTAGTTTCCTGTCACTGAGCCACGTTGAAACCCTGAGAACGACCCGTTCTTTCACAAGTGTCCCTGAAAACTGCCTGCTTTCCTCGATGCTGGATTTCACACATCTGTCACCAGGGAAGTGATTGGACGGCCTGAGTTTGGGCTGACCTGTAGAATCTGAGATAATATTCGTTAACGGTAAATAATTTATCTACAGATGCTTTGTATTCTCTTATATACTTAGAGCCACTGATGGTAATCAAGTATCGGCTCATCTAAAAGAGTAACTCACCCAGATTAGTGTTAGAAAATGCTGATTAGCCCATCCTACGCATAAATCCATTTTATATCACAATAAAAAAAAACAATGAATGCTACATATAGTTGTTTGTTTTGTTTTTTTTTAAGGTTTTATGTGTCTTAAAATGTGACGCATAAAACCAAACAGATGACCAATATAAAAGTGGGTGGAAGAAAAATCTTCCACTTCCGAGATGGTCACTTTGCAGTTCAAGAGGCCGTCGACCACAACGAGCTTCATCCTCCTTCTACTCACTGTACAACAGCATTTAGTGCCATGTGGAGCAAAGTTCAACTAATGAACATTATCAATCTGAAGAATAAACACAGAGACAAGCCTGAACCCAGCTAGATGGACTTCTCCATCCTTTGGCTGATAAGGGAGCGGGGAGTGAAAGTGCACACAATCATCAGACACTCACAGATGAACTCCCAGTACGGCCAGCGGATTCAGTTTGTTCGATAAGGAGTCGTGCGTTGGGTTTTGAAACTTTATTTAGATGTTTAGATGTTCGTAACGGACAACAATATGTCACTGATGATGACGTAGTTGAATTTATGAACACTACAAAGTAGATTAGGAGGATCTTTTTAAATCGTGATGTAAAATATGAATTCCAGAGTACAAAATCAGATCTTGGTGCCTTTTGTGTGATTAGCTCCATCTATTAGAGTCTGCGGTTAAAACTTATCAGATTGCCTGAGCAAAAGAAAGCAAACAGTCTGATGGGTGGCAAGTAAATGCACAGAGTGATAGATATTTGTTTACAACAGCTGTTGGAGGAGCGCAGGCAGAATTTCAGCTTCCTCGGCCAATCAAGGATGAGCAAGTGCGTTATCTGCGTTGCCATCGGGTTAGCCATCCGTGGATCCAGATAAATCTTTTTCCCCATCCCACACAGGAGAAAGTCTGAGGCATGTCTGGATTTGGGACTGCGCTAAACTTGGACTTAACACTGAGGAGGTTTTACAAACTGAAAAATGACTGTGTACCTTCTCCAGAAACAAACGGCGCTGACGGGAAACATCTGTCAGTGGTTTGTTTAGGAAAGTTTTGTGCTGGAAAACAGTTTTGAGAGATGAAAAAAAATAAATAAATAAAATGAAAGATCAAAACTGAAAGCAGCGTAAAAATGCTAATGCTGACTTTCGGATTGTCAATACATTCAAGTTTAGTTCGGAGTTGAAAAAGTAGATTGAGCTTATCGGTAATGATCATAAAGTTTATGTGATTATAATTACTAATTGTAAAAAGAAAACAGAAAAAGGTTGAAAAGTTTAACGCAGAGCTAGTCTGTGAAGCAAAATCTGAATATTTGTTCCTGGTGGAGGTAGAATCATAATGCAGGCACAAGACAGCTGCTCAGAGTTGATTGGAGCTAAAGCTAAAATAATGGCAATTCTGGAAAAAAAAAACACAAAAATAAAACAACCTGGTTGGGACTGAAGAATGATTCACTTCCCATCAAAACATGAAGCGTAAACTCGGCAGCCAGGGATATAAAGAGACGGGGACGGTCAAAGCGTATTTGTGTTCCAAAGGTTCAAATTGAAAATCTCGCAGCAGGAGTGGCAAATTTCCCCACAGTGCAAAAAGATTTCAACTATTTTACGAAGACGGAGGACAGACACTTATAGTTGCACATCTCTAAGTTTTCAAAGCTGCAAAAAGTAATTGTAAAATATATTGCCTCGGGTTGCCGCACATTTCAGATTCTAATTTGGAACATTTTTGAAAATCATTTTAGGATTATACAATTTTTTGACTTGTTCTGTCACAAAATCACTGCAAAAACAAACAAAAAAAGATGTAAAATTGTGTGATTTTACCTTGAAAAACAAATAATAATAAAAAAAATTGAATTTCATGAGTAAGAATTGTGTTGTGAGGCTCTGGATTTGCAGGTTAAGTCTGGAGAGTAAAAGGAAACTAAATATCGCGTCAGCCAATAAAACACTCTGACAACGAATCACAGGACACAGAAAACGAACAAACCAAAAACAAAAAAAAACAGAGAGAATATGTTTCACTTTCTGGTCTCTTGAGCTGATTTTTTGATCGTCAGTGTGTCACAGAGGAAAGCGGAACGATGTTTCCACTTTGAGGAAAATCCCATCCATCTGTGTCTAAGTGTATAAGTGGACATGTGGATCAGCGTGGCTATGGATCTATTTTTTGGCATTCTCTCTGTCATGATCTTCTGTGTCTGAATGGAAATTGCTCCTCATCCACTTTCTCCCCTCCTTTCTCTTTTCGTAAATAACGCTTGCGCTCTGGTCCGGGAGAACAAAGATGAACCTCGCAGTGATTTGGGCTACCCAGCTACCCTTTTGTTCCTCTCTGTTCGACGCACAAACAAAAATATGAAGTAAAAACAGATGTAGTGGTTTGTTTTAGACATGCAAAGCAGCTGGAACCAACCCCAAAATGTGGGTGTGACAACCCATGAGTCTTTGTCACACATTCTTTGGTTTGAGAGCAGATACTAACGCTCACCTTTAATTAAACTCTCTGCCCAAACGCGGGCCGCTCTGTAAACACAGAGTTTCTTCCCCCCCCTCTGAGAGAGAGATTAGAGACATAAATCATGCCAGCATGCAGACTTTGTGGGACAGTTTTATTTTTCTTGTAGAGGATAAAGAAACAAACTCTTAATGTAAAAAAAAAAAAAAAAAAAAGGAGACAAAAAACTCATTGGATCTGTTGAATCTGCAAAGTGCCAAGCAAAACTATTCATACTGCGTACTTACAGCACAACCACAAACCTCCGTGAAGCTGCTGGAATTTTAAGTGATATGTGTGAAGCAATGAAGAACAAACCGATCCACGTTTCCCTGCCAGGCTGAAATGTTTCCCGTTCTTCTTTACGCAACAGCCGAAGCTCAAACACGATCGGATTTAGATCATCCATGATGAGCGATTTCAAAGTGCTTCCAGCTTTTGCTGGACCATGCTAACGTGTGAATGTGCTCGATGCAAACCTCCCCACTGTAACTGGCTTCATTCTTGTATGTTTGCTTGACGTTTAGCCCAGAGAGGCAGTCAGTGACTTTAAAACCTAACTTCTTCATGGCTTTATTGATGACCTGTTGGATCTTCTTCCTCGGATTTGTTTGCTAATACTCTTAACAAAACGATGAGGCCTCAGGCCTTCACGTTTGTTTGTTAAACAACGTGAAGGGCAATGTCTCGTTTTAGAAAAATCCAGCTCATTTGGGAGTGAATTTGTGTCTGTTTCGTGCTTAAACAGCTAACATTTAGCTTCACAAACTTACAAAATAAAGAGGGTGGCCGTATGACATCTCTGAGCATATAAACTTTAAGTGCCAGCGCACATTGCTAATGTTACGTCTACAAAATTCTACTTATTTTTATTTTATTTTAGCTTTTAGACATTCATATTGATGACAGAGCAAACCGAAAGTCTGTTTGCAGACTTGGAGAGACTTTGTCTTTCAGTTTCCACGTCGCAGTTTCCATTATGAGGCCACAAACGACGTCAAAGATAACTTCCTGGGTTAGTCGCTCAGGCTGCTGGGCAACTCCGTATTGAAGAAGGTGGCAGGAGGATTTTGGTTGTGATGGCTGCTGTTGTTACCAAGTAGCTTGTCTGAGTCATCAAACAAAGAAGGAGTAATTATTTACATAAGTCGGTTCTACCGCTCGGCGGCACTCGGCAGCAAGCTTGAGACTGAGTCAGATTTTCTGCAGAGAGCAAGCGATTACGACTTTTCAACCGCAGGATTTAATCCGTTATAGAGAAAACAATGGGAGGTCGGTGCCAACGAAAAAAAACAACAAAGAACGTTCTACCGTGTTTGGCTGCGTAGTCTCATGCAATGTAACATAAATGGATATTCGTTTATTCAAAAAAATGTTTTTTTTCAGTACCAATGTGCATAATTAGCAAACTTAACAAGCAAGAAATTGAAATCAGGTTTACTCTAAAGTTCAACTTCTTTGAATATCTTAATATTTAATGTTTTTTTTTACTGAACTTAATAATGAACATGCATCCTAAAGATCATTTTTAACAGCTTTCAGACTGTATTTACAAAAACAATCCTGACTGAATTTTCTCAATTGCATGTTGTATACATACAATTTTCCATGTGTGTTGAGTGAAAGGTGCCTTCTTTCACAAGAATTCATTTCATTTCTGCTTTGTTTTCATGCACGGCCTTCATTTCCGTCTGTCTGTACCGTGTAGCTGTTCATGTCAAACGTGTGGAGCCGAGGAAGAGCAGATGCTGGGAACTGCAACTGATGGGGATCCAGAACAAAAAAAAAAAAAAAGAAAGACACTTTACAGAAGCTAAAAAGGAGACAGACACAAAACCACTTCAGACAAGCACATTAAAAATAATCAAACTAAGTAAACAGAATGACGCAGAGCGCTTCGCCGGAATGAAACATCGTCAGCATCACCGACTGCAATAATAAACCTTCATCTTCAGTGTTGGTAAATAACAAGCTTCCTTTCAAAAAAAAAAAAAGAAAAAAGATGTTAATTCATAGAAATGTCACATTTCTTCTGCTTATTTTTCAATATATATACTTCAAATGCTGCTGTGTTAAAGTCATCACATCTATTGACATACGGTTGAGATAAACAAGAATTAAACTTGCAACGATCTGATTGACAAAAAGCTCCAACTCTCACACCAGAGCAACCAACGAGCTGCTGTTCGCCAGAATGAGCAAATTCTATCTGATTGATCTGGAAATCGAACAGACAAACATCGAAGTAACAATTCCCCTCTGCTGTTCTTTTGTCTCCTGGCTGATAAAAAGTGAGCTGGACAGAGAGAGGAAGTTGTCATCTGGATCCAATGACCTTCCAAGTGAAATGTGCTTGTTGAACTTATTGAAGGGGCTCCTTTAAACAGCTACACAAACGCAATCTGTCTTTCTCTCAATCTTTCCCCCCACAGCCTCTCTTTCTCTCCTCTAAAGCCTTTGTCTGTTTTCTAATTCGTTCAGGCCTGCTGTCCTTGTGCTCTCGCTGCCTCCTCTCCTCTTCGGGGCTTTGCAGCGATGGATCTTGCGACTGGCACAGAAAATGCGGCGGCGATTGGAGACTTTGCTGAGCCCGACCTTCCTCGCCAGTCACCATCCAAAGGGTTTTTCTGAGGCGACTTTGCAGATCACAGGCTGTCACAAAGTTACACTGCAGTATCTCAGAAAACAACAGCAGCTGTCCTCCCATCGTCTCACACCTCAACATAGCTTGACGTAAAGTTGCTGTTAGTAGTGGAACAAATAAGTAGTTTATAATAAGAATAAAACATATACTACTTCTTGAATAAATTAATGGGGAACCTGGGCATGATTTCATGTTAAATATTAAATAATTGACAAGATGATTTGTTTTTGTCTTTTTTAGGTTGTGTTAGTTTTTCTTTTGACATGTAGAGATAAGCAACAAAATGCACAAAGTGGTGGACAATAACCATTCATGCGTAAGAACGGTCAAGTCAAAGTCTGCACCTAAATGGAGTTGAGAACTGAGAAATTTATCATTATGAAAAGACAAAATGGCAAAAAAAGAAAAATAAATAATAACAATAACAGCAAGCTAAATTTGCAAAACACATGCATGATAGGAAATAGGAAATGACCTTTGTGGAGTCATATCCTAAATTGCTGAGACCTACCATAGAACTTGGTTGGCCTACTTTATACATATAAAAAAAAAAAAAAAAAGCTTCTGAAAATTGTCAACAGGCTTACAGAGCATGAGAAATGCCGGTTTAGTTTTACTGTCAGTCAGTGTGTGGCTTTTACTGAACTCTTCTAGAGCCATAAAAATACAAACAAGCTGTAAAATAAACCAAGAAACTAAACAAAGCCAAACAATGAGCGCAACCTGTTACTGGGAGCAGCTCCAGTCAAATTTTCTCATTTTCTGTTTGTGTGATGGTCGCTGCTCTTATTGGAGAAATGGCTCATTTCTAAACTCCGCAATCGATTCTGGGTCGGCACTCGGTTTAGTTTCACAAACAGGATCAGCTGCATCTCATAACACTCTCCAAACAAGAAGAAACTCCCGGGGCCTCGTGCATGAAGAAAAAAAGAAAAAGTGCAGCGCCATATTTTACGCACAAGTCGGCACGTGTAAAAATTAACTTTGCGTCAAAGTTTGCGTTAACTGTTCGCACACTTTTTCGCTGCCGTGAAAATGTGCGGCAGCCACGTAAACTCTTCCTGTGGACAATATCAAACTACAAAGCATCAAAAGTCACCTGAATACACTGAAATCTCACTACATTCGGTTATTTAGACCAAGAAGCATCAAACCCGATGTTTTTCACAATTTTAATGTTTTTTATTGTTTAAACGATGAAACTGAACCACATTTGTCCTCAGACAATCAGCCACAAAACAAAGAAAGCAGCACTTTTCCTCAGTTTTTGTCTCATAAAGATGTAATGCATCGGTCCATGGGGTCATTTCATTCTCACCAACAGAAGAAAACAGGGTTGGAACAACAGATTTGATTATTTTTAAGGTGATCAAGGTGTGTGTGCAATCGCACCTTTACGCAGCGATACAACATCGACAGTGGAAGGATCTGAGATCATACTGATCTGCTGGGAAATGTTGATGATGGTTTATGAGAGTTTAGATTCATCCAGACTGATCATCCTGGAGCTCTGAGCAGAACTTAAAGAGTCGTGCGGTACCGGTACCGGTCCAGCTGCAGTACTGCTTCAGTCGAGCTCCCCGCTTTGTGAAAGCACTTTATGGACATAAAACACTCTGCTGTTGAGAATAAACATCCACATTCCCACTCAAAGGACTCTCTGATTCTGCGTGTCTTTAAATCCCGGCGGAACGCTCTTCTGTTCAAACAGGCATTTGCAGGATCTCTTTATTTTTAATTTGGATTTTTTTTTTTTTATTCCTTAATATGTATTATTATTTTTGTGAGGTGACATTATGTGTCCTCAAAGCACCACTTCAATAAAAGATATAATTAGTATTATTATAAATACTTTCACTGCTTCGAACAAGGACGTTGCCATGGTTACTGCTTCACGTGGTGGTGGACTTCCTGGTATTTATACTAATTTACATTAACATGGCGACAGGGCGGACCAGCAGCTGCACCGTTTCCCGCAAATTAGGATTTACAGCGGTAAGGTGCGCGGCCATGTGCGTGTGCACGGCTTTATGCATCCGATAAAAAATAAAAATAAAAATAATTTTTATTTTTATTCATTTTTACTTTTCTAAATTTTTCCCCACGCCAAGTTTGAGTGTGAAAACTGCGCACTCTTTTGTGCCAGAGGCCCCCGGTGTCCTTCTCCCACGCAGCGTGCTCAGTCATCGCCTTCATCCACTACTGTGTAAATGTTGGCTTGATTGGAGAAAAATTTCCACCATGGGCAGCAATTTCCATGGGGGAGGAAAACAAAACATTTTACTGACCAGAGAAGCCAAAACAATCACAATATGCCTCCATCTTCTGAGTAACACGCCATCTGAAACACCTTCTTTCTGACGCTGCGGCGAGGTGTCAGTTTATCCGGTGGTCTTCGGGGGATTTCTCTTCCCCTCCTCCGCCTTCTGGTCACGCTCCTGCTTTATTTCTGAGCTTCGATTTCCACGAGGCGGACTTCGCAAGTTAAGTGAAAGGCTCTCCAGGATGAGGTCGCACCGATGCAGAAAATTGTTGCAGGTTTAAAGGAGGCTCATGGGAACATCATTCATGATGAAAGAGCAAACTAATCTCCAGCTTGGTTTGGTCTGTTTGGAGCTCCACGTAAACACGCTATAATTAATGGTGTAGACCTCTTGAGCATACTCTTTCTCTACTATTCCTCTTTCTGCATCTGAACCCCCCAGCCACCCACCTACCCACCATCTAGAGTGGCCCTTATAGCCGTTTTTTACCCGTGTGTCTGTCTGTCTATGCAGGCCCCAGCACCCTTGTTTGGACCTAATCTGTCTGTCTGTCAGTGCCTGGTAATTGGAGCTGTTTAGGGGGTCATCCAGCCCAGGTGGGCGGGCTGGGGGAGTATTTCTGTGTGTGTGTGCGTATGTGTGTGTGTACGTATGTGTGTGTGTGTGTGTGTGTGTGTGTGTGTGTGTGTGTGTGTGTGTGTGTGTGTGTGTGTGTTTGCGTGTTCATGTGAGCACTCAGGGACAGGAATGTGTGTCAGACGAGGAACCCCAGCTTCCCACGGCTGTGCCACCCGTGAGCGGAGTATGACAGGCTCGAAGCGTTCGCATTATACAGAGACGAGTTCTACAGGTGCACACCAAGCTTTACTCCATTGTTCACGAGTATCCCAACATTGGACGTCTCTTTGTCACAACTGCTGCTGTTTAGCAAAGTCAGGTACTTGCTTATGCAGAATGTCTCCTCAAAATATATCCAGAAATGATTACAACATATTCTACGATCTTAGTGCAAGTGGAAATAGGTCTCTTGACTCCGGCTGTGTGATTTAATCTTGGTATCAGCACAGCTGTTCTGCAAATGCCTCACAAATTTTCTATGCGACATTTGAGTTTTGACTTTATTGAAATTAGCATAAGAATCAACAAAGTTATATACAAAGAAAATACATTTAAAACAAAATCGAGCAAAAGCAGGACAGTGGTGACGCATACTTACATGTTTAAGTAAGCTTATTTTACAGACAGTCCTCTTTACATCTACATCATCCAATAAAATCACTTTTCATTTTAACTTGGTTTTGCATTCTTTCTTAGTTAGTGTTTTCTATATCCATACCTATAACTGGCACAATGCATTTATATTTATAGATGCCATTGTGAGCAAATCAAATTCATTAAATAGTAACAATACATTGAAAGTTGCAGTAACAAAAGTAATTATTAATTATATTGACATGCAGTGACAACTGTTTTTTTTTTTACATGGCATTTTGAGCCATGTAGAAAAAATGTTTGGACATTGTTAAACCGTTCCACACCTTCATCGCACATACTGATCACACAAAATCTCAATCTCGTGGTTCTCAATGTTAACGGTTTAAATTCACATATTTCCTTAAATTACAAAGTTCAATTTCTTTTAGAAGAAAAACTTTTCAATGTCATTAGTGAAGAAACAGAAAGCATACATGGAGCACAGTTTCATTTTTTCATCTGACAGTGGGAAGAGTGTTGCTGCAATAAACCTACCCACACACACGGACTGACCAGACAATAATTACGAGTTGAGTAATCAACAAATGGGAAATCAGTTGCTGAGAGGAAGCCATAAAGAGTCCAATTTGTAGTTTGCAAAAAACTTTGTAAATTTGTCAGTGTCAAAGGTATTTATATAGCACTTTAAAAACAGGTTTAAAACTGCAACAAAGTGCTGTTTACATGATAATACATTGATGAAAAGACAAATGTATAAGAAAAAAATAAATACATGTATCATGTTGAAAAATAATGAGAGTAATAATAATAAGTGAACACCCTTGTTAAAAACTGCAACTGTTAAAAACAGAAAACTAATGTTGTACATCTCACTAAAACCATTATGCTGTGTGAATGCTTTTCTTCAGCAGGAAAGGAAAAGATTAAACACAAATGCACACCACACTTTGGAGTTTTTTTATTTTTTGGTAGGGTTGTAGAGTAAAAAAAATATGAGAGCTATGACTCTCCCCCCACCCCCGCTTTTACTTTGAGCACTGCTTTGGTGCACAATTACAATGGACACAAAATAAATCTGTAGTTGCAGTGTGGCAGACTGCAGCGGGTGTGCTCGCTCTCGCTTGCCTCTACGTTTTAGCTCTCATTTGTTTAGCTAGTGCGTTCACCATCGCCACTCTAGAGATCCTAACTCACAGCTGTCAAACTCCAGTCCTGAAGGGTCGGTATCCTGCAACCTTTAGATGTGCCTCTGCTGCACCACACCTGAATAGAATAATTGGGTCCTAAGGCTCTGCAGAACTTATCTACACAAGGAGGAGGTAATTAAGCCATTTCATTCCAGCTTTTGGTACCTGTGGCGCTTGAGGACTGGAGTTTGACCTCACTCTAAAACTGAATCACTCAAAAAAGCTTGTTAAAAATATTGCGATGGAAATCGGAGGCTGTTTACAATATCAACATTGTCTCAAGTTTGAGAGCTTGTTTTTGTCAAGACGGCCTTCGTTGTGTTGAAACCGCTAATAGACCTGCCCAAGCTTATTGTGTGCACGTGTGGCCTGGCCCTGTATGCCTCACTTGAATCTAATTATATTGATGGGCTGCACACATGTATCAGAATGCTCTGGATCAAGAAAGAAAAACTCTCCAAAAGGAAGCTTGTGGGAATGCACAACAGACTTGAAGGAGAAGACCTTGATTTCCATTGCTTGGAATCTGATCCATGCAGCAGAGTATTGCATTATTTCATGACTGGATGAAAGAGAAGGAGATCATTTTTATGCATCTTAGTAAAATCATCACTTTCGTCTGTATCAAATAGATAAATTATGGACAATCTGGAGGATAAAAGAAAAAAGTACAAAAATTAAATATGTTTGTGTGTGGGGAGAGATTGCATTGCATAAGCATTCCAGCTTCGATCTCTGTGTACAATTGCACTCACAATATACCTTTGTTATGCTCTCCTGTGTGATGGTTCTCTTATGTGACAGGCCGGGAAAGCATGGAGTCCAGAAAGTCCGTGCAGGACAATTGCAGCTTGTTTTGATTTTTTTTTTTTTTTCTTTTTTGACTCTCCCTCGGTCTGCCTGTGCACACGAGAGACGTTGAGCGTCGGGGTCAGGCGAAGCCACCCGTGCTCAGCTGGAAAAAAAAATGACCATTTATCACTTGTTGATTCGCGGGGATAATGTTACCACAGCCAAGGGCAAAAATGTAGGTGGAAAGCGAGAGAGGAGAACTTTTCAGAAATAACAAACAAACCGTAAAGTCAACAATTTTTGTTTTGTTGCAAAAAAAAAAAAAAAAAAAGTAGAAATGTATTATTCTTTTGCAGCAACTGCGGTTGAATGTTTTGGCAGAAGTTCATTTAGATAGAGATGAAATAATCCCTAGGGATGGAATAATCAGAAGTGTGGCCAATTTCCTCTTCTTGTAAAGCTTTGACCAGCTGATATTAATCTTGGAATAATTATGATGTCTTTTGAAAAGTCATAACATCAGAAAATAGTGTTCTGCACATATCAAATGATATTTGCTTGTATTCAAAAAAACTAAATGATTCCAAAGTTAACATTTAAAACTCTCTTTAGTACCTCAGGCTAGCAATTAGCATGGCTAGCACTGCTAACTGTTAACAGCAGTATATTTTCTATGGAAATTGTAGATTCTCAGCTTTCAAAAACCTTGCCAGCATCTTTCAAATCCAGACATTTTTCAACAACAACCTTGCCTTGCTGTTATCTGCTTTAGATTTTGCTCTCTCTTGCAGCCTCTCAACCAGAAGGAACTGCACACGTCTGAAAGGGTTGTAGAAAATATAGCTTCCACAACTTCTTTTGTTATGTACTTCACTTTTACTGATGCTGCCAATAATTTGTCTTTTTATTGTTTTTATGCGGTTTTATTAGTTATTTTCCAGATTCAGGTCTTACTAAATTAGATGTGTCTATTTCAAGAATCATCTTTTCTACAAAGATGATTCTTATCAATATGGTTTTTATCAATATGGTCATTTCTTGTCTTTTTTAAGGGTTTTTGGCACTTGTAGCCTTTTTTGAACAGCAGTCTGACAGAAAAAAGGGTTAGAAGGGCAAATGGCTCAAGACGGGAGATCGAACCCTGGAGAGTCGTCTTGAGCCTCTGCACATGGTGCACCAACTCTACCAACTGATTGAGTTTGTTTATTCCAGAAAAACTCATACCATACCTGAGGTTCAACCTTATCGTAAACAAAAACTCTGAAACTTTAGCGTGGTTTGCATATCTGATCAGCACTCAAATCTTTCTTACAATGTTTTGCCTTCAGAAGATGCCTTTATCAAATCTGTCACTTTTCAACCAGATTTTCATGTTTTTTTTTATTTTTCTCATGGGAGGCATAGTTGCGTTTTTAAAAGTATTTTTGCCTAAATTTGTAAATGCAAAAGTAAGAACATCCTGTCCCAGAGTAATGCAAGGAAAAGCCTCGTTGCAACTTATATTCACATCAATTGCTAATCCTCATTGTAGCGGCGTCCTTAAACCTTTTCAGAATCTCTATGAACTTTCAAAAGTGCTGAAGAGTTAGGATGAGAAATGGTAATGGCGATCATTTATTTTCCATACCAGCTTTATCCTGCCCAGAGTAGTGACAGCAGTTTATCCCTGCTTTCATCAGGCAAGAGGTGGGATAAACCCTGAGCACATCCACAATTCATCTAAGTCACAGAAGAGATCGTATTTCTACAATGTTGCTTTGAAATCATTGGCTGCACACTAAATTTCAATAGATTTACCATTTCAATAATGTCGGTTCACATGTGTAACATTGAGCTTGTGCTCCCTGACCTGCAGGTGGACCTCCACTGATTCAATCAATGCATTTCATCAGTCTGGTCTCCCCATGTTTGTGTAAATTCATCATCAATGCCATAATCTTTTGCTTGTGTTTCCTGTTGCATTCGATTCCGCTGCAGAGATTGGGAGGCGTGATCTAAATATTTTTGTACATTTGAGATTGAAAAAGTAAACAGGCCAGATGTATTTGCAGATTCTTACAGACGTGCTGTTGAGGGTCTGGCAGCATGTGCATGTTTGCGTGTGCTGCTGAGTACCAAACTGACAGTAACCAAATCCCTGAATGTGTCTTGGAAACCAGCAGATCAATGACAGCTGCTTGTCAAGAGCAGTGACCCTGGCTCTTTAGCTGTGCATCCACCATGAAGACATAAGGTCAATGACAAGGAGTGGGGGTGGGGGGTCTGTCGACTGCTGCAGTGGCCTCAGAAGTAAAGATAAAAGCATCTGTTTTAAGTTGGAGGGCAGAAAGGTCTTCCCGGTATCTTAAAGGCCCTCGTACGAATCCCAAAGATCCCAAAGTATTATTGTCTGATTTTAACATTGGAAACATGCTTTGTGGCTTTGTCCCATAACACAAGTGACCCACAAATGTATGTGTAATACAAGAATGTTTTAACATTTTGCCCATTTGTCATTACATTCTTCAATATGTAGCATTGGGATTTGGTGTATCTAAATGAAAGAAAACTAGAGCATAATAATGAAGAGACAAGTGAGGGATGTTTGGCTAAAATATGTGTTCAAATGATAATCAGATCAGTGAGGCACAGATTCAGTCACCTTAGATTGAGGTCATGGCTTGAGGAAGTTTTTCTTCAGCAGGCAGTTGTTGGGAAGATGGATGGATGGATGGATGGATGGATGGATGGATGGATGGATGGATGGATGGATGGATGGATGGATGGATGGATGGATGGATGGATGGATGGATGGATGGATGGATGGATGGATGGATGGATCTAAATGCAGAGGAATCCTAGAACAGAACATATTTTGCCTCTCTTCCCAACATTCAGTACTCAGAAAACCTGAGAGACCAAACGTGAGTTCAGAGCAAACAAGGATGGTCGACTGGGAAGCAGCAATGGTGTCTGTGGAAAAAACAAAAATGTGTCCACTGGACGTTTTGGTCCCTCGTGGCAGTTGTTTTATCTTCGGCGTATTTTGGATTATCTCTTTGTGTTTTCGTCACCTCACTTTCTGAATGGCGACACATCACAGTCAACAGGTTGTGTTTTCGTTTGTCCTATGGGAACGCTACACGCGCTCCGACATTCAACATGTTGAATGTTGCCAGTTTTAGATCAAAGCAGTCCGACAACCTTCCGAATAGACCGGCTCCGTCTTAAATACACAAAACACAGCAGGAATCGCTTAAGATACGAACCATCCTGATAATGAGGATTTTCAGAAGGGGGATATTGGGATGAAAATTAGCATAAAAATCTTGCAGTGTGAGCCAGGCATTGAGGCTGAAAAAGACTTGAGACTGGTGTGAAGGTTTTCTCTATTCACCCCAACTGAGCTCGAGGTGTTTTGCAAAGACAAACGCAATTTTAGTCTTTAGCTTCTCAAACCCTATGGAGAAATCCCCCAGAGGATATTTAGTGCTGACAAAGAATAGACAGAAATTTCAATGGTTTTGAACACTCGCAAAGCGCTATAGTAACAGCAGCGCTGTACATAAAACTTTAGGAAAGCAATCACAGAAATGATTCTATTTGGCTATCCAGTTCTGAGCAGAGGTCAAATCATCCTCTTGATTGGTGTTGACTGATTGTTGTTTCTGTGTAGACTCTGTTTAATGGACTTTGCATATTTGCAGGCATGCAGTAATGTCTGAATGCCCTCTGTATCTCTGGCATTTAAAACATGCAAATGATTCTCTTGAGCAAAATATCTGGAGTCATGTTGGGAATTCTTCAAGAACTCCTTCGCCGGCAGGAAGTCTTGCAGTATGTGCACCAAGGGCACCGCAGTGATCACATATGTGCAGTCTGAGCTTCAAAGTGCTGTCAACACCCCGGCTGGTAAGATACACCGAATATGGCGAAGGTCACTGTAATATGTCTTTGAGAGTGGAGGGTTGATGGTGGAGGCCGTAGAGCTGATTGGTTAGCTTTAGACAAACTTGGTTATGCTGGTTTAATGGAAACCAGTCCCTCAGACCCTGCAGGGTCCTTACAAAGCATTCTTCGGTAATGAAATTATGGTAACTCTGGGCACGTTCGCCTTGTGAAATGTTGAGATCATACATTTTCACGGTTTCGAAAAGAGTGAAATAGCAACATGCAACTCTGACCAAGCATGGCTGCTATTGTCCTGCTCTGTAATGGCTCATGTCAGAAGGCGCTCTGAGGAACAAGGCTGTGAAAACACTATGTGTGATTCCTCCATCCCATTTGGGCGATCTGTTTTAGGAAACCCGCTCCTAACGAGGCACATGTATATGTTAAATAAATATAGCATTCTGCTTTCCAAAAGACAGTGGATATATTTAGACATTTCCAAAGTCAATACAACGTTTGAGTGCAGAGATCCTATTTCTAATTCGTACTCCCAAATCCCTTTTCTCTGAATAATACCGTCCGTTTGACTTCCTTTCTTTCTCTTCCTGCATCCATGTGTTTTGTTAAATGATCCCTGCGTCGTTATGAGTTACAGAAAACAGTCGCAGCGGCTTCCCAGTTATGTGACTGTTTATCCCTTCCGTTCACCACAGCGGGTCCATGTTATAGGGATGAAAGACAATCAGGACAATGGACTTGGCTGCACTCTGGCAGGTCCATTTTGCTTGAATAAGCATAGAGTGGAAGATCACAACTCCAGAATGCAATGGGATCTATGGTTTTGTTTTAAGTAGGAGACATGGCACATTGTAGACTATTTACATATGTAAAATGTTTTATTTATTTGGATGGATAAATGACTTGCTCAGTGCAGCCAGTCACATTGTAGTAAAATTTAAATATATGTTGGTTGAAAGATAAACAAGCTGAAAGTATATGTATAATTTGAGTATTTTATGCAAACTTCAAAACTTTGTGCTTCGCAGGTGGTGCTTTATCTGTATCTTGTTTTCAATTTTTTTTCAGGCTACATCAAAACTTCAGTGTATTGCATTGCAATTTCTCTGATATACCAAGTGTAGAATCATGTAAGGAGACCGGTAAGTATACTTATTTTATGTTATTTATTTCCAAAAAAGAAATCTGAAAAGACCTTTTTAATCTTATACCACCAAATAGATATAATACAATGGATTTTGAAACTGCCCTCAGACATGCTCATCCCAGAAACACGTGGAGCATTGCTTGGAAAAAGTAGCCAAAAAGTTCATTGCATCTCTGGAGGAGCAACAAATTGACGCATAACGCTGCCAGATGAGCTGTAGCTCTATGAGATCATTCAATCCAACTTGGACAGCTTGTCAAAGACCTCTGAGACCTCCTGGGTTTGATCAGGTTGTTTTAAAATAACGTTTGCTATTGTGGGCTTTACGATTGTGTAGGATAACGCATGCGTAGGTGATGATGTTGCTGGAATTGTAGCTGTTTTGTGTATTTTACTGACTATTTTCATCTCAACTCTTTCTTTTCTTAACTTCAGGAGCCACTGGAGATTTAAATTTAGCTGCCCTCTGGTTGGACAGATCAAATGCTGTCATCAATGTTTCAGTTGTGCACTGTCCACTTTTCAATAAAGTCAAAGCCAAATTGTGTTTTCTGAGTGAGGTAATGCTTTGCTGTGGGGATGTGTAAGGCGATGGACGGAGTTAAACCAAAGCACAGAAGAAAATCTGTGTCAAAGAATTCAGGTGGAGCTAAAAGTTCATCTTCCAGCAGGGAAGTGACCTTGAAATGCACCTTCAAAGTGAAGGTACCTTACAGATACATACCCAACCAGACACACAGTGTTTTGGATCAAAGCAGTTTCATGTGTTAGAGTGGCTCAGTCAAAGTCTTAACCAAACCCAGTGAAGAATCGTTGAGAATTGTCAATGTTAATCTGTCTGAGCCACAAGTATTTAGGGAATACACATTTCAGTCTCTTGATCTGGAAAGACGTACTCAGAGCAATTTTGATAAGAGACAAAAGATGATTCTATAAATTATCGACTCAGGGGGCCTGAATACAAACACATGCTGCACTTTTCAGATTGTTTTTGTGTGTGTGTGTGGGTGTGTGTGTGTGTGTGTGTGTGTGTGTGTGTGTGTGTGTGTGTGAAAACATTTTCCTCTGCTTCAAAATGATGCACTACTTTTGTGTTTACCTATCACACAAAACCATAAAAATGAAAACGACATCTGCTATAAAGTGACAACATATGACAAAGTTCAGGTAGTTTAAAGGCTGTCCATCTTACAAGAGTAGAAGTAATTTTAGACTTTCTTTGAAGCCGAGTCTGTTAAAAAAAATCTGTTTTGCAGCTTTTGTAGCACAGATCCCCAAGCTTTAAAACGTAAAGGTTTTATATACATTGCTATGGGCCAGTGCATCTGAAACGGCATTGTTTGTTGACGCGCTTCTTGCGTTTAAAGGATCTTACGGAGTTCTGTCCAACCACAAGTCAGAAACTGTGGTAAAGGAGTCCTTGTGTACAAAAAGAGCCTTTGTAGTCGAACAAAATGTCTTAGCGGCAGCTGCTCTGCACCGTCGGTGGCTCCTTTTCTTTGACTTTTAAAAATGTTTAGAATAAAGCTTAAATAATGAACCCATTGGGTTCATACAGTAGTAATAACAAAATCAGCTCGTCACATTCATCGACTTGGAATTATGGCCCGCATGATAATCATAACACTGCGTCTGCCAAAAATCTCTCCAAATTCAACCGTTTAAGTAAGCAATGGTCTGTTTTGTTTGAGTATTCACTAACTGCAAGGAAACCCTAGAATCATGTGGAACCATCCCATCCTTCATGCCTGGTGGCTCGGTCGAGGGCACGCTTTCTAACAGCAACACAATGCGCACAGCTCCAGGGGGGTCTGGTTTTCGCAAATCCATAGAAGTTATGTTTTTGTAGCCCTTTTATAAGGCCATACCCACTAACCAAAGATTTAAAAATGTTTCAGGCAAAGCTATAGGGATACAGAGTGCTTGCAAAATTGCATTACATTCGGAGAAAGAGAGAGAGAAAACAACATGAACAGGGTTGAAATTGTAGAAGAAAGTTTTAGTGGTTTATGTGTTTGCTGCTGAGTCCAGATCCCCCACATCCACTCTTTTTACACCGCAGTGATACGCAGCGGTGGCAGATCATCTGTCCCTCTGTTTATGCTTGTAAGGCAACTCCAAACTTCCACAGAAAAATCATTAGGTGATGAGTGTAGCAGCCAATATTAGCTTTCATGCGTTGTGTTTTCTAGATTTGGAAGCCCTTCGTTGCAAAATGTTCTCGGAAACTTAAAATAAACACAGCTGCTGAGGGACGAATCGCCAATCCCAAAGACGTTCTCACAAAGAGTGCCTTTAGTTTTCAAACTGTTCTGATATTTCTACACTGGGACATCATGAACCAGGTTTCTCCGGAGCGATGCTTGTGACGGTTTCTCCAGAAAACGTAAACTGCCTGGATCCTTCTTCGACCAGGTGAGTCCAACAGACTCTGAGAAACCCGATGCTTTCCAGCCTCTCTACTGCATGGTTGCTGATGCTGAGGGGTTCGTGTTCAGGTCGTGACCTTTTCCTCCCCCCAAACCCCCGAGTTGAACACCGGTTTGTTGTCTCAGCAGCAGGCATCTCGCTGCTTCACTTCCTCCTTGTTCGTACCAAATACCCTCACAAAACACCAGAGGTTTCCCTCATCACATCAAAGACGTATCATGGCCCGCACTAGCCTAGCGTGGCCCAAATTGGTTCTTGAATTTCATTAAGTCGATAGACTTGGGTTACAAGCCAACAGTGATTAGCCATTAAGGTAAATTATGTATTGAAGCTCATCCATCTCCTTTTTCTTACTAATTTGAGTAAACAAGCGAGCCAAAAAAACAGGTAAAGCATATCATCTCCTGTCAAAGTTTATTCAGTTTCCTTTGGGAGTAACAATAACCTGCAATCTGTGCTGTTTTTGTAATTGTATACCTGAAAGACCCCACATGAAAACAAAGCTGTGAGAAAGCCTGCAAGCTGGTGGCAATGGACCCAAACAAACTTTGTTAAAGTGTAGCTCATGCAGGTACTTTGTGTTATTTCTGATCACTTATTCAGACTTTTTTTTTTTTTTTGCTATTATTAAAAGAGGACAAGAGAATACTTTTTGTTTTTGCTTTGGGTTAATGAACACTTCCTCTGCATGTCAAAGGTAGAAACAGCTGTGAAGCACATTAGTTTATCGTTTACAATGCTTCTCAAGTCCTCATAAAGAAAAAGCGAGTCTGAAGTGATACAGTTTCTTTGGGATGGGTCTGGTTTATGCTAAATTAAGGCTTTCCATCAATCACCACTTAAATTACAACTGCATACCTGAGTCATGAGCTAATTCAGTTATCAGGATATTTATGAAAGTTAATTTGACTCAATTTTAGTTCATTTACTCGCTGGACACCCACACATGCGTCTCCGCTGTAAAAGGAAACCATCAGCAGATGATGAATCATGTCAGTGAATTACTTAATGTGTCTTTGATATCTTGTCCAATCGCAGATGGGCTATAAAATTAGCCTCCAGCTCTCCCATTTATTCCGACAGATCCTACCCTTACGCAAACACACACCACCATATGTAAAGCAGCACATGCGTTTATTTGATGAGTGTGTACACCGAGTCAAGCAAGAAATCACGTGGACAAAAAGGAAACTGTCAGGTTGCCCCCACATGCACAGAGGAGCTGACCTTGATATATCAGTGTTGTAATTAAAGCTACATTTTATGTCTCAGTGGCTTTCCCCATAATATTTACACTCCAGTTGTTGGAGTTCAAGAGATTCCCCCCCGCCCCCCAGTGTGCGTGATGCAGCAGGGGATGGTGGTGATGGTGGTGGTGGGGGGAATTCAAATAAACACCCACTCAGAGGTAACAGGTCTAAGATGTGGCAGGCAGACAGCCATCCATCTTGCGGCCAAAGTCTCTGTCACCTGCGCCGTGAGCGAGCGGGAGGAGCGAGCCGGGCCTGGCGTGACAGCGGCGGAGCACGAAGGAGGAAAAAGAAACGAGCGGGCCCATACATCCCTCAAAAAGATCAAACATGGAAATAATTAGGCCAGCTGTAAATAAAGCCGGGATGCAACAATAAACAACGGAGCAGCACTGGGACAGATGCAGCAGCCGAACATCAGGCCTCACCTTTTGATGTCTGATTTGAACAACCTGCTGTCAACAGCACATGCAGGACAAGGGGCCAGGCAGGCAGGAGGCAGGCAGGCAGGAGTTGTTGCTGCGGCTACTTCAGATTAAAGTGAAAGCTTTAAAAACAGCCGCGGGGGACGTGGAGGATGTGGGAAACTGGATAAGCTGGCTAAGAGAAACATGCTGGAGATAAATAGATTTTATTGTATCATAGGTTCATTTTTATTCATTTCCGTTTTTCAGACATGTTAGTATGTCCTCACCAATACAGAGGAGTATAACTGGGAACAGGAAAAAGAAGCCGTTCTTATTTGCTTATTGTAGTGGCAGGTGGGAAGCAAATAAAAAATAAGGAAGCAAAGATGCTGGAAAAAAGTTTCTGATATATTTTTTATGTGATTGTTATGATCCAGTTATATCTCAGATCATTTTCTTGGTGTCGTCGTTTAGTACAAATCCATCCTAGTTTTCTGAGGGACCAAAGTGTGTCTCTGTCTTCACCCAACACCATCTTTGGATCAGGAGACTCGTCACACAAAGTCAGATGAATTTTTAGACAGGAAATTGGAGGCGGTGCCTCGCCACTGAGTGAAACACCAGAAAAGGCACGTAATAAATCATTTATTGCCAGAGAAACTTGCTAATAAAAAATTGAGGCAATGACATTCCTGTTTCTTCCTGAATCTCATTTTACTTTTATAGATCAACTTTTTGATGATGATCCAATTTCTTAAGTTGCATCTGTAGAAACCGCAGCCAAAATTCGGAACTGGTTCTCTTTGTTATGATATTCAGTGTTTTCTTCCGATTTCCAGGACAATTTTAAGTCAGTTGTAACCTCATCAATGTCGGTGATTGTGAAATTGTTTTTTCTGACCGGGGTCCAGCCGTGTTTAAGTAACTGCCTGGGTTTCTGTTCCCAATATATTGGCCAGCAGATCCTCCCTGCCTGCAGGCATCAGCGTCGACAGCGACTCTTTGAAGAATCATGAATATTATGACATTTAGTTTCTCTTTAGGATTAGTAAAGTGTTTTTAAATTGAATTGAACTCAGGACCTTGTTGCTGCAGTGGTACCAACTTTGCCACCATGTAGCCATGTTCATACAAAACATCTTCATATAAAATTCATATTTTATTTTGTATTTACTCCCATCTTTTTCTGGGGATAATAAGTGGTTTGCAGCGGGAAAGGCATCTGCCAAGTCTGTGTACACGCAGCTGTGGAGTGGGGGCGGCTGCTGCGCTGTGTCAACCCTGTGAAGCGAGGTGTCGAAAGTACAGCAACATTTTGTGATTAACCAGACATGAATTTCTATGTGATATTTGCAAAAAGTCAGTGGATTACATTAAGACTAGCTAACAGTAATCCAGGAGCCCAGATGCTGAAACCTGCAGACAACACTTCCCGTATTTTAATAGATTGGTGTGAAAGAAGATTGCATTGCTACAAAAGTCACTGAAATACTTTTTATGGCGTTTCCGAAAGTGATGATTAGCAAATGATTGAAACGAGCTCCCCCAGCGTACATAAACACACCCATGAACTCAAAAAGACGGAGAGTCATCTGCACTGACCGTGGATTGCCGTCATGATAGAAACCACATGTTTCAAAACCTTATTCTGTAAATACGGACACACACACTGAACACGTGCAGAGATGAATTAATGTTGAAAGCATCTTTAATTATTTTGTGTAACCTTTTCTTGTACATTGTCCTAATATGTGGGTGGTTAAGGTGCTTATATAAATGAAATCAAAAGGATCAAAACACAAGATCTAATATGGAGTCAAGGATTTAAATTTTGCTCTGAAATTATATTTGACTAGCAATGAATGACATTTATGTTTCACACACACAGTGAGTGCAAACGTAAACAATCGTAAATACTAATACAATGAAAATGAGGGCACTTTCAATTTTTGAAAAACGGCATGCACATCTATTATCGTTTCAGATCGAAATGATTTAAGCTGAGAGAAATGCATTTTTGAGATAAGAATCTGAAATAATCTCTTAAAAGAGATTTTAACTCTTATTCATTTTCTGAGCTGTTTGTGTCCCTCTGGATAGCAGGATGGCCTGCAAATCAAACACAGGCTTCTCTGACAGGAACAGTCTTTGCTCTGGAAAACAGAACCTTCAATAATAACGGCACGATACTGGATATCATCTGCCATTTATCAATGCGATTTTACACAGACACAGTTGTTGCTGGCTGCAACAGCCGTAGACTTCTGATTGGAGAGACTGAGTAGGTCCCAGCAAATGTGGATCAAGGCAGAAAATGGAAGCGATGCAAAAAGGATGAGGCTTGGTGATTTTATCTAACTCCATCAATGTGACTAATGGCCAACAAGCAGGGTAAGAAAAAGGTGCAAACCAAGCTGACAAAAATGACTAATTTAAGCAAAACTCTGCTTTAAGATGAAAAGTTTGGAGTTGTCCTTCTTAACTAAATGACTGAAGTGCTGCACTTACTTCTCAGTGATGCAAATGGAGAGCAGGAACTAAATGCTATTTTCAATTTCAATGTTTGTGTGTCACGTTCTGTGCTTTTACTCTCAAACCCATGTTACACAATTCCCTTTTTAAGGAGGTGAAAAGTTGTGTCTTATATGTCGTTCCAAGCAGTTTTAAGGTGAAATTTAATAAATAATGTTTCTTTGGCTTTAATTGCTAATATAACCCCACATTTTGTAATGCAAGAGTCTAGAAATTGAACGTAAAACCCAAACAGGACATGTAGGGATGGATCGTTGGGGGTCGGGGGGGGAGGGGGGGGAGGGTGGAGTATTGACATTCCTTCATCAGTGACTGATGAGTTCATTTGTGATGAGGTGGAGAAAAAGAAACAAACTGAGACGCCAATCAAGGATTTAGCAACCTGCTACATGTACATCTGTGCTTCAGGAGGTATCGATAATTCCCATCAATCATCCACTTCCTGTCTCGGTCAGCAGATGGCATGTAGGAGAGCTGTGAGGTTCATTAATTACTGACCCACACACACATACACACACACACACACGTACGCTCACACACTCACTACATCATTACTGTCAACAGCTGCTAGGCAGGCCTTGCTCGTACCCAAATAACATCATTATCACAAGTATTCCTTAACAGTGTGGGCCTATTCAGTCCCACTGGCCCTTTGCTCTACATGGATCCAAAAGGAGCTCCACATGGAGCTCTCTCAGCCAATGAGCGGCCACCGAGGGGCCCCCGGCTCATCGCACTGCTGAAGCGACCTCTGACCCAGCTTGATGTGTCAGAAAGGAGTCCGGGAGAAGGCCTGACGGGGGAAAGTCAGGAAGAAAAGAAGAGTGGGTATTCTCATGTTTAAAAGTTTTAGAAAAGAACGTCTTCAACTTCGCCTCACACCTGTGATCCATCTGAAGGCGTAGAAAGTGGAAAAAAAATCCCAAATCTTTTGGCGGGGAAATGCTTT
The DNA here is from genome assembly GCA_911649635.1 of Poeciliopsis gracilis. Classification (NCBI taxonomy): domain Eukaryota; kingdom Metazoa; phylum Chordata; class Actinopteri; order Cyprinodontiformes; family Poeciliidae; genus Poeciliopsis; species Poeciliopsis gracilis. The sequence continues at coordinate 4,205,514 of CAJVRI010000287.1, forward strand.
GTCGTGTTTATTTATGCAGGAAAACAGCAACAACTGTAGCGACGCTGTGTTTTTAACGGCTGCATGAAAAAAGGGCCTTCGTGTTCCTGTAAGCATGAAGGTGATTCGGCTCGTTTGGAGGTGAATCTGTGACCTGATCGTTCATCACTGATGCCAAAGTCTAGAAGTCAGTTAGCGGCGGGATCTGCTCTCAGCTCACAAATCATAACACATGACGGGGCCTGCAAACACACACCGCCTGCGCTCTGTGGTCATCTTCATTGAAGCAAGTAAGCAAGTGTTGGTTTTATTGCTAATCGTAACATTTCAGAAAGAATTATGTTAAAGCTAAATTACAATAAAAACTGTATTCTGTTATCCACCATTTTTAAAAACAGTTTTAAACACCCTTTTTAAAAAAAAAATAAAAATTCTCCAACAAGACATTCTTTGCCGTGTTTGCAGTGATGCTCATCTTTGTAGCCACATTTGCACAATTTGCACAAAGGCTTGTTGACATCCATTGACTTTTCATGTCTGTCTGCATCATACAGAAGCAACAGTTTTGCATTTTGGATTTGTGCTTTTTACTAAAGAAGGATTGAATTTTCTTTAGACAGACCATCTTATGAGTGTAAAAATAGCAGCAGCTATTCTGGTCCCTCATTGACCAAGAGAATTTCATCTAGATTAGCTGTTTTGATTGTTGGACATGATTGTTCAGGTGAGCTGCTGCAAGGCAAGGACGATCCTGAGGATTCTCAACATTGCAGAGGGAATTTGTGTGCCATTTTGAAAAATCTAAATAAAAAAAAAATTAAAAAGCACAAAGCCTGGGCTTGTATTGATTGTAATGCATCTATCCATCCATTTTCTAACACCCTTGTCCCTAGTGGGGTCAGGAGGGGTGCTGGTGCCTATCTCCAGCGAACGTTCCAGTCTGTCGCAGGGCAACACATAGACAGACAGGACAAACAACCACGCACACACACACACACACACACACACACACCCACACACACACACACACACACACACACGCACACACACACACACACACACACACACACACACTCACACCTAGGGAGAATTTAGAGAGACCAATTAACCTGACAGTCGTGTTGTTGGACTGTGGGTGGAAGCCGGAGAAAAAAAGATGTTTATATGTCAGAAGACTTATACAAACCATAGGAATACTCGCTCACACATCACCTCCTCTTCACGTGCACACACTCCTGAAGCGTGTGTGCAATGCTGTAGTGGAGCCACATTTAGGTCAGCAGAGGAGCCTGCAGAATCTGGCAGGTCAGGAAGATTAGCCCGTCTCCTTGATGGTGAGGTGTGAGGCTGGTAAAGGTGAAGACAATTTGAGAAAGACACCAAAAGTTTGTGATGAACCAGTTCATGGGTGAACTGCATGAATGAAGCAAAAAAATTACCCTGAGCTTGAAATAGGTAATGGGAAGATTGGACGCAAAGTAGAGAAAATTAAATAAAAATTAAACTCTAGTGTCTGTGGTCGGTAAATGCTCAGTCTGCTGATGCAGATGTCGGTCCACATCAGCTGGTACTGGAGCAGTCAGGGAAGGTCAAGAGTCCTGGCCTGATAGGCCTGACCCGGACGCCACTTGTTACCGGAGACAGATAAACAGTTATTTGTGAGTTCATGTTTTTGTGAAGAAGGTGACACGCAGACAACACAGATGGTCAAAATTAAAGTGGCACGCTTTTACGTTGGTAAAAATATTGAAAACGTTCACAAAAGGGTTTAATAATGAGGCAAAAAAAAAGAAAAGAAAGAAAACAGAAGAAATAACTAAAACTAATTGAGTTAAATCAGCTTGGTCAGACAATATGCTGACAAATGATCTCCACATGTTACTGTGCAGCATGTTTCCCACTGACAAAAGGAGTTTTGGATTAAAGCAATCAGTTCTGCTTCGTCGTGACATGCAAGGCCAGAGTCGGCATTATTAGCGTATGCAAACACAACTATTCATTGTTTTCTTCTATCCCATCAGACCATCTCATTTGTTTCAGAGTTTGCAGAGATGCGACAAATAAAAACTGGGCAGAAGGAACAACGGGATGTTCCCGCTTTTACAGATTCAAGGTAGAATCGAGGAGATTGGATCTCCACTGGTCTCCCTGGTGGTGCAGATGTTAGGACGTCCAGCATACTGATGTCATGCTGCATAAAAGAGGTTCAATTATTGGAGGAATAGGTGAGGGGTTGCTGCAGAGCCCCTTATGTTGTCTGTAGGATATAAAAACTTCTGAAAAACAAAGTTAAAGCTGCACCTGAAAGCATTATTACACAGGCAGAAATGTTAACAAAATGTTGTTAGTTGGTGCACATTTACAGAGGAAGATCAAATCAAAAGCAGTGCAGCTGCAATCAATTTCTAAGAGTTGTTTAGGTTTGTTTAGCGCCAGCACAGCAGTTAAATGTAAGCCATCACTTTAAAAGTGACACATTTTCCTATAAAACAACTAAATGATGCACGTTTCAGATGCCAAGTTTTGTTAATTTAGTGTAAATCATTTTATGTCATCATCTCTTATAGCATTCAGAACGTCTTTATTCTGAATCTGTTGTAAATCACATGCAAATGTCGTCAATTAAAAGCAGATGTTCTCATAAGTTCAATATGCAGACTGGTACCCAAACGAAAGTTAAGGACCCGCAAATCTGTTCATGACAAAACGTTTGCTCTCACTTCAGAAACCAGATCCTGAAATTTTGAAATGTTTCTTTCATTCTCACAATTTGCGCCAGCAGAATTGCTGTGATCGCTCGAGCGTAAAATTGAGTGATTACTGTATGTTTTTCTTCATGGATACTCTGTGTGTAAGTGTGAATTAGATGGTGCAGTCCAAGTCCGGTCCTCAAGCGCCGTCCTCCAGCAACATTGAGATGCATCCCTGCTCCGACATACCTGAGCCATTCGATTAATTCAGGTGTGTTGGAGAAGTAAAGGACTAGATTTCTCTGCTAGCTGGAAACTGAAACGTGAGGGCAAATGCAAAATACATTCTTGTGAAGGTAATTCTGATGTTCCTTTTTTTGTCATCTTAAACCTGATTCCCCATCCTCCTCAGTCCTCTGACATCAAGAGAATATTTCTTTTTCCACAGAACTGAATATCTCCCCCTTTTTGCTTGCTTGCAAACTGGAATTAAAATCTAAAAACAGATGAAAAGTTTCTCAAAAACCCAGACCAGCCAGTCTGAGTATACGGTCTATACTGTAAGGATGCCGTGAATGGGCGACTGGTAGCAATGCTAAAGTTTGAGTCTGATTTGTGGCTGGACACTAAAACTCTGTTTCATTTTTCCTCTGTTGTCATCGGGTTCTTTGGTTCTTACTGGGACTCTTGGGAATTTTCCGTGGAGGGATGGAGATCAGGAATGAGGGGCAAGTCTGAGAAGTTTCTGATGAAGCAAAGATCAATCTGCTTATGCAAATCAAGTTTTCTTACTTTTCTCTCAAAACTGGAAGTCTGTTTCACAGTTCTAGTCTCTGGGTGATGTTGTTACATGCCTGGCATTTTTAGATTAAGTACAGAAAAGATTTTGAAAACTAGCTTCCTTGTTGAACAAGTTAAATTATATGTTTTGGTTGAAGTGGAACTTGACCTCTTTTTGATTTGCTGTGGGTCAAAAGTCATAGGTATAGTCAAAAAAGTCACCACAACACAAAAAATACGCATAAGGAGTTTCATCAGACATATTTTGATGTTTGTATCTCTTACATTGTAAACCTTGGCTTGTATTCCCATCTCTCTTTCTTCAAATGTCGCCCTTCTGTTATCTCTACCTGCCTGACTTGTCCGCTTTCAGCTTAAAACGGTGTTATGTTGCTGCCCTGTTTGTTTTGTTTTGTCTCTCCTCCTCCTCTTCCTCGTCTTCTTCTTCTCCTCCTGAGACCCTTGTTTCTGGGTGTTGGGAATCCAAAGGAGCCATAAAAAGGGAAACACAAACCTCTCAGCCATAACAGCAATGCATCCCCTGTGAAATCCTAGACGGCCATTAAGCTAATGGGGCACTCTGGCCCAGCCGGTGGGTGTTGGCCAGCGCAAGCTCTGAGGCCAGAACCAGGGCTGGGCTTCACAAAGGACTGAGTCGACTTAATTGGACAACGCTCACATAAATAGAGTTAAACACAACTGGTATTAAGTTAAAAAATATCGCTCTGTACTTAGTTTTACATACAACATAGACTTAAATAACTAGATTTACTTTTCGTTAATTTAGCATGTCTGCCTGGAAGCCTTGATGTGGGTATAGGTTGATAAAGTTAATCATGCGATTAGGAAACTGTTGCCTGAAATGCCGTGACTAGTAAATAATTCTTGAATAGTGTCATCAGTACTTGTTCTGCTGGCAAATTATCTCACTTTTAAAAACATTTTTCCTATGTTATAGAATTATTATCAATATAAAGGAGTCATCGACTCTTGCTCAAAAGTTACTTTTGTCTCAAATTTGCACAAGACCAAAAACATTTGGTAAGATTTTGTGCTTTTGCAGCGTCACAGCCCTGGATCACTGTAAATGTGCTTGTCTTCACACAACGATAATTAATATCTTCACAGCAGCACAAAGAGGCAGCCCAAATGCCACCAGCTGGCACTCAGACCACAGCTTTAGAACCACGAACTCAGACGAGAAGCAGTCAGCAGACTTAGCGCGCAAAAAACTGCTGATCCCTCCTGCACAGACTTGGACATCATGCAGCTTGTTGGAGTCCGTCTGGGTTGCCAAGTGCAAAGCACACAGATCCATCGCTCCCTCCTCGTGAGAACGGACTGCTGAACTTAAGCTTTTACAGTCAAAAACCATTTACTGTGTTTACTCATGGTTAGCAGGGCTGCCACGAACACACAGACCTCAGGTGGTAAGAGATCCCCCCCTTCCACATCCCCTCACTCTGTCTCAGTTTGTTTTCAGGGGGAAGATGCTGACCTAAATTACACGGGAAGTGGTTTTTTATTGGCCTTTTTGGCTCTGCACTCAGAACAATGTAAAGTTTTTCACAGGGGAGCTCACAGTAGACTTCCCCCTGCAGCTTAGCTTATCTAATTATCACTTTTCCAGCAGTAACATTAACAGTGGTGTAATTTGGCAAAGGGAATTGTCAGTAGTTGGGTTTACACACACACACGCACACACAGACACACACACGCACACACAGACACACACGCAAAAAGGAAGCAGGGAAAACAGAAACAGAAAACCTTTGGAAGGAGAATGTTTGCAGATGACAAAAAGAAAAAAAAAGACAAATCTAGTTAGTGAGGAATGCCACTCTTGCCCCTCACGTCTCCTCTCCATAACTCCGACATCCAAAGCGCCACGCTGAGCAACAGAAGCGCCAAAGCCCCCGCCGAAGACAAGGGGAAATCAGTTTCATTTCACCTCTCTGTGTGTTCCCATTCTCCTCCTCCTCCGAAGTAAGCCCACTGTTCCACTTTCTCCCCAACAATGGGAAAGTGGATGATTGTGGACCCTGGCCGTTCTCAGGCTCAGGGGTGTAAATTCCAGCAAAGCCCCAGGGCTCCGGAAAGAAGGGGGAACCGAACTTTGTCTGCCCCCTCCTCATTGGAACCTTCATTGGAGGGGTTTGGAGATAATGAAGCCTGGACAGCAGGGGTTCACTGAGGTGGAGAGACAATAATTGTGTGTGTGCGCGTGTGTGTGTGTGTGTGTGTGTGTGTGTGTGTCTTCAGGGGATTTCTTCACAGTCATGGCAGAGGGCATTCCAGGGCCTGTTCTCCTCGTCACCTCTAGTGACCAAACCTCTAATTACACAGCAGGTTACATCAACACACATTCACACAGAAACATGCACCCACTTTTAGTCTTATTTTGGCTTTATTGGTTTGCCATTAAGAAGTGAAAATGGGATCAAAAGGTCAGCTTGAGCATGACTTTGCTTCAAATAACTACACCTTAACAACTATCAGATGGAGAGAACTAAACACTAAATTACCTTTTTGTCTCTTTTTAATGTACTGGCCATCCCTGTATGCTGTGATGAATTGTTGCAATATAATGAATTATTTTTGCTTTGTCAGAATCAGTCAAACCGAAAGAATATCATTATATCACTTGCATGTTTTTCTCTCTTTTCTTCTACTTACTTAAATATTGTGGGTAAAACATATCTTAGAAAGAAAGCATGTCAACACCAGTCGCTCTAGCCCGAATGCAGTCCATAAAAGCAAATTAACAGCCAGCATTGTGCTCACACTCTTGTCTCAAGGGTGGGCTTTTCTTCACTGAGTGGTGGCAGAGCAGAACCTGCAGTTTTTATAGTGGTAATTACTACTAAGCTGTTTACTGGCCCAGACAACCGTTTCATGACACTCATGAATACATGCAAACCCAAACCCTAATGCAAGCAGGCACGACTGCACGCATTAATTGATTCTTACCTTTCTAACGTGCACGCTTGTGTTAGTCACGGCTAACTCCGCTGGCTGAAACCACACAGCAGCAAAAACAGCACAAATGTTTCATGCATTTTCACCTGCCTGGAGGATTTTTTTAAAATTTTTTTTTACAACCAGGTAAAAGCCAACATGTCTTGTCATTACAGTAGATATTTGTAAAGTATCTCAGTGGAAAACCTATTGTAAATACTAGATTGTTTTTTATGAACATGAATGAAATGAATGAAAAAGACCTGCAGGATCATCTCAACATTCAAGAAAGGGGAGAAATTTGTGCATGCTATATTGTTCTTTAATATTACATAAGACATTATAAAATGCATGCGACATATGCCATTTAGAGATAAGCATTAAATCAAAATGCATTAAATCCAAATGCAATATTCTTATACACATAGATCAAACAATATCAAAAAAGAGGATGTGTGTAAAGGATCATTCCACAATTAAGAAAGGCTCAAAATAACTTGCATTGAGTTGATATCCTTTGCATCAGAATATTTAAGGATACCTCCAAGTATTTATTTATTTTTTTATACAATTAACTTCGGATATGAAAACAAAAAGTCTCCCATAAGCCTGAGTAAAACTCCTCCTTTCAGTTCACCATGTTTGGTTCTCAAATGTTCAGGTTTGTCCCGTTGGAGCCTTTGAAGACGTTTTTTCTTCTTTAAGATCTTCTCCAGCATGTGCCGTCTTCTGGCTATTGGATTTCATTCAGTGACGGTAAGGAGCGTGATTTGAGCCGATGATCTGCTCATGTTTTCACAGACGGCCCATTCGACGATATCGCAGGTAATATTGAGCTAATTGGTTTTTACTGTGTCTGACCTCGACAGTAATGGGTCGTTGTAATAGTCATAGTAAAGAATCCTGCCTTTTTTGAATTACCATCAGGGCATCGTGACTGAACGAAAGTCTGACAGAAAACTGCACAAAATCTAGATTTATGAGACTATTTAAGGCTATTTAGTCAGAAACATTTGTTCAGCTGAAAACTTTTTTTTTCACATATTTTTTTTCAGAAATTAGTCTGTGCCTTAAAAACAGCCGAATCAATCACAAATATTCCCTCTGGTTCTTCCCTCCGATGAGTAAAATGAATCCAAACGAGCATCTCTGCTTCATCTTTTCTGTTTTTGTTTTCTGTTTTTCCTCCTAAACAGAATCTATACGACTATAAAACTTTGTTCTCCACTGGAAAAACAGCGCTCTTGTTTTCTTGCTCTTAAAGTGTCAATTCTGCAGAGCGACGAGGAACAGAACCCCCGTTTGACGTCACGGAGGCCAAGAGGGAGAATTCCCCTGCCTTCCCACTCAGGTGTTTGTTTTCTCTTCAAACGCTGACGGAGGAAACAGGTACCGGGTGTCCTCTGAACGTTTTCCCGTGGAGTCCGTAGACCGGACTGACTCGGGGTTCGCCCGTCTTCCCTGGGCGCTGACAAACTCACACTTTTTAATTTGACTCTGTCACACGGAGCAGATGAAACTGAGACAGAACCGACTCAAGAGTGCGAGTCTTTTCTGCAGCAGATGAAGACGAGATGAAAATCAGATTTCTGACCACAAAGAGGCAAAACAGATTATGCAGGAGTTCTCACCCACCAAGAGACATAAAGATCTGATCTACTGAATCAATAACTTCAATCTGCTTTTATATTAGCTGAGTTGAGAGAACGCAGTGGTCGTGGGGTTGAGGTGAACTTTTCGACACTTCTAATTCCAAAAGCTGCTGGTTTCAGAGTCTCAGCAATTTGGCCTGAGAAGGAAAAAAAAAAAAGAGTGGTGGCGGGGGCTGGGACGATCGACAGGATATTATCTAAGTGCAGGTAATAAATGTAGCATAAAGAGATGGAGAGCATAGGAATTTTAAGGGGAGGCAGCAGCTTGCAGAAACTCTTTGAAAGGTGAAGCCACAAGCCCCTCTCTCTCTGTGACCATGCAAGCCACTGATGACAAGACCAAGATGGCATCTGCTGATAGAGGCTGCTCATCAGCACCTTTATTTCATGGGCCTAAGATGGGAAGGAGGGCCTTCACGTGTGTCTGTGGGTCAGTGTGTGTGAGTTGTGTGCTTGGGGTCGTTGCATATTGTGTGAATGTGTGCAAGTAGTTTTATGTGACAGTGTGGCTGGTCACTTCTTAGTTCTTTGACAGCACACTTTCCCCAAACATGTCTAAAAAAATGATCAAAGTCATAAGTTTTAAAGTGTAAGTATTAAAATTTAGCAATTATTAGAAGACTAATTGAGGTGCTGCAGCAAGCAGAATTATGTGGACCTTTTTCAATGTCATTTTAGCTGATTCTGGTTTCTACTTAGGAGCTAAAATTCGATATTTAGTGCTATCAGAGGTAATTAGGTGGTTATTGAAACAGTAAAATTACTTTAAAACAAAGGCAAAATAATAACAGAAAGATTTTGGCTGCCCTAATGATCTAATATTAGACAATAATGCTGCATTTTCTTTCTTCTTCAGTATTTCTTTGAAAATTTGAAGCTTTTCAGAGATTCTGAAAATAATGTCAGCATTTCCAAATCTAGCACATTACATGACATAAAGCATCTCTTCGGCCTTCCTGTTATCTGCAGAAAGCCTCACTCTCTCGCAGCTTGAATCGTGAACCGTGTTTCAAAATGTCTTGTGAAGTACGATCTCTTTCTGTATCTTTTCAGGTTTGGTTCCAGAGAAATAGGTTAATAGCAATATTTTGCTTTCCAATATAATTTTTTATATTTTCTGTTTTTGACAGTTTTCAGTTAATCAGTTTTAATTTTGCAATATTCGTTCTCTCCTTTTGCAATTATTAGCCTTACATAATGCCTTTCTTGCTCCTGAGTTAATTCGGCTGGCAGACATTTCCGTATCTAATTGTGTGAAGCCTTATTTTACCCGATTGCCTCATCTTTCCTGAATTTAACAATCTGGCTCATTGTGATCTTTCCTTGAACTGATCTTATCACTCGCTGTGCTTTAATGGACTTGTGTCGTCTAAAAGCCTGCATGCTTGCACAGTTGCCATCAATCTGCCAACAAACTTCAACTAGTCACCTCCAGACCAGACGCGTTTTACACAGCCTGCCTCAGTTTTCCGAAAGAAAAACTCATCAATTTGAGCATATTAAGTAATTTTAGACCAAATGGCTATCAGTGGCTCAAAGCTGCTGTTTTGTATATGTATATTTTATTTTAAGGGCACTTAATATTAGTTGAATGCTAATGGCTGATCGGTTTATTAGAATTTAAAGAAAAACTTTTAAAGAAAAGTGACAAAGCCAATCACTTTAAGTGGATCGACTCCAACTTCCACAGTTTGTCTTTTTCATTGACGCAATAAAAAAATCCAACTGTTGCATCAAAGAATGAACAGTAAGTAATTGATGGTTCTCAGTGAAAACACTCCCACTTGATAACTTCTCATTTTGCTAAGCTAAAGGGGTATTTCACAATTTTAAAAGACTCTGATCTGAATTTGATCTCATCCAGTTCAAGAACTGGATGCTCTCACACTCAGTTTATTCTTTAAAACAAATTAAATACTATAATATGAATCAGAACTAAATTATGGTTCATGGATGGTATACGCTTTAGGATGCTGTTCATAATTTGTCTGGTGAAACCAGCATCTGGTTTCAACCCATCTTGTGATCCGACTGTATCTTTGCACCCCACACCTCATGTCTTAAATGGTCAAAAAAGAAGTTGAATTCCTGTACGATGTGCGTTACCATGAAAGCTTGCTAAATTAATTCAGAAAACAGCCCCATTAATGTCTTCTCAGATCGCTGCAAACAGTAATCTCTTCTTGAGCGTGTAATGGCAAAAGCACTCCTTTGGAAACAGGGGACGTGAATAGCTCTTGTTCTCTGTAAATACAAGTTTTCCACCATAAACAGTGTCACTGCGGTCGAAAAAAACAAAACAAAAAAACCCCCTCCGAGTTCTGTTTTACTGAAACGTTCTCATATTTTTTCAATTCATATTTTGCCAGCACATTCTGCAAAGTCCTAGTTGTCATGCCGTGCTGCACCGGGGCTGCTGTCAACACGTGGTTGACCAAACATGACTAATGCTTCTTAAAAAGACAAACATTAGTTCTGTTTGTCTTTCTGACCCAAACACATCTCTCACAGTCCTACTGCAAGTGTAATTATTGCCAGTGTGTTTTTCCAAGTGCAGGTAACAACCGGGCCAGAGCTGGGTCACAGCAGTGACTGCCGTTTCAGGGCCTAAACCCAGAAGTTGTGTAACAATTACTACGGTTTGAAGCAATAGAGGAAGTCAGGTTGTGTTAATTGTTTAGCACCCAGTGGTAATCCAGTCATCAGATAATCTCAAATCCACGCTTACACAATCTTCCACTTCATCTCTGGTTCACAGAGATGAAAGGTCCAGCAGGGAAACCCAGACATCACATCCGAGTCACTGTGTGTGGTCTTTCTCCCTGGCGTTTGCATGTTCTCCCAGTGCATTTGTGGGTTTCTCCAGGTACTCTGACTTCCTCCCAAAGCTAAAAGACATAACTGTTAGGTTAAAAGGTTACTTTGAAATTGCCCTTAAGTGTGACCTTGATTGTTTGTTCTGTGTCTCGGTGTTGCCCCGTGATGGACTGTCCAGGGTTTACCCCGCCTGTCACCCAACGACCTCCGGAGCCTGCGAGGCCAAGCAGGTACTGACAACGGTTGAAGGTGGACGATGGAAAGCACTTTTTGCTCTGTAAAATCCAATATAAATGCTATTTCTGATGAGGAATAGAAACACTCTGTGTGTGTGTTTGTGTGTGTGTGTGTGTGTGTGTGTGTGTGTGTGGGGGTGTGTGGGGGTGTGTGTGTGGGGGCTGGGGGGCGTGTGTGGGGGGGGTGTGTGTGTGTGTGTCTCCCACACATTTATTCCCACTTCCACACACACTAATTACACAGTTTTCCCTCTCTCCCGTCTGCTTAGCCTCTTGCTTTCGCTTTCTCCTTTTTCAGTGTCCCTCAAAACTAATTTTTTAAACAAGTGGTTCTCTTGCACAGCCAACATCAACATCTCCCAAAGCCCGAGGATAAACATGGACCTTGGTCTATGACAGAGCTGATTTTATCCCCAGAGAGCATCAGCCAATTCCCGTTGCTCCACTCAAACACAGACCTGCTGTTTGGGTTTGAGAAAACCAAAGCACTGCCGTCAGATCAATGGTCCTATTTCCTGTGAGCGATACGACTGGGCAGCAGACTTTAGGAATCGCTTCCAATGTTTTGCCTCAAGCAGTCTATAATCGGAGTAATCTTCCAGTCTGGTTTCTTGGCATGATGTGTTTTTCTGCAGCCAATAGGTATAAAGAAAGGAAGTGTTTCCTGGAAAAAGAAGGCGCTATCATGGAAAGAAAAGGATCTGAGTTTGGTAAACATCACCGCTATCACAGAGTGTCCTTCAGCGGCCTTGACTTTTTCAAAGTGGAGAAAATCTTTATGTTGGAAAGGAGCGCAACAAAGCACACACAAAGCAGGTGTTCTGTGTCATCCTCAGCGCGGAAAACAGCTACAGTCATAGAGATATATGGATCATAAAAGAAAAGCATGGTTTGAAAAGAAAAATGTGGGGGCAGGAGGGCGGAGTCTTAATGTGATATAATGTCCAGGGGAAGGCTTGCCAACTGGAACAGCATCACAGCTAGAACAATCCCATCTGTGTCCTGCAAATTAAGTGATAACCTTCCTGCTTTCTGCGGGCTTTCTGACCTCATTAAGTTTTTCCAAGTCCATGTTTCAGGAATATTTCATACAAGAATCTGGACTTGTCGGCTTACCAAACCATTAAACCTTGATTGAGCACCTACTAAGCAGACACCAGTGCTTGTTTCAGGGAACATTGTGCGTCTCAGAAAGGTTGATCTAAGCATTTTCTTCCCCCTGTGTTTGTGTCAAGGTGCCTCTGTGTTTTCCATACACTTTACCGGTCTGCAGCAGACTTGTCACTGCTCAGTGCCAGTGCGCAGATGTTTGGCCACTGTCTTTTCAGCAAGAATTCATCTGGAATCTGTACAGATAAACAGAGAGGACAGCTCATAGAGAACAACTAGTCTGTGACGTAGGACAGCAGAAAGGTGATACGTCTGTTCTGGGCTTTTCAGAGTTCCTACGATTAAATGATATTTTGTCCTATTCCAGGAACCTGAGGTATTAGTGCTGGATACAAGTTTAATCTCTAAAAGAACAAACAAGAACAATTGAATTATCTGAGAAAATGGTTTAGAGCCAGAAATAATTACCTTTGGATAGGTCGCTTTAATCAAACTCTTTCTTCGTTTCCTTAGAAAGTCCGGTTTGTTTGGGGAGGTGTGAATGTGTAATCAAACTCTAAACGCGGACCAAAAAATTGGACTCTAGTCAAGCAAAAGATCTAGATTTTGGTTCGGTTGAAGTGAACTCTGGTTCGAATGCATATGAGGACACAAGCTGCAGACCGCTCCAAAAGCAAGCAGGAAATAGATGAGAGAGCAGGGCATTCTGGGTAAATTTAACCAAAACAAATCTAAACATGTGCTTCTAGAGAGAGGAATGGCATAGCAGATGGCTGCTGGTACCAAACCTCGTTCTGCCAGCGGTTTATTCCTGCCAAAAGGAGCTTTTCATCTCGCTCTTGCTCGCATCATTTGGAACGTACGACTGACTGTTCTTGTGAAGTGGCTTTAAGTGACATGTTGTGAATTGGCGCAGTCAAAATGAACTGAATTGAATTGGATGAAAAACGAAGGATGTGCTAATCAAGATCTCTTCTCAAACATTTTTGGCTAAAAAGGCAAAAGGCTTGTTTGGATATCTCTTACCCATGAGGCAGACACGGGTCAGAAAAGCTAAAAGATTTCAAAGTTGACTAAAAGTTCATTTGCAAACCCAATCTGAAGCTGACGAGTCGCAACCACAGCAGCCTACCGTACTGCCTCTTTGATCAAATCAAAAATAAAGCAGGAATGTTTAAGTGTGAATGAAGGATTATGTCGTTTGACAATTTCTGCTTTCTCTGACGTATGAGCTTGGCTGAGAATGATTAACAAGAAGCAGCAGATCCCAACAGTGGTGGTTCAGTGAGGTGAATCGTTCCATAGACTGACATACAAACCACATGGGCTGTCAGTAATACTTTAAGGATGGCCTTGGTCTTTTTGGAACAATCACTCTTGCCATTTTATCTGCAGTCTGTCACTACCGCTTAATCTTTCCTGCGCACATTGCCACAGGAAAGTCCTCATTATTAAAAAAAAAAAAAAAAAAAAAAAAAACTATTACATCCTTCAGGAATCCCAAACAAAAAGATCAAAACTTCCTCCACCTGGCAGTTGGAATCGCTGATGGTCCTAATGACTCTCAGGGACAGCTTGTGTTTCCTAATGAAACCCGGCTGAATCACTCGGCTGATGGTCATGCACGGCAGCAAGATGGCAGATTCCTTTCCAAAAGTCACATCTGCCACAAAATGAAAACAACCTTTTGGCATTCGGCGTGCCAAAACGTTCGGTTCCCACACTAAATCTAAAGCTTTGTGTACAACGAGATTTTTTATGTGCAGACGTTGGAATTGGTATTACTGTAAAAACCTTTTCTGAAGATGCTCAAGACCAGGAATGTGGACGAGACTGAACTGGTAAAATGTAACCCTCAACTTGGACATGAAGCAAACTTTAGTTTATTTTGGCCTCAGTGCGTCAAAATTATGGATACAGGCTCAGGAAAATAGATATTACCCCACTTACATATTTAGCTGAATATTCTGTCGCACGTAACTCAAAAACATGCTTTTCGTAACCATCAACAAGCTTCTGATTCTGGCTGGCTGTCGGCAAAATTCAGGGAGTTATTTATACTTGTAAGTTTCAAGCAACAATTGTTGGGTTTTGATCAGGTTTGACTGATCAGTCAGTTGCAAAAAGTATATTTAATGTGCAATAAAAAGGGCTTGGGTGTTCAATAATGCACAAAGGATAGATAGAGGGTTGAAACTGGGACATCATTGCAGTGCATATGAAAATCAGTTTTCCAATGATTAAAAGCAGGTTAATTTTAAGAGTTTGGGAATGCTTCACCCAACACCCAAATTAAAAATACAGAAAAATAGATTTGTGGAAAGACTAAAATGAAAAGAGGATGATTGAAAGAGAGACTAATTTGATAGGTGGAGGAAAAAAAACAAGGATTGTCGCATCACAATATGATTTGGCATATCCTGGCCTGGTATTCGTATAGTATTTCAAAAGGACCAAGCTGTTTTGAAGCAAAGTCAATTGAAAGGCTTGAGCTGAATTTGGAATTTGGAATAGAGCAGCCCTTCGACTTTGATTCAGCCCATGCCCTGGCTCTTTTATCTGTACTTTCCACTTGATTGGGACTGAGAAAAGGAATGCAAAATGCTTCCGTTTGCCAACATACACACGTCAGGAAAAAGAAATATAAACTGAAAATCTGACCAGATGCCACAAAAAGAGCAAGAACTGCTATGGGAAGTATGTAACCATTTAAATCATCAGTAAGCTGGAAATATGCATACAATAAGCATGTCAAGTGTACGGCATGGAGGAGAGGGGGAGAGTTAAATGAAAAAGAACAGACTCTCCAAGGACAACTGCATTCTAGTCATTGGATACACTGGAATGAAATCTAGTATTTCAGTATAAGATACACACTTTCCCTCTTTATCTAAGTGAAAGAAGTCTTCAGACAATTGAAAACAGCATTGAAGGATCTTTCATCAGATACATTTTGTGTAGCCGAGCAGCACAAACACTGCTGCTTTTTATTACAATAGAAGATTGTTTCATAGCACCAAGAAGCAAGAAACCGGAATTATACAAAACAAAAAATATAAGTCATTTTTTTTATTATTTACATCAATGAAAAAGATGTATATGGTGCAGAATATATTGATAAATCTGTTTTCTCAAAGTATATAACAGTACCTGATACTGCATCTCGTGACCACCAATCAGTCTGATGCTTTGTTTAAAGTGAAGCAGCTTTCTGATAAAGCAGCTGGTGAATTTAGTGAAATCCTCACTTTGTTCTGTGGATGTAAATATGTTAAATAAAAGACTTTCTGCACCTAAGAGGCAGAAGATGTACCTATAATCAGTTTAAAATATGCAGCAAATTTACAGAGAATCTCCCAAATTAATTTCCCAGGAATTTTTAATAAGTACAATAGCAAGCAGAATCCTCAATGAAATGTTTGCTGAAGTTTGAGTTAATGTTTTGTTAACAGGAAGTTGCTCTCATTGTTCAGATGTTCATTGTCCGCTCTAAGATTAACATTAGGAACTAAGGCTCGGTATTCATAGTCGTGGCACTAAAAGGATAATAGTCACACAAGCCCTATAGTGACTTCCAGGCCAGAGTTAAGTATGTTATCTCCATTCTTCCTTCTCAACCCCCTTTTCCCCTTAACTTTCTCATTGCTCCTCTCAGTGTGAAGTGCTTTGTTTGTGCCGAGCACACGCAGTGCCAGGAACCTGCCACCTCCCCTGTAAAACCCCCATGTCCAATTTCAATTATCCAGCGCCGACCACCATTCCCCTTATCTAATTAAATCTGCACTCTGTGGGTCCTAGGCACCACAAACTACAATGCAGTTTGTGGTGCCTTGCTTGTTTGACCTTAAACAAGCAAAACAAACAGAGGGCCGACTGAGCTTGTGGAGATCTGAAACAGACCCTCCATGTGGCTCTTAGATGTATAGAGAGACCTTAGGAAGTTGAGAGGTGGGGTGGTGGAGGGGGTACGGTAAGAGAAATGTGGATGTGGCATGGATGTAGATTGACTTTAAAAATGAAATACAGGTTTGGAGCAATAATTGGGAGGAGATGCTGAGTGATGTGCCTTTGCAGGTTTTATCAAAGTCAATGATGTCTTGTAGACTGGCATCGTCTCCGGGACGTACCCCACCTCTCACCGACCGCTCGGTTGTTACTTTTGTACCAAAGGTCCAATCTACAGATTTTGGACGCTTGGTTGTGTTACTTGTTGCAACGTTCCTTATTTTCTTCAGTTGTAGTAGTCTTAGTACATCTGGAGTTTTGTCCCTGCTGCTCTGTCTTTACTGTTTCCTGCTGTGTCTCATTAGTCAGTTAGCGTGTAGATATGTTCCTACTTCCCCCCTTTCGTGTTTGTTCATCTGCTCATCCTTCTTGCTGTGTCCTGCCCTGGGTACACGTGCCTCTGAATCATACTTCTGAATTTCTGTTGTGGTTCGGTTGAATCATTTGTACTACTCCTAGCTTAGCATCGTCTTCCGGTCTCTGGCGTTGTGTTCTTCAGCGACTCATTTGTGACAAGTGTATGGTAAATATGCAACAGTCACACTAAATACATCAAAGAGACGATTAAAGAATTGGGAAACTTTAAATATCTGATTATCAGGAGTCTGCACAGTCCTGCTCTATTAAAATGCCACAAAATGCCTTTACAATAACAGTCTCACAAAGTCCACATATCAGTGGAAGCTCTTATGTTGAGCTCAGATATTAAAGTGCCATAAGCGTGACACCCTGCTGTATCTTTCTCTGATGTCTTTTTTTTATAAGAAACAAAGAGCTTGGCCCTTTATTTTCCCCTCTTAGCAAAAATGGTTGGTTACATTCTTTTGAATACTGTCACAACTCAGCTCTTCAAGACATAATAAAAAAAAAAGGAGACAGATTTTAAAGTTGTTTATATGTTTTTATTAGTTTGTTTAGGTTTCACTAAAAAGAGAACAGAAACTATGGCAAGTGTGTTCAAACCCAAAAGAATCCCAAGCATAACAAAGGCATTACCAAACTGAGGCTCAGCCAGGTTCAGGTCAACCGGGAACATTGACCCAGGTGCTCAGAGTCAGCAGCTCACTCCATCCCACACCCACTTCAACGACAGGAGTCATCAGAGGCAGTGACGAAGACAAGAGTGGCAAAAGTGAGTCTTAAGTGAGTCTTAAGTTTGTCCTGTTACATCTGCTGTAAAACTAACAGCATTTAATAAAAAGAGTAGTATACCAAAAGGTGTGATAATCTAGGTTTTTTTTTTTTTTTTTGCAGGATCTGCACAACTTGCCAAAACAGAACAAATTCTGCTCTTTAGCACAAAACCATCAGCGAGAATCCGCTGTTCTGCAAAGAACAGCGGACCACAATTCCCTCAAACAAAAAACTCACTGCCATTCATCAAAATCCATTGTTGTTAATGTTGCCACCAAAAGAAGCACAACCAGTTATTAAGTTTAAGTGGAGTTACATTTTTCTTCATCATGTCATATTGGTTTTGATGGTTTGTTCTTTTTTTTTCTTCAAGTACATAAAGTCATTATTTCCAAACCATTGTTTGTGTTTTCCCAGGTTATGTTTACATGACAGTAACACTTGTTAGACGATTTGAAAGGCGTGACAAAAAGCAAAACATGAGGGAAAGATTTTAAGAGGAATAAAGGGAACAACTGTAAAAAGTAATAATATATATCCTTTAAGATTTATTTTTAGCCTCTGATATCAGCTTAATTTAAATTGGAAAACTTTAAATAACTTAATATTCTTAAATAAATATTGGGTGTGAATGAACACAGTATCGTCACATTAAACATTACTTTTTTGCACCTTTAGATTACTTTTATTATGACACGGGATGGTTTTTGATGTTTTGACCATTACACCATTACACTTCCAAACATCAACCAGTCCATCAGAAGATTCAGTGTTCAGTTTGTTTGCTGCAGCACAGCTAAAGAAATAATGTTATTAAGAGAGAAACTGCAAATACTAATCTGAAGAGGAGGAATAAAATGCATATGAACGGGAATAATAAGCTATCTGTAGTGAAAACGAATGTTGCATATTAGTCAGAGTCCTTCGGTGACTTGCAGAGCCAGTTCTCAGCCTCGTCGCAGCTGATACCTCCTCAGTCCACCTGTTTTATTTCATGCCTTAAGGTGCTCAAGCTTCACTCTATTTAGTCTTTGTCGCAGTCCGTTCTTTTTCCAAATTAAAAAAAAAACCCACACAGATAACAAATGAAAGCTCACAGCTAAAGAAAACAAATTCTTCTGAAATCGACCTTTCCGAGCTCAAACAGCAAACGTAATCCCTGACTTAGTTTGAAAAGGCCTCTGCATTTGTTCGTGTTGTTTTACAATTACCGCCCTCTACTGGTGAAGCATGGAACATTTAGCCTTCAGTGAACTTGAGTCGGATTGAAGACTTTATCTCAGTCACCAATAAAAACGGCTGGCTTACCAATAACTAACTCATCTTATTCCACTGTCAAATCCCAAATGAAACGCAAAGCGATCAGTCTAAGCCACAAACACATTTAAAGAGAAAGGGGGGGTTTCCTGCATCAATTCCCCACTGCCCAATTAGAGCTGGCAGTAGCGCTATCTAAGGCTGACTCCCCAGGTCGCATGACCTCTGTTGTCAGATACAGTTTCTTCTGGAGGCTAACATGAACCTGAAAGCACTCAGAGGTGTGCGTGTGCTTGCACATGAAAGGAGTGCACCAGGGAGAATCATTTGTTTTCTTCATGACATGAGAGTGTTCGCTGGTGTATTTTTTCACCCCTGCTTGAAATAACTCCAGATCCCGAGAGCTATGTTAGACAAGTATTGAATGCAACATAAAAAAATATTTATTGCTTTAGATTTGAGACCTTTTACTCATATTTTTATTTGTTGGATTTTCCCTGAGTGTTCTTTGTCATTATGTGTCATTTCAAGCGTCATGTTGCCACGTGTTTGAAATGATTGCATCCAAAGCAGAGTTTGAGTAATGTGCCAAAACTAAGCTCTGCGTTCGTCTCCATTCTGTACATTTCTCTTGATCCCCAAAGCTTGGCTGAAACAAGTCTTATATGGTCCATTGTCCTTCTAAGCCCAGATTTTCCCACAAACGCATACCCGACCGGCCCCCGGTCGGGTATGCGGGTATGCGTCATCAGAAGACCTGTAAAGCTGGTCTTCTGATGAATTGATCGTTTACTGCATTGTTGTTTTCCAACATTCTGCTATGAATCAATCAGTCTTGAAACGGTTTTACAGAGTACTGTTTCATTTCATCACACTTCCTTAATTAGTTGATTTGATTTTTTTACTCACTATTTTTTTTGGGGGGGTGGGTTTCTCAGTGCCTGGTGGGATGTCAGTAATTTAACATAGAGTAAGTGACAGAATATTGTGACTGTAAAGTTGAACTGTTTTGTTCATTCTTAGACTTTATTGGAGACTTTATTGAGAGAAGATGCTGGACACTTGAAGAGTGTCAGGCGTCCAGCAGAGTTGAATTCATTGCTTCATTAGAGACTGGCACATTTAGTTAATGATTCCAGGTAAAGAAACTCTAACTCCATTAATAATTTAATCAATAATGAATTGTCATTCATAATCATTATTCCAGATCCAATTTCTGTTTCCCAACAACGTCTCTAGAAGCTGCATCACTGGACTACAGTTGAACCCTCAAGAGTAAAACACAGGCTGTGCATTGAAAAGTTAGACTTTTTGCTGCTTCCATTCATTGCAAAGTTTTACATAGCCACCACCGTGTTCACTTATAAAACTTATTCAGCGGACGCAGCCTTATTACAGCAGTGATTCCCAATCCTGGTCCTCAAATCACTATTTGTCTTAGTACTTCCTCAACTTCATTGAAGTTATTTTTGTAACTATCTCTTTAGTACATCTATATCTAAAGTGTGTTTACTGAATCCATTTTAAAATGTGCAATAAATTACACATCTGAGGTTTTGTGTGTGTGTGTGTGTTTTTTTATTTTATTTAATTTTTTAAAACTGCAATGGTTTGTACAAAATGTGGAGACGATTACGCCTGCAGCTTCCTGGTTACTAATGCAACCGTCTCCAAGTTGCATTAGTAACACACTATTCATATTTCATTAGGATGCTGGTCAGTTATTCAATACACAATACCTGGTCAACAAGAGAGAGGTGAGCTTCCTCCGTTTGAAAGCTTCTTTAGAGAGATAATGGGCCTCAGTATTCTGTGTGGCTGAATGCCAAATACTTTGTTTTCCACAACTGGAGGAGCAGAGGGAGAAAAGTCAAGGTAGTTACTCAACCGTGTGTCAGGATATAATGCATTACCCTCAGTTAAGTGGCATAAATTGTTTATTAGCGGGTATTAAGTAATAGTAAAAGCCACATAAGGGAAGATGGGGTTTCCTGGAGACTCATGAATAAGATAACGTCTCTCAGGAGTAACAAGACCATGCACATACATTTGTATTCAAGCATGCGTATGCTTTTAATGTCCCGAGAATTGTGGGAATAGTTTGGAATCCCTTGTAAGTGGGTCATTTTATGAAACCCCATTGCTGCATTTTGCGACCTTTGCTTACACACAAGTTAAAGTTTTATGCAGCACATATATTTAAATACAGAAACCTGATTTAGTTTCATTTTTACATGTTTTATAGAAACCTTTACCTACAGCATGATGGACCAAACCAGTAGTCACATCTGCAGGAGAAAAAAAAAAAAGCCAAAGCCAAAGAGGTTGATGTTAAATCAGCAGAAATCTCTGAACAGTGGTTTGAAGTCATCCAAGCCACATTTACAACATATACAAGAAGTTGGAAGGGTTGGGAAAAAACACAGTGCTAGTTATGAGCAGGTGTACAGGCTTCAGAGTAACACTGGTGCGATCGCACGGAAGCACCAGTTTGTGCAGCTTTGAAACAGCCCAGACTCCATTTAAGTCTGTTGTTGTTGTGAATCAGTGGGGCCACAACAACACGTGTTATGTTTTTGTTTAGTACAAAAAACCCTCAGTGAAACATTTACTGAAATCCAGAAACACCAAAACAGACAACCAAACAGGCCGTAAGAGTTTATGAACGAGACTATTGGTTGCAATAACATGCTGAAGAAGGATTAATTGGCAGTCACATCTGTTGGCAATGCTGCATCATTATGATGTAATTATGACTTGGAATCCGATTGACTAAAAATAATTTTTTTTGTTTGAATTAGTGGAACATCTGAAACGATGAGTGAGGTTGACTAACAGGCTCCCGGTGATTTTTTTTAATTAGATGATTGTAGAACAATCATTTTTTCTGAGGAAAGAAGAAGTGATGAGAAAGAAATGTTCCACAACAAATGTGTTGTTTTCTTTTACATGCACATTACGTAAAACACAAATGCTTTTATTGCCTTTTGGGTTCAGAATTGTGACTTCAGTGTCTTTGTGTTTGCATGAAAGACAAAGACTGCCTTTTGTGCCATTTGGTGCACAAAACACAAGCATTAAGGTTTTCTTTGCTTCTTTTCATGACAGCATATTTTCATGAAGACTTTTTTTAAAGAAGGTGTGCACACTTTTTGAAGCAATTTCACATTTTCATGTTGTCTGAGTTTCCAGTCCTCAGTATTTCAAGCACTGTTGGCTGCGGTGCATTCAGAACCTTATTGCTGAAATCTTCAAGTATAGATTTTAATGCTACACCTGAAGTGACTAACAGAACCACGTACACACACACACACACACACACACACACACACACACACACACACACACACACACACACACACACACACACCCACACACCCACACACACACACACCTACACACACACACCGCTGGATCGCCCCACTTTTGCCCTCCGGCTGGGATTAGACCAGGAAATTGTCGTTTTCAGGGAATCATCCATCTTACTACAGCTCATCACGAAAGGGCCGAAGTGGGACTCTACACGGGAGCAACACAAGCCTCAAACGAAATATAGCTGCACTCAGATACATGTTTACAACAGAACACGAACCTTTGGCCAAAAAGAGAACGCCTGCTAGCTAGAGAAATATTGGAGGAAATATTTACAGTTTTTCTCAGCTGATCTAGCGTGTAATGTATTGCTTCTCCGCTTATTCGAGGGATTTTAATGGTTCAACTCTTCACACTATTCACACTGAGGCTTTGCAGAGCCCACAGTAAGTGATGCAAACTGTTGCCGAAGTAAAATAACTGAATGTCAGGAGGAAACCCGGCATATTCTGACATGTTTAGCCAGAGCTTTACAACCATTGTTGTTGTGGTCCAACGTAGCTATTAACTCTAAGTGTGGTGGCACACTTAAAATTTTTATTCAAACTAAATGAAATGAAAGAACAAAATGTTCAGATTAAAACATGTGCATGAGTTACATACATGATAATAACTTTTCTTTAATTTCCCAGCGTTTCTTTTGGCCAGATTCTGCATTTGTAGGACTTGAGTGTGAAAAATCGGACGCTGACAGCTTGGACAGGTTCACATGCACATTCGAGTTACTGCATTCCTTACTGCAACACACTACAGTATATCTCTGAACTTCATCCAATTTTTTTCCCCTTCCAAATTCTGCGAACGATTTCAATGTAAAGAAGAAAAGAAAAAAAGAAACAGAGAAAGCAAACAGGTTTCTCTTAGAGGCCTACATCACAGTCATTTGGGTGCAATTTGAAGCTATTAATACTTCATTTTTATAAATCGCGGGGGTCATCCCAGGGGTGTAAGAATATTTCCAAAACAGCTGGCTGTAAAACAGAGTTTAGTCTGGCAACAGAGAGCCAAAGTTGGAGGTCTGTTTAGAGTTACAGTCGAATCAAAGGTGATTTTATCCCCCCTCCTTTTCGGTACTTGTGTACATCGTAGTAAAATGATGGGGACTGACGGTTCTGATTAGAATGACACTATTGGGACTTCAGCACAAGAAGTTTTGCTGAGGTCCCTCTAAAATATAATCCTCTTCATTAGCGATGAAAAAGAGTCAACAACTGATTATGAATTCTGCAGATATGTTGGCTCATATACCAATGAACCAACATCGTCTGAATCAGAAAACGAGAAAACACTTTTCTGTTGGGTTGTAGAGATTATACGAGCCACTAAATAGAAATAAACAGAACATGATCTCAAACTATCATCTTTTTGCTCGTGCTTCATCCTTTTTTTTTTACTTATTTTTTAATTAGTTTTTTTGGCTCGTTTTTGCATTCTGCAAAATTTGGACATTGGGGACAGGTCTGATGTGTTCATGTTCATAAGTAACCACGGATAAACTGGAAACGGAAATTGTGAAATTTAACTTCTCCTGACTTTGTGCAAGAAAAGGCCACATGACAGCCCATCCCAGTCAGGTGACTTGCTCCCCATATAAGCAGCTAACAGGATTCAAAACCAGGTGTACGAACCTCTCAGTGGTATATAAACAATGCAAAACAAACTCAAACTTAGTCGACTGACTTTAGCGCTCATTTTGCCCCTTCTTAACATGCTCCACATATAAAAAAAAATGATGATAAGAGAGAAGGTTTCTCTAAAATGGAAGAAGTGACTGATCATAAAATGTGCTTAACATGAGAAACTCAAAGATGTGGCCTGAAGATTGTCCATTTACCCTACGAGCTGTCAGCATGATGTCTTTAATGTAGAGTACAGAGATGCAGGAGATTACCAGTCTGCAGGCCAGTGTCAGTCTCTACCTAAGTACACGGAGGAAGGCAGGCAGGCAGGCAGGCAGTTTCACGGCTTCCTCACCGAATGTGGCCGAGTGTTTTCATGTTCAATCAACCATCAAACGTGGCTAAGGCCATGCCACTGCATAGGGAAAACAACAGAATGAGCCCAAAGCCGCTGCAACCACCCTCAAAGCTTGGCACGTATAAACACAGGTTTGGTGGTAGAAAAAAGCTCGACAGGAGACCTCACCAGCATCTGCGCTTATCTGGAGCCATTCAGTGGACACATGAGCCCGGCTTTTGTTTATCCTAATTTTACAGCTTTTATTTCATCGATTCTGCAGCTGCTCGGAGAATTCTGGGAACTAAAATTGGATTTCTCCTGTTTGTTTGTGTTGTGCTGGTTTAGGGTTTTCTGGAGCAGAGTCCTGTGATCAACAGGCAAGCAGTGGGATATAATATGGACCATCTGCTGTTTCTTACAACGCAGGAGAAAAACAGAATTCGGGCTGGACATTCAGTTACAAATGTGTATTATTTCCTGTCCAAATGTGCTTAACCTGTAAGGTCACTGGATTTCTAGTGCTTAACTACAGTTATGAGAAGGCGAGAAGTGGTGAACAACTGAACGTGTTCCCGGTCCATCAAGGAGAAACAACGCCCTGATGGTTCAGAGCCATTTAGCATCATTGTTAAGCATGTGAGAAAACGTTAGGTGTTGACCGAGCTTGTGTTCCTTTGTCATAAGGCAACATTGCTTTGCACAATATGACGTTTTTATGTATTTTTTGTTATATTGCAATATTTACTTGCTCTTTAAAACAAAGGGGAAACTTTTCACAGTCACATCATATAGAGTTTCCTGAGGAACATGATCTTAATCTTTCTTAATGTTCACCTTTCCTATCAACGCAGATCATCGTTATCGCCATGACCACCATAAAACACAAGATGAAGCAAATAAGGTAACAGCAACAAGTAACAAGAAAGGTACGTCGTTAAACTAGTGAGTTAGAAACTAAAAATACATCAGCAAATGTTGGAAGAGTCGAAGTGGAGTATCCTGAGGCAGAAGAGATCACTACAGCTTCACTACAGCTGATGAGGCATCTTAACCACTGATGGTGTTTAAATGTGTGATGTTCAACACAAATTTTACCCATAAGGCTCTGTTTTATCCTTGCCAGTCCACTAACACACCAATGTAGACTGAAGCTGCTTGTTTTGAATTGACTGAGGACGAGTTGCAGCCTGCACAAGAACCAAAGAATATTTTGGATGCATTCTATTTAAGTCAATCTTTAGCGTAAGCTGCAAGACATAAAGGTTGCTCCTGAATTTACAGCTCCATTATAATAACAATATACCCAAAGTAAACACGAACTCACAAAGGTCGGGAAATATCCGAAGACATATAGTTTAGGTGTGTCGTGGCCCGCGGTTCTAACAAGCCTTTCAAGTCACATTTTTCTGTGCCATGGCAGAATGACCACTAACCACCAGAGCCAACAATTTCCTGTAAGATCGAAGGGTCTCCTGGCAAACCAGTGGACATGCATCTGGCTACAAGGAGAACAAAACCCACATCCACCACATTAAACATAAACATAATGTATGTGATGACTTGAGTCACAGTGGGCGCTCCCATCATACAAACTGGGTATACAAAGCATGACAACACATTCACCATCAGTCACCTCACTAAAGGGCTCTGGTCGTACCAAACCTTTATTTGTCATGCACCATAATGGGCCAGTAACTCCTGTGGCGTGAGGAAAGTAGATGTCAGCGTCTGCCTCACAAAGAGAAAATATTTCAAAGCACCTGTTTATTGCTATTATTAGCAAGCTCCATGAAAAAAAAAAAAAAAGAGAGAGAGAGAGATTGTGGTTTGTGTGCATCTGGTGTGGCTTAATATAGCAACAAGCTACTGAAAGGCAAATTACCATAAAACCACACATGTACGGGCTTAAAGTCTACCTCTCTTTGTACCATTAAAAACTAATTAAAGACTTCAAAGAGCCTCCATTACAGAAGTGGTCTTCTGCTTTTGGAGAAAACAGAAAGCTCTCTCTGAACACTAGCGGTGTGCCCTGTTGCGGTGTCAGTTCTGCCGGAGGGTATTAATGTGGTCAGGGTGACTTGTTATGATCATAATCTGCTGCATATGCCGACGCAGCTGTCTGTGACTTTAAAGTAGTTTTTTGAAGAAACGTTATGACAGAGATGCTCTTCTAGAAACGCTTTACATCTCAATCCAAGCTGTTCAGAGATGTGACGGTGTGACGTCGCAGCGAGGTTTTTATTTTTTATTTTTCTGAGGCCAACATAACCGAGTTTGTGACTACTAATTGGGACTGGAAAGACGTGTTTTCGAATTCCTTTGCTGATAAAAGTCTTTTAAAGTTGACCAAGGTCATTTTGGAAATGTTTCTAGCAGCTTCGTACATCCAGAGGCTGGAGTTTCTGCCGGTTTCTCTTCCCAAAACTCAAGCTCAGCTGTCTGGGTTAAAATTACGTGTGATAGGCATATTGTTGAGTCTTTTCCCAAACAACATTAGCTTGTAGGCAGAGAACAACAAACCAACAGACAATATTACATAATAAACATGTAAAGAAACTTTCAGAATGCTTTGTGTTTTTTCTCATTTTTCTTCACTATCCAATAATTACTGTATTTGTTGAACATAAATGCTGCCTCATATCCTCTGAATTTATTTGGCCGAATACAAATGTACGCAACTCTACGGGACCATACAACACTTTCCCTCGTTCCATTTTCAAATAACTTTGGCAACTTTATATCTCATCATTAGAATGTACCAGAACAAAATGTGAAAACATCGAAAATGTGTCGTTACTCTTTGCACAGCACTGTGACTTATTCGTTTATCCGTTTAACCTTTTCTTCCCAGTCTGGAATAAAAGTGAAATAAACACAGGAATCAAAAAAAATAAATAAATAAATAAATAAAACTCCACAGAATTAATCACGGTTGTTACAAATTCTGAGTCACACGACTGCAGATGTCGAAGGAATTTCAGACGGACATGCACCTGAATATAAACGGAAACAGGCAGCAGCATTCTTCCCCGCCGCTGCTGCTAAGTGGAAGAGAGCGGGGTGGCGGAGTTCAGCGCGTTAGGCATCACCACCGACGCATGAGGCATGCGAAACATCTGCGAGGCATTTGTCGAATTAAAACTAAATTAATAAATAATAATGGACGCCTGGTGCTCGGCCAGGATGTGGAGTCCGGTTAAATGGCACATGGTTTTATGGTTTGCATTAATTTACCCATGGCTTTTGGTCGTTTGGCAGCGGGCTGAAATGAAAGAGGCTGGGCCCTGGGCAAGACACATCATATTTACTATTGAAAAATGATTGTACATTGGAGCTGGTGTGTTTTTATTCCACCTCAGTTTTTCCATTGGAAACCACAGAGTTTGAAGTGCAAATGCGTCCGTGCTTGTCAAGAGGTTAATTTAAGTGTGACTATAATGTTCCAGCTGCGCATACCGACAGCGGATGATAAGCAGCCTGATAAGGCATTAATGCTCTTATGGAAAAATAGCTTAAGCATGAAAAGTCAAACTTGCAACAGTTGCTTAGATCCACTGATACTAAAAGTCAGTCATGCCAGTGGTGTGAAATTAATTTGAATTCAATCTATTCACATTTAAGGCAGTTGTTTGTTGTGGAGGTTTTTTGTATGTATTTGCATCCAAGTATCTCCAAAAACCTTTACTGAATGAAAATACATGCGCTGTGGACTTTTAACGTGGTTAAATGCGTCTGATTAGTTTGTCTTCTTTGGTTTTACAGTTTCATCTTCTCTGCACTCTCATGTGGATGCTGCTTTTAAGCAGTCAAAGTAAAGGAACGTGCTTTTTTAAAAAGACATTTATGCACCACAGATGGCGTCTCATGCCGTTTTCCAGCTAACAGGTAATAGAAGAAGTTGTAAACGCTTTCTCCGTTTCGGAGTTACTCAGAAAGGAGCAGCTTGCTCACAGATGCTGCTGGTGTTTTATCAGCGACGAAAATCAAATTGTGATTCAAAAGCTCTTAACAGTAAGTTCTGATGTAGAAAAATGAAAGCTACTATCCTGTCCCCTACCTCTAAAACAAAATAAGAACAAAACACTTGGTCAGTCCTTAATGTTTAATTTATTCACAGCGAATGTGCTTGGGCAGACCACAGGGGCTAATTTCAACCCATTTTGTAGATAACCACAATACAAAAAGAGTATTTTTTTGATAATTAGCAAGTGATTTGCTGGCCGCAACATATTTCTGGACTTCCTGCTTCGCAGTGATGGTGGCTTGAGGCTCTGTATGGGGATCAAAGTCTCTTCATACACCATTAACCAGGAAGTGCTGCAATAACAGAAAGCTGTTGCCAGTTTTGACACCCCTCACAAACTTTCCAGCATGTGTTTTACTTTTTAAATTGATTTTGGGCAACGTGTTTTAACTACTCACTTGCAGCGGCATTACAGCGATTACTGAGTTTGAGGTTATTCATTCACTTTAAGCCTAAGATCTATTATGAGGCCAGAACCAATTTCTATTCTTCTTTAAGGTCTGACTTATAGATTCGTACTTTACCAGGTTCTAGTATTCGTTTCTCTAGACTAACATACATAAAAAGTCATTTAGATTGCTTTTTATTCAACAGAAAGTGACATAATTATAGGAATATCTCCCTTTCCATATTCCTCAAGGTAAGCAGTAAGATTATAATTTAATCTCAAGCTCAATTCAAAAAGTGCATCATGGACCACAAGATGTTGGTGGATGTGTTTAAATGCCAAAAATCTTATTTTTATGCATTTAATTAGTAGGAAAAAAATATTTTTTTCTGTATTTGAGTTGCTGCTCACCAGCTGGAGCCAAGCAAGGAAAAATTGGCCAACTAATGAATCCGTTTCTTAAATATACAAGAAGATTTATTTTTTTTTTTGACAGATGTTTAATTTGATACTCAGAGAATATTTCTCTAACTCTCTAATATCTTAGTTTAACTATAAAGATCAAATTAGGGACATTGTACTTTGAAGGGAATCTTAATTTGATAAACTGAGCACTCTCATATTATGCACAATTTCTGGTTCAACACTGGTGTTTTTTAATTTTTTTAGATGCTAAAAAATATATATACATATATTTACAGGAACTAAACATTCCTGTAAGTAATTTATTAAATTATTTTTAATGCGTGTTAATGCGTGTTTGTTTAATCCATGCTTAAGAACCCACATACAGAAAGAAAAGAGTGGAAGTGTGAACACGACATGTACTTTTTATGCTGATTTCTCATAGAGGACTCATTGCAAAATTCTTTACATAATTAAGTTAATATAATCTGTTGGTGTTTATTTTGCTTCTTCACATTTTTAACTCATTTAGTGGGTTTTTTTTTGTTGTTGTTTTTGTTGTTCCAAATAGTTTCAGGTAATAAAAGGAGCTATTTTCTACCGGATGACTCATGCCAATTAAGTTGTTTTGGCAACTTAATATCAAAACCCTTTTTCAGGACATTATACATCCACTTGAGCAGTCAGAGTAAGTAAAAGAATAGTAAAAGAAAAAAAAAAAAAAAGGGTGTCTGGAGCGCAGGCAGATCTGCAGGCTGCAATAAAAACAGATAGACTTATAATGCAAATCACAGCATGTGCTCATAAACACACAGGGGACAGGAACCCCAAAAACTGGCATTTCCTTCTAATGTTACTTTAAAATTCGCTGGTTTGGATGAAAGTCTGAGTGTCATTTTCCATCCATCCTTTTAGACGTGAGAACTGGGATTAAATCTAATCCAAACTCTGCATGAGCACCAGAACATCTGCAGCGACAACCAATGATGGCATAGTTACTTTGAAAAAGTAACTTTAATCAGATTATGGATTACTTGATTTGGAAAGTAACTAAATCACATTTAAAGTACCTTCTTAAGTTACTTTAATCAGCTGCTAACAACAACAATGTGAAAATTACATTGAGCTTTGCCGGTACTTAATTGCAAGTTATTTTATAAAGGTAATAACAACAATGTGTCTCCACTTATATGGTTGTGAACTGAAGAGGGGCTTTTTTAATGGTTACCACAGTACAAAAAACTTTAGTAATTTGTGTTTTTGTGTGTTTCTATTGTCTGGATTTTAGTTTTTTTGAACCAGTCAGAGAATTTTAGAATAAAATAAGAACTGAACAAGACATTATTCCTCCATTAATTTACAATTACATACAAATATATAAAAATACATAGACAACTGCTGAAACTGTACTGTGTTTGTTGCTTAGGCGTAAAAAACACTGCTCAGTTATTTTATCCTTTGGGTCAAAGTTGCATAACAGGTCACACATGGAAACAGAGCTCCAGGCTGCAGTCATACTAACCTGACCCAGTCAGCTGTTTGCTCGTTGCACACATATTTCCATGAAATGTGAAGCTGAATAATATTAGTAATGTTGCAGAAATTTTTTTGAATTTTTAAATTTATTGTAATTATCCCTCTGTCCAATTTTATAAATAATAATAATAAAATGAAAAATGAATTCAATAAAAAACTTGAACAAAAGTAAAACAAAAGAGGCTTTTAAAAGACATCCTATTTTATTTTCATGACTGTAAGAGCAGTGACCTCTTCTAGAGCCAACAGGCAGCGATGTTTTGACCAACTCCTTATAGTTGTGATGTCAGATCATGTTTGCATTCACACTGTACTGGTCGGAAAAGTGAGGGGAGGTAATTTCTTCAGACATCAGGAGTCACTGAGGAGCTGTAACCTACACCTGAAACGTCCAACATCATGTTTTTAAAAGGACTTTAACGAGCACTGCGCCTTTCAACTCCATTGTCGAAATACATACTTCAGCCTTGGGCTCGTTTCAAGTTAAATTATAAACCAGTCTGCCTCTTTAGTAATCGGCAAACGTAAAACATCTTCTGTGTTATGCGTTCAGTTAATCATAAGCATGCTCGTTTCAGAAGGGTGTTGAATTGAGAAGTTTCTGTTAAGAGTAGTAACTTTGAAACTGAGAGCTTCAGGAGACACACTCGGAGAATATCAGTTCCCCAAACCCTGTTTGCAGAGAGAGGAAGACAGACCCGGCCAGGCAGTTTGTTTGCATTCCCACATACTGTTTATATAAACAATATACCATGCAGTGCAATCATGCTCTGTTGGACTGTAAGTGTTTCTGTAAGGAAGCGAGTGTGTGCGCGGCCGTAGGCTGGGTGCGTGCGCGCGCACGCGCAAATCATGAATCATCTCCTCTAAGATCTGCTATTTGACAGCAAAGTGAAACCATTAGCCCTAACAAGATGTGGACCGAGTCGTTTCATTCACAAAATCTGATACAATTTGAGGTTCCTAACAACAAACTTCTGCTGCGCAGGGATGGAAAACATCATCCAGAAGTCCCAACATAACAGACTTTACTCATTTAGTTTGGCTTGTCTTTGGATGTTCATGTTTTGGAGTAATTTATTTTAACTGCAACAAAAAAGATTCATATGCAAAAGTTGTTTTTCTTGACATAAATTTTGACATTTAGCTGGTAGCCTTAAAAAATGGTTGAGCATGGCAGTAATCAGTGTTCTGGTTTAATATGCATAGTTAACTTAATCCTCACCTTCTTTTAAAGCATTAACTTCAAACTAGCTTTACTTGAAAGCATTTATGATTAATGTGAATAAGTATTGACGTGAGGGCTATTTGTCGTTTTGCTGTTACTTCAACAGATTTCGTTAATCGCCATATTACGTCACACAACATATTGCAAAATATTCTATTTTGTGAAATATACTCTTTTCTTGTTTTTTGTAATATGAGAGTTTCATAAATTTACCATCATCTGTTTTTGAGAAAACAAAAGCAGGAAAACTGCATTTTTCAAAAAACTGAAAATACGCTGAGGTTTGGAGCATCATAGATTTCTGTTTGTGGCGGCAAATACTGTGATAGAGCTTGACTTCTGATTGGCTGGACGACATTATGTGTTTCTTGAAATGTTTGAAGTGCTGCAATAAAATTAGTAAAGAGGATTAAATGTAAACGCTCTGAGAGAAACTGTCAGTGACATGGAAGAATACCGCACCAGAAGGTGAATATTTACGTGCACACACAGAGCAAGACGAGAAAGAAAATTAAAACATTGTAGAGGTGGTCCCAAATCTTTGGACAAATATGTGGAAAACTCTGAATGTCCACCGTAAAATATTGTGCACAAATCTCTCCTGCTGTGAAGTTGTTCCTCTTCCTAAGCCCTGGGATCCTTGTTAGCAAGCAAGGCATCATGAACTCTTTAAAATACCACAACATCTTAAATACGAATCTTGACAACTCAAAATGCATCATCACTATGTCTTATAATGATGCAAAACACATGGCCAGCTCACCACAGAAATAGCTCAGGAACACAAAAATCAACCTCCTTTCATGGCCCTGTCAGTTCCCAGGCCTCCGTCTTTTAGAAAAGCAGCGGGCCGAGCAGAGGAGAATTAGAGAACGCGGGAGAAGCCCAGGAGTCTGGACGATGAGGAGAGGTGGGTCAAAGAGCCCTCCCTCTGTAAGGTCGAACCTTGTGAAACATTTTTGGAGACGCATTTTACTGCTTTGGCTTTTCTTTCTTTTTGGCCTAGTCAGACTTAAAACAAGCAGTTTTACAATTTACAATCTCTGTGGTAAAGTAAGCTTCATGCAGCTTTTGTGTTGAATGGACTCGCGAATGGAATCCATGTTCTCATCTGTCTCACACACACACACACACACACACACACACACACACACACACACCCCCACACACACACACACACACACACACACACACACACACACACACACGCACTCGCGTCGGTGAGAGAAAAGTGTATTTTCTCACTCGCTTTCTAACCGTTACTCTAAGCAGAGAAGTTGTTTTCTCTCCAAACCAAACTGAAAACTGCAGAAAGCAATAGCAACCTCCCTTTTTCCTCAGGTGAACTACGTCCACGCACGAACGAATTCCCCTTTACTACCAGCACATACAACAACACAGCTGCAATAGCAAAGAGCAGCCAGTCCATTCCTGCGGTGTCAGAGTCCAGGAGTGTCAAGAGAGCTGACCTCCAGCACACAGAGGATAAAACTGATTTACTGCCGCTCTGCTGGCTGCGCCGCACTTTATAAAACTGTCCTGAGCAAAGTTATGACCCCAGGTAACACATGCAGACACACTCATAGGCACATTGGCACACTGAAGCGACTCCGGGCCGTACGTGTGGTGCGTAAGCACTCGCGCTGAAAGATGGGTGGAAACTCACACCCGAGTACGACTCGCCGACGATGACGCTTAAACTCGGAGACGTGGAGAAAGTAACAAAGCGTACCTTCGGAGGGGAAAGAAGAAAACGGACACTCATAAAATGATGAGATCAACACAAACATCTTAGCACCGCCCAGAAACCATTACAAATCCAAGCCAAAATGAGCAGAAATGGCCAAAGAAAAGTAAAACAGAAACAAGGCCGATGTAATAAAAACTAAGTGTCGTGAGGTGTTTGTTGATGGACCCAAAATACAGAGTGGAGCTGGGAGCACGGGTCATGTTGAATGTTGAGATAAAAAAAAGAAATTATGAAATAAACTAGCAAAATAAACCACAGGGAACACAGGGAGCCAGAGGCAAAACAAAAACAGGATTCCAGGGAAAAATTGACAGCAGGGAGTTAACGGGATGGAACAGGAGGAACCAGCAAAGAGGAGCGAAAGGAGCAGAAAGTGTTTAAATAGAGCAAACGTGCAACAATGGACCAGGAGGTTGCAGGTGTGAGGGGAGAGAGAGAAAGAAAGTGGCACAAGGAGGGGAGGGAAAATACACAGGAGACCAGGAAATAAATCTAACACTAAAGAATAAGTAGACCTAAGGAACACAGTTAAACTAAAGCGCAAGGAATAACTAGATACAAGAAATAAACAAACTTTATTCCATGACTGGAATAAGGTAAAACAAGCTGGGCTGATGATGCAATTAAAGAAAGAGACTAAGCAACAGAATAATACCAACACACCAAAACAACTCGAAACTCAGGATCTAACAGGATCCAGACCTAAAACAACACAATATGCTGACAGACATTTCCTAACGTATATTATAACCTATAATATTCCTCACACGAAAGAGGAATCCAGATTGGTTTGATTTCTTTTAACGTCTGCTAAGTCAAAGTTAACTTCAGCAATGCACATCTGAATTAATCTGAAAACAACAGTAACATATTTTGTGTGTTTTTAAGCGCCACAGCAACAACAAAACACTCCAAACGCAATCAGATTTGCTTCATGTATAAAGCAACAAGAGGGAAAGGTAGCCGGGTTTACATGCGAAACTGACATTTTACAATCTAAAAAGCCGAATAAAACTGCGTTCTCGAGGCAGAGGAAAAAAAACGAATATCGATCCCAGATCTGGAGAGTTTTATATCATTTCACTGCAACAATTAGCAGAATTGTTTTTAATTCAATCACACTGGAGGGTATTTGAGGACAAACATCTTGCTTATAGTCACGCCACAGTATTCATGTCAGATTTACTTCTCTGGTGTAAATGTGCCACTCCAAACCTTTCAATTTTATTAACCATTTTGACGTGACACTTTTGTTGTGTTTTTATGTGTGCTTAGGCATTAAAGGAAACACACTTGAACAACAATATAGTATCAATATGGTAAAAATCTTGTCTGAGAATTTTTTTTTTTTATGTATTTATTTGTCAGCTGTGGTTTGTTACTTTCATTTCCCGGCCCTCTGTCTTATTGTTGAATCATGAACACTGACTACTGAGGTCTGCAGTGACTCAGATGTTGCCCTGGGTTCTTTTGTGACCTTCGGATGAGTCGTCAGTGCGTCCCTGCAGTTACAGTTTGTTGGTTGGGCGAGCTTGTGAACGCTCACCACTGTTCCATGTTTTTGATTTTTGTGGAAAATGTTTCTGACTGTGGTTCACTGCAGTACCAGAGCCTTAAAGAACGTCCTTGTTACCCTTTCCAACACTGCTAATTGTCCATAACGTTTGCATCTCAACTGCCCTTGAATTTCACGTCCATAATTTCACGCTTGTGTCTTATTTTTAAATTGTTGGGGATCTAAACGCAGACACTGGCTATGAGCTAAGTTAAGAAACGATGAGCTATAGATACGTTTAAACTGAGGGGGCAGATAAACTTACTCTACTTCCCATATGCTTTCTGAGGCAGATGCCAGCGTTAGCATTGCTACCTGCTGTTGTAGAACCAATCTTAGCTTGTCCATTAGGTTTACACCATATGTTTTGTTGTGTACAAAATACCAAAATGCTCCCACACGTAAGTTAGCCAGCTCATTCCTTCTTTTTTATTCCTTCAAACTTTGTGAACGCACAGCATTCCTATCATAGCGGAAAATAAATAGTCTCAAACGTGAAGCAAGACTCTTCATATCACCAGAGCAAGTCATCCTGACAGCAAAATTGCTGTTCAGAAATTTAAGATGAACTAAAAATAACTATTCATAACTTACTCATAAACCAAACTGGCCGTCGCCAACATGTCACTGTAACCTGTAGGCTCTGCTTCGCTCCTGTTTTCTAACGATACAGTGAGGAGGCGTGGCGTAAATCTGCCATCTTTTACTCCTTCTCCCTTTTTCTGAAAAGAGGAAAAGCAGAACCTCAGTCTCATGAGTTTAAATCACCCACCGCTGCCACACACTCCCATTGCCCTGCTCGTCCGTCCAACTCCGCAGCTGCATGCATCGCTGACACAAAGCAGACCTGCTTTGCTTTATCTCGTCATGACACGGAGCTACTGGAGGAACAACGCAGAGCTCAGGGATTCAGCCTAAATGGGTGTTTCAGAGCACCCATGATATCTCATTAGCTGCGAGATTGTGTTTGCTGAACGGCTAATAATTTGATGAAAAAACAACAAAGAGGTGACAATGAACAGATGTTTATTTTAGGGACTCGTTTTAACTACAGAGCAGCAGAAATCATATTATCTGCATATGCAAAACCTCAAGAAAATCCTCTATTTAAAGAACTAAAGTTGCAAAAATATTATTAAAACAATTTGGTATCGTGGATATTACTCACATCATCTGTTCTATAAAAACCTCTAACCTTTTGGCATTTTGAACTGCAAGTTCAGTGGCAAAGTTACAGAGTTGAGACTGAGCAGATGTTCTGTGTCTTATCTTGCCGAGCTAGACAGCAACTACAGTCAACTCTCCGTTTTTAGGAGCATGTCTGCCTGTCTGATGCCCCGTTTTTCAGCCAGTCACGACACTGACTGGCTGCTAACAGCTGATCACCACCAGCTGTTCTGCAGTACACTCGATGAATGGGCCCATTATTAACGTTATCTGACTCAGAGAAATCAGCTGGTCAACTGGCTCTGATTGGTGACCGGCCAGTCAGGACTGGACCTTTTCCGCCCAGTGAAGGCATCGTGCATATGAGGGCTGCCATTGAGAAGTCTGCAGTGTGGAAGCTGTTACTTAGAGAGAAAAAAAACATTCAGTAAATTTTGGTATCAGCGATGCTTTTAATTAAGGCACAAGAGAAGCAATGAAGGCAAGCAGCGTCTAGAAAAGAAAATATCATTTCTGCAGAGGAATGTCGGCTTCCCATTCACGTCGAAACAACAGAGAGTTAGATGTCAGCAGACAAGAACCTGAAATTATTACAGCAATGGTTTCTGTTTTTACCATTTCAAAGCGTCCAGTTCAATTTCCCATAGAATGACATGGAATATGAATGTGATAATCACTCTTACTGCGATGCAAGGACCAAGTTTGGCATCAAGGTTCAGTCAAGCCCCACTTTGCAGAAACAAAACAAACAAACAAACAAAAAAAAAAAAACATCACAAGCAAAAATTCAACATGGCTGCCACTTGAGAGAAATTTTAAATAATTAACTTCTAAGTTGTTTCTTAACTTTGTTAAAGCTACATCCTTTGTTGCTTTTTTCCTGACTTTTCTTATTCCAGTAAGTGATTTAATGTGTTAAATCTGCCGTAGCAACTTCAGGATTTTTATGAAGAAAGCCTCAGGCGACAATTTACTTTTGTTTGTCCGCTTAAGGATTTGCTTATTTGTCACACCTAAAAGTTTCAGATCACTGAAAATATTTCAATATCAAAGATGAGCTGAGAAAATACAAAATGCAGTTTTTTAAATAATCATCTGTTCAGGGAAAAGAGCTTTCGAACCAAACTCGTCATCTATTTGTGAAAATATCGTCGCCCCTCTTGTCAACTCATTAACTGTGATAAAACCACAATGATTTCAAGATCCACATCCAGGTTTGATTGTTACATGACTGGCAGAATAAAGGACACATGCAAATAGAGCCAGTCTGACAGCATGAAGTAGGCTAAAGGCTCTTGAGAAATGTGCTTCCTGATGTTTTTCTCCCCTTCAAGAGGACCAAGCAGCTGTTACCGGGGGTTCTCCACTGTGGTCATAGCCTTTATTCTGCAGCTTGGGAACTTTTATGCACATCCATAAAAATATGACTATAAATCATAAAGATGGCCCGTGTGCGATCCACATTTTCAAACAGCAGTGCATGGTTACAGGTTCAAACAATGATCACAGTCAGGAACGTGGTAAACAACGTTTTCAGTCACTGTCGCTGTTTTGTATGGAAAATGTAAGGTGGCTTGATTGAAATCTCTCCTATCTGGTGCAGATATTTGTGGATATCTATAAAGCCGGATGTACAAAAACTGTAGTCGATAATAATATGCCCATTTTAAAAAAAGGGAAAAAAGCTGCACACTGAAATACCAGAGGAACTGAGGCTGGAGGGATGGAAGAATCAAAACCTCACCAGTAACTTTAACCAGGCAGATCAAGCTCATATATTCTTCTCATGCCCAGCCACAGCTGACCTCTGGAAAAACTTGACCGATTTTAATCTACTCGGCGTTCGGTATTCATCTGGAGTTGTTACCTTGTTACTTAGTGTACCCTCAAGGGGACCATACTAAAGTGACGTACATTTAATCAGAATTATCCTTGTAGTTGCGAAAAAAAAGTCATCGCAAGATGTTGGCTCAGCAGAGACACGCCCTCAATGGCTCTCTTGATACAAAATGTCGAACACATAAGAGCAATGAAATTTATGACCTACACCTTCTGCCTACAACAGCACAAAGGGGGAAACAAGCTGGGAGAGATGGGACTCTTTTACACAATCTTTGGTAGATTGACAAGTAACTTGTATGTATTTTTATTTTATTTTATTTTATTTTATTTTGCATGCCTAAAAAGAAAGAAGGGAGTCCAACCAACTTTGATGCAGGGAAATTAAACACGTTCATCACTAAAATACATGGATGAAGAGGCAAGGCTTGTGGGTTTCGCACTTCCACACACACATAACAAACATTTGGGCAACGGCAAGTGCAAATTTACACCCCTGCAAATGAACCAAAGTTTGTAGCATAAAAGCAAATCAGAGCTTTTGTCCTCTCAAATATTAAACTTGAAGTTGGACGCGGCTATTTTTCTTTTTTGTAAAATGTTTCCACAAACGGTGCACGTAAGACAAAAAAAAAGAAAGAAAGAAAGAATACTGGCTCTACAAAAGCAGTGACTGATAAGCTCCAAAATCTGATTGTTGTAGCTTTGGTTTCACTGGATCAATTCTTTTTGTCATCGTAACGTCACAAAACAGGCGAACTGCTTAAATGATAAATCTGAATATTTAAACTTAGCTTTATTGTTTGATCCGACTCATCCAAGCCTGTGTCTGCTTTTGCCGACTGAATAGCATAGAGATGGTACGAGTGTCACACTGTGTGTGTGTGTGTGTGTGTGTGTGTGTGTGTGTGTGTGTGTGTGTGGGGGTGTGTGTGTGTGTGTGTGTGTGTGTGTGTGTGTGTGTGTGTGTGTGTGTTTTGGGGGTGGGGTCAGTGGACACAAGCATTGTTCACCTTGTATCCCAACAGCCCGGACCTGCAATTCACACGGGATTAGCTGTGCCAATAAATAGCACTTTCTTTCTAATTGAATAAACATCAAGAGTGTCAGTGTTGATCTCTGTCATTGTCTCTGCCCTCCGCACTCCGCCAAGTGATCCCAGGATTAAAGCTGTGTTGGTTCAGGCCGGGTCACTGGAGACAGACTGGAGCTCGCATCGAGACAGCAGGAAGAGTGTGAGGCGGGGAGGCTGGGGCGGCGGGACCGAATGAGTGCAAGCAGAACATATGGAGGGAAAAGAAGAGGGTGGAGAGATTATAACGAGGGCTTGATGAGGATACTGAGATTCCTTTAAGGTGCGGCGGGACCATCGGACCACAGATTTTACCTTGAAACACTATACGACTTTTTAAATCTTCTTCTTTTCGTTTTAGGTGTTATCATGTGGCACAAAAACATTTTTATGAATTTCAAAATTTGATGCAACGTTCCTTTTTGAGTTTTTTTTTCTTTGTCTCTTTTTTGGTCTGACTTACATGATTCGGACCATGAAACAAAGTGAACCGTGCAGAATAATTCTCCCTCCTGTATTTGAGGCCCGGTTCTGTATGACACCGACACCAAGGGGAAAGCAAAGGAGGCCAATCGAGTGTTTCTGCACAGGGCCTCTTCTATCCACAGGTGGAGCTCCTATGTTATTTCAGCCAGAGGTCATTGTCACCCCCTCTAAAGGAAGGAGGGAAGGATGACGGGTTGGGTGAAGCGGGTGGAGGACAGGAGCCTTCATTGCCTGCTTGGCTTGACAAAGAGCTGTTTCTGCCCAGCTGAACAGTGAGCCTGTGTGTGAGAGGAGAGACTGGGGGGGACAGGAGTGTGGACGATTTCTTACATCATGAAAGTACAAACCCCCACCACACACACACACACACACACACACACACACACCCACACACACACACACACACACACACACACTATCTCTCAGCTGTGTTCTGACCTTGTGCTGACCTGAGCCAGTATCTGGTTCACCTGTCCACAGGGGTCTCCTCCCTCTGGTTTCTACTCATCACTCTCTGTCCAGCTGCTGGGCCTCGCTGGACCGGACCGGGAGCTATTTTCAATCTCTCACGAGAAGAGAAATTATTGATGTGGTGTTTAAGGAATTCACATCAAACTGGACTGGAATTAAATTCATAATCAAAGAACAAATGATTTGTGAGCAACACTAACAAAAATGAGCCCACTATATTCAAATAAATGTTGAAAAGAAAAACTAAATCCATCAAAACGTTTATTCTTGACATCTCAATGCATTTACTGAGCGTTTTATGCGACAGACAAACTCGATTCACTGCGCAGTTGTGAAATGGGAAGAAGAGGAGCCATCATTTGAAAAGTTTTTGCAGATAAAAAAAATCTGAAAAGTGTGGTGTACATTTGAAAGGGGATTGAATGAAAATTCACAAATAAGTCTTAAGATTGTTATTAGTAAGTAAATTAAAAATAAATAAAACACTGGTTTCTTTTTCTGCATTTTATTTCTCAATAATGCATTAACCTGTGCTGTTTCTTTTTATTATTATTTGTTTTGGGGTTTTTTTTTACAGGCAAAACATCAAGTAAATATTAAAGTGCATGTTAAAGCACTGGACCGGACGGGGATCCAGTGAAAGGGAACGTGAAGTAAACAAAAGGACAGACTGCACACAGACAAGGACCAGGAACACAGAAGTCGTCTGATGGTCCTGCCGCCGTCAAAAAGCCGGAGTGATGATCAGAGAAGAGCGCTGCCTTTTACCCCTGCCTGACACCCATCCATCCGCCTTTTGTAACAGGAGTGCATCAGAGCAGCAACCAACAAAGACAGCTGGACCAGTGTGAGCCGAGAACTCACCACAATAAAAGGTCACGGGGAATATCTCTTCACGTGTGTTGCCTGACAGCGATATCCGTGACTTGGTCTACTTAGCCTCTGTCGTAACATCAAAGCACACAGGTGAGAGCGGCATTGTGGGCGCTGAGCTCTCGGGTTACTCTTTCAGCTGCGGGAGGGCATATCAAAGAGGGGCCACTTGAAAAGTGCAAAACACAGGCTCACAAAGAACATGACACAAACGCAAGGACATGTAGCGAATGCAGACGCATCCTGGTAAATATTGACATTACGTGTTGTGACAGCGTGAGCAGAAATGTGTGTGCATGTAAAAAAAAAATCTAATAATAATAATAATTTCTTTACTTTGAATTGAGCCCTACCATCTTCACCGGTCCAAAAAAATAAACGAATAAATAAATGAATAAATAATAGATTAAGAGTTTGAAAAAAAACGTTTTTTTGATTTATGCAAAGAGTTGAAGAAACACAATAATGATTTGCCATGAAATTCTGTGTGAAGGTTTCCTGCGTGCAGTTGCATTTTGTATATTATATTGAAAAGGCGAGGTGCAA
This sequence comes from Poeciliopsis gracilis, assembly GCA_911649635.1. Taxonomy (NCBI): domain Eukaryota; kingdom Metazoa; phylum Chordata; class Actinopteri; order Cyprinodontiformes; family Poeciliidae; genus Poeciliopsis; species Poeciliopsis gracilis. The sequence goes on from CAJVRI010000287.1 coordinate 4,246,803, forward strand.
AAGGACCGAACAAAAAATAAATTGTCAGTAGTACCATTTAGTTTTGTAGCCTGCGTTGAGTGGTATGAAATAAAAAAATTATTTCCACATGCCTGCCACTTTGAATAACAAATGAAGATCAAAGACCATAACAATAGTTCTTCTGTAAAGAGGTCCATATGTCCATTTTTTTTTTTTTGTTTGTTTGTTTGTTTTTACTGTAACCCTTTACACTAGAGACTAAAAGTGAAACCAAGACAACAGACAGTTTTCCAAGATTAGTCAATATTAACTCCAACTTGATCTTTTTCAGGTTTGTACTAAAGAGCCAAAACTTTAGTCGAACTTTCAGTCATTTGAAATAAGAGGTGAACATTTGCTTTTGCACTGAACCAGTCCAGCTAAATGAGAATGAAGAGTTCACTTTGTAAAGTTCATTTACCCGGCATTGCATTAGTGGTTTGTCCTTTTTAAGTATGAAGTGTTTCTGCTCAGCATGTTGTGAAACCGCTGTTTTAACTGAGGTCATGTTTTCCACTTGGTTGGAGATCCGAGTTGGTCGTGACAGATTTGGCACATTAGTCAGGATCTCATCTGATCCAATGTCTGCTTTGGTTTTTGAGACATTATCTGTGATATGGTCATTTCCAAAATATGCATCTGGAATGACATGGACTATTTCCAAGTTGCAGATTCATTCCTTTCCGAGAAAATTTGTAGAAGCGTATAAAAAGGAAACAGTTATTGTTATATGAAGCGTTTATTCTCTTCCAGAATAAAAGAAAGCGTCCCTTCTTCTTCACACAGAAGAATACATTCTGTGCATTTTGTTGTTTAAAAAAGCAATTTGAAGATATTTAATTTTAATTTAAAGGCTAGAAACATTTCTAAAAAAAAAAAAAAGTATGTTTATTAGTGCTCTGTGCATTTTGTTGACAATAACTCTGAAAGACTACTGCAAGAGAAACAGTATGTCAAAACTATTTATTTTGTGATCTATTTTCCACATTAGTGTTGCAGTGTGTTGCTGTAAATACATGTTTATTCTCATATAGGCCTTCATTTCTTTTTGTTAAGAGAAATGTTTTGTTTTTGAATCTATGTGCTACTTTGAGTGCATCTGTAGGATGGCAAAAAGTTTAAAATGTGTGCACCGATATGTAAGACGCACAGTTCTTCTTTAGCTTTACAGTACAATGGTCAAAAATCAGACATATTCTGATATGAACTAAAGAGTCACATTTGGAAACATAAAAAAAGCTGAAACAAAAACAAAAGACATCTGTAATGACAGTGGTGCTTTTTTTTTTTTTTCACACAAATGTAGTCAATTCAAATGTGCGTCGCAAATACACTCAGGACGCGTTATCTCTTCAGCACAATTTTTTTTTCTCTCTCTCTTTCTTGCTTTCTTAATGTTATTCCCAGACACGTGTGCCTTCTGCTGAGCATACGGTCTCAACGTTTGTTTGGTGACACCTTAACACTGGAAAAATGTGCCTCAGTTTATGGAACATGGCAGCTGGCAGTGATGCCGATTTCGCATGGGCTTTTACCGTTGGAGCCAATTTAACAAAGGTGTGTTTGGTTCTGCTTGAAGCCTCATGAAAGCAGTGAGCATCTAAGCTCCCTGTCTGGATCCAAGATTTAATTCATTCCTTATAATGTAAGATTTCCCCCTCCACCAGCAGCACCTTTGGCAAGTCTTGGCAGCAAATGAGACGTCACTTTCTAGCCTCCAAAATGGCACGCCTGGTTTTTATTACAGGTTGGATTTTTTTTTTTCCTCCGTTTTTCATTCTTTTGTTTTTCATCTCTCTCTCTCCCGTTCTCTGAAGTTCATTTTGGAAATAAGCAAAAAGCTCGATATGATAAATGAGTGTTGGAAATGCACTCTCGGTTATACTGCGGGTAAGCATGGCGTTTGATGAGGAACGGACAGAGAACAGGCTGATCCTGGTAAGGAGGAAAAGGGGTTCCAATTTTTTTGTCAGTGAAAAATAAACGCTCCCCTGTAGAGATTTTCAATTACTAATGTAACCGAAAATTGCTCAGTTTATTTGACCGAATAAAAAACAGCTCTAAAAAGGAAGGACACAGTCAGAACAATTTCTCACACAACTCCCTGCTAAAAAACAAAACAAAAAAAAAAACTGCACTGAAAGTATAATATGGGGGTTCATGGTGTTAAGAAAACAAAAGCTGGTTTTTAAGTGAATTGTGCAACTACACAACCAAAAATCAAGGATGCAGTGGCATACATCTTAAATTTATTTCACTTTTTGTTTTGTTTTTTGGCATTTTAGGTTAAGAATCCATCACAAAATGTTGCATTATTGTGAGTTGCAAAATATAGTCCTCAAAATCACTGAAAATTAAAAGCCTTATTGTTATTTCAGACTTGTGCACTGCCTTCTGATAGCCTGTCAGATTTAAATCCCATCAAACACACTGAGGCATTTAGACGCGATACTCCAAAATAAGGAAACGTCAAAGAGAATATGGATGCAGCCAGACCTGATCACGCCATACAAGACGGCCTTTGAATGATCGTACGTTTCCCTAAAGTGTTTGCGACGACCAGAAAACTAAAGCTCGGGGGTTTTAACAAGCGCTGCCTATTCCTAATATGGTTTGGACCTTGCCACCAGTAGAAATACCCAGTAACACCTGCTTGTCACGCTCCCCGTTGCTGCTGGTTGGCATGCGTCCAAACATCCTCCAAATGTATCTGGAAAATTCTGATGAGGTGCTAAGTATATAATAAAAGTTTGAAATAACACTCTTAAAGTCTGGACATGGCTTTCTTTATCCTCCTTGGCGATCTCCTTAATATTTGCAGAGGCTATTACCAGCAGATTCATTTCACATGCAAAGTCTGAGCTTTTCACCGAGGACTTGCTAAAGTACACAACCAGCACTGTTTAATAAAAAAAAAAAGAAGAAAAAAAAAAGCCAAAGAAATCCATTTGTTTTTCATTGTTTTTACAGCTCCAAAATACAATGAATGTGCTTGCGGTACAGTATGAGGAAAGATTTCATTCATTAGCCAAGACTTTATTTTTTCACTGTGTTGATTCAATTCACTGAACGCTCACTTAAAAACCTCAAAAATGAGCGGTTAGGACTTTACTGAGTGTGAGGCAGGAGCTCGTTTTTCTTTTGCCAATCAGGGGAGAAAAGAGGGAGCAATCATGCAAATATAGGATATATAGACCAGATGTCCTCAAACGACTGACTGGCATCAGAACAATCGTTGTTTGGAGGAAAAAAAAAAGAAAAAAAAAACGCACAGATTACTCTCTTCAGATCTTAAAAACAACTGATTTAGCTGTAAACATATTAATGAGAGTGACTTTTCATAGCTACATCACATAGCTGGTATATTTCATATTTTGTTAATAAAAACACTTCTGAAACATTGCATAACAGAATGGATTAGGGTTACCCTTTGCACTGCAATATATCACAAGTGTCGACTAATGTCGTCATGGCGTGGAAACGAGCCACACGCTTATTGTAACTGAGTGATAAGCCCGTGCTGCGTAGAAAATATTGGACCCATCCGGTGCCCTTTGCTCAAATCTCGCTTCTTTTCGTTTTGGACAGGATTTGGATCGTCAAACGTCTGAGGTTCTGCGCGACCGATTGCAAAGCGACCAGGCTGTTGCCTCAGACTTACTCCGGTAAGTAAGTCTGAGGCTACAGCTCTCAATTGGAAAAAGCAGGACGGCTCCAGGCCGGTGGTCAGCCTCTGGCTCAAGCTGAAGAGTTCTAGTGTCTTGGGGTGTTTTGTTGACGAGTGATACTGGAATTTATTGAGCGACTGGCAGACGGAATGGAGCCTCGTCGACTGCGATGCAGGCGCAGAAAGGTCTCGATTTACTCGTCCGTTCTTGTTCCAGCTCTTGCTTGTGATTATGAGATTTCAATCACGACTGGAAAAATGAGTTCCCAGATTCAAGCGGGCTGGAGGTAGCTGTCTCTGTGTTTAGTGAGAGTGCAAAGGTGAGCTCTGTCCTCTGGGGACGTGGGTGTCCCTCCCCATTGAGAGGCGTCGGCCAAATCGACTCAGGTGTCTGATCATGCCTTAAGTACTTCACTTAGAAGATTGGAAATGGAAATACAAATGTCCTTTGTTGTTCCTCAGCAGGGAATTGGAGACATGCATAATTAGATAATGGTAAAAGATTTAAAAAAATAAGTCAAAAATGTCTTTTTACTTGTGCAGTCTTGCCACTTTCTCTGTATTTTGACCAAAAAGAAAATAAGTTTATCCCATATTTGCAAAAAAAGAAAAAAAAAGCAATGTGAACCATGATTATTGCCTCTTACCAAATACAGCAATACCAAATAATGTCCTAGTCGTCATAGAGGGTGCAATAGCGTCAGCGTTCCCTTTGTTTGTTCAAAGTCTGCTCACCACCAACAACTTAAAATGTGCTTACAGTTGTAAAACACTCACCATCATCCATCACTGAATCCAGCGGAGCAGCGCCTGTGTGGAAGCCACTTTCCCTTCACTCCCAACGTTACACAAGACTGGAAAGAAATGTAACTTCATGTTTTTAGAACAACTGAAAGTCACATAGTTCAGCAGTCAATCAAAGACATTGCAGGTTGTGTTTCTGCACAGGTGAGCGGTGTGTTTATCAATATATTTTAATACAGTATATTGTTTTTCCTAACATTATTATTAATATTAATAACAATCGAGTGGGTGAAGTTATTGCAGGAAACACTTTTTTTTTACATTAACTTTCTGAAGGGATAATTGATGGCATATTTTTACTTAATCAACTGCGTGGATCTCTAGACTTTTTCAAACATTTATTAAATTAAAAACTGTGAGGAACACTGACTGCTTCATACTGAAACAAGGAATTTCGTAATCATAAGTGAACATTTTTGAATATTAATAATTTCTTTCTAGCCTTTGTGAGCTGGACCTAGAACCATGTTCTGGTTCAAGGCTCTTCAGAACCAAGCCTCTGACAGGTGGGGGGTAAAATATATCAGTGTGCAGAGTTTGCATTTCATCAAGGCACAAACTGTAAGGAAAATGTGGAAGAAAAGAAAAGATATTCTGGAAACCCCCATGATTGCACAGTCCAATCACACACACACACACACACACAGAGGTGCTTAGCCAGTACCTTGGCCGTGTAGACACCTACACACACTGACAGACTCCTGCTTGCGCACACTGAACCTTACACAAACACACATTTTATTTATTTGGATTCATAAAACCTCAAAATGTTCAACAAAAGCTATGCAAGAATGAAATATAAAAAAAACAACAAACTTTTCATCATGCAATATCTAAACAGCCAGCAAACAAATAAACCCAGCTTTAAACCACCTTCCCGTACACACTGCAGCTCGTAATATGTTTTCACGACAAAAAAAAAAAAAAAAAAAAGCCCGTTGCATGTGTTGCACCGCAGAATCAGAAACACCAGAGCGCAGAGGGTGGTGCTGGAAGGTGGGGGTCATTCTTCACCGTTTCGCACATGCTGGATGTCGGAGCAACCTGGAGGATCCCACTCGCACAACGCTCAGGATTTTAGAGGAGGTAGCAACTCTGCACAATAATAAAAAGTACTTTTGAGGCGTCTTATGCTTGGTGTTGAGTTGATCAAATGTACGGCTGTAGAACGGCCTGGAACTGCTTCCAACGCTTTCTTCTTCATCTTCTTCTTCTCTCAAAGAAAGCCAAAAACTAAATCGATGCAGAACTGTAAGGAAGTATTTACCCCTTAACAGATTGCTCTTGTTTATCCTTTATTTATTTATTTATTTTGGTCACGCTTCAGTTTCTTTTAGATCATCAAGCGAATCTAAATATTAGACAAAAGTAAAAAAGGCACTTTTTGAAATGATCATTTGATTTATTCTGAGAAAACAAGTCACCTGTTCTTTTCTGAAAGTGCAACTTCCCCCTAAACTGGCAAGTTGCTGTGGCACCCTTAATCCACACCATTAAGCTTTTGTGATAAATGGCAATAGTCATTTTTCATCATGGTGGAGACCTTTTGAACCACTTCTCTAAAGGATTGCTTTATTTCAACCATAATGGAGGGATTTCAAGCAAATTTTTTTTCTTGCAAATATGATGAGACGGCCTTAAAACTCTACATTCAATTCTACTTTTGGCCAAATCTGTTGCTTTATTGTGTGAATCATGAACACTGACCTCAGCTAAAGTAAACGAGGTCACAGATGTTGTTCTTGGATGTTTTCGTGACCTTCTGGATGAGTCAGCCTTGGACTCCTCGAGTAACGTTGGTAGGTGCCCGGCTCCGTTCGTCACTGATCTTACTGGACTCATAAAGCTTTCGAAAAGAAATTTCAACCCGTTCCAGATCGAAAGGATTAATATTTCCTATCAGTCTGGAAAGAAAGTTTCCAGGTTGCATCAATGTCAGCAACTTTGTTTCCGGGTTTCTTTGGATCGCGCATGATGTGTCGGGCTTAGCCAAGCTTGGATCTGGCTGCTGAAATTGAACTCAAGAAATTTGGTCAATCATTACATTACATTTATACATCGGACTAAGTTGATGTAGACAGTATCTTCTTTTTAAGTAAATAAAATCCTTACTAGAAAGTGCAATTTTCTTTTATTGATGTTAGCTGTCTTTTTTTGTGACGTCACACACTAAAATGAGTTTTGTAATCTGAAATATGTGTGGAGAAAAAAAAGAGAGAAAAGAGCTGTAATCTGGGGGTTTTTTGCGATTTTTGCACACCCCGTTATGTCTGAAAGAACTGCAGGTCGACATGAGAAATACGGACAGATAAAAGAATGGATTAAATCACTCTTCTAATAAGACAACTTGGAGAGATTTCGTAGCATTATCGCCTTTCTCGCTGAGCAGAATTATAAAACTGAGTTGTAGCAGCCCTGGGCCGCTCTTCATGCAGCGTGGATGAAAGTCAGTGTTGGTCCTGGCCAGCGCTAAGCCAAAAAGCTGTAAAAACAAGAAGAAGCACTAACTCAAATCTGCAAGGTTTATTTGATTTGAGTTCCACACTGTCAGGTTCTGGCGAAGAAGCTGTGGCTGTGCAGCAGAGCAGAGAAGAAAATTAAATAAACTTTCTTTCAGGCTCCTTTGTATGTTAGCCCTCTGATTTCTCAGTAAAGATAGCTGATCGGAGAATTAGCATTCATAATATTATTTGGAGAAAAGGTTCGTTTTGCACAGAATTAATTTAGTCGGCGCATCTGGCATTCATTGGCAAAACCATTTAGCCTTTTCGACTGCCGCAATATAAAATACATGCTGCAGATATAAAGTGCAACATTACGCTCATTTAAAGGTGCACATGTTTTATGGGTAGTCCTTGCAAAGTTTCTGGTGTTTGTTTTGTGCTTGGTGAAGTCAAGTGTCAGAACTTTCCATTCCTTGGCAGCCAATGTTTTTTCCAGTTATGAATGCCAGATTTAGGTGTACCGGTGTTGGTTGGTTTTTGTTTAAGAATGGCCACAGTTACCCATGATTCTGACTGAAACCGTCTGTGTTGACTTGTGGTCAAGCAAAACACAGCTACTGAAAATAAAAAAAAAACTTACATAGCCTTAAAAAATCATTTTTGTTCACGAGGGCTATTTATACTTCTCAAATTCCAGGAGTGAAAATGCACAAAAGCTATAGCAAACTTATAAATAAAGGATGTTTATTTATAAGTATATACAGTATATATATATGATTGGGCAATACACTAATGCAGCATCTTCAAAGTGGCTCTGATTGGATGCAGTGAGTATCCAATCAAATACTGGGAGCATCTCTAGTTAGTGTTGTTAGTAAGGCGGACTTCGCGTTTCAATATGGCCGCTCCTGCATCAACGGGAAGAAAGGTGTGCTTTACAGGGCACACATGTAAAAGTCCAAAATCAATGTTACATTTTAATTCAACCATTTAAAATAATAAAAAAAAATACCTTATTGAGGCCAAAGAGAAATTGAACTGCATCTCTAAACAGAACAAAAGTGATGTTTGCTCATGAAAAGTAAAGCTTAAAATGGTGTTTGCAAGAGTTGCTGCAAACAATGTTTTTACAGGCGTCGGAAATTCCTACTTCTTAAGTTGTTGAAGATGACAATAAATCAGCTTAAAGCTCGCTACATGATCACTAAAGTGTTCTCCAAAGTTGTCAAAACACGACTCTTCCAAACTCTGCAGAGTTCTAATAATTTTCCAACTTTCCACATCTTTTCCAAAGATTAGCTGACTCAAGTGGAAACGCAGCCTGACAGGCAGGCATGCGGTTTGGCTCAGCCAACTTTAAGTGGCTTCACCTGTGCAGGAAGGACAGGTGTGCGTATGTTAGCAGCTAGACGTCACCTCACAAGTCCAGTGAGTGGCGATAGGGGTGCGATAGTCTCTGCAGGTCCCAGGGGAGAAAAACATTAGGGCCCCATGCGTGTACTGTGGCCCTTGCTAACGCACACCCCCATGGATAACACATTCCACTCAGCTAAACAGCCATGAGAGCTGAGGGTTTGTGATCACTGAAAGTATATGTGCAGCCTGGGATGCAAACAGGCAGACAGCATGCATTTTTTTCTTCTTCTTCTTCTTTTTAAATACACACACTCACACATAAAGAACACGTCTCAGTCGAACCCTCCTAAGGAGGCACTGAGGTGCATCGCTGAAATTCAAACCCCGCATAGACAGCAGCTTTTCTCACTGAGAGGCAATGATCTCTGAAAGCCTGGAAAGAGGGAATTTCTCATGGAAAAGGTCTGATCTGGAGGACGCAGAAAGCGGAGCCGACCTTTAATAGACACAAAAACAAACCGACGACTAGCATCGCCAATCCCAATAGGTTTGAATCAGCAACTACTGTTGTTGAAGAAATCCCACCTCAAAATCTCTGGACATATATCATGTGGAGCAGACAGTTGTAATATTTCTCCCGCTCCACACTTTCCCTCCGATATTTGCGGATATTTCCTTTGGCAGCTCGGCTTTCCTCTCACTTTGCAGTATTCCTCATTAGCGGGGTGTGAGGGTGTGTGTGTGTGTGTGTGTGCGTGTGTGTGCGTCTGCTTTGCGGCAGGTTCGCTTTTCGTGTCCAGGTTGTTTCCCCCTGCTCTGAGAACACAGTGTTTCTGATATTGGGGTCCTGGTGTCCTGGAGGTATCCATGGAGAAAAAAAACAAAAAAAACACAGAACTGGACGAAAAATGCTCCTATATCACATCCTCACAGGTGGCTTGTAATAGGGTTGCAGAGAAACGTTAGCGCTTTACAGCCCTAACAAGAACAAGAGGAAATGTGTCACAGCCACCGGGTTTGCCATCTTGGTAGTGTGTGAGTGTGTGTACCCGCTTGGCACTTAAGAGTCATTAAAAAAAAAGGGGGGCGAGAGGAAGACATCGAGAGGCTCCGTGACTGTAATGAAGAACAGCACTGACAACCGCGAGGGCCCATTCATACACACCAACAGTGTAAACACCAAACGATACACATATGCGCACATCCAAATACAGTTTATCTTTGGTGTTTTTCCTTCCTGCCTGCAAAACAGCCTTTCCTGTTGGACTAAGTATGATGACCCCGTGAACACACGCAATCAAAAGCTCCACTTTTGTACAGAAACATCGGCGCATGTGTGACGCCTTAGGGTCACACGCTAGAGCAAGCAACGAGATGTGCGAACCACAAAAGTGGATTTCTTCTCCCGGTTTATTTAAAGCAAAGCGAGCGCAGTTGCACTGGAGACGCCGTGAGGCATGGGCAACGGTGATTAAAAGACCAAATGTGGTCGCAGAGAGCGGGTTGCGGATAGGTGTCGGAAAGATGAGGAAGTTGGGTGACAAGGCGTTCAGTCACCCCCTTTACTTCCTGGGCCAACAAACCCTCACCACTTCCAGGCGAGCATCCTAAAGAGGATGTTGTGTGTTCCAAACTGCTCTGCACTTTCTCAACCACAGCTATATCACTTCAAAAGCTTAGCCACTGAACTGTTTATTTATGGGCCGCGCAGCACTGATTGTACGGCAAAACCATTTGTTCGCCGGAATGGCGCTCAGCGTGCGCACTGCCTTCCTTGGCTGTTGCTTAATTGCTTTCTTTGCTCCAGGGTGTCATCTAGTGGCCTTAAACGCAATGGTTCGACAGACAGATGCAAACAACTGAAAAAAAACAAAAAAAAAGATTTAAACAGCAGATTCCCCGCCTGCTCCTCGTGTTGTCTTTGTTCCTGGTTTGAGTTTCACACAGCTGCATGCGAAGAGACCTGTGGTGATTTGTAGCGCTGTAATGGCTCTTCCTCCTCCTCACCTCTCCTCCCAGACTACGAGATAACAGCTCTCATCTTACGCTGATCATCGGCAGCGGAGGCTAAGCGGGGGTTTGCCCGTGTCGATGGGGGCACAGAGTTGACCTGAAGGTGGAGGGAGCAAGGCGTGAATGGGTGGAGGATTAGCAGGTGTCCAAGCTCCCCTGGCTGCAGGCAGGTGCACAGCACCTGTGTAACATGTGTTCCTGCGTATTTCCAAAGATCGGAGAGCTCTGACTGCCAGCTGTGCTCTCTGAAGTTTTTCCCTCTCGCCCTCGCACACTTATCACCTCGGCCTCCTGAAGCACATCAATGCTCCCCTTTCTAACAGGCACGGCACACACTTCTGTCAGATTACGCGCAAAGCCTTGGCTAATGTTACCGGTCAAGAGGTGACTCATCAAGCGCTGTGGATCACTAGCAAACAGATGTGTTCAGCATGACTCCATTAGGTCTAATAAGAACATTGTGATACATACACTGCTGTGTTTTGAGTGGCCTATGAGTGGAACATTAATCAACAGATCCAATGTGTTTTTGCTTGATAATTTCCATGATAAAATGTAATGGTTGTTGCTTGTTTTGATCATTTGAAGCACTTTGAACTGGCTTGTTGCTGAAATGTGCTTTACAAATAAACTTAACTTGACTTGACACACCCCCAACTCTGCCAAATTTCCAATGAAGGGAAATTAAAGTTCAATCCCATGAAAGCAACCTGGGACTACATGTATGGAAGAATCTGAAAGAAAACCTGTTAGAAGCTGCAAAAGCTTTGAAACAACAGCAGAGGTTGACCTTCCAGTGAGACAATGACACTTAGCACACAGCCAGACCTGCGAAGAAACGGTTTGCACATATTCACGTGTCACAACGGCCCAGTCAAAGTCCAAACTTTAATCTGACGGGCGTTTTCCCGTCTCGTAATTTCATTTTTTTTTTTTTCAGGTGAATAGTACAGAATCTACTTAGAATTTTACGTCATATTAAAGGTGGCAAAAATCATTCAAGGATATATTTTGGTCTCAATTTCACTTTATGGTGCACCAGCCGACTCAGCATGTTAAGGGTGACTGTCAGACCGCCGGGAGTTTAATCAGAAATCATCGTTCCATAACAGTGGCCATCTCCTCCCCTTTGAGAAAAGGAGGAAAGATCAGAGGTGAAGGAGGAACCTTGAGGTGGGACGGTGTAGAGTAATGCAGGACTGCTTAGAAAACCAGAACTGAACACAATTTACACACTCTCATCACTGACATCAATGCTAATTTTAAGCTTTGGAGGCTCCACTCTTTTTTTCGTTTTGCTCTAAAAAGCGATATCATACACAACTCCGGTGATACTAAAGAACAACACTTAAGTTTGGATTTATTGTGGATATTCTCCAAACCACTGTGATTTATTCCACCCATTTTACAAGGCGGAATGGTTCTAAGACAAACATCCTCACTGATTTAAAAAAAAAACAACCAATGGGTGTACAGATTTGAATTTATTGTGTATTTTCTCTAATCCAAAAAGGTCCAAATGATATACACAGGCTCAAGTAGATGGTACACATAAACTCTGACTAATAGCACCAAAGAAGGTTCCACAGAAACCGATGGATTTTTGTGGCCATAAACAAAGTCCGAGCAGAAGTACGGCTGGATATTTGACCACTCCTGTTAGAAACGGTGGAGCGAAGTTAAACTAGTGGTTTCCTGGCTTTTAAGTGAAGTCTACAAATCACCCATAGGGTTGAGGACCTCAATATTTTATTCATTCCAAACCAGTTCTGACATGTGTTTGGATCATTTTTCTCTCTGTGCCAAAGTTTCAGCCGTTTAGCTGTTCATTTGAGGTGAAGTTATAAAGAATTTGAAGGTGGTGTCTATCTCTTAGTTACTCAAACCACTTGCTGCTGTGAACAATACAAACGGGAAAGAAACAGGCAAAGAGCATTATGCTACCGTTACCATGTTTACCAGGTCATACTTTGATCCTAAGCTTTGAAAGTCTCACTTGAAGTCATGGCAACATTCCTCTCATCACTGTGGGGGACCAGTGCAATCATTCTGTAATATAAGCGTTTCTGCAGAAGATAAATCTACCCATGCATGAAGGTGTCAATTTCAGAAAAAGGACTTCTTTTTTGGTTGGTACCGATTCCGCTCATGCTTGGGAAAGACGTTTGAAACAATAATCTCAAACACATAAAAATTGGTTTTGAAAATGACCTCATGGTAACGTAAAGCCTCCATTCCATTGAGCAGAACGGTCAGTGAGGTTCGGCTAGTTTATGGTTCGCCGTGTTGAGGAGAGCATTTCCACAACCCGTTGAATTCACCATGGGCAGGTGGGGTTAAACCCAAAACGCCTAAGCTGGCGCTTTTCTAGTGAGTCGAAGAGCGCAACATCACCAACTGGGCGACTTTGCAAACTCTTCTGGGGATGTTTGTTTTAAAATAATAACTAGCCATTTTTTCTGATGTCGCCAAAGACGTTGGAGACTCAAGATAGTGAGTATTGTTCTTAATAAGCAGTAGTTGCAGCGATGGCCGCCTCCCCGGTCCAAAGCAAACGCAGGCAGCTGAGTCCAGCGCACACAATGCCACTTCCAGTTGATTTCCCTTAAAATCACAGTTTGGAAGTAAATATAAAATATCTTTGAAATAATTCACTTCTTTTTATTTTGGTCTTGTCAAATTGTTAATGAAGACTGTGAATAAAAATGTTTTAAATAAATTGTTTTACTGTAACTTTTCGAAGATTTCTCAAGGATCCTTTGGGTTAGAAACCCAACGAGACTTAAGTAAACTTAAAAAGTTCGCATTTTATTCGAAAACATATTTAATGAGCTTTATGCCCGACTATCGTCACTTCTACAACAGAATTTTTGCCCACTATGATCACTATATAAATAGACAAAGAAAATATCAGTACTTATCAACCAAACAAATGGTTAAGGTGACTGTTATGAACAATTTTGGCTTCAAGCTTCTGGATTATCACCGACAGACATCAAGAAACTGCTTTACTGCAGCTCGTGTCCAGTGTAAAACAAAACCAGATCTAACACGAGTATAAACACATTCACAAACAGAATTTCCTCAACGTCTGGACAGCATTACGTGGTGTGTGGAGAGGACCCCCCACCCCCGCCTCCCTCCACACATCCCCTCTCCCTAATTATCGTCTGCATCATTGGAGACTGAGCGCTCTCAAGGACTCGTTTTATCACTAAAGTGGCGGCAGCGCAAACACAGCGCCGCTCAACCACAGTGACAGGACGACATGAAATCTACAATGACACGACCGCTAAGTAGGGCAAAGGAGGCTTTTTTTAATGTAGAACATTTGATTTTACATGATGATGATGATGGCAGACAACAAAAGGGCGCTGTGGGAACTATAAGTAGTGTTCACCACAAATGATGGGGAGCTGCGTATCATGTGATGGCGCTTTGAACTCTCCCTATGAAGCCGGGAGAAGAAGGAAGAGTAGCGGAAACGCAGAGGCCCACCCGATAAACAGACAGACAGCGTAATGGAGTCGAAGGCCTTCCCAGTCGCCGTGCCAAGAGTAAAAGGGCGTTGGGCAGCGTATGAACTGCGGCAGGAAAATAACAAAAGCTGCTCACTAAATGTATGGGGGAGTTCTTACTTATAGCTTACCATTAGTGCGGCTTGCTTTACTTAAAAAAGCGATCCCTGGCTGAACTAACTAAAGAGCACAGAGACTTAACTATGAGATTTCCAAAAAGCTGCCAACATTTCCAAACCCAGCCTGCTTAATGACTTGCAAAGGTTGAGAAACAACAACTTTTAGTTCGGCCTTCCTGTTGTTTGTTTAAAGTCCTGCTCTCTCTCGCTCCCACACAGCCTGAATGTACCGGACTTGCAGCAGCATGACATTTGTTTCCTTTCGATTAACTTCTTATATCTCAGTACTTCTTCCAACTTCCAACTTCTGCTAGTTTGTCTTCATCAACAAACTAGCAGCACCCAGAACGAAGAGCGTTGTTCTTATCACAATCTGGGAACGCCGCGACAGCGTTAGTGCTCAGATCGAAAAGAGATCCCATTTCTGAATTTCTGGCTGGCTGGTCGCCGAGTGAACGTACATTTTCTCTGTACATCTCTGAACAGATAAGAACAGATACGAGATTTATGTTGGATCAAAACAAATATGATCTAACATATTTATTTATGTTAGCTCATTTGGAAGATCTTAGAACTCAATTGTAAGATCTTGATTTTATGATTATAAGCTAGTCATTATATGAAAAAACGTAGATACTTTTTGTCACATTTTTTGAATTTTTTTATCATTTTATTAGAAAAGTCGTACAAATAATAGCAGCATTATTAAGATCAAATATAACCAAAATTTAAAAGCCTTTTTTTTTTCTTTTTTTTTTTTTTGGGAAAAACTCAAAAAAGATTCCTTGCTATTAATAGGGCCTTTGTGTCTTCACTTTCCACTGACGTCTGATTTCGTGTCGTCCTTGCCAGACCTTTTGTTTAGTCCACTGAAATACTTCTCTCTGAAGGCGTTGTGTCCCTGGTAGGGGATGAAGCGGGGGTCTGAAAGATGAGCCAGGCTGTCCAGTTCCTGTAGAAACAAAACAATATCTGGGTTATTGTGCTTGCCATGTAAAACGTTAAGCCAAAGTTCAAGCAACTGTTTCACAAACCTGTATAAAAAAGGTCAAAGAGGTGTATGACAGGTGGTAATTTTGTTTTTCTCTTAAGAAAAAAAAAAAAGAAGAAAAGAAAAAGAGAAACATTGTGTCGTTTGCCGTGTTTACATTCTGAATGCATGACTAAATTATATCGACTGTTTCCTCCTTATAAAGACGTTTGTGTTGGCTGGAAGGTAGCTGCTGATCTGCAGAGGCATCGGGGGAGGAAGAGAGATGCTGGGAAGAGGAATAATGAGGTGAGTTGAGCTGGAAGTGCTGTAATATGTTTGTACCACCTCTCGTTTGCTCGCAGACGCTGCCAAGCAACCTGGAAACATTTTCCATGATCATTCAGAGGAAACAACCTCACCATGAACCCAAATTAAAGAGCCCATATTATGCTCAATTTACAGTGTGCAGTGTTATTTTGGCAGTCCACAGAGAGAGTTTACCTCTTTTAATGTTAGGGGGAAAAAAAACAAAAAAAACGGTTTTGCTGTTGCACATCTTCTCACCAATTAGTAACACTCTTTGTTCCTAAAGGGCGGAAAGAAAAAACAAAACATAATTCGCCTCCCAAACAATATATTTGAAATGGTAAAAAAAAACAAAACTGTATGATAAAGACCACAGTCACAACCTTGTTGTGCTTAATATTCACTATTGTTTTATTGCTTGCATTTTTTTTCAATGCAAACAATAAAATTCAGACTCAACAATGGCAGGACAATATCTCGAAAAGGTGTCATCCTAACAATCACCGTCCTCAATACCTTTACAGTCAGGTCAGTCAAACTCAGACCTGACTGTAAAGAAAGCTGCAATGCTAAAGATGAGTCAAGTAGTTTGGATAGGAAATGACATGAGCAAGAAGAGATGCTAATTGTTAGTCCAAATTAGTTCAGTTCATCCAGCATTCACCGGTGGTTTCCTATTTCTGGTGATTCACGGCATCCTGCAGTTTCACTCACCAGCATTATGGCTACGGCAGCATTATCAAGTAAAGCCAGTAAAATAAAATGACGTGGAGCAAAGCAGCGGCTTCCTGTTTCACAGTGAGTAAAACCAGAAATCAGCAGGAACTATGAAACCCCTTGGAAAAGAAAAAACAGTAGTTTTTCTTTTTAAAGAAAGAAAAGAGAAACTACAGTTGCTGTATATTTAGACAAGTCAAAGAAGAAAAGCTTGGATTCGATGCAAACAATGGCGAAAGTGACGATGACGCAATCTCGTCTTGTGGGAAAAACAGGGCGCACATTTATAAAATTACCAAGAACAGTTTGAAAAGAAATAATTGCTTGAGTTTACATTTTGCAAACCATTAACATATTTGAGCATTTGGGTGGAGTCTCACTTCTGCAGACACCGATTACGATGCACAATATGCAGAAGGATGGAAGAGAGGAGTAAGGAAAATGTGTTTTTCATCAAAACTTATATCGTCACTGTAATTTTAAACCAACAATAACACCATCGCATGATTTTCAAACATTATACACTGCCAATTTAAAAAAATAATTTTAGTCTTTATGTATATTTTACTTTATTTCTCCAAAGAATAAACCCCTATATTACAGAGCTTTTCAGTGTTGCTTCTCTCAATCTCTCAAGTAGCGTGACGTCACTTATGCTCTTAAATTTAGTATTTTTTTTTACTAAACTGAACCGAAATAATGGGTAACAGTTCATTTCTGAATTCACAGAAAAGCGACAGCTAAAACTGTAAATCACAGTTGAGTGTTTCTATCTCTAGATGAAGCAAATTCAGACTTTTTTTTTTTTTTTAAATCTATATGCTACTACTAAAAAAGCCACAAGCTTAGCTTAGCCTGTTTCAACTCCTGGATGGAAAATATCAGTATTGGCGGATATTTAAATTCACATACAGAGAGTGGTCTGGAAACTGACATTTATAAATCAAACAAATCTTTTTCCGATTAGATATCAAATGTTAAAAGGAATAAGGCCATGTCATGTACCATAGAAACACAGAAAGAGCGTGAACACACACACACACACACACACACACACACACACACACATACACACATACACACATGTCAAAGTGAAGCAAACATTTGCTTGGGAAACATCAGGCTGGGAAGCCTGATTAAAGCGTGCAGATAGGAGCACTCTGAAAGCCATTTGGAAAGAAAAGAAAAATGCAACCTGAGACAGATACCGCTCAGATAACATCACACAACTCTGTGTTTGTGTGCGCACGTTATACAGCGCCGTTCATGGGAGCAATTTTGTGGGTTTTGAAGTGGACTGGATGTCAGATCCAAAGACGGATTGTTTTCCATACGACGTGTGATTAAGCCATTTAGGGTTCCAGTATAAAAGAAATGAGCCAATCACAGCCAGATGGCGAGGATTTGCTGCAGACAGAAATACAGACACCATCACTTCCAGTGGGATGTCATGTGAAAACAAACACACATACTACATACTCATTCAGAACATGCTTACATGGTTACACAAACGGAGCACTTCTGTAAAATACAATGACTGCCTTAAGGAACGGGGTGGCACACACGTGTTTTCACTTCATATGCATGTTTCTGATCGCGCACACACATCTATACACACGCACACAAAAACATCAAACATTTCTGCTGCTCACAAGATGTTAATAAGTAACAAGAGGATCATTTGTAAAACAAACACATAGATATAATATGGCTGCACTTCCAGAACAGAAAAAAAAGCAAAGTTAGAACCTGGCAGGTACATCAAAGGAATGGATTTACTTTATTATCCCGGTAACACTTTATCTGACACTGCACTGTTATAAAAATGACATAACACCCGCCATGAAGCCGAAGGCGTTTTTATGAATGTTTACGACTGTTGTCATGAAGTGTCATTATTTACCAAATGACACTTCATGACAAGAGTCATAAACATTCATAAAGACTCCTTCATTTTCATGTCATCTTTATGACAGTGTCATGTCAGTCTGATGCACATCCCGTTAAATGAAGTGTTACCATTATTTCTATCGTATTAATGAATCATTTGACTTGACTGGGGCTCATCATATCACCCTTTCTCCATTTGACAACTGTGAAATGAAAAAGAGGTGACAGCACCTAATCTTTGCATAGAGGACCTGGAAAAAGTTGTTTTGAGATCATAAACAATTTAACATTCTTTACTATATTGTGAACCTAGTTTGTTGAATGAAAATGTAATGTAGTTATATGACTCTAGTAAATGATATGTACCAGATGGAGGTCATTTGGAGTTATTTCAGTATTATAGGATTCGTCGTTTGTCACATTTTGTGAGAGTCCACTGACCCAAACCAGGGATAGAGATCTAAATAATTATTTCAGATGCTGGCCACTGAAGTATGCAAACCATCAGAAGCCATGAAAATATTTAGCAACGTGAGCCAGGGCAAATCGACCCGCTGCGACTTAACTGCGCTGGAACACACTGGGTTTTATTCAAGATTTACAAAAAGCATCGGACCAGTAACTCCTCGTATTCCAACTAGAAAAACATCTGAATTTTAATTCCCATAAACACTTTGGATTTCCAGCTTCCAGGCTGACATTTTTCCGCCAGCACTTACCTCTGGCTCTTTAATTTTTTCCATGGTGATTAGCCGCCGTGACGTGTGGCTGGAGAGCGTCTGCTCACAGTTACTGATGAGAAGAAGGCAAGGATGAAGAGGAACCATCTCCTCGCAGTACCTGGAAAACAGACACCAGGACACATTCAGGAAAGGTGCTTGTCCTCTGAGCAGAGACACAAAAAGGTGGACTGATTCATCACAAGTTTAAGTTATGAAAAGAAAAACTGAATGACTGGAAACATTTGAGTTATTGGACTAAGCCAGGATTTACAGCAAGGTCTTATTTTCTCTGTGCTGCTCTCTTTCTCTAATAAACACCATCTGCTCCAGCAGTGCGGTGAGATCACAGCTTGTAAGCTTATGAAGGTTTTGTTGGGTGCAAAGAAGAAGGTGGAAAAAGTGAATCTGAGCTGACAGGTTGACTGCTCGCTCCATCATCACCAGGCCAGTCCACGCTAAGGCCTATTAACCGAGCATGATGTATGCGTTTGCGCGCTTGTGTCAGTAGCACTTTCTCCACACCGCCACCGGCATAGCGACAGTCCCGACAAGTCGTAGCCAGATTTCGACATCATCGTTTCGCCCCGTTTCGTTGGCCGCATGTGGGACTCGCCACTGATGGGGATGTTTGGTTGCTATGGGAACGGCTGGTGATGCAGCCAAAGGATAATTCTGCGCTGCCTATCAGAAGGAGTCAGAGCAGAGGAGAGGAGTCTGACTTGTTTCTACAAGTCATCAGAACAAAGATGGCCTTCACGATCTTTTGCTCCTTTTCAGTTTTGAGCACAAACAAAAGTTTTGTGGTGAGATCTTGGTGGTTCAATATTATGAAGATAATTCTATCAGTGGCAGCAGCTGGATATCCATGACATGTGGAATTTTACCGGGTAGCCTGCGGCTAAGCTAACACGCTACAGACAGCAGGTTTTGTGCACCACACAATCTGCAAGCAACTGGATCTCAACAATTGACTGATAGAGAAAATTTCAGGACCTCTAACCAATAAGCATTGTGCCATCATGAGGTTCTGTACAAAAATATATCTATATTTGTTTACAGGAACACACGCCTCCAAATTGCACATGCATTGGTTGACTGAAGACAGCTTTTTTAAGCTGCAGTTATAATGCATCATATTAAACAATGCAGAGACAGCAGAAGAAAAATAGTTAACAAAACGATCATTTAGTCTCAGTTGAACTCATAAAAAAGTTCCAACTTAAACTTAAAATCCTCTATTTAATTAGCTTTGTATCATCAGTGTAAAAACAAACTAGTTTCATACACAATTCCTTCTGATTTTATTTGTAATTATAGGCACCAAGAGCATTGCACTATGTTTGAATCTTTGTTCAGGAAGGGATCCTGGATGCAATCTGTTTGGAAAACCCCCTTTACCTGCATCTTCTCATTAACTTGTTAAAGTCCAGATGGTGTTTCCTCCCCTACAGCGAGGCTGAAACTGCTGATGAAGGCGCAGAAACCCCCAACGCATTTTGAGATTGGAGCAATTTCGGAATAAGGAAACAACTCGATGCAGACCTGAGGCCCGTTTCAGTAGCGTTACGGCAGGATGGCTGGGAGGAGCAGGAGGGAAGGTTTCTTGAGAGTGCAGCATTACCTTTAAACTGGAATTAAGTTTTACAGATTTGTTGTTTTCTAGCCATGTTTGAACAGCCTTCGAAGTCCTGGAGACTGTGTGGCGGAGTTCATCCAGTGTGAAGGCAACTTAAGTCCTTGATCTATATCCCAATTTTACTAAATGTTTGTTAAAGGATTTGTTATGCGTGAATTCCACAACCAAGAACCAGTTAATCAAAAATAGAAAAAATGAAAAATCCTCAAACATCATCCTTTACACAAGTATTGCCTTTGTCCTGACAATGCACCATTTACATCTCAGCTTTGCGTATTTATGTTGCAGCTGGGTAACTTTATGGCAGAGATGACGGACGCAACATCATCCATCTTTATCCTTTTCTCTACTTCATTTATTATTTTTCAGGGGCAAAAATGGAGGAAAGTTGAAGCAGTTCAACAAAGTCTAGATGCTGTCTTGGTGAAAGGACTTCATGTCACCTGTCATCACACACACACACGCACACACACTTACAGCTCTTTATTGTCATGAAGCGGCCAGACGTGCAGAGTCCCCACTGGTTCTATCACAGTCACAGATTCATGCTTGCATATGTTGGTTGGAAGGAGCGATTGAAACCTGATCGCCCCTTAGAACCGCCAGATAGGGCCCAGGAGACAGGCTACGTCTGGCCCTACACACATACACACACGCACACGCATGCACGCAGACACAAACATTCACAAAACACAAAGGTCAGCCTGCAGACCGTAGAGACAGATAATTCATATATCTGTCCTGCCTGCTCGGCCTCGCGTGTTTATTTTGGCACAGGCCCGGTTGCCGAGGACTGATGGGATGACGTGTGAACATGATGGCACAAACATTAGCTCAAGTGCAAGACCACACACGCTCACGCATGTATGAAGATCCATACAGTTAAGCAAACTGCTGTTACCTTTTACGCTGAATGTGCTCCCTGCCTCTTCCAAAGCTACACGGCGCGCGATTGTCTCATCTCCTCCGAAACCTTATAATCAGCGCTCAAAAAAAAAAATAAATACTGCAGGCCCTTTGGGCTTTTCCTGCCCAGAAGGGCCGTTGATGCTGAGGCCTGTTGCGGTTCGCACCTTTACAGCTGAACACCTGCACTCCTTCCCTTTGCTGCGTCGCATGGCGCTTCTAACAATGATGGACTTTGTTTCAGAGGAGCCATCTTGCTCAGACAACCTATAAAGCAGCTCGGTGGTGTCAGTTGTGGTTTGCCGAGGCCCAGCTGTATTGCTGGAAACACCTTGACTGACACACCTGTACATTATTTTTCCGCAAACACTGTCATTTATTTACATGTGTGACTGGAGAGTGATCGTGACTCCACAGAAGGGCATGCTGGGAAAACTAGAGAGAAAGCATCACGAACGTTCTTTGTGATACAGAGCTTTATTTTTAGTGTTTATGTGACATCTACCTTATCATAACGGGTAAATTGAAGAGCTCATGTAAACTTTGTGCACAAAACGAGCGAGAATCCAGCAGTCCGCGTTTATGGTATGAGGCTGCCCCCTACTGGTAACAGGTTTTATTGTTTTTCAAAACAACATTTGAGATACGTTTTCATTTTCACGAGCTTGTAAAGGTAAAATATTAATTCAAGTTGGCTTAAAGAAGAAATACTCTATATAGTTTCAATGATTTGATCATTAAAAAAAATCTGTCATGGTTTACCTAATAAGCTAACTGTGACTCGTTTCTCTTTGAAAACCATTTGGATGATGCTAAACGTCCTAAACATGTCTTCATCTACTGACAGTTCCTTCATATTCTCAAATCGAAAAAGTTGATAAGTCGTTCCCCCCTGGTCAGGATTAGCTCATAAGGTTTCTATTTGTTGAATTTATTAATGACTGCTGTGCTTTGTAAAGGTTTCTGTTGCCCTCATTGTGTATAAACAATGATTAAAGACGCCTTAATTGATTTTGCTTATACGCGATTGCATTTTCATGGAAGCTCTATTTCCATCTGTTAACCACTGATTTTCACATAACAATCTCTCTTGACCAAAGAGTTGGAGCTGTGGACGTCCTGGGAACTGAACCGGCTGTGTGTGTCGTTACTGGCAGATGAGATTGTGTATGTTACTCACTCTGGCCTGTGCACAGGCAGCCAATAGACAAGTCTCCCACCCAAGACAAGATGGTGGGCAGAGAAGTTTAACAGATCTGTAAAGATGTCACTCAGGTGGTACGCCTGTGAGACCGGTACGTGGGACTCTGCGTATCTGTGGAAGAGATTCGCGAGAACGAGGGTTTAAGTCTTGATGCAGAAAACTTTAAAAATAAAAGCATTTATTTGTACATAAAACTAATAAGTAAAAGTCAATTTATTCCTTGTATAAAAGAATTTTAGTGCAACTTACAGCCCATTAGGGGATTTTACAGTGTCCTTATGGGATCCAGTCCTTCTGGTTGACTCTCTAATCCCGTATGGAGCTGAAAGAAAAAAAAAGGAAATGAAAAGGAACATAGTAAGCAACAAGAAAGCAAAAAGTTACATAAATTAATAAATGTATTTTTTAGAAGCACAAGAAAGAGCATGTGTGAAACCTATTTTGTGTTATAAATTTAAAACAGCTCACTGTCTTTCTTTTAAAAAAGAACACGACCCATTCGCAGATTCTCGTAGGAAGCTACAAGATTTTTATTTTTAATTGAAATGCTCAACATACCACTGCAAAAACATCAGTCCCGCAGCATCACACATGCTCCACCAGGCTTAACTGTGAGTCTGAAGACTTTTCCACTTCAATCCTTTTTTTGAGTGTTATTTTCATCAAATAAAAAAAAAACTTTCAATGGTGTTTAAATGGCTGCATGATATTATAGTCATATAATATCGTATTATTCCTTCTAATATTAGAAGGATTCAGACAAAATATAGTTACAGCAGAAATTTGTGGTGTCGGCCAAGCCTCTCAAAAAAAATAAAATAAATAAAAATACACAAGCTGAAACACACAATGAATTAAAGGAAATACCAAGCAAACAAGTTATAAGAAGCGATATCAAACTTTTCCTCCTGCTTGCTGTGTTTAAACTTATTCCTTCTGAACTGGACTAAGCACCTTCTAAAATTCTGCAATCTTTGAACGAATGAACAGAGAACCTACGGTCAGTGATGATGGCGTCAAACAGAGCTGCGTTCCTCCACACCGGCTTGGACGCGTCAGACACCATCACGTCCACATACATGTCCTCTTTTCCGTACTGCCGGAGGTTGGCTCGGATGTTCTCATCGGGTCCTCTCCATTTCTGGTTTTTACGACTGGACCGGCCTAGAGTGCAAGACAAAAGACGCAGTCAACACACTTCAAACGGGACATTTTCAACAGCAGTAAAAGGTATATAAAAACAAAAACACAGAGACAGGATGCGCTAACTGCAACTGAGAGAAGAGCCACACCTTTTCCGTGAATAGTGTTGTAATCGATGTCTGTTCCGCACACGTACGCTCCAAAATGAGAACACGCAACCAAAAGACTCCCTGCGACCGAATGAGGGAGACGGTGAAAAACATTTTCTGACGCGGTGTCTGTCCAAAGCTGCATGCTTCAGAGATCTTACCTGTTCCTACGAATGGGTCATAAACAAGGTCGTTGTCTTTGACCATTGCGTGGTTGGCCATGATGAACGACAGGCCGGCGTCCATGCTGGTGTTCCCGATGAAATGTCTGTTCTTCACGCTGTAGGAGCGAATCAGTTCCCGCTGACCGTCTGCTATCTGAGGCACAGACATAAATATGAAATCACATCAACACCTATTGTAGTTTAATGCAATTAAAAAAAAGGTAGATTAATCTACAGCACCTTCCAAAAGTATTCATTCCTCTTGATTTATTTTTTTTTTTGCAACCACAAGCTTAAATATATTTTAGTAATTGCAGGAAAAGATGGAACGTCTTGGCTCAACACCAATGTATGTTGTACCTTTTACATCTGTAAAAATTAGAAAAACCTATTTCTCTTTCCCTTCCACTAAAGTAGGGGTGTCAAACTCCAGTCCTCAAGGGCCGGTGTCCTGCAATGTTTAGATGTGCCTCTGCTGCACCACACCTGAACAGAATAATAGCAAGACTCTGGAGAACTTATCTGCACAAGTAGGAGGTAATAAACCATTTCATTCCAGCGTTTAGTACCTATGGAACATCTAAAAACTGCAGGACGCCAGCCCTTGAGGACTGGAGTTTGACACTTGTGCACTAAACAATCTTTCATTGAAGACAACAGTTGAAGGACTAATATTTTTGAAAAGTTTCTATTTCTCACCCATCTGCCGAAGTAGATGTAGTTTGGATGTTCAGGGATGTTGTTGGGGTCGGTGCCATAGTCCTCCATCAAACAGAAGATGTGCTGAGGGTCCTTCAGGCTCACAGAGCCTTCAAAGGGAAGATAATCCATTGCCTAATGAACAGAGCAGGATAAACATGGAATTAATACAATATGCAACCTTTGAATGTGAAGGTAAACCGCATTGATACTCACGTCAATCTTTTTAATTCTGTCCGCAAACACCAATGTTTTATTGAAAGTGCAGACATTTATTCTGTACGAAGAGCCTTTCTGCATGTACGGACTCTGCAGCGAAATCAAGGAACACAAAGGAGATCAGAAGTAGAGTTGCTAAGGGTAAACTGTGCTTTATACCAAAGCTAACTCACCATTTTCTCTGGTGGGTAGTTTAACAGGGATGTCCTGAGTTCACTGTGTGTTCTTCCATGGCCCCAGAGCTCAAAAGCAGACCTGGGCGGACAAGATGGGGGAGTCACTTTTTTTTTTTCTCACTAAAGATCTCTGCGAGCAGAACTCACACACTTACTTTGCACAAACAGATCTGGCCATCACGGTGCAAACATCTTCCTCTGACAAGCAGTCCAAGCACCAGAAAGGAGACTAAAGACAGCAGAAAAGAAACGTGCCGACTGTGAGGACGATGCAAAGATGCTCTAATCTAAATCCCACCCAAACATCTGTTGACCCGCAAAACGTCAGACAAAAAGATCAGCGTGCACGCGGTGACCTCTGACCTGCTCTTTGAAGTTTCCGCAGGGACGGAATGGTTTCAGTCGGAGAGCCAGCAGCGCCTTAATCTCCTATTAGAATCAGGGCATAAATGAAGAATATGTCAAGACATCATTGATTTAACGGAAATTGTGGTAAACTTTCTTGGAGTTTCTTCAAAGATTACATCCTAAACGTTGAGGAAAACTTTTAGGTTTCCTAAGGTTAAATTATGCATTTTGGAATCATTTAACCCTTCAGGAAGGATCCCTGAACAGCAGGGAAACTTTAGGGATTGTTCTTTAAAGCAGCTTTAGAGGCTGTTTTATAAAAAATGTAATTACCTTAAAACAAAGCTAATCCATAATCATTTAAAAAAGAAAATTAAACCTCCTACTGACCAAGATGGCGGCGCGTGAACAACGCGAGGCTCAGTGTCTCTCCAGGACCTGCTATTTAGTGGTTTTTTACCTATTTCTCATCGGACTTTTTTTCAAGAACTGCACCGCATTGCAGTGCTACAGCAGACAAGAACTTTTGGACCTTTGGAGCTACAATCCTGACACTTTTATCGCCGATCTCAGACTTATCCCAGAGATCTCCAGAACACCGGAGGCGGCCCACTTCTCTCAACTGGGCGGAAGTGCACGTAGGCGGAGACGAGAACGTAAACAAAGGCGGGGTAAGCGTGGAGGGGTGCGAGCTAAGCTAAAGCTAACACCACACCGGCTCCCTTTACCGAGCATTTTCCTCGCCAATGTCCGTTCTCTGGCCAATAAAATGGACGAGTTACGCCTGTCCATCACTAGTGACAGACGGATTATGGACTCAAATGTCATGGTTTTCACCGAAACATGGCTAAACAACAGCTGCCCGGACAATGCTATCCAGTTAACTGGACGCCATACACACCGAGCCGACAGGATAGCAGATGACTCCGGTAAGACCAGAGGCGGAGGTCTGTGCATTTATATCAACAAAGCTTGGTGCACAGACTCTGCTATTACCGAGAGTCACTGCTCACAGAATGTGGAGTTTTTAATGATCAAATGCAGACCTTATTACCTCCCAAGGGAATTCACTTCTATTATCATCACTGCTGTGTACACCCCCGGATGCTAATGCCAAGCTAGCCATGAAAGAACTCTATGCGGCCATTAGCAAACACCAAACTAAACACCCCGAGGCTGCTTTTATTGTTGCGGGTGACTTCAACCACTCCAACTTGAAGACAGTCCTCCCCAGATTCCACCAACACGTCTCCTGCCACACCAGAGGAGACAAGACCCTGGACCATGTCTACTCCAATCTGGCTGGAGCTTACAAGGCGACACCCCCTCCCCCACATCGGACAATCAGACCATCTCTCCTTGTTCCTCACACCGCGGTACTCACCACTCATCCAACGTGTGAAACCCACTGTGAGGACAGTAAAGGTGTGGCCAGAGGGCTCAGACGCTGTGCTCCAGGACCAGTTCAGGAATACAGATTGGAATACTTTCCACCACACAGACTTGGATCAGTACGCCTCATCTGTACTGGACCACATCTCCACCACCATAGACTGTGTCACCATCCACAAACGCATCACCATGTACCCCCAACCAGAAGCTCCTGGATGAACCGAGACGTTCGTCTCCTGCTGAAGGCCCGTAACATCGCCTTCAGGACAGGGGATGCACAGACCTACAGTGCAGCCAGGGCTGAGCTGAAGAGGGGGAATCAAGAAGGCCAAACACCACTACAAAAGTAAGGTGGAGGATCACTTCTCCAACTCCAACCCCCGACGCATGTGGCAAGGCCTTCAGATTCTCACAGATTACAAGAACTCCAACACCTCCACTGCCTCCGCTGATGCCTCCTTCCTCAACGAGCTTAATAACTTCTATGCTCGCTTTTGGAGAGAGGGAACACTACAACTGCAACTAAGACAGCCACCACCCCAGATCAACAGCCACTGACTCTCCTCTCCTCTGACGTAGAAGCGGCTCTGAGCAGGATTAAATCCAACAAGGCTGCGGGTCCTGATGGCATACCTGGTCGTGTCCTCAGAGCGTGCTCTGGGGAGCTGGCAGGAGTGCTGACGGACATTTTCAACCTGTCCCTGGCCCGCGCCGTGGTACCGACCTGCTTCAAGTCTACCTCCATCGTCCCAATTCCTAAGAATTCCAACCCGACCAGACTCAATGACTATCGTCCGGTAGCCCTCACTCCCATCATCACCAAGTGCTTGGAGCGGCTGGTCCTAGCACACCTCAGATCCTGTCTACCCCCCACACTGGATCCCCCACCAATTTGCATACAGGCAGAATAGGAGCACAGAGGATGCAGTCTCCATAGCACTGCACTCTGTTCTTTCTCACCTCGACAACAAGAACACTTATGCCAGAATGCTGTTCTTAGACTTTAGTTCAGCATTTAACACTGTCATTCCATCACAACTCATTACCAAACTCACAGACCTCGGCATCAGTTCACTCATGTGCAACTGGTTGCTCGACTTCCTGACCAGTCGACTCCCAACACGTCCGGCTGGACAATCACTTCTCATCCACCATCATCATAAACACCGGAGTGCCACAAGGCTGTGTGATGAGTCCCTTCCTCTACTCTCTCTTCACCCACGATTGCAGACCTGTTCATGGCTCTAATGCCATCATCAAGTTTGCCGATGACATCACGGTGATCGGCCTCATCAGAGACAACGATGAGGCCGCCTACAGGGAGGAGGTGGACCGTCTGGCTGAGTGGTGCGACAAGAACTACCTGCAGCTGAACACCGAGAAGACCAAGGAGCTCATCGTGGACTTCAGGAGGAACGCTGACCTCCACCCACCCATCCACATCAAGGGAATAGCGGTGGAGCGTGTGAACAGCTTTAAGTTCCTGGGAGTCCACATCTCCGAGGACCTGACCTGGACGACCAACTGCTCCAAACTCATCAAGAAGGCGCACCAGCGCCTCTTCTTCATGAGGACCTTGAGGAAGAACCACTTGTCCTCAGAGATCCTCACCAACTTTTACCGCTGCACCATTGAGAGCATCCTCACCAACTGCATCACAGTTTGGTACGGAAACTGCTCTGTCTCCGACCGGAAGGCGCTGCAAAGGGCCGGCAAAATCACCAAGGACTTGACTCACCCTGCACACACACTCTTCTCTCTCCTGCCCTCTGGGAGGCGTTACAGAAGCTTACGGACCAGAACCACCAGGCACCGGAACAGCTTCTTCCCCACAGCTGTCACGCTCCTGAACGCCTCCTGACACAAACTATAAGGACTGTCCCCCCCCCATCCCTGGACTGTTCCCCTCACACACATACACATACAATCTTTATATAATCTGTAAATCTAATTTCCCATTATTTATCCTGTATTATAAAATCCATTCTTCATATTCCTGTATATTCTGTATAATCTGTGTAATTTGTATAGTATGTACATAGCTCTCATCTATATTTATATTGTACAAAACATTTTATTTATAGCACGTCAATATTATTCTGTTTATATCTTCATACATCTGTTTATAAATATTTATATCATGTATAGCACTTCTGGATAGATGCAAACTACATTTCGTTGCTTGTACATGTGACATTGCAATGACAATAAAGTTGAATTCTATTCTATTCTATTCTATATCTATAGACATATGAATGGAAATAAACATTAAGATCAAGCATCGGTGGATTATCCACAAATACAGAAGAGAAACATTTCAATGTGTTATTATTTTGTAACCACTCTATCTTAAATCAGCAGCTTTAATCTGCGCATATCGATTCATTCAGACTTACTAACATTCCTGTCACATTAGCATTAAGCTACCACATTATAATACCATACCATAATAGAGTGGAGCAGGTCATTTAGCAACTACCTGCAAAAACAATTTATCACCGGAAGCTCAACAAACAGTAAGGAAATAGTTTCATCGTTACCGGTAACCTAAAATCCAGATGGTCATGAGCCAGATGGAAGAGAAATTGGAGGCATGATTTGCTACCGGAGGCGGCCATGGCTGGTGCGGGTTCAAAATAAGTCCGGACAGAAACAGGAACGTGCACAAAAGGTGCCGCGTGAAGGTGACAATGTAACCATAAAAGGCAGAGGTATGTACGCTCGGTTTCTGATGATACACTCTCGAATATGTAGAAGTTAGTGATTTGGTTCTAAATTTTAATGGACATTTGTGACATTATAAACCGTGTTCCTAACTCGGAATATTTATTAATCTGCATTAATTAATTTATCTTTAAGTAAGAACCTTATGAATCAAATACAGGCAACTTTATACTTGCTTTACCAGGAAAGATTCCCTCCTCTCCACGGTACTTTAATCAGCTTTAAGTTATTTCATGACCAACAGGTACGACGCCTTTTTTCACGGCGGTATGTGATTGGCTGCCCGGAAGTGCCCTCGTCCCCACTGGCGGGGACAGGAGTCCATCAGATGGATCCGCTGTGCTGCGGCTGTCAGCAAAACTGCAACCCAATAAAGCACGTCGGGTGGAGAACCGGGCAGTACCGGAGTCTGGCTGCGTGTCGAGAGGTTTCTGCCGGTCAGGTGAGATCCGAATCTGTCACCTGAGAGTTGGATAATCAACTCTCTGATGTTTTGAAAGGTTAACGAAGCAATTATTGGTTAGAAAAAAAAGGGAAGTACGATCAATTATAGATTGTAGTTGTAGTTTTTTTTGTTTTTTTTCCTAGAACATCTTGCATTAAATTGCATTAATATGTCACGTGAAACTGGACAGATTGCGACTTCCGGTGGTAATTTGCATTAAAATTAAGATGCTAAAAATATTAATAATGAAAGACTTGTTTTATTATTTGTTAAATGGCAGGATAATGACAGATTTATACTCGAGATTTTAATATGCACGCACAAATTCAGACGTCTACTTACTTGCATTACACATGTATTTTTTTATTACTTGGTTGATTTGTATAGACTTTATGCCACGTTTGTACTTCCACAACCTTCTCACAATAGTTTTCTGGACCCATTCATCTTGACACAACAGCTGAGTCAGGTTACACCAACTATGGGCACACACACACTTTGCGCCAAAAAACCACTTTGTAATAGTCTCAATATGTTGCTAGGAATTGTAAAGTCCCTTTCTTCTTGTATTCAGAAATGAAGGGAGTGAATAATGGGGACCAACAGCCAGAGGAGCGACTTTAAACCCGAGGTCGACCTCAACCTCAACGCATCCGCTCGGAGTGACGATGACAGAGCCATGCCCAGCGTTTCCGTCAAAGGCCTCAAGGAAAACTGGCAGAAGTGGTCCAGTGATCACCAGGAGAGCCAGAAGCTCAACCCCTTCAGCCATGACACCAGGCAGACTGTGGTGGCCCTTCAGAGGGGACAGGATGATTACGGGAGACCCCAGCAGGGGTCCCTGACTGAGAAACGTGGGAAGGAGGCTCACACACACATCGGCAGGGAGGTCCAGAAGCTGTGCGAGGTGATAAGGGACATCGGGGAGCACGACGGGAAAGGGATCACGGTTGAATTCGGGAAGCTTTTTGAACATTACGTGGCCATCTCCAATACACTGGTGGGAATTCTTTTACGGGCCAGAAAACAGGGACTGGTGGACTTTGAGGGGGAGATGCTGTGGCAAGGAAAGGACGATCATGTCGTTATCACTTTGTTGGAATAAGCACTTTTTGGGATTTGTGCTGACGCCTTGATTCGTGTTGAGAAACAGTGACTTCAAAGAAAATAAAATAAAATCCTCTACCACCCTTGATTTGTATTAAAAAGTTGTTTTGGATCAGCACAAAGTGAAAACACAAGCTTGTAGAATTATCATCAACATTTCCACCATAATTTCAAGAGAACAGAACAGTGAAGGTCAGATGCTTCCAAAAATTAAGATTTCCCCAAAAATGCCCAAAACACTTTTATTAAAGGTTATCGGCTGGCTGCAATAAATGTTGATAGTTCATGCATTTATGAGGAAAAGAAAATTGTGCAGCAATAATTTCACGCATTTCTTTCCTGAATAAATTCAGTTTATTCAGGAAAAAAATTTGCTCAACCAATAACATTTTTTTTTTTTCATGAAGGATTACAAGACTCAACAGCAGTTTGGTCAAGTCGGGTCTGGACTTTGACTAGGCTGTTGAAACATCTTGATGTTTTTTTTTTCTCTCCCAGCCATCCAGTTGTAGATTTACTGCATAGTCCTGAAATATACTCAGTTTGAGCCAAACTTTATCTGTTCTAATCTAATCTTACAATTGACTATATTGCTACAATGTAGATGTAAATTCATGGCCAATTCAGTGTGAGGGTGCACTGGCCTCCAGAAAAGCCCAACTCATCACCCGTCTGCAAGACATCGCTTGCTGCTGTAAGCCTATAAATGTATGACAAAAACCATACAAACCTCCCCGCATTGAAGTCCACAGCTTTATGGTGCACTTAAAGTGCATGAGCGAGTCTCTAAACTCAGAGAGGTAGATGGGCCTGAACCAAAGGAGAACACAAAGCCCACTGCTGACAGACAACCTGGTGCCATAGGATGAACCCGATCCGACCAGGACCAGAACCTATGTGTTTATTACAGAGGTGCTTTGTAGTTGCACTGTCATGATGATTGCTTTTGTTTTTTTTTGTGTTTTTTTTTGTACCTTAACCACATTAAGATGTACAGTGAAATAAAAGCAATACTTTAAAAATGTGACGCCAGCGAATTTGATTAAGAAACTGTAAAAATATGGTGAAATGTTTTGAGACTGACTGAAATGTAAATCAATACCGACTCGTCGCTGTCTAGATCTTTCCTGTCTGCTACTGTATCTCTTAACATATTGACATGAAACTTTTATAAAGAGATCCAGCAAGTTTATAAAGCCCCAATAGATTCGCACCGAGATAAAAGTAGGAGGACTTTTAAGTTAAAACCATGCAATTCAATAAATATTTTCAAGACATGATTAACCAGTGTGTACAATCAGGGAAACGTTTAACAATAGAGGCCATGGGATGATAACTCATATGACTTCTGATCCTCAAAGCTCCGACTGGCTGAACGGGTTGAGTTACGAGAAAGAATGACGACTAATGAAGATCACAAACAACCCATTAGAAGCAACATTGTTTATTCTCAATTAATGATCAAAAGTGCATATTGGTTGTACAAAACATGCTCTAGTGCCCTCACATTTACATTCAGTTCATACACCGTAATAAAGGATGACAATGCCCTGACATTTGATAAAACTGACTAAACATGGATGGCTTCTGAATTCAAATGCTTCAAAACTGATTCTATCAGCTGCATAGAATCACACACTTACAAAAAAAAACAAGTCTGCCATAAAATTAGTGTTGTTGCTTTTTAATTTTGAATTATATGTATTCTGTAAATTTGCTTTTGTTTGAGGTAAAGCAGACTTTCACAAACTGGTATTCAGTATTAATGTGCACCTTTCGCACAAGCAATATATATATATTGACATTTCTTTTTACACATTGCAATCATTTTAAGTATATCCAGTGCATTAACTGATCATGTTGTACAGTACCTGAATAATCAGAGTAATATTTTGAGGATTACACATGTAAAACAGGCAGCACAGCTCATATATTCAGTGGATAAATGTTCAATTTAATACATTTTTGTTCACATGCATAACCTCAGCTTCACAATGCAGGTTTTCTGAAATGACAGAAAACCACACAGATTCTATTGATGATTAGTTTTGTTCTGCCGTTGTATTTTAAAATCAAATCATCTTTCAGTTTTGATCAAATCAGAAAAAAGCTAATTGGTCCATAGCCAATGGTTTTCTCTACGATGACAGGTTAATAGAGAGCTTTGATACCCCACTCTTCCTGCGGCATCTTTCTGGCACTTTGTGAAGAAACCAAGAAATACTTGTCCTACAGGGCATCGCACGCGTTTAAAATAAAACACTGTCCTTAACCTTTGCCAAACAAAAAAGAACAATCGATCACGTTTCCGTCAACATGGCAATTACAGGAAGGGCGATTAACGCCACTTGGTCAAAATTCACTGAAGGACAGAAAGGATCCGGAGTTCAATGTGTCTCTACTTTAGAGTTGAGAAGCTCAATCAGCTGATCTGCCTGCAAAACATTTGACAATAAAAGAAGATGTCAGCGGTTTCCATTTAAAATAAAAACAGCAAGAAAGACACATTGAATATCTCTGATGACAGAAGCCCCGGGTAAAGCGCTTATTTTTAGCAAACCTAAATTCAAAGTTTTTCTGAACCTTACCGTGACAAACCAGTAGGAGTTGAGTCTGTAGATGAGGCGCGACATGAAGCCCATCTGACTGACTGGTGCCAGAACATGAAGGTGTAAATGTGTGACGGAGCAGAACGGTGGCCAGTGGAAGCCGAACCTGCACAGGAAACATGTGAAGAATCTACTGTCACACCTGCTGCACATAAAACATCAACATTTGTCACTCTTCAAAAGACCATCCTCTAAATACTGAATGTTGCTAACCTGACATCAGTGAGATCGGTCACGTTGTGTTTTTGCAAAACAGCCTTCCCGACATCAACCATTTGCTTCACTGGAAGCAACAGGAAAAGAAATTAGTTTGTTGACCGTATGTGCAGACAAAAAACCACAGAAACAATACACGAATGAGTGACCTTACCTAAAGGCACGTGTTGTATGTTGAGTGATTTACAGTTTCCAACATGTTTGGTTGGGACAACCAGGTAATGATGTGGCGCTCCGGGTTTAATGTCCCTGAAACAGCAAATATCTTCATCCTGCAAAATATTTATTTCACAAAAACCTGAAATCACCAGTCTGTGGTTTATAATCAGCCACATGTTGCTGGCCGGTTCCTCTGAAGGCTCGAAATATTCAGACATGCACGGATTTCGATGGAAGTATCTTCCGTGACTGGATAAGGATAGAAACAGAAAAACGCAGCGTGGAAAATGTAATTTCCTAAAACTGTTAAATGTTCAATGGGTATTGATCCTTTATCAGTTTGCTCATTTATCATCGCTTTATTAAGCAATTTTCCCCTTGGAGATCAAGAAATGATATTGTCTTCTATTGTTCCTCCACCTGATCATCAATTCATTTACACAGAATTCATTTTTTCAATTATACATCCATCGTATCGATCCATCTGTCCATCTGCAGACAGATAACCATCACTCTGTCCATTAATCAATCCATCAGTCCAAAATTTCCGTTTATCCATTATTCACCCATCCATTGTTCATCTTCTGCTTCAGATTACCATTCACTCAATCTTTATGCACTCATACTAAAAGATTCTGAGAAATCTGAAAATCTGAGTCTAGAAAAGGGAGAAATGTCACCACAGCCTTTTACTGCGTGAACTTTTGACTTGAAACACGAACAGGAAGCTTGTTTTGACCAGAGGGGATGCGAGACACGCCTCGCCCACACGATGGACCATCAACACAACAACTACTGCGCTACAGGTTCACTGATCCGCAAGACACATTCGCCTAAAACATCTACAAGGAAGCTAAAATACCAGCTGAATCCGTTGCTATGACAGCCTGCTATCAAAAACAAGCTAACGCTAGCTGACTGACAGCCACACATGAAGCAGGAAGATAAAGATTCTCACTCTGTGGAGAAGCTCTGTGTCCATTTCATTGTTTGCAATCTTGCAGAAGACGCACTTGCCGTTGTAACCCTCCGCTGGCCCGCAGCTGGCTCTGTCTGTGGCGGTGGAGGCGGGCTGGGAAGAAGCCTGACCCTCGGCCATTGCTGGGCAACGGGAATTGTCAAAGCTCAGACCGGAAAAGTCGATCCCAGATGCTCGATTCTGGCTTCTTTATAGATGTATTTGTTCTAGCGCGGTAGTGACTTAACTTAACCGTAGATGAACAAAAATGACAAATAACTGAATCATGTGTATTTTTATTCTCTCCCTCCCCAGATGAGAACAGGAACAGAACTTTGACAGGTTTTCCTCTGCGCATGCGCGACTGGGAAAATGATTTTATAGGTTTATGTTTGGCCAGAAAATGTTGTTGTTGTTGTTGTTGCTCTTTCTATATCCTTGTGTATAAAAGAAGTTAAAGAAAATACAACTAAATATGTTTAATATTTAGTAATACACATATTTAAACTAGGACAATAATATCAACAGCTGTTCCTTTTGATATTAGATCTTAGTCTCACAAGAGGCAAATGGCATTAGTTATTTTGAAAATGTTTTGGATGAAGTGGAGAGGTCCATGGTTTCTGTGCACCAGAAACCAGAAATGTTTGTTAAATCGTCTGCAGACGGTTCAACAACCAGATATAAATGGGATATTGTCAAATGCTCACGATACAAATGACTCTGAGATGAAACGGCTCAATAAATGCATTTTAGATTGTGAAACATTTCTCATTTTTGAACATGCAGAAGGACAATAAAACTCAGTCTATTTTTCTTGTCACATGCTTAAAAGTACATAATATTTAATACTTTTGTTAACAATAGAGAAAAAAATGTTTTCATTACTCAATAATACAATACTCAATACTTCATTTTGTTTTCCTGTAAGTAGACTCGAGGACTGGAACAGGCTACCCCTGCTTGTTGCGTTATTGTATATTTAGTGTTAGACTGGAGAAACAAAACCCTGAAGTTGCTCCCTGGTGGACGGGTTGCTCACAGTGTTGGATTCAAATCCTGCAGGGCCGTGCAGAGACCACTAAAGGGGCAGATGCTCAAAAAAAAAAAAAAAAAGGGCACATCTAATTGCATTTTAGGACAGAATAATAATAATAGTAATAATTGTAGAACATGTGTAAGAAAAGACCAAAAGGGCACTTGGGGTCATGGAGCAAAAGGGGCAGGTGCTCAAGCCCCCTTAACCCCACCCCCCCTCTGCACGTGCCTGAATGAACGTGTCTGTAAAGCTGCACAACTAAACGCCATTATAATTATTAAGATTAAGATAAGTGTCACAAATCTGTGCAGCCATCTGAGTTGTGGAGCTGCATGAGGAGCGCTGCGCTCTGACAGCAAACGCAGGGTCGTCTACGTGCTCATCGTCGCTGACTTCTTTTATTTTCCCCCATGCAGATAAAAAGAAGATGACAACTTTTTCATTATTTAATAATAATAAAAAAATACATTTTTTGATGTGGTTTAATTTGTAGTTTTATGGCGAGATCTCTGATTTTTTGGCTGCCATCTCCCTCTTTGCTAAATCGGGAGCAGAAGTGCCATATTTCAATTTTAAAAATATCTAAATCATTTTGTAAAAAGACATTTCAAAGAAAAGTGACTAACCTTTGAGCTGTTTGAGCTCTGCTGTTTGTCCGTAGAGGGGTCACAAGTGGTGCTGGTGCTAAACAATCATCTTTTTAGACTGGGAGGAAGCCGGAGTACCCGGAGAGAACCCACCATGAAAACTCATACAGAAAGGCCCCGGGCCGAGAATTGAACCCAGGACCTTCTTGCTACAAGGCAACAGTGCTGCCAACTGTGCATCTCTGTTTAAGTAACATTCAAATTTATTGAATATGATTGAAAATAATCCATCCATCCATCCATCCATGTTCTTACAGCCTAGTAGGGGGTCAGGAAGTGTGCTGGTACTTCTCTCCAGCTGTCAACAAGTCAGAGGCTGGGTCACCCTGGACAGGTCACCAGTCCATCACAAGGAAACAGAGACACACACACACACACTCACTAAGGAGAATTTGGAGAACCCAATTAACAGTCATACTTTTGAACTCTGTGGGAGGAAGCCGGAGTACCCGGAGAGAACCCACCATGCGAGAATTGAACCCATTACCATCAAACTGCAAGGCAACAGTGGTACAAACTGTGCATCTCTTTTTAGGTAACATTTAAAGTGATCAAATATGACTGAAAATAATTAGTAAGGTAATTATTGGAGACCTTTTGGGGTTGGGACTGACGGAGGCACGGAGAGAGGACTCGATACCAGGACCGACAGAGGAGCAGAGAGGCCGAGGCACAGGGGGGCGTCATGGAGCCGAGATCGACAGCCGAGATTGACATCTTCAAAAGGCATTTCATTTGATGAAATACCTCTTGAAGATGTTGGCACCAGAAGAAAGTTTTGAGAAAAAACTGCCCCTCTTCTTCTGGTGCTTTTCAATCTGGCGTAAAAGAGACGACACAATGGTGTCGTCAACGATCTCGTGCTCCATGAAGCCCAGAGCCCATCCGGCAGAACATCCGTAGGTTTTCCTGAGGTCCCTGAAAACCTTTTTTGCAAGGCCAGGGACCCCGTCCACCTGGATCTCCACCGGATGGCTCTCGATGTCAGCGCAGATGTTACGAACCATGCGCTCCTGTGCCTCCATCAGGGAATCAAGACACCGCCGTGTCTCAGACTCCCTGATGCCCAGACACAGCAACGACTTCACAAAAAGTCGCACTGTGTCTTGTCTCTGCTCCTCCAGGGACGCCCTCAGTCCTTCGGCGCGTCTCCTCGCTGTCATCAGTTGATGGACTAAACTGATGACAGCTCGCACCAAAAGTCTGAGACCTAAGCCCGGCCTCAGAATCGACATGGGGTCTTCATCATCCATGGGAGACGTGACTGTAGATGTTACGTGCTTTAGAAAGAGGATGTCCACCACTTGAGCACAGTCTCCCTGGATGACTTCGTCGACTCCCATCGCCCGGGCAAAGGCCTGAGAGACCTGATCTCCGAACATGACTTTGATATCGCCATACTCGTAGTTCAGGTTCCCAGAAACGTCCCTGACAAAACTGGAGAAAACCTCCATTAAATAATGTACAAGGTATCGCGTCCTCTCTGCGATGCCTTCGTCCGAGTCCAGAAAATGCATGTCCACCCAGTCCTCTTCATATGTTTGATCGATGTATTCAATGATTGCAGGTACGGCGTGTCCATCAACTAAAAACTCCACATCTCTTTTCAAAAAATCCATCTCTTCTCTTGATCTGAACTCGATGCTTACTCTTCTTGAACTACCTTGGAACCTGGCAGAATGTTACCATCCAGGGTTATTTATACCCCGTGTTACACAACAAAGCAGTATGTGACATCACAGCCTGTTCATGTTATTATGATGTCACAGACAACTTTCCTTTAAATTCTTAGAATGATGTTTTTATACTTATTTGTCTTTAACTCAATCTAAATTCTTGCTCAGATATAAAAATAAAAAAACTTAAATGGGTTCTCTGCTGATCAATTAATCCAAGTAACATTTAAGACTGACGACATCTTGTTTTATGTTATTTTTATTTATTCTTTTAAATTTAGACGCCATCTTTGACCCAGTTGATTGTGTAAAGTGCAATTGTTGTGGACAGGCTTAGCGCGGGATCACGTGATGTTGTTAGTGATTATGCATCACCTGTTGCTCACCTGGGTGACTTTAGTGAGTGGGTGATGGGGGAAGGTTTACCTTTTTGCTGACCGCTTTAAGTTAGTATGTTTTTGTCTCTAATCACTGTTTAATGGTACAGATCCGTTCTTTATGCTAATCCTGCCCTGGTTTCTTTCTTCATGGAGTTGCATGTTCCTCTGTGCATGTCAAGCTTCTCATCCAGCTCCCAAAAATGTGACTGTTAGGTCAGCTGGTTACTCTAAATCATGAAAGTCTGCGTGTGCATCCATTGTTTTGTCCAGAGTTGCCCTGTGATGAACTGGCAACCAGGAATAGACAAAGGACGGATGAAAAAACCCCGACGTGTTCCTGCCAGAACAGATAAGAAGGCAAAGAGAAAAAAAATATAAAGAGACTGCCACCAATTGAAAGCAATTAATGATGCGTCTGTCATGTTTCACCTGTTGTTTTCTGAGGGTGACATCATTGATGACCTAAACTAAACCTCGCCTGATTCATGGAGACGTTCGAGTTCTGGCATGATTAATGAACAGATAGCTGCATGCAGTGGTTCATCAGAGTGAAAAACGTTCATAGGTGCATTTTGGGAAGTTAATTGTCTCAGTGGTAACATTTTGATGCAGTTTTTAAACAAATAAAAGCATCTTTTCATTTTCTCAATTTAAGCAAAAGTCTTAAATTAAACCAATAACTACTGTATGAGAGGTAGTATACTTCAATTTATTTGTTGTGTTACATTTGCTAATCTGTGGGTTTTAGAAGCAAACTAAACAATAACTTTTTTTAAAGCTTAACAGACTCTCCTTTATGTATCTTGTCTAATTTATTTAAGTCTAAAATCTCACATTTTCTGAGAGATTCTTGAATGTTATTTACTGAAACTATCAGAAACCCTGTGATCTTCCCCAATGAGGTAATTCCTCTGAACTACAGCACAACTAAAACAATATAATGTTTTTGAATGGAAGAGAGAGCTGTCTGAGACCTAATATCTTCTTCTATTTTTATTTAATATCGAAAGATATTTTCCAGATACTGTTGATTCTATTTTATTCATTATACACAGTAAAATAGAAACTATAAGTTAAAATGTGGGGAAAAAAAAAAAAAAAAAAAGTGGTCCGTTATGAAATATGACATGATTTCCTTGACTGAGCTGTTATTATTATTATTTTTAATTTTTTTTTTTTTTTTTTTTCCTTAGGCTGAACTGGTGCAAACATTTCTGTGTGGAAAAAAAAAAGTTTTTACTAAGAAATTGTGCTGCTAAACTGACTTTGACCAGCAGGGGGCCTCATGTGCAAACAAATTAGCTTTGAGAAACCGATGGTTTTGCACAATAATTGGCTGGGGGAAAAAACAGGCAAATATAAATGACATTCTGTATTTTGGATACATTTTATCCTGCTTCGTCTGTCCGTTACACTTTGGCAGTTCAAAGCTAGAGTGATGCCTTGTAGCTGAAATGTGCTATACAAATAAATAAATAAATTTGATGCACATCACACCTTCTGTGTTGTATTTTTTTTTTTATGCATGTTTTGTTTTTGTTGAGGTATGACAATAAGAAATGTCAATGATTCACTGAGCCGAACATTATTCATTTATTTAAACTTTAGCAGTGACAGAGTCAGCTCCACCTCATCAGACATGTAAACATTCAAGTAAAACCCACCAGAAAGAGCTTGCTTGCTGAAGTGCATTGAAAAAAAAAAGAAAAAAAGGTAGATGTATACACATGTATTTAAAAATTAAAACATTGCAAAAACTGTGCAAAATATGTATTTCCCTAAAAGGAATCCTTACACGAACAAATGGCACTTAGGTCAAGAGCAGCGGCCATTAACTCATAAGTTTTGTTTCCTCATAAGTGCCTCACCCACTTGCCTTTACAGTTTTATTGTTGGTTTTGTCTTTTTCACTGGATTTACCTGCTCCTCAGTCCCTGCAGTTGCAGATGCACAGGTTTAGGTCCTCTCCTATTACAGTGTCTGCACCAGAAAATTAATTGTTATGAAGTCATTCCCATTAAGTAAAAATAAATAGAAAACGTTTAAAGACTTTTTCACAAGACACCTCGTGCTGCTTGACACAATCAAAGCTGGCCACCGCCAGGACAAAGCTTCTAACGGCTCCTTCACCAGTTTCGCAATGAGCTTTTCATGTCTCCTCTTGTCTCTAGAAGTTGCATTTGCACCGACCGGAATAGGAACACACAGAACCGGTCCGCAGAACCGGTCTCATAGGCTTTTGTGCACCATGTGGGATGCCCTCATGCAGGTGTAGCGGAGAGAGCTCATGCTCCTCTCTGGTTGGGTTTTGAGGCGTCGCAGCCTCATTCAGTCCTGCACGGTGCAAACGTCAATGTCCAGAACAGTAAAGTCCTTGTGCGTAGACAGAGGAGCGTTGTGCAAGAAAAAGCTTGCACTGCGGTACAAATCTGTGTCCAGCCAGAGGGCAAATCCACCCCTAAAAGAGAGAAAACATAGACATTCAGAAGAAGAATCTTTGAAAAATATTCCAGCACATTTAGTAAGATTTGCCAGCTGGAGACCCAAACAGGAACTGAGCCTGCCCTCCTCCACCAATCTGCAGAGATTCCCTGCTGCTGCTCATAAAGCAGGAGTTCTCTCCACTCCACTTGTATTGCTAGAGAAAACACACAGATAAAAGACATAAACCGTTCTAGCTTTAAAACATTTTTGTTATGTTCTTCTTCAATCTATATCTTTGGCTTACATTGATAAAAGAACCTATGTGTCAATCCAATTAGTAGTGTTAGTATCACATATTTATGTTTCTCTAACAGGATCATGTTAAGAATGACAACTGAAAGTGTGAACTTTAATTATTACTTATGCTACATTCAGAGATGTCTCTGAGAATATAAAATGAAATCCGCTGCGATAATCTGCGACAGGGATGCAGAAGGATGCAACATGTTGCTAAAAAATAAATGTCACTTCTCTTTCTTTCCCTTCTTTTCTTTTTACTTGTGTCAGTTCTTGTATGTGTTCATTTTGCTTCCAAAACGTCGTATCTATATGTCTTTGAAGCGAACTGTGCAAAGTCTATTTCTTTCATAACGATTCCCACTCTCTTGAGCAAATAAAGTTAATCTCACTTTCACATACAGCTCCATGCAGTCACTGCCAGCGTGAAGCGTGCAGATATTTCCCTCCCTTTTCCTGATAACTCCTGATTTCTCTGTGTTATTCTGAACTCTGTTGCTCTGCATATACTGCATGCCCTCTAGAAGCACTTGTCAACAATTACTTTAAAAAAATGGGAGTGCTTTACTTTCATTAGTGGGGAAACTCGAGGTCCCTGGAGGGCTCTGCAAATGATCGTTGATTTTAGTCCTGATGGGAAGGCTACGCCTGCTTCCGGGATTTGGAGAGAAGGAATACGCGGGAAGTCCATATAAGGAATGTGGCATTTCCCACAATCCCAGGGACAACAGCCAGGGTCCATGCTTTTTCGAGTTACAGTAAAAGGGAGGGGAGGTCAGGTTTTCTCAAGAAACGCGTGAGGGTTTGGAGAAGCGAGTTTTGCAGCTTTGAGCTTGTGGACGGGGTTGCTGAAGAGTTTGCTGATGACAGTGAAGACTTTGCCCTGCAGGACAGCCGCCCTCAGGACGGCGCCTGTCCTGCTGCTCTTTCCCGGCGCAGCTCCTATTGCTGCCTGTTTGGTAGTTTTCTACAAAGAAGGTGCAGAGAATGGCTGACCCTGTGTGCGAAAATGCAAATATGATGAAAATGACTTATGGAAAAGGGTACATTTGTTCTGTAGCTATAAAGAAAGTGTTTATTTATGAGACTTAAACAAATAGTATGGCGCTTTTCCTGTTTTCATAGCCATTGGCTCTTTTTTTGCATTTTTCTCAATGTTGTAATACGCTCTGTGCGTTAGACTAATGAAATTCTTAAAAATATTGTGTCTGTATATTCAGCCACCATCAGCCATTATTTTCCAGGAAGAACGTTTTCTGCCATTTCAGCTGCAGATTCATGTCTCTATACAGCTTCTCACATCTATGCACTGACATTCCTGACTTCTTCCCTGCAAAATAACTCAAGTCCAGTCAGATCAGATGGAGAGCAGCACGTGAACAAACTTTCATTGAAACCTTTCTGCTGCAGCTCCGGCTACACGTTCACAGTTGTGATTTTGCCCAAAGGTGAAACACTGGTTGCATTTAATCTAAAAAAAAATATAAAAATCCACATGTTGATTCTACTTCCTTGGGCTTCCTTCAAAGCAAACTCCCAAATGGTTGTGCAGGACTTTATTTCAAGGCATCGAAGTAAAGATGAGTGCAAACGCACGCCGCAGTAAAAAGGATTCTCTCTGAGTTGACTTCAAGAAAATGCCATTTTTCTCCTAAAGTCATCATTTAAATCCCCTGCGAAAATTGTAACAATTAAAAAGAAACGAGTCAAAGAACCGAAGAACAGAATTCTTCGATAAAACCTGGGAAAAGGTTTTAGGCGCACCAGCGCCTAAATTTGACTGTCAGAGACAAACATGTCATTTGCCTACATGTCAAACAAAAACATAAGCAACTCCTGAAGGCTCCACTGTCAGTTTGGACGCATGTACATTTCTAACAATCTAAAGAAAATAGAACATCTTTATTCAAAGTCAAGTGGCAAAAATAAGTAAATAAATAAATAAATATACCACCACAATCAAAACTAATCGCACTTGTCACAGCTTTGTGATATTCCTCCATACTCACTCTCCGACGCTGTAGGTCACCCCCATGACGACCAGAG
Source organism: Poeciliopsis gracilis (assembly GCA_911649635.1). Taxonomy (NCBI): domain Eukaryota; kingdom Metazoa; phylum Chordata; class Actinopteri; order Cyprinodontiformes; family Poeciliidae; genus Poeciliopsis; species Poeciliopsis gracilis. The sequence goes on from CAJVRI010000287.1 coordinate 4,290,095, forward strand.
CTCTGGACGGTCTACATGAAGAAAACTGATCGCTTTCAGAGCTAAATACTGACGAAACGGCTCCACTGTGACTTCATCATCCCTTATCTTTTATAAAATCAATTTGCAAAGATAAGGCCCTTTTGGACCAAAAGCTGACAGCTTTTATCAGCTGACAGCTCACAGAGTACATGCAGGCCGCATGAAGCTGCCAGAAGGCCAGAACGGGTGAAACATTAACCTGTTCGGGCGGGTCGGTCGGTCTGTCTGTCTGTCTGTCTGTCTGTCTGTCTGTCTGTCTGTCTGTCTGTCTGTCTGTCTGTCTGTCTGTCTGTCTGTCTGTCTGTCTGTCTGTCCTAAACTGTGGCCGCAGTAAAGGCTCTCTGCTTATCTTCTCTGCTGCACCTCATCGTCTCATCAGTAGTAAAATGCTTCTTCTCTACTGGTGCTGTGCTGGAATGAAGATTTCCTTTTTTAATTGAGAGCTAAACACAACGCAGGAAGAAAGCGGTTGCTTAGGAGACCAAGTTTTGGCGCAGATCTGTCACTCCATCCATTTTCAGCATGAGAATCTCATGCTGCTCCGCTTTGCAAACATTTAGCCCCCACAAATACGTTTGCGCGTCTGCCCTGTGGTGGTTACTCAGCATTTACCTTTCAGTCGCATTGCCGTATTTTTTTTTTTTATTAGAAATTTCAAACAGATGATTCCACTTTTATTGTTGAGACTAAAAGTAGATTTATGTTGTAATCTGATAAAACTACACTTCACTCCAAATGCAGCAAGTGCAAACGTGTCGCTGGGGATTGGAAGCCGTAACTGTTGGGGATTTCTGAAGTTACATTACTTCAGTATTTTTCGCTCGCTCTCTCGTGCATTCCTGAGAGCATAAATATGGTTTCCCAAATGGGAATGACTCAGAACGATTTGGCACATCTTAAAGTCATCCATTCTGCCAGAATCTATTTCTTCCCATAAACTCATCCCTTATCAGCAAAGTTTTATCCAACCGTTAAACCTTGACTGCAGCGTTCTCCGAGGTTAGCCTTTAAGAACAGGAATCATTGCTTTATATCCAGCTAGTAAATTAAAGACCAAGGACAGAAAGCAAATGTCTCATCAGACCCAACATTACTCTAAGGTCAAGTTTCTATTCTTTTTTTTTTTTAGCTCTTTTTAATTAAAATCACAGTACAGTTGCTGTTTGTTAGTTATGTTGTATTTTAGTTTGCTTTGTCAGTCCGTCACCTTTGACGCGTCTCGTCAGTTTCAGCAGTAAACAGAATGCGTCTCTTTACTCTTCAGAAAATAAAACAGCCAAAGTGCCACTTCTCCCTGATGAGTGAAGGAAACAGACCGGCAATACGCTGAAAAGAGTTAGCTTATTTATGGCCACTTTCAAAGGAAGTAAATAGATGCATGTAACATTTATCAATATAATTTTAAACATTACAAAATAAATGCACAAAATACGTTTTTCCTTTAAAAAAAAAATTCAAAGAGCAGAGGAAATGGAGTAGAGACCACAGTTAACGCCTGAGTTTTGCTTCCTCAAAAGTGCCTTGAGTTCTCACAGCATTACAGTTTTATCGTGTGTGTGTGTGTGTGTGTGTGTGTGTGTGTGGGGGTGTGTGTGTGTGTGGGGGTGTGTGTGTGTGTGTGTGTGTGTGTGTGTCTCTTTTCTGACCTGTTTTATGTGGTTCTCACTTCCTGCTCTTCCAGACAGATATTTACAGAACAGACCAAAAGTTTGGACACAATCTTCTCATTCAATGGGTTTCCTTTATTTTCATGACTATTTGTAAGGCAAGAAAGCCACTTATTAACCTGACACCTGTGAAGTGAAAACCATTTCAGGCGACGACCTCTTGAAGCTCATCACGAGAATGCAGAGTGTGTGCAAAGCAGTAATCACAGCAAAAGGTTGCTACCTTGAAGAAACTACAATATATGTAAGGCGTATTTTCAGTTGTTTTACACTTTTTTGTTTAGTACATATTTCCACATGTGTTAATTCATAGTTTGATGCCTTCAGAGTCAATAGTCACGGCATGAAAAACATGCAGAATGTGTTAAAAGTTTGAGACAGAAAAAGCTGTCGTCATCATCATCATCATCGCTGTGGTGAACGTTGTCATTTCTTTCCCATAGAAATTGTACCTGGCTCAAGCACTCTGTGGTTTTGAGTATCTCCTCCTGGACAGAGTCAACGGGAAATCTAATAAAATGTGCTTTCTTTGCTTTTCCGCACCACAGGAAGCACACCTGCCTGAGTGGCTCCATGTTGAGCTTTGTCTCTTTTCTGGCCAATTGCTGGCGCTGCTACTGACTGTGTGCTCTTTATCCATTTCACCAAGGAAAGCGACAAGCCAGTTCTTGAATGTGGCCAGTCCGTCTAAGACTGTCTCTGTCTGTTGCAAAAGTCTGCTTCCTTTCCACTGTCACCATCTGCATCCATGATGGATAACTGCTGAATGTTAATGGCTGGATGGATTTCTCTCGGTGGGATTGATTGATCGGTTGATCAACTGAGTTTGACTGCGATGCTGCACTGGCTGTAATAAATATGACAATTGAATTATAGTGTAATGAGCAAGGTTTAAACTGAACCAGTTTACAGTGCCGTCAGTGTTTAATGAGTGGCACTTTGGAAACTAATAAAAACGTATAATGTTGGTAATAATGCTCAGGCGTACATTTCTTCATCTTTTGAAGTCAGAGACTTCAAGAAAGACAATCTGGGGTGTAGTGGATCTGAGAGGTGAGGTTTCTGACTAATTTGAAACAAGAAAGCTAATATTAAAAAAACGCAACCGTTGCTGTAGGTGTTTTAAGTTTAGAAAGGTGACGTTTTTCCTTTGAATCAGATTAACAGAGTTCATGTCAACTGAATAAAAGCAGCTCTCTGCACAAGCATACGGTCGTCATTTCCTTTACAGGATATTAAGCAGCTTGTTGACGATGTCTCATCAAATCTGGTAAATTCTTTCCATGACGCTGGAAGCCCCGGCCTTTTTCAGACCTGGGAAATGTTTCTATGAGGGAGTTTTTTTTCACTTTCACCAAAAAAAAGATGGGACACACACTCAACTGGACTCTAAATGACAAAAGTATTTATATCCCTCTACGTTTTGTTAGATTAAAACAAAAACGTCAGGGTGGTTGATCAGCATTTTTTATTAGACCCGGGGAAGGGAGAGCATAAGTAGAGGAAAGACAATAGTACTTAATGACTGAATCTGCTTTTCGAAATATTTAAAATGATGTTCAAATTAATGCATTTTTTTGTTAGCTCGTTTTTGTTTAAAGGTAAAGCTAAATAGTTTTGTTCACTCGCACACAGTTGAATGTGTGTGTGTCAAAGTTAACCAGTGATGTGTCTGGGATGGTAAGGTCACTTCTGTATTTACGAATCACAAATCAAGTCAAACACAGGTGGTTGGTCTAAGTCCAACCATAAGCATAATAGAGAACAAAAAAAAACAACAAAATTGTGGCTTCCTCTGCTTTTACAGGAACATCTTGCATGGGAAATTTTCTTGAGCAGAACGTTGTCGTGGTTAGACTCAAACCACGACAACGTTCATCTTTTCGCTCTTAAAAAAATGTTTCCAATTCTGGACAAAAACGGATCAAAAGATAAGCGAACGTTGACGATTGGGTTCTGAAACCAATTAATCGTTTCGGTTTTCGATTCCAAAAGCAAACGTCCAAGAGGTTTTTTTCTTCTTCTTGAATTTAGTTTTCTTTTAGTCTGTTTGTTCCTCTTTGTAGGTTTCTATTGAGGGACGGGGGAAGCCGTGCGGCTCCGCGGTAGAGCACCGAGCAGCAGCTACAAATGAAAAAACGGCCACTAATGCGGCAAAAATACAGAGAAAATGTCTAACAAACAAAAAAGAAATAGAGACGGTGCAACTTTGTGAGGAACTTGCTGGAACTTAGATGTAGAAAAAAAAATCCCTGTAAAACCACCTGAACTTAAAGGCAGGAAACCCTGTGAGAGACTCATACAGTACATAAAGGGACCAGAATTAATGGAATATATTTTTCGCCTAATTTTAAAACACAGAGGATCTTTCAGTGAATAAGTGCTCAAAAAATCTAGTTTCTGCCCCACATGCAAGAAGCTCTCTGGGGGCAACACAGAGACTCAAAAGAGTTTATTATAATTAGCATGAAGAGTGGTGGAGGGAGGTGAAGAAAGTGAGTTTACTGGTGTTGGAGATGTGGAGCGCCAGGAAACACGGAGCAGAGTTTGGGGTGTTGGTTCGGTTGTGTGTCCTGGAGCAAAGTGTGGACGATGGAGGGCGGACAGGTTGGAGCAAATGAAAGAGGAACCCGAAGGTTGCTGTTTTTGGTAATATGATCCAAACGGTCGTGATGCAGATGACAGAAAACGGTTCGGATGTAAGAGCGCCCGAGCAGGAGAGGAACCAGGAACCAAACAGCTGAAAACATGAAGGCACTAGGAGGAAAAGCAAAGACAAAAGACAATGTAAAGGCGTCACGCCAACAACTCCAAACAGAAGTCCACTGTGAATGAATATGTCCACCGCGTCAGAGTTTGTACCAGAATGTGGGAAACATATTCTACTGACCTTCAACATTTAAATCCCCACACATGCAAAATAATGTCCCAAACAAATGTCACTGTTGTTGAGGTTGAAACACCTGCGGTTTAAAGTCTTTCCAGCTCCACTCTGTGTGTTCGACCTACTTACTGACAGAGTTACAGTCCTAACCACAGACCACCGGCAGGAAAGTTCCTCTGTCCTACATGTCACAGAAACTGCTGCTGAAGCGTCTAGACTAAGTATAAACCCGTAGGATAAATATGTCCAGTTCTGTTCAGATTATTCTGTTTTGCTTTGTTGGTCGCACCGAAAAGTTTCAGATCGTCAAACATACTTTGATATGAGACGAAGATGACCAGAAGAAATGCAAAATCCTGATTTTGCAGAGAAATTGCTCATGTCCGTTGTATCATTGCCCTGTTGCATAAACTGAGGTTTTAATTCAGCAAAACCAGGGTCCGACATTCTCCTTCGTGATTCATTTCTGCCAGAGTTTGTGCTTCTATCGATGGCAAGCTGCCCACATCAGAAGATCTACTGCCCTACTTGGTGTTTCCATACAGACTCTATGTCTGTCATTCATTGATTTTACGGGTCTGACGGTCGTCAGGTCGGGCTGTGGCTACAGGGAATCTGAACTCAGCTTCCCAAGACAGTTAACTCTTTAATTAACAACGGAGTGGGGTCAGTTTCTCTTTTTGTATTTGCTGCTGTTACCTTCGACGTTCAAGTTTGTTCGGTGATCTGAAACAGTTTAACAGAGGCAAAAAGGAACAGAGGAAATCTGTGCGGGGGCCAAACACAGCCATGTTCTCACGCCGACTCAGAAATAGTTAAATGATGTGTTGGAATAAAAGGAGCCCTGAAGCACTCACCGGCGTACGCCCACTTTCACTGATCCATGCATCACTCTGCATTCCACGTCCCAACGTTCAGTTTACGTCAGCGGCCTACAAGTCTAGACTTGCCATTGTTATCCTTCTAGAAGTGTTTGCAATCAACTCTATCCCAACTCTGGGTTGTGCTTGTGGAGGAAAAGGAAAAAGAGAAAGAAAATAGCATATTGAACACGCATGAGGGAAGTTAAAATGAGCATACAAAATCCAAGCATCTCTCTGAAACTGAAATTATGGGAAATCCTCTGTCATACATGTTTGACGTCACACGTTTGGCAGTTTGGCGCTTTGTGTGGCAGTGCATGCTCTGAACTGCTTTTTGCTCGGTAATAAAAAGGTTTCAGTGCAAACATTCTGCAGAAACACAAAGCCACTGCACTGACTGGTGTCAATTTTCTGACAAGGTATTCAAACGCAAAAGAATAACGTCACTAGCATGACCCAACATTTAGAAGCTCCTTTAACACCTTTAACAGGAAGTACAGCAAACAATTTGTATCAATTCTTTTATCGATACAACTTGCTGCGGGGTCCAGCTCAAGTCGGCGGCATTCGTAATAAGACATTCAGGTTTGCTGAAGGGAGCTCTAAATATAATAGTTGGGAATCCCAAGAAATGTATCCGGAGAAACCACTTTCAGCTTCTTTCACAGACGTGATGAAACCAGAGGCAAAATAAAGCTGCAGGAAGAAAAACTAACCCTGCAACATCACAGATGAGCCCTCTGTGAAATGACAGCGTTATCTCATGACTAAGATAACTTGGTGATTCAGTTTAAGATGGCGTCTTCTGATGGTGTGCTGCGTTGCAATGTTGTTCTAGGACATGGCGTCTGTTTGGCAGTCGGTGCATATATTGTCAGATCACCATATATGCACCGACTGACAGCTGCCTATATGTTGAGCTGTGTGACCTTGACCTTACGCTTTATTTTTATCAGCTGTATGACGCCCTGACAACAGTTTGCCTGTCAGATGGTCATAGAAATGATGAATCATAGAAGTAAATGGATAGTTATGTCAGTGGTCTGAATGCTGAACCGACGAAGAATGCGTGTCTCGCTCCTCCGCTCGGTCCCTATTTGTGACAGCTGCAGGTAAACATCAGGCTTGCCAGGAAAACTAAGTTTAGAGCAGAAGTGTTCAGAAAACCACGACCCTATTTAGGTCGTTTCATTGGGTCTCGGTCTAAAGCTGACAACATGTGCGCACAATAACCCTAACCCTAACCATGCTAAAACATGTTGTAAATACTTAATAAAACACCAACCGAGTTCTTTTGGTTTCAATTGTCCCAGTTAAAGTTTAACTAAAGTCTCCAATTTATTTTTTTGAGTTTATTTTTTCTGCTATTGATAAAAAAGGTACAGTTCTTTGTAACTTATCTCATGGTGTAAAATAGACATTAAGTGTGAATATTTTTATTTGAGCTGTTAAACACTTTAACCCAGTTCAATTAACCACATCACAAGGCACATTTAACGTTTGACGACATCTCTATTTTTTTATTATTATCATTAAGCTTCATCAAGTCCAGAGAAAAAGCTTAAGAAATATGCAGTTTTACTGAAACACGCTTCTTTTCAGGGAAAAAAGAACAGTGGCGGTGCCAGCACTACCCGACGGAACCAGACTTGTGCACAAACAACTGAACCAAACAGACGTACAAGCAAAATGTGCTTTAGTTTCTCGTTTCAAATTTTCTTTATATATATATATATATATATATATAAATATATATATAAAAAAAGGATTGATCTATAAATAATTACATACAAAAATAAGCCAAAGATTTCAAACATGAATTATTTCTATCTTATGGCTATATACTCTAAAGAGGAACATAGTAGCATTACACAAGATGGTTAACGGTTAGTTTTCACTTCCTCCTCACTCGCCACATCTACACATTAGCTTGTCGTAGTGCAAAGCAGTGCTTTATCTCACCCCATCAGATTTGGCCTACTCAAAAGGAGTTACGCTGAAACCAAACCAGCTCAGACAGGCAGCTGTGTCTCCTATCCTTTTACAGTGTTTGTTTTGTTTTACCATCAAGCAAATGATGCACAAGCAGGTGTAAACACATACACACACACACATCATCATCATCATCATCATCATCATCATCATCATCATCATCACAGGGCATGAATACAATTTTCGAACTGTAAACAAACACGTCTTTCGGTGTGAACGTTGTGCCAAAATGCTTTTCAGGATCGCAGAGGGCCACCGGCGGGGCGACAGCGGCGAACACCCACGGGGGTTCACAGAAACAGGAAGCATGAATCGTGGGATTTCAAGTCGCCACTTGCTTCTCACAGTTCCAGTTCACCGAGCAGGAAGCCCAACCGAGCGGACCGGCCGCGTACGGCTTCGTGCTGCGCAGGTTGCTCTGGTCCTGATGCGTCTCCGACGGGCGGAGGCTCCGTCCGGATGCAGCAGCGCGGGGTTGGCTGACCTTGAAGTGTCATGACTTCAGACAGAAAGTCTTATTTTCACAGCGCTTCCCCCGTTCAGTTCTGCACAGTCCAGACTTCGACGTCTTGCACGATGAAGTCTTCATTGGTGGACAGAGGAGCGTTGCGGAAGGTGGGGCAGGAAAAGCTGGCGCCGTGGTACAAGTCAGCATCCAACCAGAGAGCAAAGCCAGCCCTGTCAAAACAAGAGAGCGAGAAAACAAATATAAAATTAGAAAGTAAATCTTTGACTTCTTCTTCTCACTTCTGTATTATAAACTGCCTCTTTCATATTAGCCATGAGTGAATGAAAGGAGAACGTACCCTCCTCCGCCAATCTGCAGAGATTCCCAGTTGCCATTCACAAAGTAGGAGTTCTCCCCGCTCCACCTGTATTGCTAATGAGAATTAAACACAAAATGTTGAGTCAATTGTGCTTTTTTTTTTTTATTTTTTATTTTTTGCTGATGTTACATGTTTAATAACAGCTTTCCCATTGATAATAAAAGCAGAGTCCACCCCTACCTGGAAGTCAGGATTGAAGCTGAACAAGAAGGTCTCGCCCGTTCCGTAGCAGTATTTACTGACTCTGAATGGATCCGAGCAAAAAGCTCCAAACACCTGAAAGCGACATAAGTTGGCGGCTCGTTAGTCAATGTTTTGGTTTTGTCAGTCATGTCAAAATCTGTGTTGAAGATGCGAACCTTTTTGTGCATGTCTCTGATGACCAGCAGCACGGGGCTGTCCAGGTCAGCCATGTTCCTGTAGAGCGTCTTTAGGCTGCTCCCATGGTTGATGGTGCTGTAAACTAGATGCCATGGATACCCCTGGGTCCTTGGAGGCAAGTTAGCTGCAATCTGTTGCAGGGAGAAAAAAAAGAAAATGATGATCTTATACATCTAACGCTAGCTTTCTCAAGTCCAAAATAGTAGCACAAAAGCAACTTTTCCATTAGAGCTGGACAGGTTTGTGGTGCAACACTCACCTTCTGCAGGTGAAAGTCGTCCAGCAGCTGGCTGGTGTGGCTCAGGACAGGAAAGTCATCCTCCACCTCCTGGTACTCAGTCTCATCCACCTCAGACTCCACCGAGCCGCACAGACTCAGGCGGTGCGTTGAGTCCTTCACCGTGATGATCTGAGCAGAAGATGCCAACAAAAGCCATGAGAAAAAAATCTCGTCTTCCCCACCACACTTTCTCTTTGCCTGACATTCGTTTTTCACGCGCAGACTTGTCCTGCAGCTGTAAGTACAACCGCTTGACATCATCTAATCCCCCTTCGCCTGCTTCCAGCTCATCGTCTCACCTCAACGTAGGGCTCTGCACAGTCGCTGGCAAAGTAAAGCACGCGGATATTTTTCTGCATTTTCTTCATAGCTGCAGAGTTGTCTGTCAACCTCTGTGCTCTGCTCTTCCACATGTCTGCTCTCTGAAGGGAAAGTCCTTCCCCTTATATAGCCTCTGCGGGGCTTTCACTTTCATTAGTCGGAAATCCAACCGCGTGGCTGCTTATTGGTTCACCATTGCGACTAGAGTTTTGTTTTCCTTCATACATGGAAACGGAAACCCAGCCCCGAGCTACAGAGGAGGAGAAAGGATGTCCATATAAGGAAGGAGGGTTTTCCCTCCTTCAAAGCTTACAATTTTTTCTTTTTTTTTTGCCTCCAGTGCCCTCAGCTTGCTTTACTGTGACAGAGGAGGGGCGAAGTTCTCCTGAAGAATGTGTTTGTTTGTGTGAGCTCAACAATCTCTGACTCGTTTCCTTGTTTTTCTTTCTTTGTCCGAGCAAAGACTCACCTGCCACTTCTTTGCAGCGAAGGCCGCAAGCCAGAGGTGTTGCGGCCTTGTCCACGACAGGACGCGGTAGGCGCTGTGGGCTTTCTTCCTCACGTTGTTGTAGGTCTTGCAGCACTTCTTCTTGCCATTGCTGTAGATGTCTGGCGACCATTGCACAAAGAAGGTGTAGAGGTGGTCAACCCTGCAGGGCAAAGGGAGCGAAGAGGATTTAATTTCGGATGGAGTGCAGCATGCAAAACCGGAGACACGTTGAGAAATCACTGAGATCCCATCCAGTTTTAACCTGCTCAATGAGGCCCTGCATGACTGGTTGATTATCTAAACTCAGCAGTGATGCCAAGACACATAAAATTAGGGTGCTGATTTTTAAGCCTGTGCTAAGCACTTAACTTTCTAAATGCCTTGTGTCATTTTTAAATTTATTTAGGAACTTGTTTTGGTGGCGTTGCTTCATGCTGTGTTAAAAATGTGTCATTTTCCACCAACAAATCCCAGAAATAAGAATATATTTTTATTTAGAATAAGAGATCTGTTGCCAACAGCTTGGTTAAATGATTCTTATTTGTGGTTTTCCACAGACTGGTGTGTGTGCAGTCATGCAATGGTAAGAATGGGGAAAATAAAATGCAAAATCTTATTTTAAATTGAGAATTAAATTGACAAAGTTGTTAATGTGCACAAATAAACCGGGACATTCTTTAAACTTTCCCAGTTACAGCTTCGCAGGGCGAAATTAGCAACATTTTTCTTTACTGAAGACTGAATTGCTTTTCCTTCTAAAAACAAATATTGGGGAATTAAAAGCAAATAATAAATATGATTTATTTTAATTTTCTCAGAGTCTTACTTTTTCAAATTTCTAAAAATCTAAAAAAAAAAAAACATGGTGGCTTTGAAAGTTGCCTTGCAAAGTCACAGATTCCCAAATGTAATAATAATAATAATAAAAAGCTACATTTATCATTTAAAAAAATACTCAAAGCAAAACATAGAAGTAGTTTATTTTACAAGAGAATAAGCTCTTGTTCCACAAAAGAGAAACACTTTGGACTCCTTTCTTTTCTTTTTTTTTCATGCCGTTCTGTCAGCGCGTGTGGAAAACCATAGAGAGCAGCACAGTCAACACTTTCAGAGCTACTTACTCTCCAACGCTGTAGACAATTCCCATGACTGAAGACGAAGCTGCAGATGCCAAAGAGCTGAAGTCAAGTTGATAGCCTGAGGGCTCACAGCCTTAGGAGCGTTTCCACCTCGGCCCTGCCGTCCCCACAATTTATAGGAGTGGGTCAGTTTGCTGAGATAAGCCCCTTTGACCGTAAACCCTTCCCCCCGTCGCTCCACACGGCCTGCACGTAATCTGCGGGCCGTGCAAATCTGTGCCTTGAAAACCCAACACTGGTAAAACATTAACCTGACCTGCTCCCGGCGTCCGTCCTGACGTTTGGTGGAAGTTCATGCAGTCATTGTGTCAAATTAAGGCTCAGCTGAAGAAAATGGTGAGTTGACAGAGAGATAGTGGCCCTGAAAGTATGTCATTCAGATTGATTGTCTCTTTTTATTGTGTCTCTCTGGCTCCTGGGGCCCCTGATAGATCTTATCGTCCCATTACCAGTGCAGATATGGAAGATTTCTTTTGCATTGCAACACAGTTATTTATTTTCTTTTTGTGGGGGGAGGAGGGGTGTTGATGGGAAAAATGTCAACATTCAATAATTAATTTCATTTGTGCACCTTCATGTTTTTTCTCATTGTGATCATAGAGTCACTAAAAGTGAGTTTATTTAAGATGTGTCCATTAATGGTGTTTAGAAGTATTTTCTTTGACTGAATAAGGAGATTTCCCCTTTTCATTTTTTCAGGTGGTTACACGAATGTATAAAGACATTACATCGCTCATGTGCAGATTCTCGTGATTATCAAGAGTTGTTATTTCCCTGCGATTTTCCTAAAACAGCGTCAAATAGAAACGACCCTTGTTGACATTGTCGGACCGGGATGGTGCCTGGAAATACATTTTCATCGCCTCTCGGAGGTCTTGGGGTCAAAACCACTTCAGTCGTTTTGTTTATTCTGTTTCGGATCATTGATCATTTTGTTCTCTTCGGACGGGAGGGTCTGGAAAACGCAGACGTGATATACGAGCCACCCCGTCCATTGTTTCACTCTCGGTGTTTACCTTTGAGATTTAATCAGATCAGCAAAGGCTAAGTAGAGCGTCGATCGTTTGTCGGCAATCGATTGTTGAATACTTGCCATTCAGAGGTAATCAGTGCAAAGTGATCATTAGTATTGCCATGCTGGTGTCGCGAGAGATAGATTAAGTATCACGAAGATCGGCATCTGAAGACGTTTTCATCAGTAAACCAAAAAAGGCAACTTTCAAGCTGTCAATGAGTTTTCCAGAGACTTCTCTTTGAGTCGATAAGGATTTAGAGTCCTTCTAAATCAATCAATCAATACAGCAGTGTGGAGTATAGATAAGGGGGGTTTTATTTGCAGTGGCAGCCGCTGTATCAGGATTTGGGGCAGTGATAGCAGTGCGTAAGCATACAGTTTTGTTGGTCTTCTGATAAAGACAAGATGGACAGTCTGAGGTCACCAATAAGCCATGACATCCTTGCATAAGAGAAACTGTGAGGCAGATCAATGCACTTAAAAATGTACTTAAAAAAATCTTCTAAAATAGTTGCATTTATAGTGATCTGTTACTTTGGAGCCACACACACTAAACATGGAGGCCAAAACGTGACGTTTTGCTCTCAAAGTTTTCCATGAACCTTCTGTGTTCAAATTGAATTCTGGTTTTCTTTCAACAATTGTTTTATTGTTGTTTTTTTGTCCTCTCTTCGATCAGGGCTCAAATTATTGAGTTCACAAATATTAGATGTTTTGTTACCAGATTCTCTCACCCTGTCTCTCAATGCTCTCCTCGTCCAGAAGGACGTCTGTGTCGCCATGAAGGGTTGAACAGAAATGTGCGAGATCATCGCGGCATTACAAAGCCGCAACACGATCTGCCTCAAAAGCCTCGATTAAAACTACTTTTTTCACGTGACGCTTGGTTCTTTTGATAGAAAACTATTTTGGGGGGTTCTTTAAGTCAAGGCGTGTCTGTGAACTGTGTGTAGGTCATTTCTCTGTAAGTAAATCCCATGTGGTTGCACAACAAATATTTGTCATTTCCTTGGCGGGATGACTGACCTCTCCCCCAGATCCAGGAAATCCGCTCTTTCTTCTAACTCGCAGCAGCAACACGTGGAGAGATGTGGAGCAGCTTCTCCTGCAGGCTCTACGTGAAACCATCCACCACCTGCTTGGGTTTTGACAAAATGTGGGTGACCAGGTACACTTCTCCAGCAACTTGTCAAATTTGAATTTAGATGTTTTTTTATATTTCTACTAAAGATTTCAAATCAATAAAGACTGAGGCGTTAATACAATAGGCCATAGTTACAACGTTTGGTTTCTAGTTTCTCATGTTTTACCAAAGTCCGCACAGCTTCCCAGGATCCCTGCACTGTAAGTAAAAAAATAAAAATAAAAAAAAAAAAAAAAAAGAAACGTCTCTAATTTACAGTAAAATGCCAGAATTTGACCGGATAATTAGGTAGAAAATTCTGGCCACCACTGCTGCAGGTATTTTAGAGATTTTTTTATTTTTCTAGTGTCAAAATGTGTGCATCTGCACCCGAAGGTTGTTGTAAATGTCCAATGTTCATGAATTTCACTGACCGATATTTGTGAAGTGGAAGGTTCTAAAATATCTCTGGTTGGACTGAGAGTGTTCGTGACGAGCAATTTTTAGGCTTTGCCACAGCTTCGTGATTCCATTCAGGTCTGGACTTTGACTAGGCAGTTTTAGCACATGAACGTGCTTCCGCGTAAACTGCCCCACAGTTTGGCGTCGTGCAATGGGACGCTGGTTTTCTTTCGTTTGTCCACTCTCCCACAAGGGATCAAATTATCCAGTTCACAAATTTTGTTACCAGATTCTCCCACCAGCAGGTCAATGCCACCCGTCTCTCTGACCAACGCTCTCCTTGTCCAGTCGGACAGTTTGGACATCTGAAATCCATGAGATGTTTGAAGTTTGGGAGATTTTTTTTCGATAACCTGCCTCTGCGAAACATTCTCACCATCTCTCTCCCTGACCCGACCACTGCGGCCTTCCCAGAACGGCTGCATTGAACCACACACATCTGATTGTGAGCCTACTGCAGGTGACAGAGTTATATTTAAGGGCATATAAAATTGCTTTCTTCCCATTTTATGAAGAATCAAAAAGAGATTTGAGACCCTGTGAAAAACAAGGAAAAAAAAAAAACTCAACATTTGGACTGTTGCACAGTTTCACAATACATCAAATCCTCATTTTGTTTGTTTTAGGAAAAAGTCCACTTCTAATCTCTCAGGCTGCAGATGGGGGGAAAAAAAGACAGAAGAAAATCAATCTAATGGCTTCAAACCCCTTAAAGCTCAAGCACAAGTTAACCCTTGCTCTCCATTAAGTTTCTGGTTTAAATGTGTTTTTTGCTGCAATGCAAAGCAACAAAAATATTTGCCTTATTTCAACAGACAGACTGCAAAACACAAATTATATTCTGCAGAGACAGTTGTTGCTTTTAGCAGCATAAATTGTCACGTTTTTAATTCAGAAGAGACGATAGAATCAGTGCCTCGCGCTGACCAGAGGCTGAACTGAGCCGACATCGATTTGTACGAAAGTTCGTGAGAGGTTTGCTGCCAAAACTCACAAGCCTTGCTGCGTGTGCGGACTGTGGGAAGTTAATTTCTCAAATCTGCTGCGGGGTTCGATGCTTGCTGTTTCACTTCTTGTGTTCAAATCCTAAATCTCCTTTTTTCAATCCCACTAAGACCAAAATTGAAATAAATCCCAATTATGTGCAGATTAGTGAGTTTGGTTCAGACTCTCCTCCATTTTGTTTGTTAATAAGCAGAGAGATTTTCTTTTCTTTCTTTCTTCGCAAGAAAGAAAGAAAAGTGGTGCAGATTAAATCGCGGAAGCAAATCTTTGAGCTCAGAAACTGGTTTGTTCTGGATCAGGAACTGCTGCTCTGTGGGAATTTTTTTTTTTTTTTTTTATCTCATAAGCTGCTGTTAAAGGCTGGATTTTTGTTTCACTCCATAAATGTTTAGCTTCCAGTACATTCTGGATTTTGGAATTATAAAGCAAAAAAAAC